>CM039672.1:278465597-280882250 GCA_022496015.1 Hordeum marinum | reverse complement strand
CACCATTAAAAGGCACATCATCAATTGTCAACCCTTTCTGACTTCATTCGTTATTTTCATGCATTTAATGATTTATTTTGAGCTAAATGACCCTCACATGCAAAAGCACTACAAATGAACTCTGAAAAGGTTGAAACTTGACATGACATCATAATTTCATCCACATAGCAACTTCTAAAGAGTTTAGAGGGTAATGGCAAAAACTCGATGCACTTCGTGTACAAACTAGACAATCTCTTTCGAAGTATGAGGGTTTCAGACGAAAACTCGTCTATTACAAAGGGATTTCATTTCTAATAACTTATTTTAACTCCCTACATTTTTTCTGTTCAATATGCACCATTTGAAGGAAAATCATCAATTTTAAACCCTTTGTGACTTCATTTGATATTTTTCATGCGTTTAATGATTTCTTTTGAGCTAAATGACACTGAAATTGAAAACCACTAGAAATGACCTCTTAAAAGGTTAAAATTGGAGTGACATGATAATTTTAGCAACTTCTAAAGAGTTGAGAGGGTTACGACAAAAACTGCATGCACTTCGTGTACAAACTGAACAATCTCTTTCGAAGTATGAGGGTTTCAGACGAAAACTCATCTATTAAAAAGGGATTTCATTTCTAATAACTTATTTTAACTCCATACATTTTGTCTGTTCAATATGCACCATTTGAAGGAAAATCATCGATTTTAAACCCTTTCTGACTTCATTTGATATTTTTCATGCGTTTAATTATTTCTTTTGAGCTAAATGACACTGAAATTGAAAACCACTAGAAATGACCTCTTAAAAGGTTGAAACGTGGAATGACATGATAATTTTAGCAACTTCTAAAGAGTTGAGAGGGTTACGGCAAAAACTGGATGCACTTCGTGTACAAACTGGACAAACTCTTTCGAAGTACGAGTGTTTCAGACGAAAACACATCTATTACAAAGGGATTTCATTTCTAATAACTTATTCTAACTCCATACTTTTTGTGTGTTCAATATGCACCATTAAAAGGCACATCATCATTGTCAACCCTTTCTGAGCTCATTTTTTATTTTCCATACATTTAATGATTTATTTTGAGCTAAATGACCCTGAAATTGAAAAGCACCACAAATGAACTCCGAAAAGGTTGAAACTTGGCATGACATCATAATTTCACCCACATAGAAACTTCTAAAGAGTTGAGAGGGTTACGGCAAAAACTGGATGCACTTCGTGTACAAACTGGACAATCTCTTTCGAAGTATTAGGGTTTCGGACGAAAACTCACTATTACAAAGAAATTTCATTTCTAGTAACCTATTCTAACTCCATAATTTTTGGGTGTTCAATATGCACCATTCAAAGGAACATCATCAATTTTAAACCCTGTCTGACTTCATTTGATATTTTTCATGCATTTAATGATTTCTTTTTAGCTAAATGACCCTGAAATTGAAAACCACTACAAATAACCTCTTAAAATGTTGAAACTTGGAATGACATCATAATTTCACCCACATAGCAACTTCTAAAGAATTGAGAGGGTTACGGCAAAAACTAGATTCAGTTCGTGTACGAACTGGACAATCTCGTTCGAAGTATGAGGGTTTCGGACGAAAACACATCTATTACAAAGGGATTTCATTTCTAATAACTTATACCATTAAAATGCACATCATCAATTGTCAACCATTTCTGAGTTCATTTGTTAGTTTTCATGCATTTAATGATTTATTTTGAGCTAAATAACCCTAAAATTGAAAAGCACTTCAAATGAACTCTGAAAATGTTGAAAGTTGGCAGGACATCATAATTTCACCCACATAACAACTTCTAACGAGTTGAGAGGGTTACGGCAAAAACTGGATGCACTTCGTGTACAAACTGGACAAACTCTTTCGAAGTACGAGTGTTTCAGACGAAAACACATCTATTACAAAGGGATTTCATTTCTAATAACTTATTCTAACTCCATACTTTTTGTGTGTTCAATATGCACCATTAAAAGGCACATCATCATTGTCAACCCTTTGTGAGCTCATTTTTTATTTTCCATACATTTAATGATTTATTTTGAGCTAAATGACCCTGAAATTGAAAAGCACCACAAATGAACTCCGAAAAGGTTGAAACTTGGCATGACATCATAATTTCACCCACATAGAAACTTCTAAAGAGTTGAGAGGGTTACGGCAAAAACTGGATGCACTTCGTGTACAAACTGGACAATCTCTTTCGAAGTATTAGGGTTTCGGACGAAAACTCACTATTACAAAGAAATTTCATTTCTAGTAACCTATTCTAACTCCATAATTTTTGGGTGTTCAATATGCACCATTCAAAGGAACATCATCAATTTTAAACCCTGTCTGACTTCATTTGATATTTTTCATGCATTTAATGATTTCTTTTTAGCTAAATGACCCTGAAATTGAAAACCACTACAAATAACCTCTTAAAATGTTGAAACTTGGAATGACATCATAATTTCACCCACATAGCAACTTCTAAAGAATTGAGAGGGTTACGGCAAAAACTAGATTCAGTTCGTGTACGAACTGGACAATCTCGTTCGAAGTATGAGGGTTTCGGACGAAAACACATCTATTACAAAGGGATTTCATTTCTAATAACTTATACCATTAAAATGCACATCATCAATTGTCAACCATTTCTGAGTTCATTTGTTAGTTTTCATGCATTTAATGATTTATTTTGAGCTAAATAACCCTAAAATTGAAAAGCACTTCAAATGAACTCTGAAAATGTTGAAAGTTGGCAGGACATCATAATTTCACCCACATAACAACTTCTAACGAGTTGAGAGGGTTACGGCAAAAACTGGATGCACTTCGTGTACATACTGGACAATCCCTTTCGAAGTATGAGGGTTTCAGACGAAAACTCATCTATTACTAAGGGATTTCATTTCTAATAACTTATTTTAACTCCATACTTTTTGTGTGTTCAATATGCACCATTAAAAGGCACATCATCAATTGTCAACCCTTTCTGACTTCATTCGTTATTTTCATGCATTTAATGATTTATTTTGATCTAAATGACCCTCAGATGCAAAAGCACTACAAATGAACTCTGAAAAGGTTGAAACTTGACATGACATCATAATTTCATCCACATAGAAACTTCCAAAGAGTTGAGAGGGTTATGGCAAAAACTCGATGCACTTCGTGTACAAACTAGACAATCTCTTTCGAAGTATGAGGGTTTCAGACGAAAACTCGTTTATTACAAAGGGATTTCATTTCTAATAACTTATTTTAACTCCATACATTTTGTCTATTCAATATGCACCATTTGAAGGAAAATCATCAATTTTAAACCCTTTCTGACTTCATTTGATATTTTTCATGCGTTTAATGATTTCTTTTGAGCTAAATGACACTGAAATTGAAAACCACTAGAAATGACCTCTTAAAAGGTTGAAACTTGGAATGACATGATAATTTTAGCAACTTCTAAAGAGTTGAGAGGGTTACGGCAAAAATTGGATGCACTTCGTGTACAAACTGGACAAACTCTTTCGAAGTATGAGGGTTTCAGACGAAAACACATCTATTAAAAAGGGATTTCATTTCTAATAACTTATTTTAACTCCATACTTTTTGGGTGTTCAATATGCACCATTAAAAGGCACATCATCAATTGTCAACCCTTTCTGAGCTCATTTTTTATTTTCCATACATTTAATGATTTATTTTGAGCTAAATGACCCTGAAATTGAAAAGCACCACAAATGAACTCCGACAAGGTTGAAACTTGGGATGACATCATAATTTCACCCACATAGAAACTTCTAAAGAGTTGAGAGGGTTACGGCAAAAACTGGATGCACTTCGTGTACAAACTGGACAATCTCTTTCGAAGTATTAGGGTTTCGGACGAAAACTCACTATTACAAATAAATTTCATTTCTAGTAACCTATTCTAACTCCATAATTTTTGGGTGTTCAATATGCACCATTCAAAGGAACATCATCAATTTTAAACCCTGTCTGACTTCATTTGATATTTTTCATGCATTTAATGATTTGTTTTTAGCTAAATGACCCTGAAATTGAAAACCACTACAAATAACCTCTTAAAAGGTTGAAACTTGGAATGACATCATAATTTCTCCCACGTAGCAACTTCTAAAGAGTTGAGAGGTTTACGGCAAAAACTGGATTCAGTTCGTGTACGAACTGGACAATCTCTTTCGAAGTATGAGGGTTTCGGACGAAAACACATCTATTACAAAGGGATTTCATTTCTAATAACTTATACCATTAAAATGCACATCATCAATTGTCAACCATTTCTGAGTTCATTTGTTATTTTTCATGCATTTAATGATTTATTTTGAGTTAAATGACCCTGAAATTGAAAAGCACTTCAAATGAACTCTGAAAAGATTGAAAGTTGGCAGGACATCATAATTTCACCCACATAACAACTTCTAAAGAGTTGAGAGGGTTACGGCAAAAACTGGATGCACTTCGTGTACATACTGGACAATCCCTTTCGAAGTATGAGGGTTTCAGACGAAAACTCATCTATTACTAAGGGATTTCATTTCTAATAACTTATTTTAACTCCATACTTTTTGTGTGTTCAATATGCACCATTAAAAGGCACATCATCAATTGTCAACCCTTTCTGACTTCATTCGTTATTTTCATGCATTTAATGATTTATTTTGAGCTAAATGACCCTCAGATGCAAAAGCACTACAAATGAACTCTGAAAAGGTTGAAACTTGACATGACATCATAATTTCATCCACATAGAAACTTCCAAAGAGTTGAGAGGGTTATGGCAAAAACTCGATGCACTTCGTGTACAAACTAGACAATCTCTTTCGAAGTATGTGGGTTTCAGACGAAAACTCGTTTATTACAAAGGGATTTCATTTCTAATAACTTATTTTAACTCCATACATTTTGTCTATTCAATATGCACCATTTGAAGGAAAATCATCAATTTTAAACCCTTTCTGACTTCATTTGATATTTTTCATGCGTTTAATGATTTCTTTTGAGCTAAATGACACTGAAATTGAAAACCACTAGAAATGACCTCTTAAAAGGTTGAAACTTGGAATGACATGATAAATTTAGCAACTTCTAAAGAGTTGAGAGGGTTACGGCAAAAATTGGATGCACTTCGTGTACAAACTGGACAAACTCTTTCGAAGTATGAGGGTTTCAGACGAAAACACATCTATTACAAAGGGATTTCATTTCTAATAACTTATTTTAACTCCATACTTTTTGGGTGTTCAATATGCACCATTAAAAGGCACATCATCAATTGTCAACCCTTTCTGAGCTCATTTTTTATTTTCCATACATTTAATGATTTATTTTGAGCTAAATGACCCTGAAATTGAAAAGCACCACAAATGAACTCCGACAAGGTTGAAACTTGGCATGACATCATAATTTCACCCACATAGAAACTTCTAAAGAGTTGAGAGGGTTACGGCAAAAACTGGATGCACTTCGTGTACAAACTGGACAATCTCTTTCGAAGTATTAGGGTTTCGGACGAAAACTCACTATTACAAAGAAATTTCATTTCTAGTAACCTATTCTAACTCCATAATTTTTGGGTGTTCAATATGCACCATTCAAAGGAACATCATCAATTTTAAACCCTGTCTGATTTCATTCGATATTTTTCATGCATTTAATGATTTCTTTTTAGCTAAATGACCCTGAAATTGAAAACCACTACAAATAACCTCTTAAAATGTTGAAACTTGGAATGACATCATAATTTCACCCACATAGCAACTTCTAAAGAATTGAGAGGGTTACGGCAAAAACTAGATTCAGTTCGTGTACGAACTGGACAATCTCGTTCGAAGTATGAGTGTTTCGGACGAAAACACATCTATTACAAAGGGATTTCATTTCTAATAACTTATACCATTAAAATGCACATCATCAATTGTCAACCATTTCTGAGTTCATTTGTTAGTTTTCATGCATTTAATGATTTATTTTGAGCTAAATAACCCTAAAATTGAAAAGCACTTCAAATGAACTCTGAAAAGATTGAAAGTTGGCAGGACATCATAATTTCACCCACATAACAACTTCTAACGAGTTGAGAGGGTTACGGCAAAAACTGGATGCACTTCGTGTACATACTGGACAATCCCTTTCGAAGTATGAGGGTTTCAGACGAAAACTCATCTATTACTAAGGGATTTCATTTCTAATAACTTATTTTAACTCCATACTTTTTGTGTGTTCAATATGCACCATTAAAAGGCACATCATCAATTGTCAACCCTTTCTGACTTCATTCGTTATTTTCATGCATTTAATGATTTATTTTGATCTAAATGACCCTCAGATGCAAAAGCACTACAAATGAACTCTGAAAAGGTTGAAACTTGACATGACATCATAATTTCATCCACATAGAAACTTCCAAAGAGTTGAGAGGGTTATGGCAAAAACTCGATGCACTTCGTGTACAAACTAGACAATCTCTTTCGAAGTATGAGGGTTTCAGACGAAAACTCGTTTATTACAAAGGGATTTCATTTCTAATAACTTATTTTAACTCCATACATTTTGTCTATTCAATATGCACCATTTGAAGGAAAATCATCAATTTTAAACCCTTTCTGACTTCATTTGATATTTTTCATGCGTTTAATGATTTCTTTTGAGCTAAATGACACTGAAATTGAAAACCACTAGAAATGACCTCTTAAAAGGTTGAAACTTGGAATGACATGATAATTTTAGCAACTTCTAAAGAGTTGAGAGGGTTACGGCAAAAATTGGATGCACTTCGTGTACAAACTGGACAAACTCTTTCGAAGTATGAGGGTTTCAGACGAAAACACATCTATTACAAAGGGATTTCATTTCTAATAACTTATTTTAACTCCATACTTTTTGGGTGTTCAATATGCACCATTAAAAGGCACATCATCAATTGTCAACCCTTTCTGAGCTCATTTTTTATTTTCCATACATTTAATGATTTATTTTGAGCTAAATGACCCTGAAATTGAAAAGCACCACAAATGAACTCCGACAAGGTTGAAACTTGGCATGACATCATAATTTAACCCACATGGAAACTTCTAAAGAGTTGAGAGGGTTACGGCAAAAACTGGATGCACTTCGTGTACAAACTGGACAATCTCTTTCGAAGTATTAGGGTTTCGGACGAAAACTCACTATTACAAAGAAATTTCATTTCTAGTAACCTATTCTAACTCCATAATTTTTGGGTGTTCAATATGCACCATTCAAAGGAACATCATCAATTTTAAACCCTGTCTGACTTCATTTGATATTTTTCATGCATTTAATGATTTCTTTTTAGCTAAATGACCCTGAAATTGAAAACCACTACAAATAACCTCTTAAAAGGTTGAAACTTGGAATGACATCATAATTTCTCCCACGTAGCAACTTCTAAAGAGTTGAGAGGGTTACGGCAAAAACTGGATTCAGTTCGTGTACGAACTGGACAATCTCTTTCGAAGTATGAGGGTTTCGGACGAAAACACATCTATTACAAAGGGATTTCATTTCTAATAACTTATACCATTAAAATGCACATCATCAATTGTCAACCATTTCTGAGTTCATTTGTTATTTTTCATGCATTTAATGATTTATTTTGAGTTAAATGACCCTGAAATTGAAAAGCACTTCAAATGAACTCTGAAAAGATTGAAAGTTGGCAGGACATCATAATTTCACCCACATAACAACTTCTAAAGAGTTGAGAGGGTTACGGCAAAAACTGGATGCACTTCGTGTACATACTGGACAATCCCTTTCGAAGTATGAGGTTTTCAGACGAAAACTCATCTATTACTAAGGGATTTCATTCCTAATAACTTATTTTAACTCCATACTTTTTGTGTGTTCAATATGCACCATTAAAAGGCACATCATCAATTGTCAACCCTTTCTGACTTCATTCGTTATTTTCATGCATTTAATGATTTATTTTGAGCTAAATGACCCTCAGATGCAAAAGCACTACAAATGAACTCTGAAAAGGTTGAAACTTGACATGACATCATAATTTCATCCACATAGAAACTTCCAAAGAGTTGAGAGGGTTATGGCAAAAACTCGATGCACTTCGTGTACAAACTAGACAATCTCTTTCGAAGTATGAGGGTTTCAGACGAAAACTCGTTTATTACAAAGGGATTTCATTTCTAATAACTTATTTTAACTCCATACATTTTGTCTATTCAATATGCACCATTTGAAGGAAAATCATCAATTTTAAACCCTTTCTGACTTCATTTGATATTTTTCATGCGTTTAATGATTTCTTTTGAGCTAAATGACACTGAAATTGAAAACCACTAGAAATGACCTCTTAAAAGGTTGAAACTTGGAATGACATGATAATTTTAGCAACTTCTAAAGAGTTGAGAGGGTTACGGCAAAAATTGGATGCACTTCGTGTACAAACTGGACAAACTCTTTCGAAGTATGAGGGTTTCAGACGAAAACACATCTATTACAAAGGGATTTCATTTCTAATAACTTATTTTAACTCCATACTTTTTGGGTGTTCAATATGCACCATTAAAAGGCACATCATCAATTGTCAACCCTTTCTGAGCTCATTTTTTATTTTCCATACATTTAATGATTTATTTTGAGCTAAATGACCCTGAAATTGAAAAGCACCACAAATGAACTCCGACAAGGTTGAAACTTGGCATGACATCATAATTTAACCCACATGGAAACTTCTAAAGAGTTGAGAGGGTTACGGCAAAAACTGGATGCACTTCGTGTACAAACTGGACAATCTCTTTCGAAGTATTAGGGTTTCGGACGAAAACTCACTATTACAAAGAAATTTCATTTCTAGTAACCTATTCTAACTCCATAATTTTTGGGTGTTCAATATGCACCATTCAAAGGAACATCATCAATTTTAAACCCTGTCTGACTTCATTTGATATTTTTCATGCATTTAATGATTTCTTTTTAGCTAAATGACCCTGAAATTGAAAACCACTACAAATAACCTCTTAAAAGGTTGAAACTTGGAATGACATCATAATTTCTCCCACGTAGCAACTTCTAAAGAGTTGAGAGGGTTACGGCAAAAACTGGATTCAGTTCGTGTACGAACTGGACAATCTCTTTCGAAGTATGAGGGTTTCGGACGAAAACACATCTATTACAAAGGGATTTCATTTCTAATAACTTATACCATTAAAATGCACATCATCAATTGTCAACCATTTCTGAGTTCATTTGTTATTTTTCATGCATTTAATGATTTATTTTGAGTTAAATGACCCTGAAATTGAAAAGCACTTCAAATGAACTTTGAAAAGATTGAAAGTTGGCAGGACATCATAATTTCACCCACATAACAACTTCTAAAGAGTTGAGAGGGTTACGGCAAAAACTGGATGCACTTCGTGTACATACTGGACAATCCCTTTCGAAGTATGAGGTTTTCAGACGAAAACTCATCTATTACTAAGGGATTTCATTCCTAATAACTTATTTTAACTCCATACTTTTTGTGTGTTCAATATGCACCATTAAAAGGCACATCATCAATTGTCAACCCTTTCTGACTTCATTCGTTATTTTCATGCATTTAATGATTTATTTTGAGCTAAATGACCCTCAGATGCAAAAGCACTACAAATGAACTCTGAAAAGGTTGAAACTTGACATGACATCATAATTTCATCCACATAGAAACTTCCAAAGAGTTGAGAGGGTTATGGCAAAAACTCGATGCACTTCGTGTACAAACTAGACAATCTCTTTCGAAGTATGAGGGTTTCAGACGAAAACTCGATTATTACAAAGGGATTTCATTTCTAATAACTTATTTTAACTCCATACATTTTGTCTATTCAATATGCACCATTTGAAGGAAAATCATCAATTTTAAACCCTTTCTGACTTCATTTGATATTTTTCATGCGTTTAATGATTTCTTTTGAGCTAAATGACACTGAAATTGAAAACCACTAGAAATGACCTCTTAAAAGGTTGAAACTTGGAATGACATGATAATTTTAGCAACTTCTAAAGAGTTGAGAGGGTTACGGCAAAAATTGGATGCACTTCGTGTACAAACTGGACAAACTCTTTCGAAGTATGAGGGTTTCAGACGAAAACACATCTATTACAAAGGGATTTCATTTCTAATAACTTATTTTAACTCCATACTTTTTGGGTGTTCAATATGCACCATTAAAAGGCACATCATCAATTGTCAACCCTTTCTGAGCTCATTTTTTATTTTCCATACATTTAATGATTTATTTTGAGCTAAATGACCCTGAAATTGAAAAGCACCACAAATGAACTCCGACAAGGTTGAAACTTGGCATGACATCATAATTTCACCCACATAGAAACTTCTAAAGAGTTGAGAGGGTTACGGCAAAAACTGGATGCACTTCGTGTACAAACTGGACAATCTCTTTCGAAGTATTAGGGTTTCGGACGAAAACTCACTATTACAAAGAAATTTCATTTCTAGTAACCTATTCTAACTCCATAATTTTTGGGTGTTCAATATGCACCATTCACAGGAACATCATCAATTTTAAACCCTGTCTGACTTCATTTGATATTTTTCATGCATTTAATGATTTCTTTTTAGCTAAATGACCCTGAAATTGAAAACCACTACAAATAACCTCTTAAAAGGTTGAAACTTGGAATGACATCATAATTTCTCCCACGTAGCAACTTCTAAAGAGTTGAGAGGGTTACGGCAAAAACTGGATTCAGTTCGTGTACGAACTGGACAATCTCTTTCGAAGTATGAGGGTTTCGGACGAAAACACATCTATTACAAAGGGATTTCATTTCTAATAACTTATACCATTAAAATGCACATCATCAATTGTCAACCATTTCTGAGTTCATTTGTTATTTTTCATGCATTTAATGATTTATTTTGAGTTAAATGACCCTGAAATTGAAAAGCACTTCAAATGAACTCTGAAAAGATTGAAAGTTGGCAGGACATCATAATTTCACCCAGATAACAACTTCTAAAGAGTTGAGAGGGTTACGGCAAAAACTGGATGCACTTCGTGTACATACTGGACAATCCCTTTCGAAGTATGAGGGTTTCAGACGAAAACTCATCTATTACTAAGGGATTTCATTTCTAATAACTTATTTTAACTCCATACTTTTTGTGTGTTCAATATGCACCATTAAAAGGCACATCATCAATTGTCAACCGTTTCTGACTTCATTCGTTATTTTCATGCATTTAATGATTTATTTTGAGCTAAATGACCCTCAGATGCAAAAGCACTACAAATGAACTCTGAAAAGGTTGAAACTTGACATGACATCATAATTTCATCCACATAGAAACTTCCAAAGAGTTGAGAGGGTTATGGCAAAAACTCGATGCACTTCGTGTACAAACTAGACAATCTCTTTCGAAGTATGAGGGTTTCAGACGAAAACTCGTTTATTACAAAGGGATTTCATTTCTAATAACTTATTTTAACTCCATACATTTTGTCTATTCAATATGCACCATTTGAAGGAAAATCATCAATTTTAAACCCTTTCTGACTTCATTTGATATTTTTCATGCGTTTAATGATTTCTTTTGAGCTAAATGACACTGAAATTGAAAACCACTAGAAATGACCTCTTAAAAGGTTGAAACTTGGAATGACATGATAATTTTAGCAACTTCTAAAGAGTTGAGAGGGTTACGGCAAAAATTGGATGCACTTCGTGTACAAACTGGACAAACTCTTTCGAAGTATGAGGGTTTCAGACGAAAACACATCTATTACAAAGGGATTTCATTTCTAATAACTTATTTTAACTCCATAATTTTTGGGTGTTCAATATGCACCATTAAAAGGCACATCATCAATTGTCAACCCTTTCTGAGCTCATTTTTTATTTTCCATACATTTAATGATTTATTTTGAGCTAAATGACCCTGAAATTGAAAAGCACCACAAATGAACTCCGACAAGGTTGAAACTTGGCATGACATCATAATTTCACCGACATAGAAACTTCTAAAGAGTTGAGAGGGTTACGGCAAAAACTGGATGCACTTCGTGTACAAACTGGACAATCTCTTTCGAAGTATTAGGGTTTCGGACGAAAACTCACTATTACAAAGAAATTTCATTTCTAGTAACCTATTCTAACTCCATAATTTTTGGGTGTTCAATATGCACCATTCACAGGAACATCATCAATTTTAAACCCTGTCTGACTTCATTTGATATTTTTCATGCATTTAATGATTTCTTTTTAGCTAAATGACCCTGAAATTGAAAACCACTACAAATAACCTCTTAAAAGGTTGAAACTTGGAATGACATCATAATTTCTCCCACGTAGCAACTTCTAAAGAGTTGAGAGGGTTACGGCAAAAACTGGATTCAGTTCGTGTACGAACTGGACAATCTCTTTCGAAGTATGAGGGTTTCGGACGAAAACACATCTATTACAAAGGGATTTCATTTCTAATAACTTATACCATTAAAATGCACATCATCAATTGTCAACCATTTCTGAGTTCATTTGTTATTTTTCATGCATTTAATGATTTATTTTGAGTTAAATGACCCTGAAATTGAAAAGCACTTCAAATGAACTCTGAAAAGATTGAAAGTTGGCAGGACATCATAATATCACCCACATAACAACTTCTAAAGAGTTGAGAGGGTTACGGCAAAAACTGGATGCACTTCGTGTACATACTGGACAATCCCTTTCGAAGTATGAGGGTTTCAGACGAAAACTCATCTATTACTAAGGGATTTCATTTCTAATAACTTATTTTAACTCCATACTTTTTGTGTGTTCAATATGCACCATTAAAAGGCACATCATCAATTGTCAACCCTTTCTGACTTCATTCGTTATTTTCATGCATTTAATGATTTATTTTGTGCTAAATGACCCTCACATGCAAAAGCACTACAAATGAACTCTGAAAAGGTTGAAACTTGACATGACATCATAATTTCATCCACATAGCAACTTCTAAAGAGTTTAGAGGGTAATGGCAAAAACTCGATGCACTTCGTGTACAAACTAGACAATCACTTTCGAAGTATGAGGGTTTCAGACGAAAACTCGTCTATTACAAAGGGATTTCATTTCTAATAACTTATTTTAACTCCATACATTTTTTCTGTTCAATATGCACCATTTGAAGGAAAATCATCAATTCTAAACCCTTTGTGACTTCATTTGATATTTTTCATGCGTTTAATGATTTCTTTTGAGCTAAATGACACTGAAATTGAAAACCACTAGAAATGACCTCTTAAAAGGTTGAAACTTGGAGTGACATGATAATTTTAGCAACTTCTAAAGAGTTGAGAGGGTTACGACAAAAACTGCATGCACTTCGTGTACAAACTGAACAATCTCTTTCGAAGTATGAGGGTTTCAGACGAAAACTCGTCTATTAAAAAGGGATTTCATTTATAATAACTTATTTTTACTCAATACATTTTGTCTGTTCAATATGCACCATTTGAAGGAAAATCATCAATTTTAAACCCTTTCTGACTTCATTTGATATTTTTCATGCGTTTAATGATTTCTTTTGAGCTAAATGACACTGAAATTGAAAACCACTAGAAACGACCTCTTAAAAGGTTGAAACTTGGAATGACATGATAATTTTAGCAACTTCTAAAGAGTTGAGAGGGTTACGGCAAAAACTGGATGCACTTCGTGTACAAACTGGACAAACTCTTTCGAAGTACGATTGTTTCAGACGAAAACACATCTATTACAAAGGGATTTCATTTCTAATAACTTATTTTAACTCCATACTTATTGTGTGTTCAATATGCACCATTAAAAGGCACATCATCATTGTCAACCCTTTCTGAGCTCATTTTTTATTTTCCATACATTTAATGATTTATTTTGAGCTGAATGACCCTGAAATTGAAAAGCACCACAAATGAACTCCGAAAAGGTTGAAACTTGGCATGACATCATAATTTCACCCACATAGAAACTTCTAAAGAGTTGAGAGGGTTACGGCAAAAACGGGATGCACTTCGTGTACAAATTGGACAATCTCTTTCGAAGTATTAGGGTTTCGGACGAAAACTCACTATTACAAAGAAATTTCATTTCTAGTAACCTATTCTAACTCCATAATTTTTGGGTGTTCAATATGCACCATTCAAAGGAACATCATCAATTTTAAACCCTGTCTGACTTCATTTGATATTTTTCATGCATTTAATGATTTCTTTTTAGCTAAATGACCCTGAAATTGAAAACCACTACAAATAACCTCTTAAAATGTTGAAACTTGGAATGACATCATAATTTCACCTACATAGCAACTTCTAAAGAGTTGAGAGGGTTACGGCAAAAACTGGATTCAGTTCGTGTACGAACTGGACAATCTCGTTCGAAGTATGAGGGTTTCGGACAAAAACACATCTATTACAAAGGGATTTCATTTCTAATAACTTATACCATTAAAATGCACATCATCAATTGTCAACCATTTCTGAGTTCATTTGTTAGTTTTCATGCATTTAATTATTTATTTTGAGCTAAATAACCCTAAAATTGAAAAGCACTTCAAATGAACTCTGAAAAGATTGAAAGTTGGCAGGACATCATAATTTCACCCACATAACAACTTCTAAAGAGTTGAGAGGGTTACGGCAAAAACTGGATGCACTTCGTGTACATACTGGACAATCCCTTTCGAAGTATGAGGGTTTCAGACGAAAACTCATCTATTACTAAGGGATTTCATTTCTAATAACTTATTTTAACTCCATACTTTTTGTGTGTTCAATATGCACCATTAAAAGGCACATCATCAATTGTCAACCCTTTCTGACTTCATTCGTTATTTTCATGCATTTAATGATTTATTTTGAGCTAAATGACCCTCAGATGCAAAAGCACTACAAATGAACTCTGAAAAGGTTGAAACTTGACATGACATCATAATTTCATCCACATAGAAACTTCCAAAGAGTTGAGAGGGTTATGGCAAAAACTCGATGCACTTCGTGTACAAACTAGACAATCTCTTTCGAAGTATGAGGGTTTCAAACGAAAACTCGTTTATTACAAAGGGATTTCATTTCTAATAACTTATTTTAACTCCATACATTTTGTCTATTCAATATGCACCATTTGAAGGAAAATCATCGATTTTAAACCCTTTCTGACTTCATTTGATATTTTTCATGCGTTTAATGATTTCTTTTGAGCTAAATGACACTGAAATTGAAAACCACTAGAAATGACCTCTTAAAAGGTTGAAACTTGGAATGACATGATAATTTTAGCAACTTCTAAAGAGTTGAGAGGGTTACGGCAAAAACTGGATCCACTTCGTGTACAAACTGGACAAACTCTTTCGAAGTATGAGGGTTTCAGACGAAAACACATCTATTACAAAGGGATTTCAGTTCTAATAACTTATTTTAACTCCATACTTTTTGGGTGTTCAATATGCACCATTAAAAGGCACATCATCAATTGTCAACCCTTTCTGAGCTCATTTTTTATTTTCCATACATTTAATGATTTATTTTGAGCTAAATGACCCTGAAATTGAAAAGCACCACAAATGAACTCCGACAAGGTTGAAAGTTGGCATGACATCATAATTTCACCCACATAGAAACTTCTAAAGAGTTGAGAGGGTTACGGCAAAAACTGGATGCACTTCGTGTACAAACTGGACAATCTCTTTCGAAGTATTAGGGTTTCGGACGAAAACTCACTATTACAAAGAAATTTCATTTCTAGTAACCTATTCTAACTCCATAATTTTTGGGTGTTCAATATGCACCATTCAAAGGAACATCATCAATTTTAAACCCTGTCCGACTTCATTTGATATTTTTCATGCATTTAATGATTTCTTTTTAGCTAAATGACCCTGAAATTGAAAACCACTACAAATAACCTCTTAAAAGGTTGAAACTTGGAATGACATCATAATTTCACCCACATAGCAACTTCTAAAGAGTTGAGAGGGTTACGGCAACAACTGGATTCAGTTCGTGTACGAACTTGTCAATCTCTTTCGAAGTATGAGGGTTTCGGACGAAAACACAAATATTACAAAGGGATTTCATTTCTAATAACTTATACCATTAAAATGCACATCATCAATTGTCAACCATTTCTGAGTTCATTTGTTAGTTTTCATGCATTTAATGATTTATTTTGAGCTAAATGACCCTGAAATTGAAAAGCACTTCAAATGAACTCTGAAAAGATTGAAAGTTGGCAGGACATCATAATTTCACCCACATAACAACTTCTAAAGAGTTGAGAGGGTTACGGCAAAAACTGGATGCACTTCGTGTACATACTGGACAATCCCTTTCGAAGTATGAGGGTTTCAGACGAAAACTCATCTATTACTAAGGGATTTCATTTCTAATAACTTATTTTAACTCCATACTTTTTGTGTGTTCAATATGCACCATTAAAAGGCACATCATCAATTGTCAACCCTTTCTGACTTCATTCGTTATTTTCATGCATTTAATGATTTATTTTGAGCTAAATGACCCTCACATGCAAAAGCACTACAAATGAACTCTGGAAAGGTTGAAACTTGGCATGACATCATAATTTCATCCACATAGCAACTTCTAAAGAGTTGAGAGGGTTATGGCAAAAACTCGATGCACTTCGTGTACAAACTAGACAATCTCTTTCGAAGTATGAGGGTTTCAGACGAAAACTCATCTATTACAAAGGGATTTCATTTCTAATAACTTATTTCAAGTCCATACATTTTGTCTGTTCAATATGCACCATTTGAAGGAAAATTATCAATTTTAAACCCTTTCGGACTTCATTTGATATTTTTCATGCGTTTAATGATTTCTTTTGAGCTAAATGACACTGAAATTGAAAACCACTAGAAATAACCTCTTAAAAGGTTGAAACTTGGAATGACATGATAATTTTAGCAACTTCTAAAGAGTTGAGAGGGTTATGGCAAAAACTGGATGCACTTCGTGTACAAACTGGACAAACTATTTCGAAGTATCAGGGTTTCAGACGAAAACACATGTATTACAAAGGGATTTCATTTCTAATAACTTATTTTAACACCATAATTTTTGTGTGTTCAATATGCACCATTAAAAGGCACATCATCAATTGTCAACCCTTTCTGAGCTCATTTTTTATTTTCCATACATTTAATGATTTATTTTGAGCTAAATGACCCTGAAATTGAATAGCACCACAAATGAACTCCGAAAAGGTTGAAACTTGGCATGACATCATAATTTCACCCACATAGAAACATCTAAAGAGTTGAGAGGGTTACGGCAAAAACTGGATGCACTTCGTGTACAAACTGGACAATCTCTTTCGAAGTATTAGGGTTTCGGACAAAAACTCACTATTACAGAGAAATTTCATTTCTAATAACCTATTCTAACTCCATAATTTTTGGGTGTTCAATATGCACCATTGAAAGGAACATCATCAATTTTAAACCTTGTCTGACTTCATTTGATATTTTTCGTGCATTTAATGATTTCTTTTTAGCTAAATGACCCTGTTATTGAAAACCACTACAAATAACCTCTTAGAAGGTTGAAACTTGGAATGACATCATAATTTCACCCACATAGCAACTTCTAAAGAGTTGAGAGGGTTACGGTAAAAACTGGATTCAGTTTGTGTACGAACTGGACAATCTCTATCGAAGTATGAGGGCTTCGCACGAAAACACATCTATTACAAAGGGATTTCATTTCTAATAACTTATACCAGTAAAATGCACATCATCAATTGTCAACCACTTCTGAGTTCATTTGTTATTTTTCATGCATTTGATGATTTATTTTGAGCTAAATGACCCTGAAATTGAAAAGCACTTCAAATGAACTCTGAAAAGATTGAAAGTTGGCAGGACATCATAATTTCACCCACATAACAACTTCTAAAGAGTTGAGAGGGTTATGGCAAAAACTGGTTGCACTTCGTCTACATACTAGACAATCTCTTTCGAAGTATGAGGGTTTCAGACGAAAACTCATCTATTACTAAGGGATTTCATTTCTAATAACTTATTTTAACTCCATAGTTTTTGTGTGTTCAATATGCACCATTAAAAGGCACATCATCAATTGTCAACCCTTTCTGACTTCATTCGTTATTTTCATGCATTTAATGATTTATTTTGAGCTAAATGAGCCTGACATGGAAAAGCACTACAAATGAACTCTGAAAAGGTTGAAACTTGGCATGACATCATAATTTCACCCACATAGCAACTTCTAAAGAGTTGAGAGGGTTACGACAAACACTCGATGCACTTCGTGTACAAACTAGACAATCTCTTTTGAAGTATGAGGGTTTCGGACGAAAAATCATCTAGTACAAAGGGATTTCATTTCTAATAACTTATTTTAACTCCATACTTTTTGTCTGTTCCATATGCACCATTTGAAGGAACATCATCAATTTTAAACCCTTTCTGACTTCATTTGATATTTTTCATGCGTTTAATGATTTCTGTTGAGCTAAATGACACTGAAATTGAAAACCACTACAAATGACCTCTTAAATGGTTGAAACTTGGAATGACATGATAATTTTAGCAACTTCTAAAGAGTTGACAGGGTTACGGCAAAAACTGGATGCACTTCGTGTACAAACTGGACAAACTCTTTCGAAGTATGAGGGTTTCAGACGAAAACACATCTATTACAAAGGGATTTCAATTCTAATAACTTATTTTAACTCCATAATTTTTGTGTGTTCAATATGCACCATTAAAAGGCACATCATCAATTGTCAACCCTTTCTCAGCTCATTTTTTATTTTTCATGCATTTAATGTTTTCTTTTGAGCTAAATGACCATGAAATTGAAAAGCACTACAAATTAACTCTGAAAAGGTTGAAACTTGGCATGAAATCATAATTTCAACCACATAGCAACTAATAAAGGGTTGAGAGGGTTACGACAAAAACTGGATGCAATTCGTGTACAAACTGGACAATCTCTTTCGAAGTATGAGGGTTTCGGACGAAAACTCATCTATTAATAAGGGATTTCATTTCTAATAACTTATTTTAACTCCATACATTTGTGTGTTCAATATGCACCATTCAAAGGCACATCATCAATTTTCAACCCTTTCTGACTTCATTTGATATTTTCCATGCATTTAATGATTTATTTTGAGGTAAATGACCTTGAAATTGAAAAGCACTACAAATGAACTCTTAAAAGGTTGAAACTTGGCATTAATTCATAATTTCACCCACATAGCATCTTATGAAGAGTCGAGAGGGTTACGGGAAAACTCGATGCACTTCGTGTACAAACTAGACAACCTCTTTCGAAGTATGAGGGTTTCAGACGAAACCTCATCTATTACAAAGGGATATCATTTCTAATAACTTATTTTAACTCCATACTTTTTGTGTGTTCAATATGCACCATTAAAAGGCACATCATCAATTATCAACCCTTTCTGACTTCATTCGTTATGTTCATGCATTTAATGATTTATTTTGAAATAAATGACCCTGACATGGAAAAGCACTACAACTGAACTCTAAAAAGGTTGAAACTTGGCATGACATCATAATTTCACCCAGATAGCAACTTCTAAAGAGTTAAGAGGGTTACGGCAAAAACTGGATGCGCTTCGTGTACAAACTGGACAATCTCTTTCGAAGCATGAGAGTTTCAGATGAAAACTCATCTATTACAAAGGGATTTCATTTCTAATAACTTATGTTAACTCCATACTTTTTGTGTGTTCAATATGAACCATTCAAAGGCACATCATCAATTTTAAACCCTTTCTGACTTCATTTGATATTTTCCATACATTTAATGATTTATTTTGAGCTAAATGACTCTGAAATTGAAAAGCACCACAAATGAACTCCGAAAAGATTGAAAGTTGGCAGGACATCATAATTTCACCCACATAACAACTTCTAAAGAGTTGAGAGGGTTACGGCAAAAACTGGATGCACTTCGTGTACATACTGGACAATCCCTTTCGAAGTATGAGGGTTTCAGACGAAAACTCATCTATTACTAAGGGATATCATTTCTAATAACTTATTTTAACTCCATAGTTTTTGTGTGTTCAATATGCACCACTAAAAGGCACATCATCAATTGTCAACCCTTTCTGACTTCATTCGTTATTTTCATGCATTTAATGATTTATTTTGAGCTAAATGAGCCTGACATGGAAAAGCACTACAAATGAACTCTGAAAAGGTTGAAACTTGGCATGACATCATAATTTCACCCACATAGCAACTTCTAAAGAGTTGAGAGGGTTACGACAAACACTCGATGCACTTCGTGTACAAACTAGACAATCTCTTTTGAAGTATGAGGGTTTCGGACGAAAACTCATCTATTACAAAGGGATTTCATTTCTAATAACTTATTTTAACTCCATACTTTTTGTCTGTTCCATATGCACCATTTGAAGGAACGTCATCAATTTTAAACCCTTTCTGACTTCATTTGATATTTTTCATGCGTTTAATGATTTCTTTTGAGCTAAATGACACTGAAATTGAAAACCACTACAAATGACCTCTTAAATGGTTGAAACTTGGAATGACATGATAATTTTAGCAACTTCTAAAGAGTTGACAGGGTTACGGCAAAAACTGGATGCACTTCGTGTACAAACTGGACAAACTCTTTCGAAGTATGAGGGTTTCAGACGAAAACACATCTATTACAAAGGGATTTCAATTCTAATAACTTATTTTACCTCCATAATTTTTGTGTGTTCAATATGCACCATTAAAAGGCACATCATCAATTGTCAACCCTTTCTCAGCTCATTTTTTATTTTTCATGCATTTAATGTTTTCTTTTGAGCTAAATGACCATGAAATTGAAAAGCACTACAAATTAACTCTGAAAAGGTTGAAACTTGGCATGAAATCATAATTTCAACCACATAGCAACTAATAAAGAGTTGAGAGGGTTACGACAAAAACTGGATGCAATTCGTGTACAAACTGGACAATCTCTTTCGAAGTATGAGGGTTTCGGACGAAAACTCATCTATTAATAAGGGATTTCATTTCTAATAACTTATTTTAACTCCATACTTTTGTGTGTTCAATATGCACCATTCAAAGGCACATCATCAATTTTCAACCCTTTCTGACTTCATTTGATATTTTCCATGCATTTAATGATTTATTTTGAGGTAAATGACCTTGAAATTGAAAAGCACTACAAATGAACACTTAAAAGGTTGAAACTTGGCATTAATTCATAATTTCACCCACATAGCATCTTATGAAGAGTCGAGAGGGTTACGGGAAAACTCGATGCACTTCGTGTACAAACTAGACAACCGCTTTCGAAGTATGAGGGTTTCAGACGAAACCTCATCTATTACAAAGGGATATCATTTCTAATAACTTATTTTAACTCCATACTTTTTGTGTGTTCAATATGCACCATTAAAAGGCACATCATCAATTGTCAACCCTTTCTGACTTCATTCGTTATGTTCATGCATTTAATGATTTATTTTGAGCTAAATGACCCTGACATGGAAAAGCACTACAACTGAACTCTAAAAAGGTTGAAACTTGGCATGACATCATAATTTCACCCAGATAGCAACTTCTAAAGAGTTGAGAGGGTTACGGCAAAAACTGGATGCGCTTCGTGTACAAACTGGACAATCTCTTTCGAAGCATGAGAGTTTCAGATGAAAACTCATCTATTACAAAGGGATTTCATTTCTAATAACTTATGTTAACTCCATACTTTTTGTGTGTTCAATATGAACCATTCAAAGGCACATCATCAATTTTAAACCCTTTCTGACTTCATTTGATATTTTCCATACATTTAATGATTTATTTTGAGCTAAATGACTCTGAAATTGAAAAGCACCACAAATGAACTCCGAAAAGATTGAAAGTTGGCAGGACATCATAATTTCACCCACATAACAACTTCTAAAGAGTTGAGAGGGTTACGGCAAAAGCTGGATGCACTTAGTGTACATACTGGACAATCCCTTTCGAAGTATGAGGGTTTCAGACGAAAACTCATCTATTACTAAGGGATATCATTTCTAATAACTTATTTTAACTCCATACTTTTTGTGTGTTCAATATGCACCATTCAAAGGCACATCATCAATTTTCAACCCTTTCTGACTTCATTTGATATTTTCCATGCATTTAATGATATATTTTGAGGTAAATGACTTTGAAATTGAAAAGCTCTACAAATGAACTCTTAAAAGGTCTAAACTTGGCATGACATCATAATTTCACCTAGATAGCAACTTCTTAAGAGTTGATAGGGTTACGGCAAAAACTAGATGAACTTCGTGTACAAACTGGACAATCTCTTTCAAAGTATGAGGGTTTCAGACGAAAACTCATCTATTACAAAGGGATTTCATTTCTAATAACTTATTTTAACTCAATACTTTTTGTGTGTTCAATATGCACCATTCAAAGGCACATCATCAATTTTCAAACCTTTCTGACTTCATTTGAGATTTTTCATGCATTTAATGATTTATTTTGAGATAAATGACCCAGAAATTGAAAATCAATACAAATGAACTCTTAAAAGGTTGAAACTTGGCATGACATCATAATTTCACCCACATAGCAACTTCAAAAGAGTTGAGAGGGTTACGGCAAAAACTGGCTGCACTTCGTGTACGAACTGTTACAAAGATACCATGCTAGAAAATGCATGCATGTCCTTCACATAGAAAGTGATGACGATGAAGCCGGTCACATCCTAGAGCGGGATCTTGCGGTGTAAGACTTTTTCTGTGTGTTTGTCCCTTGCTTATGATGCGCCGTAATCAAGGAGAATCTTCATCATTTAATAGGATGCTTGAGTCAGTCTTCACTCTGAAGGGAGGGATTTCATGAAACTTTTCATAATCTTCTGACATGTCTGTCTTCTCCTCCACTCCAACAATGTTTCTTTTCCCTGAAAGAACTATCTGGCGCTTTGGCTCATCGTATGATCTATTCTCTTCCTTATCTTTTTTTGTCCTCAGTTTGCTAGACATGTCCTTCACATAGAAAACCTGAGCCACATCATTGGCTAGGATGAATGAGTCGTCCGTGTACCCAAGATTGTTGAGATCCACTATTGTCATTCCGTACTACGGGTCTACCTGGACCCCGCCTCCTGTATATTTGACCCATTTGCACCGAAACAAAGGGACCTTAAGTCAGGTCCATAGTCGAGTTCCCATATCTCCTATATGTAACCATAATATGTGTCTTGAAAGTTGGTTGCATCATAGCGGACACCACCGTTTTGGTTGGTGCTCTTTTTATCTTGGGAGATCGTGTAAAATGTATTCCCATTTATCTTGTACCCTTTCAAAGTCGTTACAGTCGAACTTGGTATCTTGGCCAACCAGTATAGTTCATCTGGAACATCGTTGTCATTGATGATCTTTGTTTGCAACCAACCGGTGAAAGTCTCCATATTTATGTGTTCCTTGGATATATGGAGTATCCTTGTGTTCCTTGTGTTCCTTGATATATGGAGTCACTAAGGTGAAATTTTGTAGAACCGTGTAGTGTGCTTGAGTGAAAGAATGTCCGTCCATATTTATTGCTTCTTTCTTTCCTAGTGTGCCTTTTCCACCCAGTCTCCCCTCATGCCGCAATTCAAGAAGACCAATCGGCTTAATGTCAGGAACGAAGTCAACACAAAACTCAATAACCTCCTCTGTTCCATATCCCTTGGCGGTAGTTCCTTCTGGCCTAGCACGGTTATGAACATATTTCTTTAAGACTCCCATGAACCTCTCGAAGGGGAACATATTGTGTAGAAATACAGGACCCAGAATGTTAATCTCTTCGACTAGGTGAACTAGGACGTGCGTCATAATATTGAAAAAGGATGGAGAGAACACCAACTCGAAACTAACAAGACATTGGACCAGGTAATTCTATAACCATGGTAGGATTTCTGGATCGATTACCTTGTGAGAAATTGCATTGAGGAATGCACATAGCTTCAAAATGGCTAATCGAACATTTTCCGGTAGAAGCCCCCTAAGTGCAACCGGAAGTAATTGCATCATAATCACATGGCAGTCATGAGACTTTAGATTTTGATTTTTTTTCTCTCCATATTTATTATTCCCTTTATATTCGACGAGAAGCCATATGGGACCATGATACTGAGCAAGCATTCAAAAAAGATTTCCTTCTCTTCTTTGGTAAGTGCATAGCTGGCAGGACCTTGATACTGCTTTGGTGGCATGCCATCTTTTTCGTTAATTCTTTGCTTGTCCTCCCATGCCTCCGGTGTATCTTTTTTCTTTCCATACATGCCCAAGAAGCCTAGAAGGTTCACATAAAGATTCTTCGTCACATGCATCATGTCGATTGCATTGTGGACCTCTATGGCTTTCCAATATTCAAGTTCCCCAAATATAGATTTCTTCTTCCACATGGGTGCGTGTCCGTTGGCGTCATTCGGAACAGATTGTCTGCCAGGACCCTTTCCAAAGATTACTTGGAAATCCTTGACCATATCAAATATATATTCACCAGTATAGAGGCCAGGCTTCTTCCGGTTATCTGGCTCACCTTTGAAATGGTTGCCTACCTTTCTTAAGATATGCTTGATCGGTAGAAATCAACGATGTCCCAGGTACACATTCTTCTTACATTTATCCAAATATATACTTTCAGTATCATATAAACAGTGCATGCATGCACTGTATCCCTTGTTTGTATGTCCTGAATTGATGGTTACAAATAGCAACGCTCGTAGGTCAATTTCCTTCTGTGTGTGTGCATCCCACACACATACACCTGTTTTTTTCCACAGTTGTAGAAGTTCATCAACTATTGGCCTTAGGTATACATCAATGTCATTGCTGGGTTGCTTAGGGCCTTGGATGAGCACTGGCAATATAATGAACTTCCGCTTCATGCACAACAAAGGAGAAAGGTTGTAGATACATAGAGTCACGGGCCAGGTACTGTGACTGGAGCTCTGCTCCCCAAAAGGATTCATGCCGTCTATACTAAGACCAAACCATAAGTTCGTTGCATCAGCTGTGAAGTCCTCGAACTCCCTCTCGATTTTTCTCCACTGCGACCCATAAGCGGGTGCTCTCAACATCCAGTCTTTCTTATGTTCTTCTTCCATCGCAACAACTTGGCATGCTCTTTGTTTTGGAACAAACGTTTCGACCATGGTATTATAGGAGCACACCACATCACCTTGGCAGCAACCCTCTTCCTGGGGCGTTCGCCCTCCACATCACCAGGGTCATCGCGGGGGATCTTACAACACAGTGCACCACATACTGGGCGTGCATCCAAATTCTCGTACTCCTCACCACGGTAGAGGATGCAGTCATTAGGGCATGCATGTATCTTCTGCACCTCTAATCCTAGAGGGCAGACAACCTTCTTTGCTTCGTATGTACTTTCAGGCAATTCGTTATCCTTTGGAAGCATCTTCTTTCTCATTATTAGCAATTCTTGAAATCCCTTGTCAGTTACACCAGTCTTCGCCTTCCATTGCAGCAATTCCAGCGTGGTACCCAGCTTTTCCTGGTCATCTTTAGAATTTGGATACAAGAATTTCTTGTGATCCTCTAACATGCGCTTCTACTTCAACCTCTCCTTGTCACTTTCGTAGTTTCTCTTTGCATCAGCAATGACTTGACAAAAATCATCAGCGGGCTCATCTGATGCCTCTTCTTCAACTTCCCCCGTTGATGCCTCTTCTTCATCTTGCCCCATTGTTGTATCGGCGAAAGGATAGTTGTCATCATCCTCTTCTTCGTCATTGTCTTCCATTATAACCCCTCTTTCTCTGTGCTTGGTCCAACAGCTATAGCCGGACATGAAACCGGACTTCAGAAGGTGGTAGTGAAGGGTTTTTGAGGTACAGTAATTCCTATCATTCTTACAGTCACGACATGGACAACACATGAAACCATTCTGCTTATTTGCCTCAGCCACACGAATAAAATCATGCAGGCCATTAAGGAACCCTAGACATAGTCGGTCATCGTCCATCCATTGCCGGCTCATGTTCACTACACAGCATCGAAGTGACCAAATTAATACAGCTTCATCATCACATTACAACCAAAGTAGAGCTAGCAGTGACCAAATGTTATTACTACAAATAATAGATACTTATAGTTCATACATACATCTCATAAAACAACATACAACTATGTAAAACATTTGAATGCAACAACAAATGTGATCATAATCGCAACTAAAGTAACAATTGAGCCAACGACATAATGATACCAAGCCTCTTTATCGATGACATATTTTCTAATCTTTTTAAGCTTCAAGTGCATTCTAGCCACCTTGTTCTTGTGATAATCGATGATATCGGCAACATGCAACTCCAATCCCACCTTCTCATCTTCAGTTCTTTTCAATTTTTCTTTCAAATAATCAATTTATTTTTCAGCTTGTGTTAACTTCTCGAGCAGAATTGCATAGTCGGTTGGAATTTCTGGTTCAACTACTTCCTATACACAAAAACATCTACTTCAATTTGGTGGCATAATTAATTGTCATAGACATTAGATGATGTGTGAAATAGTTATAAAAGATAATGACATACCACATCTGCATCATAGACTGGACGAGGGCCGACGTGGGCGGATACCATAACCATGACACAATAGAATAACTATTAATAATACAAGTAAGTAAATCATACATGCAGCTATCTAAATCATACAAGTAATTTTTTTAACAAAAAGGTTTTAAGAAGAACAAGAGGCTCACGAAGGTGGCCGGTGTCGCTACGAGATGGTGCGGGCGATTGACGGTGGTTAGGACGGGGATGGGAAGGCTCCAAATAAACCACACCTACACATATGCAACCTAACAAGTTAATTTGAGCTCTAATTGCATATAAATCAAATAAACTCCCACATAATGATCACTCCCCCGAAACCTAGCTAAAACCCACAAATCACATATCTTTGAGCATACCACAAGCTAATCTTGCAATGAGAGATGAAGGGGTAAAGTTGCTATACTTTGTGAACACTTGGATAGATGGGGTGCCTTCAAATATTGACCAATCCTTTGCAAAATGGAGGATGAGCTTCGAGCAAGAAGGAGAACAGTGGAGAAAACAGAGAAATGAGAGCCCCTTCGATCGGCTGCGGACGAAGCATATATATTGGAAGTCTTTAGTACCGGTTGGTGTCACCAATCGGTACTAAAGGGCAACCTTTAGTATCGGTTCGTGCCACGAACCAGTACTAAAGAGGCACGCGGGGCCCAAGTATGACCAAAAGCCTGCCACGCCCCCTTTAGTACTGGTTCGTGACACAAACCGGTACTAAAGGTCCCTTACGAGCCGGTACTAAAGGTCGCCCTGCTCCTAGCCGTTGGAGCCGGCACGAACCGGGACTAATAGCCTCTTTAGAACCGGCTCGTAACCAGACCGGGACTAATGCGTCGGACGAAAGGTCTGTTTTCTACTAGTGAAACACGCTCCCCTCTATTTGGATTGGGGAAGCACTCGTCGAAGTCCTCGTCGCCATAAGCGACTAGCACAGTGCAGGTTGTTGCCAGATGTGATAATGGGAGATATCCCTAGGTCTCCAGGTTGCGGAGCCTTAGAAGTGTGACACAATAGCTTGTCCAGCCGACTGGGCGTTGGCCTCAAGGGCACTTTGAGGAACTGGGAGAGTAAGCCATGTTTTGCGTAGATCTTCCCTTGGAAGTTTCTGACAAGAGAGAGGAAGAGGATGTGGTTTAAATCACGATTTTGTTTGCTTAAATCGGTTGGTGCCTCCGTTACGGAGGGGTAGGATTGTAAAAATTGTTACCGACTCACCTCCCCACGACGCACAAAAATCAAGGAACTTGTGTAGTTATTATAATGTCCCGCGCCCGCGATGCTTGGTATATTACCGAAGACTGGCCGGATGTTGAATAGAGAAGGATGAGGGACCCGCCTCGCAAGCCAAAGACAACGATGTGAGGGAATCAACCCAATATATATCAGCGTTGAAGGACAGTCCAGGGGCTACTGAGGGAGTCCTGTATTAAGGGGTCCTCAGATAGTTGGCCATTATTCATGGGCTGGACTATATGGGTCGCAAGGCAGGCATCGGAGGATCGAGGACCATCTACGCCAGGATGGAAGCTTCATGGAGGCTAGACGTGTTCTCCAAGTTATTAGCTGTAGTTAGGCAAGTTATCTCTTCGACATGTTGCCGACCATGTGTATGCTAAGGGCACCCCCGACATCTATATAGGGGGGAGGGCTTTAGGGCATAGAGGTAGAACAACTCGTCTAGGGTTAGACATACGATGTCGAGGTAGATCAACTCTGTAACCCCTTACACCATCAATACAATCAAGTAGAACATAGGGTATTACCTCCATAGGAGGGCCCGAACCTAGGTAAACTCGTGTCCCCTTCGTCTCCTGTTACCATCGATCGTAGTCTCACAGTTCAGGACCCCTACCTGAGATCCACCGGTTTTGACACTGACAACGGCGATTCAAATTGCAGAAGATCTGATCCAAGCTCCGAACGGACGGCGCCTCTGCATTCAACACATGTACAACAAGGGGTAGGAGAAGTTGAGGGAGAGCTCCGGCGGCATGACGGTGATGTGGCAGTGGAGCTCGTGGTTCTCCGCCAGAGCTTCGCTAAGAACTACGGGGGAGGAGGAGGTGTAGGAGGGGGAGGGATGCGCCAGGGGCAAGGGGTGCGGCTGCCCTCCCACCTCCCCTTTATTTATAGGCTGAAGGGGATAGGGGGTCGGGCCCCTAGATCAATGTAGAGGGGGGCGGTGGCTAAGGGGGGAGCTTGCCCCCCAAGTTGGTGGGAGGCTCCCCCACTCCTTAAGGTTCCCAACCCTAGGAGCCTTGGGCCATTGGGGGGGGTGCTCCAGCCCAATAGGAGGCTAGTTCCCACCCATATTCAGCCCACGTGGTCCTGCAGGAACAATACTGATAAACCCCAAAACCTTTCCGGTGACTGAAACAGGACTTCCCATGTATAAATCTTCACCTTCGGACTATTCAAGAACTCCTCATGACATCCGGGAGATCATCTGGGACTCCGAACAACTTTCGGTAACCACATACAATTCCCATAGCAACTCTAGCATCACCGAACCTTAAGTGTATAGACCTTATGGGTTCGGGAACTATGCAAACATGACCGAGACACCTCTCCGGCCAATAACCAATAGCAGGATCTGGATACCCATATTGGCTCCCACATGTTCCACCATGATCTCATCAGATGAACCACGATGTTAGGGATTCAATTAATCTCGTATACAATTCCCTTTGTCCATCGGTATGTTAATTACTTGCCCGAGATTCGATCGTCGGTATCCCTATACCTTGTTCAATCTCGTTACCGGCAAGTCTCTTTACTCGATTCGTAACACATGATCCCGTGACTAACTCCTTAGTGACATTGTCCTCATTATGATGATGTATTACCGAGTGGGTCCATAGATACCTCTCCACCACACGAAGTGACAAATCCCAGTCTCGATTTGTGCCAACCCAACAGACACTTTCGGAGACACCTGTAGTGCACCTTTATATTCAACCAGTTACATTGTGATGTTTGAAAAAGCCAAAGTATTCCTACGGTATCCGGAAGTTGCACAATCTCATGGTCTAATGAAATAATACTTGACATTAGAAAATCCCTAGCATATGAACTACACGATCTTGTGCTATGCTTAGGATTGGGTCTTGTCCATCACATCATTCTCCTAATGACATGATCCCATTATCGATGACATCCAATGTCCATGCTCAGGAAACCATGACTATCTATTGATCAACGAGCTAGTCAACTATAGGCTCACTAGGGACATGGTGTGATCTATGTATTCACACATGTATTATGGTTTCCGGTTAATAAAATTATAGCATTAACAATAGACAATTATCATGAACAAGGAAATATAATACTGACCATTTTATTATTGCCTCTAGGGCATATTTCCAACAGTCTGCCACTTGCACTAGAGACTATAATCTAGTTACATTGTGATGAATCTAACACCCAATTTGTTATGGGGTTCGATCATGCTTTGCATGTGAAAGAGGTTTCAGTCAACAGGTATGCGACGTTCAGATCCGTGTGTACTTTGCAAATCTCTATGCCATAATGCAGACACTGCTACCATGCTCCATATGGAGCTATTCCAAATGGCTACTCCACTATACATATCCAGATTGCAACCAAGAGTCATCCAGATTGGTGTTACATCTTGCATCGACATAACCCTTTACGACGAACTCTTTATCACCTCCATAATAGAGAAATATTTCCTTAGTTCTCTAGTTACTAAGGATAATTTTGACCGTTGTCCAGTGATCCACTCCTAGATCACTCTTGTACCCCTTAATAGACTTCATTGCAAGGCACACACAGGTGTGGTACACAACATGGCATACTATATAGAGCCTATGGATATGGCATAGGGAACAACCTTCGTCCTTTCTCTTTCATCTGCCGTGGTCGAACTTTGAGTCTTACTAAACTCCACGCCTTACAAATTAGGCAAGAACTTTTTCTGTGACTGATCCATTTTGAACTCTTTCAAAATCTTATTAAGGTATGTTCTTATTTGAAAGTTTTATCAAGTGTCTTGATCTATCTCTATAGACCTTGATGCTTAATATAATAGTACCTTTATCTAGCTTTTCCTTTGAAAAAACTTCTTTGAAACAAACATTTATGCTTTCCAGAAATTCTATATTATTTCTGATCAACTATATGTCAACCACATATACATATCAGAAATTCTATAGTGCTCCCACTCACATTTTTCTAAATACAAGTTTCTCATAAACTTTGAATGAACTCAAAAACATTGATCACCTCATCAAAGCGTATATTCCAACTCCGAGATGCTTGGTCCAGTCCATAGAAGGATTGCTAGAGCTTGCATACCTTTTAGCATCCTTGGGATCAACATAACTTTCTGGTTGTATCAAATATAACTTTTTCTCATGCAAACCATTACGGAAAGTATGTTTAGACATCCATCTGCCAAATCTCATAACCGAAAAATCTAGCAACTGCTAACATGATTTCAACAGACTTTTAGCATCGCTACAGGTGAGAAAATCTCATCATAGTGAACTCCTTGAACTTGGCTTAAACTTCTTTGTGACAAGTCGAGCTTTATAAATGGTGACATTCACCATCAGCGTTTGTCTTCATCTTAAAGGTCCATTTGTACTCAACGACCTGCCATTCAATGGGCATGTCTACCAAAGTCCATACCTAGTTTTCATACATGGATCCTTTCTCGGATTTCTTGGCTCCTAGTCATTTGTCGGAATCCGAGCCCACCATCACTACTCCATAGTTCGTAGGTTCGTCGTTGTCCAACAACATGACCTCCAAGACAGGGTTGCTGTACCACTTTGGAGCATACGCATCCTTGTCGACCTACGACGTTCGATAGTAACTTGATCTGAAGCTTCATGATCATCATCATTAACTTCCTCTTCAACTGACGTAGGCTCCATAGAAACATCTTTTTGCGCTGGTCTACTCTCTGGTTTAAACAAAGGTTCAACAACCTCATCAAGTTCTATCTTCCTCCCACTCAATTATTTCGAGAGAAACTCTTTCTCGAGAAAGGACCCAATTTTAGCAACAAACACTTTACACTCGGATCTGGGATAGAAGGTATACCCAACTGTTCTTAGGGTATCCTATGAATTTGCACTTTTCCACTTTGGGTTCGATCTTATTAGACATAAGTGTCGCATTCCCAAACTCTAAGAAATGACAGCATAGGTTTCTATCAAACCATAATTAATACATTGTCATTTCAATGGATTTAGATGGTGCCACATTTAAAGTGAATGTAGTTGTCTCTAATGCATAACCCCAAAACGATAGTGGCAAAACCGTAAGAGACATCATAGTACGCACCATATCCAATAGAGCACGACTATGATGTTCGGACACATCACACTATGCTGTTCCAGGTGGCATGAGTTGTGAAACAACTTACACATTGTCTTAAGTTGTATACCAAACTCGAAACTTAGATATCACCCCCATGATCATATCATAGACATTTTTATCTTCTTGTCACAACGATCTCAATCTTCACTCTGAATTTGCTTGAACTTTTCAAACATTTCAGACTTGTGTTTCATTAAGTAAATATGCCCATATCTACTCAAATCATCAGTGAAGGTAAGAAAATAACGACATCCACCACACGCCACAACACTCATTGGACCGCATACATCAACATGTATTATTTGCAATAAGATACTAGCCTTCTCCATCATACCGAAAACGGGATCTCTAGTCATCTTTCCCATGAGTCATGGTTTGCATGTCTCAACCGATTTGAAATCGAATGAGTCCAAACATCCATCAGCATGGAGCTTCTTCATGCGATTTATACCAATATGACATTTAGCGACAGTGCCACCAGTATGTGGTACTATCATTATTAACTTTGTATCTTTTTGTATCAATTTTATGAACATGTGCATTACTACGATCAAGATTCAATAAACCATTCCCATTGGTTGCATGACCATTGAAGGCATTATTCATATAAACAGAATAACCATTCTCTAACTTAAATGAATAAACGTATTGCTATAAACACGATCTAATCACATTCATGCTCAACACAAACACCAAATAACATTTAGTTAGGTTTATCACTAATCCCGAAGGTAGAGAGAGCATGCGATGGTAGCACCTCAACCTTGGAAACACTTCCAACACACACTATCACCTCACCCTTAGATAGCCTGCATTTATTCCGTGTCTTTTATTTCGAGTTACCAACATCTAGCAACTGAACGATATCTAATACATAGGTGTTACTAGGAGTATTAGCAAGGTACACATCAATAATATGTATATCAAATATACTTCTCTCGACGTTGCCAGCCTTCTTATCTACCAAGTATCTAGGGTTGTTCCGTTTTAGCGACCGCTCTCCTCAAAATAGAAGCACTTAGTCTTAGGTTTGGGTTCAACCTCGGGTTTGTTCACTGGAGCAGCAACTGGCTTGCCATCCATGAAGTTTCCCTTCTTGCCCTTGCCCTTTGTGAAAGTAGTGGTTTTACTAACCATTAACACTTGATGCTAATTCTTGATTTCTACCTTCGTGGTGTCAAACATTGCGAATAGCTAAGGGATCATTATTTCCATCCCTGCCATTTTATAGTTCATCATGAAGCTCTAGTAGCTTAGCAACAGTGACTTGGAGAACTATATCAATCACTATCGTATCTAGAAGATCAACTCCCACTCGATGAAGCGATTGTAGTACCCGGAAAATCTAAGCACATGCTCACCTATTGAGCTATTATCCTTCATCTTGCAGGCAAAGAATATTGTTGGAGGTATCATACCTCTCAACACAGGCACGAGCCTGGGATCCCAATTTGAGCTCTTAGGACATCTCATATGCTCCGTGAAGTTCAAAATGTTTTGGAGCCTCAATTCTAAGCCGTAATGCATGACACATTGAACTATCAAGTAGTCATGAGAACATGCCTGTCAGATGTTCACAACATCTACAGACGATGCTTGAGGGGGTGGCGCACTAAGCAGTGCATTAAGGACATAAACCTTCTATGCAGCAATGAGGACAATCCTCAAATCACGGACCCAGTTGGCATTATTGCTACCATCATATTTCAACATTCTTTTCTCTAGGAACGTATCAATAAAACAGGGAAGCTACAACATGAGCTACCTACAACATAATTTGCCAAGACACTTCTGACTATGTTCATGATAATGAGTTCAATTAATCATATTAACTAATGAACTCCTACTCAGATAGACATCCCTCTAGTCATCTAAGTGATACATGATCCTTATCGACTAGGCCGTGTCCGATCATCACGTGAGACGGACTAGTCATCAATGGTGAACATCTCCATGTTGATCGCATCTAGTATACGACTCATGTTTGACCTTTCGGTCTCTCGTGTTCCGAGGCCATGTCTATACATGCTAGGCTCGTCAAGTCAACCTAAGTGTTTCGCGTGTGTAAATCTGGCTTACACCTGTTGTATGCGAACGTTAGAATCTATCACACCCGATCACCATGTGGTGGTTCGAAACAACGATCCTTCACAATGATGCACACTTAGGGGGAACATATTTCTTGAAATTTTAGTGAGGGATCATCTTATTTATGCTACCCTCGTTCTAAGCAAATAAGATGTACAATCATGATAAACGTCACATGCAAATCATAAAGTGACATGACATGGCCAATATCATCTTGCGCCTTTGATCTCCATCTTTGGGGCGCGACATGATCACCATCATCACCGGCATGACACCATGATCTCCATCATCATTATATCCATCATCATGTCATCATGAAGTTGTCTCGCCAACTGTTACTTCTACTACTACGGCTAACGGTTAGCAATAAAGTAAAGTAATTACATGGCGTTTTTATTGATACGCGGGTCATACAATAAATTAAGACGACTCCTATGGTTCCTGCCGGTTGTCATACTCATCGACATGCAAGTCGTGATTCCTATTACAAGAACATGATCAATCTCATACATCACATATATTTCATCACATCCTTTGGGTCATATCACATCACATAGCATACCCTGCAAAAACAAGTTAGACGTCCTCTAATTGTTGTTGCAAGTTTTATGTGGCTGCTATGGGTTTCTAGCAAGAATATTTCTTACCTACGCAAAAACCACAACGGTGATATGCCAATTGCTATTTACCCTTCATAAGGACCCTCTTCATCGAATTTGATCCGACTAAAGTCGGAGAGACAGACACCCACTAGCCACCTTATGTAGCAAGTGGATATCATGCGGTGGAACCAGTCTAACGTAAGTGTATGTGTAAAGTTGGTCCGAGCCACTTCATCCCACAATGCCTCCGAATCAAGATAGGACTAGTAACGGCAAGCAAATTGACCAAATCAACGCCCACAACTACTTGTGTTCTACTCGTTCATATAATCTACGCATAGACCTAGCTCATGATGCCACTGTTGGGGAACGTAGCAATATATTCTACATGTCACCAAGCTCTATCTAGGAGATGCTAGCATTGAGAGAGAGGGAGTGCATCTTCATACCCTTCAAGATCTCTAAGTGGAAGCGTAGCAATGAACGCGGTTGATGGACTCGTACTCGCGGCGATTCGAATCGCGGAAGATCAGATCCAAGCGCTGAGTGGACGGTGCCTCCGCGTTCAACACACATACAGCCCCGGGACGTCTCCTCCTTCTTGATCTAGCAAGGGGGGAGGAGAAGTTGAGGGAGAGCTCCGGCAGCATGACGCCGTGGTGGCGATGGAGCTCGTGGTTCTCCGGTAGAGATTCGCTAAGCACTACGAAGGAGAAGGAGGTGTAGAAGGGGGAGGGCTACGCCAGGGGCAAGTTGTGCGGCTGCCCTCCCACCTCCCCCCTATTTATAGGCTGAAGGGGAGAGGAGTCCGCCCCCCTAGATCCATCTAGAGGGGGGCGGCCAAGGGGGGAGCTTGCCCCCAAAATTGGTGGGAGGCACCCCCACCCCTTAGGGTTCCCAACCCTAAGCGCCTTGGTCCCTTGGGGGGCGCACCATCCCACTAGGAGGATGGTTCCCACCCATATTCAGCGCACGTGGTCCTCCGGGGCAGGTGGCCCCTCCCGGTGGACCCCCGGAACCCTTTTGGTGGTCCTGGTACAATACCGATAAACCCCGAAACCTTTCCGGTGACTGAACCTGGACTTCCCATGTATAATTCTTCACCTCCAGACTATACCGGAACTCCTCGTGATGTCCAGGATCTCATCCGGGACTCCGAACAAATTACGTTCACCACATACAATTCCCATTACAACTCTAGTGTCACCGAACCTTAAGTGTGTAGACCTTACGGGTTCGGGAACTGTGCAGACATGACCTAGACACCTCTCCAGCCAATAACCAATAGAGGGATATGGATACCCATATTGGATCCCACATGTTCCATGATGATCTCATTGGGTGAACCACGATGTCGGGGACTCAATTAATCCCGTATACAATTCCCTTTGTCCATCGGTATGTTACTTGCCCGAGATTCGATTGTCGATATCCCTATACCTTGTTCAATCTCGTTCCCGGCAAGTCTCTTTACTCGTTCCGTAACACATGATCCCGTGACTAACTCCTTATTGACATTGAGATCATTATGATGATGTATTACCAAGTGGGCCCAAAGATACCTCTCCATCACATGGAGTGACATATCCCAATCTCAATTCATGCCAACCCAACAGACACTTTCGGAGACACCTGTAGTGCACCTTTATAGTAACCCAGTTACGTTGTGACGTTTGATACACCCAAAGTAATCCTATGGTATCCGGGAGTTGCACAATCTCATGGTCTAAGGAAATGATACTTGACATTAGAAAATCTCTAGCAGACGAACTACACGATCTTGTGCTATGTTTAGGATTGGGTCTTGTCCATCACGTCATTCTCCTAATGATGTGATCCCGTTATCATAGACATCCATTGTCCATGGTCAGGAAACCATGACCATCTATTGATCAACGAGCTAGTCAACTAGAGGCTCACTAGGGACATGGTGTATTCTATATATTCACACATGTATTATGGTTTCCAGTTAATACAATTATAGCTTGAACAATAGAATAACTATCATGAACAAGGAAATATAATAATAACCATTTTATTATTGCCTCTAGGGCATATTTACAACATATATATACCCCTCCACCACCACTCAGTCTCAAGAGAAGCACTCAGAACAGTTCCCCACTCATAACTACTGATTTTTTGAGAGAGAGAGACACTTACTCATGTGTTGAGATCATGCCATTCCATTCCTACCATATGAATCTTGATCTCTAGCCTCCACAAGTTGCTTTCCATGCAATCAATCTCTTCCACCAAGCCAAATCTATGAGAGAGTGATTGTGTGTTGAGGAGTCTATCATCTTGAAGGACAAGAACAAGGAGTTCATCGACACTATCGAGCCTATAACCTTTTGGAGGGTGGTGCCTCCTAGATTGGTTAGGTGTCACTTGGGAGCTTCCTACTTCATGTTGTGGAGTTAACCAAGAAGTTTGTCAGGGCATGGAGATCGATCTACCCTGAGTTAGGCTAGACCACCGTGGACGTAGGCCATCATGGTATAGTCAAGGTTGCTTCTTCGTGGAATCCTTCGTGCATAGAGCCCTCTATCAACCGTTACCCTTCGGGGGTTGAGGACTCCATAAACGTGGAGGTACAATAGCACCGCCTCTCGGAACCACAGGAAAAATCATCGTGTCACCAATTGCATTTGATCTTCTTACCCTTCCTTTCCTTACATGCTTGCCTTTACTTTCCGCTGCTATACTCGTAGACATGCATGTGTAGGGTGTACTTGACATACTATGAATGCTAAAATCTGCCAGGAAGTAAAATAGGGAAATAGTAGATTTTTATTTGGTAAAGTAGTCTAATTAGCCCCCCTCTAGCACTACTTTCAATCCTACAAAGACCACAACCACAAGCCCGCAGAGCGGATGTCATTGCCGAGCCCACCTCTGCATCATCGACAACTACTTTGTAGGCGAAGACCACCTTTGGACAGGGCGGGGATGTACTCCTGTCCTCCTTTAAATTTGGCTGTTTTAGGATCCCTTCCTTCCATTGTGATAAGGGAAGAGGACCTCGGGCACCGCTATATATAGAGGCTAGGACGCACCATCGAGAGGAGGCCCGATGACCAGTCACTCTGTGAGAATCCTGATCACCCCAAGTGCACTCTTGTGGGGCTCGAAACCATTGTAGTAGTTCATTCACTACACCTCTCTAAGAGGCAATCCACCAAAGAAGGAGCAGGGTATTACGCTTCCTAGCGGCCCAAACCTAGGTAAACCACTGTGTTCATCTACTTCCTCGTCATCATGCTAGTTTGCCGTAGCAACCATCAAGTAGCGAGATAAGTAGGGAGAAGTTGCTAGGGATCTTTGCACATGTCCGTGTGTTCGAACCTTGAGGGTTTTGCGGAGCCCGAAATCCGACATTTGGCATGCCAGGTAGGGGGCGTGTCAGAGTCTTCTTCAGGCCTCGCTCTTCCCTCATTCCACCGCTCCGATGGCCAGCACCCAACAAGCTTCCCCCGGTCATTGCGGACTAGCTCCCACTGATCCCACCGCTGCCGCTGGGGACACACGCCCCGATGGCACAATGTTGGGCGGACAATATCAATCCGCCAGCATCGCCTCCACCATCGACGCCCCTCATGCCGCCCAAACAAACGGCGAGCGTGCAACGTCTTCAGCATCGGTGTTGCGCTGCACCTACATTGGGGACCTCGGTGCGCATGATGTACTGCTGCTGGCAAGCGAGATGCTTCGCCACAGCCCGACTCACGGGGGCTTCGACGCGTGGGCCAACCACGTCACGGAGCTGATCGCTGTCAAGTGAAGGGTCGCGGCTCCTCACCTTTCTTCAAGCGCTAGGGGCTCGTTCGTTGTGCCTATCCCCCAGCCCATGGATAGTGCGTCCCCTCCAGCCCTAGGTAAGCCCGAGCGGGGCCCGCTGCATTCCGGTGACTGATTTTGGGGCACATCCCATCCACGACGACCTAGCGCGCGAAATAAACAACGGGGTGCCCCACACGCGCACCAACGCGCACATCCACAACCAAGTGGACCTTCAACAACCTAGGGTGACCAGGCGGGACCGCGCCATCCTACGCAAGAAGCAAGCGGCGCAGGCATCCGGACGAACAAGCCACAATGGCGAAGGTGCGTCGGATCCCCTAAGGTGCAATCCACATCAGGAGATGTGCGGCCCACCCAACAGCAGTGGCAGAGGTAAGCAACTTCGCTCCGAGGCTTAGGAGGAGAGTCAGGCCCTTATGTGAAGCCCTATGTACCATGCTACGTCGTACCTAGGGACACCATCCTAGATCAGGCACCTGCCGCAGGCGCCAACGCCCCCCAAGAATAGGGAGGGCCCCGGGCGTCCTCCCCGAACCGAGCTCCGGGCCTTCCCCCGATGAAGCACCAAGCCTGGAAGAGACGAGCACGAGACAGAAGGGAGGACATCCTCGGGACCGCGGGGCACGGCGTAAGTTGTCACCTTCACAAGCAAGCAACGCCAAGCGGAGCCCTGGGGTTTCAGGAGTAATGGCCTAGGGCATAGCAGCAATACACAGGTAACGCGGGCCACCTGCGGCAACTGGAACGCTGGAGTGGCCTTGGGGGCTGGGCCTCATGAGGCCCTCGAGGTGATGCCCATCTAGCGCCCAGATGCTTTACGAGGCGGCTTCATCAAGAAAACACATTTATGGTTGCATCGGATGCATCGTGCTCTTGTTTGGTCTGTGGGAGCGCAATCCTACAGCTACACGGGGAACAATGAATTCGGGTTTGGGTCATAGAGGCGCGGAACCAAGCAAGAATGTACGGGGTAGCTCTGGATAGAGTTGGGAGGAACAGGGCCGAGCTCTTGGGGGCTTGCTCAGCAATCTACGGTCGTGACACTCTCACATAATAATGAGTGGGTCGTATACGCCCGGAGCCCCCCGAGGACACGGAGGGGATCCTCCCACGCAATGTGGAAGCCCCAGCTCCACCCTGGCGGACAAATCAACACTGCCCATCAAGGGCTATGCAGATGCAACATGGATGCCCTACATTCAGCGTTGGGGGAAGACGAAGACTAGTCTAGGTGATGGACGTGGCTGTTATTTGCTCTTCTCATATATGAAATTGCCAAATTTCTTGTAACAAAACTCGAGGCTTTTTCCAAATCATGTTTTAAAGAAACTGGTGACGGATTTGTTTTCACCGCCATTTACTATCTTGCATTTTCTCTCTTGAGGTTCAGCACTAGCCTGCTCCCCACCCCCTCGCACCCTGCGAGCGGGGGCTAGGGGGCACGATACTCGCACCTCGCCAAGACCTTGGCGCTCGGATCCTTGCATAGTACTCCCGGGTGAGTTAGCACGCGTGTGAGGATCTATACTCGCTTGGGGCCCCACTTACGGCCCGATGTGCAATCTTAGAGCCTCGGGAGGCCCACCACTCCCGGCGCAGGAGTCAAAAATTTCTTTGGGGAGCCTCTTGAGAGACAAAAGGGGCTCCTGAGGAACGCGCATCAGGAGAATTACCAGTCATATAGCCATTCGCCTCCATATAGAGGCTAGGATGCACCATAGGGAGGAGACCCGGCGACCAATCCCTCCGTGAGAATCCCGAACACCACAAGAGCACCCTCGTGAGGCTCGAAACCACTGTAGTAGTTCATCCAGCACTCCTCCCTGAGAGGCAATCCACCAAAGCGGGAGTAGGGTATTACGCTTCCCAGCGGCCCAAACCTAGGTAAACCATCGTGTTCATCTACTTCCTCGTCATCGTGCGAGTTCGCCATCGCAACCATCGAGTAGAGAGCTAAGTAGGGAAAGCTGTTGGGGATCTTTGCGCACGCCCTTGTGTTCGAACATTGAGGGTTTTGTGTGGCCCGAAATCCGACACCCTCCAGTGCCTCGACGAGCTTTGAAGAGAACCCCGCTAAGCCGCTCTCCGGAGCCACCAGGGGATCCGTCAACCCTTCCTGACAGAGGGAGTGGAGTGCTCGGCGGAGCCTGAGCTCGACGGAGGGAAAGGCATTGAGCTCTGCAGCCTTTCTCTCGTCAATCGTGGCAAGGGATTTCTCCTTGGTGTCGAGCCGAGCCTTCTCTACAACTATCTCCTTCTCCCGTGCATCTAGGTGCTCTCGCTCCGCGGCTCGGGCGGCCGCCACCATGGACAGCGCGGAATCACGATCGGCAAGTTTGGCCTTGCAAGTCTTGAGGTCTTCCTCCTACAGGAAACGCTTTAGGCGGACCTCCACCTCGTCTCAACGCTTTGAGGCGGATGATGCGTCGGCCAGCACCGTGTCGCAGGCTCCCCTAGCCGACACGGATCCTTCTTGCTCTCGGCCGCAACGGCCTCAGCTTGGCCCAAAATAGCCATGACAAACGCGTCGGCCTGGAGCCATCCGGAGAGGATATCTAGGCGTCCCCTCACGAGGTGATCATCAACACCGTTAAGGGCGTCCTGGACCTGACCGAGAGCGGTGAAGTCCACATCCAGCACACCAAGGCCGCAGGGCGGAAGCATCAGGGCCTGGTCCAGAGTTGGCACTTATGGGATCGCAGGAGTCACCTCCGGGGCTGTAGGAACATGAGAATCAGAAGGCACCGGGGGATGCACCACAACTACAGGCAAGGTAGACTGAAAGCACAATATGCTCCCTTGGTGGTTTTCATAATTCATGACAACCTACATTGTCTCTTGGACTAATAATTTCATCTATTTTATTTCATACAAAGTCCATAGAGAGATATGGGTTGTCAAAAAGGAGTGTGGAGAGTATCCCCATGAAGAAGAAGGAGAAGGAATAGCCTCGGCAAAACTTCAAGCAAGAGGACTCTATAGTTTAGTTTGTGAGAAATCACTTTGAGTCCATAGGAAAGTCAATACTATCAAAAGGGGTAAGGTACTGTTGGTGAACAAAATGCTCATACATGCACAAGTGATGGTCAGCACATGCACCCAAAAGCTCTTCCACAAAAGTTTGTCCAAAGCCAAATATCCAAACTTGATGCAAAACCCTAGCCTTTTGGTGCAACCGATTCTGCTTCGGTGCCACCGAGTTTAGGTTGCCAACTTCTTGTTACGCAAATTCACAAAATCGGTCCTACTGAGTTTGTTGATTTGGCGCCACTGAGTTTGGCAATCTCACCATTTGTCACCTTATCGGTGGAACTGAGTTTTATGTATTGGTCTCACCGAGATTCAAAAGTTGCTAGCTTTGAGGCTTCTGGGTATCACCGAGATTAACACATCAGTGTCACGAAATCTAACTTATTAGGTGTAACGGTTTGATTTTTGGAGATGCCTATATATACCACTCCACCACCACTCACTCGCAACAGAAGCACTCAGAACAGTTCCTAGTCATACATAGAGATTTTCTGAGAGAGAGCCACCTACTCATGTGTTGAGATCATGCCATTCCATTCCTACCATATGAATCTTGATCTCTAGCCTCCCCAAGTTGCTTTCCACCAAATCAATCTCTTCCACCAAGCCCAATATGTGAGAGAGTGATTGTGTGTTGAGAATTCTATTATGTTGAACCACAAGAGCAAGGATTTCAACGACATTATCGAGCCTATTACATTTTGGAGGGTGGTGCCTCCTAGATTGGTTATGTGTCGCTTGGGAGCCTCCAACTTCGTGTTGTGGAGTGAACCAAGAAGTTTTTAAGGGCAAGGAGATCGCCTACTTCGTGAAGATCTACCCCGAGTTAGGCTAGTTCTTCGTGGACGTAGGCCATCATGGTATAGCCAAGGTTTCTTCTTCATGGAACCCTCCGTGGGTACAGCCCTTCATGCACTCTCGCGATTGTTACGGTCCGTGGGTTGAAGACTCCCTAAACATGGACGTACGATAGCACCACCTATCGGAACCACGGGAAAAATCTTCGTGTCCTTCATGCATTTGATCTCTCTATCTCTACTCCTTACTTCCCTGTGCAATGTCCTTATTTTCGGCTGCTATACTAGATGACTTGCATGTGTAGCGTGTTCTAGACTTGCTATATATGCTAAAACTTCCATCCCTTAAACTTTTGCTCATGGTAGTTTTAAATTCATGTAAGTAGTCTATTCACCCCCTCTAGACATATACTTCTAGTGATCCCGCAATTGGTATCAGAGCACTGGTCACCATTGCTTCTATTTCAACACCGTGGAGGAAGATGGGTGTGTCTAGTGTGGAGAGTTTGTATTGTAGAGTGCCCATTCTTGATGGAGAGTACTATAATCGCTGGAAGAAAGCCATGAGTGATCTATTTGACAAATTCGATTGGAGAAAACATATTGAAAATCCCTATGTTCTCCCTATTAATGAATTAACATGCTTGGTAACCTAAAAACGGTCAAACTTATTGTTAGAGGTTTACCAATATTCTTGCTTTCTCAATTGAAGAACTTTGCATGTCCTTATACTTTGTGACTGATTTGGAGGAACGATATCCAAATCTTACATTAAGTAATCTTGATGAAATTGTTGATAAAATTGTTGCTTTTCACAAAATGAAGCCTAGTGATCCAAACTTTGCTAAATGTATATTTGAGCTTCGCGACCTTATGCGTGCTAAAGGAGATGTCACTACTGTGAACAACATATGTATTGAAGCCATTCGCATTCATAAACTTGAACATTATTTTGGTTGCGATTCTAACGAGTCTCCTGGTTTCTATGATGAGGAGATTCCACAAAATGATGACAATGAAGAACATGGCTACTATGATGAAGATGAGTTGTTCGACATCCAGCATGAAAAGATCATGAGGAACCGAAGTCTAATGGCAAACTTCATATATTACATGTCCGGTGGAAAAGAGTGGATTCTCTATGGTGGATGCACGTATTACATGACTGGTGATAAAGATATGTTCCAAGAGATCACGCCTAATCAAGGTCCTCGGAGGTACGTGACCTTTGGAGACAACTGTAAGGGTAAGGTACTTGGACTTGGTAAGGTGTCCATATCTTATGATAGCTACATTCAAAATGTGATCCTTGTTGAGCCCCTTGGATACAATCTTCATACCCCCCGATAAAAGCCATAGATTCATCAAAATAAGAGAACAATGGATAGAAAACAAAATCTGTCAAAAATAGGACAATCTGTAGTAATCTAGAAACTTCTTATACTTATGTAACTCAAACAATTCTGAAACTTTAGGAAACAATAAAAAACTTTTGACGTTCCAGTAAAAAATGAAAATTCACGCACACAGCCAAAGTTTCTATTTCTGCACTTCACACACCAAACAAGCAATCTAATGATCCTAAAAGCAAATCTTGGCACATTATTTTTATAATACAATGGATATATAAAAGGGTACAATTATTTTTCAGAAGCTTCCATGAAATTATTGTACATTGTTTTCATGAGCATGAACACAAGTGTTGAAGGTCGACCCTCACTTCTCCAATGCACAACTTTCCAATCACTTCTCTTTTTGAAAAACTTCTTAGGCATAAGGGGCAAGTAACTCTTTTTGTATTTTTCATTTTTACTTTTTTTTGTTTGTTTCGCCCACAACTAAATAAAGAAAAAAGGAGAAAAATCTATATAGTGAAGAAAGCAAACAAGCACACACGAGAATATCAACCCCACGCTATTGCTCCCCGGCAACGGTGCCAGAAAAGAGCTTGATAATCCCCAAATGCAAGGAATCATCATAGAAATTTCCAAAGGTGGAAGTGAAAAGTATGGAGTGTCAAACCCACACGGAGCTAAAGGTAAGATCAATATTCTCTCAAGTCATATCTACCACTCATACGACTCTACGTACAGCGAACGTTTGCTTCCATCTAGAAACGGGAAGTAAAATTATGTTGTGGGCATGAAGTGGATAGATTTGCATGAAATCCATTAACTAAAATATAAAAATAAGTGTTGTTATCATAATATTACAATATATTACAAATAGCGAGTGTGGAATAATGATGGGTCGGTGTGCAGAATTATCCTAAGCAATTGTTAACAAGATCGGAAATCATTATTGCAATTTTATATGAGGGAGAGGCATAAGCTAACATACTTTATCTACTTGGATCATATGCACTTATGATTGGAACTCTAGCAAGCATACACAACGACTAATGATCAAAAAGGTAAAACCAAACCATAGCATTAAAGCATCAAGTCCCCTTTATCCCATACGCAACAACCACCTTACTCGTGTTTATGCTTCTGTCACTCAAGCAACCCACTATAAGCTAATCATGAACGTATTGCAATACCCTACAGCGGGAATCCTTCACATGTGCGCAGCATGGAAGGCACCATAGGACATCACCAAAATAAACATACAACTCAAACCAATCTAGATCATCAATCAACCCGAAGGACAAAAGAGATCTACTCAAAACATCATAGGATGGCAACACATCACTAGATCATAATATGTGGCATAAAGCACCATGTTCAAGTAGGGGATTATAGTGGGGTGTGGGAGAGTGGACCGCTAAAAGGAGATGAGGATGGTGATGACTAAGGTGATGTTGTTGAAGACGATCACCGCGGCGATGGTTCCCCCGGTGGCACTCGGGCACCACCCGGAGAGAGGGAGAGAGGGTCTCCCACTTGTGCTTCCTCTGCCATGGCATCCCCCCTCTATGGGTAGAGGTTCTTCCTCTGGTCCTTGGCCTCCATGGTGTTGATGGACCCTCCGGGACGATGAAGATGGCCTCCGGTGATGGTGACCCCCTCCGGCAGGGTGCCGGAGAGGGCCAAGATTGGTTTTTCATGGCTCTAGAGGTGTGCGGCGGTGGAACTCTCGATCTAGGTTTCTTTTTGGTGGTTTCTAGATTTATAGGAATTTTTGGCGTCGATGTCATGTCAAGGGGGGCCACGAGGGAGTCAGTTGGAAGATCACAACAATAAATAGAGCTAGCATAATTAACTCTCCCCAAATGCTAATTTATCTGACTCGTTGTAGTGTAGTAATTCAAGAATTATCTCAAAACTTGTACACATATAAAGGTAAATAATGATGTTAACATACTAAAAGGAGCAACATATGATATATATATCGGTTGATTAATAGTGTATCTTTAGGAGCTACAGGTGTGTGAAACAATTCACACGCGGATCTGCCAGACAAAAATCATTAGATGTAGCTTATCGTAGTACCCAGGAAAATCTCAGTTGAGCCTGATTATTAGATGAACTCACACTAGCAGAAAACATATCTTTTGTCCGGATCATTAGTATCGGTTGGGTTTTGAACCGGCACTAATGTGCCCATTAGTCCCGATTCGTGACGGGCATCATTAGTGCCGATTCATTCCGTACCTTTAGTCCCGGTTCGTTCCACAAACTGGCACTAAAGGTTCTGTGGCAGGCTGGCATCAGCCTGGGACCCCATGGTAACCTTTAGTCCCGGTTATAGGCTAACCTTTAGTCCCACAAACTGGCTCCAACCGCGACTATAGGCTAACCTTTAGTCGCAGTTGGAGTCACCAACCAGGATTAAAGGTCCCCTATATGAAACCCTTCGGTGCCAGCACGAGCAGAGTCCTCTGTTAATTCTTCCCATTTCCTCTCCTCTGTGTTCTTCCTCTATTCCTCGAGCTCATCCTCCATTTTGCCAAAAATTTGTCAAGATTTGCAGGCATCCCATCCATCCAAGTGTTCACAAAGGTTAGCAACTTTGTCCTTTCATCTCTCATTGCCAGATTAGCTCTTGTAATGCTCTATAGGTATAGTAATTTGTGGGTATTAGTTTGTATGTGGTAGTTTATTTGATTTATGCAATTTGAGCTCAAATTAACTTCTTACTTTGCATTTGTAGGTGTGGTTTACTTAGTGCCTTCCTGTCCCCGTCCTAACCACCGTTGATCGCCCGCACCATCCCGTCGTCGGCACCACCTTGGTGAGCCTCTTGTTCTTATCCTTTTTATAATAAAAAACCATGTTTTTAAGATTTAGTTAGTTACTTGTATAGTTTTCTTACTTATATGGTTGTTTGTTATACATAGTGGCATGGTTTTGAAATCTATCCCCGTCGGCCCTCGTTCGGTTTATGATGTGAATGTGGTATATACTCTCTTTTATAACTCTTTGTTGCATTTCGTGTTCATGACAATTATGCCAATCAAGTTGACATAGATGTTTTTATCTAGGAGGTATGTGAACCGGAGATTCCAATTGACATAGATATTCTTGTCAAGAAGTTAAATTTAGTTGAAAAAGAAAACAAGTATTTGAAAGAAAAATTGAAAAGATTTGAAGAGAGAAGATGAAACTAGAGTTGTATGTTGCCGATGTCATCGATGATCATAAGATAAGATGGGTGCAATGCGCTTGAATATTAGAAAATTTAAAAGATATGCGTTTGATAGTGACTCTTGGTATCACTATGCTGTTGGATCAATTGTTACCTGAATTGCGATGTTGATCACATTATTGTTGCATTATATGCTTTAGCGAGAGAGTTTGCATGTTGTTTTATGAGAACAAGTGTGTATGAACTTTATGTACGAACTTGTATTAATTTGGTGTTTTTGGTGTTGTGTAATGAAGATGAGCCGGCAATGGATGTACGACGACCGATGCTCTCCCTAGTTCATTAATGGCGTGCATACTTTTCTGGTTGTGGCTGAGGCAAACAAGCGGCCGGATGGTTTTTTGTATTGTCCATGTGCTGGCTGTAAGAATGATCGAAACTACTCTAACTCAAGAACCATTCATGTCCACCTGTTTGAGTCCAGTTTCATGTCCGGCTATAACTGTTGGACCAAGCACGAAGAAAGAGGGGTTTTAATGGAAGAGAATGAAGAAGAAGAGGATGACAACAGCTATTCTGGCCATGGGTTCCATGAATACGATGGTACAACAATGGGGGATGAAGCTGAGCCAACAATGCGGGAATGAGCTGAAGAAGTGGCTTCAGATGTGCCCGCTGATGATCTTGGTCGGGCCATTGCCGATGCAAAGAGAAACTGCGCAAGTGAAAAGGAGAAGCTGAAGTTTCAACGCATGTTAGAGGATCAAAAAAAAGGGTTGTACCCAAATTGCGAAGATGACAATAAAAAGCTGGGTACCATACCGGAATTGCTGCAATGGAAGGTAGAGAATGGTGTATTTGACAAGGCATTTCAAAAGTTGCTGATAATGTTAAAGAAGAAGCTACCAAAGGACAACGAATTGCCAGAGAGTACGTACGAAGCAAAGAAGACTGTCTGCCCTCTAGGATTAGAGGTCAAGAAGATACATGCATGCCCTAATGACTGCATCCTCTAGCGCGGTGAGTACGAGGATTTGAATGCATGCCCGGTATGTTGTGCATTGCGCTAGAAGATCGGCCACGATGACCCTGGTGATTTTGAGGGCGAGCGCCCCAGGAAGAAGATTCCTGCCAAGGTGATGTGGTATGCTACTATAACACCACGGTTGAAATGTTTGTTCCTGAACGAAGAGCATGCCAACTTGATGCGATGGCACAATGAAGACCGTAAGAAAGACGGGAAGTTGAGAGTGGCCGCTGATGGGTCGCAGTGGAGAAAAATCGAGAGAAAGTGGAATGACTTTGCAAAGGATTCAAGGAACGTATGGTTTGGTTTAAGTGCAGATGGCATTAATCCTTTTGGGGAGCAGAACAACAATCATAGCACATGGCCTGTGACTCTATGTATCTATAACCTTCCTCCTTGGTTGTGCATGAAGCAGAAGTTCATTATGACGTCAGTGCTCATACAAGGCCCCAATAAATCCGGCAATGACATTGACGTGTACCTAAGGACATTGGTTGAAGAACTTTTACAGTTGTGTAATGGAAAAGGTGTACATGTGTGGGATGTGAAACATGAGGAGGAATTTGACCTACATGCGTTGCTATTTGTAACCATCAATGATTGGCCTGCTCTTAGTAACCTTTCAAGACAGACAAACAAGGGATCCCACGCATGCACGCACTGTTTATATGATACCAATAGTATATATTTGGATAAATGTAAGAAGAATGTGTATGTGGGGCATCGTCGATTTCTTTAGAGCAGGCATCCCGTAAGAAAGAAAGGCTAGCATTTCAAAGGTGAGGCAGATCACCGGAAGATGCCTCGCCACCATACAGGTGATGAAATACTTGATATGGTCAAGGATTTAAAAGTAATCTTTGGCAAGGGTCCTGGTGCACAATCTATTCTGAATGACGCTGACAAACGCGCACCCATGTGGAAGAAGAAATCTATATTTTGGGACCTACCGTATTGGAAAGACCTCGAGGTCTGCTCTGCAATCGATGTGATGCACGTGACGAAGAATCTTTGCGTCAACCTGCTAGGCTTCTTGGGCGTGTATGGGAAGACAAAAGATACGCCGGAGGCATGGGAGGACCAGCAACATATGCACGGAAAATACAACATGGATCCAAAACAGTTTCCGGGTCATGCCAGCTATGCTCTTACCAAAGAAGAGAAGGAAATCTTCTTCGAATGCCTGCTCAGTATGATGGTCCTGTTTGGCTTCTCGTCGAATATAAAGGGAATAATAAGTATGGCAGAGAAAAGGTTCCAGAACCTAAAGTCTCATGACTGGCATGTGATTATGACACAACTGCTTCCGGTTGCATTGAGGGGGCTTCTATAGGAAAACGTTCGATTAGCCATTGTGAAGCTATGTTCATTCCTGAATGCATTCTCTCTGAAGGTAATCGATCCCGAAATCCTACCAAGGTTAGAGAATGATTTGGTGCAATGTCTTGTTAGTTTCGAGTTGGTGTTCCCAACATCCTTCTTCAATATCATGACGCATGTCCTAGTTCACCTAGTCAAGGAGATTGCCATTCTAGGTCCTGTATTTCTACACAATATGTTCCCCTTTGAGAGGTTCATGGGAGTCTTAAAGAAATATGTTCATAATCATGCTAGGCCAGAAGGAAGCATCTCCAACAGCCATGAAACAGAGGAGGTCATTGAGTTTTGTGTTGACTTTATTCCTGACATTAAGCCGATAGGTGTTACCGAATCGCGGCATGAGGGCAGTTTGGGTGGAAAATGCATGCTAGGAAAGAATTCACTAATATACTGGGACGGGCATTCTCTGGACCAAGCACACTACATAGTTCTACAAAGTTCCGCCTTGGTGGCTCCATATATCGAGCAACACAAGAATATTCTATGCTCCAAGCACCCGGAGAAGTCTGACGACTAGATTACACATGAACAAATGGTGACTTTCGCCGGTTGGTTCCAGACACGTCTCATGCATGATGCCACTGTTGAAGATGACATCTCCTTGTTGTACAAGTTACCATCTTCGACTATATTGACTTTCAAAGGTTACAAGATAAATGGGAATACATTGTTACACGATCGCCCAACATAAAAAGAGCGCCAACCAAAACAGTGCCAACCAAAAGAGGATATATGGGAACTTGACTATGGACTTGATTTGAAGGTCCCTTAGTTTAGGTGAAAATGGGTCAATCTGATAGGAGGCGGGATAAAGGAAGACCCGCAGTACGGAATGACAACGCTGCATCTCGACAATATTGGGTACGCAAATGAACCATTCATCCTAGCCAACGATGTGGCAGAGGTTTTCTATGTGAAGGACATGTCTACCAAGCCGAGAAAAATAAAAGATAAGGAAGCCTATACATCATGCGATGAGCCAAAGTGCCACATAGTTCTTTCAGGGAAAAGGAACATCGTGGGAGTGGAGGACAAGACAGACATGTCAGAAGATTATGAAAAGTGTCATGAAATTGCTCCCTTCACAGTGAATGTTGACCCGAGCATCAAGTTAAATGATGAAGATTGTCCATGGTTACGACACAAAGGGACACACGCGAAGAAAAAGTATTACACCCAAAGATCCCACTCTGGGATGTGATCGGCTTATCTAGTTAGTTTCCGCACTTATATATCTAGAAAGTCCCACTTCGGACAAACCGAAGGGAATCTTTGTAATAGTAGTGTACTTATGTGTTTTGTGACTTCAGTATGCACCATTCAAAGGGAGGCCTTCGGTTTTCAACCTTTTTGACTTCATTTGCTATTTTTCATGCATTTACTGATTTTTTGAGCTAAATGACCCTGAAATTAATAATCACTACAAATGAACTCTGAAAAGGTTGAAAGTTGGCATGGTATCGTCATTTCACCCACATAGCATGCGCTAACAAGTTGAGAGGGTTACGGCAAAAACTGGTTACACTTCGTGTACAAAATGGACAATCTCTTTCGAAGTATCAGGATTTCACACGAAAACTCGCCTGTTACAAAGGCATTTCATTTTTTAAATTATTTCAACTCTAGAATTTTTGTGCGTTCAGTATGCACCATTCGAAGGGAGGCCAACAATTTAAAACCCTTTTGACTTCATTTGCTATTTCTCATGCATTTACTGATTTTTTTGAGCTAAATGACCCTGGAATTTATAAGCACTAGAAATGAACTCTGAAAAGGCTGAAAGTTGGCATGGTATCGTAGTTTCACCCACATAGCATGTGCTAAAAAGTTGAGAGGGTGACGGCAAAAACTGGATGCACTTCGTGTACAAAATGGACATTCTCTTTTGAAGTATCAGGGTTTCAGACGAAAACTCACCTATTATCAAGGCAATTCATTTTTTTAACTTATTTGAACTCCAGACTTTTTGTGCATTCAATGCACCATCCGAAGGGAGGCCATCAATTTTCAACCATTTCCGACATCATTTGCTATTTTTCATGCATTTACTAATTTTTTGGAGCTAAATGACCCTGAAATTAATAAGCACTACAAATGAACTCTGAAAAGGTTGAAAGTTGGCATGGTATCGCCATTTTACCCACATAGCATTTGCTAAAAAGTTGAGAGGGTTATGGCAAAAACTGGATGCACTTCGTGTACAAAATGGACAATCTCTTTCGAAGTATCAGGGTTTCAAACGAAAACTCGGCTGTTACAAAGGCATTTCATTTTTTCACTCATTTAAACTGCAGAGTTTTTGTGCGTTCAGTATGCACCATTCGAAGGGAGTCCATCAATTTTCAACCATTTCTGAATTCATTTGCTATTTTTCATGCATTTACTATTTTTTTGAGCTAAATGACACTGAAATTGATAAGCACTACAAATGAATTTTGAAAAGGTTAAAAGTTCTAATGGTATCGTCATTTCACCCACATAGCATGTGCTAAAAAGTTGAGCGGGTTACGGCAAAAACTGGATGCACTTCGTGTACAAAATGGATCATCTCTTTCGAAGTATCAGGGTTTCAAACAAAAACTCACATAGCAACTACTAAAGAGTTGAGAGGGTTATGGCAAAAACTGGATGCACTTCCTGTACAAAATGGACAATCTATTTCGAAGTATGAGGATTTTAGACGAAAACTCGCCTGTTACAAAGGCATTTCATTTTTAACTTATTTCATATCTATAATTTTTGTGCGTTCAGTATGCACCATCCGAAGGGAGGCCATAAATTTTCAACCATTTCTGACCTCATTTGCTATTTTTCATGCATTTACTATTTTTTTGAGCTAAATGACCCTGAAATTGATAAGCACTACAAATGAACTCTAAAAAGGTTGAAAGTTGGCATGGTATCATTATTTCACCCACATAGCATGTGCTAAAAAGTTGAGAGGGTTATGGCAAAAACTGGATGCACCTCGTGTACAAAATGGACAATCTCTTTCTCAGTATCTAGTTTTCACACGAAAACTCGCCTGTTACAAAAGCATTTCATTTTTTAACTTATTTCAACTCCAGACTTTTTGTGCGTTCAGTATGCACCATTCGGAGGGAGGCATTCAATTTTCAACAATTTCCAACTTCATTTGCTATTTTTCATGCATTTACTATATTTTTTTGAGCTAAATGACCTTGAAATTGATAAGCACTACAAATGAACTCTGAAAAGGTTGAAAGTTGGCATGGTATCATCATTTCATCCACATAGCATGTGCTAAAAAGTTGAGAGGGTTACGGCAAAAACTGGATGCACGTCCTGTACAAAATGGATAGTGTCTATCGAAGTATCAGTGTTTCAAACGAAAACTCGCCTATTACAAAGGCATTTCATTTTTTTAACTTATTTAAACTCCAGAATTTTTGTTTGTGTTCACTATTCACCATTCGAAGGGAGGCCATCAATTTTCAACCATTTCCAATTTCATTTGCTATTTTGCATGCATTTACTAATCTTTTTGAGCTAAATGACCCTGAAATTGATAAGCACTACAAATGAACTCTAAAAAGGTTGAAAGTTGGCATGGCAACATCATTTCACCCACATATCATGTGTTAAAAAATTGAGAGGGTTATGGCAAAAACTGGATGCACTTCGTGTACAAAATGGACAATATCTTTCGAAGTATTTAGGTTTCAAACGAAAACTCACCTTTTACCAAGGCATTTCATTTTTTAACTTCTTTCAACTCCAGAGTTTTTGTGCGTTCAATATGCACCATCCGAAGGGAGGCATTCAATTTTCAACCATTTCCGACTTCATTTGCTATTTTTCATGCACTTACTATTTTTTGTGAGCTAAATGACCCTAAAATTGATAAGCGCTACAAATGATCTCAAAAAGGTTGAAAGTTGGCACGGTATCGTCATTTCAGCCACATAGCCTGTGCTAAAAAGTTGAGAGGGGTACGGCAAAAACTGGATGCACTTCGTGTACAAAATGGACAATCTCTTTCGAAGTATGAGGGTTTCAGATGAAAACTCGCCTGTTTCAAAGGCATTCCATTTTTATACTTATTTCAACCCCACACTTTTGGTGGGCTCACTATGCACCATTCGAAGGGAGGCCATCAATTTTCAACCATTTCCGAATTCATCTGCTATTTTTCATGCATTTACTAATTTTTTTGAGCTAAAATACCCAGAAATTGACAAGCACTACAAATGAACTCCGAAAAGGTTTAAAGTTAGCATGGTATCATCATTACACCCACATAGCAAGTGCTAAAAATTTGAGAGGGGTACGGCAAAAACTGGATGCACTTCCAGTACAAAATGGACAATCTCTTTCGAAGTATCTAGGTTTGAGACGAAAACTCGCCTGTTACAAAGGCATTTCATTTTTTAAAATTATTGCAACTCCAAACTTTTTGTGCGTTCAGTATGCACCATCCGAAAGGAGGCCATCATTTTTCAACTATTTCCGACTTAATTTGCTATTTTTAATGCATTTACTAAAAAAATTGAGCTAAATGACCCTGAAATTGATAAGCACTACAAATGAACTCTGAAAAGGTTGAAAGTTGGCATGGTATCGTTATTTCACCCACATAGCATGTTCTAAAAATTTGAGAGGGTTATGGCAAAAACTGGATGCACTTCGTGTACAAAATAGAAAATCTCTTTCGAAGTATCAAGGTTTTAGACGAAAAATTGCCAAATTGGATATAACCTAAGAATTACCAAATTGGATATAATGATGAAACACGATAATATTAAACAGTAGAAAAAAATCACCGCAAAATCTAATTTTAAAGTAGAGTTATTCACAAACTAGTGATTCACACAAATTTCAAATAATTCAAATTTAAACTATTCGATCTCCGGCGCCGATCTCCGACGGCGGCCGCGCCCGTTCCCCCCCGAGCCCAGCTTGAGCTCCCCTCGCCTTTGCCTCGCCGTCACCTCGCCTTGCCGAGCCTGGCCTGACCTTGCCTCGCCTCACTGTCGCCTCGCCTCGCTATCTCCTCGCCTCCCCATCGCCTCGCCTCGCCGTCCCCCCGCTGTGAGGTCCCCCCTATCCCCCCTCTCCCCCTCTCCCTCGCCCCTGTGCCACCCTGGCGGACGCCGGCCCCTCCCCGGCCCGAACCCCTCCCCACCAATTTTGCTGAACACACACAATTTTGATAACTAGATGATTAATTAGAAGAATAGATGATTAGATGATTAGATGCAAGAATTTGACATTTTTAGAAGAATTTTGACATTCTTGACATTTGAGGAATTAATTAGTATTTTGTATCTATAGAAATATTGAGGAATTTTGACATTTTGATATAATGTAGAAATTTAGGGTTTAGGGTTTATACAATGTAGAAATTTTGAGATTTAGGGTTTAGGAGTTTGACATTTGATCCAATATATGTATAGCCATTAGTATATGTATGTATAATGTATAGAAAAAATTTGAGGAATTTTGACAAAGCATAGCCAAAAGTTTGTTATGTATTTGCAAAATCAAGTTAAAAATAATTACAAAAATCACAATCAAGCATTTTTTTAAATTTGCATAGAATTTCTTCTCGGAGTCAATGATGCCTGGCCCCCATCCTCGTCGTCGACTTGTTCACGATGATGTCCTACTTCAGAGGGGCAACGTTCGGGACTGGGCCCCACCTAGCTGGCATTGGGAGATGCTACCTTCAGGGGCGCGCAGCTTCGTGAGGAACCTGGGTCCCGCCGTCGACCCAGATCTTCTTTGGTGGCATTCGTGTGGGCCACTGTCGGTGCGGAGGCAGCCGGCCCCACGGGATGAGGTACGCCGCCATGTCAGGGAGGAGGACGAGCACGTCCATCGGTACATGGATGCGTTGGATGTCAGTTTCTCCCATACCTGGCAGGTTCTTCAGGGATCTCAACTGAGCTATGACCCTATCATAGTTCCTTCTCTTTTGGTGTCCACCGCCTGCCGCGCGAGACGTCAACTGGATTTGTAGTAGTGATATTATATAATTAATCATATTCTAGATGTATTAATGATAATATTCGAGATGTATTCGATATTATATTCGATAATATTCGAGATGATTTATTCGAGATTATATTCGATGATGCATATTATGTACTATGATTCAGTTTTCCTTATTGATTGCATGCATTCTAATTTGAATACTAATTTGTTTTATCTTTCTTCTGGGTTCGTTAAATATAAGCTATGGACAATACCGGCAGAGAAGGAGAAGAGGCTCTATTCAACATCATACGCTCCACGAGCACACAACATGAACATGAAGATGATGATGGCTCGCAATATCTGAACAATTCCGGGAGGGTTGTATGTTTGATGAAGATGAAAGAATAGATGAATTCGACAACGATGCTGACAAAGAAAATGTTCTTCAAATAACAAAGACCGGCGAGGTATATTTATTATATAAGCCATCGGATGATCATTACATGTCTTAATTGAGTTGTATATCTGTTAACGAATCAATCTTTCTTCTTTTAGGCCTCCGGATCGAGCAAATCTTCTACAAGCAACAGGGTAAAGCAAGGCCCAGCCAAAAAGTTGGACGCTGACATAAAGTTCAGCATCGATTCCATCAATACATCAACTGGCAAACCGCTTGAACCTAAGAAAAATGCGACCAAGTTCAAGAATCAATGCGGAGTTATTGTCAGGGACCAAATCCCGATCTCCACACAGGAATAGAAAAAGCCAGCAAAGGGAGATCGAGAAGGAGTTAATTTTGTCGATGAAAGAGCAAAAGATGTGCTTTGGACCGAGCTTATGTCACATTTCACACTGCCAGATAACTTGTCAGATGCAGATCTGAAGAAGTCACAAAATATGCTCTTACAAAGATGGCGATCGCATTCAACACCTTCAAGAAAAATGCATGGGCTGCATATGTCAAAGCAAACAAGATGACTCCAAAATTCGAGGGAGCACTGGTGAAGGCAAAAGATCACTGGGACAATTTCGTGAAGTTCAAGGAATCGGAAGTAGCTAAGGAACGGTTGAGAAAGAACAAGATTAATGCTGTGAGAAAGGAGTGGCACCATACTCTGGGGCCAGGTGGCTACCAGACGGCCCTGCCTAAGTGGGATCCATCCAAAAAAGATATGATTAGTGCAGGGGTGACTCCAGTTACAGTGACCTGGCCCCCAAGATGCAGGACATGGTTTTATGCGCATGGGGGAAGTTGGACCTAAAGACAGGGGCTATTATGGTGAAGGCATGTCTTACAATAGTGACAGACGAAATTCTGATGAAAATACAAGAAGCTTGAACATGGGAGTTCATGCCCAACAGAGAGGAGGACGAGCTTACGCGCCCCCTGAAGAATCCTGAACACCCGGGAAGAACACGAGGGAAAGGCATTGTTCCGTGGTTTGAGGGGTTTGCTGGTTGGAACAACGACTACAAAAGCCGTGTGAGAAAGAATATGCAAGAGGAGCGAAAGAACAAGCAGGAAGCACTCCGCCTTGAAGGCTTAGAATCAAAGCACCTAGAGTTGGAATCTAGACTCAGGCGGCAGCAGGAGCAGATCAACTCACTCAGCCAGGAAAGGGCGTCTCACCGGCAGTATGAGCAGATCGATCCAACATTGGATAGCACCATCCCATCTATGCCAAGAAGCAGCGTGGGTTCCGCTCCGGTCGATATCGATGACGATGCACTACTAGCTAGCTGCCCTATGGATGATATCAAAGACAGGACTAACTGTGAGCTACACATGAAAGTGAAGAACTTATCCATGAAGGTGGCGGACGGCTATGCTTTAGCAAATCCCTCGGAAGCAACCTTCCATTAAAATCCCATTCCAGCTGGCTATGCTCGTGTCAGGGTTGATGAAATGATGTCGGCATATCACGAGTTAAAACTTGACATTCCTGGAGGTGACGAGGAGAGAACACTGGGAGAGGCCATACATCGTATCATTCTATGGAAAAAGGATTGCATCGTCTTTCCAAGGACACCGACTCCTCCTCGTCCAAGTCCGTCGTCGCGTCAGTCGACTGCGACTCCTCCTCCAAGTCCGGCATCGTGTCAGCCGACTCCTCCTCCAAGTCCGGCACGACGTAAGCTAACTCCTCCTCCAAGTATGGCACCACGTCAGCCGAGTCCTCCTCCAGGTCCGGCACGGAATCAACATGCTCTGTCAACTTAGCGTGCTCTACCGCCTAAGCAACAATGCAAGAGAGAGTCCGCAGCTACGACGACTAGTGGCACAACATGCAAGAAATACAAATATGGTCCAAGCCTCAAGCCTCTTTGGAAGTTGCCTTACCACCTGATCGACGAGGAACTCAACAATGCAGTGGATGCCAATTTGAAGGCCCATTTCGGACCGAAACCGCCCCAGCCGCAAAAGGAGAAAGTAACTGAGCATGTCTCACAACACTTCATTGATATGGCTCGACCAACTCAGAAGGACTGTGACTATGTGCGGTTTATCAAGAAGTCATATCTTGCAGGACAAAAGGAGTCGAGCTCGAGCTCGAGCCAAGGAGTTGGCAAAAAAGCGGGAAAATTATCCCCCAGCTGGGAGAACAGGCAGTGCAATCGACCCCCGCGCTCATTTTACAAACACTTGTGAGTACCGCCGGTCGGCTAGAAGTAACCGAAGAACATATTAGGATGGCTAAATAGGCCGGTGTCACTGTTGAACAATTCCTAAGTCTTGAGGAAATCCCCGTGCTTAAAGAGCCAGAAGTAAAATATCAATATGCCCGTGGCAAATCTCTGGTCAAGCGTGAAGATGTCAAGCTTCTACCAACGAGAATGTATGAATTGCATACGCGAAACAAGCAAATAACAGGAAATACCAATGAAGAGTCACTCATGGTGAGTGTCCAAGAGAGGCATTACTTCCATAAAAACGATGTGTGGATTCACTATTTAGAGTTGTTTCAGTTATTCAATCAAGACACACTCGACAAATCTTTAGTCAGTTGCTATTGTCTGTAAGTGGTTTCTTTCTATAATTTAAGTATCTATCTAGTTGTGCTCTCATTCATTAGCTGGAATTATCCTCACTATATTCGTTTATGTGGTATTGTACAAAATGAAGATATATGAAATGAAACAAATTGGATGCTATGGCATTGGGTTCATTGACCCAAATACGATTAATCAAAAGATATGGGAAACTTCATATTTGATAAAAGACACAGAGAAAAAAATGCTAGAATTTTTTATGCATCTAAACACTCAACCAGAAATACTACTTCCTTAAAACTTTGGGTGAGTGTTACTATATATAGATATATATATATTGTACTAGAAATTCTATTTTTTACTTACTAGATGTTAATAAGTATTGTTGATGAGTTATGCAGTTACCACTGGATCTTGTTAAATTGAAGTTGACAAGGGAAAAGTTGAAGTACTCGACTCGCTATTAAAGGATCCATCCGAATACGCAATCATGAGGGGGCTGCTTGACAAGTAATTTCAATCATTCTCGCACTGTGTTGGCCTCTTTAATTACTTCATTTCCTGATATCAAATAGTTAATGACTCATATTCATTTTCTTTGCCGGCCGGCAGGGCTTGGGCAAAGTTCATCAAATAGGTCGCAGGCGACTGGGCACAACAACTGAAATGGGTGCGACCCAAGGTAATTAAGTACTACTAGCTAGCTAGCTACGTCCGTGCATCTCTTTAATTCTAGTTTCAATACCATTATCTATCATGCTTGATTAATTATTAAATTATTGAATTTTATTCTCGTAAAGTGCATGGTGTAGGAGCAGGGGACTACTTTATGCGCATACTACATTTGCGAGAACATTCGCATGATAACGTCTGAAAGGAGCAGAAATGAAAGAAATCTTTGGGTACGTTTGCCAGAACACTATCCATAATTTTTTTATCATGATCTAGCTAATATATATACACACAACTAATATATTCATATTGATCTCCATCTTGTACATGATGGAGATGCGGGGCTAGCTCATACCAGAGGCTCGGGTACGAGCAATTCAAGAGGAATTAGCTAGATTTCTGCTCGACCAGGTCATAGATCTTGAAGGAGAATACCATTACAAGATCTCCGAGGCCTGCATATATATGTAATGATCCTTAAATTGTAGGAGAAATTGTATATATATATATATACGTATGTGAATGGTCGTCGTACTAGCAATTCGATGATATATATATATATGATCGCGGTTCTACGAGAAATTATATTTCTATTTATATATATGCGCATGCAAAACGTGTGTACAGTATATATGTAGTAGCATAATATATGTTTGAAATGAAAATTAATTAAATGGAAAACACAAAATTAAAAGGAAAATTAAACCATAATTAATTCATAAACCCCTAAAAATCTAAAAGGAAAAAGAAAACAAAACTAAAAAACTAAATACTTTTAGTCCCGGTTGGTGTTACCAATCAGGACTAAAGTTCGCCCAGCCCACGGCACCGTCGAATGCCACGTGCAGGGCCTTTGATGCCGGGCCGTCTTGAACCGGCACTAAAGGGGGGGTAGGATTTAGTCCCCACCCTTTAGTGCCGGTTCGAGAACCGACACTGAAGGCCCTTACGACCCGCGACTATAGGCCTGTTCTCCACTAGTGTTAGGAAGAGTAAGATGAGGATTAACAATGTACAGTAGTAACGGACAACTATCCTTAGCTTAGCATGGAGTATGCAGATTAGCAGTGATCCTTTCCACCATTCGGGCATAGCCATCGACGACAATTCTAGTCTAATCCTTGGAACAAACAAAAAGTTCTTGTCGATGTTGTTATAAGAGCCAAGATATGAAGCCGCCAAATATGTTGATGTTAACTTGTTAAGCATGAAGAGAGTCTTGCTTACATGAAGAGATACATTATGGGATGACCAAACACGCATATAGTACGTAGTAGCATATCCATGCAGGTCGGCCTTGCCGAGGGGCAGAAAGAGAGACTTGTGTGATATGTCATGGAGGAGAGGGTTGTTGAGAAGACAATCTTGGGAGAGCAGCGACGAGAACGACTTGATCTGGCTTCCGCACAGATTGGTCCACCAGCTTGCTTCTCTCTTATCTATGTGTATGTTTAATTAACCTTCTTCAAATTAGTAGGAAATTAGGAGCCACTTCATGGATCGTCTTTTTGACAATTGATGAGTTTGTACATACATGTGCGTTTTCCTAGAAACAATGACCGGCCGATGAATCAACGTTTATTGGAAGTTTTGTTCTAGCATTCAAAAGATGCGTGAGATATTGAGACAGAAAGGGAAAAATCCCTGGATATCAAAATAGGCGTGAAAGAGTGAGCCAGAAAGTTTTTTTTTTTGGAGTCTTGCTCTAGCTTTAAATAAGAGATGTGAGATATTGACCAGGAAGGAAAAAAGAGAAACATAAGAGATTAGCGGAGCCATTAAAATGAGAGAGAGAGAGAGTTGATGGATCTTTTTTAAGTTGATTAGTCTATACGTGCATGTGTGTTTTCTTACGCAGAACGACCGGCCGATGAATCAATGTTGTTTTGACCAGTTTATCTATAGTTTTTAAAAGACGCATGAGAGATTTAGCTAGAAAGAAAAAAATAGCGAAAACAGATCTACATTGTTATAATTTGGTCCCACCAGATAAACGGCTCTTAATTACTAATTAACGTAGGGATTTCTAGGAAGTGCCTAATAAGTATAAGTATCGATTTGATGCATATGACCAAGATACGCATGACTTATCGTATCCCTTCTACTATATGTGTGTCCATGCATTCCAAAGCAGCTAACCTTTAAAGGGTTTGCACACATTTAGAGGGAGCAAGTCTAAGTCACATGTCTCTCAAAGTCTTCATTATGTACATGCATATCTTTATTTGAAGCTTTGATTTTATGTTGTCATCAATTACCAAAAAGGGGGAGATTGAAAGCGCTCCCTTGGTGGTTTTGATAATTCATGAGAACATACATTGTTTGTTGGACTAATACTTTCATCTAGTGTATTTCAGATAAAGTCCTTAGAGATATATGGTTTGCCAAAAAGGAGTGTGGAGAGTATCCCCATGAAGAAGAAAGAGAACGAATAGCATTGGCAAAGCTTCAAGCAATAGGACTCTATTGGTTACTTTGTGAGAAATCACTTTGAGTCCATAGGAAAGCCAATACTATCAAAAGGGGGTAAGGTACTGTTGGTGAACAAAATGCTCATACATGCACAAGTGACAGTGACATACACCCGGAAGCTCTTCCATAAAAGTTTGTCCAAAGCCAAACATCCAAAATCGGTGCAACCAACACTTTCCACTCAGTGTCACAGATTCTCAGCCTCAAACAGTATCAGCCAAACCTTAGCCTTTCGGTGCAACAGATTCTGCTTTGGTGCCACCGAGCTTAGGTTGCCAACTTCCTGTTACACACATTCACAACATCGGTCCCACCGAGGTTGTGGATTCAGCGTCACCAAGTTTGGCAATCTGACCGTTGGTCACCTTATCGATGCAACCGAGTTTTATGTATAGTCTCACCAAGATTCAAAAGTTGCTACCTTTTAGGCAACTCGGTACCACAGAGATTAACACATCGGTGCGACCGAGTTTGAGTTTTGGAGATGCCTATATATACCCCTCCACCACCACTCACTCGCAAGAGAAGCACTCAGAACAGTTCCCCACTCATACTTACTGATTTTCTGAGAGAGTGCCACCTACTTATTTGTTGAGATCATGCCATTCCATTCCTACCATATGAATCTTCATCTCTAGCCTCCCCAAGTTGCTTTCCACCAAATCAATCTCTTCCACCAAGCCAAATCGGCGAGAGAGTGATTGTGTGTTGAGGAATCTATCATCTTGAAGCACAAGAGCAAGGAGTTCATCCACATTATTGAGCCTATTACCTTTTGGAGGGTGGTGCCTCCTAGATTGGTTAGGTGTCACTTGGGAGCCTCCTACTTCGTGTTGTGGAGTGAACCAAAAAGTTTGTAAGGGCAAGGAAATTGCCTACTTTGGTAAGATCTACCCCGAGTTAGGCTAGTCCTCCTTAGACGTAGGCCATCATGGTATAGTCAAGGTTGCATCTTCATGGAACCCTCCGTGGGTAGAACCCTCTATGGACTCTCGTGACTGTTACCCTCTGTGGGTTGAAGACTCCATAAACATGGACGTACGATAGCAGCACCTATCAGAACCACGGAAAAAATCTTCGTGTCTTTCATGCGTTTAATTTCTCTATCTCTACTCCTTACTTCCATAAGCAATGTCTTTATTTTCTAGTGCTATACTTGATAACTTGAATGGGTAGGGTGTTCTAGACTTGCTATATATATATGCTAAAATTGCCATCCCTTAAACTTGTGCTCGAGCTAGTTTTAAATTCCTGCAAGTAGTCTATGTGCCGAGTCTAGGAATTTTCGAAAAATTTCAGAGTGTCGACTGACTCTACTATTTTAACACAAGATTGATATACAAATTTCCCAGGTTTTCCTAATTTGTCAGAATTTGTTGAGTTACAGAAGTATATGAAGCTTCCAGATTGCTACAAATTGTTCTGTTTTCGACATATTCGGTTTTCTTTGAGTTGTTTGCCTATTTTGATGAATCGATGGGTTGTATCATGTGGTATGAACCATGGAGAAGTTATATTACAGTAGGCATAACACCAATATAAATAAAGAATGAGTTCACAACAGTACCTAAAGTGGTGATTTATTTTCTTATACTAACGGATCTCACGAGTTTTGTATTAAGTTCTGTGTTGTGAAGTTTTCATGTTTTGGGTAAAGATTTGATGGACTATGGAATAAGGAGTGGCAAGAGCCTATTCTTGGGGATTCCCAAGGCACCCCAAGTCATATTAAAGGATGCCAAAGAGCCTAAGCTTGGGGATGCCCCAGAAGGCATTCCCTCTTTCATCTTCAATCCATCGGTGAATTTACTTGAGGCTATAATTTTATTCACGACATGATATGTGTTTTGCTTGGAGTGTCTTGTATGATATGAGTATTTTCTTATTAGTGTTCCACAATCTTCATTGCTGCACACATCTTTTGAGAGAGACACGTTAAATCGTGTACTTATTAGAGTACTCTTTGTGCTTCACTTATATATTTTTGAGTTGGGCAATTTTGCTCTATAGTCTTCACTTATATGTTTTAGAGCACGGTGGTGTTTTTATTTTATAGAAATATGTGAACTCTCGTACCTCACTTATATTATCTTGAGAGTTTGTAAAACAGCATGGTAATTGGTCTAGGCTATGAATTTAGTCCTAATATGATAGGCATCCAAAAGGGATATAATAAAAACTTCCATATTAAGTGCATTAAGTATTTATGAGAAGTTTGATTCCTTGCATAAAGTTTTGAGATATAAAGATGGTAATGTTAAGAGACATGTTAGGAAGTAAATTTTGCTTTGTTAATAATAATTGTGTAAAGGTTTGTGATTCTCGTAGCATGCACGTATGGTGAGCCGCTATGTAAGGAAGTCGAAGCATGACTTGTTTATAGATTGTCGACCTTTGTGTGAGGGTCGGGGGGCACGATGGTTAAGGTACACGATCAATGCAATGGCGACGTCCTTCTCTGACCAAACTGCTGCTGCTCGATTCTACTTCGTGAAGATCTACCCATAGTGAGGCTAGTCCTTCGTGGATGGAAGCCGCATGGAATAGTCAAGGTTGCTTCTTCGTGGAACCCTCTATGGGTGGAGCCCTCCGTGGACTCTCGCGACCGTTACCCTCTGTGGGTTGAAGACTCCACGAACGTGGACGTATGATAGCACCACCTATCAGAACCACGGAAAAAATCATCGTGTCATCACTTGTGTTTGCATTCCTAACCCTCTCTTTACTTACATGTGCAATGTCTTTATTTTCCATTGCTACACTCTTAGTATTGCATGTGTAGGTGTTACTTGATATGCTAAATGCTAAAACTTGCCATGAATTAAAATTGGGAAAAAGGCAAAACTTTTATTTGGTCAAGTAGTCTAATCACCCCCCTCTCTAGACCTACTTTCGATCCTACAACAAGACCCGCGAAGGATGGGTCTCCTCAGGACCCCTCCGGAGCGGCAGAGATTCCTATGCAAGGCCCGGCCTCACGAGTCAAGGATGACGCAAGGAAGGACAGGCGACCGTCGGTGTGCCAGGTGACGCAGTTTCCCCTTTGGTGCACAGGGAGCAAGGACATATGCGGGTTCCCAAAGTGCCCCCCCCAAAGGTTTCCATTCCAGTGCAAGAAGACCACAACCACTCGCCCCACAGGGCGGATGTCATCGCTGATCCCATCCCTGCGCCGTCAACAACTACTTTGCAGGAAAAGACCACCTTAGGGTAGGGTGGGCACGTACTGCTATCCCCCTTCAAAATTAGCTATTGTGGGATCCCTTACCGCCATTGTGATAAGGGAAGAGGACCTGAGCCACCGCTATATATAGAGGATAGGCTGCACCGTAGAGGGGAACCGACGGATAAGAAGGATCCCACTAACGGAACCCAACGATCCACCCGGGTAGCCATTCTACCACTCATCCTCCACCAAGCCATAAAGGTCCTCGAACACTTCGACAGAGCCCTCACGAGGCCCAAGATCATTGTAATAGTCCACCCACATCACCTCCTCTAGAGGCAATCCACCAAAGCAGGAGTAGGGTATTACGCTTCATAGCTGCCCGAACCGAGGTAAAATTTCGTGTTATCTTTCTTCCTCGTGATCGTGCGAGTTTGTTGTTGCGTACATCGAGTAGCGAGCTAGGGTGACGATGCCACAGGGATATTCGCACACGCCCCAGTGTTCGATCCTTAAGGGTTTTGCGGAGCATGAAATCCGACATTTGGCATGCCAGGTAGGGGGCATGTCCAAGCTTGCCTGGAATCTCGCATTGTCTTCGCTCACCGCACTCAAGGCAAAAGGACGTCAGGCCCAAAGCGAGCGTCGGGTGGCTCCAGTGGTGCGGGTGGGAGCAGCGGGCGCCGGTGCCTTCTGCCGAACCGCCTCTCCGCTGTTAGGTCCTATCGCCAGTAGGGCTCGGGACGGGCGCCAGGCTTCCGTCCCCTCGGCTCACCCTCCCGCTGGGGTACGCCCCAGCCTTTCTAGGCCTATCAAGGTTCGACGAACAGACACAACAAACTTCTCATGGCGCATGAACTGCGGCGCAATCGCGCGACGTGTATTCGCCACGACGCGTGGACCAGGTACACCTTCAGACGTGCCGCCAACGCCTGCGAAGCCCTGGCGTACCTCGGCAGGACCTGAGGTCGTGGACTCGCTCGCATGACAAGACCAACGCTCGGGCCCCACGAGCGCCTTTAGGGCACCGACGTAGGCCCGCGCCCGCCAGTAGCTAGGACCAGGGCGCCCGTAGTGCGGGAGCTGGCCGAATACATTCTCGGACCTCGGTGGGAGGTGACGGCAGCGCGGGAAGCGCCTCCCCTCGCACTCCACATCACCTTTCCTCGAGCCAGGGAGGGAGAACGGAGGCTAGACTACGACAGCGCCTGGTGGTACGGGCAACTCTACAATAACCTTGTTGACGTGCGCCCGAGCAGAGGGGGAGGAGATACCGTCCACCGTGACCATGGGAGGTACGCACGCGGTTTCACGAGCGGTCCCCGCGAGGGATGGCCTGCGCAGCCGAGAGAAGGAGACATGAACAGGTGGCTCCGTGAGGGTGACCGAGGCGAGAACTCTTGCGGGGCATGCCCGCTAGTGAGGAGCTGCTTAGAGAAGGCATTTAAATCTAGGGACCGGGGTTTACAGAACTAGGAAAACAGGGGGGAACGCCCGCCAGTTTTCCCGAGCACAGTGACCCCAGCTTGGAGATGGAGGATCGACACATGCCCATGTCTCCGGGCCGGATGATCCCAACCTGGGGACGTTGGGAAGCGCATGCTGCCCTGTCCCCGGGGCGAGGTGCGCCCACTTGAGCATGGAGGGTGGAACATATGCCCATGTCCCCAAGCTAGGAGTCACTCGACTGTCGGCGGGCAGTCCTAAGCTCACTCATGCTCCCAGGCTTGGTTTACCCACCCTAGGGGCTGGGCCGAGGGCACCTGGGGTGAATCTGGGGCATACCCGCGAGGCACGCTAGGGCTCCGCCCAGGACCCCAACCTCACGCACAACGGACGGGTCTCGCCTGGCTCGGCCCGTGGAGCGGGGGTCTACGTCTGCACTGCGACATCGGCTCCCGGGAAGGGCCCTCAGGTGTTAGCGGCTACCACCACACCTGTGGTCCTGTCGTGGGTCGGCCCTACTACACCAACCTGTGACAGTCTCACATAATAATGAGTGGGTTGTATAGACCCGGAGCCCCCCGAGGAGGTGGAGGGGTTCCTCCCATGCAATGTGGCGGCCACAACCCGGAGCTGGCGGAGAAGACAATACTGCCCATCAATGGCTATGCCCACGCAATGTGGATGCCTTACTCTCAGCGTTAGGGGAAGGCGAAGGCGAAGACTACCCTAAAAAGCAAGATGCGGCCATTTTCTCGCTCTTTTTGTATCCCGAGTTGCAATCTTCAACTGTTCTTTTTGTGCTTTAACATGTCTGAACTTCGAGAATTTTGAAAATTTATATTTAAAGAATGGGGATTTTTTGTCACACCCTGTGTTTGTATCAATTAGCTATGCTTGGATTTATAAAATTTGGAGCCAATTAATTTTTCTGAGTGCATGCTTGTTTGAATTATTGCTTGTTTGATTGTTATGTTGAGTTTGTGTATGACAGTCTTAGATTCTATCCCTTCTCTTATTCATCTTCCTTGACACAAACTTCTTCCCCAATGATCATGCCATGTAAATAGTACCCAAAACTATTTTTATCAAAACATTATTTTGACCAAAAGGGTTTTATTCAAATTATGTTTTCAAAACCCTTGTGTTGAGGTTTTCAGTGCAAGTCCTTAAATTAGGTGGATCCTTGTTCCCCAAAGGCTTTACTTCAAACCTACTATATATATGACTTTGCAAAACCACCAAATATTATTTTTATAGATTATTTTACTATTTATTTAAAAGGATTTTTCTTAAGGATAGAAATGGTCTTTTATAGGGAAAAATATTTATTTGCTTTCAAAATATTTGAGAAAATTTAGGGAAACTAGGTGGACATATATTTTCCATATATATGAGTTTCAACACATGGCCATTTTCAAAATTAAGGGCAAAACCACTCAAGACCCTTTTTATCCAAATCGAGCTTTTGAAATATTTATATAAGAAATATTCTCAATAAATTCCACGAAAATTCCAGCAAATCAATATTGTCATAGATGATGATCTTGCAAAGTTTCATCCTAATCCAAGTTGATTTGATTCATGAAACTATTCCAAAACCCTCCCCGTCTAGATTCAGATTTGAACAACTTTACATTGTTAAGTTTCTCCCCTTGACCCCAAACTTTTTGGATATATTCTAATCACCAAATAATGGTGATGCCCCAAATGGATCATCAAGGGGTTACATTAGCATGTCTAGATCTACAAAAACCAGATTTTATTGATTTTTAGGGTTTCACAAAGTTACATTGTGAACTTTCCTCAATCAAGCTCAAACTTGGTGATCAGGCCTAATTATAATCACCATTTGACCCTTTCAATTATTATGGCAAGAAAAGCCCATTTGCTTTCTCTAACCTCTATCAAACACCTTCTGCATGTTTCATAAAAACATGGTTTGACCACCTTTTACTATTTCCCTTGGCCTAAAACTTTTATCAATGTAGCTAGGATTCCCCCTTCACCCCCAGTAAGAATATCAAGCCTCATATCCACGGGTAAGTGGGGTAAAACCCCATTTTTACCCTCTGGACAGAAGCAAAGCACATCTCTCTTCCCTCCTCTCTTATTCAATCATCCTCCCAGGGCATCCAATGTCGTTGTCCCCTAGCCTATATACCCCCAGACCCCCTAGACACCTTTGGCCGCGCCCAAAGTGCCGTTGGATTGCCGTGGCATGCCATACGCGCACTCTGGAGCATGCTACAGTGCCGACAATCACTGTAGCCGCCGCCCACTGCCTGGCCCCGGCGGCCTCGGGCCCTCCTCGCGCCACTTGGCCCCCCTCGACGTCTGCACCATGGCACCCTATTGGCCCCCTCCTCCCTCTCCCTCTAGTGGCTCCGCTCGCACGTGCCATTGCCGCCCGGTGTGGCCAACCCCAAGCCTCGCACGTGCAGGATCTCCTCCCTTACTCTCTTGCTCCCGCTCGTCCTAGACAAGCCCCGGGAGCACCCCACCCTCACTCCCGTCTCCCCGCGTGGCCTCTGGCCTCGGCCATGAGCTCGAAGGCGCAACCGAGCTCGGTGGACCATGGGCCGGCTATTTAAGGCCTCTGTTGAGCCCCCTCTCCCGTCCTTTGGCCCTATCCTGTCCCCAATCAACCTCCCAAGCCTCTTGTTGAGCCCCCCGAGCACTAGTGCTCGAGATCGACCGAGGCGCCACCGCGGCAAAGCTCCATCGATCTCGAGACATAGGCCCACTCCGGCGCTCAAGTCACCTCCATCGAGCCCGCAGGGAGCTCCTGGCCCATTCCCCCCTCTCCTCCGTTCATCTTGAGGCAAGGATTGACAGCTCCGACCCCCTCCCGAACCTCCTCCGCCACAGGTACTCGTTGCTGGTGAGCCAGGCCACCTCTGACCTTCCCTCCACCTCCAAAGGAACGGCGACTCGACGATAAGCTTGTTCCCGCCTGCAGCTTCCCTTGTTGTGCCTGCATTCGCCACCGGTGAGCACCGCCAGACCCTGGTCAGAGGTGGACGACGACCTGCCAGTGGGGCCAGGTCATAAGCCCCTCACACCCCTCCCGCCTCTCTCTCTCTCGCTGACCCGCGGGGCCTACCCATCAGGTTTAAATCTAACGCGACGCGGGCACCCAGTTCACCTTGTGCTGATTTGCTCTTGGCCAGCCCAGCCGCGGCCATATTTGGCCCATGGCATAGTACCCCTTTTTCCTTTTCTTTTTCTGTTTGTTTTCGAAAAATCCCTCAGGATTAAATAAAAATCCAATGCCAAATATTTTTCCACCTAAACTCCTAGAATATTATGAAGAATTTAATGGTGTGATTTGTGAAATTTTTGGAAAACTTTATATGTATTGTTTTATTTTAAAACCTATTTTAGGCATCTTTATGTTGCAAGCAGCCCTTTGACCATGACTATGAACCCTTTTTCTTGCATGGCATACATCACCTTATTTCGTTGTATTCATCATGATGATGTGGAGTCCACTTTGGTGGGATGCTCGATACTTCTTATTGATACTTGCATCATGCATGACCCTACCTCCTTATGAGGGCTCTGCGGGTGGGAGTAGTTAGGTTGCTAGTACACTACGCAAATGGGATCGGGATTATGCATGGTGATGGAAACAATATGATTTGAGAGACTTTTTGAAAACCCCGTCGGGTGCCACTAATGCCCGAGGGAGATGTTGATGAGCTAGGTAGTCACTTGAGAAATAAGTGGTGTACCTGAGCAAGTGAGTGTGTGTGGTTTTCGAAAACGGATTGGTGAAAATTGCGACTGTTATTCCAAGCTTACAGGTACGACCATGATACCCCTTATGGGACGGGGCTTTGTTGATTACCTTGGTGGGTACTGGCATAGATACCGCATTACTAGTGGAGGGAGTGAAGTGGTCACTCTCGATATGGGGTCGTACTGGAATGGACGATCATGCACTGTCTTCACAGGCACCGGGCACACCGTTGCGTGCCCTCATGGATGATACGTGCGATGTATATCATGAGGGATGGCACCAACAAGTGGACTCTTTGTTTAGTATCGGGAGGGGAAAGGCAATGTTCGGGTGCGTACCTATGGTATGAAATAACCGCGAGTCGTGGATGACACAGAAGTTCCCCAAGTATTGTGGGTAAAGTGTGCAACCTCTGCAGAGTGTAAAACTATTTGAATAGCCTTGTCCATGGTCAAGGACGTTGTATGACCGCTCTTCTTCTACGTCCATGGTTTCTAAATGTGGTGTGTGTGGGGGTGTAAAGGTGACAAATGATGGTGAACAAGGGATGTTCAACCCCCTTGTAAGGTGATAGCAGAAACTTGTTCACATGAGTACCTATTAACCTTGATGCATGCTTACTCAAGGTTACTTGATCATGTTATTGCATTCAAAAATTAGCTTTCTGCAAAACACCTACTTAGTGCTATATCATGCATTGTTGTTACCTTGTTCCATCATGGGTTACTTGCGAGTACATTCCAAGTACTCATTGGCTTGCCACTGGTTATTTAATTGGCTAGGCATGGAAGAACAGGAGTACGGTGAAGAGTTCGTTGGTGATGAACATGAGAACTAGGACACTTCCCAGTTAGAATGCCTGTAGGTTTAAGGCAGATGGCATGGGTTCACCCTTTGGATCAAGATTCCCGCTGCTTGTTATGTTTAATCGTTTGGCCCTTGTGGCCCTATATATGTAAGACTAGACCTTCATGGCCTTCATTTGTGTTAGATGCTAAATGTGGATGTAAGACTCTTGTTATTCAGCTTCTGTATGTTCAGCGAGCATTGATCTCTGGGATCACTATACACGTGCATTCGGTGACCACGACTTATGAGTCGGGGTCCTCATTGAGCTAGTATCAGAGCTATCCTGACTATAGGAAGCCCTTAGTTAGCATGGACGTTAGTTATGATAAAACCATTTACAAAACTACACCTAGCACCTGTAGTTAGGAATTATGCACTATTTACCTCTTCTATTCTCAACACAACAATCTGCTGACTCTCCTCCCTTCAAACCTTTGTAGATGGTCGTCATACCCGAAGCCTTAATGACATCCGGCTTTCCCTTACTCCTTGGGGATAGCCTAGAGAAGTGCTAGTTTTACGAACCACCAGTTTTCCTCTACCACGAGTACTAGGTCGATGTCGTCAGGAAGAAGTACCACGTGGATGTGGCCGTGAAGGCAAACGACGCCCCGAATAGTTGATTCTTTGAAGAACCACAAATAAAGACCACAGTACTTGCAGTCAAGTCAGTTGCACGCAAGGCACTCCTACATCTTCAGGATATCGTTCCAGAAATGACTGACGAGCCAGCTACTCACTACCTACCTTTCAGAAAGGATAATCTTGGCGAGAGTTGGATGTTGGTTCCGTCCTAGGAGGATGGCACACCACTCAGGTTCCAGACCTACTTTAGCCTCTCCGCCGATAGTCTGGTTCACCACCTGATTAAGGAGTCCGTGAAGCTCCGCAAGGAACCTCACCACACCTGAGAGCTACTTCGTCAAGCCAAGACGAAGCCAGACAAGATCAAGAAGGATGGAGCCCCCGAAGGATGACTAGCTATCGATTATCGAGGAGGAGCACCCCCAGATAGAGATGCACCCACACGTCGTCATCGCATGAGTGCGAAGGAGAACCGTGTCTTCATTGACCCAGTGATGAAGCATCGTCGGGATGGACCTCCTCGCTCCCCGACCCTTCGACCGTAAACGATGCCCGTTTGGATGATGAACAGGAGGAAGATCCAGAAGAGCGTTACTATGAGACCGAGCACTCCACCACCTAAGTCCGAGGACCCCTAGAGTAGGATCAGTCATGTACCCTCATGCAAAGTCGAGTCCATGTAATGGGTCATATGAAACCATGTGTGCTTGTTGTTTGTTTTGTAGTTTGTGTTCCGATGCAAGTCGCGCTTTTGCCTTAGGCAACATGTAAGGGACTCCATCGTCTATCTTATCTTAATATATGTGTTGGTCCTTCGACCTTTGCTTCAACACACTTGCACTCGACCAACCCCCTTAGGCGCGCTTTTTCATTGTTGCTTTTCCTCTCATCTATCCTAGTTGTTTGACTTGGCTGCTCCAAACAGGATGGTGACTGCTACCCGCAACATCTCCTGTCGTTGTTTTCTCACGAGGGGTCGCAAGGCTGTCATGGATGATCTGGGATGGGTATGCGAATAGCACGAAGTGGTTTACTCAGGTTCGGGGCTCTCCCGTACAGATAATACCCCTACTCCTGCACATTTGTATATCTGTGGAATATCTAGTACATGGTTGCTCCTGGAGCTATATGGGAGAGGAGACCCATGAGGCTTCTTGCCTCAAGTGTGTGTATGTGTGAGCACGTGGGAGTGGAACCCCCCATATGTGGTGGGCATGAGGCCCTTATATATGCATGAGGGGGTAGCTTGGGATGTAAGCTACCATGGGTAGCTTAGATGTCAAGCCATATGTAGCTTGTGAACTAAGCTATGTCTGCCCCCTGGTGCACTTTATAAATCAGTGTCCAGGGGGCAGGTTACATTGTAGATGGTACTGCATGGTGCGTGTACGGTGCCCTACTGCGTGCCAATAGTGCACCGCCACTGGATATGGTCGTTTGGTCCATGCGTGTTCAATGGGACGTCGTAGTTGGCTATGGGCTGCCGGCTGGCTGGCGCAGCCGGCTTCTCAGAGTAGCCGGCCACAGGTGTGAGTCGGAGCAACCGGCCAGGGCGGGCGTGCAGCCTGTATGACTCGTTGTCTTTAGGGTATCCGGGGGTCATCCCCCCTGACAACTCCTTTGCCAACCCTGAAGCCGGCAACTCAAGCCAGCAACAGGGAGCTGGTGGGACTCCTCAGGCTGGAGGACACCAGGAGCAGCCACAAGGTGACATTCCCCCACCACCACCTCCACCGGAGAACATGACCATAGCTCAGTTTATCCAAGTTCTCCAGGAGGAACGCCAAGCCAACAATGTTTCTATTCAGCAAATGGCTCTATCCCTCGTGAACAACCAGCAGCAAGGCAGGAACGGTAACGACCGCTCCACTCTCTCTAAGTTCATGAGGAATTCCCCCCAACCTTCAGTGAGACTGTTGAACCCTTGGATGCTGACGACTGGATCCGCACCATTGAGGACCTGCTTGCACTGGTCAATTGCAATGAGGATCGTGCGAAGGTGTTGTATGCCTCTCACTGCCTTGGAGGTACTCCTAGAGCTTGGTGGGATGGATTCCAGGTCATGCAAGGCGACCATGCGATCACTTGGGATGATTTCAAGGAAGGATTCCACACCGCCCACATTCCTTCTGGGATCGTGGCTATCATGAAGAGAGAATTCTGAGCGCTGAAGCAAGGAAGTGGCTCTGTCAAGGAGTACCTGCAGAAGTTCAACCTTCTGTCAAGGTATGCACCTGAAGATGTCAACACAGAGGCTGCCAACAAGGATTGCTTCATGGAAGGACTTCAACAGACCCTATAGTATCAGCTCATCGTCAGCGATTGTCGTACCTTCTTTGACCTGGTGAACAAGGCCCTCATGCTGGAAGACAAGCATCATGCCATAGACGACACTCGCCAGTGCAAGTTGATCAGCAAGGGTAGTTCCATCAATCAGAAGCTTTGCCGCTGGCAGCCAGCCCTAGCCAAGCTGACCTATCAGCCAGAGCAGGCAAGCCTTCCTCCACCTTGTTTGAGCTACCAGCCTCAGCAGTATGCCAATCCCAGGCCAGCTTATAAAAACCCCAATAACAACAACAGTGGTAGGAGCTACAACAACAACCCTGGCTAAGTCACTTGTTTTGGATGTGGTCAGCCTGGACACATCTCCAAACTTTGCCCCAACAAGAAGCCAGATGCCCTGTGCCCCAATGTGTCGAACCAAGGTCAAGGCCATGCACCACCACCAAAGAACCCCTCTCCCTTCAACTAGACCAACAATGGAAAGGGTCGTGTGAATCACGTCACCCCAGAGGAAGCCCAGGAAGACCCGGACTTTATACTGGGTACGTTCCTCGTCTACTCAACCCCTACAACAATATTGTTTGATTGTGGAGCTTCGCATCCTTTTGTCACCCAAAAGTTTTCTTTAGAGAGTGGCACGAGGCCTACTTATCTGGGTAGTCGTATGTTGATACAAACCCTGGGATCAGTTATGAAGTCTCAGATAGATTGTAAGGGAGTTGAGATTAACATCAGCGGGGTAGATTTCCTAGCAGACCTCATCATCCTGAAGTCAGAAGGCTTGGATGTGATCCTAGGCATGGACTGGTTAACCAAGCACCAAGGCTTGTTAGAATGTGCCAAGAGGATGGTTACCATGACCAATAGCCACGGAGTAGAAGTCAAGTACGTTTGCAACCCTGCCTCCACTCAAGCTCCTCATGCTAACTATCTATCGAGAATTGAGTTGGATCAAGTGCCAGTGGTATGTGAATACCCAGATTGATTTCCTGATGACCTGCCCGGAATGCCTCCTAACCACGACATTGAGTTCATCATTGAGCTAATGCCTAGATCAACGCCCATCGATAAGAAGCCCTATAGGATGGGATCCGAAGATTTGGCTGAATTGAAGAAGCAACTCGCAGAGCAGCTCAGAAAAGGATTCATTCGCCCTAGTGCCTCTCCTTGGGGATCACCTATTCTATTCGTGTCAAAGCGGGATGCAACTATCCGACTCGGTGTCGATTACCGTTCTCTCAATGAAGTCACAATAAATAACAAGTACCGACTCCCCAAGATTGAAGACCTGTTCGATTAGCTGAATGGAGCTAAGGTGTTTTCCAAGATCGACCTCACGTCAGGGTACTACCAGTTGAAGATCAAACCCCAAGACATTCCGAAAATGGCATTTGTAACCCGGTATGGCCTGTATGAATACACTGTCATGTCATTTGGGTTAACCAATGCCCCTGCCTCCTTCATGTACCTCATGAACAAGGTCTTCATGGAGTACTTGGACAAGTTTGTTGTCGTCTTCATCGATGACATACTCGTCTTTTCCAAGTCTGGGAAGAGCATGAGAAACCCTAGAGATTGGTCCTAGACAAGCTTCGAGAGTACCAGCATTATGCCAAGTTCATCAAGTGTGAATTCTGGCTGCATGAAGTTGGATTCTTGGGTCATGTGCTGACTGCAGAAGGACTCTCAGTGGATCCTACCAAGATTGAAGTTGTTACTGAATGGCAATCCCCAACCACCGTGAAGGAAGTCAAGAGCTTTCTTAGACTCGTAGGGTATTACCGCAAGTTCATGGGAGGATTCTCGAGCATTGCCCGACCCATGACTCAGCTTTTGAAGAAGGATTATAAGTTTGAATGGATAGTTCAGTGCGAGGAAAGCTTCCGGGAGCTCAAGAAGAGATTGACCATAGCCCCAGTTTTGGCCATCCCCGTTATTCACAAGGAGTTTGTGATATATTGTGACGCATCGAGAACCGGGCTTGGAGGTGTTCTGATGCAAGAAGGCGGAGTCGTAGCATATCTATCTAGACAGCTACGTCCTCATGAAGAGAACTATGCTACTCATGAGCTTGAGTTGGCAGTCGTGGTTCATGCCTTGAAGACATGGCGACATTACCTTCTAGGGAAGCGATGTGAGATGTACACATACCACAAGAGTTTGAAGTCTATTTTGACCCAAAGGGAGTTGAACATGAGGCAGCGAAGATGGTTGGAGCTAATCAAGGATTATGACCTCAGTGTTCAATACCACCCCGAAAAGGCTTACGTGGTAGCAGACGCCTTGAGCAGAAAGGCTTGTTCCTTGAATGCCATGATTTAGGAAGGGCTACCCGTCCTATATGAAGAGCTTGAAAGCTTCGGCTTGGAACTGGTTGCACCTGGGTTCCTCACCCACCTCGAAGAAAAGCCTACCTTGACGGGTGATATCAAAGAAGCTCAGAAGGGACACGAGAGCATTGAAGGCATCAAGTGGAAGATCAAGGTAGGCAAGGCCCCATGATTCTCTGTGGATAAACAATGAGTTGTATGGTTTAGGAATCGCATCTGTGCATCGAACAAGGAGGAGCTCAAGAACTTGATCTTCCAAGAAGCTCAAGACACTACATACTCCATCCATCCTGGAGGAACCAAGATGTATCAAGACCTCAAGGCAAAGTTCTGGTGGCATGGCATGAAAAGGGAAATAGGCACGTTCGCTGCTAAGTGTGACATATGCAGAGAGTCAAAGCAGAGCATCAGCGACCCGCTTGGCTATTGCAGCCTCTAAAAGTGCCTGAATGGAAGTGGGACAAAGTTGGGATGGATTTCATCACCGGATTACAAAGATCACGCGAAGGACATGATTCTATTTGGTTCATTGTCGAGCACCTGACCAAGGTAGCCCACTTCATTCCCGTAAAGACGAATTACAATGAGAACCAATTGGGAAACCTCTACATCAACAGGATTGTAAGCCTTTACGGAGTTCCTAAGGAGATAGTATCGGACTGAGGCACCCAGTTCACCTCAAGGTTCTGGAATAGGTTCCAAGAAGCCTTGGGAACCAAGCTCTCCTTCGGCACTGCTTTTCACCCCCAGACCGGCAGACACACAGAACAAGTAAATCAGAGACTCGAAGATATGCTCCGTGCCTACGTTTTGGCATATGGAGCCAAGTGGGAAGATTGCCTACCATTCGCCGAGTTCTCCTACAACAATAGCTATCAGTCGAGCCTTAAGATGGCACCATTTGAGGTGTTGTATGGACATAAGTGTCGTACTCCCCCCAACTGGTTGGAAACTGGAGAAGGGCTAGTATTTGGCCCAAACATCCTCCGCGAAGCAGAAGAGAAAGTTCAACTTGTCCGAGAGCGTCTCGAGACCGCCAAGACTAGGCAGAAGAGCTATGCCGACTCACACCATCGGGACATGAGTTTCCGTGTTGGAGACCATGTTTACCTCCGTGTCATGCCTCTCGAAGGAACCAAGTGTTTCCATGTCAAGGGAAAACTTGCACCAAGGTTTATCGGGCCTTCAAGATCACCGACAGGTGAGGAGAAGTTGCCTATCAACTAGAGCTACCTTCCGAGCTATCAGATGTGCACAACGTCTTTCACGTGTCACAACTCCGGAAGTGTCTCAAAGTCCCCAACCACTCCGACCTCTACAAGGACATCGACCATCAAGCCATCGATCTTCAGCTAGATCTCACTTATCGTGAGAGGCTAGTTCTCATTTTGCATGAAGTAGAGCATTGCACCTGAAGCCACACCATCAAGTACTTCAAGGTCCAATGGAGCAACCACATAGAAGCTAAAATAACCTAGGAGCATGAAGACTATCTTAGATCTGAGTTACCTTTTCTTTTTAGTGCTTGGCCGAGGAATCACGGGGACGAGATTCTTGTAAGGGGTGTAGGTATGTCACACCATGTGTTTTTATCACTTTGCTATGTTTGGATTTATAAAATTTGGAGCCAATTAAAACTTTTTGAGTGCATGATTGTTTGAATTATTGCTTGTTAGATTGTTATGTTGAGTTTGTGCATGACACTCTTAGATTCTATCCCTTCTCATATTCATCTTCCTTGACCCAAACTTCTTGCCCATTGATCATGCCATGTGAATAGTACCCAAAACTATTTTTATCAAAATATTATTTTGACCAAAAGGGTTTTATTCAAATTAGGTTTTCAAAAACCCCTGAGTTGAGGTTTGCACTGCAAGTCCTTAAATTAGATGGATCCTTGTTCCCCAAAGGCTTTACCTCAAACCTAATATATATATGACTTTCCAAAACGACCAAATATTATTTTTACAGATTATTTTAATATTTATTTAAAAGGCTTTTTCTTAAGGCTAGAAATGGTCTTTTATAGGAAAAATATATTTAAATGCTTTCAAATTTTTTGAGAAAATTCAGGGAAACTCCGTGGACATATATTTTCCATATATACGAGTTTCAACACATGGTCATGTTCAAAATCAAGGGCAAAACCCCTCGAGACCGTTTCTGTCAAAATCAAGCTTTTGAAATATTTCTATAAGAATATTCTCAATAAATTCCATGAAAATTCCAGCCAATTAATATTGTCATAGATGATGATCTTGCAAAGTTTCATCTATATCCAAGTTGATTTGATTCATCAAACTATTCGAAAACCCTCCCTGTCTAGATTCAGATTTGAACAACTTTACATTGTGAAGTTTCTCCCCTTGAACCCAAACTTTGTGGGCATGTTCTAATCAACAAATAATCGTGCTACCCCAAGTGGTGCATCAAGGGGATTAGCTTAGCATGGCTAGATCTCGAAAAACCAGATTCTCTTGACTTTTAGGGTTTCACAAAGTTACATTGTGAACTTTCTTCACTCAAGCTCAAACTTGGTGATCAGGCCTAATTATAATCACCATTTGATCCTGTCGATTCTAATGGCAAGAAAAGCCCATTTGCTTGCCCTAACCTCTATCAAACACCTTCTGCATGTTTAAAAACAACTTTTGACCACCTTTTACTATTTCCCTTGGCCAAAAACTTTTACCAATGTCTCTAGGGTTCCCCCTTCACCCCTAGTAAGAATCTCAAGCCTCATATCCATGGGTAAGTGGGGTAAATCCCATTTTTTCCCTCTGGACAGTAGCAAAGCACCTCGCTCTTTCCTCCTCTCTTATTCTATCCTCCTCCCAGGGCATCCAATGTCGTTGTACCCTATCCTAGATACCCCTACACCCCCTAGACACCTTCGGCCGTGCCCAGAGTACGGTTGGTATGCCATGGCATGCCATAACCGCGCTCTGGAGCCTGTTATAGTGCCAACAGGCACTGTAGCCGCCGCCCACTTCATGGCCCTGGCGGCCTAGGTACTCCCCGTCGCGCAACTTGGCCCCCCTCAATGTCTGCACCATGGCACCCTGTCAGCCCAATCCTCCCTCTCCCTCCAATGGCTCCGCTCGCACGGGCCATTGCCGCCCGGGTCGGCCAACCCCGAGCCTTGCATGCGCAGGCTCTCCTCCCTCTCTCTGTTGCTCCTGCTCGTCCTAGACCAGCCCCAGGAGCACCCCAGACTCACCCCCATCTCCCCAGGTGGCCTCTGGCCTTAGCCCCGAGCGCGAAGGGGCACCCGAGCTCGATGGACCACGGGCCACCTATTTAAGGCCTCCCCCAAGCCCCCTCTTCCCTCCTCTGGCCCTATCCTATTCCCAATCGACCTCCCAAGCCCCTTCTTGAGCCCGCCGGAGCACCAGTGCTCGAGATCGCCCGAGGCACCACCGCGGCGGAGCTCCATCGATCTCGGGACAAAGGCCCGCTCCGGCGCTCCTGTCACCTCCACCGAGCCCCCATCTAGCTCTTGCCCGTTTCCCCTCTCCTCCGTCCATCTTGAGGCAAGGATCGCCGACTCCGAACCCCTCCCGAACCTCCTCCGCCACGGGTACTCGTCACCCGCAAGCCAGGCCACCTCTGGCCTTCCCTCCACCTCTAGGGGAACGACGACTCAATGCGGAGCCCGTTCCTGCCTTCAACCTTTCCTCGCCGTGCCTCCCTTCGCCACCGGTGAGCACCGCCAGCCCCTGGTTAGAGGAGGACGACGACCTGCCAGTGGGGCCACATCGTCAGCCCCTCACACCCCTCCCACGTCCCTCTCTCTCATTGACCCGTGGGGCCCGACCGTCAGGTTTAAACTCGACGCGACGTGGGCACCCAGTTCACCTGGGAATGATTTGCTCTGGTCCGGCCCAACCGCGGTTAGATCTGGCATAGGGCAGAGTATCCCTTTTTTCTTTTTATTTTTTCTGCTTGTTTTCCCAAAATCCCTCAGTATTAAATAAAAATCCAATGCCAAATATTTTTCCACCTAAAATCTTAGAATAATATGTAGAATTTAATTGTGCCTTTTGTGAAATTTTTTGAAAACTTTACGTACTGGTTTATTTTAAAACCTGTTTTAGGCATCTTTTTGCCTCTGTTTAAATAGCTTTCAAAAGTGTTCTCACAGCAAAACCTTAGCAAAATAGTTTTAGTATAGTTTTTATTATTATAAGAATAGTGTAACATTTCAATAGTAGCTTTGTGTGCTCTGTTTTGTGTGATGTCTATTATGATCGTTATTTATCGCGACGATAGATTGCGCAATCGATGAGGGAGTTGGACCCGAAGACTTTGAAGACCCCAAAGACTTTGTTGAGCCAGGCAAGCAGCCCTTTAACCATGACTATGAACCCTTTTTATTGCATGACATATAGCACTTTATTTCGTTGTATGGATCATGATCATGTGGAGTCCACTTTGGTGGGATGCCCAATACTTATTATTGATAATTGCATCATGCATGACCCTATCTCCTTATGAGGGTTGTGCGGGTCAGAGTAGTTAGGTTGCTAGTAGACGCTACGCAAGTGGGATTGGAATTATGCATGGTGATGGAAAAAATATGATTTCAAAGAGTTTTGAAAAAAAATGTCGGGTGCCACTAATGCCCGAGCGAGATGTTGATGAGCTAGGTAGGCACTTGATAAAGAAGTGGTGTACCGGAGAAAGTGAGTGTGTCCGGTTTTCGAAAACGGATTGGTGTATGTTACGACCGTTATTCCAACCTTACATGGACGACAATGATACCCCTTATGGGACGGGGCTTTGTTGATTACCTTTGTGGGTACTGGCATAGAGCCCGCATTACTAGTGGTAGGAGTGAAGTGGTCAGTCTGGATACGGGGTCGTACCGGAATGGACGATCATGCGCTGTCTTCAAAGGCACTGGGCACACCGTTGCGTGCCCTCATGGATGATACGTGTGATGTATATCAGGAGGGATAGCACTAATGAGTGACCTCTTTGTTTTGTATTGCTAGGGGAAAGGCAATGTTCGGGTGCTTACCTCGCGTATGAAATATACTGCGAGTCATGGATGACACGAAAGTTCCCCAAGTCTTGTGGGTAAAGTGTGCAACATATGCAGAGTGTAAAACTATTCAAATAGTCATGTCCACGGTCAAGGATAGTTGGATGACCGCTCTTGTGCTACGTCCATGGGTTCTAAACTTGGTGTGTGTGTGTGGGTAATGGTGACAAAGGTGACACTTGAACTAAGTCCAATGATTTGGCAAGATGGTGAACATGGGATGTTCAACCCCCCTTGTAAGATGATAGGAGAAACTTGTTCACATGAGTACTTGTTAACAATTGATGAATGCTTACTCAAGGTTACTTGATCATGTCATTGCATTCAAAAATTAGCTTTCTATAAAACACCTACTTAGTTCTATATCATGCATTGTTACTACCTTGCTCCATCATGGGTTGCTTGCGAGTACATTCAAAGTACTCATTGGCTTGCCACTGGTTATTTAATTGGCCAGGCATGGAAGAAGAAGAGTACGGTGAAGAGTTCGTTGGTGAGGAACATGCGAACTGGGATGCTTCCCAGTCAGAATGCCTATAAGTTTATGGCAGATGGCATGGGTTCATGCTTTCGATCAAGATACTCGCTGCTTGTTATGTTGATGCGTTTGTCCCTTGTGGCCCTATCTATGTAAGACTAGACCTTCATGGTCTTATTTGTGTAAGATGCTAAATGTGGATGTAAGGCTCTTGTTATTCAGCTTCTGTGTGTTTAGTGAGCATTGATCTCTTGGATCACTGTACACGTGCATTCGGTGACCATGACTTATGAGTCGGGGTCCCCATATTTTTATCTCCACGTTTCCTCGTTTGAAGTCTCTTTTTCTGAATGGTGTTTTGCAAAGAGCTGAATGCTCTACACTTCCCTGAGGTGCCACCAAGCTAGATAGCGAGGACCTTTCGCCTTAGGGGCACTCGATTTTTAGCTGTCGACCCCGCTCGGGGGCTCTAACCACAGCATGACATCACAACGTGGGGTCTCGAGAGGCGGGAAATGGAGGAACGAAATGGGGGGTCGCTCGAGCGTCAAAGGGGGCTCGTGAGCAGCATGCCTCAGGAGCCTTACCGGTCATAAGGCCACCCGGTCCCCTTGATGTCGTCCTTGGTTTCCGGTCGACATCAGGGGTGTCAGGGCCTCGCCCCGTGAAGTGTGTCCTTAGTTTCCGATCATACCTAACGATGGTGGGGAAATGCGCGGGACTAGGACCTGATGACGTAGAGTGGTTTGAGCATCGAAAAAGGGGGATCAAGGGCAACGTGCCTTGGGAGCCTTACGGTCATAATGCCACTCGACTTCCTGGTGTTGTCCATGGTTTCTTGTCAGCATCCAGAATTCTGGGGCGTCGCCTCGTGAAGTACGTCCCCTTTCCGGTCATACCTAACGATGGTGGGGAAATGTGCGCGACTGGGGCCTATAGATTTAGAGTGCCGAAAGGACCCCCAAACCATCCCGCAAGCAAGGAGGAAGCATCCCAGGCGGCACAAGCAAGGTCATCATCGCACCACATGCGCGACGAACAGATCGGCAACGACCCTAGACCGAAGGAAGAACGGTTCTATTCACCTCGTCATCTGAGAATACGCTTAAAGGTATTTCCAAAATACATTAAAGTTGCCACCAGGCCGCATACATAACCCTGCCAGGAACACAAAGAAGCTGCCCAAGGGAAGCACGTCGTCACCGTAACTCTCGTGCTCACCACCTGGCGACAGCCCCGCGTGTGCTTGCTCAAGTGCGGCCCTATACTTCGTCAAAGGAAAGCTCCGCCAGTAGGTCATCGACATTATCCTTTACCTGATCGGCGAGGGCAGCACGGGTCGCCTCAGGCACGGGACCGAGCACCGCCTCGAACTCGAAGTGAGGGTCAAGACGGAAGAGGTGGCTGAAGATGCACGAGGCCGTCTGGGTGAGGAGGTCGTGGCTCTTCTCCATCACCAGTGTGCGGGTCTTCTCCGCACCCCCTTCAAGGTGCTCCACGACCTTGGATAAGAAGTCCAGGTACCCGACGTCATTCGAAACCAGGGGTACGGCACGCTCGCACCATAGATGTTATTCAATGCCTGGTTGGCCCTCCCTTCGAGGGATTGGAACATGTGGAACCGCATATGATGGTGGCCGCGAGCCTGGGCCGCCTCATCCAAAGCTTTCTCTGCTAGGGAAGCCACGCCATTTACTTTCTTATGAAGGAAAGCCAGCTCGGCTTCAGCGGCAGCTTAGGAGTCCATCGCGGCGCGCCGGTGCCCTTCCTCCTAATCTGAACTTTTCTAGAGGTCCTTGTCCTTACCTTTCAGGGAATCACGCCACTCATAGAACCGAGACTCCTGGAGCTACAGCTTCTCGCGGTAGTCTTGGACGAGCGCACATCAAGCCTCAACCACCCTGTTGTCAACTTCTTCCTGAAGCCCCACCTCGTGGGAGGCAAGGGACTCCTCGGCGAGTGATGCCTGGCGTTCCCTCATCTCCAGCCTCTCCTGCTCCATGATTTGCTCCTACGCCTCCAACAGCAACGAGTCGATAGGTGCGCGAGGACCCACAGCGGCGGAGAGGGGCTAGGGGGCAAGCACTCAGGAGTGGCGTTTTGCATCTAGATCTGCTTTTCAAGGTTGGCATTTAAGGCCTGAAGCTCCCTAAGGCACCCCTCAGAGGCCTCGCGCTGATCGTCGGCCTCCTGAGCCTCGGCAAGTGTGCGCTCACAGGCCTCCACCACCGCAACAAGGGATTCCTCGGCCTTCGAGTGGGAGCATTCGCGATGAGGCAGCCAAAGTTCACGGCGACCTCAAGCTGGTGCCATCCCTGTGCGAGGCGTTGGTGCTCTGCCTCCAGGCGAGCGTCGTTGTTAGAGAGCCCCACCCCCAGGAGCCTTAGCGCGTCCGTCGCGGTATGGAACAAATCTCATGGCACGGAGCCCCAAGCATCGACGAGCTTGAGGGGCAGATCAGGACTCCCACCTCCCCAGGACTAATGGGGAGGCGCATGAAGGGCCACCCAACCCAAACGCGCGCTCAGGTGCTGGGGGCTCCTGCACAAACACCCGGGAAGAAGGATGTATCCCAGGGCCCCTGCGTCACCAAGCAAAGGGGGCCCGGGGAAGCTGCGCTCCGAGACCTCAGGGAAGGCCATCGGCAAGAGAAGGGGCACATATCCGGGAAGCTGGAGGCCGCGGGCAAGGAGGACCACACGAGGTTCGCGCACGGAATCACAAGACGGCTGAACTAACTCGGGTGGAAGCGCCCGGGTGTGCTGGGTCTCGCGGACTACGGAAAAGGAGACCGCAAGGGGCTCGGCGGCTGCGTGAGCAGGCGGCGTCAACCCGCCTCCACCGACTCTAGTAAAACGGAAGCTCAGGAGAAAGGTGACCAAGAAGAAGGACAAGCAGGATGAAGAAACTTACTCGTCTACCGCGACCCACTTCCTCCTCACCAGCACCCAAGGCACCAAGGGGCGGCTGCCCCAGGCCATTTTCCACTTTTGGCCGACGTGAGGGCCTGGGGACAATGAACCGACAACTGGGGACGAACAATAAGCAACAAAAGCGGTGACCTTCACAGTTGGGGATATACCCCACGGTATGAGCCGGTGGACAGTTATGACCCGTCAGATAGTCAAGTCCTGGAGACAAGTCCCTGAAGATGAGTCCTGAAGATAAGCCCTGGCTATAAGCCTTGGTTGTTAACCTCCCGGCTCAAAGCCGCTCGGTGATAAGCCTTTGTTGTAAGCCGGCCGACTGTAAGCCGCCCAGTGATAAGACTTGATTGTAAGCTGCCCGACTATAAGCCACCCGGCTAAAAACTACCGGGTTGATGATGAGAAGCCTGAGACTCAGAAGCCCATGAAGAGAAGCCTGCGATGGAGGGCATCTACATCAACTCCATTGCCCCTCCAATGATGCGTGATTAGTTCACCACAGACCTTCGGGTCCATTGCTAGTAGCTAGATGGCTTTTTCTCTTGCTTTGTTCTTCAATACGATGTTCTTCATGATCTTCATGGAGATCTATCCGATGTAATACTCTTTTGCGGTGTGTTTGTCGAGATCTGATGAATTGTGGGTTTATGTTCAGATTATCCATGAATATTATTTGAGTATTTTCTGATTTCTTATATGCATGATTTCATATCTTTGCAAGTCTCTTCGAGTTATTGGTTTGGTTTGGCCAACTAGATTGGTAATTCTTGCAATGGGAGAAGTGCTTAGTTTGGGGTTCAATCTTCCGGTGTCCTCACCCAATGACAAAGTAGGGGTAGGGAGGCACGTACTGTATTGTGTCCATCAAGGATAAAAAGATGGGGTTTTCATCATATTGCTTTAGTTTATCCCTCTACATCATGTCATCTTATCTAATGTGTTACTCTCTACTCATCGGGGTACGCAACATACATCCTTCCATATTCTTCATTGTACTACCACTTGAGCTGAGTCACATCTTCTAGCACGAACTCGTCAACACCTGCACCTGTATTGTTTTAATCTATGTGAGTAATCTCGGGTACCGAAACTATCTAAGCTTTTGGGTTTGGAAGGGGTAAGTGGTGAGGTTGTGGCAATCATCTAAGCATTTATTGAGTGTCTATCTTACGATGACAATAATTAAATGTGGTGGTCTATGCATAACGGTCGAGAACTAGCATGATCACTAAGTGATCCTGAACACCTACTTACGTCAAACATAACCCCACCATGTTCTCTTTCAGTTCATGTTCACGAGCAGAGACAGTCACGGTTACGCACACGTTGGTGTATTTTACTAGAGTTTACTTCAAGTTAGCTATAACCGGGTGTGAAACAAAATATCCAAGTTGCCACATAACCATGGGCACGGCTTTCCAAAAGATTTAACCCTATAGGGGTCCTCCAACTAATCCATCACAAATTAACCACACGCCACGAGAATAATCTCGATCTCATGATCTTCCTAGGCAATTCGACAGGAAAACCACCACCTCGAGATAGCCCGAAGACAACCGGAATTCCTCACGCAAGACATTCAAGAAAGGTAGAATAAGTCTAGAAAGACCGCCCGGCAGGCCAGATCCCAATAGGATCCGTGCGTATCTCTGTCTCAGGGAAATACCAGATGGGACTAGCTACGGGGAAAACCAATCCTCAAGTTTCCTCAAGGCGGCCCCGTAGGCAGCCCGATTTGGACCAACACTCATGAGGAGCATTGGCCTGGGTTGTTGAATAATTATCCACGGGGTAGCTAAGACCTATGCATTTAATTAGGTTGTTAAGCAAATAGTACCAATGATGGGTCTTGCCAAACAAGCTCTAATCCCAAACGAATAATCAAGGGGGTCCCCATAACAACCCCGAGCATGTTAGGAGCGCAAAATATGGAACATAACACCAATAACAACTAACTATGGTGGTAAAAGTGGAACAAACACCGAGAAAAAGGCCAAGGCTTCCACCTTACCAAGATATATAGGTGCATTAAATTAAATAGCAATACATAGTGTGATATCTCCAGGTATCCATGTTATCACATGGAAACAACCTGCACCTGCATCTAAGAATGCTATAAGAGGGGCTGAGCAGCGCTATCTTAGCCAAACAAGGTTTGCTAGGTGGTGTAGGGGTTAGAGGATTTCATGGCAATGTAGGAGGCTGGACATTCAAGTGGTAGGTAACGAGAGCATAGTGATAAGAGCGAGTCATCTAGCAAAGCAAAAATAGTGTCGGGATCCAGGTACGGTCATCTTGCTTCTTGGTTCTTCAGAGGGACAAAGAGATGGGTCCTCGTACTTGTACTCTCCTAGATTCTTGTACTCATGTTCAACACTCGCGTCCACTCATGCAAAAATGATGAAAATTCATATGTAGAACGTCGTAAACGGAGTAACGGTTCTCACGCTATGCTCATGGCAAGGTACGAAGAACAAACACAAGACAAGGAATTCCATGGGCTATTCCTTGGTGTTCCAGGGTAGTCCTAGGTTAGGAGATGAAAAAATATCCACAATAGAGCCAAAGATCAAGCAAAACTATGGAGCATAGCTCCCACAAGCAACACACACACCCTGTCCAAAAAAGCAACATAGCAACTTGCACAACAATTATCAAGAGCTACATGATGTTTCCAACAACAAACAAAGTATGTACAAAAACTACATAACATGCTTAACCGGTCATCCAACTACACAAACTTGATAGGAAGCAAGGATCACTAAGCATGAAGCTCACAAGATGGCATAATGAAATAGATTCTAGGGACATAGAGAAAAACACAGTTGACAGATTCTGTAATCATTTGATGGCAACTTAACAGCAACAAATAAATAATCTAGAGGTCATATCATAGTATGAAACTTAATAGATATACAGAGGAGATCATCTACTACAAATCACTAGCACTGAACATGAGCTAGAACACAACAGAACACTTGGTAGCATCCTCTAAACATGGCATTAGACTGACTACATCAACTTAGACTTAGAAATATTTAGCATGTTGAAAACAGGAACATTTACTTATATACTTTGGAGCAGGAAACCCACATACATACACGCTTATCATGTCAAAAGAAAATACTAGGGCATAATACTCACAAAACTCTACCACTTCCATGTCAACACAAATATCATAGAATGCATGGAAAAATGAATACAAAAATGACAAAAGGCCAGCACACCACAAAATAGCACCTTTGTAAACATGCTCAAAGGCTAAAAAAATTACACCATTGCATTCCTTGGGAAATTCTACCCCGAAATAATATATCATACTCCTATCTTTGCATTTGTAAAACACCCAAAACCTAGCTCCAAAAAAATCTACACAAGCACTTACAAGTCAAAACTTACACAAATTGGATCTTTCCCTAAATGGAAGTGATTTGAATTCGCAACATTCCAAAAACAAATAAAAACAAACAGGGAATACACACGAACAAAATAAGTAAATAAAAAGGGGAGGGGTCCCACTGGCAGTAAGCCAGGCACCTCCCTAAGTATGAGAAGGTGGCCCCACAGGGTCCTCCTGTCACACGCACTCACACACAACACACACACACACAAGGGGACACACATGCACAATGCACCCAAAAAAGGGCTGGGGGAGGGATTCGATCCATGGACCTCTCGATCGCGCGAGGCCCGCTCGGGATCTACTAAAAAGGGGGCCTTTGCTCGTTAAATACAGACAAGGGGGCGAGGTCCCTTCTTCCCAAACTAGAGAAGGAGGCGACGATGCTAGCGACTACAGCAGCGGTCTCCGACAAGGATGACTGCTAGCGAGGGCTGCGGTGATCCTAGGGGATCCATCTCTACACACAGAGGGGGAAACTAGCTATGCGCTAAGGCGGTGCTCGAGCTCGAGCTTGCGCTCGCTCGGTCATGGCACTCGCAGGCGACTCGTGACAGCATCTACGTGCAGAGAGCAACAAGGACGCAAGAGAGGAAAGGAGATGAATGCTGGCTCACCCAAAACACTCGGGATGTTGAGACGATGATGCAAGGCGATGGAGAGGGTCAGGGCGGCCTGAAGCAGCGGAGCTCCCTCACACCTATGATGGCGATGATGGAGCTCGGACGTCCCTAGCACCAGGAATGGATTGCGGGTGGCATCAGGGACCCTTCGAGTATCCCGGACACCGTGGAGGGGCCACTGGCGACGAAGAAGAAGCGGTGACGATCGGCGCTCTCTCGTTGTTTCTCTGAATCACTAAAACTCTCCTCTGAATCTTACCGTGCAGAGGGAGAGGAAGGAGGGGAGAGGAAGATGGCGGCTGCTGGAGGGAACGTGGAACCCTAGGGGAAGGGGCACGCACACCGCGGCTTTCAAAGGAGGGGCCAGACAACGCTCCTCGACGTGCATGAACGGACACACTCGCTCTCTCTGAAGCTGACGGAGGAAGGGGACGGGGAACATGTGACCGTCAGGAGCGAGAAGCTGGGCCACGGGCCAGCTAGATGGGCCAGGAAGAGCCCATCTGGTCTCCTCTCTCCGTCTCTCAATAGAAACAAAACAACTTTTATTTAAAAACTCAGATAAACAAAATACCCATGTCTTAGAGAGAGATGTATTAAAACAAACGAAATATATTTTTGACATCACAAAAATGCCAGCAATTTAATAAAGTGATTTGGGCATTTAGAGCAAGCAAATTAATTCACTTAATTATGTTAGTTAGGTATTGTTGAAAAATATTTTAAGAGGGAAAATGTCACACCCTGTGTTAAAACTTTTGAGTGCATTTGAATGCTTGACTTGTGTGTTATTTGCTTGCTTGCTTGATTGCTTGCTAGTGCTCTATAATTCATAGAACATCCTCCTACCCTCAAGAACTATTTTTCTTGATCCCAACTCGTGTACAATGATCATGCCATGTGAATAGGACTTAAAAATATTTTTACAAATTTTTATTTTGGCCAAAAAGCATATATTTAAATTAGGTTTTCAAAAACCCCTGATTTGAGATTTGCTCCACAAGTCCCCAAATGGCCTTTTATAGGGAAAATTTATTTAAATTCTTTAAAAATATTTGAGAAAATTTAGTAAAACTCACTGTACATATAATGTCCATATATAAGAGTTTCAACACATGGTCATGTTCAAAATACCGAACAAAACCTTCAAAACCTTTTCTACCTATTTAAAGGATTTGAAATATTTCTATAAGGAATATTCTCAAATAAATCCAGGAAAACCCTAGACACCAGTGGCTGCGCCCAACATGCCAAGAGATGCCTTGGCATGCAAGGCTCGCGCTTTGGAGCACGCTACAGTGCATCCACGCACTGTAGCTTGCCCAATGAGAGTCTCCCGACACCTAGGGGGATGGGATCATGTCCCCCAAGGTCCACTTGGCATCTTCGACAATCCACCCTGTCGTACCCATCCTCCCTTGTCCTCCTCCCTCCCCGGCAGAGCAAGCCCAAGCACCCGCATGGAAGTGATCCACGATGCGCTCAGGACCGGCTATGAAAGGCCCTTGGAGCACTCCTCTCAGCCCCCTTAGCCCCCTCTCACTCCCATAGGACCCCAGTGAAGCCATTTGAGCACTCGGGATCTTGTTGATCGCCCACGACCGTAATGGCACCGCGTCGGCCTCATGAAAATTCGTGCCACATCGACTCTCTCCTCTCTCCTTAGCCTCACCGGGACCACTCCATAGCCTCCGCGCTCCTCCCCACGCCACATTCCTCCATTTCCAGGGCCATTGTGCCACGGCCCCTCCATCGCCATTGGCCTCCTTTGCCCGGGGCAACGCTGCGCTCGGCAACGGCCTCGCTAGGGATAGAAGACTGCCCAGGCGGGTGCGGCAGGCCGCCCGGAGCACCCTATTAGCTGGAGTGCTGCTCGAGGTGGCCGCAGCCGTCGGGGTGGGCGCGGACGCGCGCTCGGTCAGGCTCCCCCGCCTTTCCCCTGTTCAGGCGGGAGGTGAAAGGAAGACCTGTCAGGTGGGGCCCGCCTATAAGCGGCTTGCCGGTCGGGCCCGCCATTTGAGTGGAAGCGGGTTTTGCGTGCCCTGCTTTTTCGCAAGCGAGATATACTCCCAGGATTGGCCCATTAGGTATATTCCCTTTTTCCATTTTTATTTCTCTCTAGAGACTAGATAAATCGTAGTAACTTCCTCTAGGCATCAAATTGGATAATTCAAATTTCTAAAAACTTCTAAAATCTTGGCCTAAACAAAAATGTGCCTTGCACATTTTTCCAGGAAGCTAAACTATGCACTTATAGGATTAAAGACTAATTTTATTTTCTACTTTAAACTTTGGAAATTCCTAGGGAGCTTACCCTAAGTTTGAATGCAAAGATTCTGATTGCTAGGTGGCCCCAAATTCATGCACTAAGTGGTGAAGTTTTTTCTCACACTTATTCTGCCATGACAAATATCAGAACATTTCTTCATCTGTGATCCACTTTGAAGATCCATAGGAAAATCATGCCAACTCCAAATCCAGTGAAACCACATCCCAAATGTTTCTAAAATTGTACCCTAATTTTTTGGTGCATTCCCTCATTTTTACATAAATATTTTCTATAGACTTCTTTTAGAACCACCAATTCCCCTATTTCCACCATTCAAAACTTCCCCTTGACCCACATCCAATAAAACCTCCTTGGTTATTTTTCTCATCACCAGAGATGTCCAAGAAAAACAAAACTCCTATTTATAGTGCACTTTTATTTTCTGCTTGTTGTGTTGCTTCTTGTGGTCGTTTACTGGCGGTAGTTGACGAGATAAACAGAGTGCTCGGCGTTGGAAGAGAAGCGCGTGAAGACCTCAAAGACTTTGTGAAGCCAGGCAAGCAGCCCTTTGACCATGTTAAGAAACTTTTCTTGCATGTCATATGGCACTTGTTGTTTCAATAATTAGATCGTGATGTGGTGATTCCTCCTTCGGTGTGATACCTCCGATACTTTACCTTTGATACTTGCATCTTGCATCATCCTACCACCTTATGAGGGTTGTGCGGGTGGGAGTAGATAAGTTGCTAGTAGATGCTGCGCAAGTGGGATCAGGATTACGCATGGTGGTGGAAACAAGGAAATGATTTCAAAGAATTTTCGAAAACCTCGTCGGGTGCAACTAATGCCCGAGGGAGATGATGTTGAGTTGGGTAACCACTTGATAAAGAAGTGGTGTAGCGGAACGAGGTGTGTGTGTTTTCGAAAACGGATTAGATTTAAGGTCTGCTGACTGTCCCAACCTTACATGTCCGACCACTCTACCCCTATATGGCAAGGGGCTTTGTTTATTCCTTTGGTGGATACTAGCATGGAGCCCGCATTACTAGTGGCGGGAGTGGGGTGGTCATTTCGATACGCAGTCATGCCGGTATGGACGATCATGCGTTGTCTTCAAAGGCACCGGTGTAACAGCCCGAGACCGATGCTCTAGAAGATTCCCCTTTTATTGCATTATTGTCATGCGATTTGTCTGGTTGTCGCATTCATCATCAAATCATTCGCATTATCTGTATAGCATCATCACTCGTTTTTGAAAACTTGCATCCGTTCGTAGTTGCCGGTTATCTTCGTTCGTGTCGTCGACCGTTTCGAGACCAATCACGCTCGCACGCGCCCGCAACATCGATAAAAATATTGTTTTCTTAAGTGCTATAAAATATTCTCTTATTGTGTCGACACTTGGAGTGCGGTCTTGCAATAATGTAGGTAGACCACCTGCCAAATTTCGTCGCAATCGGGGGTCGTTTGATACCCCAACGGTCAACCGTAGCAGCGTAGTCATCGGTTTATTTATCAGACGTTTCCGGTGTTCTAAAATTCGTGCCATGGGCCACCATCTTCCCTCTCTTCCCCACCTATCCTCTCTACCACAGCCCACTAGCCCATCTAACACCTACCCCTCCGAATGATGGTAAGCCACCTGTCAAAGGCAGTTCACCCTACTTGTCAAGCGTCAGACCTTGGGGATTAGATGACTGATCTATACTTGAATAGTTAGCTTATCTAGAACCCCACTGAAACCTTCCCAGATGGTAGAATCCGTTTTAGCACCAAGTCTCTAAGCTCAGTCTTAGGGGCAAGACTCAGCACCGACCTTGCCACGGAGAGACGAGTAGACCAAACACTCAATGACCCTCCAGAAACGTGCGTCCATGATGAGGAAGACAAACGACCAAAGAAGAATGAAGTTTCTACCTGGGAAACTTACTCAAGCGAAAGATCTCGATGACAAGCCCACGATGACGCACCTCGACACTCTCAAGGATGGAGACCACCTACGACTCAAGACCCCCTGCTTTAAGGAAGATAAGGACTTCCCCGTCAACGAGAAGCTAGACCAAGACTCGGCCCTTCTATTCTAACGCGAGACATCTAGATGTAACTAACCAACATGAGCAGTCCCAGGACAAGCACACATACACACTACTTGGCCAGATATTCCAACTTTGGGATACACACGCAAGCCAGGCCCTTGCTAGAACCTTGTTCACCAAACCCTTAACCATTAGGCAAGCCTAGTATATTGCAAGAACCCCGTTCACCCTTAGACGAAGTCAACAGTGCAATCGAAGACATATCATTAGGCACATCAAGATCCAGAAGGACAACCATGCCGGAGTAGAAACAACGTGGAACATGAAGACTACCTCACCTCTGAATGTCTGCATCGGCACCTATCCTAGGAATCTCGGGGACGAGATTCTTGTAAGGGGGGTAGGTTTGTCAAACCCTGTGTTTTGCCTCATGACTAAATTAACATGACTCAAAATTAGGGCCAATTAAATTTTTTGAGCGCATTTGAATGCTTGACTTGTGTGTTATTTGCATGCTTGTTTGACTGCTTGCTAGTGCTCTATAATTCATAAAACATCCTCCTACCCTCAAGAACTCTTTTCCTTGATCCCAACTCTTGTACAATGATCATGCCATGTGAATAGGACTTAAAAATATTTTTACAAAATTATATTTTGGCCCAAAAGCATTTATTTAAATTAGGTTTTCAAAACGCCCTGATTTGAGATTTACACTACAAGTCCCCAAATTGGGTGGATCCTTTTTCCTCAAATGTTTTATTTGGACCCTACTATATATATATAATTTCCCAAAACCACCTAATATTATTTTTAAATATTATTTTCCTATTTTATTTGAAGGCTTTTTCTTAAGGCAAGAAATGGTCTTTTATATGGAGAAATTACTTAAATTCTTAAAAAATACTTGAGAAAATTTAGGAAAACTCACAGGACATATATTGTCCATATATAAGAGTTTCAACACATGGTCATGTTCAAAATATTGGAAAAACCCTTCAAAACCTTTTCTGCCTATTTCAAGGATTTAAAATATTTCTATAAGGTATATTCTCAAATAAATCAAGGAAAATATCTCAATTGTTTTGGTTCACCAAAATATCCCAAAACCCTTTCTGTCCAGATCCAAATTTGAGCAACTCTACATTTCCAACTATCTCCTATTGATCTCAAACTTTGTGGACATGTTGTAATCATCCAATAATGCACCCAAACCAAGTGGTGTATCATGGAGAATGGATTTGCATAGCTAGATCTAAGAAAATCCATTTCTACCCATTTCTAGGGTTTACCAAGTTTACATTGGCAACCTTCTTCAAATGAGTTCAAATTTGTGATCAAACTCACTTATACGTATTATCAAGTCCTGTTCAGGTTCATAGTGATGAGAGTCACTTTGCTAGCTCAAACTTGCATCAAACACCTTCTACAACAATTTTTTCATCAACAATTGCAGCACCAAATGAGTTCTCCTTGACCCCAATTTTTACCACAGACCCTTGTAGATACCCTGCACCCTCAATCAAGTTTGCATGGCCATTGCTCAAAGGTTAATGTGGTAAAAAAACATTTACCCCCTGGACAGCAAGATTTCACCTCTCTCACCATTTCCTCTCTTATCGTATCAGCTACCCATGCCATCCAAGGCTAGTAGGACTTAGTTTAGACAATCCTAGATACCATAGACAGTAGTGGCCATGACCTACATGCCGAAGACATGCCTTGGCATGCAAGGCTCGCGCCCTGGAGCATGCTACAGTGCATCCACAAATTGTAACTTGCCCAATCAAAGCCTCCCGACAACCTAGGGAGATGGGATCATATTCCCGAGGTCCACTTGGCGTCCTTGACACTCCACCCTACCGTACCCGTCCTTTGTAGGATCGAAAGTAGGTCTAGAGGGGGGTCGATTAGACTACTTGACCAAATAAAAGTCTACCTTTTCCCAATTTTAGTGTTTGCAGTTTTAGCAGTCATGGCAAGTCAATTTTACCCTACACATGCATGTCTAAGAGTATAGAAGTGGAAAATAGCAACAAGCATGAGTAAAAGGGATAGGGTAGGAATATCAAACGCAATTGTCGACATGATGATTTTTCCCGTGGTTCCGATAGGTGGCGCTATCGTACATCCGCGTTTATGAAGTGTTCAACCCACGGAGGGTAATGGTCGCGAGAGTCCATGGAGGGCTCCACCCATAAGGGTCCATGAAGTAGCAATATTCACTATTCCATATGGCTTCCGTCCACGAAGGACTAACCTCACTATGGGTAGATCTTCACGAAGTAGGCGATATCCTTTCCCTTACAAACTTCTTGGTTCACTCCACAACACAAAGTAGGAGGCTCCCAAGCGACACCTAACCAATCTAGGAGGCACCACCCTCCAGAAGGTAATAGGCTCGGTAATGACGATGAACTCCTTGCTCCTGTGCTTCAAGACGATAGACTCCTCAACACACAATCACTCTCTCATATATGTGGCTTGGTGGAAGAGATGGGATTGGTGGAAAGAAACTTGGGGAGGCTAGAAATTAAGATCCATATGGTTGGAGTGGAAGATCTTGATCTCAACACAAGGATAGGTGGTTCTCTCTTAGAAAATCTGATAGGATAGGTATGGAATAGTTCTGAGTGCTTCTCTTTCGAGTAGGTGGTAGTCGAGGGGTATATATAGGCATCCCTAAAAATCCAACCGTTACACACAAAATGACCAACTTGGTGACACCGATGTGTTAATCTCTGTGGTACCAAAGTGATCAAAAGGTGACAACATTTGAAACTTGGTGAGACGGATATATCAAACTCGGTTACACAAATAAGTTGACCAGAAGTCAGATTTCCAATCTCGGTGACGCCGACCCAACAATCTCGGTGGTACCGAAAATGTGAATTTGCATAACAGAAAATTGGCAACCTAAACTCGGTGGCACTTGTATGGAATCGGTTGCACCGAAGTGGCTAGGGTTTTGTTTGAGTCTGTCTAGGTTCTGGAATCAGTGGCACTGGGATAGGAATGTTGGTTGCACCAATTTTGGATGTTTGGCTATGGATAGACTTTGGTGGGAGAGCTTTTGGATGTTTTTGGTGACTATCACTTGCGCATGTATGAGCATTTTGTTCACCAACAAAACCTTACCCTCTTTTAATAGTATTGGCTTTTCTATGGACTCAAAGTGATTTCTCACAAATTTAAAATGTAGAGTCCTCTTATTTGAAGCTTGGCCAACCTATTTCCTTGCATCTTGTGGTAATTCCATAATCCTTTTGCCATCCCTATCATTGAACTTTTTCTGAATATACTTGGTGGAAATATTAGTTCAATGACTTATATGTTGTTATTAATTACCAAAACCACCAAGGGAGCAAATGTGCTTTCAATCTCCCCCTTTTTGGTAATTGATGACAACATATAGATCAAAGCTTCGACAAAGATATAATCAATGAATATAATCATTTCTTTGAGAAGTATGTGATAAGCAAGAGCTCCCCCTAAGTTTGTGCATTATTTTAAATTTGCATTTGAATGCAAATGCACAATCTATTAGGTACATGGGTCACTTCTTACATGTCACATACAACTTGGTGGTGTGCGAGAATAATTAGAATGAACATCATAGCACAACACAATCAAGCAAAGATGAATGATCATCACATAAGCATTAAGATGATAGGAAATAGTAGTATCACACATTAAAGCGTATGATCAAACATCATCAAACATGTATCAAAAGCAACAAAAAGAAGTTGTCAAAGAAAAATAATGACAAGCAACCAAAAGATGTCAAAGCAAAACAATTGTATTTTGAAAAAGCAATAAACACCAACCACTCTCTCACTCGAAGCCTAAAGATCTATATGCACTTCTCCCCCTTTGGCAACAAGTTACCAACAAGTTCAAAGGCATATATCTAAGCGTTCTTGGGTTGATATCCTCCGATTCTTGATGAAGGAGTCGAGAGAACAGCGTTGGCGAAGATCTCTACAAAAGTCATGGATGGAGTTGGAGTGGCAGCTGGAGGAACTGGAGCTGATGGAGCAGGAGCTGAGGTGACAGTAGCAGGAGCTGATGAAGAGGGCCTCAGGCCTAGAGCTGGCAGTCTGGTTGATATGGCCTTAGTAGGTAACTGCGTGCCTTTCCTAAGAGGTGATCCATCCTCCTCCTCATCATCATCTGAAGAAGTGGTGTGAGGAAGTGGCACTGAGTCAACTTCCTTCTGGAGTTCTGTGACTGTCTTAGTCAGCCTGTCTACCTTATTATTAAGAGTCTTGATCCTAGTTTCAAAGATCCTCACAAGATTGTTCTGCTTATCTAGAATCCCCTTAATGTCCTTCTGCATGCCCTGAACTGATGATATCAACAAATCCATTTGCTCATTTCTGGATCTAGGGACTTTAGCACTAGTGGCTCGAGCTGCCTCTGCCTCTGCCTGAGCTGTAGCAGATGTGGGATGATTTGGATCCATCACCATGATGTTATCCTCAAGCTCTGGCTGTAGGGGCAAATGGGGATTGTCAAGAGAAAATATGTGCTTCTCAATCTGAGAGTTGATAAGCATCGGGATATATGGTGCATAGAAGCAAGAGCGCTTCTGATCAGCAGCAACCCTCTTGACTGTATCAACAATGAAGTCCATAACTCTAATCCTGGTGTGACTGTCAAGGTGGATCAACATGTTGATGGAGTAGCCTCTGATCATCTTGTCATCTCCTGACTTGGGCATCAAAGTGTGCCTCAGAATGGTGTTCATGGTGCGGAGGCCAGCTTGAAGATAGTAGATGGATCCTAGCTTTTGAGATTGCACTTTGTCTGCAGGGATAGGAGTATACATATCCTTTATGGCATTGTGGCTTCCCTTGGATTCTGTGTAGACATCCAAATCAGCATCCTAAACCTCCAGAACTCCTAGAAGTGCAGCCCATTCATCAACAGTGGGCTCATATCTTTCTCCTTCTGTCATCCATACAATCCTACCATCTCCATAGAAGTGTGTAGTGGAGTAGAATTGCATGATCATCTCATCATTACATGCAGTAAGATCTCTTCCAACAAATTCATCCAGACCAATGTAGTGGAAATAGTCTTGGACACTTGGAAAATAGTCCTCATTATCCTTAATGAATTTGAAATCAACATATCATATATCACTGACTGCTAGGCTCTTGCCTAGCAGCACTGTCTTGTTAAAGTCTTGCTGCTCCTTGGTGTAGAATTTGTAATCAACAGCAGTCTTCCTCCTTTGGGCATATGGATCGGTATCTCTCCAAGCCCTCAAACCTGAGTCTTTCCTCTTCTTCATATCTTCAGCAACTAGGTGGCTGACATCATGTACTGGAAGGTGTGGTCTGAGTTTCATCAAGGTTGTCAACTCATCATCTTGCTCAGCTCTGGAAGCAGTTCCCTTGTTCTTTTCACAAGATGGAATCTGCCTAGATGTCCTTTTAGGCTTTTCACCAGCATCATTCTTGGATTTGGTGCTCTTGGATGTGCCAGACTTGGGCATACCATCAACTAGAAGTTTCTTGGCCTTCTTCTTGGGAGGGGCCTTAGCAGCTGGCTCATCCTCCTGTTCAGCAGCAGCTGCCTCCTCTGGATCTTCATACATAGATGTAGGCCTGCCAGTCACATGGATTATCCTCTTTTTGGCTCTGTTCTCCCGTTCCTTATTAGGCATAGACTTCCTTGGGTATCAATGGTCACTATAGCCCTAGCACTCTCATGTGCCCTCATAGTTTTAGAGCTAGCATAGACTTTGCTAACAACTCTCCCGGAAGAAGTGGCTTCAGTAGCCGACTTCTTAGCAGCCTTCTCTTGCTTCTTGGCAAGAATCTCCTCAGGGACACAGTCTGAATCCTCCTCATCTAACTTCATCTTCTTCCTAGCCCTAGTAGCAGCCTTGGGAAACCCATAGGAGCTGGGGGTGCCTGGATCTGAAGATGTACTAGGCTCAGGGCTAGTGCCTAAACTCATGTCAACACCCTGCTCTGGCAAATTCTGACCGTCCTCAGCATCTGACATGCTGACCCTATGAATAGAGTATAGAAGAGCGGAAGAAAATGACTCATCACAAAATGAGGCTAGTTTTTGGAAGATTTTACAAAAGATTTCCAAGGTTTTGCGTTCTGTCACATGAAAATCGGTACAGCCGAAGCAAAAATTTCGGTGATACCGAGACTGACTATCCCACTAACAGAAACTTGGCATTGTTTTTGGTGTGACCGAAAAGAAGTACTCGGTTTCACCGAGACAGTTCTCAGCAACACAGAAAGACAAATTGGTGACACCGATTTGTTTGCTTCGGTTCCACCGAGTTCCATTGGGAGGAAGGCAAACCCTAGTAAATCGATCATTTGCTAGATTATAGGGATTTCTTGTGGATAGGAATACTTGCAATAGGTGGCTCATAGAGAAAAACAAATCGCGTGCACAAGAATCAGGCGGGGAGCGCAAAGGAGGTCAAATCCGTACCCTAACTCGGCGACGGATCCTCTATGGTAGTGACGATGGAGAAGATTTTGTCGACGGCGGCAATTCCCAGTGGCGGAGGGGCACAGGAGGACAAGGGCGATGACTAGGGGTCTTGAAGATGGCATCTTAGGGTTCTGAGGCGCGACGTTTTGAGGATGAATTTCAAAGCGTCGGGGTCCACAATATATATACCCCCCACTGTCAGTGACGCCGATTCTATATTCTAGGTGTCACCGAGTTCCTCAACTATGAGTTGACAAGGAAACTCGGTGTAACCAAGAATATGGAATCAATAGTACCGAAATAGAAAACTAGATCAACCGTAGGCATTCGGTGAGATCGAGATTTTGGGGTTGGTTCCACCGAGATGCACTTGGGAGGTTTTAAAGGTCAGTCCTTGTCGATACGGAACTCTGAGTGCTCCACACACAGAGGGATCGAATATCACTTGTTCCAATTTTGTGATGTAGCATGAATAGAGTATGAGGTGAGAAATCAAAGATAGCTCAATAGTGGTCCTAGGCATTCTTGTCCATCCAATTGGCAAAAGATAAATCAAAGATCAAATAGGAACAATTGGATGTCCTCGAATGAGAAAATTAATGCAGACCAACATGCTCTCACAATAAGATGTCAAATGAAATCATGACAAACATGCACAAACACTCTAGCATCTAACAAGCACTTGTGCAATGATTAAGTCATCTATATATATATGAGTATTTGACTTAGGATCCAAGAAAGAATACTTGATCATAGGTCATACTGATCGTTTATGTACAAGTGGGGTTACCACTTTAACATAAAGCATGTAATGTTGTCACATTCTAAGAGATGCTTTGACTCAAGTCATCAAGTAAAGCTCCCCATAAGAGGAATAAACTAACCTTGGGTTTTTTCGATGAAGACTTCATGTTGGTGAGGTAGTGGTGGATGCTCATAATTGATGAAGATCACCAAGAGTTGGGAGCATCCTTGTTGTTTCCTTACTCTTCTCACCTACATGGGTTAGTCCCAACACACAAGATACAAATACAAGGATATCTATGGACATGGAGTGCAAAGCATGTGTGTTGATGTCCATTGATTTGTTGATTACCTTTTCCCTTGCTTACCTTTGAGGGAATGTGTGACTCATTGAACTATTGCATAGGGTTGATGTTGATTGCAAATAGATCTTGCCAATAATGAATGTGAGTGAATTTCATTGGCAGAGTCACCCCTCAAGAACTTTCTAGTTCTTCTTCTTGGGGACCCACATCAAGTTGATGAGGATCCTTGGTGTTGTAGTAGCCTTCGTAGATGTTGAGCTTGTAGTAGCCTTGGGAACCCACTTCACCCAAGCTTGGGATTCATATTCATAAGAGTCAAAGTCCTCTTGAAGATTGTTCTTGCCCTTGAGCTTGGTGTCTTGTGGTGGAAGGTCATCTTGAGATTTTGTTCCCTTGGGATGTGTATTTTCATACTTCTCCTTTTGAGGAACAAATTTGGGATTGGGATATTGACCTTCTTCCCACTCAACTCCATTAGTGTTGAAGTAGCCAACACCACGATTCTTCTGGTATCCTCCAGGCTTGCGTACAATCTCCTCAAATTGTTTGCACCCTTCAAGACTCTTAGAAGGTGACCAACAGTCAGATTTTGAATCTCGGTGAGGCCGACCCAACAATCTCGGTGGTACCAAAATGAGAATTTGCGTGACATAAAGTTGGCAACCTAAACTCAGTGGCAGCGGTATGCAATCGGTTGCACCGAAGTGGCTAGGGTTTGGCTAAGTCTGTCTAGGTTCTGGAATCGATGGCACCAGGATAGGAATGTTGGTTGCACCGATTTTGAATGTTTGGCTATGGACAGACTTTGGTGGGAGAGCTTGTGGATGTTTTTGGTGACTATCACTTGTGCACGTATGAGCATTTTGTTCACCAACAAAACCTTACCCTCTTTCAATAGTATTGGTTTCCTGTGGACTCAGAGTGATTTCTCAGAAATGTAAAATGTAGTGTCCTCTTGCTTGAAGCATGGCCAACCTATTTCCCTTTATCCTGGGGTAATTCTAAAATCCTTTTGCCATCCCTATCATTGAACTTTTCCTGAAATATACTTGGTGGAAATATTAGTTCAATGACTTATATGTTGTTATTAATTACCATCACCAAGGGAGAAAATATGCTTTCATCCTCCCTTGTTCTCATCCCTCCCCGGCAGAGCAAGCCCAAGCACCCCCATGGATGTGATCCATGGTGCGCTTTGGACCGTCTATAAAAGGCCCCTAGAGCACCCCTCTCAGACCCCTTAGCCCCCTCTCACTCCCATAGGCCCCCAAGTGATGCCATTTGAGCACTCAGGCTCCTATTGATCGCCCACGACCGCAATGGCACCGCGTCGGCCTCAGGAAAATTCATGCCACAGTGACTCTCTCCTCTCCCCTTAGCCTCACCAGGACCACTCCATAGCCTCCGCACTCCTCCCCGCGCCCCATTCCTCCATTTCCAGGGCCATGGTGACGCGCCCCCTCCATTGCCATCAGCCTCCTCCGCCCGGGGCGACGCTGCGCTCGGGAACGGCCTCCCCAAGGATAAAAGACTTCCCAGGCGGGTGTGGCAGGCCGCCCGGAGCACCCTAGTAGCCGGAGCACCACCGGAGGTGGCCGAAGTCACCGGGACGGGCGTCAATGCATGCTCGGCAAGGCTCCCCTGCCTCTCCCCTCTTCGAGCGGGACATGGAAGGAAGACCTGCCAGGCGGGGCTCGCCTGTAAGAGGCTAGCCGGTCCGGCCCGCCATTTGAGTGGAAGCGGGTTTGAGCTGCCCCGCTTTTCCGCAAGGGAGACGTACACCCAGGAGTACGCCTTTGGCGTGGCCACTGCGCGTGCACGGCTGTGCTATTGGGCCAGCCCGGTAGCTATTCCTCGCCCGTGCGCCGGATTGGCCTCTTAGGTGTATTCCCTTTTTCCATTTTTATTTCTCTCCAAAGACTAGATAAATCATAGTAAATTCCTTTGGGCTTTATATTGGATGATTCAAATTTCTAAAAACTTCTAAAATCTATGCCTAAACAAAAATGTGTCGTGCACATTTTTCAAGGAAGCTACCGTGTGCACTTATAGGATTAAAGCCTATTTTTATTTTCTACATTAAACTTTGGAAATTCCTAGGGAGTCACCCTAACTCCAAATGCAATGATTCTGATTGCTAGGTGGCCCCAAATTCATGCACTAAGTGTTGAAAAAAATTTCTCACACTTATTCTGCCATGACAAATATTGGACCATTTCTTCATGTGTGATCCACTTTCAAAATCCCTAGGAAAATCATGCCAACTCCAAATCCAGTGAAACCACTTCCCAAATGTTTCTAAAATTGTACCCTATTTGTTGGGTGCATACCCTCATTTTTACCAAACTATTTTCTATAGACTTCTTGTAGAACCACCAATTCCACTATTTCCACCATTCAAAACTTCCCCTTGATCCACATTCAATAAAACCTCCTTGGTTATTTTTCTCATGACCAGAGATGTCCAAGAAAAACAAAACTCCTATTTACAGAGCACTTTTATTTTCTACTTGTTGTGTTCCTTATTGTGGTTGTTTACCGACGATAGTTGATGAGATAAACGGAGTGCTCAGAGTTGGACAAGAAGCGCGTGAAGACCTCGAAGACTTTGTGAAGCCAGGCAAGCAGACCATTAACCATGTTAAGAAACTTTTCATGCATGTCATATAGCACTTATTGTTTTAATAATTTGATCATGATGTTGTGATTGCCATTCGGTGGGATGCCTCTGATACTTTACCTTTGATACTTGCATCGTGCATGACCCTACCTCCTTATGAGGGTTGTGCGGGTGGGAGTTGTTAGGTTGCTAGTAGATGCTACGCAAGTCGGATTGGGATCAGGCATGGTGGTGGAAACAAGGAAATGATTTCAAAGACTTTTCAAAAACCTCGTCGGGTGCCACTAATGCCTAAGGGAGATGATGTTGAGTTGGGTAACCACTTGATAAACAAGTGTTGTACCGGAACGAGGTGTGTGTGTTTTCGAAAACGGATTAGATTTAAGGACTGCTGACCGTCCCAACCTTACATGTGCGACCACTCTACCCCTATATGGGAAGGGGATTTGTTGATTACTTTGGTGGGTACTAGCATGGAGCCTGCATTACTAGTGGTGGGAGTGGCCTGGTCACTCTCGATACGGCCGCGTGCCGGTATGGACGATCATGCGTTGTCTTCACAAGCACCGGGCACATCATTGGTCCCTGCATGGGTGCTACGTGTGATGTACATCATGTGGGCTGTGTACCAATCAAGTGGACTCTTTGTTTAGTAACTCTAGGGGAAAGACAATGTTCGGGAGCTTACCTAGGGTATGTAATATACCGCGAGTCATGGATGACAAGGAAGTTCCCCGAGTCTTGTGGGTAAAGCGTGCAACCTCTGCAGAGTGTGAAACTATTTGAATAGTCATGTCCACGGTCATGGATAGTTGGAGGTCCTTCTTAAACTACGTCTAGATGTGTTCGCAAACTTGGGGTGTATATGTGTGTGCGGAACACCAAAGGATGATACTTGAGACAAGTCTGAAGACTTGATGTGATGAATGAACATGAGATGTTCAACCCCTGCTTATGATGATATCTGTAACTTATTCATATGGATATCTGCCAACTGTTGATGCATGCTTACACAAGTTATTGATTATGTCATTGCACACAAAAATTAGCTTTCCACAAAATACCTACTTAGGGCTATTTCATGCATTGTTATTGTCTTGTTCCAAACATGGGTTGCTTGCAAGTACATTCAATTTACATATTGGCTTGCCACTGGTTATTTAATCGGCCAGGCATAGAAGACCAGGTTGTGACAAAGATTACCATGGTGACGTACGTGCAACCTAGTATGCTTCCCAGTCAGAATGCCTGTAAGGTTAAGGCAGATGGCATGGGTTCATGCTATCGTTGAAGTTTTCCGTTGCAAGTATATGAAGACTAGGACTTAAAGGCCATATTTGAGCACAAACGATATGTAATGGATGTAAGACTCTTGTTATTCAGTTTTTGTGTGTTCAGTGAGCATTGATCTCTTAGATTACTGTGCATGTACATTTGGTGATCACGACTTACGAGTTGGGGTCCCCACATAAAAACATCAACCATGGCAGAGGTTTATTTTTATAAATGCAAGTAGATTATTTAGAAGATGTTTAACAATTATAATGAAAGAAAAATACAAGTAAATTATTAGCATGTGGAATAGTTGCATGAGAGAGAAGAGGTGATGGTTTGAAATGGGAGGGATTTGAACAATACTTCAAACAAACACACATGCACTCACTCCAACACCCAAACACTTACATCAACACAACATCCACAAGGCAAACAAGGCAAGTAAATAATATGGTTAGACATGATGATCATGATGCATGATGCATGTAATGACAATGACTAGAAAACTCAAACTCATGATGTCATTGCAACTATAAGGTCACACATGAGGAACAGTACAAATATGGCAAGAGGTGCATTTGGGTTGTTACAACTCTCATCCACTTCATGAGGATCTCGACTCGAGATCTAAGTACAAAAGAACTCTGGATATTCAGAACAGAGAAGATCCTCATGTTCCCAAGTGGCTTCTTTGTCAGAATGATGAGACCACTTCACCTTGAGAAACTTGATTGACTTGTTGTGAGTATTACGCTCAGTTTCTTCAAGAATAGCAACTGGATGCTCATGATGAGATAGGTCTTCTTGGATATCAATGTCTAGGAGGTCAATGGTACGCTCGGGAATCTTGAAGCACTTCCTGAGGTGGGAGATATGAAAGACGTCATGAACATGTGCGAAACTTGGAGGAACCTTGAGTTGGTAGGAAAGGTCACCTCTCTTGCCCACAATTCTAAATGTACCCACAAAGCGAGGAGCTAGCTTCCATTTTATGCCAAAACACTGAGTGCCCTTCATGGGAGAAACTCTAAGGTAGACAAAATCATCGATTTGAAGGGACACATCACGATGTTTGTTATCATTATAGCTTTCTGGCGGGATTGAGCTTCTTTGAGGTTCTCACGAATGACACGACACATCTCTTCTACTTTAGTGATCATGTCATTTCCAAGAATTGAACGCACACCGGTTTGAGACCAATTGAGCGGGGTGCGGCACTTCCTGCCATAGAGAATCTCAAATGGGGCGTTGCCTGAACTAGCCTGGAAGTTGTTGTTGTATGAAAACTCAGCGTATGGAAGGCTGTCTTCCCACTTCATACTGAAAGAGATCACTCATGCCCTGAGCATGTCTTCGAGGATTTGATAGGCTCTCTCAACTTGACCACTTGTCTGCGGGTGAAAGGCCGTGCTGAAACGGATCTTGGTACCCATAGCAGTCTGGAAGGACTCCCAAAACTTGGAAGTGAAGAGGCTTCCACGATCTGAAGAAATGAGCTGAGGAATACCGTGGAAAGAGACTGTCCTTGACGTGTACAACTCTGCCAGCTGAGCTGCGGAGATAGACTCTTTGACCAGAAGGAAATGGGCAACTTTGGTCAACTTGTTAGTAACCACAAATATGGCACCGTTGCCCTTCTTGGACTTAGGAAAACTAGTGACGAAATCCATCTCCACATGATCGAATTTCCACTCTATAATAGGCAAAGGCTGAAGAAGACCTGGTGGACGTTGATGCTCCGCCTTCACTCTGTGACAAACATCACACTCGTTCAACTGAGCAATTTCACGCTTCATGCGAGTCCACCAGAAGGTTTGCTTGAGGTCCTGATACATCTTGGAACTTCCTGGATGAATGAAGAGGAGAGAATTGTGTGCTTCGTCCATGATAACCTTCCTGAGATAAAGATCCTCAAATAACAAGCTATCTTTCTCAGCCACGCGAAAGCATTTATACTTCGGAATTCTCCTCGCCACACCTTTCTTCACTTTCTTCACCATAGCTTCAAGAAGTTGAGCTTGGTTAACCTAATCTTCCGGAGTCGGAGAGACTTCAAGATTAGCAAGAAATCCCTACGGAATCATTTGGAGATTGAACTTGCGGAAGGCTTCACAAAGCTCGGGTTGAAGAGGCTTCAGGATAAGAATGTTGCAGTACGCCTTTTGGTTGAGCGCGTCTGTAGTGACATTTGCTTTACCAGGTGTATACTCAATGCTTGGATTGAATTCCTCAATCAATTCCACCCAACGATACTGCCAAAGATTGAGATTGGGTTGAGTGAAGATGTACTTCAAGTTCTTGTGATCGGTGTACACCTCAACTGGTCTACCCAACAACAAATGCCTCCAAGTCATCAGAGCATGCATAACTGCCGCCAACTCAAGATCATGAGTGGAGGCACAAGAACTGGAGCTGAAGTCAGCTTCTCCTTGAGCGTATTGAACGCCACATCACACTCAGGAGACCAAGCATACTTGAAATTCTTCTGGAGGAGGTTGGATAGAGGATTAGCAATTTGAGAGATGTTCTCCATGAATCTTCTGCAGTATTTTGCAAGCCCAAGGAAGCTACGAACCTACTTGATATTCTGAGGAGGCTCCCACTTCAAGATTGCCTCAACTTTCTCAGGGTGCACTTTAATGCCCTCGGCAAAGATCACATGCCCAAGGTACACCACTTCATTGAGCCAAAACTCGCACTTGGATAAGTTAGCATAGAATCGATGCTCTCTTAGCTTGTCAAGCACAAGCCAGAGATGCTCTCCATGTTCCTCTTCAGTCTCCAAGAACACGAGAATATCATCCAAATAGACCAACACGAACTCATTCTTGCAAGGATAGAATATGAAGTTCCTCATTCTAGAGAAGGTTGGAGGAGCATTGGCGAGACCAAAGGACATGACGCTGTACTCATAAGAACCAAAACTCGTCCTGAAAGCAGTCTTTGGAATATCTTCTTCACGAATGCGAATCTGATGATAGCCCATGTGAAGATCTAGCTTCAAGAAACCCTTGGCACCTTTCAGTTGTTCAAACAACTAATTGATGTTGGGAAGTGGGTACTTGTTCCTGATTGTCTTCTTATGCAATGGACGGTAATCGACACACAGCCAGTCCGTGCCATCCTTCTTATTGACAAACAGAACACCACAACCCCATGTATGAAGGACTTGGTCTGATCAAATGCAGACGTTCTTGTTCATCTAGCTCCTTCTTCAATTCTTTCAGCTCTTAGGGCCAAGCTTATAAGGATGCTTGCAAACCGGTTCAGTTCCAGGTTCGAGATCAATAACAAACTCAACTGGCTGGTGCGGAGGCATTCCTGGCAATTCTTCGGGAAAGACATCTTCATACCCACAAACCGCCGGAATCTGAGAAATGGCTAAGATTTCACCCTTCTCATTAAGAGCAAAGAGACGAATCATGTCATCGCGAGCTGCGAAAATGATCACGCCTTCTGAGGCATGAGTCATTTTGACTTCTTTGGCTTTACAATCAACATACGCCTTGTTCATGGCAAGAAAATTCATGCCAAGAATGAGATCAATATCGGAATTACCGAGAACAATTAGAGAGGCCAGAAAAGAATAATTTCCCATCTTGATAGAAACATCTAGAACCACCATCTTCGAGCTAAGACGCTTTCCAGGAGACACAACTTACAATGCATTTGGTAAAAACTCCGTGGTAAAACTATGCTTTGATGCAAAAGGATATGACATGAAACAATGCGATGCGCCAGTGTCGAACAAAACTTTTGCAAGACTAGAATTAACCAAGAGATTACACATGATCACTTCAGAAGAATCCTCTGCTTCGGCTGCGTTCATCATTTTCACCCTTGCTGACTTGGGATTGTGCCTCATGATAGCATTGCCTGGAGGTCTGACTAGAGGAGGAGGCAAAAGACACTTCTGGTTGTACTTGTTTGAGTAGTGACCTTTCTGACCACACTTGTGACAAGTATACTCTGAGAGTGGATGGAAGTTGCCCGGAGGAGGAACATTAGCTGACTTGGGTGCGTGGAGACTCTGCTGATATCCTGGGTTGGGTGGGTGGGATGGACCACGACCACCGAGCTGCCTCTGCTGCTGAGGGGGACAAAACAAAGGAGGAGGAGGAACCCAATACTTCTGCTACTTAGGGACCATCCGAGAGATTGAAGAAGAAGAGTTGGAGTCTTTGAACCGCTTCCTTGAGTTCTCCAACCTGAGCTGAGTTGCCTCTAACTTTAGCGTCATGTTGTAGAACTGATCAAACTCATTAGGTTCTTGGAGGACCAGACCCAGCAGAAGCTCATCCTTAAGATCACCTCTGAACTGATATATCTTGGACTTGTCATTAGGAGCATCTTGTTTAGAACTCGACGTTGTACTGATGGACAAATTTGCTTCCCTGCTATAGGTGCCTAAACTGCTCACGCATCTCCTCGACAAAGCTTATCGGACCGTAATGGGCCCTAAAGTCACGGCAGAACTCGTCCCAGCCGATAACACGGTCACCCCTGGAATTTTGTATTGCTGCCACCAATCAGCTGCCTAACCCTTAAGTTGGAAGGTCGCGAACCTGACATAGTCATCTGGTATGACATTACTGCACTCGAAATGCTGACTCATGTTGCAGAGCCAATCATCCGCATCAAAGGGTTGCTCACAACAGGTGAAGGAGTTGGGCTGGTTGGTGAGGAACTGGTTGAGAGTCGCGAACTGTGGTTGATTCTGGAAATTCCTTTGATAACCTTTATGTCCCTGATCTCTCTCTTGCAATAGCCTGAGCAACATCTTTGCGGTGGTCGTGGCCATCACAGCTTGCAAGGCTTCTGCAGGAGGAGGCAAAGGGGGTGATGGAGGGTTAGACTGCTCCCCATCACGACCCAGATTCCTGCGGGTTGGTGGAGCGATCCTAGAGATGGGCAATAACATCAACACACCATTGACAAGATGATTGCAATAAGCTGAATCAAATGGCTTGAAAGAAATTGAACGGAATAACATCAATAGAATTCATACTGAATATTAGTAAGAATGCCTTCTTCGAGTTTGTGATAACATCATAAGATCTTGAAGCCACTTGAACAAACACAATAATGTATTGAGCTAAGATATGCTCGGAACAAATTTATAACCAGATACATCTGAAGAAAGAAGATCCTAGGTAACTACTTGTATTCCCACCTAAGAACTTCCGAAATCTTTGGTTATGCAATCGGGTGTTGGGGATACAGGGAGGCAAAATATCTCACACACCTAACAAGCCCTACACTCCAACTGTATCCATTCGTCAAGACATAACCAAAGGCTTCGGAACTCCATCTATTCTGGATCCTCGAAAACACAATGAAACCAAACATGGTGGTACGCCTGACACCTCCCCGGTACTGGGTGACTCCAACCTTATCTCACCAAGATAAGTATTGAAGCAATTCGAATACCCTCCCTGCTGAGATACTAAGGAAACTGGATGATAACGATGTGCCAAGAATCCACTGAATCTCAACTCCCCGAAAGAAATCAAGTTAGAGAGGAGGCACGAAGACAAAACTCCATCACATCGGCATCATATAGTTTCCAAAATACCCGCATGATCCTAAACAAATTTTGAGTGACAAGAGGAGTAGTATCAAAAATTCCTAAGTCCAATACCTCACCAGAGTATAGAAGAGGAGAAAAACAAACCTACACTCCGATATAACTAGACTCAAAATAGTTTTTACTAGACTCGACTCGGCCAAGTTCTATCAAGCAAAGGGCTCCTATGGTCGTATGGCTCTGAATACCAACTTGTCATGCCCAAGATGCGGTTATATCCTTATTAAGCCTTGCGACTTTGACGAGGATAGAAGCGCATCTCGTCGTTCGCAAGTGCAGTAAACATTGCAATACATGTAGGAAAATATGAGTATATGAGTTGGTTTACACTTGCCGCAAGCTATCTTGCAAGTTCACATAACTATTCATACATCATACGGAAGACAGGATCCGTCTACGGATGAAATGAAACAAAGAAAAGAAGCAATGTAAAGCTGCCTTGTTGTCCCAAAGATCACGACCATGGCCTCTCTAATCATCGGGGTACGTCACATACATCCTGCCACGTTCTTCATCCTACTCCCACTGGAGCTGAGTCACATCTTCTGGCACGAACTCATCAACACCTGCACCTGTATTGTTGTAATCTGTGAGCCACAAGGACTCAACAATCATGTAATCCCGGGTACCGAAATTATGTAAGCTTTTGGGTTTGGAAGGGGTAAGTGGTGAGGTTGTAGTGGCTATCTTACGATGAAAATAAGTAAATGTGGTGGTCTATGCATAATGGTCGAGAAGTAGCATGATCACTAAGTGATCCTGAACACCTACTTACGTCAAACATAACCCCGCCGTGTTCTCTCCCGGTTCATGTGCACGAGCAGAGACAGTCACGGTTATGCACACATTGGTATATTTTATTAGAGTTTACTTCAAGTTATCTATAACTGGGTGTTCAACAAAATATCCAAGTTGCCACATAACCGCGGGCACGGCTTTCCGAAAGATTTAACCCTACAGGGGTGCTCCAACTAATCCATCACAAATTAACCACATGTCGTGGGAATAACCTCGACCACAGATCTCGTGATCTTCCTAGGCAACTCCACGGGAAAACCACCATGTCGGGATAGCCCGAAGACAACCAGAATTCCTCGCGCAAGACATTCGAGAAAGGTAGAACAAGTCCAACAAGACCTCCCGACAGGCCAGATCCCAATAGGCGTCGTGCGTATCTTTGTCTCAGGGCACTACCACATGGGACTAGTTACGGGGAAAACGAATCCTCAAGTTTCCTCAAGGCGGCCCCGCAGGCAGGCCTGTTTGGACCAACACTCACGAGGAGCACTGGTCTGGGTTGTTTATTAATTATCCACGGGGTAGCTAAGCCCTATGCATTTAATTAGGTTGTTAATAAAATAGTACCAATGTTGGGTCTTGCCATACAAGTTGTAATCCCAAACGAATAATCAAGGGGGTCCCCATAACAACCCCGAGCATGTTAGGAGCGCAAAATATGGAACAAAACACCGGTAACAAGTAACTATGTTGGTAAAAGTGGAACAAAACACTGAGCAAAAGGCCAAGCCTTCCACCCTACCATGATACATAGGTGCATTAAGTTAAATAGAAATAAATATTGTGATATCTCTAGATATCCATGTTATCACATGGAAGCAACCTGCATATGCATCTAAGAATCCTATAAGAGGGGTCGAGCAGCGCTATCTTAGCAAAACAAGGTTTGCTAGGTGGTGTAGGGGTTAGGGGCTTTCATGGCAATGTAGGAGGCTGGAAATTCAAGTGGTAGGTAACGAAAACATAGTAATAAGAGCGAGTCATCTAGCAAAGCAAAAATAGTGTCGGGATCCGGGTACAATCACCTTGCCTGTTCGTTCCTCAGAGGGACAAAGAGTTGAGTACTCGTAGTTGTACTCTCCTGGATCCTCGTACTCAGGTTCAACACTCGCGTCTACCCAAAGAGAAACAACAATAAATAAATAACCAAGCACCACACAATGCACAAACAAGATGATGCATTATCCATATTATTGCATTTGACATGGCAGCCTAAGCTAGTCATGTTTCTGATGCAACTATTAGGTTGATTAGTATTCTAGAGAACCACATGTTTAGCTATATGAACATGACAAATATGGATGTGTCATGCAAAATCGATGCAAATTCATATGTAGAATGTCGTAAACGGAGTAACGGTTCTCACGTTACGCTCACGGCAAGGTACGAAGACAAAACACAAGACAAGGAAGGCCTTGGGCTATTCCTTGGTGTTCCAAGGAATCTACTGGTTAGGAGATGAAAAACTAGCCAGAATAGAGCCAAAGATCAAGCAAAACTATGGATCATGGCTCCCACAAGCCATAACACCACAACACACACACCCTGTCTAGAAGAGCAACATAGTAACTTGCACAACAATTATCTAGAGCTACATGATGTTTCCAACCACAAACAAAGTATGTATAGAAACTAAATAACATGCTTAATAAGTCATCCAACTACACAAACTTGATAGGAAGCAAGGATCACTAAGCATGAAGCTCACAAGATAGCATAATCAACCAGATTCTAGGGACTTAGAGAAAAACACAGTTGACAGATTCTGTAATCATGTCATGGCAACTTGACAGCGGCAAATAAACAACCTAGAGGTCATATCATAGCATGAAACTTGATAGATATACGGAGGACATCATCTACTACTGTGAGGACCCCGACTCATAAATCGTGATCACCGTATGTATGTGCACAGTGATCCTAGAGATCATGCTCACTGAACACACAGAAACAGAATAACAAGAGTCTTACATCCATTACATACCGTTTGTACTCAAATATGGACTTTATGGCCACGTCTTCATATATTTGCAAAGGAAAACTTCAATGATAGCGTGAACCCATGACATCTGTCTTAACCCTAGAGCAGAAAACTTGTCCATCACCAAGGTAATATTCATCATAACCTGATCTTTCATGTCTGGCCAATAAAATAACTAGTGGCAAGCTGATGAGTAATTTGAATGTACTGGCAAGGAACCCATGTTTTGAACAAGATTCAACAAAGCATGATATAGCACTAAGTAGGTAATTTCGTAGAAAGCTAATTTTGTATGCAGTGACATGATCAAGTAACTTATGTAAGGATGCATCAACAGTTGGCCGATATCCTTGTGAACAAGTTTCCGATATCATCATAACTAGGGGGTTGAACATCTCATGTTTAGTCATCAAGTCAATCCATCTGACTTATCTCAAGTATCATCTCTGTGTCATCCACACACGCTCACCAAGTTTATGAAAAACATCGGACTTAGTTTAACCAGGAACTCCAACTCTCCACGACCGTGGACATGGCTATTCGAATAGTTTTACACTCTGCAGAGGTTGTGCGCTTTACCCAGAAGACTCAAGGAACTTCCATGTCATCCACGAGTCACGATATATTACATACCCGAGGTAAGCACCTGAACAATGCCTTCCCCATGGTGATACTAAACAAAGAGTCCACTCGTTGGTTCCATCCATCATGTTATACATCACACGTATCATCCATGAGGGGCACACAACGGTGTGCCCGGTGCGTGTAAAGAATCGCATGACCTTCCACTCCGGGACGACCCTGTCTTGAGAGTGACCACTTCACTGTCGCCACTTGTAATGTGGGCTCCCTGATAGCACCAACCATAGTAATCAACAAAGCCCTGTCCCATAAGGGGTATCGTGGTTGCACATGTAAGGTTGGGACAGTCAGCAAACCTTAAAACTCTCCGTTTTCAAAAACACACCCTCAACTTGTTCTGGTACACCACTTCTTTCTCGAGTGGTTACCCAACTCATCATCATCTCCCTCGGGCATTAGTGGCACATGACGGGTTTTCTTGAAAGGTTTTTGAAATCACTTCTTTGTTCCATGTCCATGCATAATTTCGATCCCACTTGCGTAGCATCTATTAGCAACCTAACTACTCTCACCCGCACAACCCACATAAGGAGGTAGGGTCATGCACGATGCAAGTATCAACAAGAAAGTATCAAAGGCATCCCACCGAAGTGGAATACCACCTCATCATGATCAATAACACGAAATAAAGCATTATATGCCATGCAATAAAAGTTTTCATAGTCATGATCAAAGGGTTTCTTGCCTGGCTGAGCAATGTCTTCGAGGTCTACACCCGCTTCTCGTCCACTCCGAGCATTCCTTCTAATTCGTCAACTATCGTCGAAAACAACCATGATAAGCAACACAACAAGTAGGGAAATAAATGTGCTCTATAAATAGGGATTTTATTTTTCTTGGACACCTTTGGTCATAAGAAAAATAACCAAGGAGGTTTCATTGGATGTGGATCAAGGGGGATTTTTGAATGGTGGAAATGAAGGATATGAAGATCCTATAAGAAATTTACAGAAAATATTTTTATAAAAATGGGTTAATGCAACTATTAAATAGGCATGATCTTAGAACCATGTAGGAAGTGGTATCACTTGATTCGGAGTTGAAATGATTTTTGTATGAATTTTCTAAGATGGCAATAATGAAGAATGGGGCTATTTATTTAATCTAGCAGAATCAATGCATGGTAAAAATGTTAATCATGGCCTGATAAATAAGGCATGATATTTATAGTACCTAGAAATTGCAACCACTCCATTTGGAGTTGGTTTGATATCTCTAGGAATATGCAAGGTGGGGTTCTACATGGTTCAAATTAAAATTTGAATTTAAATTTAACAAAAAAGTCTTCTCAAAAAAATGTGCAATGCACTAATTTGGATAGGAAATGATTTTAGGCATCTATAGGAATTTGAATCAACTAAATTGGAGGTCATATGGATTTTCTAGTTTGTAAAAAATGAAAAAGGGAATATACCTCTTGGGCTATACCATGCTCAGTGCGCAGAATGGGAATTGGGCTGGCCCAGCCGCCCAATTGTGTGCACGGAAGAGCCACGCCAAAGGCGTACTCTCTGAAGTGCGCTTTCTCAGCGAGGAGGCGGTTGTGGGCAGCTTGCTTCCACGTAACAGGGGGCGTCCTGGTGTGGCTTACAAGCGGGGCTCGCCCATCAGGTCTCTCTCCCTCCTCCCACTCGAATAGGAGGAAGCAGGGAAGGACGGTCGTGCCCATGCCAGTATCCCATTCCGGCGGCACAGGGCGTCCTCGATGGCGTCCCGACCACCAGCGAGCTCGGGGCAGTGAACTGCACACGCCTAGGCGGTCCCCGGGCCCTGGGGAGATCAGGGTTGCACGCAGCCCCCACCATGGCAGAGTAGGCCATCGGCCATGGCGGGCATGACGCCACTGACAAAAAGAGAAGGGGAAGGGAAACATGGGGCTTCCAGAGCCGAATGGATGTGTTACGGTGGAGCTTGGAGGGGAGAACGGAGGCGGGGGAGCTCAAATTCGAGCAAAGCTGAGGCGAAACCAAGGCAGCCATGGAGAAAGGGGAGAGCACTTCGAGAGATGCGGGAGGTAAGGGAGGTGTATGAGAGGGGGAGAGAGCCAAGGGAGCGTCGAGGGGAGCTCGGGGCTGCATTATATGGGCGGGGCAACGGTGCACGGCGAGCTCGTCCACTCACTCGGACCCTACCGCCGTTGGAGTGCTCGAGAGGCCGCAGGAGCGTGTCCAGGGTGTTCGTGGAACTCGTCCACAAAATAGGTGAGCAAGAGAGAGAGAGCAGGGCGTCTTCTAGGGCCTCAGCGTGTGAGGCCGGGCACGTGCGTAGAGGAGAGATGAGGGCAAGGGAGGAGGGTCCCGACACTCTGTCATGTCGTGCACGTCGAGGCGGTCTTAGAGGACAGCACCACGAGGCCCAAGGATGTCAGGAGCCTCTGATTGGGCAAGGAGAAGTGGCAGAGCGCCGTTTCTATAAGTCAACGATGTGGTCACCACGCCATAGCTTGTTTAGGACATCTTTTTGGCCAGCAAAAGATGTCCGGATGCAAGGCATACATTATAGAGGCCACTAGTGCAATCTTGAGGTTAATAGAGTAGGGGAGATGGGGGTTCCATAGGGGGTAAGTTAACAGAAACAAACTTGGGGGCCAGATCATGAGTGTTTATTAGAGGCAAATCGGGGAAAAACCTTGTCAAGTGGTCATAGGCATGGAAGGATTATATGCACACCAAATTTAAGCTCAGGTAGATCAATGTACATGGTACTTCGAGTATGAAGCTTCATTTGGTACCAAAATGTAGGTTTAGACAAACTGCTCATATTTTCCACATGAGCATGCCACCTTTGGGTGTGGAAAGATGCATTAGCATACTATAGGTGCCATGGAAAAACTTGGGGCGGTCTTATGAATAGAATAAGGGAACAAAGGCCTTACCATGGTAAAAAGAGAGGGAAAATGAGAGAGTTACCCCACAATAATTTATCAGAGGCCATGGCAAGGTTACTGGAAGTAAATTGGGGTTAGAATACACTATTCTAAAAAGTTGGAGGCAAGGGGAATCTTTTTGGGCCCACTTTGCTTGTCCACAAGCTAATGGCTAACGGTGTTTGATGCTATCCTAGGGAATCTAGGTGTATCCAATGGCCCTGATATTTATCAAGGTCAAATTAAAAGTCTATTTGGTCATGATCACAAGTTTTGAGCCCAAATGAAGAAAGTTGATAACACAAACTTGGTAAACCCTAGAAGTATACAGAATCAGGTTTCTATAGATCTAGGCATGCTAAACTAATCTCCTAAATGCACCACTTTATGTAGTAGAATTTTTTGGGGATTAGAACATGTACACAAACTTTGAGCTTAAGGGGAGGCAGTTGGTAAAGTAGAGTTGCTCAAATTTGGATCTGGACAAAGAGGATTTTGGGATATTTTGGTGACCCAAAACAATTGGCATTGAGATGAAACTTGGCAAGAAAATCACATATATCATGTGTGGCACTCTGGAATTTTCTTGGAGTTTATTTGAGAATATTTCTTATAAAGATACTTCAAATTCTTGAAATAGGCAGAAATGGTTCTGAAGGGTTTTGTCCAATATTTTGAACATGACCATGTGTTGAAACTCTTATATATGGACAATATATGTCCACTGAGCTTTCCTAAAATTTATCAAATATTTTTAAAGCGTTTAAATAATTTTTCCCTATAAAAGACCATTTCTGGCCTTAAGAGAAAGCCTTTATATAAAATAGGAAAATAATCTTTAAAATTAATATTTGGTGGTTTTGGGAAGGCTTATATATATTGGGTTTCAAATAAAGTATTTGGGGAAAAAGGATCCACACAATTTGGGGACTTGCAGTGCAAATCTAAAATCAGGGGGTTTTGAAAACCTATTCTAAATAAATGCTTTTTGACCAAAATAATATTTTGCGAAAATATTTTAAAGTCCTAATCACATGTCATGATCATTGGACGAGATTTGTGATCAAGTAAAAAAGAGTTCTTAAGGGTAGGAGGATGTTTTATGAATTATAGAGGACTAGCAAGCAATCAGACAAGCAAGCAAATGACACACAAGTCAAGCATTCAAATGCACGCAAAAAGTTTTAATTGGCCCTAATTTTTCAGTCATGTTAACTTAGTCATGAGACAAAACACAGGGTGTGGCAGATCTACCCCGCTTACAAGAATCTCGTCCCCGAGATTCCTTGGCTATGCGTGGGAAAGATGCGGAAATCCAGAGGTAAGATAGTCTTCACACTCCTCATTGCTTCTGCTCTGGTGTGGTTGTCCTTCTGGATCTTGAAGTGCCCGATGACATGTCTTCGAGTGCAATGTTGACTTCATCCAAGGGTGAAAGGGGTCCTTGGAAGGGCCTGGCTTGCGCGTGTATCCCAAAGTCAGAATATGTGGCCAAGCAGTATGTTTGTGTGATGGTCCTGGGGTTGGTCCAAACAGGACTAAGGTGTTCCTCCTCTCCTTGGGTAAATAATTATGTGATCCTGGAGGACAACAACCTATTTCCCGAAATATCGCACAAACACATTGTTGATGGGATATGTGAGAGGAGCGGGCATTCGTCCCGGATGGTCACTAGTATCAAGGGTTTGTGGTATAGACTAATAGAGGTCTTCGTGACCACCTTCCTTTTGAACAGGATTGGTGGTGGTCGAGGTGGAGTACCGACCATAGTCTAAGGACTTATAGTCCAAGGCCTATTGTCATAATCTAACCGTGTCATGGTCTGGTAAAGCTTCGGAGTTTCAAGGAGCTTAGGATGTGAGTGAATGTCTAACATCTTATTCTGAGCACAACTATTAGATGCCAATAGTACTGCCTATTACTCCAAACAAAATCACCCTATATCCTCGAAGGTATCATTTCATATAAGTCAACTCCAATATTACACATGCTACTCACATATCCAAGGATTGAGAGAAGGACTATACCGAAAATCTCATATGTATACTATAGCTAACTCACATATATCCCTATATAGAAATCCACAGGATAATTTACAAGCCGCTAAGCTTGATCATGACATTACCAATCCAAGTGTCCTGACTTATCTGATGTCTAAGGTATTGAATTACTATGCTAAGGAAACACGTAATAAACCACTCCAATATCTTGTTTCCTTCCTACGAATCCAATTAACCGATCCACGAATACCATCCACTATTACATGACCCATTATTGCTACAAATCCAATGCCACTGTCGTCCCATATATCTCCAGATTTCCTAAATCCCCAAATTCCAGGAAGAACTATCTCATCACAGTATAACCATCAACTCCCATCATGATGATGTAGTGAACTCCGATGTTAGGTGCATATGTATCCTTGAATCGATTCTAACAACAATCTAATGTTCCTGTTTGCCTTCCACCGAGAAACATGATATCAAGATCAAGATCACCGGACTAAATCCAAATTATTCCAAACCATATGTTTTGATTGATCTTGAGCACCTATTAGAATCACCTATTTAAATCTAAGGTTTACATCTGGTAATAATTCCCTACTGGTTACTCCAGTTACTATTGTAACATCATCAATCCACTATTAATATTATTGCCAAAGTCATGTCATTTATCCAACAATAATTTCAGATTGTGGTCACTATCTACCTACTAAATCCAATTGACTCAAGGGAGAAGTAAGTTATGCAACTCTATTAATTTGATCCACCAAGTCCGTCTATCAACATAAGGTATTGCAATCCATCCAAGGGTCTCAAATACTTCCTCAAGATATCCATTACAACCTTGCAAAATCATTTTCCACAAATCATATACCCTTAGAATGGTCCTTCCTATGGCATCAAGGTTCTAGTGCTAGCGTGAGAATGAAGAATGTTTATTCACTATGATCACCAGCTCCATAATGAACCCAGTGCAAAGCAGGCGTTATTGAAGGTTAATAAGTGCTCTGGCAAATCCGTGTATTAAACACGTGATCAGAGGCTTGTGATGGGGGAGCTTGTGAGGTCTAGGTTGGGCAAATTAGGGGTTTCCAATCTTGAGGGAAAAGCATAACTCTACGGGGTTGCATCTTCTTGAGTACGTTGTAGTCAAAGCTTCGGTGTCGGTTGTTGGTCGAGGTGCATCCTTGGTGCATCTTGTCTTGTTGGGTTTCATTTGATGAGATGGGGAAGAGGGAGAGTAGCATAGAGGAGAGTTCCTAAGGGGGTGGTATGGTGCCAATGCAATCAACAAGTGCCGAAAAGGAAAAATGCACTTATTAAGATAAGGTGGGTTCTTGGTCACGTACTTGTTGCCTGGGGCAAAAGTGCGTACTACACCAAAGCACAAACAGGCAAAAACAAGCAACACACAATCATGGTTCTATCAGAACCATCATATGGACATGACTTCGCATAGGGGATATACGACTCATCCTACCCTAAGGTTTCTTGGACTCGGTAGTCGTGCTTGCTTTGCGTCTTGGAGAGGAGTCCTCTTAGTCTTCTGGGTCATCCTCGGGTGTTGCTCTGTCTCTAGTTTGTTGTTCGTCAAAACGATCCTGGTTGCACCTGAAGAGTCCTTGATGACTTTGGGTCTGGTGAGTTGATGATGAAGGTGATTCCTCATGGATGCCGTTGACAGGGTCTTCTAGTGTCTTCATAATCGTGCCAATGCCATCTTGTCCTTTAAGGTGTTGAGAGCTCCAAGTGGGCGGTCCTTTATGCAATGACATCAACAAGGCATGTTAGAGTTCCAACTTGCCGGTCATGTTGATAATATCGACACCGAGAGCGGGGAATGAATAGAACTATTGGGGATATACCCCACGGTATGACCAGGTGGACAGTTATGACCTGTCAGGCAATCAAGTCCCGGAGGCGAGTACCTGAGGATGAGTCTTGAAGATAAGCCCTGGCTGTAAGCCTTGGTTCTAAGCTTCCCGGCTTTAACCTGCCCGGCTGTAAGCCGCCTAGTGATAAGCCTTGGTTGTAAGCCGCCCGACTGTAAGACGCCTGAGGATAACCCTTGGTTGTAAGCCGCCCGACCGTAAGCCACCCGGTGATAAGCCTTCACTATAAGCTGCCCAACTGCAAGCCGCCTGGCTGTAAGCCGCCCGGTCAATGACGAGAAGCCTGAGACTCAGAAGCCAACAAAGAGAAGCCCACGATGGAGAGTCCTAATAAGTTAAGACCTAATCTGACTAGGATTGTACATATAACCCGCCCCTTCAGCTTATATAAGGAGGGGTGGGGCACCTCCAAGAGGGACAAGTTTTGAGAGGTCTAAATAGACAAGTTAAGATAGACACAAGTCATTAGAGATAGACAGATTAGAGGCTCTCGAGATTACAGGTAGCAAGACAGCCCCCTTGTAACTGAGAGACCTTCATCATCATCAATACCAGATAGGCAGACGTAGGCTTTTACCTCCATCAGAGGGGCCGAACCTGGGTAAACTCACGTCTCTCGATTCCGACCAACCACTCTCAAGCCGCCACATAGTTGCGACCGCCCCGAACCTAAGTCCGTTCACCCGGACATCTGCCGTGACAAATCCACAACAAGAACCGTTTTTCCTGCTCACTATGGTGAGGCGGACCAAATGGAAAGGTTCTCGTCCACCGGTGGTTGCCGACACAACAACAAAAAGACAGGGTTGCTCTATGAGCGATGCATAACATGACATTGCATGTCTTGTGCCCTGGTCATCGAAGGCCAAGGTGGCATCATCATGGGGCAGTGTCGAGGGTGTCACCATCTCCTGATTCTTCATATTCTCATCCTTCGAGAGGGTATCTTGAGTTGGCATCGTCTTGTCGTGGTGTCGTCCAACTTGTGTGAATGCCTGGCAAGGTGGCTTCCTTCCAGGTTACCCACAAGGATTACAAGGAATCCAGTGGTCATGTGCATAAGGGTAGTAGCAACCAATTGCAAAGTTTTGAAAAAGTAGACAATGAGGGTTATGAGAAAGATAGCGGAAATGCTAAGGAAAAAAACCTTTGCTTCCTTTGAAAATTTTGGAGAGGTGAGAAATATAGAGGTTTTTTGTAAGTAGGGTCTGGAAAAATAGTTTTGTCCTAACTAACGTCCATGCAACCTAAGGGCTTCCTACAGTCAAGATGGCTCTGATACCAGCTCTGTGGGGACCCTGACTCATAAGTCGTGATTCCTGAATGTACTTGCACAGTGATCCCAGAGATCAATGCCCATTCAACACACATAAACTGAATAACAAGAGTCTTACATCCATTACATATCGTTTGTACTGAAATATGGCCTTTATGGACAAGTCTTCATTTATTTGCAGCAGAAAACTTCAATGACAGCATGAACCCATGACATCTTCCTTAACCCTACAGGCATTCTGACTGGGAAGCGTCCTAGCTTGCGTGTCCATCACCGAGGGAATCTTGATCATAACCTGATCTTTCATGCTTGGCCAATAAAATAGCCATGGCAAGCCAATGAGTACTTCGAATGTACTCGCAAGCAACCCATGTTTGGATCAAGGTTCAAACAGAGCATGATATAGCCCTAAGTAGGTAATTTCGCAGAATGCTAATTTTGTATGCAATGACATGATCAAGTAACTTTTGTAAGCATGCATCAACAGTGGGACGATATCCTTGTGAACAAGTTCCGGATATCATCATAACCAGGGGGTTGAACCTCTCATGTTCAATCATCAAGTCAAGCCATCTGACTTATCTCAAGTATCATCTCTGTGGCATCCAAACACGCACACCAAGTTTATGAAAAACATCGGACGCAGTTTATGTAGAACCTCCAACTGTCCATGGTCGTGGACACGGCTATTCCAATAGTTTTATACTCAGCAGAGGTTACGCGCTTTACCCACAAGACTCGGGGAACTTCCGTGTCATCCACGACTCGGAGTATATTACATAGCTGAGGTAAGCGCCCAAAGAATGCCTTTCCCATGGTGATACAAAACAAAGAGTCCACTCATTGGTGACATCCCACATGAAGTACATCACACGTATCATCCATAAGGGCACGCAACGGTGTGCCCGGTGCCTGTAAAGACAGTGCATGGCCTTCCACTCCGAGACGACCCCCTCTCGAGAGTGACCACTTCACTCTCACCACTTGTAACGTGGGCTCCCTACTAGCACCAACCATAGTAATAAACAAATCCCCGTCCCATAAGGGGTATCATGGTCGCACATGTAAGGTTGGGATGGTCAACAAATCTTAAAACTCTTCATTTTCAATAACACACCCTCAACTTGTTCCGGTACACCACTTCTTTCTCAAGTGGTTACCCAACTCATCATCATCTCCCTCGGGCATTAGTGGCACCCGGCAGGGTTTTTGAAATCACTTCTTTGTTCCATCTCCATGAATAATCCCGATCCCACTTGCATAGCATCTATTAGGAACCTAACCACTCCCACCCACAAAACCCTCACAAGGAGATAGGGTCATGCACGATGCAAGTATGAACAAGAAAGTATCGGAGGCATCCCACCGAAGAGGAATACCGAATCATCATGATCAAAACCACAAAATAAAGTGCTATATGCCATGCAATAAAAGTTTTCATAGTCAGGGTCAAAGGGCTTCTTGCCTGGCTTAGAAATGTCTTCGAGGTCTTCACCCGCTTCTCGTCCAATCCGAGCATTCCTTCTATTTCGTCAACTATTGTCACATCGCTAGCTAGCTTCTTCGGACAAAATGTGTGTGCATCATATTTCACTTTTTGCATCAACCTTAAATGGGGACCAACAGAAACCTCAAACACTTCATTTGAATCAAACCAACTTAGTGATTGTGAAAAAAACCAACAAATCCAAAATGCCCACCTAAAATGTTCCCTATGTCTGATAAATATAGACATGATTATACAAGGGGTCATTTTAAATATTTGAACATTTATAGTAATTTAAAAAAAAGCTGCTGCAAATGCCAAATAAAGCATTATCATTATTTCAGATTTCAAAATATTCTGAAACTTTTTATAGAAGTTTGAAATATTCAAACTTAGTTCTATAAAATATTTGGGATATTTTATACTTAGCAATTGTGCCTAAAAATAAAAGAAACAAATGTCAGAAAATAAAACCGAATATGAAAAGTAAAAAAAGGAAAGGAGGGAGCACCTGGGCCGGCCCATCTGGCGCAGGACCGTCGTCGTCCTCCTGGCGGCCAGGAGGACGAGCGTGTGCTCGCCGTGCGCCCACGGTGCTGCCCTCCAACTCCCTGTGCGCCTAGATCCACCACCGCGCTGGTGATCTCTGGTAAAGGTATTGCTGTCAATCCCGAGAGAGTTCTCTATCCTTGATTGGACTCAACCTGACTCAGTTCCGCAAGTTCGGAGTTTCCTTGGCTTAGCGAGGTATTGTCGCCGCTTTGTCGAGAATTTCTCAAAGGTTGCGAAACCTCTGACTGAACTTCTCAAGAAAGATAAAGAGTTGGAGTGGACTGCTCAATGCGAGCACAATTTTCAGGAGTTGAAAAGATGCCTGACCTTTGCTCCCATTCTGCTGCCACCAAACTTCTCTAAGGACTTTGTTATCTATTGCGATGCCTCGCGACAAGGATTAGGTTGCATTCTCATGAAAGATCGTCATGTGATTGCATACGCATCTCAACAGTTGTGTCCACATGAGGATAATTATCCAACACATGATCTTGAGCTTGTACCTGTGGTCCATGCTCTGAAAACTTGGCGACATTACCTTCTGGGTAATCGTTGCGAAATTTACACTAATCACCAAAGTCTGAAATATATTTTCACCCAGCCGGATTTAAATCACAGGCAAAGACGGTGGGTTGAGTTGATTACAGATTACGACTTAGGGATAACTTACACCCCGGGGAAGGCCAATGTCATGGCTGATGCACTAAGTCGTAAATCTTATTGTAACAATTTGATGTTACAACAAAGTCAACCACTTCTCCGTGAGGAATTTTGGAAGTTGAACCTTCACATTGTTCCTCAAGGATTCCTTTCCAACCTGGTGGCGCAACCTACTCTCACGGATCAAATTATAGCTGGACAAAAGCGTGATAAGGGTATTTCCCGGATCAAAGAGAACCTCGGTAGCGGCATCTCTAAGGATTTCTCTATTGACGAACAAGGTGTGGTGTTCTTCCAGAACCGTTTGGTGGTTCCCAAGAACCAAAGTCTTCGGCAGCTAATCCTTAAGGAGGCTCATGATTCTGCTCTCACAATTCATAAGGGTAGTACCAAGATGTATCAGGACCTACGCCAGAGATTCTGGTGGACTAGGATGAAGAGAGAAATTGCTTAGTTCGTTGCTAACTACGACGTTTGTCGTCGCGTTAAGGTAGAACATCGAAGGCCTGCTGGCACCCTTCAACCTTTAGATATTTCTGAATGGAAATGGGATAAGGTCGGTATGGATTTCATTACCGGATTTCCCAGGACGAAGAGAGGGAATAATGCTATCTTTTTGGTCATCGACCTTCTTTCCAAAGTGGCTCATTTTCTTCCTGTTCGGGAGAGTATAACTGCTAGCCAGCTAGCGGAGTTATATGTTTCTCTAATAGTTTATCTTCATGGTGTTCCATTGGAGATTAACTCGGACCATGGAAGTATCTTTACTTCCTAATTTTGGGAAAGTTTTCAACCGCCATGGGGACTCATCTATCCTTTAGCACTGCTTTCCATCCGCAGTCAAGTGGTCAAGTTGAGCGAGTCAATCAAATCCTCGAAGACATGCTCCGAGCTTGTGTTATATCCTTCGGTATGAATTGGGAGAAATATCTTCCATTTACTGAATTTGCTTATAACAATAGTTATCAATCAAGCTTGGGCAAAGCCCCTTTTGAAGTTCTCTATGGACGAAGGTGTCGAACACCTCTTAACTGGTCAGAAACTCGAGGGAGGCAACTCTTTAGCCCGGATATGATCGAGGATGCAGAGGAGCTAGTTCGCATTATTCGTGAAAAATTGAAAATATCCCAATCTTGTCAAAAGAGCCAATATGATTGCCATCATAAGTCTGTGACCTATGAACTTGACGAGAAGGCTTACCTTCGTGTTGCACCTCTGAAGGGTACCCATCGATTCGGTATCAAGGGCAAGTTGGCTCCTCGTTACATTGGACCTTTTCGCATTCTTGCTAAACGAGGAGAGGTTGCCTACCAATTGGAACTTCCGCTGCATCTCTCCAAGGTTCATGATGTCTTCCACGTCTCGCAACTCAGGCGTTGCTTCTCGGACCCTGTCCGTGAAGTAGACCACAAAGCACTTGATCTCCAGGATAACCTTTCATATCGAGAATACCCTGTTCGTATTCTCAATCAAGTTGAGCATACCACTCGGTGTCAGAACATCGAGTTTCTCAAGGTTCAGTGGTCACACCATTCTGAGAAGGAGGCCACATGGGAAAGAGTGGATCGTCTTCGAATAGAGTACCCCGTGCTCTTCCCGACGACTGCCAAATCTCGAGAGGAGATTCTTTTGAGTGAGGGTGAGTTGTCACTCCCTCGCTAGCTTCTTAGGACAACATGTGTGTGCATCATATTTCACTTTTTGCATCTACTTGAAATGGGGACCAAAAGAAACCCCAAACACTTCATTTGAATCAAACCAACTTAATGATTGTGAAAAAAACCAACAAATCCAAAATGCCCACCTAAAATGTTCCCTATGTGTGATAAATATAGACATCATTATACAAGGGGTCATTTTAAATATTTGAACATTTATAGTAATTTAAAAATAAATATTAAAGCTGCTGCAGATGCCAAATAAAGCATTATCATTATTTCAGGTTTCAAAATATTCTGAAACTTTTTATAGAAGTTTGAAATATTCAAACATAGTACTATAAAATATTTGGGATATTTTATACTTAGCAATTGTGCCTAAAAATAAAAGAAACAATTGTCAGAAAAATAAAACAGATTCTGGAAATCCAAAAAGGAAAGGAGGGAGCACCTGGGCCGACCCATCTGGCCTAGGACCATCGTCATCCTCCTGGCGGCCAGGAGGACGAGCGTGTGCTCGCCGTGCGCCCGTGCCGGTACTGCCATGCAGCTCCCTTTGCGCCTGCATCCCCCGCCGCATTGGCGAGACGACGAGAACGCCGCTGACGTCCCCATCTCTCTCTCTCTTGCCATTCTCCCCCTCCGCTTCTTCCTCTCCTCTACCTGCCATGGCCACTGCCTTCTCGCTGCCATAGCCGCCGCTCCAGTCGCTCCCCCTCGCTCTCGAGCCCCTCTGTAGATTCGTCGTGTTGCACTGGTCCTCTTCGCCGGAAGAATCAAGCCCGGAGGCCTCCCAGCGACGACCTCGTCACCTTCTTCCTTCTTGGTCGCCGGAGACTGCCACCGTCCGTTCGTCGCAAGTGGAGCCTCCCCGAGCCCGCTCTCATCGCCATTGTGTCCGCTGTGAGCTCCTGCTCCTTCTCCCCCTCTTTATCCCTTCGATAGCGCGTTCTAGTGCTAGATCCCCTCGGGTCCGAGAGCTCCTCGCCGCCGGCAAGGCCGTGGCCATCAGTAGAGTGGCCCATGCTCGCACCTGAGCATGTAGTCATGCTCAGGAGGATCCCAGGTAGCCGTAGGAGCCCTTTGCTGGCTCATTGCAGCTTCAGCTCGACGAGCCCATGCTCGCCTGAGCTCCGGCAGCCGCCGTGCTCATCGCCGGTGCCGATTCCGGCAATCCCAGCCCCTGGGAGGTGTCGGACTCGACTCGCACGAGTGAGCAAAGTCGATCGGTGCCCTCCGCCGCCCATTTGGTAGCTGGAGGAGGAATCCCGACACCCTCCGTTGTCCCTAACGTCGCCGGCGGCTGAACACAGGCGAGTCAACCAGTTTGACCACCAGGGGTTTGACCCCCTGGGTCACTAGCAAGTGGGGCCGGGCCTTGCTAATTAAAATTTGATTAATTATTTAATTAACTAATTTAATTAGGTTAATGTCCCACTGACCACTGGGCCCTACCCTAAACTAATTAGTAATTAGTTAGTTAGTTAGCTCTGTTAGTGGCTGGGTCACTGACCAGTGGATCCCACTGGTCAGGTTTAACCTGTCAACGATCTGTTGACCAGCTGACGTCATGCTGATATCAGGCTGATGCAATAATGAATTTTCTACAATTAATTAATTCCAAAAACTATTTAGAACTTAGAAAATTCATAGAAATTAATCTATAACTCGGGTTGAAATAATTTATATATGAAAATTTATCAGAAAAATCCAATGAATCCAGTGGTGCTCTTATCATGCATGTTAGAGCAAGCTATGTAGGTGAACATTGAAATTTACTAATAGGTTAACATATGAAATATGAAATGGAGAATGATTTTGAACCTATATTCAAAATCACTTCATCTGACTTGGACAATAGTTGCATTAGCTCATCCATACATGTTGCCATGTCATGATCATGCATCATATGGTTGCACTTGCCATGTATTGATTGTTTCATATCTGCATTGCGGTAGGCCCTGCTTCCGAGGATACCTCCGAGTATTCCAATGAGGGAGAAAACCTTCCCGCTTCGCAGCAACGCAAGCACCCCTTTGATCATTCCGATAACATCCCATTCTCTCGCTCCTGCTCTCGTTTATTGCATTAGGACAAATGTTTACTTGTCTGTCATACATGTGAGATGAACCATTTCTTTGCATGACCTGTCATTGTCATAGTAAATAGCTAAACCTTGCAACCTAGCATACCTGGTAGATGCTTGTGCCATTATGTGTTTTGCTTACTTTGCCTGCTATGCATGCTATGCTTAGAGTTGTGTCAGGTCTGATTCATCTGGGTGATGGACTGGAGTGAAACATTATTGTGCTGATGTTATAAGCTTATGATGAATCCGATTTGGTAAAGGTAGCGATGAGAGGATATGTAGGAGTACATAGCAGGTTGCCTCATTGAGATCGTTCTTAAGAATTGAGTTCCGTCTTTGTGATCCAAGGCTAGATACTACCACATGCGCCCTGAAATACGACCTCGCTCGACTTATCAATTTCCTAGTCCTTAGTCCAGGAGTTGCAAGTAGTTTCTGGTGTTTATAGCATGCTGGAGGTCGTGCGTAGCACTGACCCTAGGGGTGGTTTACGATGCGGTAGGCAGTGGCACGGTGTACCAAGGGTCACCCGAATGGTGGGCTTGGGAACCCTGCGCACATCGTTTGGGGACGTAGCGGAAACTTCGACCGGACTTTCGTGTGGGTTCAGTCTCAAATACGCGATAGCCTAGACTAGAGGTCTTGTGTGATTGACGGTCTTGGCCGACTCCCTCATTGGGCCTCCGCTTGAGGTTGCTGAGGTGTATGGTTTTATGAGCACACACTGATAAGTGGTGAGAGCGTGTGTGAATAAGTACACCCTTGTAGGGTATAAAACTATTCGAATAGCCGCGTCTTCGGATATGGACTACTTGGAGAAATTATGCTGTTCATAGATAATTTAATGGATACCCATAAGAATATCAAGACAAGTGTGAGTACCGTGGATGGCACTCTCGTAGGAGACGGAAGTGAATCCATGGTGGTGTATTTTTGTGGAGTTAGTGGACTCGTGTGCAATATCTAATATTTGAAAGAAATAATTAACATGTGTAGTAAAGGTTAGCCAAGAGTCGAAGTTGGCATTGCTGCATAAACTCCACCACACTCCTTGTTGATACATGAGCATGAATAGTCTAGGTTTGTTTTAAAGACTTGCTGAGTACATTTGTACTCATGTTTGCTTAATAAATGTTGCAGATGAGACCCAGGACCCATCAGGTGGGTTCTAGCTAGAATTCGACGATGTCGAACAGTTGGTGTCCCAGCTATGACCTTATGCCTTGTGGTGGGCTGTAGATAGTCAGGCCATGTGCCTTTTTACCCTTTCAACTGTCTGACTCAGACAGCTTTATGCTTCTGCTTGGTTTGTATGAACTTGCTTGTATGACTTGAGTGTTGGGTCATGTGACCCCTACCTGTAAGAACATATTAGGCAAGGCTCTTCTGAGCCTCATAAATAAAAGTTGTGTTAATGTATGGTCATGTTGTGATGCCATGGTTGTATCTATACATATCGGGCATGTCATGCGTACGTGTGACGTGCAACGGTATGTATGGGATCCGAAACCTAGCCATGTGCCTTTAGTAGTACTCTTTATGGTAAACTGCCTCTTTGTGCTTCCACCGAGCTGTGGTAGCTTGCTACTACTCTGGACACATTGATTGACCGGCATGTATCCTTCTTTGTTGCCGTGTCTATCCCTTCGGGGAAATGTCTCGCAGTGTAATGGAGTACCTGTAGCCTGCTATGACTCATCTACATGTAGTGATGACATTTGTCCCAAGGCGTAATGGAGTCCTTGTAGCTTGCTATGACTCATGCACACATGCTTGAGGCCGACACCTGCATCGCTAGTTTACGTATGCCTGTTTCCGTACAGATGTGCCACTTGGGTTCTATGACTAGTCATGTCAGCCCGAGTTCTCCGTCGTTTGATTGCCAGCGACATGTTCACATACGTGAGCCAAAATACACAAACAGTCCCGTCTAAGGTAAGGCTGCACCTGTGGAGATTACCGTGCGTGAGGACGCAAAGTGATGTGATGTGCTACAGTCTGGATTCTTATGACTTAGGATCGGTGTCCCGACAACTATCGTCGGAAACAATCGTGATAAGCAACACAACAAGCAGATAAATAAAAGTGCCCTATAAATTGAAATTTATTTTTCTTGGATACCTCTGGTCACAAGAAAAGTAACAAAGGAGGTTTCGTTGGATGTGGATCAAGGGGGATTTTTGAATGGTGGAAATGAAGGATATAAGAAATTTACAGAAAATATTTTTATAAAAGTGCGTGAATGCACCTATTAAATAGGGCATGGTCTTAGAACCATGTACGAAGTGGGCTCACTTGATTTGGAATTGAAATGATTTTCCTATGAATTTGCTAAGATGGCAATAATGAAGAATGGGGCTATTTATTTAATCCAGTAGAATCAATGCATGGTAAAAATGTTAACTATGGCCTGATAAATAAGGCATGATATTTATAGCACCTATAAATTGCAACCACTCCATTTGGAGTTTATTTGAAACCTCTAGGAATTTGCAAGGTGGGGTTCTACATGGTTCAAATTCAAATTTTAATTTTAATTAACAGAAAAGTCTTCTGAAAAAATGTGCAATGCACTAATTTGGATAGGAAATGATTTTAGGAATCTGTAGGAATTAGAATGAACTAAATTGGAGGTCATCTAAATTTTCTAGTTTGTCAAAGAATGGAAAAAGGGAATATACCTCTTGGGCTATACCACGCTCAGTGCGTAGAATGGGAATTGGGCCGCTCCAGCTCCCCGACTGTGCGCACGGATGAGCCACGCCAAAGGCGTACTCTTTGAAGTGCGCTTTCTCAGCGGGGACGCGGTTGCGGGCAGCCCGCTTCCACTTAACAGGCCGCCCTGGTCGGGCCTGGCTTATAGGCGGGGCCCGCCCGTTAGGTCTATCTCCCTGCTCCCGCCCGAACAAGAGGAGGAAGGTAAGGCCGGCCGTGCCCATGCCAGTACCGCATTCCGACGGCACAGGGTGTCCCCGGCAGCGTCCCGACCACCGGTGAGCTCGGGGCGGTGAGCCGCACGCGCCTAGGCGGTCCCTGTGCCCTGGGGAGATCAGGGTTGCGCACAGCCCCCACCGTGACAGAGTAGGCGGTTGGCCACGGGGGGCACGACGCCATTAACCCGGAGAGAAGGGGAAGGGAAACAGGGGGATTCCGGAGGCAAATGGAGATGGTACGGTGGAGATTGGAGGGGAGAACGGAGGTGGGGGAGCTCGAATTCAAGCAAAGCCGAGGCGGAGCCAAGGCGGCCATGAAGGAAGGGGGAGAGCACTGGGAGAGATGGGGGAGGTAAGGGAGGTGTATGATACGGGGAGAGAGCCAAGGGAGCGCCGAGGGGAGCTCGGGGCTGCATTATATGAGCGGGGCAACGGTGCACCGCGAGCTCGTGCACCAGCTCGGACCCTACCTCTGCTGGAGTGCTCGGAAGGCCGCGGGAGCGTGTCTGAGGTGTTACTGCAACTCGTCCACGACATAGGGGAGAGAGAGAGAGAGCGGGGCGTCCGCTAGGGCCTCATGCCTTTGAGGCCGGGTACTGGCCGAGCGGAGCGTCACCGGGCACATGCGACAGAGGAGAGATGAGGGCAAGGGAGGAGGGTCCCGACACTCTGTCGTGTCGTGGACGTCGAGGCAGTCTCGGTGGACACCACCACGAGGCCCAAGGCTGTCGGGATCCACTGATTGGGCAAGGACAAGTGGCAGAGCACCGTTTCTGTATGTCAACGACGTGGTCACCATGCCATAGCTTGTCCAGGGCATCTTTTTGGGCAACAAAAGATGCCCAGCATTCAAGGCATCCATTATAGAGGCCACTTATGCAATCTTGAGGTTAATAGAGCACGGGAGATGGGGGTTCCATAGGGGTAAGTTAGCAGCAACAAACTTGGGGACCAGATCATGGGTGTTTACTGAAGGCAAATCGGGGAAAAACCTTGTCTAGTGGTCATAGGCATGGAAGGATTACATGCACACCAAATTTAAGATCAGGTAGATCAATGTACATGGTAGTTGTAGTACAAAGCTTCATTTGCTGCCAAAATGTAGGTTTAGATAAACTGCTCATATTTTCCACATGAGCATGCCACCTTTGGGTGTGGAAAGATGCATTAGCATACTATAGGTGCTATGGAAAAACTTGGGGCATTCTTATGAAAAGAATAAGGGAACAAAGGACTTACCATGGTAAAAAGAGAGGGAAAATGAGAGAGTTACCCCACAATAATTTATCAGAGGCCATGGCAAGGTTACTGGAGGTAAATTGGGGTTAGAATATACTGTGGTAAAAAGTTGGAGGCAAGGGGAATCTTGTTGGGCCTACTTTGCTTGGTCACAAGCTCATGGCTGAAGGTGTTTGATGATTTACTAGGGGATCTAGGGGTATCCAATGGCCCTAATATTTACCAAGGTCAAATTAAAAGTCTATTTGGTCATGATCACAAGTTTTGAGCCCAAATGAAGAAAGTTGATAACACAAACTTGGTAAACCCTAGAAGTTAACAGAATCAGGTTTCTGTAGATCTAGGCATGCTAAACTAATTTCCTAAATGCAACACTTGATGTAGTAGCATTATTTTGGGTTTAGAACATGTACACAAAGCTTGAGCTAAAGGGGAGGCAGTTGGTAAACTAGAGTTGGTCAAATTTGGATGTGGACAGAGAGCATTTTGGGATATTTTAGTGAACGAAAACAATTGGGATTGAGGTGAAACTTGGCAAGATGATCACATATATCATGTGTGGCACTCTGGAATTTTCTTGTATTTATTTGAGAATACATCTTATAGAAATATTTCAAATGCTTGAAATAGGAAAAAATGGTTCTGAAGGGTTTTGTCCAATATTTTGAACATGACCATGTGTTGAAACTCTTATATATGGACAATATATGTCCACTGAGTTTTCCTAAATTTTCTCAAATATTTTAACAGCATTTAAATAATTTTTCCCTCTATAAGACCATTCTGGCCTTAAGAAGAAGCCTTTATAGAAAATATGAAAATAATCTTTAAAATTAATATTGTTGGTTTTGGGAAGTATTATATATATTAGTTTTCAAGTAAAGTATTTGGGGAAAAAGGACCCACCCAATTTGGGGACTTGTAGTGCAAATCTCAAATCAGGGAGTTTTGAAAACGTAATTTAAATAAATATTTTTTTGGCCAAAATAATATTTTGCAAAAATATTTTGAAGTCCTACTCACATGTTATGATCATTGGACGAGATTTGGGATCAAAGAAAAAGAGTTCTTGAGCGTAGGAGGATGTTTTATGAATTATAGAGCACTAGCAAGCAATCAGACAAGCAAGCACATAGCACACAAGTCAAGCATTCAAATGCACAAAAAGTTCTAATTGGCCCTCATTTTTGAGTCATGTTAACTTAGTCATGAGGCAAAACACAGGGTGTGACAACTACAAATCAGTAGCATGGCAGTGATCTGAATTGGCAACATTCCAAAAATAGATAATAACAAACAGGGAATACAAAACAAGAAAATAAATAAATAAAGGGGAGCAGTCACACTGGCAGTGAGCCGGTCCCTCCCTGAGTATGACAAGGTGGCCCTCCTGTCACACACATTCACACACAACACACACACATACAGGGGCACATGAACGCACAATGCACCAAAAAATAAAAGGGCCGGGGGAGGGATTCGATCCATGGACCTCTCGGTCGCGCGAGGCCGGCTCGACTAGCCGGGCTAGGCAAGGGGACTGCTAAAAGGGGGGACATTTGCCCGTTAAATATAGACAAAGGGGCGAGGTTCCTTCTTCGCCGAACTAGAGAAGGAGGCGATGGCGCCGGAGGCTACAATAGCGGTATCCAGCGAGGATGACCGCCGGCGGGGGCAGTGATGATCCTGGGGATCCATATCTGCACACAAAGGGGTAAACTAGCTGCGTGCTAAGGCAGTGCTCGAGCTCAAGCTTGTGCTCACTCGGGCGTGGCACTCACAGGTGACTGGCAACGACATCTACATGCAGACAGCAACAAGGACGCGGGAGACGAAAGGAGACGAATGCTGGCTCACCCAGAACGCTCGGGATGTAGAGAGAATGACGCAAGGCGATGGAGAGGGTTGGGGCGGCCTGAAGCAGCGGAGCTCCGTCGCACCAATGATTTTGATTATGGAGCTGATGCCACGAAGGAGCTCGAACCTCCCTAGCACCAGGAACAAAACACGGACAACATTAAGGACCCTTTGGGCATCCCGTACACCACGGAGGGGCCACCGGCGACGAAGGAGAAGGTGGGTACGATCAGCACTCTCTCTCTGCTTCTCTGAATCACTGAAACTCTCCTCTCTGAATCTTACCGCATGGAGGGAGAGGAAGGAGGGAGAGGGGGATGGTGGCGGCTGGAGGCAACGCGGAACCCTAGGGGAAGGGGCACGCACGCCGCAACATTTAAAGGAGGGGCCATACGGGGCTCCTCGACGTCTGTGAACACACGTGCTCGCTCTCTCTCTAAAGCTGACGGGGGAAGGGTACATGGAACAGGTGACGGTTAGGAGCGAGGAGCACGGCCATGGGCCAGCTAGATGGGCCAAGAAGATCCCTTCCGGTCTCCTCTATGTGTCTCTCGACAGCAACAAAACAACTTTTATTTAAAAACTCAGATAAACAAAATACCCATGTCCTGGAGAGAGATGTATTAAAAGAAAGGAAATACATTTTTGAGATCACAAAAATGCCAGTAATTTAATAAAAGTGATTTTGGCATTTAGAGCAAGCAAATTAATTCACTTAATTATATTAATTAGGTACTGTTGCAAAATATTTTAAGAGGGAAAAACTTCAACCATGGCAGAGGTTTATTTTTATAAATCCTAGTAGATTATTTGGAAGATGTTTAACAATTATAATGAGAGAAAACAACAAGTAAATTATTACCATGTGGAATAGTTGAATGAGAGAGAAGAGGTGATGGTTTGAAATGGGAGGGATTTGAGAAATGCTTCAAACAAACACACATGCACTCACTCCAACATCCAAACTCTCACATCAACACCACATCCACAAGGCAAACATGGCAAGAAAATAATATGCTTAAACATGATGATCATGATGCATGAAATGACAATGACTAGAAGAACTCAAACTCATGATAGCATTGCAACTATGAGGTCACACATGAGGAACAGTACAAATATGGCAGGAGGTGCATTGGGCTGTTACCAAATCGATGGTAACATGAGACTAAGGGGACACGATTTTACGTAGGTTCGGGCCCTCCTATGGAGGTAATACCCTACGTCCTACCTAATTCTATTGATGATATGTGGGTTGTAGAGTTGATCTACCACGAATTCGAATATCTAACCCTAGATGAGTTGTCCTCTCTCTACAACCTAAAACCATCCGGCTTATATAGACGCCGAGGGTACCTCGTGTTTACATATGGTCGGTTGCATGCCGAAGAGATAAACATGCCTATCTACGATTGACAACTTGGAGGACAAGCCACGACTCCTTGAAGCTTTTACCCTAGCGACGGGGCCCTTGATCATCAAATGCTCCCCTTGCAGCCCAAACAGTCCGGCCCACAAGAAATAGGTCGGCTATCCGAGGACCGTTTAATCTAGGACACCCTCCGTAGCCTCCGGACTAGCCTTCAACACCGATGTATATCTGGTTAATCTTCATGTGTCATTATCTTTGGCTTGCAAGGTGAGTCCCTTACTCCTTCTTGTTTAGCAACTGACCAGTCCTCGGTGAAATCCCAAGCATCACGAGCTCTCTGGGTCCATTATAATAACCGCCTGTGTTACTCGATTTTCGGGCGTCGTGGGGAGACGAGTGGTTCAGTGATTTCTTAAAATCTTGCCCCTCCGCAATGGAGGCATGACCCATTTAAACAAAGAGAGTTGTGGTTTAGACCACATCCTTCTCCTCCTCATCGAAAAAAAACTCCTAGCGGAAGTTCACCATGAAAATCATGGTGAGCGCCTCCAGCTCATCCTCGCACCCTTATGGCTGTCGCCCAAGGGACAGGACCAGTTGCTCTGTATCGGTTTTGCGACTGCGCAATCTGGAGACCCAGTGGTACCTCCCTTCTTCGGATCTGGCGGTGACACGCGCATGCCTATCCTCCTACAACAATGAAGTTTTCAGAGAGAATTTCCCCAATCCTCGAAGGGGGAACGCGTATGCTTCATACCCTTTCTTTGGTCGTGCCTCGGGTTACCCATCCATCCATTTTTGAGGGGATTACTGGAATTTCATGGAATCCAGCTCCACCACCTAACCCTGTGGTCTATACTGCACATCTCAGGCCTCGTAGCCCTTTGCGATATGTTCCTGGGTTGCGAGGCACATTTCGAACTATGGAGGAAGTATTTCTGCCTTCTCCCTTGAACTCGGGACAAGACAATCTTGGAGGTCGGCGAAGCCGAAGTATGTAGCATAGCGGGGACGGGGGATCCGGTGGGTACACTGAAGGAATCCGAAGAGTGGACTTCGGAATGGTTTTACGTCGAAGACGTCCCCCTGTTCGAGCCAAGTCAGAGGGGTCTTCCTGAGTACTTTGACGCCCCCTTGAAGAAAAGGTACAACTGGCGGCAAAGAGTTCGTCCCAAGAGGACAGCGTTGAAGTGCAACGCTTGGCGGCCCAAGTGTGGATACTTACCCATCACAACCTGACCCTGATCGATGTCATGGCAGGCTCTCCAATAAAGGATGCATCCCTTGTGGCGTTACAATGGTACAAGTGACAGCACGCGCTCCCGAAGACTAGGTCCTGCCGATCAGATGACGTTGGCCGCTGCACTTGCCGACCTGTATAAAGGAGAACAAGAAGATTTCATCCGGCAGTCAACCAAGGAAGGGTATTCGAGCCATAATCCCATCGAATGGGTCAGCCTTTCTCCTCTATGAACATAGTTCGGGGTTTCCATTTCGCCCCTTATTTGACCAAAGCCTTTAACCTTACGTGAATAGGACTGGATAAGCTTCATCGAGACAGTCAACTTGTAATGCCCCGGACACACCCGGCGGCAGTCCTTACTCCTGGCATGATCTAGATTGGCTTCACAGATCAATACTAGTCTTTTTTGCGCACTTTGTCCTGACAACCTGACCATGATCGATGTCATGGCAGCCTCTCTAATAGAGGATACATCCCTTGTGGTGTTACAACGGGACAAGCGACACCACGCGCTCCCAAAGACTAGGTCCTGCCGATCAGACAACGTTGGCCGCCGCACTTGCTGACCTGTATAAAGGAGAACAAGAAGATTTCATTCGGCAGTCAACCAAGGAAGGGTATTCGAGCCATAATCCCATCGAACGGGTCAGCCTTTCTCCTCTATGAACATAGTTCGGGGTTTCCATTTCGTCCCTTATTTGACCGAAGCCTTTAACCTTACGTGAATAGGACTGGATAAGCTTCATCGAGAAAGTAAACTTGTAATGCCCTGGACACACCCGCCGACAGTCCTTACTCCTAGCATGATCTAGACTGGCCTCACAGATCAATACTAGTCTTTTTTGCGCACTTTGTCCACACTCATGCGCACCCGGGACCAACTTCCCGGTCGGTCACCCATCCTAGAACTACTCCAAGCCAAGCACACTTGTCACAAGAACGTTCCCTCTTGGCACAAACGTCTGTGCTTCCAGTCCGATACATGTGTCATTCCATGTGCCACGACGGGTCACCAACTTCGTGAACAACATGATCGCGCACCTGTCGGCAAACATCCGTGTAACCGCAAGGGTCGGCTCTGATACCAACTTGTAAGGCTTCACACAAACCCACCGGTAGTCATTACTCCTGGCAGGATCTAGACTCGCCTCACAGATCATTACTAGTCTTTTCAGCGCACTTTGTCCTCAATCATGCTCACCTGGGACCAACTTCCTGGTCGGTCACCCATCCTAGAACTACTCCAAGCCAAGCACGCTTAACCTAGGAGTTCAGTTCGAATGGGCTCCCGGAAAACAAGGAATTCCTCATTGATATGAGTAGTTTATCATCCCTAATAAGCCATGCTATCACACAACTATCCGTCTCCCCAGCCCGAAGACTATTCACATGATGATGATCCGGGTTTTCACGAGGACCCGGATCTTTTACTTGAATTTGAAGACAGAGTCTTCTATCTGGAGAGCCTCGACCGATCCCAGGTGGCTATCATAGCCGATTGCCCTGGATCGTTCCCTGTTCCTATAACAAACAAGAAGAAGAAGAACTCGTCCCGCAAAAGGCAAGCATCCAACAATCCCCGAACGCACCGGCTCCCTATCCCAAGCGCCATCGATCCACGCGCATACGCCGACAACCGAAATATTGCCCAGATCAGAAACCAACAGGGAGCCAACAAAGGAGCCAGCTGTGAGCACGAGTTCGCCTACTCACTCAACCCAAAGGTATTTATTTTGGCTGTCTGCTTACTATCACAACCAATAGAGCATTATAGCAGTTATTACATCCAAATACTTTGGTGAAATGCCCATCCTTCTCCCGCCGAAGAGGTTGCCAAGGTGCTCGGCGATGATCAAAATTCCAGAGCTATGACTCATGCCGAACCTGCTACCGAGGCCCCTATGGCTAATCCGGCTCCTGCCAATTTCGATGATGCTGTGTTTGTCACCAAATCGGAAGTAGGAAGCTCCGTGAATCATCGGCGATGATGGGAGGCCCTACGCCACCCAGTATTCTCCGAACAAGAGTTCGGTGCCCTACGCACGAAGTACGCGCACATTGGTGCTGCCCGAGCTGGGTTTCGCGAGGCCATGAAATTGATATCGGCCAACATGCAGGTAAGTAATCGATTTTAAAGAGTTCGGACACTCCTGTAAACCCAGTAGCTCGCGAGCCTTAAATTGGTCCGGAACGACCGAATTAAGGGTCCTTGTGCTGTTTTACTCCTAATGCAAGCTTTAAAGCAACAGAACGAGCGACTGGCCAAGGAGTTGGAAGACAGCCGATCACAGGTGCAATCTATGAAGGCCAAGCTGGAGCAAGTGAAGGGCTTCACTCAGGAGGCCCGGTGAGTATACCTGTGTTGCTAATCTTAGTATATTTCCTTGCTGACGCAAGGATTCTCTTTAGTAGTTCAATCAATAGGGCATATGAAAAATGAGTTGGATGAAGCCCGAGAATCTCAGCAATACGTCGAGTCCCAGCACGAGGCTGGTTGTCGTGTTTTGAACCGTCTCCAGGCGGAGAATAAACAACAAGATGAAAAAATTGAGAGTTTGAAAGCTCAATTGGCCTAGGCACAAGAAGATAACCAGAAACTACAAAGGGGCATGTTTAGTAATTCTAATTGTAACATCAATAAGTACTTCTTATAGAGGAAGTAAAATAAGCATGCCTTTGCCTCATGTATATGCCTCCTGTCTGGGCGTCCTAAAGAAGAGATCGGATCCTACCAGGGGTACCTGCTGAAGGAGCTTTTTGCTCTTCATGAGCGTGCTCGGAAAGCGACAAAAAGCATGGTAAAGGCACAATGGCCTACGGAACAACCTCCGGAAGTTATGACCGAACTAGTCGATCGATTCAAGGGAGCATGCCTTTGCCTCATGTATATGACTCCTGTCTGGGCGTCCTGAAGAAGAGATCGGATCCTACCAGGGGAACCTGCTAAAGGAGCTTTTCGCTCTTCATGAGCATGCTCGAAAAGCGATGAAAAGCATTGTAAAGGCACCGTGGCTTGCCGAATAACCTTGGGAAGGATTGACCGAACTAGTCGATCGATTGAAGGGAGCTCGGAGTAGGTTCGAGCTGTGGAAGACATCGGCTTGCCATGAGGGATCACGAGAAGCGTGGGCGATTATCAGGACCCGATACACCAGACTTAATCCCAAGCATATGGCTCAGGTTAGTCTAGTGCGGATAGATGGACAAGAAGTGTCGCTCCACTTGATGTATGACCAGGTGATGCATGTCGCCCGTCTTTCACAAGAAGATTGCTCCCTAGACACTATAATTGATAATCTCGATCAGCAGCCGAATGTGTAATTCTGTATACTTATGTATGAACAATCAAGTTGTTACTCCATCTTTGTTGTAAACTTTGTCATAACCGACCATCGGCTTCTCCCTCCCATGCGAAAATCTCGGGAGTGTTCCTCATAATTTGTCACCCTAAAAGAGCGAATTGTGTTCGGAAAACCAGTCAATCCGACCATGTGGTCCGAACAGACAGAAAGCACACAAGGATATATGTTATATTACTGCTTAGCGTAAGAAACATCTTTCAAGGAAAATAGTACCTCTATCGATACCTGTGTTCGGGGTTCAACGAAGATCGTAGGTAGAAGTCCGCATACTTCTTGTATGCGGCTAAGGGCGTTTTAAGAAGAAAGAAGTCCAAGCAATGGTGATAACAACCATAGCCGTATGAATTGCTTCTGTCATGGCCAACCAGTTGTCAACATATGATAGCTAGATTTTGCCTTCACCCTTGTGAGGTACGTATCCGGATGACTCAGTTGTAACAATCGCAGAGGTGCTCCCTTTACACTCTAGCCGAACAATCGGGAATGTAGAGGGTAAACATAGGAGCAAGGCAACCATGCTTTGCAAAGTCTTAGTTCAAATTGATGCATATGATGGCTTGAACATGACAAAGGAAATGTGTGTACACAATAAATGTGGGTAAATGCTTATAATATAAAAGCATTGGCTTCGGGAAGAAGCCCCTAGGTGCTGTGTTTGGATTTAACACTTAATGGTGTAAGCCTATAACCTTAGTACAAGATCGGTTGAACCGAACATGGGAAGAAGAGGAAAGAAGTCAATCCTACCGAACAGCAAAGTGGGAGGGGAAGGAAAAAGAGAAGGAAAAAGAAAAAAGAAAAAGGCAGGAGAATTTGATGACACCAGTTTATCCATAGAAGCATTGAAGACGAGTTGCGTTCCATGGGTTCGGTTCAAGGCGGTCGTCCAACGGGCTCCGAAGTCGGTAAGCTCCTCCCACGAGTACTTCATAAATTATGAAGGGATCCTCCTATTTGGGGTTGAGTTTATGCTTCTGGTTTGCCTACGTTGTACGCTTTTCCCTGACCTCCCTACTCTGGTAACATCGGGCCTGCTGTTGGTAAAAAGTAGAGAGAGCCCGAGCTATGTCGCGCTCTCCTTCTAAGGCGTCCAAGTCGTCCTGCCAATCTAACTCAGCCTCCTTTTCCTCGTACATGTGCACCCTTGGTGCATCGTGAATAATATCGCAAGGGGGGACTGCTTCTGCACCATAGACGATGAAGAACGGTGTGTATCCTAGTGATCTGTTCAGGGTGGTGCGTAGGACCCATAAAATGTAGTCGAGCTCCTCCACCCAATGACAGTCAGACTCATGAAGAGATCGGACCAAACGTGGCTTAATGCCACTCATAATGAGGCCGTTTTCTTGTTCGACCTGTCTGTTGGTTTGTGGATGATAGACTGATGCGTAATCGAGCTTGATGCCCATGTTTGCGCACCCGTCTTTGACCTCTTGGGTCGTGAAGTTGGATCCATTGTCCGTTATTATACTATGCGGGAGACTGTAACGGTGTACCACGCCAGACATAAAGTCGATCACTAGTCCGAACTTGTTCGATTTGAAAGGCGTTGCCTCTATCCATTTGGTGAACTTGTCAACCATGACCAGTAGGTATTTATTCTTCTTTGTCCCCCCTTTAAGAGGTCCGACCATGTCTAGCCCCTAGACAGCGAAAGACCAGGTGATCAGGATAGACCGAAGAGCTGCTAGGGGCATGCGACTTTGGTTTGCAAAAAGTTGACACCCCGCGCAGTGTTTGACAAGCGACTAGGTGTCCGCCCGAGCTATGGGACAAAAGAAACCAGGTCGGAAGGCCTTGCGAACTAAGGCTCTTCCCGCGACATTGTGGCCCCCATGCATGCATGGACTTTGGCGAGGAGCTCCAATCCTTCTTCCTCAGATATGCACCCTCGTGTAATATTCTGGTGGTGCTTTTCTTGTATAACTCACCCTCGTGTACTTTCTAGGCCTTTGATCGCGAAACTATGCCCCGCGCCTTTGTCTGGTCATTGGGGAGTTCCTTACGAAGAAGGTAGGTGAGGAAGGGCTCTATCCATGGCACGATTACTGCCATTACCTAATGGGCCAAAGGCGTTTCATCCATTAGGGAGTCGCCGATGATTTGATCGCCTAGTTCATTTATAGCGGGGGACAACTTCTTTCTCCGTATTTACACCAACGCCCTAGTGATCATCGTACCAAACCAAGGATGGCTTAAAGAGCTGCTCCAGGATGGTGTTTCTCGGGATAGGGTCGCGTTTGGCCCCCATATGGGCCAGTACGTCTGCGACTTCGTTGTTGTCACGAGCGACATGGTAAAATTCCAAACCCTCGAACTGTGCGGATATCTTTAAGACGGCGTTTCTATACGCCGCCATCTTCGGGTTTTTCGTGTCGAATTCGCCTTTGATTTGGGAGATGGCAAAGTTCAAGTCTCCCCGTACCTCCAGCCACTGTATGCCCATTGATACTGCCATGCAAAGACTATGCAAGAGAGCTTCGTATCCGACTGCATTGTTGGAGTCGGCATACATGATCTGCAACATGTATCTCACGTTGTCGCCTATCGGGGATGTGGGGATAACTCCAAACTCAAGTCCGGCCAAGGTTTTGGATCCATCAAAGTATATTGTCCAATGGGAGTATGCACTGTATTCCTTGGGGAGTTCGGCCTCTGTCCATTCAGCCAGGAAGTCTGCCAATACCTGAGATTTTATGGCATGGTATGGCTTGTAGATTATTTCAAAGGGAAGGAGCTCAATGGCCAACTTGGCTATGCTGTCGGTGGCATCCCTGTTGTTGATTATATTGTTCTGGGGTACTTCGCATGCTACCGTTACTCCACGCTCTTGGAAGTAGTGTCCGAGTTTCCATGATGCCATAAACACTGCGTAGGCTATCTTTTCGTAGTGTAGGTATCTGGACATGCACTGCGTTAGTACTTCTGACACGTAATAGACCGGCTTCTGAGATTGGAATTCGTGTCCCTCCTCACCTTGTTCAATGACGAGCACTGCACTAACGACTTGGTAGGTAGCCGATATGTATAATAGCATAGGCTCATTGGCGCCTCGTGCTTTGAGTGTGGGATTAGTTGCCAGTGGTGTTTTACTTTGCTCTAATGCAGCCACTGCTTCGTTGGTCCATTTGAAATTGTTGGTTCATTTCAGCAGCTTATAGAGCGATAAAGCTTTCTCTCCAAGGCGGAAGATAAAGCGGCTTAATGCCGCTACACAGACAGTCAGCCTTTGGACATGCTTTAGCTCTGTGGGAATTGCAAGTTCCGATGGAGTGTGGATCTTAGCTGGATTCCATTCTATTCCTCTATGGGAGATGATGAATCCAAGCAGTTTGCCAGAAGGAACTCCGAATACACATTTTTCCTATTGAGTCGTATGTCATACTCGCGTAGGCTGGCAAAGGTTTGCCGTAGGTCATCGATCAACTAGCTGACGTGTTTCGTTTGGATTACCATGTCATCCACGTATGCCTCGACTATCTTACCGACCTGTGTTGTGAGACAAGTCTGGATCATGTGCTGGTATGTGGCCCCATCAGTTTTTAGCCCAAAGGGCATCATGTTGAAGTAGAATGGCCCATAGGAGGTGATGAATGCGGTTGCCGCTTGGTCAGATTCCTTCATTTTTTTTTATGGTATCCGGAATAAGCCTTGAGGAAACACAACGAATCGTGTCCGGCTGGGGCGTCAATGATCTTGTCTATGCGCGGTAAGGGGAAAGGGTCCTTAGGGAAGGATTTATTAAGGTCTTTAAAATCGACGCACAACCGCCAGGAGTTATCTTTCCTTGGTACCATCACCAGGTTTGCCAACCATTCAGGGTGCTTAATCTCCCGAATGAATCCGACATCTAGCAGTTTAGCTAATTCTTCACCCATAGCTTGCCATTTGGGTTCAGAAAAGCGGCGCAGAGTCTCCTTGACGGGCTTGAAGCCTGCAATAATGTTCAGACTATGTTATGCAAGCCGTCGTGGGATTCCAGGCATATCGGAAGGATGCAAGGCGATGATGTCCCAGTTTTCTCGTAGAAAGGTCCGTAGTGCCGCATCCACTATGTGATCGAGCTAAGCTCCGATGGATGTTGCCTTGTTGGGTTCTGTCGAATGCACTTGAAACTTAACGATTTCGTCTGCGGGTTTGAAGGATGTGGGCTTGGGCCTTTTGCTAAGGATCACATCATCCTTGTCAACTGTTGACCGCACTGCAGTCAGTTCTTCTACAACGAAGGTCTCAGCTAGTGCCTCAAGGGCGAGCGCTGTTGTTTTGTTTTCAGCCCAAAGGCTATATTCGGATCACTGGCGATTGTGATCTCTCCATTTGTTCCTGGCATTTTAAGTTTCATATACCCATAATGAGGTATAGCCTGGAATTTTGTGAAGGCGTCATGGATAGGGTGTGGTAGCCGCATGGGAAAGGCACACTGTGGAAGAGGAGTTCTTTGGATCAGTAGTTTTCGGGCTTGCCGAACACTACATCCAGGACGATATGTCCTGAACAACACGCCTCTTTCCCTAGAATAAATCCTCGGAAAGTTGTGTTGCTACGCTCAATGCGATATTGGTCGAACTACATTTTTTCCACGGTGCCTTCATAAATCAAGTTTAAACCACTGCCGCCATCCACTAGCACCTTATGTAACCTGTATCCATCGATGATGGTGATCACGACTAGTGCGGCCGATGAATGACTGGGTAGAATGGTTGGTTGGTCAGCATCTCCGAAGGTAATGGGTATGTCTGCCCATGCACTTGTTGCTGCCACATGGTAGACCTATTCGAGTTCTCTAAGAGCTCTTTTCCTCCTGTTTCTCGAGGGGAATGTTTCGTAGACCGTCAAGACTTCGGCATTGTATTCGGGCGGCAATGGGGAGCGCCTATTCGATGGAAGCTCGTAGAGGATGGCCTCACCGCTTTTTGCGACTTTCCTGATGACCCAGCAAGCTCTAAGGCTATGAGTCGAGCTTGTGTTCAGCAATACGGAATGTATGGGGCAAGGTTCATCCAATAGTATATCATGGACAATACTGACCCTTGTAATGGACCTGTTTCTTCTTTCCGCGGGTTCGAATCTGGTTGGCTGCTTTGGAGGTATGCTCTTTTCCGATCTCCACTAGCATGTTCGGGGAAAGTTGGTTCCGAAAATAATTGTTCAGACTGCCAACCGCTTTCCGTGACACAGTATTTTTGTACCAAATTGGATAGCTCAAAAAAGTCACGAATGTGTTAGTGAGCCAGGGCGTTAAGAATCCCTTCCACATGGCAATTGCGACTGAAAGTTTCCATTATCTCTTGGTCACTAAGCTCTTTTTCTCTGCTTCTAGCAAGTAGGAGTCTGGCCCAAAAGTGATGGACCGACTCTCCTGGTAATCGTTCAGTATCCCGTAAGTCAGAAGTTGTGGGCTTTCGTGCGGTACTTGGATGATCGTCTTGGGTGGTGGGTGGGAAAAAATTTGACTCCACACCACATTGGGTGTTCGGAATCGCAAACTCCGAATTGTGCAATAGATCCTAAACCTATAATGGTCCGGCTCTGGAGTAAATTCTGGCATGTGGTTCGCCGATGAAGTCTCAGCGATTAGAGACTGGGGTGTAGATTGTTTTTAATTTCAGATGTTGGGACGAGTCCGCAGCAGGACACTCGAAGGTAGTGACAAGGTGGGTGACCGTGGGGACATGAATCTCCCTATCGTAGTGACAAGGTGGGTGACCGGAACCTGGTCATCCGACATACGCATGATATCAATCCGATCGAACAACTCGTTTAAGAACGAGGCAATGGTAGGATGTGTGTCGCTGAAGCGAGTGGAGTTAATATGCGGTGTGGTGGTTCGAGGGTTATGCGAAAGTGGATCCGTGTTTCGTCTAGCCATGGTGGATCCGTTCACATCCACCGGATTGGGCGTTCTAGACTGCCCAGGGGTGACGACTCCGCTAGGGGCGAGGCCCAATGTTTTTGGCGTCGAGGCGTTGAGACTTACAAGCTCCTCCTCAAGGGTCGAGGGTTCCATCAAGACGACTACTCCCCATATATCAGCGACAAACTCTAAGGTTTGGAACTTGATTTTCTGATTGGGGAAAAGTTTCCGATCTGGCCAAGGTGGCTGATCGGTTCAGCGTGCGACAAGATGTCGCTCCCTGTGAGAGTCTGATCGAGGGCAAGAATCCCTTGGATGCAGATTTCGTTGCTCATGACGAGGTGAGTCATCGATTCCTTTGTTGATCATAGTGGAACTATCAATGAAAGCACCAATGTCGGTGTCAAAACCTTCGGATCTCGTGTAGGGGGTCCCAAACTATGAGACTAGAATCGATGGTAACCGGAGACGAAGGGGACACAGTTTTACCCAGGTTCGGGCCCTCCTATGGAGGTAATACCCTACGTCCTGCCTGATTGTATTGATTATATGGGGCTTACAGAGTTGATCTACTTCAAGATCAAATAGCTAACCCTAGATGAGTTGTCCTCTCTCTACGACCTAAAATCCTCCAACTTATATAAACGTAGAGGGTACCTAGGGTTTACACATGGTCGGTTACATGCTGAAGAGGTAAACATACCTATCTATGGTTGACAACTTGGAGGACACGCCACGGCTCCTTGAAGTTATTACCTTGGCATTGGTACCCTTGCAGCCCAAACAGTCTGGCCCATAAGAAATAGGTCGGCTATCCAAGGACCCCTTAATCCACGACTCCCTCACCGCCGCCGCCCGGCAATGTGGCACGGGTGTCGGCTCGCTCCTCCTTGATGCCCCCAATGCAGCGCTGGGGGATTGGGGGTTGGAAGGCAGGTATAGTAGCGGTGGGTCCTGGGGGCGAGGCGCCACCATCACCGGCGGGCTCATGAGGTACTGCTTGAGTTCCTCGAAGGCTGCGTCCGCCTCCGGGGTCCATTCGAAGGGGCCCTTTCTTTTCATGATCTTGAAGAACGGCAGGGCCCGTTCACCAAGTTTGGAGATGAAGAGCCCCAAGGAGGTCACGCAACTCACCAATTTCTGCATTTCCTTGAGGGTCCGGGGCGCGCTCATCTTGCTTATGGCCATGACCTTCTCCGGGATCACCTCGATTCCCCGGTTCCACACCAGGAAACCGGGCAGCTTCCCCGAGGGGACCCCGAGGATGGACTTCTCAGGGTTGAGCTTCAGGTTACTTCTCTTAGGGTGGAAAATATCTCTTCCAACTCCATGATCAGGGTATTGGCCAAGATGGACTTGACCAAAATGTCATCGACGTAAGCTTCTGCATTCCTCCCGAGCTGCGGCCCAGGGCGATGTGCATCAACCTCTGAAGGGCATGCACGTGTAGCAAAACAACCTGCACGAGGATAGCATGGCCATTCTCTTGACGTCCTTGTTAGATTTTTGGCTCCTCAAAACCCTTAAGGTGCAAACACAAGGTCATGTGCGACGGTTCCTCACGGCCTCACTCAACCTAGCTCACTACACGATGGAAGAAGATGGCAAGGACGAAGATGAACATGGCAGTTTACCTAGGTTCGGGCCACTACAAAGCATAATACCCTACTCCTACTTTGGTGGATTGCCTCTCGTGGAGGTTTTGGTGGATGAACTAGTACAGTGTTCTTGAGCTTGGCGAGGGGGGTCATGATGTGTTCTTGGCTCTTTGCCTTGTGGTAGTGTGTTGAGTGGCTAAGTGTTGGACCGATCCTTTCTATGATGTGACCTAGCTTCTATATATAGCAGCGGCCCGGGTCCTCTTCTCTGATCACAATGGTGGGAAGGGATCCCACAGTGGCCAAATTTGAAGGGGGACAGGAGTACATCCGTGCCCTATCCAAAGGTGGTCTTGTCCTGCAAAGTAGCTGTTGGTGATGAAGTGGCGGGCTTGGTGTTGACATCCGTCCTGCAGGGCTCGTGGTCGTGGTATAGTTGCACTAGAAGGGAAACCTTTGGGCGGCGCTTTGGGAACAGGCATACTTCCTTACTCACTTTGCACCAAAGCAGAAACTATGCCTCCTGGCGCGCTGGTGCCCGCATGTCCTTCCTTGCGTCACCCTTGACTGTTGAGGCCCGGCCTTGCATAGTTATCTCCACCACTTAGGAGGGAGGCTGAGGAGGCCCATCCTTGTTGGTCTTGATGCTATTCCTCCTCACGAGCCCAGGGTCCTCACGAGGGCCTTGTCTTGAATAGCACGGCGCCAGGCCACGCCCGGCTGTCGAAGTGGGCCATGCACTGGGCCACGGGAAGTTAGGACTAGGCACCCCCATTCCCAAAACGCCGACAGTAGCCCCCGGGTCCAATGCGCGCTTGAGATGTCTTCAGAGCGAAGCTTTGCGGGTGGCTGGAAGCGTCGCGGGCCCCAAATGCCTTCGGGCCAGGCTCTACATGCATTGGCCACTCGAGCGGTGATGCCCCACTCCCCGAGGGCATCAGGGACCAACCAAGTCAAACCGACATGACGCCCGCGTCAGTGCCGACCATCATTACCCTTCCTTGAATGCTTTTGACTCTTGGGCTCCCAGTCCTTGGGCCACAAGGATGTGACCCAACAGCATCAGGCGATACAACATGCGGCAGAGCCGTGCGACGATCAAGCTAGCCCTTTCGGGGCCTATGGGGTCGGAGCGTCAGGCTGTTCCCGCAACTCCAGAGAAAACCCTCTTCCTCTACTCAGCTTCTTCCTTCCTTCATGGCATCTGGTGGGAGAGCCACCAACACAAGAGGATGCGCCGAGCTGTCAACTCCCTTCCTTCACTCCGGAGGCAGCGGCGCGGGGGGGGCATCGCAGCCGGTGCAGATCCCCCAGCACTGGGGCATGGTGGGGGAGTGAGTGTTCCGTCGCCTCCCACTTTCTTTGCTTGACACGTCCAGTACGCTAGGCTTGACTGTTTCCTTCTTCCAGGGCGTTGGCGGCCAAGAAACACAAGCGCGCCGAGCTATAGGAGGAGGCAGACGTGCTGCATGCTCAGCTGGTGGCTGCCAATGCCACCTCATCTGAATTCAACTTCCTCCTGGTCCACTTGATCCTACTGATAGTCTTGAGAGACTCAATACTCATGAATTCCAACAAGCTGTGGAAGATCTCGTGCTGTGAAGGCAAAAGCAATTTCCTCATCCGAAGGCGAAGATTCTGATAGTAGCCTTGGTGATCCTGAAGAACTGAGTCGGGAGCTAGCAATGCTCATGAGGAAATTCCAGAAGTTCTCAAGGAGAGCTGGATTTGGAAAGTGAGGAAATTCCCGAAGTTCTCAAGGAGAGGTGGATTTGGAAAGTCATCAAAAAGTGGTTTGAGGAAATCAGATTCCTCAGATGACTACAAGAAGAGAACTTGTCACAAATGCATGAAATCTGGTTACTTCATCTCTGACTGTACTCTCTAGGAAAAAGAATCAAAGAAGAAGAAGAAGTACAAGGATGACAGTTCTGATGACTCGAAGAAAAAGAAGAAATCTTCAAAGTCCTTATCTACAAAGTCCTCATCTTCAAAGTCCTGAATGCACAAGAAGAATAGTTCCAGAAAGGCTCGGGCTTTCATTGGCAAGGAAATGGACTCCGAAGAAGAGTGTGACGAATATGAAGAAGAGGAAGAATCTGAGGTGGAATCTAAATCTGGTGTCGCTAGCCTTGCTCTTGCTACCGCCTTCGTCATCAAGTCCATCTTCAACGATGAATAAAATGGCTACTCCAACGACTCTGATGGAATCAATGATGACTATGCTCCTACTTACTGTTTCATGGTAAAAGGCGTCAAGTCAGTCACGGAATGTCCCAATCTTGATGACATTGAATATTCTAGGTGGAAGGTTCTGATAAATAAGCTTCTGATGGCAATGAACAGTGAGCTATGGACTGTTACAGAACTTGGACTGACTGAACTTTGGAAGATGGAAAATGCTGAGGAAATTCGTAAGTACACTCAACTTGATGCTTAGCCGAGGAACATCATCTGCTCAAGCCTATCAGGCTTCATGTTCAAAGGCATCTGTCATCTTCAAAATGCGAAGCTCATCTAGGTTAGGATCTTGGACATCAATGAAGGCTATCGCACACGTCAAGACCCCATGTTCATCGAACTCAAGAAAATCCTCAAAACCCAGGAATTAGATCTTGGTTCATCTTCCTCACTTTGTCTTATGGAAAAAGGTTCCAAGGTACATAAGAATCACTCCTCCTATGAATCAAGTGATTATGAACCTGATGAATATGTGAAACCTAGCTATGCCAAACTTGCTAATATTTCCACTAAGCAACAAAGTGCACTTGAAAAGCTTCAGAAAATGCTAGACAAAAGCGACGATCTGTTGAATGACGAAGTGGATCGGATTCAAACTCTTTCTGACAATCTCAAAAGTCTTCATATAAAGTATGATAACCTCCAGAGTCATCATAATGCTCTCTTAGCTGATCATGAGAAGCTCTCTTATGAATTTCTTCAAAGAAAGCAAGATCTTGAGAAACTAAGGGTGTCACATGAGGATCTCCATAGGGAAAACAATTCCTTACTAGCTCAACAGATCAGTACCGCTCAGGAAGAATTTGATCCACCTTGTTTGAAATGCATCGAACGTGAAACTGCTAATTCTTCACCTCAATGTTCAAATGCTTCTATTGCTGAAAATTCTTCAACTATTCCAGTGGTCAAAAATTCCTCGTGTGAGGATACCACAAGTATCACTAAAGAAAATGCAGGGTTGAAGGAATTGTATGTGATAGGCACGTACAAAAGTGTCAAAGGGCATCAAACCCTTTGTGATGTCCTCAAAAAGCAGACTCTGAACAGGAATCCTAGGAAAGAGGGTATTGCATTTGAGAGGAAAATCAATGCTGATAGATCCTACTAGACTCCTGAGAAGTACCCCAAAACCTCATGGGTTGCTGCGAAAGGACCTCCTGTAGATCCATCCACTTTATTTGGCTTTACTTGTGAAACTTCATATTCCTCTGATGAGTCACTTGACTACAACTACAAATTCTTCAAAAATCAGAAAGGTGAAATATTTGCTTGATTTGTTGGAACTAATTGCAAGAATGGTTCTCCTATGAAGAAAATCTGGGTTCCCAAGAGCTACCTACAAAATCTTCAAGTGAATGTCCTCACGACACCACTCATGAAGAACAGGAACCCCAGATCAAATTCCTCATATGGACCAAAGTCTTCACTTGGACCAAATTCCTCAAATGGTCAAAAATATCATTCTCATGCTAATGCATCTGTTTTGCAGGGAAAATCTAAGAGTTCTGAATATGTGCATTATTCTTCAAATCATTATGTTCATAATTCCTCGAAGAATTTCTCTGCTTATTCATATGAGTACTCTAACCCTCGTCCTGTGAAATGAAGCGCCCTTGCTTGAATGCCTCCCTTCTCATATGGTGCTCGGAATATGATGAACTCTTTGCCACCCCTCTAGATGTGGGTGGTGAACAAATTGAACTAATTTATTATGTAGGGTCAGGTCTCCAGATGAACTTGAACGTCTGATGAATTTGTGGAGACCTGAGGAAATGCTTGAAAGGACGCAAGCTAACCATGCAGAGATGAATTCCTCATTTCTCAGGTCCGCACACTACTTGTTTACTATCTTGTGTGATGAAATTCTGTCTAACGAAATTGATGTCATATTCTTCACTCTGAAGCATATGAGTTTGTAAGTCGTACTAATTCATCTACAGGATGAACCTCCAAAAGCTACTGAGTGGGGTCCTCGATAGTGGATGCACAAACCACATGAATGGTGACAAGAATCTACTGATTAATTTACCACTTGCTCCATCTCATCTGAAGCATATAACCTACGCAGACAAAGGCAAAATCAAGGTATTGGGTCTAGGTAAGGTTGCAATCTCAAAGGACCGAACCATGGATAAGGTGATGTTAGTTGAATCTCTCGGGTTCAACCATATGTCCGTCTCAATGCTTTGTGATCTTGATATGGTTGTTGTATTTGGAAAATATCGTTGTGTTGTCATCATGGAATCTTACAATTCCAAAGTCTTCGAAGGCTTTAGGAGAGGAGACTTGTATATTGTTGATTTCTCTATAGGTCCTCAGCCTGCCACATGCCTACTTGCAAAATCCTCAGAAGGCTGGCCGTGGCATCGTCGACTTGGACATGCTGGTATGAGGAACTTCCACACGCTCATGAATAAAAAGAATGTCATTTGCATTGAAGGCGTCAAATTCCTCAAGGACCACCTCTGTGGTACATGTGAGTCTGGGAAGATGACGAGATCCAAGCATCCCTCGTAGACAATCCTGACCACGACTCGACCCTTTGAATTGCTTCACATGGATCTCTTTGGCCCCACCCATTACTCCACACTAACAAATTCTTCAAGTTTGTATGGCTTTATCATTGTTGATGATTACTCTCGTTACACTTGGGTGCATATTATTCCGTACAAGTCTGAAGTGCAGGATGTCTTCAGACGATTTTCTTCAAGGGCCTCCATGAACTTCGGCGTCAAGATCAAGCATATCAGGAGTGATAATGGGACTAAGTTCAAGAACACCAATCTTGATGAAAATCTTGATGAACTTGGTATTACTCATGAGTTATCTTCCCCATATACTCCTCAGCAGAACGGCGTCATGGAGCGCAAGAACATGACTCTTGTTGAGATGGCTTGCACCACGCTTGATGAATACAAGACTCTTCGATGCTTCTGGCCTGTGGCAATTGATACTGCATGCCACATCATCAACAGGGTATATGTTCAGAAATTATTCAAGAAGACTTCATATGAACTTATGAATGGCAAGAAACTCAATGTATGTTATCTCAAAGTCTTCGGTGTAAAATGCTGGATTAGGGATCCTCAACAAAGTTCTAAATTGGCACCAAAAGCACATGAAGATTTTATGCTTGGTTACAGAAAGGAATCATGCACCTACAGAGTCTTTAACACCTACCAGCACAAGGTTGTTGAAACTGTAGATGTGCGGTTCGATGAAACTGAGAGCTCACAAAGAGAGCACCTGCCTTCTGTGCTAGATGAACAGTCTCCTGAGGAATCCATTAAGCTGAACGCTACTGAAGACATCATACCCACTGACTAATTCATTCCAACGAATGAAGACATTCATGATGATACACTTGAAGAAAATGTTGCTAAAGAAAATCCTCAGCCACGTCAACCGGCTCACCCAAGAGTTGCAAATGAAGTGCAGATAGAAAAAATCATCGATGACATGAATGCACCAGGTCCCCTCACTCGCTCATGGGCTTCACATTTGACTAACTTTTGTGGGCACTTTGATTTTGTCTCAATCATAGAGCCCACCAAAGTTGATGAAGCATTCAATGAGCCTGAGTGCATTCAAGCTATGTAAGAGGAATTGCATCAATTCAAGCTCGATAACGTGTGGGAACTTGTCAAGCGGATCTACCGCAACAAGCAAGATGAAAATGACCTTGTGCTAAGAAATAATGCTCGTCTTGTAGGTCAAGGCTACACACAGGTTGAAGGAATTGACTTTGATGAAACTTTTGCACCTGTTGCGAGACTTGAAGCTATTCGCATATTGCTTGCTTATGCTAACCATCATGATATCATATTATATCAAATGGATGTGAAAAGTGACTTCCTCAATGGTAAGCTTCAGGAAGAAGTATATGTTGCTCAGCCCCCAGGTTCTGAAGACCCTAAGCATCCTGACAAAGTCTTCAGACTCAAAAAGGTGCTCTATGGCTTCAAGAAAGACCCTCGCGCGTGGTACGACACTCTGAAGGAGTTCCTCATGAAGAAAGGCTTCAAACCCAGTTCACTCGTCCCAACTCTTTTCACAAAATCTTATGACAATGAACTATTCATAAGCCAAATATACGTAGATGATATTATCTTAGGGTGTATTGACAAATGTTACAGTGATGAATTAGCCTCTATGATGAGTGAAGAATATCAAATGTCTATGATGGGAGAGTTGAAATTCTTCTTAGGTCTTCAATTTCATCAATAAGACAATGGCATCTTCATATCTCAAGAGAAATACCTCAAGGATGTTCTGAGGAAATTCGACATGTAAGATTGCAAAGCCTTCAAAACTCCAATGCCTTCAAAAGGCCACCTCTACACTGACGAAAATGGTAAAGATTTCGATCAGAAGGTATATCGCTCCATGATTGGTTCTTTATTGTATCTATGTGCATTTAGGCCTGATATTATGATGTGTGGTTGCATGTGTGTCCGATTCCAAGCAACACCGAAGGAAACACACCATAAGGCTGTGAAACATATTCTTCGATACTTAGCTCACACACCAACGCTTGGATTATGGTATCCCAAGGGCTGAAAATTCACCTCGTCAGATACTCTGATGCTGACTATGCTAGAGATCATGTGGATCGCAAGTCAACCACAAGCACATGTCATTTCCTCGGACGATCCTCAGTATGTTGGTCCTCGAAGAACAGAACTGCGTGCCACTATCTACTGCTAAAGCTGAGTACATTGCTGCCGGTTCATGTTGCGCTCAGTTGCTATGGATGAATCAAACCCTCAAGGACTATGGCATCAAGTTGAAGAATGTGCCTCTCTACTACAACAATGAGAGTGCCATCAAGATTTCTTACAACCCAGTTCAGCATTCCAAGACCAAGCGCATCCGGATTCATCATCGCTTCCTTTGAGATCATGTACTCAAGGGCGACATCTCCATCGACCACATCCCTACTGAAGAACAACTAGCCGACATCTTCACAAAGCCCTTGGATGAAAAGAGATTTTGCAAGTTGCGGTGTGAGCTAAATATCTAGAATCTTCGAATGTTCTTTGAATAAGGACACACATCCTAACACTTATGCAAAATTAATGACTTAGATGTGCAACACATGAAGTGAAGTTTTTCTTCTATCAATGAAGAATAACCCTCTATGTGTGAAGAAATTAATGAAGAATTTGATTCTCAGAACTCTACGACAATTGTACGCGGTGTCTGAAGTCATCATTCTTATACGGTAGGTCACGCCACCAACCATAGTTGAAATTCTTCAAAGTTGAGTTTTTCCTCATTTTGCAAATTCTTCAAATTTTCAAATTCCTCAAAGTTTGCACATTCCTCAACTTTTCAAATTCATCAAAATTTTCAAATTCTTCAAACTATGAAACTCATGTTCTTCATCGACTATATATGTATATATTTGAGTTTTCAATGTCCTCAATAGCACTCACTTATCGCTAATTCCTCAAGTTGATTTTCATCTAAGTGAATGTGATCGGAACCGTTCCCCCTCTATGCTAAACTCAATCCAGTTTGTTAACAAATTCTACATATGCGTTCTACTTTGAAACACGTTCAAAGTCTTCACTATGTCCTTGACACATGAAGAATTTGCGAATGGAAACTATAAAATTTTCACTATCATATCTTTGGCGTTTCCCGCTCACACTGTTCCGATTCCCATGACTATATAACCCACGATCCCCCACTATCACCACTACTCAGTACATGGGTGACACATGTCGCGTGGAGAGCAAGGGTCATGGGCAATCTGGTCCAAAATCTTCGGACAGATTGGTTTACACCTCCGCTATAAATACCCCTTCCCTTTCACTATGCTCGGTTACTCCACACTTCTGCTCTCTCCCAAGCTCAAACCTATCGCCGCCGCTAAAATCATCACCGCCGGTGTGGAAGAGCTTCATTGCCTCAACCTCGTCGTCATCGTACTCGCATCGGCCGCGGAAGTCTTCACCCCGCCGCCGTTGTAGCTGGCTCCCTCTGCCAAGCTAGGGTGTGGGAGATCTGGACAGATGAACTTCCTCGATTTCTTCTCACAGTTTGCCGTGTTCTTCATCAGGGTAAATAAAATCTATATTTACTGCCCCTGTTTGATCTTCAAGTTATTCCTCAATTTTCTCAAAGCTGTTTATTCTTCAAGAATCTCATTCTAAAGCACCTTACATGTTCATACACTTGAAGTTTTTCCCTAAGTTATGATTTTCTTCAAGATTCCTCAATTGTGTGGATCCTCAAAATTTGCACAACTCTAGAACTAAGACAAAGAACACTTAGTGAAAATCCCGAAGACACCCATGGTCAAATTCCTCACACTTGATGTTATTAAAAAACTTCTGAGAACGCATATGACATCTTCAAATTCCTCGCACTTATACTCTGCTCAAAGCTACAAACATGTCCGCTGATGAATCACTAGGTTCTCATCAACTTAACTCATTTGCAGCGTTTCTTGGGGAAAATCTGTGCACTTCTTCAGAATCTTCAAGAGTTCAGAATCCTCAATCGAAGAAAATGGATGATGGGAAGAAGACACACAAAGGTGGAAAGAAACCTGATGTGCAGACTGCTTTTGAGATACCTGAAGACTTGCATGAGGAATATTGCATGCCAGATGAAGAAAGTCATGGCAAAGAAACAACGAAGCAGAGAAATATCCGCTTACAGAAAATTGAGAGAACATGGGCGAAGGAGTGGAAAGAATATCGCTATGCCACTCCCAAGTATATGATGAAATTCGCAGTTAAACCCCCTTGCAGAAGGCCACCCTTGGCTCCTAATCAAATAGATGATCCCACTAGTCTCAAGACTAGTAATGACTTTCCTCATGAATGGGAAAAATAGCAAGCCAAGCTGGCTAAGAAAGCAAAAGAGGATGTGAAGAAATTCAACAAAAACTCTATTGCTGCTATCATTGCCGAAGCCTCTGCAAGTGCTCCAAAGAAAAATATGCTGAAGAAGTCTGTTGTGAAGTCAAAGTCTTCAACTTCAAAATCATCACAATAGATTTCTCAAGCAAAGCCTTCAAAGGCCTCAGCTGTTGGTTCAGCAGCTGCTCGGTCCTCTGCTGCTGCTGCTATGTCCTCAACTCTTGTGCACCTAGCATCATGATAGAGGACAAAGGGATACTCAATTGCTTCAAGGGTCTTTGCAAGTCCCCATGCTCAAGCAAAGTCTTAAACAAGTCCTACTATGTTGAAACTGAAGAAAACCGCTGGATGAGGTCAAAGACCAAGTCCTCACACTAGCAAAGCTATAGTGAATGTACCCTCAGCATCTGAGGATGATGATGAAGCTGATGATGAAGAACTAGAACAAATCATCACAGAAAGTCAGCAAAAGGCTGCAATAGCCAAAGGCAGCTATATTCCTGTCATGCTAGATCCCAAGATGATCCTCAACTGTATTGACATATGGCATGAGGATCCAAGCAACCCACTTTACTCACTGAAACTGCCTCTTGGTGTGGACCATGTCCTCACCCACTTTATTGCTGAGGAAAAATGGAAAAGAGATCAAGATCAGAGAGCTAAGAGGAACAGGGCTCGAAAAGAAAATTTTTTCAGGAATAACATGATGAATTTGACTCCAAATCAACTCATCACACTTTAGTCTCAAATTCGATGTCTCTCTGAGGAACAAGACAAATAGGATGCTGAATGGAAGGGCACCAAAGTGAGATTCGTCAGGGCAGCCCAAGCTGCTATTAAGGAGCACAACTCCATAGTTGCAGCTCGATTGCAACCACAAATTCCTCAGGCTGATGAAACTACTCCCGCAGCTGAAGAAACTTAGACTCCTGAAGAACCTGCCAGGCCAGCTGAAGCTTTTGTTGCGCCTGAGGAAATTGCTACCACAAGGGCGACTACATCAGCCGTGCATGAAGAATGCACCTCCTTCACCCTCTGCTGAAATAGCTAAATCATCAATGGTGAAGACAATCGTCCTTCCTTCTATATCAGAAGTGAAGAAGACCCAGGCTTCGGAGAAGAAGGCTCTAAAACGAAAAGCATCAACTTCAGATTCCTCAGTAGTGAAGAAATGGAAGACACTACCAATTTCTTCAACAGAACCGTTTGATGCAACGCCTGTCAGCTCCGTGCCAGCCGATGCAATCGTGCCACTTGGTGTTGACTATGTCATCCCAAATAGTGAGGAAAAGGATCAATCCGTTGTTACCTCAGAGAAGATTGATGAAGAACTTGAAGTGGAAGAAAATGCTTCAACTCCACTAGTAACATTGCCCCAGCCTCAGTTGACTGCTGAAGAGGCCGGCATTGAAGAAATTGTTGAGCACATGGACATTTGCAACACAACACCTGTCATCAATGATGAATATTGGGAAGCTGCTCACCCAAATTCCCCAATGACCTCTCCTCTATCAAAGATTCCTCAGTCGTCGGCTTAGACTGAAAATTGAACAAGGATATGATGACTTTTCCGCCATTGCTTCTGAAGAGATCCCAGCTACATCAGCTGATGAAATTGCTGCTCCAACTGCCACTGAGGAAACTACTATGCAAATTCCTAACTCTCAAGAAGTTCCTGCTATGCTATGACAGCCCAAGTGCCGCCCCTGCCTGTTATGGCATTGTAACCTATGTGGGACTGTGTGTCATGAGTTGTATGGAATGAGTTTGCTCTTTTGCCATGCCATTGTTTCATGCATCATGCATCATATCATTTCATCATCATGTCTTGCATATTATTTTGTGGTGTGACCTTTGTGATCTTGTTGTTAGGTGGAGTGGCTCTTGTGAGTGTTCTTGTGGATGTGTGTGCTTGAGTGGGAATCAACTCCTTCCCCTCTCTTATTATTTCAAACAAACCAACCTATAACCTTTTATTCCTACTATCATTCTTCATAAGAATTAACTTGCTGGTAAATTTGTTAAAAATGTTCATGTTGTAGCCAATATTATTTTGAGTCTATGTGTGTTGTCCTTTTGGTGTTTTGAGCTTTGTGATTTTGGGGTTCTAAATAAAACAGGGGCTGCTATTTCAAAAGGTGTTTAATTAGCTGGCCCTAAAATTCATCTTGATATTTTATTCAAATAGGGCATAATTCCTTATGGTGTCAAGTATTTTATTTTGTTGAAAATCCATTTTATTTTCACTAGGGATTTTCTTGTTTTTTTTTTGTTTATACAAAGGAACCGTATGTTTGTTTTGTTTGCGAGAGAAGGAAAGCTATTTCGGATCATTCCCCCGTGCGGCCCAGACCAAGTAGCGATGTCTACCTGCTCCCGTCATCTGTCCATCAGGTTCAGCGAGGATGTCACAGCCCTGGAAGTTGATTGCATTAGTTGCATCATGTGCATCATGTCATCATGCTAGAATTTAAATGAAACTTGAAATGGGGATTGCCAAACCCTAGCACCTCATTAATTAATCCAAATTCCAACAATTGAATTTTCAATGATTTCAAAATACTCTTCAAAAATGTTCACTGTTTCTGATAAATGTTGGCAATAACATATTAGGGGACATCTTAATTTTTAGAACAAATTTAGCATTTTAAAATACCCATTAATGCTATTGAAATCAATTAATAAAGCATTATAAATGTGATAGTTGTCTACAAATGTCCAAATCTTTTTGTGGAAATTTAAAATAATCAGACTATATTTTATAAATATTGGGCATTTTGTACTAGGTATTTTGGCCTCACTAATAAAAGAAGAATGTCAAAATAAAGAAAACAGGAAATAAAAATAGAGAAAAGAAAGCATACCTGGTGCTTACCTGGCCCAGAGCCGGCCCAGCCCAGCTCCCTCTCCCCAGTCGTCTTCCTCCTCAGGACAGTAGGCAGAGCGCGTGCTCCCGCGCACGCACACGCGCCCGTGCCACCTCTTGCTTCCCCTCCACGTCGATGCGCGAGATAAGCTCGCGGGAGACGTCCGGATCAGGACGACCCCCTCCCTTCTCTCTCCCTCACTCTCTTCCCTCTCCCCTGCTTCCTCTCCCGCGTCGGACCCGAAGACCGCCGTCGCCATTGCTCGCCCCACAGCGGCCACCGGCCTCCCCTCGCCTCCCCAGCTAGTCCAGAAGCTCCGCCCCGTCCTGCTGCTGCTCCTCACCGAGGCACGTGACGCCAGATATCGCCAGTCGCCGCCCTAAGCTCTTCTTCAAGCCCCGGCCATCGGAGCTCGCCGTCGACGATTCATGACGTCCAGAGCGCCCCCAAGCCCACTGATCGTGCCATTTGCCTCCTTGTGAGCTCCCCGTCCCTTTTCTCCCTCTTCCCGTGGTCCTCCTCGCCCCTAGCCGCTAGCCTCGCCGTTGCCGAAGCTCCGGTCGCCGCCAAGTCGACGTAGCCACCGACTCCGGCGACCCCTTGTCCTCCCGTTGCCTTAGATGGATGCGGCTCTTCTCTAGCTACCCATAGGTGGTCTCCGCCGCTCAAATGGTCGTCGGAGGGCCATTTCCGGCGACCTCCACCGTCTCGGCTCGCCGCCGGCGGCCTTCCTCCGGTGAGTGCCAGCGTGGCCAGGTTAATTAGCCACTAATACCCCCCTAGCCACTGACCAGAGGGCCCCACAGGGGGTCAAAGCCCCATCAGCCTCTGGTTTGACCGGAGATTAGCCCCGGGTCAATGACAGGTGGGGCCCAGCTCTGTTTAACTCTGGATTAGGTTAAAAACAAATAAATTACTTAATTAATTTAATTAGACACTGACTGGTGGGCCCCGCTGCATTAATTAGTATTAGGAAATAAATTAAAACCTATTAGTGTCTGTGTCACTGACCAGTGGGTCCCACTGGTCAGGTTTGACCTGGACCTGGTCCAGTTGACCTGCTGATGTAGGCATGACCTCGGCATGACATAATAATAATTTTCTGTAATAAAATAAGTCCAGAAAATGCTTAAAACTTCTAAAAATCATAGAAAATAATCTACAGCTCAGATGAAAATAATTTATATATGAAAAATGATCAGAAAAATCCAAAGAACCTGTTTATGCCATGATCATGCATGTTTGAACAAGTTAACATCACCAAGTAGGACATTTTATGATTAGGCCAATATATGAAATATCATTTGGAGTTGGAAATTCAAACTTGTATGAATTCCACTTCAACCAATTTGACTAACCACTCCTCTAGGTTAGTTAAGTACCTCAATATGCCATGTCATACATCATGATTGTTGCATTGCATTGAATATATTCTTTCTTTCTATTTGCCGGTGGTTATTCCCTCTCGGTAGACGATGATTCCGATGATGTGAACGTTGACACTAATGAAGAGAAGTATATCTTTAGGATTGTCAGGCAAAGAAAATCCCCTTGAGCATACTGATATCAACCCACTCTCTTGCTCCTGCTCCCTTTTACTGCATTAGGACAACAACGATTCAACTATTACATGTCAACGGTAGTTGAACCCATTCCTTTGCATGACCTGTCTTTGCCACAGTAAATAGTTGAAACCACTTAGCATGAGTAGCAACTGTTTGAGCCTTGTTGTGCTTACTCATACATGCATGCTTAATTACTGCACCTGCTATGCTTAGAATCGTGTCGTATCGGGTTTGATACATCCGGGTGATGGATCGGAATGGCAGTGTTCATGTCCTAGGTGTGAGAGCTAAGTGTGTGAACACGATTTGGTAACGATAACAATGAGAGGTCATGTAGGAGTACATGGCGGGTTGTCTCATCGGGACCGTCCTTAAGAACTGAGTTCTATGTATGTTATCCAAGACAAGATACTACCACACATTGGGTTCCGGTAACTCGACCCCGCTCGACTTATTAATCGCCTAGACCTCTGTCCAGGAGTTGCACCTAGTTTCTGGAGTTTGTAGGGAAAGTGTTGGCGGTCGTGTATAGTGCTGCCCGACGGGGTGGACTATGATGCGGTACAGACACAGTGGCACGGTGTACCAAGTGGCACCCGAACGGTGGGCTTGGGAACCCTGCGCACATCATTTGTGGCTGTAGCGGAAACTTCGGCCGGACTTCCGTACGGGTTCAACCTCGGATAGGCGATAAACCTGGACTAGGGACTTGTGTGGTTGACGGTCGTGGCCGACGCCCACACCAGTGCTTCTGCTTGAAGGTTGCCGAGATGCATGACGTGCATATGGTGCTAAGTGGCGAGAGCATGTGTGAAGAAGTATACCCCTGCAGGGTGAAATAATCTGTTCGAATAGCCGCGTCCTCGGATATGGACTACTTGGAGAACTTATGTGGTTCATAGATAACTGAAAGTGGATACTCTAAAATACGCAAGATAAGCGTGAGTGTTATGGATGGCCTTCTCGTAGGGAGACGGAAGTGGATCCATAGTGGTGTATTGATTGGTGAATATGTGGACTCGTGTGCGCTATCCAACCTCAAAGAAAGCACTTGTAGTCGTAGTATAGGTTAGCCAAGAGTCAAAGCTGGCTTGCTGCAATGAACTCCACAACCCCCTTCATTGATACTTGTGCATATGTAGTTAGTTTTGATGTAAGTCTTGCTGAGTACTCTTGTACTCACATTTTCTTAATTTATGTTTTGCATAGGAGACGTTGGTCTCATTAGTGATCGTTTCAACGTGAAGTTTGATGTTGACCGAGATAGCTTGGGAATCCCAGACAGAGGTCTGGTTCCTTTGGTAGGGTCGTTGTAGCTTTTCAGGCTCCTCTAGCCACTTTTGTAGAGGTCTGTACCCAGACATGTTTAACTTCCGCTTGCTTGTTTGAATGTTATGTATGTTGGGTCTTGTGACCCTGCTTGTAACATCCTATTGTAATGGCTCTTCTGAGCCTTCTAAATAAATGTTGTAATGTTGTATAGTTATGTTGTGATGCTATAGTTGTATCTATGCATATCGGGCATGTCATGCGTACGTGTGACGTGCAATGGTATGTATGGGATCCGACACCTAGTTGCGCGCCTTTAGTAGTACTCTTTACGGGGAACTGCCTCTTTGTGCTTCCACCGAGCTTGGTAGCTTGCTACTGCTCCGGACACATTGATTGACCGGCATGTATCCTTCTTTGCTGCTGTGTCTGTCCCTTTGGGGAGATGTCTCGCAGTGTAATGGAGTCCCTGTAGCCTGCTATGACTCATCTACGTGCAGTGATGACATTTATGTCCCACGGCGTAATGGAGTCCTTGTAGCTTGCTATGACTCGTCTACACACGCTAGAGATCGACACCTGCATTGCTGGGTTATGTATGCCTGTCCCTGTACGGATGTGCCACTTGGGTTCTACGACTAGTCATGTCGGCCCGGGTTCTTTGACATTTGAATGCTAGCGACACTTTCACATACGTGAGTCAAAATACGCAAATGGTCCCGGCCCAGGTAAGGTGGCAGCTGTGGAGATAACCATGTGTGAGACCACAAAGTGATGTGATGTGTTACTTGCTGGATTCTTATGGCTTAGAATTGGTGTCCCGACAGAGGAGCACCTCCCCGCAATGCCGCATTGCTGTTGCCGTCGTCCGCAAGGGAGCAGAGCTCGCCGTCGTTCTTCTTCCTCTTCAGCTCGCCGTCGTCTGCGTCCCTGCGGCTCCAAGAACCCCTCGGTGAGTCGCCGCATCCCCGCTGTCCTTTCTTCCCTGTGTAGGCCCATGCATCGTCACCATAGTGCTCGTCACCGCCGGTCGGAAAGGCGTGGCCTTGAGGTCGCCTCCATCCTCCTCGTCGCGAGACGAGCAAGGGAATGGAAACCCATAGATCCCCGCTTCCCTTCTGCCAATTAGCGTCGCCGGAGTGCCCGTGTAGTCGCGGAATCATCGCCGCCGTTTGCTGTCGCCGGAGAGTGCAGACATCTTCAGTCTTGTCAGCTAAGTCCTGATAGTTAGTACTAGTGGGCTCGATGCCCCTCTTTGGTTTAATCCAAAGCGTAGCGCGGTGGTAGGGAGCCGAGGGCAAGACCGCAAGGTCTGGGGATCGAATCCCAGCCCCCCTATTGGTTTCTTTTTTTCTGGCTGGCTGGTGTGGTGCGTGGCATTTGGATCCGGTGTGGTAACACCCGAATCTCGTGTGGTGGCGGTGTGTGTGGTGTGTGCTGGCGTGTGTGCAGGATTTCCTGTGGCCAGCAGGGATTCGGTGTGGTTATATGTATGTGTATGTGAGTGTGTATTGTTATGTGTGTGGTGTGTATGTGATGGATCTGGTGTGGCGCTAGATCCAGATGTGTGTGTGTGTGCGTGTGGCAGTGTTGTGTGTGTATGTGCTAGTGTGTGTGTATGACAGTGGGCCTGGCCCCACATGTCATGTACTAGGGGGCCCTGGTGCCTATGCTAGGTGGGCCCCCCTGTAATTGTTGTTTTTTTCTTTTATTGTTATTAGTGATTTAATTGTTATAATAGGTTATTTCCATTTCTAGTATAATTGCCAAATCTGGATATGTGCATTTTTTATCATGAGCATTTTAGGTAACTTTTCACTTATAGGAATGGGTGATGTTTTGGTATCTAATGTTTTGCCATGAAGCTCCATGTGAACATATGAGTATGATACATGATTTTGGCGCAGAATCACCCAAGGAATCCATTGGTGTGACTTGTTTGGGCATTTGAGCAAGTTTGATAAAATGTCATTTTTGTCTCAAAGTGCCATTTTGTCATTTTTGTTATATTTAACCCATGCATGATATAATATTTGTGCCAACATGAATATGGTAGTCTTTCATGAGTAGAATGCCATGGTATTTATTTTTGTCATGTTAACCTTACAAATAAGTGGGAACCATGCTCTAAAGTGTCTACTAAAATATTGCTGTTTTCAAAATGCTAAATATTTCAAGTCTGAGAATCTTTTAATATTTTTATGCCATGAAGAGTGGATACTACCACGTGATATGTTGTGAATTAGCTCAAGCTCAGTGCTATTGTTTTGAAGTAGATGTTGTCCTCTACCCCCCTGTTAATTTTCATGCCATGAGGTGGTCTCTCTCACCATTAGTCTCTGATGTCAACTTGCTATCATCTTAACTCAGATTCCAGAAAACTGTGATTTTCACAAAGTCCCTAGAATTTTTTTCATGATGCCAACTTGGGAGCTTCATGCTTATTGATTTGTGCCTCCATTCCAGATTGTGTAGTTGGATAGTTTGATAAGAACGCTATGTAGTTTCTAGCAATGCCTTGTTTGTGGTTGGAGGCTTCCTGTAGCTCTAGTTATTGGCTGTGTAAGTTGCTATGTTGCTGTTTTGTGGCAGATTGTTGTTTTAATGTTTTGTGACTTGTGGGAGCTATGCTTCATGGAATTGCTTTATATTTGGCTCTATTGTGGGTATTTTTTCATTGCCTAACCATTGGCTACCTTGGAATGCCAAGGAATTGCCCATGGGCTTCATTGTCTCGTGTTTTTCCTTCGTAACTTGCCGTGAGCGTATCGTGAGAACCGTTACTCCGTTTCTTATGTTCCACATATGCATTTGCTTCAATTTTGCATGAAGCATCCATATTTTCCATGATCATGCATGTTAAAACAACTTAACATGAGGTGCTGTCCAGAATAATAAACAACTAATCTATTGCATGTGAAACATGACTAGTTTAGGATTGCCATGCTAAATACTTCAAAGAATCATGCATCATCTTGTTTGTGCACTGCACCTTGGTTGTTTGTTTATTCCTTGCTGTTTATTGTGGGTAGACGTGAGTGTTGAACCTGAGAACGAGGATCCAGGAGAGTACCACTACGAGGAACCTGCTCCTTGTCCCTCTGAAGAACCAACAGGCAAGATGATCGTACCCGGATCCTAACACTATTTTTGCTTTGCTAGATGTATCATTTTTTATCGTTACTATTGTTACTTACCACTTGAATGTCAAGCCTCCTATATTGCATGATAGCCTCTATCCCCTCCACATCCTAGAAAACCTTGTTCGATTAAGTTACTGCTGCTCAGCCCCTCTTATAGCATTCTTAGTTGCAGGTGTAGGTTGTTTCCATGTGATAACATGGATATATGGAGATATCACAATATTTACTATTATTCAATTTAATGCACCTATATATCTCGGTATGGTGGAAGGCTTGGCCTTTTGTTCGGTGTTTTGTTCCACTTTTACTGCCATAGTTACTTGTTACCGGTGTTAATTTTCCATACTTTGCGCTCCTAACATGCTCGGGGTTGTTATGGGGACCCCCTTGATTATTCGGGTGAGATTAAGACTTGTCTGGCAAGACGCAACATTGGTACTATTTGCTTAACAACTTAACAAAAAATGCATAGGGCTTTGCAACCTCGTGGATACTTAATCAACAACCCGGGCCAATGCTCCTCATGAGTGTTGGTCCAAACTAGAGCACCATGCGGGTCCAACCCAGGGCAACTCGGGAGATTTCTATCAGGCCACTGTACACTTCGCTTATCCGGTCGTGTCCTGAGAACGAGATACGCGGCTCTTATCGGGTTCGTCGACACGTCGGGAGGTCTTGCTGGACTTGTTTTACCTTTCTCGAGTGGCTTTCATGTGGAACTCTCATCTTCGTTGGGCTATCTCAAGGTGTTGGTTTTCCTTTGGAGTTGACTATGATGATTGCGAGATCCGTGGTCGAGGTTATTCCCATGGAGTGTGGTTAATTTATGATGGATTAGTTGGAGCACCCCCGCAAGGTTAAATCTTTCGGAAAGCCGTGCCCGCGGTTATGTGGCAACTTGGTTATTTGTTTAACACCCGGTCATAGTCAACCTGAAGTTAACTCTAATTAAATACACCAACTATGTGAGTAACCGTGATCGTCTCTACTCGTGAACATGAACCGAGAGAGAACATGAAGGGTTATGTCTGAAGTAAGTAGGTGTTCAGTATCTCTTAGAGGTCATTCTAGTTCTCAATCATTTATCGTAGACCACATATTTACTTTCATGTTCTCGTAAGATTAGCCACAATATATGCTTAGAGCTGTTGCAAACTAAACACTCATCCCCCATCCAACGTATAAGCTTGAATAGTCTCGGCACCCTGGCGCGAGATTACTGAGTCCCCGTGGTTCACAGATTACTACAACAAATACATGTGCAGGTGTAGAGGACTTCGTGCCAGATGACGAGACGCAGCTCCAGTGGGAGTACGATGAAGAATGTGGCAGGATGTATGTCACATATCCAGACGAGTAGAGTGGACGTGGTCGTGATCTTATGGGCTAGCAAGCCAGTGTCATTACTTCATTTTATCGTTTATTTTCGTCCATAGCCGGACCATGCCTTTGGTTTGATGTTTGAATAAATTGTGTGGACTTGTAATTTAGCGTGTGGCAAGTGTAAGCCAACTCGTATACTCCTCTCTTCCTAAATGTATGATGTAATGATGCTGTACTTACAAATGACAAGATGCGCCTCTATCCCTATCGAGGCCCCCGTGCCTTAATATGGATACGCGCACATATTGTGCGTGACAAGTTGGTATCAGAGCCATACGACTATAGGAGCTCTTTGCTGGATTGAACTTGGCCGAGTCGAGTCTAGTAAAACTATTTTGAGTCTAGTTATATCGGAGAGTAGGTTTCTTATTACTCCTCTTATATGCTCTGGTGAGGTATTCGACTTAGGAATTTTGATTCCAATCCTCTTCTCGCTCAAACAAAATTTTAGGATCGCGCGGATATTTTGGTGTCCATATGATACCGATGTGACGAGTTCTGTCTTGGTGCCTCCTGTCTGACTTGATTTCTTCCGGGGAGTCGAGCTCTAGGGAATTCTGGGCACATCGTTATCATTCAGTTTCCTTAGTATCTAAGGACGGAGGATGTTCGAAATTGCTTCAATACTTATCGTGGTGAGATAAGATCGGAGTCACCCAGTACTGGGGAGGCATCCGGGGTACCGCCATGATTGGTATCGTTGTGCTTTCGAGGATTCGAGTTAGATGGATTTCCGAAGTCTCTGGTTATGTGTTGAAGGATGGATACAATTGGGGTGTAGGATTGTTAGTTGTGTGAGATATTTCCTCGTTGTATCCCCCACACTGGATTGCATCACCAGAAAGTTTTCGGAAGTTCTTAGGTGGGAATTCAATTAGCTGTTAGGATTATTTTCTTCAAATGTATGAAGGCATATACATTTGTTCCGAGCAACATTAGCTCAATACTTTTTTGTTATTGCAAGTGGCTTCTAATGTCTGATGATGTTATCGCTAACCGAAGAAGGCGTTCTTACTAATTTTTTCAATACGAAGGCTAGCATGTTATTCCATTCAACATCTTTCAAGTCATTTGACTCAGCTTATTGCTATCATCTTTGTCAATGAGGTGTTGATGTTCTTGTCCATCTTCAGGATGGCTCTACCAACTCGCAGGAATCCAGGTCAGGGTGAGGAGCACTTTGCTACTCCACCACCACCACCACCACCACTGCCTCCTCCTCCTCCAGATGCTTGGAAAGATGTGATGGCCGCGACCAATGCCAATACTCTAATATTGCTCAGGTTGTTGCAAGAAAGAGATCAGGGTCAGCAAGGCTATCAAGGGAGTTTTCAGTATCAAGCAGTTCCTTGCCAACCAGACCAAGTCCTTCACCTGTTGTGACCAGCCTTTGGATGCGAATGATTGGCTCTGTGACATGAGTAAGCATTTTGAGTGCAGCAATGTCAGACCAGAGGACTTTGTCAGATACGCGTCGTTCCAGCTCAAGGGTCAGGCAGCGGATTTGTGGCAGCAGTAGAAGGATTCCAGGGGTGATCGTGTTGTTACTTGGGACGATTTCTGTCGTGACTTTAGGGATCATTACATTCTGACAAGCTTTTTCAAGGAAATGTGTGAGAAGTTCAGGCACCTGAAGCAGGGACGCAAGTCTGTCTACCAATACAATGTTGAGTTCCAGAATCTGGCCCGTTATGCTAAGCAAGATGTTCCAGATGACAAGTCCATGATTTCTCAGTTCAGAGGTGGTCTCAAGGATGAGCTTCTCCCGGGTCTGGTCCTTTAAGAGCCTCGTGAGTTTGATCAGTTCTACAATACGTCTTTGAAGTTCGAGGCAACTCAGCTCAAGTTGGAGAACTCAAGGAAGCGTTCTAGGGATTCCTATTCTTCTTCTTCCAGCTCTGAGATGGTTCCTAAGTAGCAGAAGTATTGGGTTCGTAATCCTCCTACGTTTTGCCCTCAACGGCAGAAGCAGTTCAATGGTCGTGGTTCTTCCCACCCACCCAACCCAGGTTATCAGCAGAGACCTTAGGTTCCCAAGTCAAATTTTGTTCCTCCTCTAGGCAACTTTCGTTCGCTATCTGAGGTTACTTGTCACAAGTGTAGTCAGAAGGGTCACTACTCAAACAAGTGCAACAACCAGCAGCGTCTTCCACCTCCTCCTCTAGTCAGGCCCCCAGGCACTGCAATGGTGAAGCATAATCCCAAGTCAACAAGGGTGAACATGGTGAATGTAGTAGAGGCAGAGCATTCCGCTCAAGTGATCATGGGTAATCTTTCAGTCAATTCTTTTACTACAAAAGTGTTATTTGATACTGGTGCATCACATTGTTTCATGTCAAAGCCTTTTTTCATAAAGCATGATCCTCCGTCGGTATCATTGGATAGACCTTTGGGTATTGTTTCTCCGAGTTCTTTGATGAGAACCAATTTAGTGCTTCCGGATGTTTCTATCAAGATGGGCAGCTATTCCTTCTTGGCTTCTCCTTTTGTTCTTGGCAATTTTGATATTGATCTCATTCTTGGCATGGAATTTCTGGCTACGTACCAGGCGCATGTTGATTGTCACGCCAAAGAGGTCAAATTGACTCATCCTTCAGAAGACGTGATCATTTTCGTTGCTCGCGATGACACGATCCGTCTCTGTGCTCTTAATGAGAAGGGTGAGATCTTGGCTATTTCTCAAATTCCAGTGGTTTGTGAGTATGAAGATGTCTTTCCCAAAGAATTGCCAGGAATGCCTCTGCACTGGCCAGTCGAGTTTGTGGTTGATCTCGAACCTGGAACTGAACCGGTTTGCAAGCGTCCTTATAAACTTGGCCCCAAAGAGCTGAATGAGTTGAAGAAGCAGCTAGATGAACAAGAACGTCTGGGTCTGATCAGACCAAGTTCTTCTCCATGGGGTTGTGGTGTTTTGTTTGTCAAGAAGAAGGATGGCACAAACCGGCTTTGTGTCGATTACCATCCATTGAACAAGAAGACAATCATAAACAAGTACCCACTTCCCAACATCAATGAGTTGTTTGAACAACTGAAAGGTGCCAAGGTTTTCTCGAAGCTTATTCTTCGCATGGCCTATCATCAGATTCACATTCGCGAAGAAGATATTCGAAAGACCGCTTTCAGGACGAGTTTTGGCTCTTATGAGTACACCGTCATGTCGTTTTGTCTTGCCAATGCTCCTCCAACCTTCTCAAGAATGACGAACTTCATATTCTCCCCGTTCAAGAACGAGTTCGTCTTGGTCTATTTGGATGATATCCTTGTGTTCTCGGAGACAGAAGAAGAGCATGCAGAGCATCTCCGACTTGTGCTTGACAAGTTAAGAGAGCATCGGTTCTATGCTAAGTTTTCCAAGTGTGAGTTTTGGCTCAAAGAAGTTGTGTACCTTGGGCATGTGATCTCTGCCGAGGGCATTAAAGTGCACCCTGAGAAAGTTGAGGTAATCTTGAAGTGGGAGCCTCCTCAGAATGTGAAGCAGCTTCATAGATTCCTTGGGCTTGCAAGTTATTGCAGAAGATTCATGGAGAACTTCACTCAAATTTCCAAGCCTCTGTTGAATCTCCTCTAGAAGCATGTCAAGTATGTTTGGTATCCTGAGTGTGATGTGGCATTCAATACGCTCAAGCAGAGACTGACTTTAGCTCTAGTTCTAGTTCCTCCTGAGCAATCAAAGCCTTTCCAAGTCTTTTGTGATGCTTGTCTCCAAGGTCTTGGTGGAGTTCTCATGCAACATAAGAAGATTGTTGCTTATACCTCACGTCAGTTGAAGCCTGTCGAGAAGAACTACCCCACTCATGATCTCGAGTTGGCGGCAGTTGTGCACGCTCTGATGACTTGGAGGCATTTGTTGTTGTGTAGGCCAGTTGAGGTGTACACTAATCACAAGAGGTTGAAGTACATTTTCACTCAACCAAATCTCAATCTTCGGAAGTCTCATTGGGTGGAAATGCTTGAGGACTTCAACCCAAGTATCGAGTATACTCTGTGTAAAGCAAATGTCATTGCAGACGCACTCAGCCGAAAGGCATACTGCAACAGTCTCATTCCGAAGCCTCTTCACCCCGAGCTTTGTGAAGTCTTTTGCAAGCTCAACCTTCAGATTATTCTGCAAGGATTTCTTTCCAATCTTCAAGTCTCTCCGACTCTGGAAGATCAGGTTCACCAAGCTCAACTTCTTGACGCGATGGTGAAGAAAGTGAAGAAAGGTGTGGCCAAGGGCATTCCAAAGTATAAGTGCTTCCCTGTTGATGAAAAAGATACCTTGTTCTTTGAGGACCGTCTGGTGGTTCCAAAAGGTGATCTCAGGAAGGTTATCATGGACGAAGCACACAATTCTCTCCTATCCATTCACCCAGGCAGTTCCAAGATGTATCAGGATCTCAAGCAAACGGTCTGGTGGACTTGTATGAAGCGTGAGATTGCTCAGTTCATGAATGAGTGTGATGTTTGTCGCAGAGTGAAGGCAGGACATCAACGTCCAGCGGGTCTCCTTCAGCCTTTGGCGATTCCCAAGTGGAAATTTGACCACGTGGAGATGGATTTCGTCACTGGCTTTCCTAAGTCCAAGAGGGGCAACGATGCCATCTTTGTGGTTATAGACAAGCTGACCAAAGTTGCTCCTTTCCTTCCGATCAAAGAATCTATCTCGCCAGCCCAGTTAGCAGAGCTGTATACGTCAAGGGTAGTTTCTTTGCACGGTATTCCTCAACTCATCTCATCTGACCGTGGAAGCCTCTTCACTTCCAAGTTTTGGGAGTCCTTCCAGACTGCTATGGGTACAAAGATCTGTTTCAACACGACATTTCATCCGCAGACAAGTGGTCAAGTTGAGAGAGTCAATCAAATCCTTGAGGACATGCATAGGACCTGTGTGATCTCTTTCGGCATGAAGTGGGAAGATTGCCTTCCATACGCTGAATTTTCATACAACAACAACTTTCAGGCTAGCTCAGGCAAGGCCCCTTTCGAGATTCTCTATGGCAGGAAGTGTCGTACCCCACTCAATGGGTCTGAAACCGGCGAGCATCAAATTTTGGGCAATGACATGATCACCGAAGCAGAAGAGATGTGTCATGTCATTCGTGAGAAACTCAAAGGAGCTCAATCCCAACAGAAGAGTTATTATGATAACAAACATCGGGATGGCTCCTTCCAAGTTGATGACCTTGTCTATCTCAGAGTTTCTCCCATGAAGGGCACTCAGTGGTTTGGAATCAAAGGGAAGCTAGCTCCTTGCTTTGTTGGTCCTTTCAGAGTTGTTGGCAAGAGAGGTGAATTTGCTTATCAACTAGAGCTTCCTCCAAACTTCGCAAATGTGCATGATGTCTTCCATGTTTCTTAGCTCCGGAAATGCTTCAAGACTCCCGAGCGTACCATTGACCTCCAAGACATTGATCTCGAACAAGACCTTTCTTATCGTGAGCATCCAGTTGCTATTCTCGAAGAAACTGAGCGTAAGATTGGCAATAAGTTAATCAAGTTTCTCAAGGTGAAGTGGTCTCATCATTCTGACAAACAAGCTACTTGGGAACATGAGGATCTTCTCCGTTCCGAATATGCAGAGTTCTTTCGTTCCTAGATCTCGGGTCGAGATCCTCTTGTAGTGTGGGAGAGTTGTGACGGACCAAGTGCTACCCCTGCCTGTTATGGCATTGTAACCTATGTGGGACCTTCTGTCACGAGTTGTATGGAATGAGTTTGCTCTTTTGCCAGGACATTTCATGAATCATGCATCATATCATTTCATCATCATGTCTTGCATATTATTTTGTGGTGTGCCCCTTGTGATCTTGTTGTGAGGTCGAGTGGCTCTTGTGAGTGTTCTTGTGGATGTGTGTGCTTGAGTGGGCATCAACTCCTTCCCCTCTCTTGTTATTTCAAACAAACAAACCTATAACCTTTTATTCCTATTATCGTTCTTCAACAGAATTAACTTGCTGGTAAATTTGTTAAAAATGTTGATGTTCTAGCCGATATTATTTTGAGTCTATGTGTGTTGTCCTTTTGGTGTTTTGAGCTTTGTGATTTTGGGGTTCTAAATAAAACAGGGGCTGCTATTTCAAAAGGTGTTTAATTTGCAGGACCAAAAATTCATCTTGATATTTTATTCAAATAGGGCATAGTTCCTTATGGTGTCAAGTATTTTATTTTGTTGAAAATCCTTTTTATTTTCACCAGGGCTTTTCTTGTTTTTCTTTTGTTTATAGAAAGGAACCCTCTGTTTGTTTTGTTTGCAAGAGAAGGAAAGCTGGCCAGATCCTTCCCCCGTGCGACCCAGACCAGGTAGTGATGGCTACCTGCTCCCGTCGTCCGTCCGTCAGGTTTAGAGACCAGGGCGAGCGAGCGCGCGTCGCCGTGACCTTCCTCCGTCGCATCGTCGTCAGCCCCGGTCCTATTTAGTTCCCCTCGGCATGCGTGTGCCCTAGGGTTTCGTGCTTTCCCCTCACGTCACCGCCATCTCCATCTCCCCTCCTTCCTCTCCCGGGTTCAGAGTGAGAGAGGTAAGTTCAGAGGTGTGGCCGGTCTTCCTCGTCGCCGTCGCCGTCGCCGCGGTGGCCCTCTTCGCTGGTGGGGATGGTGTGCGGAACCCTGGAGTCGTCCTCGTTCCATTCTGCATGCTAGGGGACGAGGAGCACCTCCCCACAGCGCTACTTTGCCGTCGCCGTCGTCCGCAAGGGAGCAGAGCTCGCCGTCATTCTTCTTCCGCTTCGTCTCGCCGTCGTCTGCATCGCCGCGCCTCCGAGAACCCTCGGTGAGCCGTCGTGTCCCCGCTGCCCTTTCTTCCCCGCGTAGGCCCGTGCATCGTCGTCGTAGTGCTCATCGCCGCCGATCGGAAAGGCATGGCCTTGAGGTCGCCTCCGTCCTCCTCGTCGCGAGATGAGCAGGGGAGTGGAACCGCGTAGACCCCCGCTTCCCTTCTGCCAATTAGCGTCGCCAGAGTGCCCGTGTAGTCGCCGGAATCATCGCCGCTGTTTGCTATCGCCTGAGAGTGCAGATTTCTTCAGTTTCGTCAGTTAAGTCCCGACCGTTAGTACTAATGGGCTCGATGCCCCTCTGTGGTGTAATCCGAAGCGTAGCGCAGTGGTAGGGAACCGGGGGCGAGACCACAAGGTATGGGGACCAAATCCCTGCCCCCCCATTGGTTTCTTTTTTTCTGGTTGGCTAGTGTGGTGCGTGGCGTTCGGATCCGGTGTGGTAACACCCGGATCTGGTGTGGTGGTGTGTGTGTAGTGTGTGCTGGCGTGTGCATAGGATTTCCTGTGGCCAGCAGGGATCCGGTGTGGTTATGTGTATGTGTATGTGAGTGTGTATTGTTATGTGTGTGGTGTGTATGTGATGGATCTGGTGTGGCGCTAGATCCAGATGTGTGTGTGTGAGGCAGTGTTGTGTGTGTATGTGCTAGTGTGTATGTATGACAGTGGGCCTGGCCCCACATGTCATGCACTAGGGGGCCCTGATTCCTATGCTAGGTGGGCCCCCTGTAATTGTTATAATAGGTTATTTCCATTTCTAGTATAATTGCCAAATCTGGATATGTGCATTTTTTATCATGAGCATTTTAGGTAAGTTTTCATTTATTGGAATGGGTGATGTTTTGCTATCTAATGTTTTGCCATGATGCTCCGAGTGAACATATGAGTATGATACATGATTTTGGGGTAGAATCACCCAAGGAATCCATTGGTGTGACTTGTTTGGGCATTTGAGAAAGTTTGACAAAATGTCATTTTTGTCTCAAAGTGCCATTTTGCCATTTTTGTTATATTTAATCCATCCATGATATGATATTTGTGCCAACATGAATATGGTAGTCTTCGATGAGTAGAATGCCGTGGTATTTATTTTTGTCATCTTAACCTTGCAAATAAGTGGTAACCATGCTCTAAAGTGTCTACTAAAATGTTGTTGTTTTCAACATGCTAAATATTTCAAGTCTGAGAATCTTTTAATATTTTTATGCCATGAAGAGTGGATGCTACCAAGTGATATGTTGTGAATTAGATCAAGCTCAGTGCTAGTGTTTTGAAGTAGAAGTTGTCCTCTACCGCCTTGTTAATTTTCATGCCATGTGGTGAACTTGCTATCAGCTTAACTCAGATTCCAGAAAACTGTGATTTTCACTAAGTCCCTAGAATCTGTTTCATGATGCCAACTTGTGAGCTTCATGACTATTTATGTGTGCCTCCATTCGGGATTGTGTAGTTGGATAGTTTGACAAGAATGCTATGTAGTTTATGTTAATGCCTGGTTTGTGGTTGGAGGCTTCCTGTAGCTCTAGTTACTGGCTGTGTAAGTTGCTATGTTGCTGTTTTGTGGCAGATTGTTGTTTTAGTGTTTCGTGATTTGTGGGAGCTATGCTTCGTGGAATTGCTTGATATTTGGCTCTATTGTGGTAGGTTTTTTATTGCATAACCAGTGGCTACCTTGGAATGCCAAGGAATAGCCCATGGGCTTCATTGTCTTGTGTTTTGCCTTTGTAACTTGTCGTGAGCGTATCGTGAGAACCGTTACTCCGTTTCTTACGTTCCACATATGCATTTGCTTAGATTTTGCATGAAGCATCCATATTTGCCATGATAATGAATGTTCAAACAACTTAACATGAGGTGCTATCCAGAATCATAAACAACTAATCTAGTGCATGTGAAACATGACTAGTTTAGGATTGCCATGCTAAATACTTCAAAGAATCATGCATCATTTTGTTTGTGCATTGCAACTTGGTTGTTCGTTTATTACTTGTTGTTTCTTGTGGGTAGACGCGAGTGTTGAACCTGAGAACGAGGGTCCAGGAGAGTACCACTATGAGGAACCAGCTCCTTGTCCCTCTGAAGAACCAATAGGCAAGATGATCGTACCCGAATCCCGACACTATTTCAGCTTTGCTAGATGTCTTGTTTTTTTATCGTTACTATTGTGTTACCTACCACTCGAATGTCAAGCCACCTACATTTCCATGATATCCTCTAACCCCTCCACATCCTAGCAAACCTTGTTTGGCTAAGTTACCGCTGCTTAGCCCCTCTTATAGCGTTCTTAGTTGTAGGTGCAGGTTGTTTCCATGTGATAACATGGATATCTGGAGATATCACAATATTTACTGTTATTCAATTTAATGCACCTATATATCTTGGTATGGTGGAAGGCTTGGCCTTTTTCTTGGTGTTTTGTTCCACTTTTACCGCCATAGTTACTTGTTACCAGTGTTAAGTTTCCATACTTTGCGCTCTTAACATGCTTGGGGTTGTTATGGGGACCCCCTTGATTATTCGGGTGAGATTAAGACTTGTCTGGCAAGACCTAACATTGGTACTGTTTGCTTAACAACTTAACAAAAAATGCATAGGGCTTTGCAACCCTGTGGATAATTAATCCACAACCCGGGTCAGTGCTCCTCATGAGAGTTGGTCCAAACTAGAGCACCGTGCGGGGCTAACCCGGGGCAACTCGGGAGATTTCTATCAGGCCAGTGTATGCTTTGCTTATCCGTTCGTGTCCTGAGAACGAGATACGTCACATATCCAGACGAGTAGAGTGGCCATGGTCGTGATCTTCGGGGCTAGCAAGCCAGTGTCATTACTACATTTTGTCGTTTATTTTTGTCCGTAGTCGGACCCTGCCTTTGGTTTGATGTTTGAATAAATTCTGTGGACTTGTAATTTAGCATGTGGCAAGTGTAAGGCAACTTGTATACTCCTCTCTTCCTAAATGTATGATGTAATGATTCTCTACTTGCGACCGACAAGATGCGCCTCTATCCCTGTCGAGGCCCCGTGCCTTAATATGGATAGGCGCGCATCTTGGGCGTGACATATGCCTAAGGAGATTGTGGGCCGCTTCAAGCAAAACCTTCAGCCAAAGTCAAGAATGCCACTCAAAGTTTCAAAGCGCCCCAAATTCATCAAGACCAATTTCTTCAATGAGCACATTTTCTTCACTAGACCCAATCCATATGACTCAGCAAGGGTCAGTCGCACCAGATTTTGGACTCCAACACAGATGAATTATTATGCATCAGTACTGTTTGACAAGAAGAAAGTCTTCGAGCACCATCAAATTCCTCATGCAGATATGGAAACAATCCCATCCTTCACGCCCGTGCTCTCAGTTCTTCACGATGCCGGAATTCTTCCATTCTGTGTGGATATCTGCAATTGGAATGAAGGGCTCATTCTTCAATTCTATGCCACTCTGCACATCATAGGTGATGCTTCTGACATCAACTCATGGGTTGTGAATTGGATGACTGGATCAACCCATTATGCTACACCAGCCTCTGAATTGCTTTGGTTAGTCCTAGTTCCAATTCCCTCAGAAGAAGCCGCTTCCTCGTTGATGAAATTGCTCTGCCCGACCATATGATGCAAGTGCTGATGAAACCGCTGGCTCCTGGAAAACCTCAAAGTACAACCTTCCTTGTGAAGGATTTGCTCTATGTGACCATGACAGTTTAACGCATCCTCACCAACACCCTCTCTACTTAGAAGGGTCACAACTCTAATGAAGAAGAAGTTGAGGGAATCATGAATAACATGCTATTCAACATCATTCATGGGATTCCCATCAACTACCATGATTTCTTCATGAGGAAATTGGCCAAGGCAGCATTATCCCCATTTGAATTGAAGCCTTATGCTCCCTAGATCATGAAATTCATCAGATCAAGGTCTTCAATTCCCTTCAAAGCTGACTTCCAAAATCACTTCGGCTTTCTACCCCCGATTGAAGTCCTCAAGAGCACAATTGCCTCAGTTGAAGGAAAAGACAAGGCTGTCATTGACGAAGGCACTCATCCATTGGATGGTTAGTTTCGCAAAGCTGCATCTTACTCCACCAATGATGACACGGCTACCGAGGACTGTGCCGCAAAAGCCTCAGCGCAAAAGCCTCAAGAGTCTGCCCCTCGTGTGATGAATAATCGCGACCTTCTCATAAGTCTTCATCAGAAGGTTGATCGCAATCACAAGTGGGTGAAGTGTCAGCTTGCTTCCATTGTTCAGAACATGACTGTGACACAGAACTCTATGAGGAAAAATCATTACTATGTGCATGAAATCTTCGATCATGCATGGGACATTCTCGCACATCTCAAGATTCCTGAGGAACTCAAAGACATGGAATTTCAACAAAACTTTGAGTGGTCTCATCCTCCTCAGGAGAAATTCAAGAAAGTTCAAGTTCCTCAGCTGGTTACAAGCTCATATTCTTCATCGCGTGAGATGGATGAAGCTGAGGACGTTGATAACACTACGGTAGGCCCTGCATCGACAAACGACACCGACAACGCTGGACCTCACCAACAAGATGAAATTCTTCAAGGGGTGTTAGACCTCACTTTTTCATCCCTTTTGGTCTTTGATGACAAAGGGGGAGAAAATTTGAGTTATTCTTCAAGCGGGTCTCTATATGTGGGTTGTTTTTGTTTAAGTTACAACTCTCTCTCTTTTGAAGCTTTTGTTGGTTGAGTTGTAAACTTAAGTCCGATGGTGGTCTGAACTTTTTGAACTGCTTTCTGCATTCTTATTTCCTCAAGCACCTTAATGCATGCATGCTGAATTTCGTCAGACATCATTTTCATCATGCATTTCAAATTCTTCATATCATATGTTCAAATGCATGTATGAATTACAATATATAGGGGGAGTTCTCCATGTTTTTAACGTGCCATGCGCATTTGCAGTCCAAAGCAAATTCCTCAAATATGCACATCTCCAGGGGGGGTTCTTCTATATCTTGCAATCAAATTCTTCAAACTCGGTACTTACACTTCATATTATTATCCCCGTTGAAAACTTAACCTATTTGTCATCAATCACCAAAAAGGGGGAGATTGTAAGTGCATCTAGTGCCCCTTGGTGATTTTGGTGTATTGAAGACTTATAGGTTAAGGAACTAATGTGTTTGTGAGTGTACAGAGGCTCTATAAGTCGATGAGGAGTTTGATATATTCAGAGATTACCGACCCCCAAAATATGTATGTCTTCAAGTGAAGACTTTGGTGAAGACTTTGTTAAAGACATTGCTGAAGACTTTGGTATTCCCTGAAGACTTTAAAAATGAAGAAGTTGGTGTGACCTTGAAGATATGAATGAGGAATATGAAGCGTGAAGACTTTTGTTTTCGTAGTTTCGTTTCCTTTGTTTGAGTCATAGGAACCACCGTAGTGTTAAAGGGGGTTGAGGTAATACTAAGGAAAATTTCCAACTGATGCTCAACTCCAAAAGCCTGAACTTATCCAATCTTTCGAGTGAAGCCTTTGGAAATCTCTTGCAGATCAGTAATAGAGACGATGTTCTTGAGGTCTCTGATGAAATTGATCTGACTGAGGAGTTAGGATTTTGCCAGTGCGAATTGCCTACAAGTGAGGAACATGGTAAGCCTGAGGACTTTCATAGTTCAAAATTCCGACCGTTGTTGTGCTTGGCGCTAGCTGTCCCCAATCATCTTATCCACATAAAGGTCATATCATTGGGGGCATTTATGTCTTATCATGTCAGGTTGCACCCTGGCTATAAATAGCCACCCCCACAACCACTAGTTGGTTGGCTGCTCCGAGAGAGAACTAGCACTTGTCATTCAAGAGCAACCCATCCTCCGAGGACTTTGAGAGAAAAACATCAGTGAGGAAAAACCCAAATCCAAACCACCAAACCCAAAGTGATTGAGCATCACTGAAGTGATTATTCTTGTGTGACACCGACGCTTGTTACCTTTGAGGACTGTGTATCCTCCAGACGGTTAGGCATCATGGTCTAGTGCATCCTGCAGTCAATTGGGGATCACGGAGTGGCCTTGGTCTAGAGCATGCAACAATAAATTCTGGATCGCCGGGTGAATAGTTTGTGAGGGTTTTGGAGGTCTACCCTAAAGACTTACCACGAGTTTTGTGCGAGGACTTTGTGACCTTAGCTCAAGGAGAATACGGTAAGGACTATGTGTCTTGGGACTGTGTGTCCTTTGGTTTAAATACCAGGCCGCTCCAAACCAGACATACGACTGTCACAGCAGTTGGAACTGGGTCATCAAACCATTGTCTTCATCGAGCTACCTGGTTCTATTTCCTCAACCCCTCTATTCCTTGTATACTTTTTGATGAAATTGATCATTACTGTTTGAAGAATTTGACTGAAGACTTTCACAATTTCCTCATCTCAAATTCTTCATACTACCATGTTCTTCACCTTCTTATCCTGTATCACTCTACTTGTAATCTGGGCATGTTTCATTTCTTCATGATGACTATGTTGTCGCTAGGATTCTCATGCACTTAAGTACTTAATCCGCTACCGGTTATTCATCACATTTCAAATTCTCACGTGATGAATTCGTAAAAATCACCTATTCACCCCCCTCTAGTCGATATAATGCACTACCATCGTGTTGGCGCACTCCACTAGGGAGGACGGCTTCGGCTCCGTAGAGGAGGAAGAATGGTGTTTCGCGGGTGGGCTTGGTCAAGGTAGTGCGGATGGACCACAACACGGACTGGAGCTCATCGACCCAGCTCCTCCTGCAAGCCTCTAGTTTCTTGTTGAAGCTCCTTGTCTTGAGGCCTCGTACAACCTCTGTGTTGGCGCGCTCCACTTGTCCGTTGCTCCTAGGGTGAGCTACTGAGGCATAGCAACTCTGCATTCCAAGGTTAGTGCAATAAGACTTGAAGAGGCTGCTTGTAAACTGTGAACCATTGTCGGTGATGATGCGGTTGGGGACGCCAAAGCGGCTCATGATGCCCTTGATGAACTTGATTGCCGACCCAGCTGGGATGGCGCGCACCGGCTCCACCTCGGCCCACTAGGTGAATTTGTCGATGGTGACATAGAGGTAGCAATATCTGCCCGCCGTCCATGGGAAGGGCCCTAGTACGTCCAGCCCCTAGACCGCAAAGGGACAAGAGAGCGGAATGGTCTGGAGACCTTGGTCGGGCTAATGGATCTGTTTGGCATGGAATTGGCAGGCCTCGCAAGATCAAACTAGCTCGATGGTGTCGTTGAGCGCCAATGGCCAGTAGAAACCCGATTGGAATGCCTTCCCAGCAAGGGTGCGTGACGAGGAGTGGTGCATGCAGTTCCCTCCATGGATGTACGCAAGTAGCTTGCACCCTTGTTCCTTGGAGATGCATCACGGTGAGACTTCGTTTGGGCGCCTGTGGTACAACTCGTCGTCTCGTGGGCAGTAGGCCATGGCCCACTGGGCTACGCACTGAGCGTCTTCCTCGTTTTCGGGCAGTGTGCCTTGCCGCAAGTACGCCTTGAGCTCTTGCATCCAGTCATCAACCTGAGGCTCCAGCGCCAGGAGAAGTCGGGCCCCTGAGGTCGGGCCGCAGTCCGGAGCTCCTAGGGGCGGTGCCAGGGGAGCTCCCTGCTTTGTGGCGCCGCGTCCTCAGAGGGCGACGTTGCGGAGGGTTTGAAGAGCCGCTCCTGGAAGACGCCCGTCTCCTGAAGCTCACATCGCGCCGCCCTCTTGGCGATGTCGTCGGCTAGCTTGTTTGCGCCGCGTGGGATGTGCTGCATCTCCAAGCCCTAAATATGTTTTTCAATCTTACGTACCTCTTCCATGTAAGCCTCCATATGCTCTTCCTTGGGTGTATACTCTTTGTTGGAGAAGTTGAAGAGGAGCTGAGAATCGCCCATGATAGAAAGGCACCGAACTCCCAAGGTTGCCGCTGCCTTAAGGCCCGTAATGAGGCCCTCGTATTCCGCGATGTTGTTGGAGACCTTATCCCTGTGCTGGAAATAGAGCTGCACAGTGTACCGGAGCTTGTATCCTACCGGGGAAGTGAGAACGACCCGTGCCCCTGCTCCCATGCACGTGAAGGCTCTGTCAAAATAAATGGCCCAACCTTCTGGTGTCTCGTCGCCGGGGGTGAGGGACTGATTCCCGTCCAGCCCCCGGTCAGGGGCGTATGTCCATTCTACCACGAAGACCGCTAGGGCCGCCCCCTTGATGACACTAGTCATGCTGAACTCTATGTTGAAGGCCTGTAGCTCGATGCTCCACTCGGCGACCCTTCCCGCTGCTTTGGGGTTGCGCAAGACCTTCTCCAGAGGGTATGTGGACACGACCTTGATGGGGTGCCCCTGGAAGTAGTGGCACAGCTTTATCGAAGCGACAAGGAGCACTAGAAGTAAATTCTGTTGCATGGGGTACCATGACCATGCATCCCATAGCACCGTGCTGACATAGTAGACCAGGTGTTCGACGAGGGTGAGGTCTCTTGTGGTGTCCTTTCCCGCGGAAGGCTCTTGAGTCTTGGGTGCCCTTAGGGTCATTGGAGCAGGTGAGGCCTCATGAGGGTCATGCGCTTTGGGGGCCTCCAGAGCGTTGGTAGCTTCAGGAGCTCCGTCGTGGGGAGAAGCATGTTTCTCGAGATCTTGCGAGGCCCCTTGCTCCTTGCGTGGGGGCCCGCTCGTGCTTGGTAATGCGACGCGGGCTCTGGCCCGCTCTGCCCTGCCGCCACTAATGTAGCGCATGCAGAGTGGCCGTGGCGTCCAGGTATAGCAGCAGTGGCTCGCAAGGGCGAGGCACTACCATCACCGGCGGGCTCGTGAGGTATTTCTTGAGTTCCTTGAAGGCGGCATCTGCCTTCAGGGTCCATTTGAAGGGCCCCTTTCTCTTAATGATTTTGAAGAACGGCAGAGCCTGGTCACCCATCTTGGACATGAAGCGCCCGAGGGAAGTCATGCAACCGGCCAACTTCTATGTTTCATTCACGGTCCGGGGGGTGCGCTCATATTTCTTATGGCTCTGATCTTCTCCGGATTCGCATCGATTCCTCGCTGTGACACCAAGAATCTAAGAAACTTGCCCAGGGGGACCCCGAAGACACACTTCTTGGGGTTAAGCTGTAAGTTTACCCCCCTTAGGCTAGCAAACGTCTCATCCAAATCCTCGATAAGGGTCTTGGCCTCCTTGGACTTGACAATGATGTCGTCCACGTAATCTTCTGCATTTTCCCAAGCTGCGGCCCCAGGGTGATGTGCATTAGTCTCTGGAAGGTTGCCCCGGTGTTCAGCAGCCCGAAGGGCATGCATGTGTAACAGAGTACCCCACACGAGGTGAGGAAAGCAGTCTTCTAGCCATCCTCCACTGCCATCTTGATCTGGTGGTAGCCCGAGAAGGCGTCCAGCAAGCAGAGGAGGTCGCACTCCGCGGTTGAGTCCATGATCTAGACGATGCCCGGCAACAGGAATGGGTCTTGGGGGCAAGCTTTGTTGAGGATCGTGAAGTCGACGGGCATACACCCCTTCCTGCACTTCTTCGGGACACCCATGGGGTTGGCAAGCCACTCTGGGTAATGTGCCTCCCGGTTGACCCTAGCCTCCTTCAGATTTTCGACCTCCCGAGTGATGAACACCTGCTTCTCTGGTGCTTGTCTTCTTGCAGTCTGCTTGACTGGGAGGGAGTTCGGGCACAACATGAGGTGGTGCTCGATCACGTCCCTCGGGACCCCCACCAGATCGGAGGCGCTCCACGCGAACATGTCCTTGTTTGCGCGAAGGAATGCCACCAGCGCCTCCTCCTGATCCCGGGGCAGGTCGGCACCGATGGTGAAGGTAGGACCAGGGTTTTCTTCGTCCACCGGCACCCACTTCGTCTCCGCCCGGTTCTGGGAGAACAACTGCTTCTTTTTTACTGGAGCGACATCGAGGGCACCCCAGTGTCCTCGGCAGTCCGCACGACGCCACCGGCTCTGGGGTGCCACGGCCGCCGCCTTATAGGCGAGCCCAAACGCATGTGTTGCATCCTTGACGTTTTCCTGAATGGTGAGGACGCCGGCGCTCCCAGGCATCTTGACAACGTTGTAACCCGGGTGCATGGCCGCCATGAATTGGGCAAGCGCGGGGTAGCCGAGGATGGTATTGTATGAGAGGCGGATGCGGGCGACGTCGGAATTGATCTGCTCGGTGCGGAAGTTGGAGCAAGTGCCGAAGGTGACGGCGATACACACCCGCCCCACGGGGACGACAGATCGCTCGGCCAACCCGGCGATGGGCCCCGAAGATGTGAGTTGGTTGCGGGGTAGCTGCAACGCATCAAAAGCCTCCACGGAGATGACGCTAAGGCCGGCACCGCCATTTATGAGAGTCCTGGAGACAGCCATGCTGCTTATGGTGGCCGTGAACAGCATGGGAAGCGCCTCGGCGGACGTTGTTGCCTTTCGATGATCGTTGGGGCCGAAGGTGATGTCGATCTCTGGCCACGCCCGGGGTGGCATTTGATACTTCTCCATCGTATCTACTTTTCCAAACTCTTTTGCCCTTGTTTTGGACTCTAATTTGCATGATCTGAATGGAACTAACCCGGATTGACGTTGTTTTCAGCAGAATTGCCTTGTTGTTATTTTTTTTTGCAGAAAATTTATGGAGAATATTTTTGGATTTAGTAAAAACTACTGGCGATAGAATCAACTGGAGGGGGGCCACCCACAAGTGGCAAGCCTGCCAGGCGTAGCGACCCCCACTTGGCCACGCCAAGCAGGCTTGTGGAGCCCTTGCTGCTCCACTGACCTCAATTCCACTCCTATTTATTCCTATTCGCAGAGAAAAAATCAGAGAGAAGATTTCATCATGTTTCACAATATGGATGCGTCGCCACCTCCTGTTCTTCCTTAGGAGACCAGATCTGGAGTCCATTTTGGGCTCCAGAGAGGGGAAAGCAACGCCATCGTCATCGCCAACCATCCTTCATCACCAATTCCATGATGCTCTCTGTTGTTCTTGAGTAATCCCATCGTAGGCTTGCTGGACGGTGACGGGTTGGATGAGATGTATCATGTAATCGAGTTAGTTTTGTTAGGGTTTGATCCCTAGTATCCACTATGTTCTGAGATTGATGTTGCTATGACTTTGCCATGCTTAATGCTTGTCACTAGGGCCTCAGTGGCATGATTTTAGAGTTGAACCTATTATGTTTTCATGAATGTATATGTGTTCTTGTTCTTATCTTGCAAGTTGTAGACACCTATTACGAGTTATGATCCACATCCCCCAGGGTGACGATAACTGGGATTCTTTTCGGTGATTACGTAGTTTGAGGAGTTCATGTATTCACTAAGTGCTAATGCTTTGGTCCGGTTCTGTATTAAAAGGAGGCCTTAATATCCCTTAGTTTCCATTACGACCCTGCTGCCACGGGAGGGTAAGACAAAAGATCTCATGCAAGTTCTTTCCCATAAGCATGTATGACTATATATGGAATACATGCCTACATTACATTGATGAATTGGACCTAGTTTGTGTTGCCCTATGTTATAACTGTTGCATGATGAATGCCATCCGACATTATTATCCATCAAAAATCCATTGCCTATGATCTTTCCACATATTGATCCTTGCTAAGTTACTTTTCTGTTGCTATTGCTACAATCACTACAAAACTACCACTATCACTTTTGCCATCATTACCGTTACTTCCATACTACTTTGCTACTAAATACTTTGCTGTACATATTAAGTCTTTAAAGTGTTGTTGAATTAACAACTCAGCTGCGAATACTCAAGAATATTCTTTGGCTCCCCTTGTGTCGAATCAATAAATTTGGGTTGAATACTCTACCCTCGAAAACTGTTGTGATCCCCTATACTTGTGGGTTATCAAGACCTTTTTATGGCATCGTTGCTGGGCAGCATAGATCTATTCTCTAAGTCACATGTGATTTTATATATGTTGATCACTACGAAGAATCTGAAAGATCCAAAAACCAAGATCTATCCCTCTACTACGAGGGGAGGTAAGGAACTGCCATCTAGCTCTGCACTGGATTCACCTTCTCATATGAGTAAGTTTGCAACACCACCACCTGCTAGTAATTCTGATATGGCGCAAGTAATTGATGATGCCACTTCTGCTATGCATGATGCCTATGATGATAGTTTGCTTGATAATATTGTGCCACTTGGTGAATTTCTTGATGAAGAAATTGCTAGAGTCAATGCTGAAAATTATGATACTTCTGAAACTGATGAAATTATTGAAAGTAAACACTATGAGACACCTGCTAGACCTAGCTCTCCTAGATATGAATTGCCTAATATTACTTAGGGTACGTAGTGGAAGGAGATGTAGCTAGGAACTTTATTGCTTGTAAGGATATAGAGGATCTTAAGAAATTACTATGCAAGTGGAAAGAAAAATCTTTGAATGCTAGAATGAAATATGATCCTAAGTTTGCTACTTCACCTATCTTTGTTACTGATAAGGATTATGAATTCTCTGTCGATCCTGAGATGGTTACTTTGGTTGAATCTCATCTTTGAATGCTAGAATGAAATATGATCCTAAGTTTGCTACTTCACCTATCTTTGTTACTGATAAGGATTATGAATTCTCTGTCGATCCTGAGCTGGTTACTTTGGTTGAATCTCATCCTTTCCATGGCTTTGATCTGAAACTGTTGTGGGACATCTCACTAAATTAAATGATATAGCCACCCTATTTACTCATGAGGGGAAAATTCCTTATTACTATATCCTTAACTTGTTTTCTTCCTCCCTAAAGGGTGATGTTAAGATATGGTTTAATTCTCTTGCTACTAGTTGTGTGCGTATTCCCCAGGATATGATATATCACTTCTCTGAAAATTATTTTCCTGCCCATAAGAAACAAGCTGCCTTGCAGGAAATATTTAACTTTGTGCAAATTGAAGGAGAGAGTCTCCCACAAGATTGGGGGAAGCTTCTCCAATTACTAAATGCTTTTCCTGATCACCCACTCAAGAAAACTGAAATACTTCATATCTTTTATAATGGACTAATTGATGCTTCTAGGGACCACCTAGATAGTTGTGCTGGTTGTGTTTTCGGGTAACAAACTGTTGAACAAGCTGAAATACTATTGAATAATATATTGAGCAATGAGAATGATTGGACTATTCCCGAACCACCGCCAAAGCCAATTCCGAAGAAAAGAGGTATTCTATTTCTAAGTCCTGAAGATATGCAAGAGGCAAAGAAATCTATGAAAGAAAAAGGTATCAAATCTGAAGATGTTAAGAATATACCACCTATATATTGAAGAAATAGATGGTCTTGATAACCGGACACAGGTAGTAGAGGTAAATTCTCTTCATAGATTTTATGAAAGAGATATTCCTTATAATAAGTCTGCTAGCCAATGCTTGGATGAGTTTGATAATTTTGTTGTTAAGCAAGAAAATTTTAATGGTTATGTTAGTAAACAACTGAAGTATAATGCTTTCATGATTGATCGCTTAGGTGATTATATGAGTAGAACTATCAATGATCTTAAACTGATTGGTAAACATGCTTCCATGGTAACTACTCAATTAGAACAAGTACTTAAGGCTCAGAATGATTTGCTTAATGAGATGACTAGTAAGAACAATGATCATTCTGTTAAAGTTGTGACTAGAGGTGGAAGAATGACTCAGGAACCTTTGTACCCTCAAGGCCACCCTAAGAGAATTGAGCAAGATTCTCAACGAAGTAATATTGATGCACCTAGTCTCTATAGTAATATGAGGAACAAAGATGATGACAGAACTTTACATACTGCTAGTGAACCAATTATAGCTACACCTGAAAACCCAAATGATATTTCTTTTTCTCATGCTGAGACACAACCTGGTGATGAACATGAGCCTAGTGATAATATTAATGATGATGTTCATATTGATGCTAAACCTAGTAATGATAATGATGTGGAGATTGAACCTGCTATTGCTCTTGATAACCCACAACCAAAGAATAAAAGATATGACAAAAAATACTTTATTGCTAGGAACCATGGTAAAGAAAGAGAACCATGGGTTCAGAAACCCATGCCCTTTCCTCCTAAACCATCCAAGAAAAAGGATGATGAGTATTTTAAGCGCTTTGTAGAAATGCTTAGACCTGTCTTTTTGCGTATGCACTTGACTGATATTCTGAAAATGTCTCCTGATGCTAATTACATGAAAGATATTGTGACTAATAAAAGGAAGATACTAGAAGCTGAAATTTCCAGCAAACCTTTGTTCAGCTATATTACTGCTTGCCCAGCCCTTCTTATAGCGTTTCTAGCTGCTGCTGCAATTGCTTCCATGTGTCAACATGGAGATTCTTTTGTTATCGCAATATTATTAATATTTAATTTAATGGACATATATACTTGGTAAAGGCTGGAAGGCTTGGCCTTTGGCTCAATGTTTTATTCCACTCTTGCCGCCCTAGTTACTTGTGAACGAGTGTTATGTTCCATAATTGAGTGCTCCTAACATGCTCGGGGTTGTTATGCGCCCCACTTGATTTTCATTGTAGGATAAAACTTGTCTCGCAAGGCCAAACTTTGGTACTACATTTGCCCCAACATAATACTTCTGATCACCTTATTAAAGCATAGAGGGTCGTCCCCTCGTGGACTAATTTAACATAATACAGGGGGGCCAGTGCTGCTAGTGCTGGTCCAAAATAAAGCATTGTGCGGGGCCACCCCAGGGCAACTCGGAGGATTTCTATTAGGCCATCGTACACTAGCTTATCCGTCGTGGCCTGAGAATGAGATACGCGACTCCTATCGGGATTGTCGGCACGTCGGGTGGCCTTGCTGGACTTGTTTTACCTTTCTTGGATGTCTTGCATGAGGAATTCTGTTAATGCTTCGGGTTATCTCGAGGTCGCAGTTTTCCAGTGGAATTGCCTAGGAAGATCACGAGAGTCATAGTCGAGTTCTTTCCACGCGGTGTGGTTAATTTGTGATGGACTAGTTGGAGCACACCTATAGGGTTTAATCTTTCGGAAAGCCGTGCCCACGGTTATGTGGCAACTTGGAAACTTTGTTTAACACTCGGTCATAGCAAACTTCAAGTAAACTCAAATAAAATACACCAAATGTGTGCATAACCGTGGGATGTCATTATATCGTTTGATTTCGTCCGTAGTCGGAACCTGCTCTTCTGTATGATGTTTGAATTTGTTGTTGTATGGATGTGATCTTGATGTAGCTTGTGATGAGTGTAAGCCAATTCCATATACTCATCTCTTCTATGCATGTACTTGTAATGATATCCATTCTTGCAAAATGATGAGATGCGCTCCTATCCCTGTCGAGGCCCTCGAGCCAAAATATGGATAGGATCGCATCTTCCGTGTGACAAGTTGGTATCAGAGCCTGTACCAACCTAGGAGCCCCCTTGATTGATTGAACTTGGCCAAGTCGAGTCTAGTGAAAAAACTATTTTGACTCTAGTTATATATCGAAGAGTAGGATTCTTTTACTCCTCTTTTATGCTCCGGTGAGGAATTACAACTTAGGAATTTTGATTCTACCCTCTTCTCGCTCAATTTTTTTGTACCACGTGCATATTTTGGAATCTATATGATGTCGATGTGAAGGAATTCTGTCTTGGTGCCTCCTTTATCGAGGATCAGAGCTTCGAGGGATTTTTGCACATCATTATCATTCAGTTTCCTTTGTATCTCAGGATGGAGGATGTTCGAAATTACTTCAATACTTTTCATGGTGAGATAAGGTCGGAGTCACCCAGTACTGGGGAGGCGTCCGGGGAACTGCCATGTTTGGTATCTTTGTGTTTTCGAGGGTCCGGGATACATGAGTTTTCGAAACCTCTGGTTATGTGTTGACGGATGGATATAGTTGGAGTGTAGGGCTTGTTAGTTGTGTGAGATATTTTTCCTCCCTATATCGCCAACACCCAATTGCATAACCAAAGATTTCGGAAGTTCTTAGGTGGGAATCCAAGTAGGTACATAGGATTATCTTTCCAACAAGTGCATAATGGGTATGTATTTGTTCTGGCTTGTTTTGTAAGCCTCATCCTTTGTTTGTTTTTGAATACGGTAATTCGAGTTGCTTCCATGTCAAGTGTTAATTTGACATATTTCCTAAATGGTGTTCGCATATTTCCATGTGATTGCTAATCCTTTGGATCAACCGGAGTTGTCATGAAATTCTTTTCAACCAGTGCGTTTCTCTTCAAGATAGTTCTATATTTTTCAATAGTGCAAGATCAATCTGTCTCATATGTGTCAACTTTTCTTTATTTTTCCCACTCTCCTGCCCTTTTTCTTCAATTATTAAATTCTCATCCAAGTGCCTTCTCTATTCGTGTGATGCTAAAGTTGTCTTTTCTTCCGTTTTGTATCCAGTGAAATGTTGGGGAGATTCTCAGGAGTTTCAGTTGCAGGATCTATCCTCATATTCTTTGTTCTTGTTGTTATTCTTCTCCGGTTGATTCAATTCAACGTTTTGGTGTTCTTCATATCCTTCGTAAGTTGTCCAATGCATTACCATGTGGGAATTCTTATCCAAGCCTCTCTTGTTTATTCCCCTCTCTCTATTCTATCTGGAGTGCTAAAGCTATCTCAGAAGTTTTGTGTTTTCATTCAATAATCCTTTCAAATTATTTCGAGGTTCTCACCTTATTGAGTTTTTCATTTGTACCGGTGCAATATCTCTTTCTAAGAAATTGTTTCAACGATGGTTTTTTCAGTGGGCCCATAACCCATAGGTTTTCCCTAGGATCTTATCGCGTTCTTCTAATCTTAGCGGAGATGTCCTCAAGTTCTCTTCAAATATGATGCAAGAATGATTTTCATCAATCATATTCCTCGTCCAAGATCGCTTCAAATCATTTTCATAGTTGGCTCAACCTTTCCTTATTCATTATTCCGGAGTGTCTCAATAATTCATGGTGTTACTTCTCATCATTATTCTCAGTACTGAAGACCGAAGGAGAGTTTCTCTTAATCTTGGTCCATTCTCGTGAAGATTTATCATCTCATCTTGATGCTTTCCTCTCAAATTGTTTCCATTCATGAGAAATTTCTCCCATATCTATCCAATGGATTCCAGAGTTGTTTTCATTTCTTGATCCTCCGAAGGCCATAATTTCATAAGATTTCTTTGTTCTCAGCTTTTAGCTTTCATTCTCAAATTCTTCTTAATTGTTGTCTCTTCGTTCGTCTCTCAATTATTTTGGTGCCTCATTCAAGTTTTCCATTAGGCAGATCGTGATCTCTTCGTTCTCATGTACTTCCATTCATTTGTAGTATCCTCTTTAGTTTATAATTCTTACCGGTATTCTCGGTCAAGACTTCTACAAGTTTGGTTCTATCCCTCTCTTTCTCTTCAACTCTTTGCAAGAACAATAAGTGGTGTGCGAAATATTTTGCTTGTCATCAATTTAACTTGATGAAGGATAAGCATAACATAATTATTATTCTAGTTTCATCAATGTGATATAAATCCTTCTTTCGGAGTGTTCTTGGCATCAAATTCTCAGTTATAAGTTGTTCATCTTTTCTTTCTAGAGTTCCAAGTTTTCTGAAGCATCTCTTCGCGAAGCTTCATTTAAAGCATAGGAAGGCCTCAATGTTGTCGTTTCACAACCTTCAATTCTATTCTATCATCCTTTCATTTCGGAGTTCATCCCGATGCTCCTTCATGGTGGTTTGTTAAGGATGTAATTCTTCTCGAATTGTTGTTCAAGATTCTTATTGGAGGTGCTCAAGTGTTCTTTATCTTGGATTTCTAAGTTCAATTCCTTCTCCATTGTCTTTTAAGATGGTGTTATTCAATTCTTGATTATGAGGAGTCTCAAATGCAATATGTCAAGAATGAGATATGTAATCCCATCATGTCTTCTCGGAGTTATCTTGGGTTGGATTTAACATAAAGCATTTCCTAAGGATTGGTTCTATTAGCGTGCTATCAATGATTCAAGTTTCTCCTCCACCTCTTGGTGAAAAAGGTTTGCATATCTTCTTGCTCTCAAGCAGTTAATTGTTTCTGTTGTGGCAGGTTGTCACCTCGTAAGTTTGAGATGTTTTCCATAAGCACATAACAAGCAATTATTTTCGTTGTTGATTCTCCATTAACTACGTTCAACCTTGGTTTTCAAATTCAATGGTGGTGGAAGTTGTCATTTTATTCTCTGTTTTCTTGTCTCCAAAGTTCTAGCTTCTATTCTTTTGTTCTGGAGTTATTCCGGTGTTGCTCTTTTCAACTCACATCCAGTTTGATTAAGATCATGTTCTTCCCTTGCTTGTCCATTTAACTGGAGTGCTGTGAAATCATTTCCTAAACCTTTAATCTTATGAAGTTTTGATTCTAATCCAACCGAAGATTGGTGTCTCTCTTTCAATTTCTTTCTAGCATATCAAATTTGGCCTCTCTTTTCTATTGAAGTGCTGCCCAAATTTCATGTGAATTCTTGCTTGTTCCTCATATCATTCTTCAGCTCTTCTAATCCTTCAAGTTCATGTGGGTTCACCCATTTGTCAAAGGAGCAACCAAGTTTACCTCTTGCTCTTTCTCTTCCCCTTCTCATTCTTAGATGTCAGGACAAGATCCTCGTGTAGTGTGGGAGAGTTATAACAGCCTGAGATCGATTCTTTCCATTATTACATTGTTTGCTATATATTTTTTTGCATTGCATCATGTCATCATGCTATCATGTGATTAATATTTTTTCAACACAAATAAATAAATTGTATGGATCTTTGATCCATTTAAATCGAGGGAAAAGCAGATGGTGTTTTCTTTATATAACATATATCCTCCGAGTAGTTAGGGAGCTAGTATAAAATCATCCATTAACTGGGAGATTACCCTAACACACTTGTAGTCTTAATTCCCGTTACCTCTAACTATTTATTCTAAATCCTTCGACCATTCTCCATTGTCTCCTTTCAACGTGTGGCACTTCGAGTTATGTCAAAGCAGCCACATTCGAGATTTCGACTCCACTTGTATTTCTTTGGCCTTCCAAATAAATAATTTTGCTCCTCTTTTATTTTTTGTAATAGAATAGGACAAAACCTTGTTTTTTTCCTTTTTCTTCTTTTAGCCAGTCCATCCTGTTGGGACAAGGCCCAACCTAACCCCAGCCACTCCTGATCCCCGCTCCTCCCTTGTTTTCCTCCCACTCGTCTCGCCTGCGCTGCCTCTGCACGCTCCAGAGGGGAGGGGGAGCCCGGTCCGCCAAGCTGGCCCCAACATTCACTACTAGAATAAGCAAATTTGCCATCTGCCTGTTCTTTGCCGTCAGCTGGCAGACGGCAAAGAAGCTCTTTGCCATGAGTTTCAAGAAAACAGATGGCTCTTTGCCCTCAGCCACTTCTTTGCCGTCAGCTAGAGGACGGCAAAGGATGTTTGCCGTCAGCTAGCGGATGGCAAAGAGGGAGGTGGGCCCACTGACGAGCCGCTTATAGTTTAACCTAACAGCCCCCCTCTTTGTCGTCCGCTAGCTGATGGCAAACCTCCTTTGACGTCTATTAGCGGACGACAAAGAGGGGGGACTAACTAACGACAGCGCCCCACCCCACCTCTCACTCTCTCTGTTTCCCTCTCCTCACCACAGCCCACCGCACGTGCGTTGCCGCCCCATTGCCGCACCACCCCGCCGCCCCATCCCCCCATCGCCCAGGAACCACCGCAGCCTCGTCGCCCCGGCAGCCGCGCTCGGGCCCCCCTACGGCCAACCGCCCACCTGCGGCCCCATCGCCACCGCTGCCCCACTGGCCCACCGCGCCGGCGCCACCGCCGCCCCCCGACGCTACCGGGGCCCCAGCGCCCCGGGCGCCCGTTGCCCCATTGCCGCCCGGCACCACTGCGGCCCTAGCGCCCCGACCGCCCATTGCCCTACCGCCGCTCGGCACCCCCCGCCGCCCGGCGCCCCCCTGCCCGTCGCCCCTCCTGCCCTCCCCAACGCCCCCTGCCCCGCTCCCCTCTGGTGAGCTCTTCCCCTCTCCTGTTTTTTCTGTTTTTTTTATTTTTTAGGTTTAGGTTTAGTTTATATTTAGTTTAGGTTTATATTTAGGTTTAGTTTTAGGTTTAGTTTAGGTTTAGTTTAGGTTTAGATTTAGTTTAGGTTTAGGTTTAGGTTTAAGTTTAGTTTTAGGTTTAGTTTAGGTTTAGTTTAGGTTTAGTTTAGATTAGATTTACATAATTATAAGAAGAAAGATGAAAAAAAAGAAAATAAGAATAAGTAGAAGAAGAGGAAGAAGAAGAAGAAGAAGAAGAGGAGGAGGAGGAGGAGGAGGAGAAGAAGAAGAAGAGGAAGAAGAAGAAGAAGAAAAAGAGGAGGAGAGGAGAAGAAGAAGAGGAAAAAGTAAAAAAAGGAAGAAGAGGAAGAAGAATAATAAGAAGATGATGAGGAGGAGAAGAGGAGAAGAAGAAGAAGAAAGAGAAGGAGAAGAAGAATAAGAAGAAGAAGAGGAGAAGTGGAGAAGAAGAAGAGGAAAAGGTAAAAAAAGGAAGAAGAAGAAGAAGAAGATGAGGAGGAGAAAGGAGAAGAAGAAGAAGAAGGAGAAGGAGAAGAAGAAGAAGAAGAAGAAGAAGAAGAAAAGAGCCCCGGATACCCGACACCACTAACCCCCAACCTCCGACGCCATCGACCCTCCACCCCCGACCCCACCGACCCCCAACCCCCAACGCCACCGACCCCTGACGCCCTAGACCACCGATGCCATCGCCCCCCGACCATAGACACCAGCGACCCCCGACCACCGACACCATCGACCCGCGACCACCAACACCACCGACCCCCGACCGCGGACACCACTGACCCCTGATGCCACTGTCTCCCAATGCCACTGACCCCCGACCCCCGACCCCTATTCTGCCTCCTATTGACCAAAAAGGTGCTATTCGGCCTTCGTGAGGCCGAGGAGGTCATAGTTTTGTAAATTATGAGCTAGATCACATATTTTCCTATTTTGTTATAGAAAACATCATATTTTGTGTTGATCAGTATGCGTGACAGCTATGCGTCTCCCGTTCGAAAGGGTTACATCTATAAATATGCATTCATTAGCACATTTATAATCGTGATTCTTTCGAATTGTCCAACGTTATCCATGGACAGACCGAGTATGTGTAGATTGGGTTCGTTTCCCTTATGCTCTGTTCCGAAACCGATGCGGAATTTCGTCAGTGCCTCCCTGTTGTTCTCCGGCTACACATCCTCTCTGCTTATTGCCGAGACGTGTATCAGGACAATAGCTTGCAGGTGCTACCGAAATTTTGCGTCGGATCCGGAGCAGAGCATGGGAAAACGAACCCAATCTACACATACTCAGGTGGGATTAGGACCTATCTTTACCTACTAGCGTCTAGGTTGCATGCACATAATAAAAGTGAGAAACTCTATTAGCTGATGAATATGGTTTGCTCAATTATGTATATATTTCTTGTGTGTCTAGTAGCTAGGCAAGATAAGTGATCATGGGTGGATGTACACCGGTCACACTAGTCAAAAAGATATGACCCATGAATGGATAAACAAAACCAAGGGGTTTGTGAGAGCCGCATTTGCAAATGGACAAAAAACAGCCTGGTTCCCCTGTATCGACTGCGACAACTATCATAAGAGGTCAAAGTTTGAAATGATCAAACACCTGCAGAAGTGGGGTTTTACGCCTAATTATACGGTGTGGACATTTCATGGTGAGTCTGCCCGATGTGCGAGAGCTGAGGTGGTTCGTCGTCGCACCGACGAGCATGGTACCAGGATCGAAGACATCGTGCAAGACTTTGATGATGCTCAGGATTCGGACGATGAGATGGAGGAATCTGCAAAGGCCTTCTATGAAATGTTGGAGTCTTCAAAATGTCCTCTCCACGAGCACACTGAGCTTTGTCAGCTAGATGCCATCGCACAAGTAATGGCTCTAAAGGCTCAGTTCAACCTGGGCAGAGAATGCTACGACACGATGATGACGATATTTGGACGCTTTCTACCCAAAGGCCATGCATTGCCAGCAAACCTGTACCAGTCAGACAAAATCCTACGTGCACTTAAGATGCCCTATGAGAAGATAGATGCCTATGAGAATGGATGTGTCTTATTTAGCCTTGAGTATGCGGGCTTCAACCATTGTCCCATTTGCCAGTCTTCTAGGTATGTTCTAGAAGACAACGGTATGGTTGAGAAGAGTCAGACCAAAATCTTTTCATGGTCGAAGAGACGGCCAGACAGATGACGTGGCATAAATTGGGGAAAAGAATAGAACTAGATGCATATGGGAATCCGATGTTGGGACACACTTCAGACGCTTTTGTGTGGAAGCACTTCAATGCATTACATAAGGATAAAGCGGCAGATCCAAGGCATCCTCGAGTCGCCATAAGCACGGATGGGTTCAATGTGTTTGGTATGACGGCAACCAAATACAGTTGTTGGCCTGTATTTGTCATTCCACTCAATCTCCCCCCGGAGAGATTATGAAAAGAAAGAACATTTTCTTGACGTTGATAATTCTAGGGCGCAACTATCCGGGGAAGAATATGAATGTGTACATGCAACTGCTTAAGGATGAGTTGCAAGAAGCTTGGGATAATGGGATCAAGACATATGATGCCGCTACAAAAACAAACTTCAAAATGCAGGTGTGGTACATGTAGTCATCGCATGACTTGCCGACGTATGCGCTATTCGCTTGCTGTTGTGTGCATGGAAGGTTCCCGTGTCCCACATGCAAGGCAGCTCTTGAGTTCTGTTGGCTGTAGATGGGTCGCAAGTATTCTTGCTTTGACTTGCATAGAAAGTTCCTGGATCCTCGCCGTAAGTTCAGACAAGACAAGAAGAATTTCATGAAAGGTAGAGTTGTCAAAAACTCTGCACCACCTGCATTGAGAGGCCAACAGATCCTATATCACATAAACGCTCTCGAGCCAGATCCAGATCGTCCAGGGTATTTCAAAGGGTATAATTCGAAACACGCCTGGACTCAGAAGATATGCTTGTGGGGTCTGCCTTGCTTAAAAGACCTCCTTTGCCGACACAACATCGACGTGATGCACACTGAAAAGAATATCGCCGAGGCCCTTTTTGGTACATTGTTCGACATAGAGGGGAAGTCGAAGGATAATCCTAAGGCTAGAGTCGATCATGAGACTCTATGTTATAGACCATTACAAAACATGCGGCAACCAAAAGGAAAGAAGAACTGGAGGAAGCCAAAGGCATGGTTCAATCTTGGAAGGCCAGCTATGAGGCAAATGCTCTTGTGGGTGAAAATGCAGTTGATGTTCCCCGATGGGTATGCAACGAACCTAAAGAGGAGAGAGAGTCTTGACAAATTGAAAATATTTGGTCTCAAGAGTCATGATTGGCACATATGGCTTGAGCGGGTAATGCCGGTGATGTTGCGTGGCTTTATCCTTGAGGATGAATGGCTAGTACTGGCAGAGCTGAGCTATTTCTTCCGTGCTCTTTGTGCGAAAGAACTACCGCCCGACGTGCTAGATGAACTGGAAGAGTTGGCGCCGGAGTTGGTCTACAAGTTAGAAAAGATCTTTCCACCGGGATTCTTTAATCCAATGCAGCATTTGATTTTGCATCTCCCGACCGAGGCAAGATTGGGGAGCCCGTGCAAAATCGTTGGTGCTACGCAACTGAGAGGATGTAGAAGATGCTTCGAGAAAAATGTAAAAATAAATGTAAAGTTGAAGCATCGATGGCCGAGGCATTCATTACTAAGGAGGTGGCAAACTTCGTGACAACACACTACAAATCCAAGAATAGTCATTTGCATAATCCAAAGCCTCGGTACAATGATGGCGACTGTGAAAAAGGTCGATCCAACCTCAGCCTATTCAAAGGGAAGCTTGCGCCAGCCGGTGCTTCGAAAGCAATAACGTTGGATGTCGAAGAATGGCGGACTATTTTGTTGTATATCTTGAACAACCCTACAGAAGTGCGGCCGTACATCGAGTAAGTTCTCGGTACATTGTTTCACAACTTCTGATTCCTTTGAAATGCTCTTATTCCCGAATATGTGATACTACGATATGTCGCCAAATTCTCGAATGGAACGGTGATCCAAAAGGATTCTATCAAAGAGTATGAGCTTCTGGCAAAGCATGCAGGCGACTATACGGTAATTTCCATTAGACCATTTCATTTCTTCGTCTAGTTTGCGGCTAATGCAACAATCCTTTCGTATTAAACTTGTAGGCTGATGCAGAGTTTATGGACTCCGAATTGAGACAAGTCGCTAATGGTTTTGACTATAAGGTCTGTTCATTTGACAAATACGACATCAACGGGTATCGCTTTCGTACTTTTGGCATAGAGCTATCAATGTCCGACCGAAATTCTACCAATTGTTGTGTCTCCGCTATCGGCGAAGGAGGGGTCGAGTATTATGGAAGAGTTGAAGCAATTTATGAACTTACATTCTTTGGTGAAAACCCACCAAACGTCATAATCTTCAAATGTTATTGGTTCCAGCTGAAGGAGACTAGAAGGACTCATGAACATATAGGGCTAGTCGAAATCAAACGAAGCACCCATTTAGATGATCCCGATGTCTATATTACGGCTCAACAGGCGACCCAAGTTTTCTATCTACCGTGGGCCTACCAAACTGATCCAAATCTGAATGGTTGGGATGTACTTTATGATGTGCCGCAACATTTTAGACCACCTCCCCTCAATGAAGATGATTACGAACCTCACATTAACCTAGACACATATGAAGGAGAATTCTCCCAAGAAACATGTGTTTCCAAAAAATGTTTCAAGAACCGCTCTACTTCAACCTAGAACATTAAGGTAGACAGCGACAATGAATCCGACTTCACCCCTGAGCTAGAACAAGAAAAGACAGAAGAAGAAGAGGTTACTGCTGTGGATGACCTGTCAATGCTTGACCGATTACATAAAGGAGTCCTTCCACATGTTGATGCATTTATTGATGACGCTGATGAGCACGTCATTACTAATAGTGATGATGATTATGCATTTATTGACCCAAGAGTATATATAGACGATGAAGATTAATATTAGTAATGTCAGGTATTCAATTATTATTATGTACACATATATTATTTAGTTCATGTTATTAGGTATTTGATTTTTTTATGTTGAACTAATTTCGTTTACTCTTTGTCATTGCAGGTGTTGACAGATGGTGGGCGCAGGTCGAGAGCGCTCCGAGCCTCCTTCCTCGGCACATGCTGGGAGGGGTGCTATTATTCCACCCGAGCACCTCCGGAGAGCGCTGGTACACAGTATGCGGACACCGGTGGGCGCTTCTTCTTCGGGCGGGAGTGGTCGGGGGAAGACAAAGAGGGTGCTAGAGGTAGGAAGGCTGCTGCATCTTCTTTGCCGCCACCCCCAGCCAATTCTCCTGACCACAGGAGTGCTCGGTCTCAGGTGGACCCATCTGACTTGGACCATTTTCGAACTCTGGTCCACGAGCCTCGGGCCGATGAGCCTCGGTTCGCTGAGCCTTCATCCCAGGAGACTCCGGTCCCAGAGTCTTTGTCCCAGGAGACTCCAGTCCCAGAGTCTTCGTCCCACGTGACTCCGGAGGCTAGTGGCCATGCTGATGGTGGCGAGGACAACTTTTCTAAGGATAGCTATAGCGAGGGCGAGCTGGATGAGGAGGGCAAGATGGTGTACCAGCATGGTGGTACAAATCTCCCGCCTGTGCCGGCGACCCATGATCAGAGGTGGTTGATTGTAGGCGTAGCACTGAAATTTCTCTTGTCTATCTTAGGTGCCCTCGAGATGGTGTGCGGATTGGATGGACTCTTGGGAGGCATTGGTGGATGAGTGGTGCTCTCCCAAATGGCTAGCCGACCACAACAAGGCCAAGGATAAGCGTGCCCAAATGAAAGTTTTGCCACACCATCAAGGGATCTCCAACCTCTTTGAGTTCGGGGATCACTAGGTATGTGGTTTGCTTCATGATTCATGCAATTTCATTCTTCATGCTAGCTTGAGCCCTTAACTAATATTTTGTTCCTCTCTTTTATGCGCGACACAACAAGAAGGAGGTGCCACCTCTGTTCAACCTCTATGCCATGGCCCATATTGCCTCGTACAAGAAGGCCAAGGCATTCTCTGAGGATGACCTCGATCATCCAGTGAGCTTCAGCAACATCTCCTCCCACAACAAGCTCGTGAGGAACAGAGATGAGGGGAAGGCGAGGAAATGGGAGGACTTCAACCCGAGCCAGAGTCCTTTTGATCCAGAGCTCGTGATGATATCGGGTGGCGAGAGGCCCCATGGCTCGATAGCCATTGGGGATGGACTGATACGTTGTCCTAGAACTCTCTCGGAGATCAAGAAGGGCCAGACGAGCTCCAATCCTGAGATAAGGCCTCGTCCACGGCCAGTGGAGCTGGCCATCGAGGCTAGGGCCTAGGAGCTTCTAGCGAAGGCAAACAGGCAGGCGGTGGAGCGGGAGAGGGTCATGGAGGAGAGGATGGGTAAGTTGTTGGAGGAGGAGAGGAACCGGAACGAAGCGTCTCATCGGGCCCTATACGAGCTCCTCGTGGTAAGTTTCTCCTGCATATTAGCCAAATCATGCATGTAATGTTCGTTTCATAACTAACTAATATGACTGACTCGTGAAAACAAAATGTGCAGACCGTGTGCCAGAACAACGGTCAGACCCCTCCATCGATGCCCCAGATTGGTACAACGCCCACGGTGAGTTTCATTTGAATGGTCATTAGTTACTAGTATTCACATTTGAGTTGCATCATGCTAACGAGACATTGCAAATGATCTTTGGTACAGCGTGCCTCCTTACAAGCATCGACCAATCCTTCTGTGTCTGCCGCAACCCGACCGGTCCTTCTCCGTCTCACACTGGCGAAAACCCGACCTGTCCTTCACTTCCGTGATGATGGTAAGTTTTCCAAGTGTTTTGATTAACAAATGCATACTTTGCTTAAGAAATGAACTATTTAGGTCAATAATGATCTATACTTAGCTTAGCTAGTTCATTTATGACATAATTAGGTTTCTTAGGTAAAAATTGGCATAATAACCTTGGTTTAGGTCCAAAATGATCTATACTTAGCTTATTTTCCTCGAAAATGACATAATAACCTTACTTAGCTCCAAAATGACATATTTTACGTAGGATAGCCAGAAAATGACCTATACTTAGCATTTTTTCCTCCAAAATGACTTAATATGCTTAGTTAGCTAAAAAATGGCATAACTACCTAGGATAGCTCAATAATGATCTATACTTAGCTTAGCTAGTTCATTTCTGACATAATTAGCTCACTTAGGTAAAAATGGCATAATAACCTTGGTATAGCTCCAAAATGACCTATGCTTAGCTTATTTTCCTCGGAAATGACATAATAACCTTACTTGGCTCCAAAATGACATATTTTACCTAGGATAGCTATAAAATGACCTATACTTAGCATTTTACCTACCTTCGTTTGAAGAAGAAGAAGAAGATAAAGAAGAGTAGAGGAGAAAAAGAAAGAGAAGAAAATTTCTTCTTCTTCTTCTTCTTCTTCTTTTTATTCTTTTTTCTCCTTCTTCTTCTAGCTAGTCTTCTTCTTCTTCTTCTTCTTCTAACTTTCTTCTTTCCCAATTTGCAGATTTGCTTTAGATGAGGAAGCTTGCATTGATGGAGTCTACTCTTCTCCTTGTGCTTCCTTTTTGTTTTGATTTTGTACGATGAACTTTGTTGTTGGATATGTTGTTGGATATGTTGTTGGATATGTATTTGGATATGTGTTGGTATGCTTGTTGAAAGTATTTGCAAATGTGTGTATATATATATATCTATGAAATTCTGTAAAATTGAATGAATTTTAGAAAAAACAGGAAAATAGGGGCTATACAGGCTCTTTGGCATCCGCTGGCAGACGGCAAGGAGCTTTGCCGTCTGCCCGCAGACGACAAAGTTGCCACGTGGCAGCTACCTGTGCTACCCGGGTGGGCACTAGGCTGGCCTGTGTGGCAGCTTTGCCATCTGCTAGCAGACGGCAAAGAACTTTGAATCTTTGCCGTCTGCTAGCAAACGGTAAAGCTGCCACGTGGTAGCTACCTAGGGGAAGCCCTTTGCCGTCCGCTAGCAGACGGCAAAGAACTTTGCATCTTTGCCGTCTGCTAGCAGACGACAAAGCACGTCGTGAACCCCTAACGGACCTAAGCTGCCACGTGTGCCGTCTATGCACTTTGTCGTCTGCTAGCACACGACAAAGACCTTTGGGTCTTTGGCGTCTGCCAGCAGATGCCAAAGTGCCCTTTGTCGTAGCCTGTTCAGCCGGATGTAGGGCCGTCTGCTGGCTGATGCCAAAGGCCTTTGTCGTCCGCCATGCAAGCCTTTTCTATCAGCCTTGGCAGACGGCAAAGTTGCTGATTCCTGTAGTGATTGGCCCCTGGCCATGGCGCACCACCGGCCACCATGTGACCTTCTCCTTTGCCCGTGCTCCTGCCCTCTCCTCTCCCTCGCACCTTCATAGCCGCCGCTGCTCGTGCCTGCGTAGCTGCCGCCGTCCCGCATCGCTGCTCGCGCTTTGGCTGTCGAAGTCGTCAGCCGCCTCGCATTCGTCGTGCCGACCAGCCAGTTCCGCCTTGCCTCGCCGGGATCCGGTCATCACCCCTCTGCTCTTTGCTCCTTCACCTTGACTCCTGGCACCCTCCTCGTCTCGTGCCCAGTTGCATCCATGGGAGCCAATAGCCGCCAGGAGCTCAGCCGCCCTTGCGTGCCTGCTTCTCCTCCTTGTCCGCGACCCTAGCTGCATGCCTGCACAGTCACTCCATGGCCGCCGCCCTCCTCCTGCTGCCTCGACCATGCGTGCCTCCCCTTCTCTCGGTTGGGTAGTGTGCTTGCCCCCTCCCATCCTTTGAAGCTCCGACCGTCTACGGCCGTTGCACCACCTTGCCCATGGCTTGCCTCTGCTTAGTCCACCGCCAGCCTGGTGCCCGGCCTCCTACTCCGGCTATGGGTGCTTAGCTGCTCCCCTACGTCATGTCCCTGTTTTCCTGTGTCGACTACCTCCATGCCACAACCATCTCCTCCATTGATGTTGATGTTGTCGCTAAGACTGCCTTCAATCGCCAAGTACCTCGACAACCGCTACATTTGAAGACTGAGAAGTCCATTACTACACCGCATCAATGCGAGTGCCACTACCGTCGCCGTGGATCCAGCAAGGCCGAATGTACCACTACCGTCACCGAAGGACCTCAAGTAAATGACTACTTCCACTACGGCACGAGTACAACTACTTCCACAACGTCCTCGATGACCCTAAACATCTATGGAGTGTGTATGACTACCGTTGCCGAAGACTCGTGTACAACTACTTCGTCCACCCCGAAACACACGCTTCGAAGGTATAACCGATGAGTCGAACGCCAATGAGACGAATGCATGTGTGAATGAGATGGTTGCACATTTAAGGTGTATGCATTGTATATAGTGCTAGGCATGGGTACCTCGTTTCTATGCCACCGACACGTGGGCACCCGATAACCAGGATCACCCTGCTCGACACTTTTCCAGGACATGCACACGACCACACTTTCTTTGGACCGGCATCTCGATGACTTGTTGGGTCACTTGAATGTTGTTGTGGCATCAGTTGCGTTTTTGCCGCCATGACACCCCTTCCTTCGCGTCGCGGCAACAAATGCCCATATCATATTTTATGTGCTTAATTTGTTAATATTGCATCGATTTGGTCATGTCATCCTCAGGCATTTTAACAACATTTAAAATGATGTTGCATTAAAATATTGCCTAAGAACTTGCTACACGGTTTATATCATAACTAATCAATTGTAGCTCCGTTGAAAATGTTTTACATATGCAACTTGGCTAGAAAAATGTGTAGAATCACATGGTGACATTTATTTTACTGTTTGAAAACTCTAAAATAGTGATTAGGGAAGAACAGTATCAGAATTGTAGTTTGCTCATGAGGTCATGTTGGAAATGATATATGTTGTTTCCGACCTCATTTAAAATGCCTAGATGATATAGTTGTTCATGCTTCACCTCTTGCCATCTTTAACAACATTTAATATTGATGAGTACCTAAACGAGATTGAAAATATTCAAATGTGGAGTTTCGTCAATATGCAACTCATTGCATACTGACCTTCACTTAATGTGTAGAAGTTGATTGTTGAGTTTTGCCATGCCATGCCTTGCATATTTCAACTCGACTTGCATCATACTTGTTTGCGCAATATGACATGCATGTTGTCATGTTTCTCGTGTGTTGATTGTTTGCTTTCAGTTTGGTTCTTCTCGATATAGTTCCAAAAGCGTTCGGAGTGTGACGATTCGTTCCACTACGTTGGCTCGTCTTCTTCATGGATTCGTTCTTCTTCCAAGAGGGATCTCAGGCAAGATGACACATTTCCCTAGATACCACTACAATCATTGATATGCTAGTTGTCTCGCATCCATCGTTATGTCTTGCTATCTACCACTTGTTTGTCAAGCCTCCCAACATTGCCATGATAAGCCTCTAACCCCTTAACATCCCAGCAAACCTTTGTTCGGCTATATTATTGCTTGCCCAGCCCTTCTTATAGTGTTTCTAGCTGCAGCTGCAATTGCTTCCATGTGTCAACATGGACATTCTTTTGTTATCGCAATATTATTAATATTTAATTTAATGCACATATATACTTGGTAAAGGCTGGAAGGCTTGGCCTTTGGCTTGGTGTTTTGTTCCACTCTTGCCGCCCTAGTTACTTGTGAACCAGTGTTATGTTCCATAATTGAGTGCTCCTAACATGCTCGGGAGTGTTATGGGCCCCCCTTGATTTCCATTGTAGGATAAAACTTGTCTAGCAAGGCCAAGCTTTGGTACTACATTTGCCCCAACATAATAATTCTGATCACCTTATTAAAGCATAGAGGGTCGCCCCCTCGTGGACTAATTTAACATAATATAGGGGGCCCAGTGCTGCTAGTGCTAGTCCAAAACAGAGCATTGTACGGGGCCACCCCAGGGCAACTCGGAGAATTTCTATCAGGCCACCGTACACTAGCTTATCCGTCGTGGCCTGAGAATGAGACACGCGACTCCTATCGGGATTGTCGGCATGTCGGGTGGCCTTGCTAGACTTGTTTTACCTTTCTTGAATGTCTTGCATGAGGAATTCTGTTAATGCTTGATTTCGGGCGGCAGCCTGGGATAGCAAGGATGGATGTCATTATATCGTTTGATTTCGTCCGTAGTCGGAACCTACTCTTCTGTATGATGTTTGAATTTGTTGTTGTATGGATGTGATCTTGATCTAGCTTGTGGTGAGTGTAAGCCAATTCCATATACTCATCTCTTCTATGCATGTACTTGTAATGATATCCATTCTTGCAAAATGATGAGATGCGCTCCTATCCCTGTCGAGGCCCTCGAGCCAAAATATGGATAGGATCGCATCTTCGGTGTGACAAGTTGGTATCAGAGCCTGTACCAACCTAGGAGCCCCCTTGATTGATTGAACTTGGCCAAGTCGAGTCTAGTGAGAAAACTATTTTGACTCTAGTTATATATCGAAGAGTAGGATTCTTTTACTCCTCTTTTATGCTCTGGTGAGGAATTACAACTTAGAAATTTTGATTCTACCCTCTTCTCGCTCAATTTTTTTGGACTAGTTGGAGCACCCCTGCAGTGTTAATCTGTCGGAAAGTCATTCCCGCGATTAGGTGGCAGGTTGGAAACTTTGTTTTATGTTACAGCCTGGCTTAATAGGAATGATAGAGTACTCATATCAACAAGAAATTCCTTATTTTCTGGAAGCCCATTCGAAAAGAACTCCAAATTTAAGCGTTCTTGGCTTGGAGCGATTCTAGGATGGGTGACCGACCGGGAAGTTAGTCCCGGGTGCGCATGTGTGAGGACAAACTGCGCAGGAAAGACTACTGTTGGTCTCTGGGGCCAGTCTAGATCCTGCCAGGCATAATGGGGGGTTACAATTTAATACCCGGTCATAGCATACTTGAAGTAAACTCAAATAAAATAAACGAACTGTGTGCGTAACCGTGAATGTCTCTTCTCGTGAGTTCTTATCCGAGAGAGAACATGGTGGGGTTATGTTTGACGTAAGTATGTGTTCAGGATCAGTTAGTGATCATTACTAGTTCACGTCTGTTATGCGTAAACCACCCACTTTACATTCTGTATCCATAAGTTATCAACTCAATAAATGCTTAGTTGCTTGCTGCAGCCTCACCACTTAACCATACCTCACCCATTAAGCTTTAATAGTCTTAATACCCTTGGAAATGAGATTGTTGAGTCCCTGTGGCTCATAGATTACTACAACAACAGTTGTAGGTACAGGTAATGCGATGCTTTGACGTGAGAGCGATGCTTGCTTGATTTGGAGTTCTTCTTCTTCTTCTTCTTGATGAATCTAGTATGGGCTCCAGGCGGCAGCCTGGGATAGCAAGGATGGATGTCATTTTATCGTTTGATTTCATCTGTAGTCGGACCCTCCTGTCGTGTATGATGTTTGAATTTGTTTTTGTATGGATGTGATCTTGATGTAGCTTGTGGCGAGTGTAAGCCAATTCCATATACTCATCTCTTCTATACATGTACTTGTAATGATATCCATTCTTGCAAAATGACGAGATGCGCTCGTATCCCAGTCGAGGCCCTCGAGGCAAAATATGGATAGGGTCGCATCTTGGGCGTGACATTTATTGTTGAGTTATTCCACTCTTATAAAAAACCAAGGTAGAGAGCACCACTGTCATTTGTATGCTTTACTATTAATTGATATTGAGTATGATCATTACTGGATCTCTTCCACCGTGAATTACAATGTCTAGTCAGACCTTGTTCTTTAGAGGTGCTCTACATTTATGTTTTGCGGTCTAAGAAAGGGCTGGCGAGACATCATTTCATCATATTGTATCATCATTGTTTTGATAAATGTGTTTTCATCCGAGAGATTATTATTGCTCGCTAGTTGATTATGTCATTGAGATGAGTAAATGTGAGACCTAAATGTTTTTCTGACCGTGGTTAGTCCATGATCTTTGCTGAAAATCTGAACATTAGTTAGACATATTTACAACAACAAGATCAAACAGAGTTTGTAAAAGTTTTTCTTTATCACTTTTAGTTTATCAACTGAATTGCTTGAGGACAAGCAATGGGTTAAGCTTGGGGCAGTTGATACGTCTCCATCATATCTACTTCTCCAAACTCTTTTGCCCTTGTTTTGGACCCTAATTTGCATGATTTGAATGGAATGAACCCGAACTGATGTTGTTTTCAGAAGAATTTCCTTGGTGGTATTTTTGTGTAGAAATAAAAGTTCTCGGGTTGACCTAAAAATTTACGGAGAATATTTCTGGATTTAATAAAAAATACAGGCGAAAGAATCAACTGGAGCAGGGCCACCAACGGGTGGCAAGCTTGTTAGGCATGGCCACCCCCCTGGCCATGCCTAGCAGGCTTGTGGGGCCCCTGCTGCTCCGCCAACCTCAATTCCACTCCTATTCATTCCTATTCGCGGAGAAAAATTCAAAGAGAAGAGTTCATCGAGTTTCACTATACGGAGCCGCCGCCTCCTCTTGTTCTTCCTCGGGAGACCAGATCTAGAGTCCGTTTTGGGCTCCGGAGAGGGGAAATCGACGCCATCATCATCACCAACCATCCGTCATCACCAATTCCATGATGCTCTTTGTTTTCGCGAGTAATCCCATCATAGGCTTGCTCGATGCTGATGGGTTGGATGAGATTTATCATGTAATCGAGTTAGTTTTGTTAGGGTTTGATCCCTAGTATCCATTATGTTCTGAGATTGATGTTGCTATGACTTTTCTATGCTTAATGCTTGTCACTAGGGCCCGAGTGCCATGATTTCAGATCTGAACCTATTATGTTTTCACGAATATATATGTGTTCTTGATCGTATCTTCAAGTTGTAGACACCTATTATGAGTTATGATCCGCATCCCCTAGGGTGACAATAACAGGGATTCTTTCTGGTGATTACGGTAGTTTGAGGAGTTCATGTATTCACTAAGTGCTAATTCTTTGGTCCGGTTCTCTGTTAAAAGAAGGCCTTAATATCCCTTAGTTTCCATTAGGACCCCGCTGCCATGGGAGGGTAGGACAAAAGATGTCATGCAAGTTCTTTTCCATAAGCACATATGACTATATATGGAATATATGCCTACATTACATTGATGAATTGGAGCTAGTTCTGTGTTGCCCTATGTTATAACTGTTCCATGATGAATGCCATCCGACATAATTATCCATCACTGATCCATTGCCTACGACCTTTCCACATATTGATCCTTGCTAAGTTACTTTTCCGTTGCTACTATTACACTCACTGCAAAACTACCACTGTGAGTGTTGCCATCGTTACCGTTACTTTCATACTACCTTGCTACTCAATACTTTGCTACAGAAATTAAGTCTTTAAGGTGTGGTTGAATTAACAACTCAGCTGCAAATACTCGAGAATATTCTTTGGCTCCCCTTGAGTCGAATACATAAATTTGGGTTGAATACTCTACCCTCCAAAACTGTTGCGATCCCCTATACTTGTGGGTTATCAGTGTTTCCTCGGGATACGACCGGATTGCCCCCACATGGCAGAGGAACTGCTTGACTTGACGGCTCGAGGAAGGTGCCTTCGACCCGCCGTGGATGTAGGCGACCGCACGGTGGGCCCCACGCGCCCCGGTGCCGTCGCGCACGCCAGGCCGACCGATGTCGCAGATCTTGCCCGCCATGGAGTCGCGAGGCTGCCGGTGGATGGCCGCCGAGAGATGGAATGCTTCGACACACCCCCTACATGGCGCGCCAAATGTCGGATTTAGGGATCCGCAAAACCCTTAAGGTTTGAACAGAGGGGCATGTGTGAACGTTCCCCACGGCCTCACTCAGCCTAGCTTGCTACCCGATGGACACTACGATGAACTCGCATGATGATGAGGAAGAAGATGAAAACGACAGTTTACCCAGGTTCGGGACGCTGCGAAGCGTAATACCCTACTCCTGCTTTGGTGGATTGCCTCTCATGGAGGTTGTGGTGGATGAACTAGTAGAGTGTTCTTGAGCCTCGCCAGGGGGCTCAAGATGTGTTCTTCGCTCTCTGCCTTGCGGTGGTGTGTTGAGTGGGTAAGTGTTCGATCCGTCCCTGCTATGGTGTGACCTAGCTTCTATATATAGTGGCGGCCCGGGTCCTCTTCCCTTATCAAAATGGCAGGAAGGTATCCCACAACGGCCAAATTTCAAAGGGGATAGGATTACATCCGCGCCCTGTCCAAAGGCGGTCTTCGCCTGCAAGTAATTGTTGGTGATGCAGAGGTGGGATCGGCAATGACATCCATCCTATGGGGCTCGTGGTCGTGGTCTTGTTGGACTAGAAGGGAAACCTTTTGGTGGCGCTTTGGGAACCCACGTAAGTCCTTGCTCCCTTTGCAGCAAAGAAGAAATGGTGCCGCCTGGCGCGCTGGCACCCGCCTATCCTTCCTTGTGTCACCCTTGACTCCTGAGGCCGGGCCTTGCATAGAGATCTCCACCACTTAGGAGGGGCCCTGAGGAGGGCCGTCCTTGCTGGTCGTGATGTTGTTCTTCCTCGCGAGGGCCTTTTCTTGAGTAGCACCGCACCGGGCCACGTCTGGCTAACAAAGTGGGACATGCCCTGGGCCGCAGGCATGCAGGACTGGGTTCCCCTAGTACCAGAAGGCCGACAGTGCTTCTTAGGAGCCCCCTTTGGCACTCAAGCAGCTCTACGTTGGCAAGTCCCAGTCCCGCACATTTCCCTACCACCTTGGTATACGATCGGATCACCAAGGACGCAACCACGAGGTAAGGCCCCGACTCTCTAGATGCCGACCGGATAACCAAGGATGGCATCGAGGCTGCCAAGTGGCTATATGACCGGTAAGGCTCCTGCGGCATGCTGCTCAGGAGCCCCCTTTGATGCTCGAGCGGCTCCCAAAGAAAATATTTTTTCCCTGCCCCAAGTGGGGTGGGCCTCCCGTGGATCCAAGATGGCGCGTCGGGCTGTGAGTGGAGCCCCCGAGTGATTACGAAGCATCACACGCCTACTAAGTCATCCGGGAGTACCACGCGAGGATCCGGGCACAAAGGCCTTGTTGAGGTGCGAGCACCATGCCCCTCAGCCCCCGCTCACGGGTTGCGAGGGGGAGGGGAGTAGGCGATTGTTCGTCCTGAACAAAGAAAACCCAAGATGGGAAATGGTGATGAACACGAATCCTAGACCCGTTTCTTGAAAACCTGATTTGAAAAAAAAACCGAGTTTTGTTCCAGGAAAGTTGGCAAATTCAAATGCGAGAATAGCAAATAATAGCCGCATCTGGCATCTAGACTAGTATTAGTCTTCCCCCATCGCTGAGTGTAGGGCATCCACGTTGCATGGGCATAGCCATTGATGGGCAATGTTGACTTCTCTGCCAGCATGGAGTTGTAGCTGCCACATTGCGTGGGAGGAACCCCTCCGCGTCCTTAGGGGGCTTCGGGCGTATACAGCCCGCTCATTATTACGTGAGAGTGTCATGAGTCGGTGAAGTAGGGTCGGTTTGGGTCAGGCCCCTGGGCTTAGGGGTAGCCACCCACACCCATAGAGCATGCCCGAGAGACGTCATTGTAGTGGGGTGTAACCCCCCGCGCCACGGGTAGGGCCAGGCGAGGCCCATCCGCTGTGCACGAGGCCGAGCACGCCTCGCTGGGGTGCCCCGGGTCCCCATGGAGGTACTCGCGGTCCCGCCTCTAGGACGGGCAAGCCGGGCCTGGGGACATGGGCGAGTACAGGATCGCCCGCTGGTGACCGAGCAAAACCCGACTTCGAGACATGGGCGTATGTTCCACCCTCCGTCTCTAAGCGGGCGTTGCGCACCCCGGAGCAGTATGCTCCACCCTTCATCCCCAGGTTGGGATCATCTGGCCCGGCTACATGAGCGTGTGTTCCACCTTCCATTCCCAGACCAGTGAGCTCCGATCCCCACACGTAGATGTCTGCTCAAGGCAGGGCCCTACAAGCGAGTGGGCCTCATGAAAGTGCCCGCGCCGAGCATCCTCACGAGGCCAGTCGTTCAAGCCGCCCTCGCGAGGCTGCACCGCCACCTCTCGCAAGTGCCGCTCGTGAAACCTCATACGTACTTCCTGCAGCCGTGGTAGCCGGTGTTGCTTCTTTCTCAGCCCGGGCGCTAATCAACACGGTCGTTGTAGAGTTGCCTGAGCCCCCGGGCGCAGATGTAGTCAAGTCTCCGGTCCCCCGGACGAAAGAGAGCACAACGAGGGGAGCTGAGGGCAGGGATGGACCCAGCATCGAGCCGCCGGTCTCCTGGAGGTCGAAGGGTGGCCGGAGGTGGCCTGGTTCACCGGCGACGAGCACCCGCAGCGGAGGTGCTTCGGGAGTGGATCGCCGGTGGCGCTCCTCTGCTGGAAATGGACACGGGGGAAGGGGAAAGGTCAGGGGGACCCTACGGGCGCGATGGCGGTGAGAAGAGCGTCGCAGCGGGCCTGTGTCCCGAGATCGGCAGAGCTCCACCGCGGCAGCGCCTCGGTCGATCTCGAGCACTGGTGCTTGGGGGCTCAAATGGGGGCTTGGGATGGCCGAAAGGGAGTAGGAGAGGGCCAGAGGAGGGAAGAGGGGGCTTGGGGATGCCTTTTATAGGCGAGCCGCGGTCCACCGATTCGCTGGTGCACCGGCGAGCTCGGGGCCGTGTCTTCGGTGTTGCTGGTGTAGGGGAACATTGCATGGGAAACAAAAAAATTCCTACGCACACGCAATATCTATCCATGGTGATGAGCATCTATGAGAGGGAGAGTGGATCTACATACCCTTGTAGATTGCTAAGCATTAAGAAATGCGGTTGATGTAGTCGAATGTCTTCACGATCCAAATCGCCGAGTGTACCGTGATACCATCATGATCCCTCTCGCGATCTGATCACAATCCATCCCACGATCCCATCACGATCTGTCCTGCGATCAAATCATGAATCGTATCGCGATCTTGATTACGGTCCTTCCGATCTCGCGTCGAACGGACGGCACCTCCGCGTTCAGCACGCGTACAACTCGATGACGATCTCTGCCTTCTTGATCTACGAAGAGGGAGCAAAGAGGTAGATGAGTTCTCCGACAGCGCGAAGGCATGGCGGCAATGGTGGTGGAACAATTCCAGCAGGGCTTCACCTAAGCACCAGTGAAACGATCTAGATGAGAAACTGCGATCTAGAGGAGAGGTAGCATGTGGCTGAATTCTGTGTCTCAAAACCCTCAAAACCTCCAGTATATATAGGAGGAGGGAGGGAAGAGGCTTGGCGCCCAAGGGTCTAGCCCTACGCCTTGGTGCAAGGAGGAGAGGAGGAGTCCTCCTCGAATCTTGGTAGGATTAGGACTCCTCCTTCCCACTTGGAAACTCTTTCCACCTTGAGTTTTTTCCTTCTCAAACCACTCCAGCCGCATGGACCCTTATGGGAGGCTTCGTCCATCCCACCAAGGGCTGGTTTACCTCCTCCCACAACCCATGTAGCCTCTTGGGTTGAGACACCCCTCCCGATCGTCCCCTAGTACCCTCCCGGCACTCCCGGTACACTACCGATGAGCCCGAAACTTTTCTGGCGACCAAAACAGGACTTCCTATATAGCAATATTTTCCTCCAAACCATTCCGGATCTCCTCATGACGTCCGGGATCTCATTCGGGACTCTGAAAAATATTCGGTCACCACCATACATAACTCTATACTACTAGAACGTCGCCGAACCTTAAGTGTGCAGACCCTGGGGGTTCGTGAACTATGTAGACATGACCAATACACCTCTATGGTCAATAACCAATAGCGGTACCTAGATGCACATATTGGTTCCTACATATTCTACGAAGATCTTTATCGGTTGAACCTTTATGTCAAGGATTTAGTTAATCTTATATGTTGTTCCCTTTGTTCTTTAGTATGTTACTTGCCCAAGATTCAATGGTCGGCATCTCCATACTTAGTTCAATGTTGTTACTGACAAGTCTCTTTACTCGTTACGTAATACAAGATCCCATGGTTAACACTTTAGTCACATTGCTTGCAAGTCTTGTTGTGATGCTGTCCTACTGAGTGGGCCCTGAGATACCTCTCCGTCATACGGAGTAACAAATCGCAGTCTTCAGCCATGCCAACCCAACAGACACCCTCGGAGATACCTGTAGAGCACCTTTATAGTCACCCAGTTACGTTGCGACGTTTGATACAGACAAGGTACTCCTCCGGTGTGAGTGAGTTGCATGATCTCATGGTCATAGGAATAGATACTTGACATGCAGAAATCTGTAGCTATAAACTTACACGATCATATGCTACGTTTATAGTTTGGGTCTTGTCCATCACATCATTCTCCTAATGATGTGATCCGATTATCAAATGAAATCTCATGTCCATGGCTAGGATACCTTAACCATCTTTGATCAACGAGCTAGTCCATTAGTGGCATACTAGGGACATTGTGTTGTCTATGTATCCACACGTGTATCTGAGTTGCCGATCAATACAATTCTAGCATGGATAATAAACGATTACCATGAGCAAGGAAATATGATAATAACTAATTTATTATTGCCTCTAGGGCATATTCCCAATAGATGGGGCATGCCCATGCCTAGAGGGAGTGAGGAGAGAGACAGGGGAGTGCGCACATGTGAGGCTCAGGGTTGGCCAAGCCAGGCAACTTCGGGCGCGCATGCGGGACGATGAGAGAGAGAGGGGGAGGAGGATCCTGACACAGCAGCATGTCGCGAACACTGAGGCGCCTCGACTGGCGCAAGGTGGCGGCTCGAGGTGGCCAAGGTAAGGGCAGGGCATGAGGTCAACCCTTTGCCTGTTTTGGCTGGCATGATGGGATTTTGGCGTGCTCTGGTGCTTCCACCAGTGCCCATCGACTGCAAGGTGGCTAAACCAAGGGGAAAAGGGGCATGTGATGCCCTAGAACTTGCCAGGAGTGAGAGAGAGGTGAGAGAAGGGGAAAAGGTGGTTGTCTAGGGGGTGCAAGTGGTTTTTCCCCCCTCAATCATGGAGCTAGCCGTTGGACATTCTACTGGAGGTGCTCAGGGTCTAGGTGGAGCTGTCGTAAGAATTTGAGAGCAAGGGGAAAAGTAGAAGTGGTGGAAATAGTAGCTTTTAGAAATGGCCAGAAGGTGTTTGTTTTGTGTTTGGGCTAGTAGATGGAGTTTACTTGCCATGATATTTAGCAAGGGCAAATGGTGATTAGAATTAGGATTTATCACCAAGTTTGAGCTTGATTGAGGAAAGTTCACAATGTAACTTTGTGAAACCCTAGAAATCAATAGAATCTGGTTTCTATAGATCTAGTCATTCTAAGTTAATCTACTTGATGCACCACTTAGTGTAGCATCATTATTTGGTGATTAGAACATGTCCACAAAGTTTGGGTCAAGGGAAGATGCTTCACAATGTAAAGTTGTTCAAATTTGGATCTAGACAGGGAGGGTTTTGGAATAGTTTGATGCATCAAAACAATTTAGATTGAGATGAAACGTTGGAAAATCATCTCTTATGATAATGTGGACTTTCTGGAATTTTCTTGGAATTTATTGAGAATATTTCTTATAGAAATATTTCAAAAGCTTGATTTGGATATTAAGGTTTTTGCGGGGTTTTCCCCATGATTTTGAACATGACCATGTGTTGAAACACACATATATGGAAATATATGTCCACTGAGTTTCCCTAAATTTTCTCAAATATTTACAAAGCATTAAAATAATTTCTCCCTATGAAAAACCATTTATGGTCTTAAGAAATAGCCTTTAAATAAAATATTGAAATAATCTTTAAAATTAGTATTTGGTGGTTTTGGAAAGTAATATATATAGTAGGTTTGAAATAAAGCCTTTGGGGAAAAACGATCCACCCAATTTAAGGACTTGCAGTGCAAACCTCAACTCAGGGGTTTTTGAAAACCTAATTTGAATAAAACCTTTTTTGTCAAAATAATATTTCGTAAAAATAGTTTTGGGCACTATTCACATGGCATGATCATTGGGCAAGAAGTTTGGTTCAAGGAAGGTGAATATGGAGAGGAGTAGAACCTAAGAGTGCCAGACAAACTCAGCACAACAATCAAACAAGTAATACTTCAAACAAGCATGCACTCAAAAAGTTTTAACTGGTTTCAAATTTTGTAAATCTAAGCATAACAAAGTGATACAAACACAGGGTGTGACAGGATTCCCTACGCTCAGCACTGGCGGAAGATGAAGGCTAGTCTAGGTGCCGGACGCGGCTGTTATTTGCTCTTCTCGCATTTGAATTTGTCAAATTTCTTGGAACAAACTCGAGGTTTTCTCAAATCTTATTTTCAAGAAACGGGTCCGGGATTTGCATTATTTGCCGTTCCCCATCTTGCGTTTTCTCTCTTCAAGACGATCACTCACCTGCTCCTCTCCCCCTCGCACCTCTCGAGCGGGGGCTGGGGGGCACGGTGCTCTCACCTCGCAAAGGCCTTGGCGCCCGGGTCCTCCCTTGGCACTTCCGAACAGGTAGCAGGCGTGTGCTGCTTCATACTCACTCAGGGGCCCCACTCACGGCCGGCACGCCATCTCGGAACCTTGGGAGGTCTACCCCTCTCGGGGCAGAATTTTTTTTCTTTGGGGAACTGCTCGAACGTCAAGGGGGGCTCCTGAGCAGCATGCCTCAGGAGCCTTACCAGTCATAAAGCCACTTGGCAACCTCGATTTCATCCTTGGTGATTCGGCCGGCATCGCGGGTGTTGAGGCCTCACCTTGTGGTTGCGTCCTTGGTGATCTGGTCGTATCCTGCGGCGGTAGGGAAATGCGCAGGACTGGGACTCAGCGACATAGAGCTGTTCGAGCGTCAAAGGGGGCTCCTAAGCAGTTTGCGTCAAGAACCTTACTGGTTATAAAGCCACTAGGACCCTCGATGTCGTCCTTGGTGATCCGGTCGGCATCGCTGGTGTTGAGGCCCCGCCCTGCGGTTGTGTCCTTGGACACACACAACCACGGGGGTAGGGGAATGTGCGGGACTGGGGCCTGCAGACATAGAGTGCCGAAAGGGCTCCCATATTACATCACCTATAGGAGGAAGAGGACCGCAGAATGTGGAGGTCATCAAAGGCCACGGCCATACCTTCCTTGGAGCCTATGACGGGCACGCCAAGCTAAGTACCCTAACTATGATTGGAAGGCTGCCTCAAGCAACGAAGAGCGCGAAACTTGGATGCTTAACAAGAGCAAGGATAAAGGGGGTTTACACCCAAGTTCAATACATGCCTTGTTGGTGCACTAGAGTTTTGGGATCTCTAGTACCCCTTGTGCACGGGCAGTGGCAGCCACCCTGGCGGCCAGGCCCAGCAGGGACTTGCCAGGTACCAGCATAGGAAAATCAAGACTACCAGCAAGGTCTTGCCGGGAGGGCTATTGAACCCCCAGGCGAAGCAAGGCCCCGACAAGGCAAGTAACCGACAAGGCAAATCCCCGGCAAGACCCCGCCAGCACACGGAATTGGTATCAATCCCCCTGGACCCGTGTTGCGGCATCAACGTTGGAGGGAGCTAAGCAGCACCGATGGGACGGGGCCCTGTCCCATCCCACTGACGGACAGAGATGCCTGGTGGTGAATTCAATGCACCTGTCCTACTCCGTCAGTGCTTAGGTATGATAGCAATGTAGCTCTGCACACCCCGTGTACGAACTGTACGCCACTATTGGGATCCCCTTTAGACTATAAAAGGAGGCCCAGGGTGATACGGCAGGGGACCTTTGGACTTTTTCGACTTATTGGGACTTTGGGTACTTTTGCATTTTCAAGGACCCTCTAACGCACACGCGTGGCTCGCAGCATCCCTGTACCAAGAACCCTAATAACACTCTCAATACGACCAAGTAGGAGTAGGGTTTTATGCATCTGTGCGGCCCGAACCTAGGTAATGAACCCCGCATGCTTTATATCAGGCCGACTCTTCGCGCAAGCTGCCCCCCACCGAACGGAAAGGGATCCCCACGATCCCATAGGTGTTCATCCCCATGACATCTTTGGCGCGCCAGGTAGGGGCTGCGTTAGGTTGTGCGAATCCATTCTGGTAACCAGCATGCTAGTTCTTTCGCGTTCATCATCGCCATGGCTCCCAAGAAGAGGGCCCTGACAACGGCTGGCCCATCCACGTCCGCCATCCGTGTATCTGCGTAGATAGGAGAGGGCGTAGACGTAGGTGGAGGAGGAGGATGCGGAGCTTTGAAACTTCTGCGAAACTCCGGTGATCAAGGCCAAACTAGCGGCACCGCTCGCCGCAGAGACACCCATGACGGCGGCAGGAACCCACGCGCCCCTGGGTCTCAAGACAGAGCGGTACTACCCGCAGGTGGTGCGACAAACTCTGGGGATGGAAGGGCATCGTCCAGGGCACCCATGCCAGCCCCTATGCCGCATGCTTCTCAGGACGCGCGCGGAGGGCCGCACCAAGGCGCTTGCTATTCTGTACGTCTCCACGAGAAAGCTCCTGCACATCCTTCCCAAGATGCGTGGGACCAACTTGCTCACCAACATGCAGGCGGGAGTGGCGTGCAGACGCGGGACCGCAGCGGTGCTGCTTCTAACACGATTAGGAGTCAAAGCACCTCCCGCTCCTCACGCCATTCGTTACCCACAACGTCGGAGGAAGCGATGGCGCGGGCTTAGCTACTACTAAACTTCCAGCCGGCTGCGGAGAAGCTCGATGAATGGAGAGCCACCATTCAGAGCCTCCTCAGCCTCGCAAAAAATTTCGGCCCACCAAGCCGGTTTGAAAGCAAGCTTTGAAGCGGCAACAGTTTATTGCCGAACAAATCAAGAAGTTAGAAGCGACTGGCCTGATCAGAGGAGTACTCCATCCTACATGGTTGGCCAATCCAGTCGTAGTGTGCAAGGTAAATGGGAAGTGGAAGCTATGCATTGATTTCAAAGACATCAACAAGTCCTGCAACAAAGATGCTTTCCCCTTACCACGGATCGACCAGATTGTGGACTCCACCGCTGGCTACGACTTATTGTCTTTCCTTGACGCCTATTCAAGCTATCATCAGATTTTCATGGCCATAGAAGACGAGGAGAAGACCACATTTATCACCCCATGTGGTACGTATTGCTTTCTGCGTATGCTTTTCGAGTTGAAAAGTGCGGGTTCTACCGTTGCAAGAGCGGTCCAGATTAGTTTTGAGCCCTAGCTACATAGAAATAGGGAAGCTTACATGGACGATATACTGGTCAAAACCAAGGATAAGGCCATGCTCATATCAGACCTAGAAGAAACATTTTCCAACCTGCGCAAGATCAACATGAAGCTCAACCCTGAAAAATGTGTGTTCACTGTCCGATATGACAAGCTTCTCAGGTTATTTGTATCTCAATGAGGAATCGAAGCAAATCCCGACAAGATCGAAGCAATTGAGCAAATTGAAGCACCAAGACGAGTCAAAGATGTGCGATTCCTTGCCGACTATGTTGCTTCTCTGAGTTGGTTCATCTCAAAATGTGCTGAGCGCGCCCTGCCCTTTTTCAAAATCTTGAAGAAGGTAGGTCCAATGAAGTGGACTCCGGAAGCGGAGGCAGCGCTACAGGATTTGAAGGAGTACCTTTCCTCTCCGACAGTCCTAGTCGCGCCAAAACGACAAGAGCCATTACTGCTATATCTGGCGAGTGTTGCACTAGTGGCTGAAAGAGAAGTAGACGAAGAAGCAAGGCAACAGCGGCAGGACCGTGGAGCGACGAGCTAGGACAGTCCCCAACAGGATCTGGTGTCGGCAAAGAAGGATCCGCACAGTTGAAAGAGGTAGTCAGAAATAAGAAAGTGGTGCATCGACCAGTCTATTTTGTCAGCTCCTTGTTGCAGGGGTCTCGGTCGAGATATTCTGGCATGCAAAAATTGCTCTTAGGCCTTCTTATGGCCTCGAGGAAGTTGTGCCATTACTTCCAAGCACATGAGATCACCGTTGTCACCCGCTTCCCGCTACAGCGGATATTGCGGAACCCAGAAGCTACCATCAGTATTGTCGAGTGGGCTTTGGAACTGCCAAGTTTTGGCCTTAAGTTTGAAAGCATTTTGACCATTCAGAGCAGGGACTTGGCGGAGTTCATTGCAGAATGGACCCCAATGCTCGATGAAGAGATTCCATAGTCAACTCTTCCTGGCACGAAAATTGATCGAGAATGGATCATGCACTTTGATGGGGCTTTCTCGCTGTAAGGCACTGGTGCCGGAGTGCTGATTGTCGCACCCACCAGAGAGCACCTTAGATATGTGGTCCAAATGCACTTTCCCCAGGAGATATCAACAAACAACACTGCTGAGTACGAGGAACTGCTTGTCGGTCTCAGGATCATGGCAGACCTTGGGATCAAGAAACTTGTTGTCAGAGGTGATTCTCAACTTGTCGTCAGGCAAGTGAACAAAGATTACCAGAGCCCATTGATGGAAGCTTATGTAGACAAAGTTAGGAAGTTGGAAGAACATTTTGACTGCCTAAAAATGGAGTACGTTCCACGTGCAGAGAACAGCGTTGCCGATAGCCTGTCAAAATGTGTTGCCCTTAAGTTACCTATGGAACCAGGAACTTTCGTGCTCCAACTAACTCAACTCTCCGTGACACCATCAACTGGACAAGAGAAGAGAAGAAAGTTGAGTTCCGGCAAGTATTTCCCAGCAGAGCTCCCCAAAGCCGCCGGTGAGAAGGTTGCCAGAGGGAATGGCAGGCTTGTCGGGTAGTACTATGCTTTGGCAGGGCCCCCTTCTCGTGTCGTAGAAGCATACGCTCCCGCCAGGCTTGCCACGGCGCAGTAGACTCCGGCAGGCCCACAGGCCCTTGGTGTCGAGACAAATGCTACCCCGGCGAAAGATACACCTTTGGTCCTTGCTGTCAAGCCACAAGCTCCGGCATGGGCGTAGCACATCATCCATTTCCTTCACATAGGAGAACTTCCCAGGGAACAAGAAGAAGCAAAGAGAGTAGCCCTCCGGTCTAATATGTACTAGTTCGTAGATAACGTCCTATACAGAAAAATACCGAATGGTGTGAGACTCAAATGCATTTCCCGGGAAGATGGACTGAAGCTATTGGCAGAGATACATGGAGGCATATGTGGTTCCCACATAGGGTCAAGATCCCTTGCCGAGAAAGCATTCTGGCAAGGCTTATTTTGGCCCACCGCCCTCCAGGATGCAACAACATAGGTAACCAAGTGTTGGGCATGTCAATTTCATTCAAAGATACTACATCAACCAGCTATAGTACTTCAAACAATCCCTCTCTCCTGGCCATTTTTGGTATGGGGGCTTGACATCTTGGGCCCCATTCCCCGCGCTGCCAGGGGCTTTGAGTACTTGTATGTTGCGATCGACAAGTTCACAAAGTGGCCAGAAGTGGAAGCAGTGAGAAAGGTGACTGCACAGTCAGCCGTCAAGTTCTTTAAAGGACTAGTTTGCCACTTTCATGTTCCCAACAGGATCATCACTGACAATGGCACATAGTTCATGAGCCTCACCTTCATGCATTATGTCCAAGACCTAGGTAGATAAATTTGTTTAGCTTCCGCTGCCCACCCGAGGAGCGGCAGCCCAGCGGAGAGGGCTAATGCTGAAGTGCTGCGAGGTCTCAAGACAAGAACTTTTGGTAGGCTGCACAAGTGCGGAAGGAACTGGATTGATGAGTTGCCGGTGGTTCTTTGGTCAATCAGAATGACATCAAATCGAGCTACCGGCTAGACACCCTTCTCCCTTGTCTATGGGGCAAAGGAGGTTCTCCCCACGGAACTCATGTACGGATCGCCTTGAGTGCTCGCTTATGATGAGCTTGAGCAAGAGTAGTTGCGGCAAGACGACACAACGCTCCTTCAGGAAGACCATCTTCAGGCTGCTTTGAGAGCTGCACACTACCAGCAAGCTTTGTGTCGCTACCAAAGCCACAAGGTTAATGCCAGAAGTCTTGAGGAAGGCGACCTTGTTCTTCGGCAATTTCAGTCCGCCAAGAATTCCAACAAGATGACACCAAAGTGGGAAGGCCGTTATCGGGTAGTACGAGTAACCAGGCCTGGTGTAGTCCTCCTGGAGACCAAAGATGGCATCACAGTGAACAACTCTTGGAATATAGAACATCTTCGCAAGTTCTGCCCATGAGGCGCGGTTGCTGGGCCCCCCGGCAACCACCTTTGGTACAAGTCTTGCTGCTGAAGCATGTAATCCTTGATACAAAGCCAGGCTCAGACCCTATGCCTAGTTAAATAATAGTAAGTGTTCAGCAATCCTATTCGATTCTCATGTTTACTTATGTCCATGTTTATCTGAAGTGTTGCATTACACTTAATCCTGGCAATGGCTAATGGACCGCCAAGGTTCCATATCCATATTTTCTCTTCTTTCTTTTTCTCAAAGGACAGAAGCACCCCTCGTGTGCAGCTTTGCTGGAGGAGGGAGGGATGGTGATACGGATACCTATGAGCGACGTCCCAAAAAAATTTGCCAAAGGAGTGGCAAAAATAGATAAGTTGCAAAAACCCCAAGTAAATTCTTGTCGTAAGATTACTTTCCTTGAGGGATCTCGACTCCTGTATGGAAAACCTAGACGCGGAGGAACCTTGTTGTGATTGGTTGCACCCCTATTCTGTTTCGAGTCTACTCAACAGCCTAGGTGACTGCACTAGAAGCACCAGGGCTTCTTGCTGGCAGCAATTTCACCAGCAGGCTGCTAAACTCCCACACCTAGCGCTCGCGGTAGAGATATGCACGCCGGCAAGTTTCCAATGAAGTGTAGGGTGACACATACAGCGAGAAATCCAGCAAGGGATATAACATAATGATTGTTCAAAACATAACGAGCAATATTACATCGTCCTTGTCGAGGTTCTAACACAAACTAAATTGTTTTTGACATATGTGGCAGTGAGGAGTGAGGTTGCTAATCCCGATGATCGCCCTCGACCCGCTTGACCTGGCTTACCCACTCGATGATGGGCGCGACGAGTTCCTCAAGCGCCTTGACGTTTGCGTCCTTTGGCAAGTGGTCGAGGACGTTGATGAGGTTGAGGTTGGTGTTCTTATACGCCACCTTGATGAGCACCTTGCGAAGGACGGCCAGGCAGAGCTTACGTGATTCACTGGCCAAGTCGGATGCCCGGACAGAGTGGAGCTGCTCCAAGGCTCCAAGTAGGCTGTCAAAGAACATGGTCACCTTGGCGCTCGTGGACACCCCGGCGTCAAGAGAATATGTGCGGCCTGCAGTCAGCTGCTCGGCAAACTTCTCCGTGACATCGACGAGCTTTTCAGTCCAGATCTCCACTCCATGCACATAGTCCTTGTGGGCGATGGTGGCGCTCTTGACTCGCTCCTTCTGGTCGTTGAGATCCCTAACCAGAGCCTTCTCTTGGGTCTTGGCGGCCTCGAGGGTCCTGCTCACCGTGGCCAGCTTCAGGTTTAGGTCATTGATGGACTCGTTGTTGGAAATATGCCCTAGAGGCAATATATAAAGTGTTCATTATTATATTTCCTTGTTCATGATAATCGTTTATTATCCATGCTATAATTGTAGTGATTGGAAACACATTGCATGTGTGGGTAAATAGACAACACTGTGTCCCTAGTATGCCTCTAGTGAACTAGATCGTTGATCAAAGATGGTCAGGGTTTCCTAGCCATTGACATGTGATGTCATTTGATAACAGGATCACATCATTAGGAGAATGATATGATGGACAAGACCCAAATTACAAACGTAGCATATGATTGTGTCAGTTTATTGCTACTGTTTTCTGCATGTCAATGTATATGTTCCTATGACCATGAGATCATGCAACTCACGGATATCGTAGGAGTGCCTTGTGTGTATCAAACGTCACAACCTAACTGGGTGATTATAAAGGTGCTCTACAGGTATCTCCGATGATGTCTGTTGAGTTGGCATGGATCGAGACTAGGATTTGTTACTCCGTGTGACGGAGAGGTATCTCAGGGCCCACTCGGTAATGCAACATCACAACAAGCCTTGCAAGCAATGTGACTAATATGTTAGCCACGGGATCTTGCATTACGAAACGAGTAAATATACTTGCCGGTAACGAGGTTGAACTAGGTATGGAGATACTGACGATCGAATCTCGGGCAAGTAACATACCGAAGAACAAAGAGAACGTTATATGGGATTCACTGAATCCTTGACATAGAGGTTCGACCGATAAAGATCTTTGTAGAATATGTAGGAACCAATGTGTACGTCCAGGTCCCGCCATTGGTTATTTACCGTAGAGGTGTCTCGGTCATGTCTACATAGTTCTCGAACCCACAGGGTCTGCACACTTAAGGTTCGATGACGTTTCGGTAGTGTAGAGTTATGTATGGTGGTGACCGAAGTTTGTTCGGAGTCCCGGATGAGATCCCAGACGTCACGAGGAGCTCCGGAATGGTCCGGAGGTAAAGATTCATATATAGGAAGTCCCAGTTTGGTTTCCAGAAAAGTTTCGGGCTCATCGATAGTGTACCGGGAGTGCTGGTAGTGTACTGCGAGGCCTCCGGGAGGGGTATTTCGACCCCAAGAGGTCCATGGGCTGTGGGAGAATAATAACCAGCCCTTAATGGGCTGGGAAAACAGCCACAAAGTCCCATGGCGCAGGAGAGAAAGTCCTAAAGCAAAAAGTGGAAAATCAGCCAATAGGAGGCAATCCTACTCCAACTAGGATTGGAGGTGAAGTAGGATTGCTTCCCACCTCCTATTTCGGCCGACCCAAAGGCCTTGGATGCCTCTCCTCTCCTATCCTCCTATATATACTAATGTATTGGGTGGTTTTTGGACAGAATATCCGGCCACGTGCTACCCGTTCCACCGGTGCATAGTTTCTCCTCTAGATCGTAGTTCCGCAGTGCTTAGCCGAAGCCCTGCCGGAATTGCTCCACCACCATCACCGGAGCACCGTCATGCTGCCGGTGAACTCTCTATTCTCTCCACCTTCTCTTGCTGGATCAAGACGTGGAGATCGTTATCAAGCTGCACGTGTGCTGAATGCGGAGGTGCCGTCCGTTCGGTCCTAGATCGGAAGGATCGTGATCAAGGCCACGGGACGTTCGTGATCGGATCGTGGGACGGATCGTGACGAGATCATGGGATGGTTCGTGATTGGTTCACTGGACAGTTCTTGATTAGATTGCGGGACGCTCGGTGATTTGGATCACGAAGAAGTTCGACTACACCAACCGCGTTTCTTAACGCTTCCCGCTTAGCGATCTACAAGGGTACGTAGATCCACTCTCCCTCTCGTAGATGCTCATCACCATGGATAGGTTTGTGTGTGCGTAGGAAAAATTTTGTTTCCCATGCAACGTTCCCCAACACTTGTTGTCTGAAGAGAGCTGCTTGGTCTTGTCAGAAATGGCGACCTGCACCTCCATTAGATTGGCGACGACTTTGTCCCTTTCATTCTTGAGTGACGAGACCTCCTTGTCGAGATCCTCGAAGACGGCCTCCAGCTTCTTCACCCTCTCCACCTGCAAGTTCTTGGAGGCCTCGGCAGCTTCAGCTGCATCGACGGCCTCCTTTAGCTTGATGGCATGGTCCGCGTTTAGGGCCTTGAGCGCCTCCTTATACTTCCGCTCTAGCTCCTGGCTCCGCCGTGCGACGAGATCCTCGAGCTCCACTTCCTTGCCATGAAGCTTCTTGTCAAGCACCTTCTCACGGGTGGCGAGGTCCTCCTCATGGGCATCAAGCAAGACACGGTGCTCCATCAAGCAAGCAACCTCTGAGGCGGCCCGTTGTTTGGCCTCTTCCTATGCCTGCTCGGCATCGGACTACTGCATAAAGAGTTGGCTCCATCCCTGACTCAGTTGCGTCTGTCCAGTCTCCAGGTCGTGGGAAGCTTGGGCAAACCAGGCCTGAGTTTCCTCGACGTGCTCCTGGAAGTTGGCCTCAGCCACTTCCATGACTGCTGGCCCTGGAGTCTAGCTTCTCCTTCTGGGCACGACTGAGCGCTCGAAGCTTTTGGAAGCTATCGCCCATAGTCTTGAGGAGCTGCTAAAAGCACATTTGCTCCCTTGGTGGTTTTGGTAATTAATAAAAACATATGAGTCATTTAACTAATATTTCCACCAAGTGTATTTCAAGAAAAGTTCAAAAATAGGGATGGCAAAAGGATTGTGGAATTACACCAAGATGCAAGGAGATAGGTTTGCCAAGCATCAAGCAAGAGCACTCTACATTTTATATTTGTGAGAAATCACTTTGAGTCCATAGGAAAGCCAATACTATTAAAAGGGGGTAAGGTTTTGTTCATAAAAAAATGCTCATACGTGCACAAGTGATAGTCACCAAAAACATCCACAAGCTCTCCCACCAAAGTCTGCCTATAGCCAAACATTCAAAATCGGCACAACCAACATTCCTATCCTGGTGCCACCGACTCCAAAACCTAGACAGACTCAGCCAAACCCTAGCCACTTCGGTGCAACTGATTCCATACCGGTGCCACCGAGTTTAGCTTGCCAACTTTTTGTTACACAAACTCACATTTTTGGTACCACCGAGATTGTTGGGTCGGCGTCACCGAGAATGGAAATTTGACCATTGGTCACCTTATCGGTGCAACTGAGTTTCATATATTGGTCTCACCGAGATTCAAAAGTTGCCACCTTTTGGTCACTTTGGTACCACCGAGATTAACACATCGGTGTCACCGAGTTGGTCATTTTGTGTGTAACAGTTGGATTTTTGGGGATGCCTATGTATACCCCTCCACCACCACCAACTCGAAAGAGAAGCACTCAGAACTATTCCATACCTATCCTATCATATTTTCATAGGGAGAACCACCTACCCTTGTGTTGAGATCAAGATCTTCCACTCCAACCATATGGATCTTTATTTCTAGCCTCCCCAAGTTGCTTTCCACCAATCCTATCTCTTCCACCAAGCCAAATCTATGAGAGAGTGATTGTGTGTTGAGGAGTCTATCATCTTGAAGCACAAGAGCAAGGAGTTCATCGTCATTACCGAACCTATTATCTTTTGGAGGGTGGTGCCTCCTAGATTGGTTAGGTGTCGCTTGGCTGCCTCCTACTTCACGTTGTGGAGTGAACCAAGAAGTTTGTAAGGGCAAGGAGATTTCCTAATTCGTGAAGATCTACCCATAGTGAGGCTAGTCCTTCGTGGACGGAGGACGTCATGGTATAGTCAAGGATGCTTCTTCGTGGAACCCTCCGTGGGTAGAGCCCTTCATGGACTCTCGCGACCGTTACACTCCATGGGTTGAAGACTCCATGAACGTGGACGTATGATAGCACCACCCTCTGTTTACTTACATGTGCAATGTCTATGTATACCCCTCCACCACCACCAACTCGAAAGAGAAGCACTCAGAACTATTCCATACCTATCCTATCAGATTTTCATAGGGAGAACCACCTAACCTTGTGTTGAGATCAAGATCTTCCACTCCAACCATATGATGGTGTTTCCGGGATTGCACTAGTGACAACCAACTCCTATGATTTATTTGATTCTCCAAATGAAGGGAGCGGAAGTTGCTTCATGGCTAAAGTCCCCAAGGTATCACACCCTGAGTATCTTGATTTCAACAGTGATGAAGATGACTTACTATTTGACAAAACTAGTAATGATAGTCAAAATGAACTTGCTAGTACTCACTCTAGTATAGATAAGTCATGTGATGATGATAAGTTGGAAATAGAACGACTAACTCATGAACTAAAAACTCTTAAGTTAGCTCATGAGTCAACTCTAGAAGATCATAGAGAGCTTGTACGGACACATGAGAATCTACGCTTCGAGAAGCTCAATTTAGAGAAAGAGCATGAGTTCCTTAAAGCTATCAATGACGATCTTCGAAAGAAGGCTTCCTCTAATCTAGCCAAACGACTTCTCTTATCTACATTCATGCCTCAAGTTAAGTCTAAGCAAACTAGTAACAAAAGAAAGAAAGGTTCTTCAACTAGTAGCAATAAAAATGATAAATCCAATGATATTGCTTCTAGTAGTTCTGTTGATCCCACTAACTCTTCTCTTAGACAAGTTACACTTGAGAAAGAAAATGAACTCTTGAAAGGGATTATAGAGAAAGGTATCTACAAGAATCTTGAAGGGTGCAAACAATTCGAGGAGATTGTACGCAAGCATGGAGGATACCTGAAGAATCGTGGTGTTGGCTACTTCAACGCTAATGGAGTTGAGTGGGAAGAAGGTCAATACCCCAATCACAAGTTTTTTCCTCGAAAGGAGAAGTATTAAAATACTCATACCAAGGGAACAAATGCTCAAGATGAAATTCCACCACAAGACACCAAGCTCAAGGGAAAGAACAAGCTTCAAGAGGACTTTGACTTTTATGAAGATGAATCCCAAGCTTTGATGAAGTGGGTTCCCAAGGCTACTACAAGCTCAACTTCTACAAGTGCTACTTCAACACCGAGGATCCCCATCAACTTGATGTGGGTCCCCAAGAAGAAGAACTAGAAAGTTCTTGAGGGGTGACTCCACCAATGAAATTCACTCACATTCATTATTGGCAAGATCTATTTGCAATCAACATCAACCCTATGCAATTTTTCAAGGAGTCACCCCTCAAAGGTAAGCAAGGGACAAGGTAATTAACAAATCAATGGACGTCATCACACATGCCTTGCATTCCATGTCCATAGATATCCTTGTATTTGTCTCTTGTGTGTTGGGACTAACCCATGTAGGTGAGAAGAGTAAGGAAACAACAAGGATGCTCCCGACTCTTGGTGATCTTCATCAACTTTGAGCATCCACCACTACCTCGCCAACATGAAGTCTTCATCGACATAAGCCAAGGTTAGTTTATCCCTCTTATGGGGGATGTCACATCAAGGGGCTTTACTCTAAGACTTGAGTCAAAGCATCTCTTAGTATGTGACAACATTAAATGCTTTATGTAAAAGTGGTAACCCCACTTGTCCATAAACGATGAGTATGACCTATGATCAAGTATTCTTACTTGGCTCCTAAGTTAAATACTAATATATAGATGACTTCTCCATCACTCAAGTGCTTGTTAGATGCTAGAGTGTTTGTGCATGTTTGTCATGATTTCATTTGACATCTTATTATGTGAGCATGTTGGTCTGCATTTATTTTCTCATTCGAGGACATCCAATTGTTGCTATTTTGTCTTTGGTTTATCTTTTGCCAATTGGATGGACAAGAATGCCTAGGACCAATCTTTAGCTATCTATTCTTTCTCACCTCATACTCTATTCATGCCGCATCACATAATTTGAACAAGTGCTTTTAGATCCCTCTATGTGTGGAGCACTCGGAGTTCCGCATCGACAAGGACTGACCATTAAAACCTCCCAAGTGCATCTTGGTGGAACCAACGCCAAAATCATGGTTTCACCAAATGCCTATGGTTGATCTGGTTTTCTATCTCGGTACTACGGATTCCAAATTCTCGGTTACACTGAGTTTCCCTGTCAACTGACACTTGAGGAACTCGGTGACCTCGACAATCTAGAATCGGTGTCACCGACAGTGGTGGGTATATATACTATGGACCCTCACACCTAGAAATTCATCCTCAAACGTTGCGCCTCAGAACCCTAAGCTGCCGTTTTCAAGACCCTTGGTCATCGCCCTAGTCCCCGTGCGCACCTCCACCGCTGGGAATCACCGCCGTCGATGAAATGTTCTCCATCGTCACTATCGTAGCGGATCCGTCGCCAAGCTAGGGTACAAATTTGGCCCCCTCTTGCGCTACAACCTCCAAATCTTGCGCATTAGGGTTTCTATGATATCTTTTCACTGTTTGAAAGCCTTCTATCCACAAAAGGAATCCTGTAGATGAGAGAACCATGGAATTATAGGGTTTTGCCGTCCGCCCGATGAATCTCGGTGGAACCGAAGCAAGCAAATTGGTGTCACCGATTTGGACATCTGGGGTACTGAGAACTTTGAAAATCTAGGGTACCGATAATTTTGCTTTGGCTGTACCGATGTACATTTGACAGGATGCAAAACTTTGAAAATCTATTGTTCAAACTTTCAAAAACCAGCCTCATTTTGTGATGACTCATCTTCTTCTTCTCTTCTATACTCTATTTACGGGGTTAGTATGTCAGATGCTAAGGACAATGAGAATTTGCCAGAGCAGGGTGTTGACATGAGTTCAGGCACAAGCCCAGAGCCTAGTTCATTTTCAGATCCAGGCACCCCCAGCTCCCATGGGTCGCCTAAGGCTGCTACTAGGGCTAGGAAGACGCTGAATTCAGATGAGGAGGATTCAGACTTTGTCCCTAAGTAGATTGTTGCCAAGAAGCAAGAAAAGGCTGCTAAGAAGTCTGCTACTAAAGCCACTTCTTCCAGGAGAGTTGTTAGCAAAGTCTATGCTAGCTCTGAAGCTATGCGAGCACATGAAAGTGTTAGGGCTACAGTGACCATTGATCCTCTAAGGAAGTCTATGCCTAAGAAGGCAGGGGAGAAGAGAGCCAGAAAGAGGATAATCCATGTGACTGGCAGGCCTACATCTATGTATGAAGATCCAGAGGAGGCAACTGCTGCTGAAGATGAGAATGAGCCAGTTGCAAAGGCTCCTCCGAAGAAAAAGGCCAAGAAACTTTTAGTTGATGCTATGCCCAAGTCTGGTACATCCTATAGCACCAAATCCAAGAAGGCTGATGCTGAGAAGCCTAAGAGGACATCGAGGCAAATTCTAGCTTCTAAAAAGAACAAAGGAACTGCTTCCAAGGCTGAGCAAGATGATGACTTGACAACCTTGATGAAACTCAGACCACACCTTCCAGTAAACGATGTCAGCCACCTAGTTGCTAAAGATATGCAGAAGAGAAAAGACTCAGGTTTGAGGGCTTGGAGAGCTATAGATCCATATGCCCAAAGGAAGAAGACTGCTGTTGATTACAGATTCTACACCAAGGAGCAGCAAGACTTTTATGAGACAATGCTGCTAGACAACAGCCCAACAGTCAGTGATATGAGATATGTTGAGTGGAAATTCATTAAGGAGAATGAGGACTATTTTCCAAATGTGCAAAACAATTTCCACTGCATTGGTCTGAATGAATTTTTTGGAAGAGATCTTACTGCATGGAATGATGAGATAATCATGCAGTTCTACTCCACTGCACACTTCTACGGAGACGGTAGGATTTGATGGATGACTGAAGGAGCAAGGTACGAATCTAATGTTGATGAGTGGGCTGATATTCTAGGAGTTCCAGAGGCTCAGGATGGAGACTTGGATATCTACACGGAATCCAAGGCGAGACACAATGCCATTAAGGATATGTATAGTCCTATCCCTGCAGACAAAGTGCAATCTCACAAGCTAGGATCCATCTATTATCTTGAAGCTGGCCTCCGCACCATGAACACTATTCCGAGGCACACTTTGATGCCCAAGTCAGGAGATGACAAAATGATCCGAGGCTACTCCATCAACATGTTGATCCACCTTTATAGTCACACCAGGATTAGAGTTATGGACTTGGTTGTTGAGACAGTCAAGAGGGTTGCTGCTGATCAGAAGCGCTCTTGCTGCTATGCACCCTATATCCAGACTCTTATCAACTCTCAGATTGAGAAGCACATATTTGCTCTTGACAGTCCCCATTTGCCCCTACAGCCAGACCTTGAGGATAACTTCGTGGTGATGGACCCAGATCATCCCACATCTACTACAGCTCAGGCAGAGGCAGCTAGAGCCACTAGTGCTCAAGTCCCTAGATCTAGTAATGAGCAACTGGATCTATTGATATCATCAGTTTAGGACATGCAGAAGGACATTAAGGGGATTCTGGACAACTAGAATAGTCTTGTGAGAATCTTTGAAACAAGGATCAAGACTCTTAATGATAAGGTGGACAAGGTGACTAAGACTGTCATAGAGCTTCAGAAGCAAGTTGACTCAGTGCACATCCCTCGGGTCTCTTCTAATTCTTTAGATGATGATGAGGAGGAGGAGGATGGATCACCTCTCGGACCGAGCACACAGTTCACTACTCACGCTAGATCAGCCACAGTGCCTGCTCCAGACTTGAGGCCCTCTTCATCAGCTCCTGCTCCATCAGCTCCACTTCCTCCAGTATCCACTCTAGCTCCATCCACGACATCTACAGAGATCTTCGCCGACGCTGTTCTCTTGACTCCTTCATCAACAACCGGAGGAGATCAGCCCAAGAATGCTTAGATATATGCCTTTGAACTTTTTTGTAACTTGTTGCCAAAGGGGGAGAAGTGTATATAGATCTTTAGGCTTCGATGAGAGAGCGTTTGGTGGTTGTTGCTTTTCAAAAACAGTTTTTTTGGTTGTTGTGATACTCTTTTGGTTGCTTATGATACACATTCGATGATGTTTGATCATACACTTTAGTGTGTGATGCTACTATTTCCTATCATCTTAATGCTTATGTGATGATCATTCATATTTGTTTGATTCTGTTCTGCTATGATGTTCATTCTAATTATTCTCGCGCACCACCAAGTGGTATGTGACATGTAAGAAGTGACCCAAGTACCTAATCGATTGTGCATTTGCATTCAAACGCAAATTTAAAATAATTCACCAATTTAGGGGGAGCTCTTGCTTATCACATACTTCTCAAAGCGATGAGTATATTCATTGATTATATCTTTGTCGAAGCTTTGATCTATGTTGTCATCAATTACCAAAAAGGGGGAGATTGAAAGAGCATTTGCTCCCTTGGTGGTTTTGGTAATTAATAAGAACATATAAGTCATTCAACTAATATTTCCAGCAAGTATAATTCAGGAAAATTTCAAAATTAGGGATGGCAAAAGGATTGTGGAATTACCCCAAGATGCAAGGAAATAGGTTGGCCAAGCTTCAAGCAAGAGGACTCTACATTTTACATTTGTGAGAAATCACTTCGAGTCCATAGGAAAGCCAATACTGTTATAAGGGGTAAGGTTTTGTTGGTGAACAACATGCTCAACCGTGCACAAGTGATAGTCACCAAAAACATCCACAAGCTCTCCCACCAAAGTCTGGCTATAGCCAAACATTCAAAATCGGCGCAACCAACATTCCTATCCCGGTGCCACCGAGTCTAGAACCTAGACAGACTCAGCCAAACCCTAGCCACTTCGGTGCGACCGATTCCATACCGGCACCACCGATATTAGGTTGCCAACTTTCTGTTACGCAAACACACATTTTTGGTACCACCGAGATTGTTGGGTTGGCGTCACCTAGATTGGAAATCTACCTGTTGGTCACCTTATCGGTGCAACCGAGTTTTATATATTGGTCTCATCGAGATTCAAAAGTTGCCATCTTTTGGTCACTTTGGTACCATCAAGATTAACACATCGGTGTCACCAAGTTGGTCATTTTGTGTGTAATGGATGGATTTTGGGGGATGCCTATATATACCCCTCCGGCACCACCTACTCGAAAGAGAAGCACTCAGAACTATTCCATACCTATCCTATCATATTTTCTGAGAGAGAACCACCTACCCTTATGTTGAGATCAAGATCTTCCACTCCAACCATATGGATCTTGATTTCTAGCCTCCCCAAGTTGCTTTCCACCAATCCTATCTCTTCCACCAAGCCAAATCTATGAGAGAGTGATTGTGTGTTGAGGAGTCTATCATCTTGAAGCACAAGAGCAAGGAGTTCATCGTCATTACCGAGCCTATTATCTTTTGGAGGGTGGTGCCTCCTAGATTGGTTAGGTGTCGCTTGGCTGCCTCCTACTTCATGTTGTGGAGTGAACCAAGAAGTTTGTAAGGGCAAGGAGATCGCCTAATTCGTGAAGATCTACCCATAGTGAGGCTAGTCCTTCGTGGAGGGAGGACGTCATGGTATAGGCAAGGTTGCTTCTTCGTGGAACCCTCCCTGGGTAGAGCCCTTCATGGACTCTCGCGACCGTTACACTCCATGGGTTGAAGACTCCATGAACGTGGACGTATGATAGCACCACCCTCTGTTTACTTACATGTGCAATGTCTATGTATACCCCTGCACCACAACCAACTCGAAAGAGAAGCACTCAGAACTATTCCATACCTATCCTATCAGATTTTCATAGGGAGAACCACCTAACCTTCTGTTGAGATCAAGATCTTCCACTCCAACCATATGGATCTTGATTTCTAGCCTCCACAAGTTTCTTTCCACCAATCCTATCTCCTCCACCAAGCCAAATTTGTGAGACATTGATTGTGTGTTGATGAGTCTATCATCTTGAAGCACAAGAGCAAGGAGTTCATCGTCATGACCGAGCCTATTACCTTTTGGAGGGTGCCGCTCCTAGATTGGTTAGGTGTCGCTTGGGAGCCTCCTAATTCGTGTTGTGGAGTGAACCAAGAAGTTTGTAAGGGCAAGGAGATCGCGTACTTCATGAAGATCTACCCATAGTGAGGCTAGTCCTTCGTGGACGGAAGCTGTCATGGTATAGTCAAGGTTGCTTCTTCGTGGAACCCTCCGTGGGTAGAGCCCTCCGTGGACTCTTGCGACCGTTACCCTCCGTGGGTTGAAGACTCCATGAACTTGCACGTATGATAGCACCACCCTCTGTTTACTTACATGTGCAATGTCTTTACTTCCTGCTGCTATACTCTTAGACATGCATGTGTAGGGTGTACTTTACATGCTATGAATGCTAAAACTTGCCAAGAATTAAAATTGCGAAAAAGCATAGTTTTATTTGGGCAAGTAGTCTAATCACCCACACCCTCTTGACCTTATTTCGATCCTACAACTACTCCTCTTGAGATTTGCTGCTGGAGCTTGGCACTTCAACGATGTCGAGCCCGACAGAAGTGATGGCTTCCTCAATGAAAAATCACCCTTCAGGTGGGACCCCAGTGCTTGCCGTGTCGGGGATGCTGACGAATAGGTTGTCACCAACCTTGAAGTATCTACTCGATGAAGGGGCTTCCGGAGGAGGCCGCTGGTCCTTGACGACCGTCTCCCCGGCGGCTTGGGGCTCAGAGGTCGGCGTAGCGCCTGGCGCTCCTGCGACAGGGATGCCGTCAGTGCGACCACTGGCCTCCCCACCGACCTTCTCGGTAGACTTCTTGGCAGCCTCCTCCTTCTACGCAGCCTTGGCGACCTCGGTGCTGGCAGCCTCAATGCAGCGTTCTTGGCGGCTTTGGCAGCCTTGGCAACCTTGGTGTTGGCAGCCTTAGTGGCAGCGTTCTTGGCGGCTTCGGCAGCCTTGGTGGTAGCACCCTTGGTGGCCTCTCGGCAGCGATCCAATCAGCCTCAACGGCGGCGTCCTTGGCAATCTCCTCTATGATGGTGTCGACGTCCATGCCTTCTGTCGAGGGAATGTTTGGAGGCCTAGAAAACAAGCCAAACAAAGTTTAGGTAGAAGTTCAATAATACAAAAGAGAGAGAGAGACGAACATAAAAAAGAATACCTGCACCAACAACGATCGCCAGTGAAGACCTGCCGGTGCATGTACTTGCTGGCTCCCCCACGTCGCGCTAAAGCATGCTGGAGGAGGTCCTTTCCAGGCACCCATCTCTGGGTGGCGTAGACGACGGAGGCGGCGTGTCTATGACGGTTACCGGTGGTTCTCTTTGCCACCGTCCTCTGCCTGCACGTCCGGTGATGTCAGCAGTAAAGATGCACAATCCGGCACTTGCCAGCGGGAAGTGAGTGATGGGCTCTTGCCAGCGGGAAGTGAGTCGAGAGCTGTGTCGTAGGATAGCCTCCGGGATAACGACGGTCGTCCTTGGCGTGCTTGTGGCGCTTGCCGACGACTCCTCGGCCGTCGAAATCCTCGCCCTCTTCGCTACCCATTGTTCTAGTGTTTCTGCGACCCTGCAGAAGCAACCCAAAGTGAACCAAATGAGTAAAGTAAAATTCAGAAATTGGAAAAAGTGAAAGATGCAGCAGGACTCTTACTCCTCATCTTCTTCCCTTGAGCTAAGGGCGGAAAGGCCGAAGGCGATCACTACCGTGGTGTCGTGGGAGGAGGTGGAGGGGTTCTCCTGGATTGCTTGGCCGCCACAGGTGTGAGTTGCTGGTGGGTTTCTAGTTGCCGTGCGGCATTTCCGGCTGCCCCCTTGCCTGCGACTATGCTTCTCGAAGAATCTTGGCGGACGAGGAGGCCGGTGGCAGCGCTCCGAAGGACGCGTGTTTTCACTTGAACGAGGGATGGAGGCTCCTGGGACTTCTCGTCCTCAGCTGCGTCTTCGGCAGAACAGCCCCGGGCGGACACGCCGCCTTGGTCCCCGACGGTCCCGCCCTCTCCGGCAAGGCCTTCGTCTGACAATGTTTTCCCTTCACCGGATTCGTCTTCCAAGAACCTAGCGCTGCCTGCCTCCGTGGCAAGATCCGCTTCCTTTGCCCTACTGGCATTGTACGCCAACTCCTCCTCGGTGGTGTCGCGAACGAGGCCCTCTTCCCCACGCATGGCCCTTTCCACTAGATTATCGAAGAATTCTTGCACCTACTCGGCACATGGCTCGATCCAAGACGCGTTCAGGCTGTGGGCGTCGAACACCAGCATCATGGTGATGATTCAACCTAGGGCGGCATTGTTGCATACGGGGACTATGCCTGCCGGCAGCTCAGGTACCGGGGCTCTTGAACAACTTCTGGTAGAGGGCCCCGTGCTGCATAATGGTCAGGTTGTGGTTCAGCCCAGGGCACAATCTCATGATATCCACCGTGTTTCGGAAATCCCAAGCCGGCATCCCCCTATTTTGCAGGAGAGCGATGCGCCGACGTAGGAAATCGACACCTATCATCTCTACAGAAAAGCCGGTGTCCCTGAGGCAGAGGATCCTGGTGGTCGCGACTATAAGTTTCTTGTCATCGGGGTCGACGACACCCCAGTCCTCGCCATGCACAATTTTGGCCTGCCGCGGCAAGCAGAAAGACGGGACCTTCCCTCCCGAATCCAGCACCACCTGCCCCGCCACTCATCCCACCTATTACAGTAGGCCCCATTAGGGTAGAACTCCTTGGTTCCTAGACTTGGAATCCAAGTGACGGCACCGGAAAGTGCTTCGCCAGGTTGGATGCGGGGGGGGGGGGGGAAGTAGTGGTAGAAAACAGCGGTGTTGGGAATTACTCCGGCAAAGTTTTCGCAGAGTTGGGCGAAAACTGCCATGGACATCATGGCATTCGGCATGAAATCCAAGAGATGGAAACCATAGGTCAACATGAGGTCGATGAAGAAGTCCGAAAAGGGGGGACAGAGCCCATAGTAAAAGTAATCGGCAAAGAAAGGGTATTTGCGTGGGCCATCCCCGGAGGGGCCTGGACTCATGCAGGTGGCAGGATGCACGGTCGTCCTCGTCGCCTACATCCACCGGTATTGCTTCTTAAGGACATCCAAACTGAGCCCAGGCGGAAAGAGAGCATGCTCCTTCCGCATCCTCACCATCTTGTTCTCCGGGACAACCTCTGTTTCCTTGCCCTTGGTAGATTTGGGTGTCATGGGAGCGGCGAACTCAGGGGGTGAGAACGAATCGAAAGTAGTGGCGTGTATAGGAGGGAGGGGCTCTGTTTTGGGCTCAAGGAAGAAGACGATGACGGTTCTTAGATTGGGGAAGGCAAGAGGTAAATGAGCAGCACCTCTACAATGTCCTCTTTTATGGGGAAGGCATGGGGAGATCTCTTTACTAAAATAAGCTAACATAGAAATGTTTCACGAGCACGCTGCTATAACGTCTGCGCCGTGCACGTATCCCACGTCCCGAAGTCAATGGGCATTGTGGGGAAGCACATCAAGCGCAATGATCACAACCGCAAGGCCCTGCCACGCGTGCCCGTGCACTAATTGGGCCTAGCCCAACAGCGCCACGTGATGTGTGTGGCCCAGGCCCGGGGGCTCGTGTCGGTGCACTAGAGTTTTGGGCTCTCCAGTGCCCCTTACTCATGCACGGGCAAGGGCAGCCGCCCTGGCGGCTAGGACCAGTAGGGACTTGCCACATACCAGCACAGGAAAATCAAGACTCCCAAGCGAAGCAAGGCCCCGACAAGGCAAGGACCCGGCTAGGCGAAGCCCCAGCAAGACCCCGCCAGCGCACACGCCAGGTGTCAATCCCCCTGGACGCGTGTCGCGGCATCGACGTTGGAGGGAGCTAAGCAGCGTAGATGGGATGGGCCCCAGTCCCATCCCACTAACGGACGAAGATGCCTGATGGTGCATTAAATGCACCTGTCCTACTCTCCATTAGTGCTTAGGTATGATAGCAGTGTAGTTGTGTACACCCCGTGTACGCACTGTATGCCACTATTGGGATCCCCTTGAGAGTATAAAAGGAGGCCCAAGGCAATATGGTAGGGGACTTTTCGACTTTTTTGACTTATTTGGACTTTGGGGACTTTTGCACTTTCAGGGATCCTCTAACGCACACGCGTGACAGTGGCTCGCAGCATCCCTGTAGCAAGAACCCTAAGAACACTCTCAATACCACCAAGCAGGAGTAGGGTTTTACGCATCTGTGCGGCCCGAACCTAGGTAAAGATCCCCGCATGCCTTTCATCAGACTGACTCTTTGCGCAACCTGCCCCTCGGCGAACCAAAAGGGATGCCCACGATCCCATAGATGTTCGTCCCCACGACATGCCTGTAGGGCCTTTCTTGATCTTTGGTTACAGGGGTAAGGAAGAACGGAAGAAGCACCAACGGGGATTGCGCATCAGCGCTCGTGCTTCAAGGCCCCTGCATCAGTGTTCAGTCAGTGTCCTCCTCCTCTATACCAGCAGAAGCTTTTGGGGCGGAGGAATGATGCCATACCGGCAGCGTGGCGGCACGTCCTAGCTGTTGCCATCGCTGTCGCTGCTCTGGCTTGAGCTCTCATCGGAGGGGGTGCCGCTGTCGCTCGAGGAACAGTGCTTGTCATGAAGGGCAAGCTTGCCTCCAGGATCACCTCGGCTGACGTCTTCTGGGCAGCACCCCATACATTCGCCCTTGCCGCCGAAGACATTGATAAAGAGCGTTGCCTCCCCGTCAAACTTGAAATGGAGGGTGCGCCTCCCCACCAGGCCACGGTCACGGGCGGACGTTTGCCACCCGCTAACCAGATACACGAAGCCCTTCGGGGATACCTCGACTTCCACCCACGCCGCCGCACTACACGAGTCATCGCCCCCCCAGCCAGCAACACCTCCGCGAAGGAGTTTGGAAGTTGAAGTCGGACGGCCTTCGGCCTCTCTGCCCATAGCACGAACTCCCGGGCCATGTCGGTCGTCTCAAATTGCAAGCGTGGTGGCAAGGCCACTGCAGCCACCCTCCCGCCTCGGGCGCCGCCACCCGGACTACCTTGGGTGCCCACGAAGGTTGGGCCCACACTGCGCCCACCAATGACAACCCTAGACCGTGCTGGTGCATGACCGCGCCCTCGGGATGCCGCTGGCCATGCAGCGTACTTCCGGGGGCGGCCGCGGCCCTTCTTAGGTGCCGGCGGGGCTGGATCCTCATCACGGGCCTTCCCCTTCGTGGCGGCGGAATGCCTCCTCATAAGGGCAATGGTCGGGTGTAGCGACCCAACCTGAAAGGTTGAATCTCCGGTGTTTCTGTACCATCCCAAGATCATGCTGGTACACACACGGTACATCAATGTATATATCAAAGGGAAATCACACAACATAAATTAATCGAAATCTCATATCGAGTCCTTTATTACAATAAAGTGGCTGAAGGCCAACTCATGAGATAAACTAAACCATAAACTTGCGGAAGCTCCAAAGGTAGATGAGTCCATCTGACTCCAAGTTTTTCAACTTACCTCTGGGTGGATGATGGTTGAACGGCGCCTTGGAGAAACCAGTGGTTAGCCTAGATGATACTGGAGATGTGCCAGTATTCATGCGGAAAGGTCCACCCAGGCACAAAGAGATGGATGGATGCTTCAAGACCCAAGGCTTACCTGCACAGCCACAAGCCATTATGGGCTCTGGCTTGGTTGGATATCGTGGTGACCCTGGACAGGCGGTGCTACCAGATGTAGAAGAACGGTAGGAAAAGGATGGACACCGACAGAGTCTCAGGGAAACCCTTTAGAAGACCATGTTTTGGTCATCCATTTCTCAAACACCCTGAAGTCCGAGAAGTCCAACGGTGGTGACGAAATCTAGTGGGGAACATGTGCAAAACTCTGCAGAGTACCCAAACCTAATTGATTAGCCGTGTCCACGGTCATGGACTGTTTGAGCCAAAGGAACTGAAACTATCTGGAACTCTCGACACCATAAATTATATTGATGTGGTTATTAATGTCAACCTTGAGTATGAGAATTGGTTGGTGGAACCATCTCATTAATCAACCAACATTGTAGTAATTATGCCTTTGCCCTCTCTTGTTGTAGGAAAAATTTGGCTTTATGAAAAAACTTACCACCCCACCTGCCATATTTGCATATAGACTAGATGATTACTTTACCCCCTCTCTTGTGACTTTGCCGGCATATTCAATATGCTGACCTATACAGCTGCAACGTATCATGTTGCAGAGTACTTTTCCAACCAGGAGTGAGGATACGCTCTACACTCGGTGATATGCCCTTGGAGTCAGATGGACTCATCTACCTTTGGAGCTTCCGCAAGTTTATGGTTTAGTTTATCTCATGAGTTGGCCTTCAGCCACTTTATTGTAATGATTATTGTAATAAAGGACTCGATATGAGATTTCGATTAATTTATGTTGTGTGATTTCCCTTTGATATATAAATTGATGTACCATGTGTGTACAAACATGATCTTGGGATGGTAGAGAAACACCAGAGATTCGACCTTTCAGGTCGGGTCGCTATGGAAATGATATCAGAGCACAGGCTGACCGTAGGACGTAACCTCTAGGATTGGAAAAGCCTTAGGATTTATTTCCCTTTTGTCTTGAAAATTCTTATACTCTCATCTACTCATTTCTGACTTCCCTCCGATTTATTTTAAAATATTTAGATGGCCACCTTCATTCCAGTTTTGATCACGGAGTTTTGCTAGCCTGACACAACGATGCCCTTTGGTAAGGAGCTGATGAGGATCGTCAAGGACGTGAGGATTGCTTTCCCGAGCATCACCGGGACTCCTATCATGTCTTTTCCACAAGACGGACGCTACAAGATCGAGGTGCACATCCCCGGGAAGACCTTTGGGAATCAGAAGGAACCCATCGACTTCAAGTTCTTGGCACCCAGCTGGATACTTGGGAGAGACATGGCCATTCATCGTGCCCTTGGACGTATTCAGGAGGAATACAGAGGTGGAACCATTTCACCAGGACTCAGCGTGGTTTGTCGCAGGGATGCCAATGGAAATATCATAGCCACTCCCACCGAAGACACCACCATCTCCTATATCCAGAGCTTGGAGACGCACGTCAGGACCTTGGAGCTTCGAGTACGTGCCGACACGAAGACGATCAAGAGGCTGATGAACTATGAGATTGACCTTGAAGCTGACTTACGGGAAACCGCGTACGAGCATGAGTATGAGGTGAAGGATTTCTTAGAGAGGATCGACAAGCTGAACACTCGCATCGCAACTCTAGAGGAACAGATGGACATGGGTGAAAATCTTCATCCAGAAGGAGACATGGCTCCTTTGATCAGCAACAATGATGACTATGAGGAGAGCACCACCGGAGGAGACCACTTCACCATGTACTTTTGAGGACAACTTTAATTATGCCCCCATGTATCTTCAATGTCGTCGTTAAAGCATAGGTCGATGTTTAGTTTGTATGGAGATTTGTATCTGGATGTTTGACCTTGAGTTGAATAAATGAATGAGTGTTTGGTGTGATATGTTTGTTGCATTGCATATGGGTAGTGAATTTCCCTTTTAGGTCATTGTTCTATTCTAATTCTCACCCCTCTAAAAACAGCAAGATACCTCCGTGATGTGAGCCCGATTTCACTTTCCCGCTAGAGCTCACCCAACTTCTTCAGCAGCAGAACACCCTGATGTAGCTGTTGATTCAGAATCAGACCAACAACCACCCTCCACCTCAAGGAGACAACCTCACCCGTTTTCTGAGACTGAATCCCCCAACTTTCTCCAGCAGCACAGAGCCCATTGTGGCAGATGATTGGCTCCGCGAGATGGAGAGGGAACTCACCATCGCAGGATGCACTGAGGCTGAAAAAGTGCGTTTTGCCGCCCATCAACTGGAGGGACCAGCAGCTTCATGGTGGGAGAACTACACCACCACGTACCCCATTACTGGTGTGACTTGGGAGCAGTTCAAGCAAGCTTTCCGCACCGCACATGTCTCAGTTGGAGCCATGAGTCTGAAGAAGCGTGAGTTTCGCAACTTACGCCAGGGGAACCGTTCCGTGGCCCAGTACGTGGATTACTTTAGCACGTTGGCTCGTTATGCACCAGGAGATGTGGCCGATGATGCAGCCAAGCGGGAAAAGTTCTTGGAAGGACTCAATGATGAGTTGAGCATGCAGCTGATGGTGGTTACCTTCAGCAATTACTAGGAGCTGGTAGACAAGGCCCTCATCTTGGAAGGGAAGCAACAGCAAATTGAGAACCGCAAGAGGAAGTATGCACAGGGGAAGTCTACCTCTATAGCTCATCAGAAGCCCCGCTACACCCCGTACTCACGGAATACCGGATCAGGGACCGGTAAGTATGGAGGACACACTCATCCCGTGCACAACCATGGAGGCCACCACCATGGAGGAAATGGGAATAATCGTCCCAACAATGGCAGCTTCAAGAATGGTAACGGAAGTGGGAATGGCAACCAGCACCATCCTGCTCCAACTCAGAAGGATCTGAACCATATCACCTGTTTCAAGTGTCAGAAGACAGGGCACTATGCCACTGAATGCCCTCAGAACAAGCAAGGGAATGGGAACGACAACTCTGCAGCTAAGAAGCCAAATCTGTTTCCTCGTGCTCAGGTGAACCACCTCGATGTGGAAGAAGGCTATGATTAGCCCGAAACTGTGGTTGGTAAGTTTTTATTGCATTCACGTCCAGTTATGGTACTTTTTGATTCTGGTGCAACTCATTCATTCATATCAAGGGTAGTTGTGGAAAAGTATGGTTTACCCACCAGAACCCTTAGTCGGCCCATTAAGGTAAATTCCCCAGGAGGTATGATGATGGCAGGGCTAGGATGCCACGCCCTGAAACTCCACATAGGAAACCATGTTTTTCCTACTGCCCTCATCGTCTTAAAATCCCAGGCATTGGATGTAATCCTAGGCATGGATTGGATGACCAAGTATGAAGGAAACCTTGATTGCCCCAGCAAGTCTATTTCACTCACCACTCTAGAGAACAAGAGGATTAAGTATGTATCCCGACGCACACATATGAGTGCACGGTTAAATTCCCTCACAGGAGTTGTTCAGGAGGAAGTACCGGTTGTACGAGACTTTCCAGATGTATTCCCGGAGGAATTACCAGGCATGCCACCAGAAAGGGAGATTGAGTTTCTGATAGAGCTACTACCAGGGAGAGCCCCAATTTCCAAGAGACCCTATCGGATGCCCGCAAATGATTTAGTGGAAATCAAGAAGCAGATTAAGGAGCTATTGGACAAGGGATATATTCGCCCAAGTTCATCACCTTGGGGAGCCCCAGTTCTTTTGGTGGAGAAGAAAGATAAAACCTTGAGGATGGTGGTCGATTATCGAGCATTGAACGAGGTGAATATCAAGAATAAGTACCCTCTGCCGATGATTAATGACCTGTTTGACCAGCTAGTAGGCGCCAAAGTATTCTCCAAGATCGATCTCCGATCAGGGTATCACTAACTGAAGATTCGTGAACAGGATATACCCAAAACTGCTTTCACCACCAGGTATGGCTTATATGAGTATACAGTCATGTCCTTTGGTTTGACTAATGCTCCCGCCTACTTCATGAATTTGATGAACAAAGTGTTTATGGAATATTTGGACAAGTTTGTCGTGGTGTTCATCGATGACATTTTGATATTCTCCAAGAGCGAGGAAGAACACAAGGAACACTTGCGTTTAGTTCTGGAGAAGCTTAGAGAGCATCAGTTGTATGCCAAGTTTAGTAAATGTGAATTCTGGCTGATGGAAGTCGGATTCCTTGGACATGTTATTTCTGGAGAAGGAATAGCAGTAGATCCCGCTAAGGTTGAAGTAGTCACTGAGTAGAAGTCACCCACCTCAGTTAAGGAGATCCGCAGTTTTCTCGGACTTGCGGGATACTACCGGAGATTCATTGAGAATTTCTCAAAGGTTGCTAAGCCCATGATAGAGCTGTTGAAGAAAGAGTCTAAGTATATTTGGACTAAGGAATGTGAGGTCAGTTTCCAGGAGTTGAAGAAACGTTTGGTCACAGCCCTAGTGTTGATACTGCCAAACAATCGGAAGGACTTCCAGGTTTATTGTGAGGCATCCCGTCAAGGACTTGGAGGAGTACTCATGCAAGAGGGAAAAGTGGTAGCATACGCATCCAGACAGCTACGACCCCATGAGTTGAATTATGCCACCCATGATTTCGAGCTAGCAGCCATAGTGCACGCACTCAAGACCTAGAGACATTTTCTTATCGGAAATAGTTGTGATGTGTACACTGTTCGTAAGAGCCTGAAGTATATCTTCACGCAGAAGGAGTTGAACCTCAGACAAAGGAGATGGTTAGAGTTAATCAAGGACTATAACCTGAGATTACATTACCATCCAGGAAAGGCAAATGTTGTGCCAGATGCTTTGAGTCAGAAGAGTTATGTGAACACACTCATAGCCGGAGGATTACCCCAGGAGTTAACCAAAGATCTCAGAGAGCTTCGGTTAGAGATAGTTCCGCAAGGATATGTTGCCACACTTGAGATTCAATCCACCTTGACCGAAAGAGTTCGAGAAGCCCAGAAATCAGACAATGAGATAGCCGAGATAAAGCAGAGAATGAAGGAAGGCAATGCAAAAGGCTTTCGTGAAGATGAACAGGGTACTCTATGGTTTGATAACCGAATCTATGTGCCCCATGACCCAGAGCTCAGAAAGTTGATACTTCAAGAAGCCCACGATTCACCATACTCGATACACCCAGGCAACACCAAGATGTACCTGGATTTGAAGGAAAGTTACTGGTGGACAGGTATGAAGAAAGATATTGCCAAACATGTTGCGGTATGTGATGTTTGTCAGTGAGTAAAGGCGGAACATCAGAAACTAGCAGGGTTACTCCAACCTTTGCTGATACCCGAGTGGAAATGGGATAAGATTGGTATGGACTTCATCACAGGACTACCCAGGACCCGTTCAGGATATGATTCCATTTGGGTAGTGGTCGATTGCTTGACCAAGGTGGCTCATTTCATTCCAGTGAAAACCACTTATACCAGTGCTAAGCTTGCCAAGATATATATGACTAGGATCGTATGTCTGCATGGAGTTCCGAGGAGTATCATGTTAGATAGAGGAACACAATTTACCTCAAAGTTTTGGCATCAAATGCATGAAACTTTTGGTACAAGACTGGAGTTCAGTACAGCTTTTCATCCGCAGACCGATGGACAGACTAAGAGAGTCAACCAGATTCTGGAGGACATGTTGAGAGCCTGGGCGTTAGACTATGGGTCCAGTTGGGATGACAACTTACCTTACGCAGCGTTCTCATACAACAACAGTTATCAGACTAGTCTGAAGATGGCCCCTTTCGAAGCTTTATATGGAAGGAGGTGCAGAACACCATTGACATGGGATGGTGTTGGTGACCGACAACTTTTTGGTCCCGATCTTATCAGAGATTCTGAAGATAAGGTCAAACTGATTCGAGACCGACTCAAGATAGCTCAATCCCGACAGAAGAGTTATGATGATAACAATCGCAAGGATGTGACATATGAAGTAGGGGATCGAGCATATCTCTATGTATCCCCACTTCGAGGAATCAAGAGGTTTGGTGTTAAAGGAAAGTTAGCACCCAGATTCATAGGCCCCTACAAAATTCTGGAACGTAGAGGCAAAGTTGCATACAAGTAGGAATTGCTGGAAGGACTGTCCGGAGTTCATGATGTTTTCCATGTTTCCCAGTTGAAGAAATGCCATGCTGAGATGGCTGATATTCCTTTGAGGGACACAGTGCCCCTAGAGGCCATACAATTTGACAGTGGTCTAACTTACGAGGAGAAGCCCGTTAGAATTCTCGAGACTACCAATAGAGTCACCCATAGAAGGATCATCAAGTTTTGTAAGGTTCTGTGGAGTCACCACACCAAGGAAGAAGCCACCTGGGAACGCGAAGAAGTTCTTCGTAGAGACCACCTACACCTATTTTCTAGCCAACCTGAATCTCGAGGGCGAGATTCATCTTAAGGTGGGTAGGTTTGTAACATCCCAAAATTTCATTTTGGAATGTTATGATATATTATGATATATAGCTATGCATCATCATCATATTGTTTGAATGAATATAATGGTTGAAGTGTTTCTTTTGAATTTCCGAAGGCCACTTTCATCTTTCCCTTCTTCTTGTTTAACCTATTTGAAAACCTCTGGAAAAGTTCAAAGAAATGAGGGGAGTAACATGACACTCCACACCAGGGGCATCTTGGTGAAATATTTGAACAATAAAACCAGGGGGCTATTTGAAAAAATTATTGCAAACGGATTTAAATTAAATAGCAATTTCTGAAAATAATTTTTTTAAAGTATCCAATATGACAGAGGAAAAATGTTCATTGAATAGCATTAATTCTCGTGATCATTTTGATATATATATTTCCTATATTTGGAAATGTTTTGAATGCTTTTAAAAGAGTTTTACTGCTCTGGATATTAAAAAGGAAACGTTTTAATTTGAAAACGGGCTGGCCCACAACAGTTAATTCCCGAAACCGCTCTGAGCCGACTGACCGACGCGCTGACGCCGCCCTCCCTCTCTCTGACGCCCCGACCCCACCGTCCGATCCCGAAGACGCCGCGGTCTTCTCCTTCCTCCCCGCAGACAGAGCTCATCGGAGATTCCTCCCGTGATGGATCTCCCTCCTCTTTCCTTCCCCGACCACCGCACCGGACCTATAAATAGCCCCGACCCTCCGCTCCTCATTCCACCCCCGAGCCCCCACTCTACCTTGCCAGAGCGCTGCACCAAACCCTCGCCGGAGTTTGGATCCCCACCGAAGCTCCAGGAGCTCGTGCCCGTCGCCTCCGTCGCCCCCACTCCCCTCCATCACCACCAAAGTGCGCCAGAGACCCGCCGCCATCGTTTTAAGCCCTCGGACACCGTCCCCAACCACCGGAGCCTCGCCGGAGAACCCCCTCGCCGGTGACCCCTTTCTTTGTGAGCCCCCTCTCCCTCTCTTAACCGTTCGATCGTAGATCCAACGCCAAGGATTAGATCATTTTAAAACCCGAACCGGTATCCTATACAACTCGATCGACCGCTCGAATCGTTAGATCCCACACCCCCCGCAACCAATCAGAGAACGCCACGTAGCCCCTGTCCGTTAGATCAGTTTTTTTCTTTTTCTTCTCTGTTTGAGAAAACAGAATGATTTCAAATCTTGTTTTTATCGTATCTTTTAAACTATTTAGTTTTTTTGGTTGATTCTTTTTGCATTAGCTCACATATTTGATGCAGTTTCTATCTGTATGCTTAGATTTCAAATTTGACCATTAAATTTTGAATCTAATAAAATTTGTTCAAATTACTAAAATCTGTATAACTACAGTTCAAAAAAATATTTTTGAGTGAATATTTTTGCCACTTTTTGGTATTAGTTAAACCTATCATTCTACATGATTTGAGTATTTTTTGAATAAATTTAGTTACTGTTTTTAACAAAAAAATAGAATCTGTTTAGTTCTTATTGTGGTTTAGTTAAGTTAATTTTAATTTAATTTGTACCTGAATTAGTTTAACTTTTGTTAATAGTTTTCATAAGTTTTTGTTGTTTCAAATATATAGGTAATATTACTTGCTAATATTTAGAATGATTGTTTATTTTTATACCATGTTGTTATAGGAATCTTTATATCTTTTTCATTAGGTATAGTTTTATAAAACAAATTAGTTTTACTTTCACAAACTAGTTAGATGATTAAGTTAGATTTCTAATAAATAGTTTTTATAATTCTATTCTGTTAAGTAATATGATGATAATAATATTAATGTTGATAATATTATTGTTTTGGTTTCCTATTCCAAAGTTATAGGAACATTCTAGTTATTTTCATTTTAGTAGTGTTTCTTTACACAAAAGTTTTAGTGAATTTGATTCTGTTTACTAAAATTGATTTTTTTACTATTTCTTTTTCTACTAGCTATTGCTTGGTTGTTTGTCTTAAAGTAGTAGTAGTAGATGTTTTTGATACTAAAAATTTTTGTGAGTCAAAATATTTTATTTTCCTTACTCTTGATTGATACTATTGAATAGTTTAGTATTGTTTGTTAACCTTGCTGAATTGTGTGAATTGTTTTGTATTTAAGCTTGTGGTGTGCACTTGTTTGATTCGTTAGATCATCCGGAGTGCGAAGCTTGTTATCTAGAGTCACTTGATTACGAGGATCGTCAGCAAGGCAAGTCACTTTGATCATGTATACCTATGTTTTATTGCATTAGTTCTTCCATCACCCCAATTGCATGAAAAGTAGGTAAATTGGAAAGTTGGTTACTTGTTGTAGTATCATGTGGTAGGTACCCCTCAACCCTTTGACACATTGGCTCTGGGAAACATTGTTTTACATTTTGCTATGCTATTAGTAGACGGGGTTGGTTCTATGATTCATGAGAGTTGTGAGTTAATAATTTCAAGACCTACATGATGATCAAGTCTTCGAGACTCCAAGTTTTTCAACTTACCTCTGGGTGGATGATGGTTGAACGGCGCCCTGGAGAAACCAGTGGTTAGCCTAGATGATGCTGGAGATGTGCCAGTATTCATGCGGAAAGGTCCACCCAGGCACAAAGAGATGGATGGATGCTTCAAGACCCAAGGCTTACCTGCACAGCCACAAGTCATTATGGGCTCTGGCTTGGTTGGATATCGTGGTGACCCTGGACAGGCGGTGCTATGAGATGTAGAAGAACGGTAGGAAACGATGGGCACCGACATAGTCTCAGGGAAACCCTTTAGAAGACCATGTTTTGGTCATCCGTTTCTCAAACACCCTGAAGTGCGAGAAGTCCAACGGAGGCGACCAAATCTTGTGGGGAACGTGTGCAAAACTCCGCAGAGTACCCAAACCTAATCGATTACCGTGTCCACGGTCATGGACAGTTTGAGCCAAAGGAACTGAAACTATCTGGAACTCTCAACACCATAAATTATATTGATGTGGTTATTAATGTCAACTTTGGGTATGAGAATTGGTTGGTGGAACCATCTCATTAATCAACCAACATTGTAGTAATTATGCCTTTGCCCTCTCTTGTTGTAGGAAAAATTTGGCTTTATGCAAAAACTTACTACCCCACCTGCCATATTTGCATATAGACTAGATGATTACCCCCTCTCTTGTGTCTTTGCCGGCATATTCAATATGCTGACCTATACGGCTGCAACGTATCATGTTGCAGAGTACTTTTCCGACCAGGAGTAAGGATACGCTCTATGCTCGGTGAGATGCCCTTGGAGTCAGATGGACTCATCTACCTTTGGAGCTTCCGCAAGTTTATGGTTTAGTTTATCTCATGAGTTGGCCTTCAGCCACTTTATTGTAATCATTATTGTAATAAAGGACTCGATATGAGATATCGATTAATTTATGCTGTGTGATTTCCCTTTGATATATACATTGATGTATCGTGTGTGTACCAGCATGATCTTGGGATGGTACAAAAACACCGGAGATTCGACCTTTCAGGTCGGGTCGCTACATCGGGGGAGCTGCGGCTTGGGGATTGGATCAAAGAAGATGAAGAAGATGCAGATGTGCAAGGGTTTTCTCCGCTCACTGGCTTAAGTACAACCGGGGGGCCAACGGACGCCCCCTCGCATCCTGGGAGTTGTACAGGCTTTGAAGGGTCACATCCACATGGCCCAAGGAGGCGAGGCCTAGGCAACAGTGTCATTCAGGGAATGGTAGTGATGGCTGGCCCTGACACGGACATCCCGTCAGTTTGACTTGGGCGGTTCCTGACGCATTCGGGGAGTGGGGGCATCGCCACTCGAGTAGCCGACACGTGCCAAGCCTAGCCCGCAGGCACTTTGGGCCCATGTTGCTTCGGGTAGTCCACGAAGCTTCGCTCACAAGCCAGCTCGAGTGCACCTTGGGCCCGGGGGCTACTATAGGCATTCTGGGAATGGGGGTTCCTAGTCCTGCCTGCCTGTGGCCCGGGGCCTGGCCCACCTCGTCACCTAGGCATGGCCTGGCACAGCTCAACACAAGATAAGGCCCTCGCGAGGATGTTGGGCTCGCAAGGAAGAGCGGCAACAAGACAAGAGGGGACGGGCCTCGTCAGGCCCCTCCTGAGCGGTGGAGATCTCTATGCAATGCCCAGCCTCAGGAGTGAAGGGTGACACAAGGAAGTCCAGGCAGGCACCAAAGCACCAGGTGACACAGTTTCCCCTTTGGTGCAAAGGGAGCAAGGACGTACGCGGGTTCCCAAAGCATCGCCCAAAGGTTTCCCTTCTAGTGCAACCAAAGCACAACCACCGGCCCTGCAAGGCGGATGTCATCGCCGAACCCACCACTGCATCACCATCAGCTACTTTGCAGGCAAAGACCGCCTTTGGACAGGTTCAACTGTACTCTTGTCCCCCTTCAGAATTTTCCGTTGTGGGATTCCTTCCCGCCATTGATATAAGGGAAGAGGACCCAGGCTGCCGCTATATATAGAGGCTAGGTCACACCCTAGAGGGGAGGGGCGATCTGATCAAACATATAGCCACCTAGCACACCACCGCAAGGTAGAGAGTGAAGAACTCACCTTGATGCCCTTGCGAGGCTCAAGAACACTCTAGTAGTTCATCCACCAAAACCGCCATGAGAAGCAATCCACCCAAGAAGGAGTAGGGTATTATGCTTTGTAGCAGCCCGAACCTGGGTAAACCGTCGTGTTCATCTTCTTCCTCGTCATCCTGTGAGTTCGCTACAGTGACCATCAAGTAGCTAGCTAGGTTGAGTGAGGCCGTAGGAAACCTTCTCTCATGCCCCTATGTTTAAACCTTAAGGGTTTTGCGGAGCCCGAAATCCGACAGCAAGGTCTCCTTCGCCTCTGTTGCCCATCCTAGAAGCAACGGGAAACTTGAGAGGATGAATATTGAAGTGTTGTGAGGGCTTAAGACAAGGACTTTCGGTAAGCTGTGGAAGAGGAGCAAGCGCTGGATAGACAAAGTGCCGATGGTTCTTTGGGCACTCAAAACGACACCAAATCGAGCTACTGGCGATACACCCTTCTCCCTAGTGTTCGGGCTGGAAGCAGTGCTCCCCACATAACTCATATATGTAGCACCACGAGTGCTTGCCTATGATGAAGTAAAGGTACATCAGCTACGGCATGACGATGCCATGCTCCTTGAGGAAGACCATGTCTGGGCTATTGTGTGTGTTGCATGCTACCATCAAGCCCTGCGCTGCTACCATAGCTGGAATGTCCACGCTCGGATCCTTGAGGAAGGCAACCTTGTCCTTAGGCATGTTCAGTCCGCCAAGGGTACCAACAAGTTGACAACGAAGTGGAAAGGCCCTTACCGGGTAGCCCGAGTCACCAGACCCGGCGTAGTCCATCTAGAGACCAAATATGGCACCAAGGTGCTTAACTCATGGAATATTGAGCATCTTCGTAAGTTCTACCCGTGAGGCGCGGCTGCCAGGCTCAACCCCCGGTAGCAACCTTTTTTACAAGCATTGCTGATGTTGTATGTAACCCTTTGTACGAATCTAGGTGCAGACCCTATGTAACAATAATAAAGCTAGGAATTACATCATATCATCATTTTACATCATACCCATTTTTATGACTGTAGTGTTGTCGCTTTTAAGATATAAGATTTGCTAGAGTACTTGATGAACTTGTACTCTTTGTTACAGTTCTCTCCGTACACGATGGACCATCGGGAAGACAGGGAAGAGAATTGAAGAAACGAGGACATCGACCCATCAAGATCTAAAGAGCAATACTACTTGGAAAATATAAGTACAATCACATATCCCAAGTTCTATGCCTTTCTAGTAACCTAAGCAAATCCTTTATATCTCCTTCATTGTGGGTAGTGCAGTCCTCCCCACTGTGAGAACCCCTGTTGGGACGAGCCATCCCCCTGTTTTTGTTTATCAACCATGGGGGCTGCACCGGCACCGACAAGAAGCTATGTCGAGGAACAACGACAACCTGTTGCCGGGGGATCATTCCCTCCTGGCACTCACGGTTAACTGATGATCCGGCAAGCAGCTCCGCGTAACAAGGACAAAGCATACCAGGATAGTAAAATAGGGAAAGAAAAGGATAGTACTTGCAAGAAGGGAAATGGCACTTTTCTCATTCATTTTTGATACAAAATGGGTAGAGATTACATTATGATTAGTTAAAACTTGGCAAGCGCCTACATCTTTTGACATAAAAAAGATAAATGCCCTGTAATGCCTTTCTTGTCCCCCTTCTCCTAGGGATTAGGCGAAAGAGAAATCGATGGCAAAAGGAGAGCCTAGACGGGATCCGGCGCCTCCTCGACAGGACCAGAGGGATGTGTCCCCTGGAGGAGTGGATGAAACTAGCAGGGAGGAAGAAGGAAGAGGGAGAGTGCAGGCGGAGGCGCTACCGAAGCACAGCTATTAACGATGGTGCTGCCGGTGCTCACGACACCCCACCATCATCATCATCGCTATCGCTCGAAGGGACAACTCTGTAGCCGCCCTGACCTTCGCCATCCAAGCCTTCTACATGACAGCAAAGGCGGCGCCGGGCCTCCTAAAGAGCCTCCCAGAGAGCATGGTCACCCTTGGTGGCCAAAGGCGGAAAATTCCCCCTGCCATAAAGAGGTACACGCGGGCGAAATGTTCCCACCCGTGCACATAGTACACGGCGCCATGGGTGGAGAACTTCACCATGATTCATGAAGAACTGCTACCGCGACAACTCGCGCCTAACCATAGGCCAAGCAAGCGATCTGCCTCCATCACTTCAAAGAAGAAGCACGGATACCGCGATCCACCATAGTAATGCGCCCTTAGTATGGACTCCAGCACGGTGGCGGCCGTATGGTACTCCGTCTGGACTAGAGTAGTGGGCAGCGCAACGGCAAAGACATCGCTGCGACTATCCTTGATGCGGCTGCCGCACCGCCCGCTCCCCCATCTTGGGATCCTCCGCCCGGCCATCCACCCAAGGCCGATGGACCGAAGTGTAGGACGAATGTGAAATACAAGGGGAGGACCCTATGGTGGCAGTCACGCTCACCAAGCCTTCCCCCCTAACCATGAGGAGGACAGGAGCAACTCAAGACAAGGCTGCCGAGAAGTAAGCTTTATGGATTCGGTCTCTAGGAGGATGAAAGGGTGGATGAGCATCGCCTCTCAAGAACTCCCAATTTATAGGGAGGACGCGAGGGCTGGCTCTTCCCCACTCCAAGGGTCGCTGCCCATCTCCACCAGTACCACTACCCACGATCACGGGTGAAACAGGTAATCGCCTCATTGCTCCAATCCATGGTGCTGTGCATGCGGCCCGTGGTGGAAATGGACTGAGGAAATGGTTAGTGCTGACCATTAAATTGGTAGTTACTCCCTCACATTGCGTGCCTGTGCATGAATTTTGGGCCTGGCCCGGCAGCACTTGGCGAGCACATGTGGGCCATAACCGGGGGCTCCTATCGGTGCACTCAGACATGGGTACCCAATGCCCCTGACTTGTGCAAACGTGACAACAACAAAATTCTTCAACCTCTGAGCCAACCCAACAATGATCAAGAAGAACTAGAGCGAGCCCTACGGGCAGCCGAAACCTTGGACTGTTGTGCGCCAAGCCCTCCCCCGGCGCTTGCCGGGGACCACGACGTGCAACCCCTCTTTCGGACCCGGCAAGCCATCTCTCGGCAGGCGCGAGCCCATCTGTCACCGCTCCACCTCATCGCAAGGCCAACCACTTGTCAATGCGGTGTCGATCCCCCAGGTAGCTAAGAGGCTCTCTCTTAGCACGTGGCTACATGCTGGAAGACAAATTACCCCTCCTTGACACCCGCTCTTAGACGTGTCGAGGTGAGGTGCAATGGTTAGCTAGAGTGGTGGCATAAGCTTGCTGGGGATGCGCCCCTGCACTCCATCTAGACTATCAATGATGGTATTTTGTCTCTAATGCTAGAGTTAGGTAAGATAAGGTCTGCTAGCTACCTGTGGGGACCCCAACTCATAAGTCGTCATCACCAAATGTACGTGTACAGTGATCCCAGAGATCAATGCTGAATGAACACACATAAGCTGAATAACAAGGGTCTTACATCCTTACATACCGTCTTACACAAGTAAAGGCCAGCTAGGCCAAGTCTTACATAGATAGGGCCTCAAGGGCCATACACTTAAACATAACAAACATCGAAAATCTTGGTCAAAAGCGTGAACCCATGCCATCTGCCTTAAACCTACAGGCATTCCGACTAGGAAGCATCCTAGTTCGCATGTTTGTCACCAACGAACTCTTCACCATATTCCTGCTCTTCCATGCTTGGCCAATTAAATAACTAGTGGCAAGCCAATGAGTACTTTGAATGTACACGCAAGCAACCCAAGTTTTGGAACAAGGTACAACAATGCATGATATAACTCTAAGTAGGTAAGTTTGGTAGAAAGCTAGTTTTGAGTGCAACAACATGATCAAGTAACTTAAGTAAAGCTGCCTCAACCATAGACAGGTGTTGATATGAACACGTCACAGTCATCAACATAAGCAGGGGTTGGACGTTTCAGGTTTAACCATCACACTAATTCCTCATACTTGTCTCATGTACCGTCTAAACATCTCATGTTCAGTTATCATGCCAAGTCATCCGAGTCAACTCAAGTATCATCCTTGTGACCAACACACACACACACCAAGTTTGTGAAAACATCAAATGCAGTTTAAGTAGGACCTCCAACTGTCCATGACCGTGGACACGGCTATTCGAATAGTTTTACACTCTGCAGAGGTTGCACACTTTACCCACAAGACTCGGGGAACTTCCGTGTCATCCACGACTCGCGGTATATCTCATACCCGAGATAAGCACCCAAACAATGCCTTTCCGGTGGCGATACTAAACAAAGAGTCCACTCTATTGGTACACAACGCGCAAGATGTACATCACAAGTAGCATCCATGCAGGGACCAATGGTGTGCCCGGTTCTTGTGAACACAGCACATGATCGTCCCTAACGGCACGACCCCGTATCGAGTGACCACGCCACTCCTACCACTAGTAATGCGGGCTCCATGCTAGTACCCACCAAAGTAATCAACAAAGGCCCGTCCGATAAGGGGTATCGTGGTTGTGCATGTAAGGTTGGGATGGTCAGCAAATCTTAAAACTCTCTGTTTTCGAAAACACACACACAACTTGCTCCGGTACACCATTTATTTATCAAGTGGTTACCCAACTCTACATCATCTCCCTCGAGCATTAGTGGCACCCAACGAGGTTTTCGAAAAGTCTTTGAAATCATTTCTTTGTTTCCACCACCATGCATAATCCCGATCCCACTTGCGTAGCATCTACTAGCAACCTATCTACTCCCACCCGCACAAACCTCATAAGGAGGTAGGGTCATGCACGATGCAAGTATCAACGGTAAAAGTATCGGAGGCATCGCACCAAAGTGTTCACCGCATCAACATGATCAACACATCAAAGGAAAGTGCTATATGACATGCATAAAAGGGGTTTCTTAACATGGTCAAAGGGCTGCTTGTCTGGCTCAACAAAGTCTTCAGGGTCTTCAAAGTCTTCGGGTCCAACCCCCTCATCCACAACATAATCTATCGTCGCAATAAAATAACGGGAATAATAAGCATCTCACAAAAACAGAGCACAAAAATCTACTTCTAAAATGCTACCCTACTCTCACAAATACTACAAACTATTCTAAGAATATTTGACTAGGTTTTTGGTAGGGAAACAGTTTTTAAAACTATTTATAACAGAGGCTAAAAAGGCCTAAAAGAGGTTTTAAAATAAAACAGTAGATAAAAGATTCTCAACAAACTATAAAAATGCCACTATTAAATCCTACACAATATTTCAAGATTTATGGTGGAAAAATATTGGGAAAAGGATTTATATCTGGAGCTGTGGGCTTTTTGGAAAATCCCACAAAAAAGAAAAGAAAAAGGAAAAGGAAAAAAGCCTCTATGCCTGGGCCAGAGGCAGCCAGCAGCTGGGCCGGCCCAGCTGGCCAGCCAGCCAGCTGCGTGCGTGGCCAGGTTCAAACCTAACGCGTGGGGCCTGGCTGTCAGCGACAATGAGAGGAGAGAGGGAGGCAAGACAGAGGCCGAAAGGTGGGGCCACCTGTTGGGTTCATCTCTCTCCTTTGGATAGAGGTCGGCGGTGCTCACCGGCGACGTCTCAGGTGATGGCAAGGGATAGCGAGCACATGAATGGGCTCAGGGGCTCGTCACCTCTCGGGTCGTGGAGGAGACAGTCGGGGGGGGGAGGTCTGGGTCGTGGGTGACGAGGTTCCATGGCGGAGGCGCTTCGGAAGGTGGTCGCCGTAGATGCTTACAACTACAAATTGACTGGGGAGGAAGGGGGAACGAGGCTGGGACTCTCTGTTGTCTCAAAGGAGGAGGGAAGAAGGCTGGAGCGGGCCGGTATACCGAGATCGACGAAGCCCCGATGAGGCGGCTCCTCGGTCGATCCCGAGCACTGGGGATCCGGGCGGTTGCTTGGGTGGTTCTGGTGGTTGATTGAGAGCGGGAGGGGGTTCCAGAGGGGAGGAGGGAGCTCGGGGGAGGCCTTAAATACGCAGCCCGCGGTCCACCGAGCATGGGTGTGCCGGGGAGCTCGTAGCCGAGGCCATAAGCCACGGGGGCTCACGATGGCGTGTCTCGCGCGCTCGTGGATGCGGTCTGGGGCTTGGGAGGGAGAGAGGGAAAGTAGGGCATGTTCTAGGTGGACCCCGAGCTCGCACCCTCACTGGCCAAGCTCGGCGGCACCGGGCACGCGCTGCAGTGGGCAGAGGAGATAGGGGGAGGGGCAGTTGCCCTGACGCGTTGCAAACATCCAGATGCGTCCTCTAGCTCGGGGAGGACCCGAGGTGGTCGGGGGCACCGAGTCAACTCTCTGGAGCGCGGCTACGTGCTCCAGAGTGCCCGTTTGGTCGGCATCCGTATGTTCTCGCGCGTCCCGCTAGTCCTGGCCCGTCTAGGAGCTACTGGAGATGCACTGGGTGGCGTAGGAAGTCAGCAAAGGCAAAGGGGAGGGCTAAGGGGCTGATAGAGATGAGAGAGAGATTCTTTCTATCCATAGACGGAAATTGGGGTTTCACCCTACCAATAATGGAGTAGTGGCCGTGGGAAACTTACTGGAGGTGAGGTGCAATGCTAGTAAGTTGTGGTAAAAATTGGAAGTGAAGTATAATAGCAGAAGGGGGTCAAATAGAGTCTTTTGCAAAATATGCAAAAGTGTTTGGTAATGGTTTGGCTAAGAAAATAGAGTTTGTTTGCCAAGAAATTTAACAGGGGTAAATGGTGATTAGAAATAGGGTTTCTCACCAAGTTTGAGCTTGATTAAAGAAAGTTCACAATGTAACTTTATAAACCCTAGAAACAACATAATCTGCTTTCTGTAGATCTAGTCATTTTAAGCCAATATCCTTGATGCACCACTTAGTGTAGCATCACTATTTGGGGAATAGAACATGCCCGCAAAGTTTGGGATTAAGGGAAGAAACTTCACCAGGTAAAGTTGTTCAAACTTGACTGTGGATAGGAATGGTTTTGTAATATTTTGAGGAAGCAAACCAATTGGGATTCAGATGGAACTTTTCAAGATCATCAATTATAGCACGAGAGTCTTGCTAGAATTTTACAGGAATTTATTGAGAATATTTCTTATAGAAATATTTCCAAAGCTTGATTTGGGCAACAAAGTGTTTTGAGGAGTTTTGCCCATGATTTTGAACATGACCATGAGTTGAAACTCATATATATGGAAAATATATGTCCACTAAGTTTCCCTAAAATTTCTCTAATATTTTTAAAGTATTTAAATATTTTTCCCTATGAAAAATCATTTGGCCTTAAGAAAAGGCCTTTAAATGAAATAGCAAAATAATATTTAAAATTACTATTTGGTGGTTTGGGAAGTCATATATATATTAGGTTTCAAATAAAGCCTTTGGGGAAACAGGATCCACCCAATTTGAGGACTTGCAGTCCAAACATCAGTTGAGGGGGTTTTGAAAACCTAATTTTAATAAATTCTTTTTGGTCAAATTATTTTTGAAAAAAAATAGACTTGGGCACTATTCACATGGAATGATCATTGGGCAAGAAGTTTGTATCAAGGAAGATGAATATGGAGAGGAGTAGAATCTAAGAGTGCCAAACATAATCAACCAAACAATAAAACAAGCAACAGCTCAAACATGCATGCACACAAAAAGTTTTAATTGGTTCCAAATTTTGTAAATCCATCATAACAAAGTGATACAAACATAGGGTGTGACAGACCTTCCCCTTACAAGAATCTCGTCCCCGAGATTCCTAGGCTAAGCGCTAAAAAGATAATGGAACCCAGATCTGAGGTAATCTTCTCGCTCCCAAGTTGCTTATGCTTCAGTGTGGTTTCTCCATTGGAACTTGACGTACTTGATGTTGCGGCTTCGGGTGCAATGTTCAGCTTCATACAAAATACGGACTGGCCTCTCACAATAAGTGATGTCTGGCTGAAGGACGATGGCTTGATGGTCGATGTCCTTGTAGAGGTTGGGGCGGTTGGGAACTTGGACATACTTCCGGAGTTGTGACACATGAAAGACGCTGTGCACATCTGATAGCTCGGAAGGTAGCTATAGCTGGTAGGCAACTTCTCTTTCAATAGCGGTGATCCTGAAGGGCCGATGTATCTTGGTGCCAACTTTCCCTTGAGGTTGAAACGCTTGGTCCCTTGAGGGGCGTGACTCAGAGGTAGACATTGTCACCGACACAGAAGTTCACTTCTCGGCGGTGAGAGTCGGTGCAACTCTTCTATCTTGACTTGGCGGTCTCCAGATGTTCTCGGATGATTTGAACTTGCTCTTCTGCTAGTCCAAAGACCAATTATTGTCCGGTTTCTGACTAGTTGAGGGGAGTACGGCACTTGTGTCCATACATCACCTCAAATGGCGCCATCTGAATACTTGACTGATAGCTCTAGTTGTGGGAGAACTCGGTAAATTGTAAGAAATCTTCCGACTTGGCTCCATATGACAAAACACAAGCACGGAGCATATCTTCGAGTATCTGATTTACTCGTTCTGTATGCCCACCGATCTGGGGGTGAAAAGCAGTGTTGAAGGAGATCTTGGTTCCCATTGCCTCTTGAAACATCTTCCAGAATGTTGAGGTGAATTGGGTGCCCCAGTCCAATACAATCTCCTTAGGAACTCCATGGAGGCTCATAACACGCTTGATGTTAAGGTTGGCTAGCTTGATACCATCATAGGTAGTCTTGACGGGAATGAAATGGGCTACCTTCGTCAGGTGATCGACAATGACCCAAATAGTATCGTTTGCCTTGGTTGACCTTGGTAATCCTATGATGAAATCCATCCTGACTTTATCCCACTTCCATTTAGGAACTTTCTGAGGTTGCAACAATCCAGCGGGTCGCTGATTCTTAGCTTTGACTCTCTGGCATATGTCACACTTAGCAACAAATGTGCCTATTGTTGGGGAACGTTGCATGGGAAACAAAATATTTCCTACAGGCACGCAAGATCTATCCATGGTGATGAGCATCTACGAGAGGGAGAGTGGATCTACATACCCTTGTAGATTGCTAAGCGTGAAGCATTAAGAAACGCGGTTGATGTAGTCGAACGTCTTCGCGATCCAAAACGCCGAGTGTCCCATGATCTCATCGCGATCCGTCCCGCGATCCTATCATGATCCGTCCCACGATCTCATCATGACCCATCCCGCGATCTCATCACGACCCGTCCCGCAATCTAATCACGAATCGTCTTGCGATCTTGATCACGGTCCGTCCGATCTAGCACCAAACAGACGACACCTCCGCGTTCAGCACACTTACAGCTCAATGATGATCTCCGCCTTCTTGATCCAGTAAGAGGGAGCGGAGAGGTAAAAGATTTCTCCGGCAATAATAAAATAGTTATTATTATATTTCCTTGTTCATGATAATCGTTTATTATCCATGCTATAATTGTATTGAATGGAAAAACGTTGCATGTGTGGATACATAGACAAAACTATGTCCCTAGTATGCCTCTAGTAGACTAGCTCGTTGATCAAAGATGGTCAAGGTTTCCTAGCCATTGACATGATATGTACTTTGATAATGGGATCACATCATTAGGAGAATAATGAGATGGACAAGACCCAAACTATAAACGTAGCATATGATCATGTCAAATTATTGCTACAGTTTTCTGCATGTCAACTATATGTTCCTATGACCATGAGATCATGCAACTCACGAACACCGGAGGAGTGCCTTGTGTGTATCAAATGTCGCAATGTAACTGGGTGACTATAAAGGTACTCTATAGGTATCTCCGAGGGTGTCTGCTCGGTTGGCATGGATCAACACTGGGATTTGTTACTCCATGTGATGGAAGGGGTATCTCAGGGCCCACTCGGTAATACAACATCACAATAAGCCTTGCAAGCAATGTGACTAAGTGTTGTTCGCGGGATCTTGTATTACGGAACAAGTAAAGAGACTTGCTGGTAACGAGGTTGAACTAGGTATACAAATACCGACGATCGAATCTCGGGCAAGTAACATACCGCTAAACAAAGGGAACATTATACGGGATTAACTGAATCCTTGACATAGAGGTTCGAGCGATAAAGATCTTCATAGAATATGTAGGAACCAATATGGGCATCCATGTCCCTCTATTGGTTCTTGACCATAGAGGTGTCTTGGTCATGTCTACATAGTTCTCAAACCCGCAGGGTCTGCACACTTAAGGTTCGGTGACATTTTGGTAGTATAGAGTTATGTATGGTGGTGACCGAAGGTTGTTTAGTGTCCTGGATGAGATCCCGGACATCACGGGAAGCTCCAGAATGGTCCAAAGGTAAAGATTTATATATAGGAAGTCCTATTTTGGTCACCGGAAAAGTTTCGGGCTCATCGGTAGTGTACCGGGAGTGCCGGTAGTGTACCTAGGGACCATCGGGAAAGGTATTTCGACCCAAGAGGTTACATGGGCTGTGGGAGGATGAATACCAGCCCTTTTTGGGCTGGTGGAAGTCCCACAAAAGGCCCATGAGGCTGGGAAGAAAATCCCAAAGATAAAAAGGTGGAAAAAGGCAAAAAGGTCAAATAAGGAAGGAGTCCTAATCCTACTAGGAGTGGAGGAGGAGGACTCCTCCCTCCTGGTTCGGCCGAAGCCTAGAGGTCTTGGCCCTTGGGCCAAGCCTCCTCCTCTCTTCCTCTTATATATACTAGAGGTTTTAGGGTTTTTGCACAAGATTTTCAGCCACGTGCTACCCTCTCCTCTAGTGCATTGTTTCTCCTCTAGATCGGTTTTCTGCAGTGCTTAGGCGAAGCCCTGCCGGAAAAGCTCCACCACCATTGCCGCAACACCGTCACGCTGCCGGAGAAATCTTCTACCCCTCTGCTCCCTCTTGCTAGATCAAGAAGGTCGAGATCGTCATCAAGCCGTACGTGTGCTGAACGTGGAGGTGCCGTCCGTTCGGTGCTTGATCGGGACGAATCATGATTGGATCACGGGACGCTCGGCGATTTGGGTCGTGAAGACGTTCCACTACATCACCCGCGCTTCTTAACGCTTCTTGCTTAGCGATCTACAAGGGTATGTAGATCCACTCTCCCTCTCATAGATGCTCATCTCCTAGATTGATCTAGGTGAAGCGTAGGAAATTTTTGTTTCGCATGCAACGTTCCCCAACAGTGGCATCATGAGCTAGGTCTATGTGTAGCTGAGATCTTGGGTAGAACACAAAGAGTTTGTGGATGTTGATTCTTAGATTGCTTCCTCCCTTGGTCATGTTTTGGTTCAGTGGTATTATGGGATGAAGCAGCCCGGACCAACATTACTCGTACGCTTACGAGAGACCGGTTCCATCGACTGACGTGTGACTTTGTTGCACAAAGATGCCTTGCGGGTGTTAGTCTCTCCTAGTTTTGTTGGATTGGATTCCAGAAAGGTGGTCCTTGATAATGTTGAAAAAAACTTATGTATCACCGTTGTGGTTTTGCGTAGGTGAGAATCGTTCTTGCTAGATACCTGTAGCAGCCACGTAAAATTTGCAACAACAATTAGAGGACGTCTAACTTGTTTTTGCAGGGTATGTTCTGATATGATATGGCCAATTTCATGATGAGATATATGTGATGCATGAGATGATCATGTGATGTATAGAATTTCGCGACTTGCATGTCGATGAGTACGACAACCGACAGGAGCCATAGGGTTGTGTTTAATTATTGTATGACCCGCGTGTCAATCATTAAGCGCTATGTAATGCTTTACTTTATCGCTGAATGGTAGCTATAGTAGTATGATCATGATGGGCACGAAAACCCCGATGGCAATTAGTTGATGGAGATCAAGATGATATAGATCATGGTGTCATGCCGGTGTTGATGGGGATCATGTCAGTGCTTTCAAGATGGAGATCAAAAGCACAAGTTCATGGCCATATCATGTCACTTATGATTTGCATGTGATGTTAATCCTTTTATGCACCTTGTTTTTCTTAGGATGACGGTAGCATAATAAGGTGATCCCTCACTTAAATTTCAAGATAAAATTGTGTTCTCCCTAAGTGTGCACCGTTGCGGAAGTTCATCGTGTCGAGACACCACGTGATGATCGGCTGTGATAGACTCTACGTTCACATACAACGGGTGCAAGCCAGTGTTGCACATGCAGAACACTCGGGTTAAACTTGACGAGCCTAGCATGTACACACGTGTCCTTGGAACACAAGATACCTAAAGGTCGAACATGAGTCATATAGTAGATATGATCAACATGATGACGTTCACCATTGAAACCACCTCAACTCATGTGATGATCGGACTTGAGTTGGTGAATTTGTATCATGTATCACTGAGATGACCTGAGGGATGTCAATTTGAGTGGGAGAGTTAGTAATTTGATTAACTAAACTCATTATCTTGGACAATAGTCTAAGTACACTTTGCATATTTATGTTGTAGATCAATGGCTCACGCAGTAGCACCCCTGAGTTTTAATGCGTTCCTAGAGAAAGCTAAGTCGAAAGATGATGGAAGTAACTTTGTGGACTGGGCCCGTAATCTGAGGATTAGCCTCACAGCTTCCCAGAAGGCATATGTCCTTGATGCATCGCTTGGTGACCGACCCGCTGATCTGTTATCCGAAGACGTTAAGAATGGTTGGGAGACACGTTCTGGAGATTACTCAATAGTTCAATGTGCAATGTTGTATGGCTTAGAACCGGGACTTCAAAGACGTTTTGAACGTCATGGAGCATATGAGATGTTCCAAGAGTTGGAGTTTATCTTTAAGAAGAATGCCCGGATCGAGAGGTATGAGACCTCCGATAAATTCTATGCTTGCAAAATAAAGGAGAACGGGTGTGTCAGTGAACATATACTCAGAATGTGTGGGTATTCGACCCGTCTGTCGGAGTTAGGGATGCCCCTTCCGCCGGAGGCAATCACTGATAGAGTTCTTCAATCATTTCCACCTAGCTACAAGACCTTTGTGATGAACTATAACATGCACGGGATGAACAAGTCAGTCGCCGAGCTGTTTGCGATGCTAAAAGTCGTTGAGTCTGAAATCTAGAAAGAACATCAAGTGTTGATGGCCAGTAAAACCACTAGTTTCAAGAAGAATGGCCAGGGCAAGAAGGGTAAATCCAAGAAGGGTGGCAAAGAAGTTGATACTCCAATGAGGAAACCCAAGGCTGGACCCAAGCCAGAAACTGAGTGCTTTCATTGCAAGGGAACTACTCACTGGAAGCGGAACTGCCCCAAGTATCTGGCTGACAAGAAGGCGTCCAACAACAAACAAGGTATATATGATATACATGTTATTGATGTGTACCCTACGAACTCTCGTTGTAGTTCCTGGGTATTTGATACTGGTTCGGTTGTTCACATTTGCAACTCAAAGTAGGAACTACAGAGTAGACAAAGACTGGCAAAGGACGAAGTGACAATGCGCGTGGGAAATGGTTCCAAGATTGATGTGATCTCCGTCGGCACGTTCTCTCTTTGATTACCATCGGGATTAGTGATGAACCTGAATAATTGTTATTTAGTGCCTGCGTTAAGCATGAACATTATATCTGGATCTTGTTTATTGCGAGACCGTTACTCATTTAAATCTGAGAATAATGGTTGTTCTATTTATACGAGTGATATCTTTTATGGTCATGCACCCAATGTGAGGGGTTTATTCATGCTGAATCTTGATAGTGATAATACACATGTTCATAACATTGACGCCAAAAGATGTAGAGTTGATTGTGATAGTACCACTTTCTTGTGGCACTGCTGTTTGGGTCATATTGGTGTAAACCGCATGAGGAAGCTCCATGCTGATGGACTTTTAGAGTCACTTGATTTTGAATCACTTGACACATGTGAACCATGCCTCATGGGCAAGATGACTAAAACACCGTTCTCTGGAACAATGGAACGGGCGAGTGACTTATTGGAAATCATACATACTGATGTGTGCGGTCCGATGAGCATTGTGGTGTGCGGTGGATATTGTTATTTTCTCACCTTCACTGATGAATTAAGTAGATATGGGTATATTTACTTACTGAAGCACAAGTCTAACACGTTTGAAAAGTTCAAGGAATTTCAGAGTGATGCTGAGAATCATCGTAACAAGAAGATTAAATTCCTACAATCTGATCGAGGAGGTGAATATCTGAGTTCTGAGTTTGGCAGTCACTTAAGAGAGTGTGGAATTGTTTCACAGTTGACACAACCTGGAACACCACAACGTAATGGTGTGTCCGAACGTCGTAATCGAACCTTGTTAGATATGGTGCGTTCTATGATGTCTCTTACCGATTTGCCACTAGCGTTTTGGGGTTATGCATTAGAGACAGCCGCATTCACTTTAAATAGGGCACCATCAAAATCCATTGAGACGACGCCATATGAACTGTGGTTTGGCAAGAAGCCAAAGTTGTCATTTCTTAAAGTTTTGGGATGTGATGCTTATGTCAAAAAGCTTCAGCCTGAAAAGCTAGAACCCAAAGGGGAGAAATGCGTATTCATAGGATACCCAAAAGAGACAATTGGGTATACCTTCTATCTTAGATCCGAAGGCAAAGTGTTTGTCGCAAAGAACGGAACATTTCTTGAGAAAGAGTTTCTCTCAAAAGAATTGAGTGGGAGGAAAATAGAACATGATGAGGTTATTGAACCTTTAGTTCAGTCCGAGAGTAGCGCAGCACAGAAAGATGTTTCTATGGAGCCTATGAAAGTTGAGGAGGACGTTAATGATGATGATCATGAAACTTCGGATCAAGTTACTATTGAACCTCGTAGGTCGACAAGGGCGCGTACTACTCCTGAGTGGTATGGCAACCCTGTCTTGGAGGTCATGTTGTTAGGGAACGATGAACCTATGAGCTATGGAGAAGCGATGATGGGCCCGGATTCCGAGAAATGGTTAGAGGCCATGAAATCCAAGATGGGATCCATGTATGAAAACAAAGTATGGACTTTGGAAGTATTACCTGAAGCGCGAAAGGCCATTCGGGACAAATGGATTTTTAAGAGGAAGACAGGCGTAGATGGTAATGTCACCGTCTATAAAGCTTGACTTGTGGCAAAGGGTTTTTCACAAGTTCAAGGAGTTGACTACGATGAGACCTTCTCACCCGTAGCGTTGCTTAAGTCCGTCAGAATCATGTTAGCAATAGCTACATATTTCGACTATGAAATTTGGTAGATGGATGTCAAAACATCGTTCCTTAACGGTTTTCTTAAGGAGAGTTGTACATGATGCAACCAGAAGGTTTTGTTGATCCAGAGAATGCTAACAAAGTTTGCAAACTCCAGCGATCCATTTATGGACTAGTGCAAGCATCTCGGAGATGGAATCTGCGTTTTGCTGAGGTGATCAAAGTGTTCAGGTTTATACAAGTTTACGGAGAAGCTTGTATTTACAAGAAACTCAGTGGGAGCTCTATAGTGTTTCTAATATTATATGTGGATGACATATTGCTGATTGAAAACAATATAGAAATGCTAGAAAGCGTGGAGGAATATCTGAACAAGAGTTTTTCAATGAAGGACCCAGGAGAAGCAGCTTTCATATTAGGCATTAAGATATATAGAGATAGATCAAGACTCTTAATAGGACTTTAACAGAGCACATACCTTGAAAAAGTTTTGAAGAAGTTCAGAATGGATCAGTCCAAGAATGGTTCTTGCCTGTGTTACAAGGTGTGAAGTTGAGTAAGACTCAATGCCCAGTGAGTGCAGAAGATAGAGAGACGATGAGTGTCATCCCCTATGCTTCAGCCATAGGCTCTATCATGTATGCAATGATGTGCACAAGACCCAATGTTAGCCTTGCCATAAGTATGGCCGGAAGGTTTCAAAGTAATCCTGGAATGGAGCACTGGACAACGGTCAAGAATATCCTTAGGTACCTGAAATAGACTAAGGAAATGTTTCTCATTTATGGAGGTGATCAAGAGCTCGTCGTAAAGGGTTATGTTGATGCAAGCTTTGACACTGATCCGGATGACTCTAAGTCGCAAACCGGATACGTATTTAGTCGTAATGGGGGTGCGGTAAGCTAGTATAGTTCCAAGCAGAGCGTGGTAGCCGATTGTACATGCGAAGCGGAGTACATCGTAGCCTCGGAGGAAGTGAAGGAAGGTGTCTGGATGAAGGAGTTTATGACAGATCTTGGAGTAGTGCCTAGTGCACTAAACCCAGTGGAACTGCTCTGTGATAACACTGGTGCCATTGCACTGGCTAAGGAACCAAGGTTTTACAAGAGTTCCAGACACATAAAGCGACGCTTCAATTCCATCCGCGAATACATCAAGGAGGAGGACATAAATATTTGCAAAGTGCACACGGATCTGAATGTTGCAGACCCATTGACTAAACATCTTCCAAGGGCTAAACATGATCAACACCAGAACTGTATGGGTGTTCGATTCATTACAATGTAAAACACATAGTGATGTGAGCTAGATTATTGACTCTAGTGCAAGTGGGAGACTGTTGGAAATATGCCCTAGAGGCAATAATAAAATAGTTATTATTATATTTCCTTGTTCAAGATAATCGTTTATTATCCATGCTATAATTGTACTCAATGGAAACACATGCATGTGTGGATACATAGACACAACTATGTCCCTAGTATGCCTCTAATAGACTAGCTCGTTGATCAAATATGGTGAAGGCTTCCTAGCCATTAATTGACATGAGATGTCATTTGATAACGGGACCACATCATTAGGAGAATGATGGGATGGACAAGACCCAAACTATAAACGTAGCATATGATCGTGTTAGTTTATTTCTATAGTTTTCTACATGTCAAGTATATGTTCCTATGACCATGAGATCATGCAAATCACGGACACAAGAGGAGTGCCTTGTGTGTATCAAACATCGCAACGTAACTGGGTGACTATAAAGGTACTCTACAGGTATCTCCGAGGGTGTCTGCTTGGTTGGCATGGATCAACACTAGGATTTGTTACTCCGTGTGACAGAGAGGTATCTCAGGGCCCACTCGGTAATACAACATCACAATAAGCCTTGCAAGCAATGTGACTAAGTGTTGGTCGTGGGATCTTGTATTACGGAACGAGTAAAGAGAATCGCCGGTAACAAGGTTGAACTACGTATATAGATACCGACGATCGAATTTCGGGCAAGTAACATACCGATAAATAAAGGGAACATTATACGGGATTAACTGAATCCTTGACATAGAGGTTCGACTGATAAAGATCTTCGTAGAATATGTAGGAACAAATATGGGCATCTAGGTCCTGCTATTGGTTATTGACCGTTTCTCGGTCATGTCTACATAGTTCTCGAACATGTAGGGTCTGCACACTTAAGGTTCAGTGACGTTTTAGTTGTATATAGTTATATCTGGTGGTTACCGAAGCTTGGTCGCAGTCCCGGATGAGATCCCGGACGTCACGAGGAGCTTCGGAATGGTCCGAAGGAAAAGATTGATGTATAGGAAGTCCTATTTTGGTCACCGGAAAAGTTTCGGGCCCATCGGTAGTGTACCGGGAGTGACGGTAGTGTACCGGGGGACCATCGGCTGGGGTATTTTGACCCAATAGGCTACATGGACTGTGGGAGGATGAATACCAGCCCTTTGTGGGATGTTTTAAGACCCACAAATGTCCCATGAGGCTGGGAAGAAAATCCCAAATAGAAAAAGGTTGAAAAAGGCAAAAAGGTCAAATAAGGAAGGAGTCCTAATCCTACTAGGAGTGGAGGAGGAGGACTCCTCCCTCCTGCATAGGCCGAAGCCTAGAGGGCTGGGCCCTTGGTCCAAGACTCCTCCTCTCTTCCTCTTATATATACTATAGGTTTTAGGGGTTTTGCACAAGTTTTTCAGCCACGTGCTACCCTCTCCTCTAGTGCATAGTTTCTCCTCTAGATCGGTTTTTTGCAGTGCTTAGGCAAAGCCCTGCCGGAATAGATCCACCACCATCGCCGCAACACCGTCGTGCTTCCGGAGAACTCTTCTACCTCTCCGCTCGCTCTTGCTGGATCAAGAAGGCGGAGATCGCCATCAAGCTGTACGTGTGCTGAACGCGGAGGTGTCGTCCGTTCGGTGCTAGATCGGGACGGATCATGATTGGATCGTGGGACACTCGGTGATTTGGATCACGAAGACATTCAACTACATCAACCGCATTTCTTGACGCTTCCCGCTGAGCGATCTACAAGGGTATGTAGATCCACTCTCCCTCTCGTAGATGCTCATCTCCTAGATTGATCTTGGTGAAGCGTAGGAAATTTTTTGTTTGCCATGCAACGTTCCCCAACACCGTGTATATCTTACATCGCTTCCCCAAATGGTAATGTCTCCATGTTTTCAAGGTTTGAACTACGGTTTCCATTTCAAGATCATGAGTATCATAGTTCTCTTCATGAGGACGTAGCTGTCTAGATAGATATGCTATGACTCTGCCTTCTTGTATCAGAACACCTCCAAGCCCGGTTCTCGATGCATCACAATATATCACAAAATCCTTGTGAATATCGGGGGTGGCCAAAACTAGGGCTATGGTCAATCTCGTCTTAAGCTCCTGGAAGCTTTCTTCATACTTCGGCATCCATTCGAACTTCTTATCCTTCTTCAAAAGTTGGGTCATGGGTCAGGCAATGCTCGAGAATCCTTCAACGCACTTGTGGTAATATCTCGCAAGTCCAAGGAAGCTCCTGACTTCCTTCATAGTGGTTGGGGATTTCCATTCAGCCATGACTTTAATCTTCATAGGATCCACTAACAGTCCTTCTGTAGTCAACACATGAGCTAAGAATCCAACTTCATGCAGCCAGAATTCACACTTGCTTAATTTGGCACAAAGCTGGTGCTCTCGAAGCTTGTCTAGGACCAATCTCAAGTGTTTCTCATGCTCTTGTTCAGACTTGGAGAAGACGAGTATGTCATCAATGAAGACGACAACAAACTTGTCCAAGTACTCCATGAAGACCTTGTTCACGAGGTACATGAAGTAGGTAGGGACATTGGTCAACCCAAATGACATGACCGTGTACTCATACATGCCATATCGGGTTACAAATGCCGTTTTCGGAATGTCCTAGGTTCCGATCTTCAACTGGTAGTACCCAGACCTGAGGTTGATCTTGTAAAACACCTTGGCTCCATTCAGCTGATCGAATAGGTCTTGAATCTTGGGGAGTGGTTACTTGTTCTTTATTGTGACTTCATTTAAGGAATGGTAATCAACACAGAGTCGGATAGTTCCTTCCGTCTTTGACACAAATAGAATAGGTGATCCCCAAGGAGAGGCACTAGGGCAAATGAATCCTTTTATGCGCTGCTCTGCCAATGCTTTTTCATATCAACCAACTCTTTGGATCCCATTCTATAGGGCTTCTTATAGATGGGTCCTGCCCCGGGCATTATCTCAATGATGAACTCAATGTCATGGTCAGGAGGCATTTCGGGCAGCTCATCAGGAAATACATCCGGGTATTGACATACTACTAGCACTTGATCCAACTCAATTCCTGACAGACAATTAACTTGAGGGGCTAGAGTGGAGGCACAGCTGGGGACATACTTGACTTCCACTCCTTGGCTATTGATCATGGTAACAATCCTCTTGGTACAGTCTAACAAGCCTTGGTGCTTGGTTAACCAGTCCATGCCCCGGATCACATCCAAGCCTTCTAACTTTAGGATGATAAGGTCTGCTAGGAAGTCTACCCCGTTGATGTTAATGCCAACCCCCTTACAACCTATCCCGGACTTCATAACTAATCTCGGGGTTTGTATCAACATATAACTACCCAGGGGTGTAGGTTTCATACTGCTCTCTAGCACAAACTTTTGAGTAACAAAAGAATGCGAAGCTCCACAATCAAACAGTACTGTTGTTGGGGTTGAGTTGACGAGGAACGTCCCAGTATGACGTCTGGGTCTTCCTGGGCTTCCTCTATGGTGACGTGATTCACACAACTCTTGCCATTGTTGGGCTGGTTGCGGGGAGCTGGGTTCCTTGGTGGTGCTCCACGACCTTCATCTTGGTTTGGCCAATTGCGACATGGTGCATCTGGCTTCTTGTTGGGACATAGCCTAGAGTTGTGTCCTGGCTGACCATATCCAAAGCAAGTGACTTGTCCAAGGTGGTTGTTGTTATTCCAGTCGCCACTGTTGTTATTGGGGTTGTTGTAGGCTAGCTTGGGATTGGCATACTGCCGAGGCCGGTAGCTTGGACGAGGCGCATGAGGTCTATCCTGTTGTGGCTGATAGGTTGGCTTGGCTGGGGCTGGCTGCTAGGGGCAAGGATTCTGGTTGCTAGAACTACCCTTGCTAGTCACCTTGCGCTTGCGAGTGTCTTCTATGGCATGAGGCTTGTCTTCCAGCATGAGGGCCTTGTTCACCAGGTCGAAGAAGGTCCGACAGTCACAGCCGATGAGCTGATACTATAGGGTCTACTGATGTCCTTCCATGAAGCATTCCATCTTGGCCTCCATGTTAACATCTTCAACCTCGGAATTCCCTCTTCTTGATAGCCATGATCCTAGAAGGAATGTGGGTGGTGCGGAACCCTTCCTTAAAGTTATCCCAAGTGATCACATGATCGCCTTGCATGACGTCGAATCCATCCCACCAAGCTCTTGCGGTTCCTCTGAGGCAGTGAGAGGCATACAACACGTTCTCACGATCCTCATTGCAACTGACCAGTGCAAGGAGGTTCTTGATGGTGCGGATCCAGTCGTCAGCATCCAAGGATTCAGCACTCTCAGTGAAGGTTGGGGGCGAATTCCTCATGAACTCAAACAAGGTGGAGCGGCCATTGCCATTCCTGCCTTCCTGTTGGTTGTTCACAAGGACTTGAGCCATCTGCTGAATAGCAGCAATCTTGGCTTCGCGTTCCTCTCGGAAAACTTGGAGAAACTGAGAAATGGTCATGTTCTCTGGTGGAGGTCGTGGCGGGGGAAACTCGCCTTGTGGCTGCTCCGGGTGATCTCCAGCGTTAGCAGCCCCACAAGCTCCCTGTTACTAGCTTGAGTTGTCGGCTTCACGATTGGCAAAGGTGTTGTTGTGGGTAGCGGTCACCATCCTGTTTGGAGCAGCCAAGTAAAACAACTGAAATAGACGAGAGGAAAAGCAACAATGACAAAAAGCGCGCCTAAGGGGTTGGTATATTGCAATTGTGTTAAAACAAGGGTTGGAACTCCAACACATATATTAAGATAAAATAGACAATGGAGTCGCTTGCATGTTGTCTAAGGCAAAAGCGCGACTTGCCTCGAAACACAATAGAAAAAACAAACAACAAGCACACATGGTTCCATATGAAGCATTACATGGACTCGACTTCGCATGAGGGGTACATGACTGATCTTATCCTAGGGGTTCTCGGACTCAGGTGGTGGAGTGCTCAGTCTCGTAATCACGCTGCTCCGGGTCTTCCTCCTGACCATCCTTTGGACGGGAACTACTAGGGAAAACCTTATACACAGAGGTATAGCAGTAGCGCTGGTTAGAACAAAGCGCTACTGTTACTTAGTAGTAGCGCGTGTCAATAAACAACGCTACAGCTATGGTTGTAGCTGTAGCACATCTGCACGTAAAAGCACTACTACTATAATGCCCATACTATTGCCGGTAGGCTAGGAATAGTAGTAGCGAGGCTTCAGAAAGAACGCTACCGCTAAGTGCCTTGTAGTAGCGCGTTTCATGTATAGAACGCTACTACTAAAAAAAGAAAATAAAATGGAAAATAAGTAGAAAAGTAAATGAAAATTAAACAAGTAGAAAAAGGAGAAATGGAAAAAAAGAAAATATAAAGATAAACAAAAGAAAAAGTAAAGTAAAGGAGAAAGGCATAGCAGTAGCGCTTGTTGCCACGAAGCGTTGTAGTTACTATAGTAGTAGTGCGTTTTATAAGACCACGCTATAGCTACATTCTTTAGATGAAAAGAAAAGAAAAAGGAATATAAGAAGCTACTTCCTATAGCACTAGAGCGTTAGCTATAGCGCTTTTTGCCAACCATCGCTACTGCTATATTGACTCAACCCCGCATGGGCTCAAAATTTTGAAAGTCATTCCCCCAATTCCCCATCGATCTCCTCCATCGCGGCCACTGCTCCCTTGCCGCCGTTGTTCCCTCACCGGCCCTGCCCACCGAGCCACGCGGCATCGCCGCCACCGGAGCCATGCACCCTCGACGCCCCTGCCTCCCTCACCGCCACTGCTTCCCTCATCCACTCCTCGCAGCCCTACCTCCGTCACCGCCAACGAAGCTACATGCCCTTGCCGCCCCTGCCACTGTCGCTGAGATCCTCCCCGCCACTGACTCTCCCCTCTCTGTAAGCCCCCCCACCCCTCCCCCCACCCCTCCTCTCTCTCTGCCTGTTCTAGGGTTCATAATTTTTATTATGATAGAAATTGAGTTCTAGGGTTCATAATTCTTATTCAGACATAGTTTTATTAGGACAAAAATATGTAAAGGTTCTAGGTTTCTAGGGTTCATCCATATATATTTGGTTTTTTAATTGAGTTTGAGAGAGCATGAGATTTGTGTAGATTTTCTTGAAGTGTCAAACACTAGCAGATGCAAATTTGAAGTGGTCATGTTTCATGGAAATTCCTCAATAGTGTTTGCTCATGTACATGTTCTTAAGTGGTCCTGTTATATGAAACATTGAAGTGGTTCGATTGTGCCCAAGTGGCCTTTTGTTGTTTGCAAGGAATGATTTCGAGTGGCCTATGTTTTGCTGGAATGTTGATTCAATTCCGTTCCAAAAAAATTCAGGCGCTCTATTTGTCTAGTATGTAGCAACAACCATGCCGAAATTTTCTGTGAATTTCAGCATCACTTGTGCTATAAACTAGGACATATCGAATGCCTAGGATTTTCCGCAATGGGAATGAATCAACATTCCTGCAAAACATTGGCCTTTTTTGATTTTATTAGGTCTACAATTAATTGACTAGATTTAATCATAGGTAACATGGCTAGGAAGATGAAGGACAGGGTTCTGGTGATTGCAATGTCTACGCGGCGGCAGACACCTATTTGAACCTTCTCGATGAGCAACAGTTGTTGAAGGGCCCACCTATCACATCCAAGACTGAGACCGACATCAACACTGGCGCTGATACTGTCACCGGCGTTGAGGCCAGTGCCGAGACTGACGCCGAGACCACGCTGAGACTGACACCGGCGCTGAGACCGGGGCCGATACCGGTACCAAGACTGGCAAAGCCAGTATAGAACCAAAACCAAAGAGGCAACGGCGCCCAAACCAGCTCATCACTACAAGACGACAGGTGGTCACGGAGGTGGACAGCGGCAATTTTGAGCCAAAAGAACCTGCGAAAGTGCACGCGTGCTACGAAAATCAAATAGGCCGCATCCTACAGGCAACCGCCACCATCAACAATGCGAAACTAACGAAGATACCAGATATGAAGCATTCCCTCCTAACGAAGCTGCACCACGTGTTCTTTTTCCCGGGCCGGGATGGAAACAAATATAAAACTCCAGATAAAGACTCGGCAATGAAGAAGATAGATAGATGCGCCATGGGAAAGTTTAGCAGCGCATTATCCGCTTGGAAAGTAAGGGTGAAAGCAGGGAGGATCGACAAAAAGGAACCCTAGTCCGAGATTGTAAAGGATAATCCGACAATTACGAAAGTGCAGTTTGAAATATTCAAGGCGGCTTGCATTGCCGAAGCTGCCAAAGAAAAGTCAGAGTACATGAAGGGGCTTCAAGAGAGGAACATGGGATGCCAGCACCTCGGAAGCCGTGGTTACGCGCGGAAGAGGTCCATATGGGCCAAGGAGGACGAGGAACGCGAAAGTCTACGCATCCTAGACCCCTTGGCGAAGTTTGCTGTCCCGCGGGAGCGTGACGTCCTCAGTACTCGGTACCATTGGGACTCAGTCAAGAAGGTTTTCAAAATGGACGCGGTCATGAAGGAGTTAATGAGAATGCTGGTAATTTTTAATTTACCCCCTAATTTTAGCTTCTGATCAATTCCAATGCACGTTTAGTCATATTTGTAAATGATCCTTGTTCCTTTTGCAGAGAGAGCAGCACAGGATCGCGGCCGAAAGCGAATCACCATCTGAGGCGTTAGCGAGGCCCAAGTGGGACACCCCATTCAACTGGGCCTTGAACATATTGAAAGGATTCAGATGCACACTCGGTCATCATATGGACGCGTGCACGGTGTCGGAGACAGCGCCACGTGGAAGAATTACTACCGTGAGAACATGGAGGAGGGAAAGGAAAGATGGAGGTTAAATGAAGAAAACATCGACAAGAAGGTATCGATTGCGGTTGATAAGAAATCAGTTGAGACAGTCGTAGCAGCGGTAGCTGTCGCAAAACAGGAGATTGTAGCTTCGTATGGTGTCTTGGTTATGTCTATCGTTAGTTGGAGCAGGCAAAATCTAGATAAAGAGGCAGCGGACTTTCCCCTTTCCAACTTCTTCGGGAGCAGCTCGACTAGCGTTATTCCAGCTCCTCCACTAGCTCCTACACCGGCTCAAGCACCTACTCCTGCATCGGCTCCCGCACCTTCTCATAGTAGGCGGTCCTCCATCTTGGACATGCTCGGTGGTGCTTCACCTTTGGCTGAGCTTGACGCCCTAACGGTATGTGTCACACTGGCCCTCTTCAATAAATAAATAATCCCCCGTTTCCGTTGCCTTTCGGATGTCTCACGTCGCAGACATGTCTTTGCAAGCCGATGTAACCCCATGCACCATATTGTACACCATTAGCAGCTAGAAGGTAGACGTGGGGAAGACGACGATAGTGAAGCCGAAGGAACAATTGTTCCACAGCCGGCCGATCCCCCCTGACGTCTTCAAGGTTTCCATGGCTAGTGTCAAACTGGGCCACGAGAATTTGGCTCCTTTGGTACTATGGGGAGACAACGATGAGACTCTGCGGCGGCTTGGCGATTGCAAGAGGTAGGTCCTGTTGTGGCCAAAGAGTCTGCTTCGTCTCGAGGCGGCTGGGAGCACACCCACGACCACGCAGCCTCAGCAATGTATGAACATCAGTACCCCACCTACCCAATTAGCGTCGCATGTTGTGCCAGGTGATAGAGGACGGGGTGATGAAGAGGCTCCGTTAGTCGCTGATGGTGTCGCTGCCGTCGAAGAAGCAATGCATGATATCGATGCCATCGATGAGGATGACGATGACACTCTACAGTATTTCAATAATGGTGCCTATGACGATGGATGATTGATGGCTCAACAATATGATTACTCAGGGTTTGAGCGTCATGAGTCGGTGCCTAAATTGCCGCCTCCGGAGGCTGAACGTATTATAGACGGTCTTCTAGTAGCAAAGAAGCATAGGAAGAGAGCGAGGAAAGGCAACAAAGCTGCTTCTATGATCCAGCCGCCTCCGCAGCCTCGGGTTCAAGACCGTATACCTATCATGGGTACGGCAAAATACCATATCCCCGGTGATCCAATCCTACCTAAGGTAGTGGTAGAGGCCATATACGGAGATCTCAAGAGACTTTGTGACGCTGTGCTGCAAAGAGAGAAAAGCCTGATCGCCTCGCAAAATCCAGGATACCCACTCTAAGTGGTTAACGTGCCGCAGCAAATGTTGTACGTCAACACATTCCCCGCGGAAAAGTTCTTCCTTCGATTCGATTACATCTTCAACATGTTTCACTTGAAAAATCCGGATTTTATGTTTGTTCACCTTTTTGCCTTGTACATGAACTACATCATCAGGATTGAGCAGATACCTTATATCTGTGTCGCTGACCCGTACTTCATGCACGAGAGCTTCTTGGCAGTTTGCGAAAAGCAGCGTGAATACGTGAGTAACTACATCGCCGATTTCATGGTCAACAATAAGTACAAGGAGACGATTCTCGTGCCTTATGTCCTCATCATCCTTTACCCCCGAGTCTCCCATGCTGTTTACTTGGACTCATCGAAGAACATGGAAAAAAAGGATTACACCCACATCAAGTCTGTTCTCGACAATGCTATCTTTACGTACGGCGTACGGGGTGGAGAGATCACACTCAGGATGACAAGGAACCATGTGCCTTGCTTTGGCCATAAGACTGACTTCTGCTGCATCCAGCAACCGAGTGGTACTATCAGTGATGGATTCTATGTCCTCCACCACATGGAGGAGTACAGACGGGATCAACAGAACCTTCGCATGTCACCTAGATCCGGCAATGCCCATATTCTGCAATGGGCAAAGAACCTAGGAGATATCTCGGGTCATCGACTCCGAGCTGAGTTCTGTCACATCCAGCGTGAACTTGCCCAAATCATCATGAATGAAGTCCTAAAAAATAGGGATATTCCACAAAGAAGGGAAAATTTCACGGGAAGACATCTGAACACGTGTAGCCGCTCAGCTCTCGACATGAAGCCTTTCACTGTGCTCGGGGACTATCTCCCTGACTTGCGTGGACAGAACGGCATGTTGGAGTGATTGACGATATATGACAATGTGTCCGTTTAGTCCATACTTTCTCTATGATGAAACTTTGAGTTATGCACGACGGAACTTTATTTGTGATGTAATTAAACCATCCTCCTCAACTAGCGAAGATCACTCTAGTTACTGCATTTTGGGTACGATGAACTTTGTTATTTATGCTTATGATATGTTGCTTCTATTTTTTCAAGTTTGCCTCTTTCTATTGCTCAACTATATGTGTTGCATCTCATCAACTCATGTGACGAAGCAGGTGCATAGATCATTGATGGCGAAGAAGTGCTATGCTGTCACGCCCAAGATGCGCGCCTATCCATTTTAAGACACGAGGGCCTCGCAAGGGATAGAGGCGCATCTTGCCATTAGCAAGTATAGTAACATTGCATCATACATTACAGAAGGGATGAGTATACAAGTTGGCTTAGACTCGCCACATGGTAAATTACAATCCACTTGGAGTTCAAGTCATCAAGACGAAAACAGGGTCCGACTACGGAAGAAATCAAACGATAATACAGATCCAAATGAAACTATCTCGCTGTCCCAAAGATCACGACTAGGTCCTCTACTCATCCGGATACATCACATACATCCTACCTCTTTCCTCATCATATTCCCACTAGAGCTGGGTAAGATCATCCTGCACGTACTCATCTGAACCTATACCTAGAGTGTTGTAGTAAACTGTGAGCCACCGAGAACTCAGCTATCATGTGCCCGGGTACCGAGACTATTCAAGCTTAAAGGTAGGGATGGGGTAAGTGTTTAGGTTGCAGCAGCACTAAGCATTTATGGTGGCTAACTTACGCAACATGAAAGTAAATATGAGTGGCCTACGAAGAACGGTCCAATCTAGTGTAATCTCTATGAGATCCTGAACACCTACTTACATCAATCATAACCCCACCGTGTTGTCTCTCGGATCATGTTCACGAGCAGAGACGATCACAGTTACTCACACAGTTGGTGTATTTTATTTAGAGTTTACTTCAAGTTTACTATAACTGGGTGCTAAACAAATATCCAAGCTGCCACATAACCGCGGGCATGGCTTTCTGAAAGATTTAACCCTACAGGGGTGCTCCGACTAGTCCATCATAAATTACCACACTCCGTGGGAATATCCTCGACCACGGATCTCGCGGTCTTCATAGGTAATTCCAAAGGAATTCCAACACCTCGAGTAAACCCGAAGAAAGTCAGACTTCACACGCAAGACACTCGATAAAGGTAAAACAAATCCAGCAAGACCACCTGACGTGTCAACGAACCCGATAAGAGCCCGTATCTCGTTCTCAGGACACGACGGATAAGCGACGCGTACGGAGGCCTGATAGAAATCTCCCAAGTTGCCCTGGGTTGGCCCCCCATAGTGCTCTAGTTTGGACCAACACTCATGAGGAGCACTGGCCTGGTGGTTGATTAATTATCCACGGGTTTGCAAGACCCTATGCAATTTTATTAAGTTGTTGAGAAAATGTAGTACCAATGTTGGGTCTTGCGAGACAAGTTTTAATCTCAACCGAATTAACAAGGGGGTCCCCATAACAACCCCGAGCGTGTTAGGAGCACAAAATATGGACAACATAACACCGGTAACAAGGAACTAATGGTGGTAATAGCAGAACAAATCACTTAGCAAAAGGCCAAGTCTTCCACCAATACCAAGATATATATGTGCATTAAATTAAATAAAAGAAAAATATTGTGCTATTCAAATCCATGTTATAACATGGAACAACCTGCACCTGCAACTAAGAATGCTATAAGAGAGGCTGAGCAGCGATAACTTAGGCAATCAAAGGTTTGCTGGGATGTGCAGGTTAGAGGCTGTCATGGCAATATGAGAGGGTTATATTCAAGTGGTAGGTAGCGCAATTGTAACAATAAGAGTGAGAAACTAGCAAGCAAAATTAGTATCCGGATCCGGGTACGATCATCTTGCCTGTTGGTTCTTCAGTGGAACAAGTAGCGGGATCCTCGTAGTGGTACTCTCCTGTTTCCTCGTACTCAGTATCAACACTCGCGTCTACCCAAGAGAAACAGCAACAATAAACATCTAACCAAGGTGCAATGCACAACCAAAATGATGCATGGATCATTTATGAAGAATGGCAATCCAAAACTAGTCATGTTTCACGTGCAAAGTTGTTTATTAATGAATCTGGACAGTACCTCATGTTGAGTTATTTAGTCATGCATGAACATGGCAAATATGGATGCAGCATGCAAAATCGATAGAAATGCATATAAAGATCGCAAGAAACGGAGTTACGGTTCTCACAATACGCTCACGACAAGGTACGGAGGCAAAACCACAAGACCATTCCAAGGCAGCCACTGGATAGGTGATGAAAAATCAATCACAATAGCCTCAAGAATAAATCAATTCCATGGAGCATAGCTCCCACAAGTCACAAAACAATAAAACACCAAATCTGCCACTAAACAACAACATAGAAACTTCTACATATCACAACTTGAGCTACAGGAACCCTACAGCCACAAACTAGAGATATACATAATCTACTCAACACACACATCAACTCATCCAACTATGCAAACAGAAAAGGAGGTACACATCAGTAAGCATGAAGCAATCAAGTAGTCATGATGAAACAGTTTTCTGGGACTTAGTGAAAATTCCAGTTTTCTGGAATCGGAGAACATAAAGTAGCAAGTTGACAACATTGAATAAATATGCTAGAGAGATCCTATTGGCATTAAAATTAATAGGATGGTATAAGGAAATATCTATGACAAATAACTAACACTGAGCATGCTCAAATTCACAACACATTACAAGATACCATCCACTCTACATGGCATAACAATAACAGCAGATTCTCAGATTTAGCAGTTTTTAGCCTGATGAAACAGAAACATCAAGTAGGCAACTTAACATCATGGTTCCCACTTACATGGGTGATTAACATGTAAAACAAAAATACCATGGCATAATAGATACAAAACACTAGCACTTCTTAGTTGACACAACTCCCAAAGCAAGCATGGATTAAATCAAGCAAAAATGACAAAATGGCATCTCAGCTAAAATGACAGATTATGAACTTGCCCAAAAGTGAAATCTGAGAGTTCCAATGAGTTCATTGGCTCTTCCTACTCCAGAAACATGGATCATACTCATATACTCATGAGAAACACAAGACATAACAAGATGATGCAACAAAGGGTATATCAAGTGGGGAAACCCACTAGTCCCCTAACACACATACACGCCCTACTCACATTAATACTACAAACATGCCTAAACTCTAAGTATGCCCAAGGACCAAGAGCTCAAAACACCAAGATCATACCACTCAAGAAGGGGGGGTGATCATCTACTACACATACACTCACCACTAATGCAACAAAGGCATAGGTAGACTCCACTCACTCTCACACAAATATGTGTGTAGATAGAACCTACACACACACTCTCATGCATATACACCTACACATGCAAGCACATGCCACCCAACACTCACATAGGTGGGTGTACAAGGAGCACACACACACACACATGTGCCATGCATGGTGCACCACATACCCACATGCACAACTCACATGCACACACCACATGTATGCATACACTAGGGTACACACACACAAGCACATACAAACCCTACACATGCAACCTGCCTACAAACACACACATGTGTGTATGCCACATGTACTCACACATACACGTGCCAAAACTCTCTCACACACACACATACAAGCATATATGCAACACCCCATGTGCACCTACACACACACTACAAGCATACATGCCTACACAATTCTAGCAACAGGGAAAAAATGAAAGGAAAACATCACTACACATACATACATACCAGAAATATACTAAAGGAAAGAAAACAAAAGAACAAAAGAAAAGAAAAGAAAACAACAAAAGGGGGGTTGCTGGACTCGAACCCACAACCGACAGGGTCGGCTTCCCCCGCGCCTACCACTCTGCTACGCTGCTCGAGTGTTTACAGAGGGAGGCCACTGCATATCAAATACACACGCACGAGCATAGCCCTCTGATGAAACTGTAACGAAACAGGGCATCGGCGACAGGGAACGACGGCGGCAATTCCGGCGAGCGCATGGCAGATCCGGTGACGCCAACGGCTCTCAAGCACTTTGGAACGTCCCAGGGTTCCATTTCCCTGCTCACCTTGCGGAGAGGAGGAAGGAGGCGAATAGAAGGTGCTCGACTTGCTACCACTAGCGACAGATGCGGCGGTGACCACCTAATGAGCTACGCGTGGAGGAAAAGGGCTATGGGGACCGGCGGCTCACCTTGGGGAAAGGCGATGACGCACCGGTCACGACGGAGTTGACGGAGGGGAATAAGTTGGCCGGAGATGATGTAGGGGAAGAAGACGGCAACGCAGGCTTCTCGCGACGACAAGGCCATCGCTGCAGAGCTTCTACGGGGCCCCTAGCGGCGGGGATGGAACGCCGCGTCAACACCCGAGCTCCACACCATCACCACCACGGACGCCGCCCACCGGAGACGCGGCGACGATGAGCGGCGGATGCAACTGAGCTCTCTGAACCTCTCAGACACTTACCTTGCAGGGGAAAAGAAGAGAGGGAGGAGGAAGAAAGAGAGGAAGAGGGGAGCTGCGGCGGCGGAGGGAGGAAGAGGGAACCCTAGAGAAGCGGCACGGACGTCGAGGGGCTTAAATAAGCTCGGGAATAGACAGCGACGACGACGGAAAAGGTGTCGGTAGACGCACTCTCACCCTCTGAACCTGACGGCGACAGGCAACGGGGCAGGTGACCGTTCTCGACGGGCTGGGCCGCGCTGGAGGGAAAGCCCACTATCTCTCTCTCTCTCTCTAAGAAGAAAAACATGAAGGGTTTTTTCTAATAAAATCAACACAGCCACACTTAAGTAAATCCCCTGAGTAAAAGAAAAGGTTTTATAGAAAAACAAAATATTTTGGTAAAGTTAATAAAGAGCCCTATTTAACAAAAATATTATGCTGATTTATAGAGCAAGTAATTTTTCATATTATAAAATCGCAGCTCCTGTTATTTAAACACAAAAGCAAACAAGGCTCAAACATCCAACCAATCATACCCACAATTCATAAAACATATGGGGCCACCTCTTGAACATTTTAAAACATTTTAATAAGGCAATTAATTCTGCTCATAAAATCAATATGAAGAGAGGGGAGAGATGGAAGGTGTTGTTGAAAGAGAAAAGAGAGGGGAAGAAGAAGGGAAGTGCACACATGTCTCCAACCACACACAAACACCTCAACACACAACCACACAAACCACACCCACATCTATCACATCATCCAAAGGCACATGAAACCCAACATGGCAAGATGAATGGAATTGATGCATGATGAACCGATGCATGAATGCAAACAACAAATGAATGACAAGGTGCAAATCATACATAGCTCATGACACAAGGTTCATACAATGGGGTTACATGCCAAAAATGGTAGGGATAGCACTTGGGCTGTCACATACGCCAAGAGTATACGACGAGTGGTCGGAGTTTCAGGCCCAGGTGTACCAGTTTCCGGTTTCCGAGCAACAGCCAATAGTTAGTTTAGTTTCATGCTAGTGCGGGAGGGATACAAATCGTGATTATGATGTGACGACATGATTTGTGTTGGATGATATGATGAGACTATTATGTCTATGATATTATGAGCATATTGCATGTTTATGATATGGTTAGAATACTGTATAAAACATGTACAGAAACATCGCAAATACATAGAAAAAAAGATATGAGAAAATATAGTACTAGTGCTCTTTAGCGCTGGACAGGAAAACGCTGCTCCTAAAGGACTTAGCAGCAACGCTGGTATGGAAAGCACTACTGCTAAGTAGGTATAGAAGTCGCGCATGCCGAACCGTGCTACTACTAAGTGTTAGCTGTAACGCCACATTAGTAGTGCGGGTAGACACGCTACTGATGCACCAAATATCCGTGCTACTGTTAGTGTTTTCCCTAGTAGTGGGGCATCGTCTCTGGTAGAGGGGGTCGGAGAATGAGGAGGTCGATCTCGATGATGCTTCGTTAGTCGGTTAGTGAAGAGCTCACGGTACTCCTTCGCACTCATGCGACCACGGCATGTGGGTGCGTCTCCAGCTGGGGGTGCTCCTACTCGATAGGCGATAGCTGGTTGTCCTTCGGGGCTCCATCCTTCTTGATACTGCCTGGCTTCGTCTTGGCTTGACGGAGTACCTCCCGGGTGTGGCGAAGTTCCTCGTGGAGCTTCACGGACTCCATAATCAAGTTGTGAGCCAGACTATCAGTGGAGAGGCTAAAGTAGGTCTGGAACCTAAGTGGTGTCCCATCCTCCTTGGATGGAATCAAAGTCCAACCCTCGCCAAGATCATCCTTCCTAAAAGGAAGGTAGCGAGTAGCTGGCTCGTTAGCCATCTCGCGAATGATGTCTCGAAGGTGTAGAAGTGCCTTCCAAGCAGCTGTCTCGGCTACGAGTGCCAGGGTCTCCATCTATGGTCCTTTAAAGAACCAACTGGTTGGGGAATCGTTTGCCTTCACGACCACATCAACGTGGTACTCCTTTTTTACGGCATCGACCCAGTGCTCGTGATAGAGGAGAACGGGTGGTCGGTGATACTGGCACTTCTCCAGGCTATCCTCAAGGAGTATGGGAAAGCCAGATGCTAGGAGGGCTTCAGGTATGACGGCCATCTACAAATGTTGAAGGGAGGAGAGTCAGCAGAGTGTTGTGTGAAGAATAGAAGAGGTAATAAGTACAGAACTCCTAAGTATAGGATCTACGTGTAGTTTTGAAAACTGTTTTATACTAATTAATGTCCATGCTAACTAAGGGCTTGCTACAACCAGGATGGCTCTAATACCAGCTCCACGGGGACCCCGGCTCGTATGTCATGATCACCGAATGCACGTGTATAGTGATCCCAGAGATCAATGCTCGCTGAACACACATAAGCTGAATAACAAGAGTCTTACATCCTTACATACCGTCTGACACAAATAAAGGCCAGCTAGGCCAAGTCTTACATAGATATTGCCTCAAGGGACAAACACTTAAACATAACAAACAGCGGAAGTCTTGGTGGAAGGCATGAATCCATGCAATCTGTCTTAAATCTACATGCATTCTTACTGGGAAGCGTCCTAGTTTTCATGTTCGTCACCAACGAACTCTTCACCGTATTCATACTCTTCCATGTCTGGCAAATTAAATAACTAGTGGCAAGCCAATGAGTATTTTGAATGTACTCGCAAGCAAACCAAGTTTTGGAACAAGGTACAACAATGCATGATATAACACTAAGTAGGTAAGTTTTGCACAAAGCTAGTTTTGAGTGCAATGACATGATCAAGTAACTTATGTAAGCATGCATCAACCATAGACAGGTGTTCATATGAACACGTCACAGTCATCATCATAAGCAGGGGTAGGATATTTCACGTTCAACCATCACACCAAGTCGTCATACTTGTGTCATGTACTGTCTGAACATCTCATGTTTAGTTATCATGCAAAGTCATCCGACTCAACTCAAGTATCATCCTTGTCACCAACACACACACACACACCAAGTTTGTGAAAACATCGGACGCAGTTTAAGCAGGACCTCAAACTGTCAATGACAGTGGACACGGCTATTCGAATAGTTTTACACTCTGCAGAGGTTGTACACTTTACCCACAAGACTCGGAGAACTTCCTTGTCATCCATGACTCGTGGTACATCATATACGCGAGGTAAGCACCCAAACAATGTCTTTCCCTTGGCAATACTAAACAAAGTGTCCACTCGGTTGGTACACAGGCCACATCATGTACATCACAAGTAGCATCCATGCAGGGACCAACAGTGTGCCTGGTGCCTACGAAGACAGTGCATGATCGTCCTTACCGGCACGACCCCATATCGAGAGTGACCACGCCACTCCCGTCACTAGTAATGTGGGCTCCATGCTAGTACACACCAAAGTAATCAACAAAGCCCCGTCCCATCAGGGGTATCGTAGTTGTGCACGTAAGGTTGGGACGGTGAACATATCATAAAACTCTCCATTTTAGAAAACACACACACAACTTGCTCCGGTACACAACTTCTTTATCAAGTGGTTACCCAACTCAACATCAACTGCCTCGGGCATTAGTGGCACCCGACAAGGTTTTCGAGAAGTCTTTGTAATCATTTCTTTGTTTGCACAACCATGCATAACCCCGATCCCACTTCATAGCATGTACTAGCAACCTAACTACTCCCACCCATACAACCCTCATACGGAGGTAGGGTCATGCACGACGCAAGTATCAATGGTAAAAGTATTAGAGGCATCCCACAATAGTTGTCACCACATCAACATGATCAACACATCGAAAGAAAGTGCTATATGACATGTATAAAAAGAGTTTCTTAACATGGTCAAAGGGCTTCTTGCCTGACTAAACAAATTCTTCGGGGTCTTCAAAGTCTTCGGGTCCAACTCCCTCGTCAACAACGCACTCTATCGTCGCGATAAAATAATGGGAATAATAAGCAACACACAAAAATAGAGCACACAAATCTACTTCTATAATGCTACCCTACTCTGATAAATACTACAAACTATTCTAAGAATATTTGTCTAGTGTTTTGGTAGGGAAAAGGTTTTTAAAACTATTTATAACAGAGGCTAAAAATGCCTTAAAGAGGTTTTAAAATAAAACAGTAGTGTCGGATTTATGGCTTCACAAAACCCTTAAGGTTCAAACATAGAGGCATGTGCGAAGATCTCCCTTAGCTTCGCCCGATCTAACTCGCTACTTGATGAACACAGGAAAGAACTCACATGATGATGAGGAAGAAGATGAACACGATAGTTTACCCAGGTTCGGGCCGGCGCGAAGCGTAATACCCTACTCCTGCTTTGGTGGATTGCCTCTCGAGGAGGTGGGTGGATGAACAAGTACAGTGTTTCGGAGCCTCCTAAGGACTCTCGGTGGTGGTGATCGAGGCTCCTAGTGGTTTGATGGTCGGTGAGTGGTGAATTGGGTTGGATCGGATCGGAGGGTCACCTCTACGAAGTAGGCTAGCATCTATATATAGCGGTGGCCTGGGTCCTCTTCCCTTATCACAATGGCGGGAAGGGATCCCACAACGTCCAGTTTTGAAGGAGGACAGGGGTTCATGCTCGCCCTGCCCAATGGCGGTTGTTGACACACGAACACATCACCGTGTACCCTCGACGCCGGGGGTGATGCACCATAGCTCATGTCGAAGGAGATCCGTCCGGCAGCGCGATACGCAAGACAGTCGGCGGACACTTTTGTAGACCCGAAACCCCACACGCCCGAGAGGGACCCCGTTAGGGAGTGCGGAGGCTATGGGATGCCCTAGGTCGATTCGCTCGCCCCTAGAGCCTCGGGATTCGCAGCTCTCAAACACGAAGAACAGCAAAGAACGAGAGAAACAAAACGAAGAACGTAGATGAAAAGGTAGTATAGATTGATTTGTTCGATTGTGTGTTGTTCAATCGACCGTCACCCCTAACATATATAAGAGGTGGCTGGACTTCCCGTACAAGAAAAGGATTCATCTAGGCTTTCCTTACAAGAAAATTACATCAATTCACGTCCTAGAGTCCTAGTTCTAATTCCACTCGGATTCAGCCCAAATCTGGCCCAATCTTCTGTCTTGCTTTTTGCGTGGGCCGTGGAATCTACATACGACTTCTGATGGAGATGGCCCAAACATCAATTTTGTGTGTCTCAACGAGGCCAAAAATCCATATGTTGATCACTTTCCCAAATAAAGTCATCTCGAATACTCCATGAGGTCATCTTTAACTTCGAATCGGACTCGGTCACGTAACAGACTAGGTTGTCCGAGTGTTGTAGTGTCTCTGCAGGCCGTATACTATCTGAGATGATAATGACCATAAAAGTAAAGTTGACCGTTTCGACCTTACGAATAAATTTCATGGTTATCACTTTTCCATCCGAGGCCATTTTGAACTTTCACTCGACCGAAACTTTTCACTCGACCGAAACTGTCACTCGACGGTTATTTTTACCCGGACGACAATTGCACTCGGGCCGAAACTGTCACTTGACGGTTATTTCCACCCAGACGATAATTGCACTCGGGCCGAAACTATCACTCGACGGTGATTTTCACCCGGACGGCAATTGCACTCGGGCCGAAACTGTCACCCGACGGTGATTTCCACTCGAATGATAATTGCACTCAGGCCGAAACTATCACTCGACGGTGATTTCCACTCGAACGATAATTGCACTTGGGCCGAAACTATCACTCGACGGTGATTTTTACTCGGCCGGACGGGAAACTTTTCACTCGACACGTTTTCCTTCGGTCGGCAAAACTTTCACTCGGAAATCCCGAGTGAAACCTCAGACTGATTTTGTTTTGCCTCTCCAGGTCGCATACGACCTCGGACTGAGAACATTTATATATCAAAATCAATCAGCTCGACGAGGCGAAGACAATACATGTGGAACATTCCTTTATCCGAGGTTGTCTTGGATGCGTAATGGACCAAAAAGCAGTCGGAACATCTACATGACAATCCAAGCGTGATTTGGCCTTTGAAATGATGCCGAATGGTGATGGCCTAAACATCAAGGTTGTTTCACTCGGTAGTATGAACTTTCTCATAGAAAAAACGCTTTTTTTGAGTCTTTCTTTATTGTATTTTGCACCATGCCAAAATCAGGTGTCAACACATGCCCCCTGTTTTTCGGCAAAGTTAGCATGCCGAAAAATAAGTTGCACCATGTACTAGATTTATTGTTAGTAGCGAATCAGTAGGCTCTAATTCGGCCTCTCCCACATTAGCAACGCAAGACATCGGCTTCTGAGAAATAGGATTATTCCATGATCAATATGATAGCCGGATGCTTGTTGTGCTAACTCATTTGCTCTCCCATTGTCATGTCTAGATTATGAGTACTGCTAAAATAATCCAAAGTAGAAATCGCGTCTAGACATTTATCAAGATAAACATTAAGTGATTCATCTAAACATTGAAATATTTTGGACACTTGCTGCACTACTAATAACGAATCGCCAAAAGCCTCAACATGCGTAGCACCTATAACGAGCAACATCTCTAAAACGAATAATAATGCTTCATATTCGGCTTGATTAATTGTACAAAAATATTCCAGTCGGCATGAGGCTTGAAAAATAGCACCATAAGGAGATATATAAACAATACCAACACCTTGGCCATTGCTACAAACTGAACCATCAAAATATAACCTCCATGGCACTAATGAGACAAGGTTTATATCAACATCATGCTTGTCAATCTGATGCTCAACAATAAAATTAGCAATAATTTGGCCTTTCATGGATTTTAGAGATTCATAAGCCAAATCATACTCAATTAAAGCATAAGCCCAGTTCCCAATCCTACCACTAAGAATTGGCCTATGCAACATGTATTTAATGACATAGGTTTGACAACCTACTATGCAGGCACTCGGCACAAGGTAATGTCTCAGTTTTGTGCAAGCATAATATAAATAGAGGCATAACTTTTCAATAAATGTATACCTTGTCTCAGCATCCAAGAAGCATCGACTCAAATATGTCATAGTATGTTCTCTTCCGTTGGTTTCTTGAGTCAATACAACATCAATAACACCTTCCTCTGTCGCAATCTAAAGCCTAAAGGGTTCTTTATGTTTGGGTGCTTTCATCACCGGAGGAGTGCTCAAATAAGTCTTGATCATGTCGAATGCCTCTTGCCGCTTTGCCCCCCAAGTAAAATTAGCAGCATTCTTCAATCGAAGGATAGGAGTGAATGCATCAACCTTCCCTGACAAATTAGCTATGAACCTCCTCAAATAATTGACCTTGCCAAGGAATTTTTGCATATCCCTCTTGCATGTTGGAGCCTCCACTTTTTGTATAGCTTCTATCTTTTTGGGATCAATTTGTATGCCATTCTCATGAATAATGAAGCCCAAAAACTTTCCAGCCGACACGCTGAATGCACACTTCAAAGGATTCATCTTCAGTCCATATTTTTTCATTCTTTCAAAAGCTAAAGATAAATCGGCCAAATGAGACTTAAAAGCAACCGATTTGACAATAATATTATCAATATAGACTTCAAGTATAATTCCGAGTAAATCATGGAAAATTAAATTCATAGCCCTTTGATATGTGGCACCCGCATTTTTTAATCCGAATGTCATCACTGTCCACTCGAATAAACCAAGGAAACCAGGGCAATGAAAGGTTGTCTTGGACATGTCCTCTTCAGCCATAAAAATTTGATTATAACCCGCATTACCATCAAGAAAGCTAATAACTTTATGTCCAGAAGCATCATTAATAAGCATGTCAGCTATTGCCATGGGGTAGTCATCTTTAATTGTAGCTCTATTCAAATCTCTGAAATCAATGCACACACTTATCTTGCCAGATCATTTCTTCTCCACCGGCACAATGTTGGAGATCCACTCAGCATACCTGCAAGGCCGAATGAAATTAGCTTTGAGCAACTGACCGATCTCCTCCTTGATCCGGTCATATGTTTTTGGATTAAACTTTCTGGCCGATTGTTTGTAAGGTCCAAAACCGGCCTTTATAGGTAACCGATGCTCTACTAGCTCTCCGCTTAAACCTAGCATCTCATGATATTCCCATGCAAAGCAATAAACATATTCTTTCAATAGCCCATCAACTCAGCTTTATGATCGTCTTTCAAATTTTTGTTTACGAACGTCGGCCTAGGAACTGAACCATCCCCTATATCTATTTCTTCTAATGGATCTGCCGACTGAAAACCTTGTCCTAATTTATCCATGTCATCCAAATCCTCTATAGATTCATACACATCGTTCTCACTAGACCGATATTCTGCAAGACGTTTCTGCAACCACTCAGTATCAGAATCCATTTAAACATATCATACCTTGGAGCCGATTGCCACTAATCGGCTTTAAAGAGAAGGGTACAAAGCCATTCTTTGTTGCGCTAAGGAAATCAAACTCTGACAAGTCATGTCCCGTCAAGCAAGTAGCATTGGGATGCTGCCAATCCACCGATGCATCGTCCAAAGCAACACAATCCGAGTTATCCATATGAATGACCTCTACCTCATCATTAACCCATTGGATCAAAAACTGGTGCATGGTAGATGGTACGCACTGGTTTGCATGAACCCAATCACGGCCTAGTATCACGTTGTAGTTACCTTGCACCTCAGCAACAAAGAATGCAGTAGCCAAAGTTTTTCTCCCGACTGTAAGCTCCACATACATAACACCTTTGGCTTCAGTTTTCTCTTTGCCTTAAAACCCATTAAGCACCATAGTGGTCTCGATCAATTCATCATCGGGCAAGCCCAATTTCTTGAAGACCGAATAGGGCATGAGATTCACCATAGCACCACCACCAACAAGCATCCGAGTGACTGGTGATCCATTGATATGACCTCTGAGGTACAATGGTTTCAAGTGCGTCACTTGTTCTTTTGGCTTCTCGAATATTGCATTTTTGGGGCCAAAATTCAGCTGAACCACTTCCTCCTCTTCATATACAACACGGAATTCAGCGGGTAAGTAATACACCATATTGATATCCATACCTTCGTGAACCGGTGTAGACTCATAGTCCAACAGATCATCTTCCTGCACGTGCACGTCCATCGAATTTGAATGCTTTCCAAGTGAAGGGGAAGTAACAGGTGACTGAGACGATGTCACAGGTACATTGTCTTCTTTTGACGGTGTAACTACTACCATGGTAGATGTAAAATCCACTATGTTTTGTGCTGGTTTGGGTTTCCACACCTACTTTGCTGGTATCATGGGCCGAGTGACATTGAACAACTCGTCCCTTTGCCTCTCAGCTTCTTGTTCTACCATATCTTGATTCCTCAACCTTTGTAATTTCCTATTTTGTGTCTTTGTTAGACCTATAGGACACCACCTTGGTCGAGTGTATTTAGGATCAACTGGCTTCACTTGGCTGGTACTTGCTTCACGGTCATTGGTCGAGTGCTTTGGCTGATGTATCGACTCAGTTGGGTCGCTACGCATAGTCGGCTGATGTGCGGCGAACGTTTCCCTACCCAGGATGAGTGAGTCGACATGGATATTTTCCTTGTCTTTCCTTGACTCCATTGCTGCACTACTTGGTAGCTTGATGCACCACTCTTGTCGACTTTTCTGACCTACCAAGTTTTCACTCGGGCGCACCCTTTTACTCGGACGAATTCCACTCGGACGTTCGACTGAGTAAAACCCACTCGACCGTATTCTTTTATTCAGATACCTTCCACCCAGGTGCATTCTTACACTTGTATTTCATACGAGCATATTTTGACCACCCGAGTAATGGACACCAATGTTTAGTCGGTTTTCATACGAGCATCCGAGTCGATCCCAAACAGGGTGTCATTGTTCTTGCAGAAACGGCATCCTTGATCGAGTCGGTTTTGCATGCCAACTGAACATATCAATTGATGGTGACCTTGGTCGCTTTAGGTATGATGACCGATTAGAGCTAGAACCGGTCGACTGATTTGCATATTTGGACTGCAGCATATCAAAAGTTGGCTTGACTCGCTTACGATGTATCTTGGCTTCGTTCCTCTTCCACTTGCCAACTTCTGGACTCTTGGGTTTAACAAACTTAACATGAGTGTCTGGTTGCACTTGTTGTTGCCCCCCGAGCACAGGATTCTTGATGGTGATCTTGATTACTTCCTGGCCATTGGGTTGCTTGTCAAGCACAACCTGCCTCCCCAATACTTTGTTGTCCTCCTTGCTTTTCCTAGGCTCACCAATGATGACATTAGTTTTATTAGCCGATTTGGCTACCTCTGGCCGAATGAGGAACTTTTTCCCCTCCAAATCCAGAGTGTTTATTTGGAAGGGCTCCTTATCAATTTGCATCTCAAAAAAGTTCAATCGTCCATCCTTAATGGCCGATTGTATCTGTCTTTGGAAAACATTGCAATCATTAGTAGCATGAGAAAAAGAATTATGATATTTGCAATAAGCACGCCGTTTCAATTCTTCAATCGACGGTAAAGCGTGAGATATCCTAGTGATCTTAGCTTGCAGCAAAGCATCAAATATTTTGTCACACCTAGCAATGTTAAAAGTAAACTTCATCTCTTCATCACGATTCTTATGAATCGGTTTTAGATCATTGCAAGTGAACGGTTTGGCCTTATACGGCCAAACAAATTCGACAGCATACATATCACCTTCATCGTCCGAGTGATCACTACCATACTCAACCATATTCATCTTAGGACGATCAGTTTTATATCTATGCACCTCTTTGAGATCTTTGTTCTGGCTCTCCTAAGCCAAAGCTTTTTGCAGGACCTGGTTGACACTTAAGAACTCATAGTCTTCTAGCTTTTCCCTAATGTGAGTTTTCAAACCACTAAGCACAAGGTCAGCCAAGTCCCTCTCGGTTATCACCAAACTATAGCACCGGTTCTTTGTATCTCTAAACCTCTTGACGTAATCGGAAACTGATTCATCATTTTTCTGCTTAACCGATGTAAGATGTGATAATTTAAGTTCATTATCGCCGCTATAAAAGTGATCATGAAATTTCTATTCTAGCTGCGACCACACACGGATAGAACCATGTGGTAAAGAAGAAAACCATGAAAATGCAGTAAAAGTTAATGATAAAGGAAACAAGCGTACTTTCAATTCATTCAGCGAGCATGCTTCACCCAGTTGTGGTAAGTATTGACTAATATGCTCCCATGTGGTTTTTGTGCCTTCTCCATTGAACTAAACAAAATCTGGAATTTTACATCCCGGAGGGCACTAGATAGCGTCAAAATACTCGGGGTACGGTTTTTGGTAAATCCAATTCCGAGGTAACTCAACTCCAAAATTCTCTTTAAGTATCTTATCCATCTCCTCTCGAAAACTAGCTAAAGTATCGTCCGCAATAGACGGCGAAGCTTGCAGTTGTGGGATGGGGGAGTAGAATTACTGGCAGTCGGCAGGAACTGTGGCACATATGCCGAACTGTAGTTCAGTTGTAGCCGAGTGCTTGCACCTATAGGTATAGCTTGGTTCTCCATAGGTACCGAACTTGGCATGCTCATGATGGAAGTAGCGGGTGTAGCCACAATCTGATTTGTGTGGGTGGGATAGTAATTCATCGGCATGAGAGGTGCCGATGAAAGAGGTAAAGACAGATTAGGGTTTCCTACACTAGCAGCTACACCAATATTACCACTAGACGATTGAGGCATATTTTTCTGCGCATTGGTATTTTCTATGAAAGTTTGATAGACCAAATTATTACCATCGGCAATACGACTTTCAATCTCAGCCCACTGCTCGGGAGAAAAGGTAGTACTTACAGGAGGTTTAACCTGCTCGGCTTGAAGAGAAGGGAACCTGATTTCTCCAATCGGAGTGATATTGCCTTGGCGATCTTTCCTGAAGTTTCCAAGGAATTCCTGCAACTCCTTCTCTTCACATGCCTTCTTGTACTCCTCATAAGCTTGGCAATGATCAGCCAATATATCATCAAGCTTGGGCTTAATGATGTTATCGACATCTATCTCAGATGGCTTGGGAAGATCAGACATGATGGTTGATGAGGATGATTGATCTTTATGATCCCTAGCAGAGTCGCCAAAAAGTGTGTTGACACACGAACACATCACCATGTACCCTCAACGCCGGGGGTGATGCACCGCAGCTCACGTCGAAGGAGATCCGTCCGACAGCGCAATACGCAAGACAGTCGGCGGACGCTTTTATAGACCCGAAACCCCGCACGCCCGGGAGGGACCCCGTCGGGGAGTGCGGCGGCTATGGGCTACCCTAGGTCGATTCGCTTGCCCCTAGAGCCTCGGGATTCGCAGCTCTCAAACACGAAGAACAGCGAAGAACGAGAGAAAAAACAAAGAACGTAGATGAAAAAGTAGTATAGATTGATTTGTTCGATTGTGTGTTGTTCAATCGGCTGTCACCCCTAACATATATAAGAGCCGGCTGTACTTCCCGTACAAGCAAAGGATTCATCTAGGCTTTCCTTACAAGAAAATTACATCAACTCACGTCCTAGAGTACTAGTTCTAATTCCACTTGGATTCAGCCCAAATCTGGCCCAATCTTCTGTCTTGCTTTTTGCGTGGACCGTGGAATCTGCATACAACCTCTAATGGAGATGGTCCAAACATCAATTTTGTGTGTCTCAATGAGGCCAACAATACATATGCTGATCACTTTCCCAAATAAAGTCATCTCGCATACTCCACGAGGTCATCTTTAACTTCGAATCGGACTCGGTCACGTAACAGACTGGGTTGTTCGAGTGTTGTAGTGTCTCTGCAGGCCGTATACTATCTTAGATGAAAATGACCATAAAAGTAAAGTTGACTGCTTCGACCTTACAAACAACTTTCATGTTGAACACTTTTCCATCCGAGGCCATTTTGAACTTTCACTCGACCGAAACATTCCACTCGACCAAAACTGTCACTCGACCTGTGATTTTCACCCGGACGGCAATTGCACTTGGGCCGAAACTGTCACTCGACGGTGATTTCCACCTGGACAATAATTGCACTCGGGCCGAAACTATCACTCGACAGTGATTTTCACCCGTACGGCAATTGCACTCGGGCCGAAACTGTCACTCGACGGTGATTTCCACTCGAACGATAATTGCACTCAGGCCGAAACTATCACTCAACGGTGATTTTTACTCGTCCTGACGGGAAACTTTTCACTCGACACGTTTTCCTTCGGTCGGCAAAACTTTCACTCGGAAATCCCGAGTGAAACCTTAGGCTGATTTTGTTTTGCCTCTCCAGGTCGCATACGACCTCGGACTGAGAAGGTTTATATATCAAAATCAATCAGCTCAACGAGGCAAAGACAATACATGTGGAACATTCCTTCATGCGAGGTTGTCTTGGATGCGTAATTGACCAAAAAGCACTCTGAACATCTACATGACAATCCAAGCATGATTTGGCCTTTGAAATGATGCCGAATGGTGATAGCCTAAACATCAAGGTTGTTTCACTCGGCAGCATGAACTTTCTCGTAGAAAAAACCCTTTCGTTTGAGTCTATCTTTATTGTATTTTTCACCGTTCCAAAATCAGGTGTCAACATCGGTCTTTGCCTGCAATGTGTCTGTTGAAAGCATAGGGACGAGCTCAGCGATGACATCCGCCCTGCAGGATGGGTGGTTGTGGTGTTCTTGCACCAGGATGCAAACCGTCTGGGGTGCTTTGGGAAACCGCATGCGTCCTTGCTCCCTTTGCACCAAAGGGGAAACTCTGCCGCCTGGCATGCTGACGCTCGCCTGTCCTCCCTTGCGTCATCTTTGAGTCCTAAGGCCAGGCCTTCCATAGAGATCTCCGCCCCTTTGGAGGGGGCCTGGGGAGGCCCGTCCCCTGCCGGTCTTGAAGCTGCTCCTCCTCGCGAGGGCCTTGTCTTGAGTGGGGCCTCTCCTGGTCCCATTTGCTTGATGAAGTGGACCATGCTCTGGGCCACAGGCTGGCAGGTCTGGGAACCCCCATTACTAGAACACCGACAGTAGCCCCCGGGCCCAAGCCGTGCTCCAGCTGGCTTCCGGGCAAAGCCTTGAGGACGGCCCGGAGCACCGCAGGCCCCAATTGCCTACGGGCCGGGCTTTATATGTGGTAGCCCAAAGACTTGTCATCCCTTCTTCTTTGCATGGGACGGGCCATAGCGGGGTTTGCCAAGCCACCCAACTCTCACCTTTGAGCCGTCTTTGTCTCCTGTCGACTCCGCCGTCTGCTCTCCCTTCTTGCGCAACCCCAATCCCTTCTCCCGAGCTCCCGTGCTCCGCATCGGTTCCCCCCTTCGTTTTCTTTTCCATGTTTCCTGAGGGGGTGCAAGGCTGAGGCCTGAGGGGTCCGTCCGCCACAGCGACGCCCCAGTCCGTGCTGGGCCGGTCATCGGTGCTGAACTTCGAGGGGTTGGAGCAGGTCCAAGTAGTAGTCATGGCCGGCTCCGATGAGTGGGGGCACCAAGATCTGGCCATGTTCGCGATCTCGGGGCGAGATGGCGGCCTCCATTGTGCCCCTTCATATCCATGTTCCCCTCTCTGGTGTACTGCCGCCATTTTCGAGCTTTCTCACCACTGTGCTTTCGCATTACCAGATCCGTGTGCTCCACCTTGAACCTGGTTCTCTAGTTATCCTCTCGGCCTTCACGTTCCTATGCGAGGCCTTTGTTGGTGTTTCTCCCTCCGTGGCCTTGTTACGCCATTTCTTCTCCCTTGAGCTCGCTTTTGAGGAATAGTGTTCCGGGTGCGTGTCCTTGAGAATGGTTGACGGATCAGCTCGGGGGGCCCTCGATGCCGAACTCTCCTCGGAAGCATAAGGGTTTCGGCGGTAATGGGTGTATGTTGAGACCGTCGAGGCCGAAGCTCTGTTTCAACCGCCGCAACACCGAATCGTGGGTGGGTGCACAAGGAGCTTGCTAACCCTGGGCTTGCACCATTCTAGCTAGGCTGGCAGGGCTGAAGCAGGCGGGCTTGACAATGGCGATGGTGGTGCGGGAATTCAGTTGCTGACAAATTGCTCCGCTTCAGCGCTACTCCCGCCCAGTGTGGGACATCGTGGGTCCCTGCGACCCAATGAGGATCCAGGTCACGCCTCTCTGCCCGGACGTCCTACACGGGCTTGTTCGCCACCTGAGTGGTGGTGAACTTGACGAGATCCCATCGGAGAGCTTCCCCTTGTATAACTTCAAGGCCCGGGAGGCTCTCGTCGCGACGATGCCACACTTCGACGAGTGGGGGCTCCTCCTTCGGGGTGAGGCGTGCCCTTGGGGTGCCTCGCTCCGAGGGGTTCTCACCTCTCAGAAATCGGGTAATGCCGCCTTCCCTGTGGACGGGGTGGGCCGTGTCTTGCTGCACACTCCCTTGGCTCTTGCCCCGGGTCGAGCCAAGGTCGGGGGCGGCATCCAATCATTTGTGGAAGTCGCCGTCTCTGGCACTGATCATCAATCATCGGTCACCATCCCTTCACCCCTGGGCCCCCGCGTCGGTCGAAAAAGGAAGACGCCCACGGGTGGCCGCTCCTCGGCGCCGTGGCTCCAGTGAAGAGGAAGTGGGTCGCCATAGATGAGTAAGTGCCTTTATCCTCCTTCGTCCTTCTTTCCAGCGCCTTCCTTCTCAGCCTTTATCCTGTAGGCTCCCCACTGATGATGGGGGAGGTGGGTCGGCATCGCCCACTCCTGCGGCCGCTGAGCCTCTTGCGGTTTCTTCTCACGTACGCTGCGGGGTTCAATTCTCCGAGGCATCCACGCTTGATCCTATTCTGATGCCTGCTAGCCCTGGGCACGAGTCCCCCGCGGTCCTCTTTGCGCGCGGCCTCTCGCTCCCTAGAATGGGGCCGCCTCCCCTGCCCGCGACCGCTTCCAGGGTTGTGTTATGCCCCCCTGGACTCCCTTTGCTCGGCTACGTGGGGACCTAGGGGACGCAACTTTCTTCCGGGACGCCTGTACACGAGTACCCAACCCCGAGAATAGGTTCGGGATAGGAGGCCCCTCGCACACCTCCCCCGTTTGCCATGGAGAAGGTGGGAGTTTTGGCTGGCCGCTTGAGCCTGTTGTAGATCTTAGCACCGCGCCATGGGGTTTGTTCCATACCGCGGTGGATGCGCTTCAGCGCCTAGGGGTGGGGCTCGCTGACAATGATGCTGTTGGGGAACGTTAGACGGAAAACAAAAAAAATTCCTACGCTTCACCAAGATCAATCTAGGAGATGAGCATCTATGAGAGGATAAGTTGGATCTACTTACCCTTGTAGATTGCTAAGAGGAAGCGTTAATGAACGCAGTTGATGTAGTGGTACGTCTCCACAATCTAAATCGCAAGTCGTCCCACGAACTCCCGATCAAGTGCCAAACGGACGACACATCTGCTTTCAGCACACGTGCAGCTCGATGAAGATCTCTACCATCTTGATCCAGCAAGAGGGAGTGGTGTCACTCCAAAGATGTGATCCTCTCCTTATTTCGGCACGAGGGCCTCGACAGGGATAGAACCGCATCTCGTCGTGTTGCAAGAATGGATATCATTACAAGTACATGTATAGAAGAGAAGAGTATATGGAATTGGATTACACTCGCCACAAGCTACATCAGAGTCACATCAATACAATAACATCTTCAAATACCATATAGAAGAGCAGGGTCCGACTATGGACGAAATCAAACGATAAAATGACACCCATCCTTCCTATCCCAGGCTGCCGCCTGGAACCCATCCTAGATTTATGAATAAGAAGCAGAACACCCAATCAAAACAAACATCGCGCTCACGTTCAATCATCGCATTACCTGTACCTGCAGCTGTTGTTGTAGTAATCTATGAGCCATAGGGACTCAGCAATCTCTTTTCCAAGGGTATCAAGACTATTAAAGCTTTATGGGTGAGGTATGGTTAAGTGGTGAGGCTGCAGCAAGCGACTAAGCATTTATTTCAGTGGCTAACTTACGAGTACAGAAAGTAAAGTATGGTGGTCTACGCATAACGAACGTGAACTAGTAATGATCACTAACTGATCCTGAACAACTACTTACGTCAAACATAACCCCACCATGTTCTCTCTCGGATAAGGACTCACGAGAAGAGACAGTCACGGTTACGCACACAGTTGGTGTATTTTATTTGAGTTTACTTCAAGTTTGCTATGACCGGGTGTTAAACAAAGTATCCAAGTTTGCCACATAACCGCGGGCATGACTTTCCGAAAGATTTAACCCTGCAGGGGTGCTCTAACTCATCCATCACAAATTAACCACACGCCGTGGGAATAACCTCGACCACGGATCCGACACCTCGAGATAGCCCGATGAAGATTGGAGTTCCTGACGCAAGACATTCGATAAAGGTAAAACAAGTCTAGCAAGACCTCCTGATGTGTGGACGAACCCGATAGGAGCCGCGTATCTTGTTCTCGGGACACGGCAAATAAGCTACGCGTATAGTGGCCCAATAAAAATCACCCAAGTTTCCTTTGGGTGGCCTCGCACAATGCTCTAGTTTGGACCAACACTCATGAGGAGCACTGGCCCGGGTTGTTGATTAATCAATGGGGTTATCATGCCCTATGCAAATTTTAGTTGTTATTAAGCAAATAGTACCAATGTTGGGCCTTGCCAGACAAGCTTTGTCCTAAATCAAAAATCAAGGGAGTCCTCATAACAACCCCGAGCATGTTAGAAGCGCTCAATTATGGATCATAACACCGGTTCACAAGTAACTAGGGCGGCAAGAATGGAACAAAACACTGAGTAAAAGGCCAAGCCTTCCACCCTTTACCAAGTGTATAAGTGCATTAAATTAAATAGTAATAATATTGTGATAACCAAACAATGTCCATGTTGTCACATGGAAGCAATTGCACCTACAGCAAGAAACGCTATAAGAAGGGCTAAGCAAGCGGTAACATAGCCAAATAACGGTTTGCTGGCATGTGGAAGGGTTAGAGGCTTTTCATGGCAATGTTGGGAGGCTTGACAAACAAGTGGCTAGTAGCGAGATATAACGGTAAAAGCGGGACAACTAGCATGGCAATGATAGTAGTGGTATCCAGGGAAATGTGTCATCTTGCCTGAGATCCCGCTCACAAGAAGAACAAGTCCATAAAGAACACGGGACGACGTAGTCGAATGAATCCTCACACTCCGAATGCTTTCGGAACTCTATCGAGAAGAAGCAAACCGGAAACAACAATCAACACACGATACACCACAACCTATGTATGATATGATGCACAGACAATTATGATGCATGTCGGTTTAATATGCAAGGCATGACACGGCAAGAACAACAAACAACTCCGACACATTAAGTGAAGCTCAATATGCAACGAGTTGCATACTGACGAAACTCCATGCTGGAATTATTTAGTTCACTCTCGTTAGGTACTCATCAATATTAAATGTTTTTTAACATACAAAGAGGTGAAGCATGAACAACTATATCATCTAGGCATTTTAAATGAGGCCGGAAGCAAGATATATCATTTCCGAAACAACCCCATATGCATATCATGAATTTGGTCCAGGTCTGTCCTAACACAATTTTGAGTTGTTAAACAGCAAAATAAATCTCACCATGAGATTCTACACATTTTTCTAGTCAAGTTACATATGTGGAACATTTTTATCAGAGCTACAGTCAATTAGTTATGAAATAAATCATTTTAACAAGGCATTTACGCTAATTAATGCAAACAGCAATGTTAAACATTTTTATCACGTGTTAAAGTAGGATATTGTGAATCTACACGAAATTCTCGTCATGTTTCATATATAAAGTTTTTTAATCCCATGCCCGGTTAAAAAGTTACTAACAACTTAGAAACGAGAGGGTTTTTCTATAAAACAATAATTTTCAGGATAATAGATAAATTCACATAACTAAAAGAAACTGAATAGGTATATCTAGCTACGGGCCAAAACAGAGGACAATGGGAGACGGATACCTATACGGCGCTCGGGGAAAAAATATAGCACTAGGGGCGGCGACTCACCTTGGGCCCGATGGGCCGGTTGGTGTAGCAGATCTGGGCTGGCGATGCTGGGCCGCGGGGCAGCGCTCGGTCAACGGGGGCAGAATCGAGTGGGAGCTCGTCTTCCCGCTCGAGGACGACCGCATGGCATGGACAGTGGGGGTGGCTTGGCAACTCCGGCGAGGGGATAGCTCCGGCGAGGCAGGAACGGGCGAGGCGAGGCCGGATCTACACCGGGGAGCCCCGGATTCGTCCGTTCCTGATGGCGGCGGTGACCGGCAACGCGAGGACGTAGCCGGCCAAACTTGCGGGACGTAGGGTGGCTGGCGACGGTTGTCCTGGCAGGGGCGGATGCGGGAATGGAGCGGCGTGGCGGCGGGGTCCAGCGACCTTTTGGTGGTCGGCCGGCGGCGTCGGGCGAGCAGGATGGGCGGCGGCGAGGCTGTGGGCTCAGGCACCATGGGAGGCGCTCGGGAGGAGCTCCTCTCCTCGGGCGACGGCGAATCCCCTCGGACCCAGATGGGCTTCCCAAGGCCCCTTCGCGTGCTTAGCGGGCCTGGCGCGAGGAGGAGGGAGACAGGCGGTGGTTGAGGGTGGTGGCAGGCTGGTTTGGCACGGGAAACGAGGGGGATTAGGGTTAGGTCCAAATTAGGAAGCGGAGGGGATCTATTTATAGGTTTAGGGTCTTTTTGGAGCCGATTTCGGCCGTGCGATCGCAATCGGCCGGCCGGATCGGGGCAAGGGTGGTGGCTGTGTGTGGAGCAGGCTTGGAGGAGATGAGAGGGAGGTTTGCGGTCCGTGACACGAATTTTAAAACACCGACAAATCTCCGACGAATAACCGATGACCGCACTACTACAGTTGACCGTTCAAACAACAAACGACCTCTGATTGCGATGAAATTTGGCAGGCGGCCTACCTACAATAAAACAAGATCACACACCAAGTTTCGACCCAATCCGAGAATATTTTCGCGCACTTTAAAAATGGTTTTTTAATGATGTCGTGGGCGCGTGCGTGTTTGGTTGGGCTCGAAACGGTCGACGACACAAATGGAGAGAACCAGCAACTACAAACGGATGCATGTTTTTGAAAACAAGTGACGATGCCATGCAGATAATGCGAATGATGTGATGATGAATGCAACAACCAAACAAAATACAAACGAGAATGGAAATCAAAAGGGGAATCTTCTGGAGTGTCGGTCCTGGGCTGTTACAAGTAGAGAATTAGATGGGTTCACCGGTAGCACGACGGCGTGGCTGCGGTGGTGGTGGAGCTGATCTGGCGCAACTTCGCTAAGCGTTGCCGAATCGATCTAGAGGAGAGGCTATCAGAGAGGGAGGACGGGCTGCGCTGTGGCTTAGCATGCGGCTGCCCTCCTCCCTCTCACATATCTATAGGGGAAGAGGAGGAGGCTGGCCGCCCTAGGGTTTCCCCTAGGGCTTGGTGCGGCGGCCAAGGGAGGTGGGGGCGGCAGCTAGGGTGGCTTGGCCACCAAGTTTGGTGGCTAGCCCACCCATTTGGCCCAGCCCAAGCCTTTAGCCACATGGGCCTTGAGGTAGGAGGTGCGGCTAGCCCACCAGGGGCTGGCTCGCACCCTCTCACAACCCATGTGCCCTTTGGAGTAGATGGGCCCACCCGGTGGACCCCCAGGAACACTTCTGGCACTCCGTCACACCACTTGCAGGTCACGGAACTTTTCCGGAACTCAAATACCAACTTCCCTTATATGAATGTTTACCTCCGGACCATTCCGGAACTCCTCGTGTCGTCCAGGATCTCATCCGGGACTTCGAAAAACCTTGGGTCACCAACAAACATAACTCATCTATACCGAAATGTCATCGAACCTTAAGTGTGTAGACCCTACGGGTTCGAGAACCTTGTAGACATGACCGAGACACCTCTACGGTCAATAACCAATAGCGCGACCTGGATGCCCATATTTTTTCCTACATGTTCTACGAAGATCTTTATCGGTCGAATCTCTATGTTAAGGATTCAGACAATCGCATATGTTGTTCCCTTTGTTCTTCGGTATGTTACTTTCCCAAGATTTGATCGTCGGTATGTTTATACCTAGTTCAATCACGTTATCGGCAAGTCTGTTTACTCGTGCCGTAATACAAGATCCCATGACTAACACTTAGTCACATTGCTCGCAAGGCTATTTGTGATGTTGTATACCGAGTGGGCCCTGAGATACATCTCCGTCACATGGAGTAACAAATCCCAATATTGATCCATGCAAACTCAACATGCACCCTCGAAGGTACCTGTAGAGTACCTTTATAGTCCACTAGTTACATTGCGACGTTTGATATGCACAAGTCACTCCTCCGGTGTTAGTGAGTTGCATGATCTCATGGTCATAGGAACATATACCTGACATGCAGAAAACAGAAGCAATAAGCTGACACAACATATGCTACGTCATAGTTTGGGTCTTGTCCATCAGGTCATTCTCCTAATGATGTGATCCCAGTATCAAATGACATCTCATGTCCACGGCTAGGAAACCTTAAACATCTTTGATCAGCCAGCTAGCCTGCTAGAGGCATACTAGGGACACAGTGTTTTGTCTATATGCCCATACATGTATTTAGTTTCCAATCAACACAATTATAGCATGGACAATAAATGAGTATCATGAACAAGGAAATATAATAACAAACATTTTATTTATTGCCTGTAGGTCATATTTCCAATAGTCTCCCACTTGCACTAGAGTCAATAATCTAGTTCACATCACCATGTGATTTAAATTGTAATGAATCAAACACCCATGCAGTTTCTGGTGTTGATGATGTTTAGCCCTTCGAAGTGGTTTAGTCAACGGGTCTGCAACATTCAGATACGTGTGCACTTTGCAAATATTTATGTCCTCCTCCTTGATGTACTCATGGATGGAATTGAAGTGTCGCTTTATGTGTCTGGTCCTCTTGTGAAACCTTGGTTCCTTGGCCAGGGAAATGGCACCAGTGTTGTCACAAAATAGACCCACTGGATTCAGTGCGCTAGGCACTAATCCAAGATCTATCATGAACTCCTTCATCCAGACATCTTCCTTCTCTGCCTCCGAGGCTGCGTTGTACTCTGCTTTGCATGTAGAATCAGCTACCACGTTCTGCTTGGAACTGCACCAGCTTACCGCTCCCCCATTAAGAATAAATACATATCCGGTTTGCGACTTAGAGTCATCCGGATCAGTGTCAAAGCTTGCATCAACGTAACCCTTTACGAGGATCTCTTGATCACCTCCATAAATGAGAAACATTTCCTTAGTCCTTTTCAGGTACTTAAGGATATTTTTGACCGCCAGCTAGTGCTCCATTCCAAGATCACTTTGAAACCTTCCCTCCATACTTATGGCAAGGCTGACATCGAGTCTTGTGCACAGCATTGCATACATAATAGAGCCTATCGCAGAAGCATAGGGGATGACACTCATCTTCTCTCTATCTACTGTAGTCACTAGGCATTTAGTCTTACTCAACTTCACACCTTGCAACACAGGCAAGAACCCCTTCTTGGACTGATCCATATTGAACTTCTTCAAAACGTTATCAAGGTATGTGCTCTGTGAAAGTCCTATTAATCATCTTGATCTATCTCTATAGATCTTAATGCCTAATATGAAAGAAGATTCTCCAGGTCCTTCATTGAAAAACTCCTGTTCAAATATTCCTTCATGCTCTCCAGCATTTCTATATTGTTTCCAATCAACAATATGTCATCCACATATAATATTATAAACGCTATAGAGCTCCCACTCACTTTCTTGTAAATACAAGCTTCTCCGTAAACTTGTATAAACCCGGATGCTTTGATCACCTCATCAAAACACAGATTCCAACTCCGAGATGCTTGCACCGGTCCATAAATGGATCACTGGAGTTTGCAAACTTTTTCAGCATTCTGTGGATGACAAAACCTTTTGGTTGTATCATATACAACTCTTCCTTAAGGAAACCGTTAAGGAGCACTTTTTGGACATCCATCTGCAAAAGTTCATAATCGCAATATGTAGGTATTGCTAACATGATTCTGACGGACTTAAGCATTGCTACGGGTGAGAAGGTCTCATCGTAGTCAACTCCTGGAACTTGTGAAAAACCCTTTGCCACAAGTCGAGCTTTATAGACGGTGACATTACCGTCCGCGTCCGTCTTCCTCTTAAAGATCCATTTGTTCAGAGTGGCCTTTCGCCCTTCAGGTAATACTTCCAAAGTCCATACTTTGTCTTCATACATGTATCCCATCTCGGATTTCATGGCCTCTAACCATTTCTCGGAATCCGGGCCCATCATCACTTCTCCATAGCTCGTAGGTTCATCGTTGTCTAACAACATGACCTCCAAGACAGGATTACCGTACCACTCAGGAGCAGTACGCGCCCTTGTCAACCTACAAGTTTCAATAGTAACTTGATCCGAAGTTTCATGATTATCATCATTAACTACCTCCTCAACTGTCGTAGGCTCCATAGAAACATCTTTCTATGTTGCACTACTCTCAGGCTGAAGTAAAGGTTCAATAACCTCATCAAGTTCTATTTTCCTCCCACTCAATTCCTTCGAGAGAAACTCTTTCTCAAGAAATGTTCCGTTCTTTGCGACAAACACTTCGCCTTTGGATCTGAGATAGAAGGTATACCCAACTGTCTCTTTTGGGTATCCTGTGAAGACGCATTTCTCTGCTTTGGGTTCGAGCTTTTTAGGCTGATGCTTTTTGAGATAAGCATCACATCCCCAAACTTTAAGAAATGACAACTTTGGCTTTCTGCCAAACCATAGTTCAGATTGCGTCGTCTCAACGGATTTCGATGGTGCCCTATTTAAAGTGAATGCAGTTGTCTCTAATGCATAACCCCAAAATGATAGTGGCAAATCGGCAAGAGACATCATAGAACGCACCATATCTAATAAGGTTCGATTATGATGTTCAGACACACCATTACGTTGTGGTGTTCCGGGCGGTGTCAACTGTGAAACAATTCCACATTGTCTTAAGTGACTGCCAAACTCATAACTTAGATATTCACCTCCTCGATCAGATCGTAGAAATTTAATCTTCTTGTTACGATGATTCTGAACATCACTCTGAAATTGCTTGAACTTTTCAAACATTTCAGACTTGTGTTTCATCATGTAAATATATCCATATCTACTCAAGTCATCAGTGAAGGTGAGAAAGTAACGATAACCACCGCGCGCTTCGACATTCATTGGACCGCACACATCTGTATGTATGATTTCCAACAAGTCACTTGCCCGTTCCATTGTTCCAGAGAATGGTGTTTTAGTCATCTTGCCCATGAGGCATGGTTCACATGTGTCAACAGATTCAAAATCAAGTGACTCCAAAAGTCCATCAGCATGGAGCTTCCTCATGCGTTTTACACCAATATGACCCAAACGACAGGCCACAAGAAAGTGGTATCATCACTATCAACTCTACATCTTTGCGCTTCAATGTTATGAACATGTGTATCATCACTATCAAAATTCAACATGAATAAACCCCTCACATTGGGTGCATGAGCATAAAAGATATCACTCGTATAAATAGAACAACCATTATTCTCAGATTTAAATGAGTAACCGTCTCGCAATAAACAAGATCCAGATATAATGTTCATGCTTATCGCAGGCACTAAATAGCAATTATTCAGGTTCATCGCTTATCCCGAAGGTAATCGAAGAGAGAGCATGCCGACGGCGATCACATTAACCTTGGAACCATTTCCCACGCGCATTGTCACTTTGTCCTTTGCCAGTCTTCTTCTATTCCATCGTTCCTGCTTTGAGTTGCATATGTGAGCAACCGAACCGATATCAAATACCCAAGCACTACAACGACAGTTGGTAAGGTACACAACAATAACATGTATATAATATATACCTTGTTTGTTGTTGGCCGCCTTCTTGTCAACCTAATAATTGGGGCAGTTCTGCTTCTAGTGACCAGTTCCATTGCATTGAAAGCACTCAATTTCTGGCTTGGGTCCAGACCTGGGTTTCATCACTGGAGGAGCAACTGCTTTGCCACCCTTCTTGGAGTTACCCTTCTTTCCCTTGTCATTCTTCTTGAAACCAGTGGTTTTATTGACCATCAACACTTGATGTTCTTTCTGGATTTCGGACTCAGCGACTTTCAGCATCACAAATAGGTCGGTGACTGACTTGTCCATCCCGTGCATGTTATAGTTCATCACAAAGTTGTTGTAGCTAGGTGGCAGTGACTGAAGAACTCTGTCAGTGATCGCCTCCGACAGAGGGGGCATCCCTAACTCCGCCAGACGGGTTGAGTACCCAGACATTTTTAGTATATGCTCACCGATAGACCTGTTCTCCTCCATTTTGCAAGCATAGAATTTATTGGAGGTCTCATACCTCTCGATCCAGGCATTCTTCTTAAAGATACACTCCAACTCTTGGAACATCTCACATGCTCCATGACATTCAAAACGTCTTTGAAGTCCCGGTTCTAATCCATACAATATTGCACATTGAAAAATTGAGTAATCTCCATAACATGTCTCCCAAGCGTTCTTAATGTCTTCGGATGACAGGTCAGCGGGTTGGTCACCAAGCGGTGCATCAAGGACATATGCCTTCTGGGAAGCCATGAGGATAATCCTCAGATTATGGGCCCAGTCCACAAAGTTACTTCCATCATCTTTCAACTTAGCTTTCTCTAGGAACGCATTAAAATTCAGGGGTGCTACTAAGCGAGCCATTGATCTACAACATAAATATGCAAAGGTTACTTAGACTATTGTTCAAGATAATGAGTTTAATTAATAAACTTAGTAAAGCTCCCACTCAAATTAACATCCCTCAAGTCATCTGAGTGATACATGATCCAAATTCACCAACTTAAGTCCGATCATCACGTGAGTTGAGGTGGTTTCAATGGTGAACATCATCATGTTGATCATATCTACTATATGACTCATGTTTGACCTTTCAATTTCTTGTGTGCCGAGGCCATGTATGTACATGCTAGGCTCGTCAAGTTTAACCCGAGAGTTTCGCATGTGCAAAACTCGCTTGCACCCATTGTATGCGAACATAGAGTCTATCACACCCGATCATCGCATGGTGTCTTGACACGACGAACTTTCGCAACGGTGCACACTCGGGGAGAACGCAATTCATCTTGAAATTTAAGTGAGGGATCACCTTATAATCCTACCATTGTCCGAAGCAAAACAAGGTGCATCAAAAATATTAACATCACATGCAAATCATAAGTGACATGATATGGCCATGAACTTGCGCTTTTGATCTCCATCTCCAAAGTGTCGGCACGATCTCCATCGTCACCGGCATAACACCATGATCTCCATCATCATGATATACATCATTGTCTCATCATTAAGGTTGTCACGTCCACCATGCTCATACTACTATTGCTACTGCCTAGCGATAAAGTAAAGCATTACATAGCACTTAAAGATTGACACGCAGGTCATACAATAATCAAAGACAACCCTATGGCTCCTGCCGGTTGCCATACTCATCAACATGCAAGTCATGATATTCTATACAAGAACATGATCATCTCATACATCTCATATATCACATTATGTCATTGACCATATCACATCACAACATACCCTGGAAAAAAAGTTAGACGTTCTCTAATTGTTATTGCATGTTTTACGTGGCTGCTATGGGTATCTAGCAAGAACGATTCCTACCTACACAAAACCACAACGGTGATATGAAGATCACTTTTCAACCTTCTACAAGGACCGCCTTAATCAAATCCGATCCAACTAAAGTGGGAGAGACAAACCCCCAGCAGCCATCTTTATGCGACGAAGTCACATGTCAGTTGATGGAACACGGTCTCTCGTAAGCGTACGAGTAAAGTCGGTCAGAGCCGCTTCGTCCCACAATACCGTTGAACCAAGAAAAGACTAAGGAAGGAAGCAATCTGAATATCAACGCCCACAATCTCGTTGTGTTCTACTCAACATCTCATCTACGCATAGACCTAGCTCTGCTGCCACTGTTGGGGAACGTTGCATGGGAAACAAAAAAATTCCTATGCTTCACCAAGATAAATCTAGGAGATGAGCATTTATGAGAGGAGAGATTGGACCTACATACCCTTGTTGATCGCTAAATGGAAGCGTTACAGAACACGATTGATGAAATGGTACGTCTCCGCGATCCAAATCACAAGCCGTCACATGAACTCCCGATCAAGTCCCAAACGGACGGCACCTCCGCGTTCAGCACACGTGCAGCTCGATGAAGATCTCCACCTTCTTGCTCCACCAAGAGGGGGCAGAGAGGTAGATGGGTTCGCCGCAGCACGACGGCGTGGCGGCGGTGGTGGTGGAGCTGATCCGGCAAAGCTTCGCTAAGCGTTGCCGAATTGATCTAGAGGAGAGGCTATCAGAGAGGGAGGAAGGGCTGCGCTGTGGCTTAGGGTGTGGCTGCCCTCCTCCCTCTCACATATATATAGGGGAAGAGGAGGAGGCTGTCCGCCCTAGGAATTCCCCTAGGGCTTGGTGCGGCATCCAAGGGAGGTGGGGCGGCGGCCAGGGTGGCTTGGCCACCAAGTTTAGTGGCTAGCCTACCCTTTTGGCCCAGCCCAAGCCTCTAGCCGCATGGGACATGAGGTGGGAGGTGCAGCCAGCCCACCAGGGGCTGGCACTCACCCTCTCACAGCCCATGTGGCCCTTTGGAGTAGATGGGCCCACCCGGTGGACCCCCAGGAACACTTCCGGCACTCCATCACACCACTTGCAGGTCATAGAACTTTTCCGGAACTCAAATACCAACTTCCCATATATGAGTCTTTACCTCCGGACCATTATAGAACTCCTCGTGACGTCCAGGATCTCATCTGGGACTCCGAACAAACTCCGGTCACCAACAAACATAACTCATCAATACCAAAACATCATCGAACCTTAAGTATGTAGATCCTATGGGTTCGAGAACCATGTAGACATGATCGACACACCTCTACGGACAATAAAAAATAGCGGGACCTAGATACCCATATTGGTTCCTACATGTTCTACGAAGATCTCTATCAGTCAAACCTCTATGTGAAGGATTCAGACAATCCCGTATGTTGCTCCCTTTGTTCTTCTGTATGTTACTTGCCCGAGATATGATCATCGGTATCTTTACGCCTAGTTCAATCTCGTTACTGGCAAGTCTCTTTACTCATTCCGTAATACAAGATCCCATGACTAACACTTACTCACATTGCTCGCAAGGCTTTTTGTGATGTTGTATTACCGAGTGGGCCCTAAGATACCTCTCCGTCACACGGCGTAACAAATCCCAGTATTGATCCATGGCAACTCAACAGACACCCTCGGAGATACCTGTAGAGTACCTTTATAGTCACCCAGTTACGTTGCGATGTTTCATACGCACAAGGCACTCCTCCGGTGTTAGTGAGTTGCATGATCTCATGGTCATAGGAACATATACTTGACATGCAGAAAATAGTAGCAATAAACTGACATGATCATATTCTACGTTCATAGTTTCGGTCTTGTCCATCACATCATTCTCCTAATGATGTGATCCCGCTATGAAATGACATCTCATGTCCATGGCTAGGAAACCGTAACCATCTTTGATCAGCCAGCTAGCCTGCTAGAGGCATACTAGGGACACAGTGTTTTGTCTATATGCCCACAATTATAGCATGGACAATAAATGATTATCATGAACAAGGAAACATAATAATAAACACTTTATTTATTTCCTCTAGGGCATATTTCCAACAGATGCCCACTTGGAGGAGGAGCGCTAGCGCCTTGCGCTGGGGTTGCACTAGCTTTAGGTTGTTGTGAACCTCGGGAGTCTACAGCACGAGCACGCCCGCATGAAGGTAGAAGGGTCCCTTGCCGCGGTGGTGGAGGCCCGCGAGAGTGCCCTTGCCGAGGCTCAAGAGGCCGATTGCTAGCACAGGGCCTCAGAGGATCGCCTCGAGGATCTCAAGGCCCTCAACGTCGACCCCGAAAGGCAGATCCAGCTACGGAGGGCCATATTCGTGGGTTCGCCAGCCATTGTTCTCCTTGTCAGCGCGAGCCCCCAGGCACCTGTCGACACATTGGCGTTGGAAGCATTGGAGCAGAGCCTGGAACAAGAGAGACTGGAGGTGAGGGAGCGCCAGGCGTCGCTTGCCGAGGAATCCCTTGCCTCCCGCAAGGCGATTTTCCAGGAAGAGGTCGACAACAAGGTGGCGGAGGTTCGATGTTCCCTTCTTCAAGGCTATCTCGCGAAGATGGGGCTCCAGGAGTTCCGGTTTTGCAAGTGGCATGATTCCCTTAAGGGTGAGGTTAAGGACCTCAAGAAAAGGATAGATCAAGAGGAAGAGCACCAGCGCGTGGCGATGGACGCTCAAGCCGCCGCCGAAGCCGAGCTGGCTATCCTTCATAAGAAAGTAAGTAGCATGGCTTCCCTGGCAGAGAAGACTTCGGACGAGGCGGCCCAGACTCGCGGCCTCTAGCATATGCGCTCCCAGATGTTCCAATCCCTCGAAGGAAGGGCCAGACATTCTCTAGACGACAAATGTGGTGCGAGCGTCCTGAGCCCCTTGGTTCAGAACGATGTCGAGTACCTAGACTTATTCTCCAAGGTCACGGAGCACCTTGAAGGGGGCGCGGAGAAGACCCACTCACTAGTGAGGGAGAAGAGACACGACCTCCTTGCTCAGGTGGCCTCACGCATCTTCAGTCACCTCCTTCGTCTCAACCCGCACTTTGATTTGAGTGCAGTACTGGATCCCATGCCCGACGCGGCTCACGCTGCCTTTGCCGAATGGATTAAGGGCCATGTCAACAACCTGATAGCAGATCTTGTTTCTGACAAGGCCGAGGGCGGTGCCTGAGCAGGGACGTGCAGGGCTGTCTTTGGGGGCCCTTTCGGCACTCTGTGTCTGCAGGTCCCAGCCCCGCACATTACCCCACCACCGTTAGGTACGAACGGAGAGGACACACTTCACGAGGCGAGGTCCTGGTACTCCTGATGCCGACCAGAAACCATGGACAGCGCCAGGAAGTCAGGTGGCATTATGATCGGTAAGGCTCCTGAGGCGCATTGCCCAGGAGCCCCCTTTTTCGACCGTCAAAACGCTCTATGTCGTCAGGTCCCAGTCCCTCACATTTCATCACCACCGTTAGGTACTACCAGAATACAAAGACGCACTTCACAGGGCAAAGCCATGACACCCCTAATGCCGACCGCAAACCAAGGATGACATCAGGGGGGTCGAGTGGCCTTATGACCAGTAAGGCTCCTGAGGCATGCTTTTTAGGAGCCCCCTTTGACGCTTGAGCGATACCCCACTCCGTCCCTTCGTGTGCCGCCTCAGGAGACTCTAGGGCCTCCCGAGGCTCCACGTCGTGGTGCCGTGCTATGGTCGGAGCCCACTGCTTGTGAAACGCCAATCTAGAAAGAGAGAGAGCTCAAGATCAATAAAACGAGAGAACAAAGATGAAAAGTTCCCGCCCTTCTTTTCTTTTAGAACATAGGATCACGAAATATTTGAGATTTTGATAGGCTCAAGCACAAAAAGGCCATCGAAGGCTGCAACTTGAAATCCAAAAAGAGCGAGAAAACGGCCGCGTCCAGCTTTTTAGGGTTGTCCATGCCTTCGTCTTCCCCCAGCGCTGAGCATAGGGCATCCACATTGCATGGGCATAGCCATTGATGGGCAGTGTTAACTTCTCGGCTAGCTCTGGGCTGTGGCTCCCACATTGCGTGGGAGGAACTCCTCCGTGTCCTCGGGGGGCTCCGGGCGTATATAGCCCGCTCATTATTACGTGAGAGTGTCACGGGTTGATGTATGTCCCGGGGGTGTATAGGGAGCCCCATGCCTCGCAGGCACGGAGCCCACTCGCAGCCCCCGGGCTCGTCGTGGCGAAGTGTGGTATGCCCTGGACGAGCCCTCGAGCATAGGGGAATCCCCCTGCGCTCTCTGGCCGGAGAGCCCACCCAAGCAGAAGGTCCCGAGTTCCCCCTGCGTTGCCCCAGCGCGCCTCGCAGGGGCCGTCGGTGTTCCCATGGGGTACTCTGGGCCCTGCCCCCAGGCCAGGCGAGCCGAGCCCGGGGACATGGGCGAGTACATGTTTGCCTGTCGGCGATCAAGCGAAACCCGTCCTAGCGACATGGGCGTATTTTCCACCCTCCGTCCCCAAGCGGGTGTCGCGCACCCCGGAGACAAGGGCACATATTCCACCCTTGGCCTCCAGGTTGGGGTCGTCTAGCCTAGGGACATGGGCGTCTGTTCCACCCTCCATCCCCAAGCTTGGGCCTCTTGGCCCGCAAACGAGGGCGCATATTCCACCCTCCGTTCCCAGATGAGTGACCCCTAGACCCTAGACCCAGACATCTGCCCGAAGCAGCTCCCTGCCAGCGGGCGTATCTCGCGACGATCTCCACGTCGGGTATCCTCGCGAGATCAGCCCCGTCAGCCGCCCCCGTGAGGTTGCACGTACCTGTCCGCGCGGGGGCTCCTCAAGAGGTCGCATGTGTTTCTCGTGAGGTCACGTTCCTGCTGTCATGCTAGTCGCTGTTGCTCTCTCCATGGCTCAAGCGCGTGACAACAGGGGCGTTGTCGAGTTGTGCGAGCCCCCAGGCGTAGGCGTAGTCGGGCCTCTGGTCCTCCTCCCTGGTTCCGGAAAGCGTGCCGGGGAGCATGAAGCCACACTCCCCACCCACGCGGCCGGGGCCCATGCCCCTAGTGACCCGAGCCAAGTCCCTAGAAAGGGAGGGCCGGCATAGATGCCTTGAATTTACCTGTGTGGTCCAGGTGCCGTGGCCTCTGGTTGTGCGAGTCCATGACCGTGGGCCCCATGGTGGTGCACCCGGGATTCGTTGGCAGCGGTGTCGTGCACAGGAACATGCCTGGGCTCGATGGTGCGGTGGCGATGGGTGGCACGTTGGCGCCGAAGCTTGTGCGCCACGAGGAATGCGACATGTCTGTGTGTTGGGTTTTAGCAAACTTGGAAGAGCGGCGGTGCGTCCTGAAGGCGAGGAAGGGCCAGGGCGATGGGGACATGACGTGCGGTTGGTGAAGGCGACAGCCCCTAGCACCTGTCGGGGACCCGACCGGTGTGGATGCCAGCTGACATTATGGCAGAGCACCGCTGGGCGTTCCGGCCCGTCTGCGCCGGCCGCACCACGCGGGTGGCTCGCCGCTCCGCGTGGACTCATCGTCCTCCTTCCATGAGTGCAACGAGCGTCGATCGGTCGAGACCTGATGGAGATTTTGACACGCCCCCTACCTGGCACACCAAATGTCGGATTTAGGGATCCGCAAAACCCTTAAGGTTTGAATACAGGGGCATGTGCGAAGATCTCCCTCAGCTACGCCCGATCTAGCTCGCTACTCGATGAACACAGCAAAGAACTCGCACGATGATGAGGAAGAAGACGAACACGATAGTTTACCCAGGTTCGGGCCGCTGCGAGGCGTAATACCCTACTCCTGCTTTACTGGATTGCCTCTCGAGGAGGTGGGGTGGATGAACAAGTACAGTGTTTTGGAGCCTCCTGATGACTCTTGGTGGTGGTGATCGAGGCTCCTTGTGGTTTGATGGTCGGTGAGTGGTGGATTGGGTCAGATCGGATCGGGGGGGTTACCTCTACGAAGCAGCCTACCCTCTATATATAGCGGTGGCCCGGGCCCTCTTCCCTTATCGCAATGGCGGTAAGGGATCCCACAATGGCCAATTTTGAAGGGGGACAGGGGTTCGTGCTCGCCCTGCTCAAGGGCGGTCTTTGCCTGCAAACTAGGTGTTGATAGTGCAGGGACTGGCTCAGCGACTACATCTGCCCTGTGGGATGGGTGGTTGTGTTATTCTTGCATCGGAATGTAAACCATTGGGGTTGCTTTGGGAACCCACGTGCGTCCTTGCTCCCTTTACACCAAAGGGGAAACTGCGCCGCCTGGTGTGCTAATGCTCGCTTGTCCTCCCTTGCGTCATCTTTGACTCCTAAGGCCTGGCCTTGCATAGAGATCTCCACCCCTTCGGAGGGGGCTTGGGGAGGCCGGTCCCCTGCCGGTCTTGATGCTGCTCCTCTTCGCGAGGGCCTTTTCTTCAGTGGGGCCTCGCCTGGTCCCATTTGGTGGATGAAGTGGGCCATGCTCTGGGCCGTGCATAGGTAGGTCTAGGTACCCCCATTCCCAAAATGCCGGCAAGTAGATAAAAGATTTTCAACAAATTATAAAAATGGCACTATTAAATACTACACAATATTTCAAGATCTATGGTGGAAGAATATTGGGAAAATGATTTTTATCTGGAGCTCTGGGATTTTTGGAAAACCCCACAGAAAAGAAAGAAATAAGAAAAACAAAAAAGCCTCTGTGCCTAGGCCAGAGGCAGCCAGCCAGCTGCGCTTGCAGCCAGGTTCAAACCTGATGTGTGGGGCCCGGCTTTCGGCGATAGCGAGAGGAGTGAGGGAGGTGAGACAGAGGCCGACATGTGGGGGCCACCTGTTGGGTTCGTCTCCCTCCTTTGGACAGAGGGCGACGGTGCTTAGCAGCGACATCTTCGTCAATGGCGAGGGATGGCAAGCACAGGAATGGGCTCAGGGGCTTGTCGCCTCTCGGATGGTGGAGGACACGGTCGGCGGGGAGGTCTGGGTCGCTGGCGACGAGGTTCCGCAGTGGAGGCGCTTTGGGAGGTGGTCGTCATAGATGCTTCCGATCGCAAATCGACCAGGGAGGAAGGGGAAACAAGGCAGGGGCTCTCTCTCATCTCAAAGGAGGAGGGAAGAAGGTCGAAGCGGGCCGGTATCTGGAGATCAATGAAGCCCCGACACGGCGGCGCCTCGGTCGATCCCGAGCACTAGGGCTCCGGTTGGTTGCTTGCATGATTCAAGGTGTCGATTAAGAGCGGGAGGGGGTTCCAGAGGGGAGGAGGGACCTCGGGGGAGGCCTTAAATAGGAAGCCCACGGTCCACCAAGCTCGGGTGCGCCGGGGAGCTCATTGCCGAGGCCATAGGCCACGGGGGCTCGCGATGGCATCTCTCTAGTTTTCGTGGACGCGGCCCAGGGCTAGGGAGGGAGAGAGGGAAAGTAGGGCATGTTTCAAGTGGACTCTGAGCTCGCGCGCTCACTAGCTGAGTTGGGCGGCGTTGGGCACGCGCTGCAGAGGGCAGAGGAGAGAGGGGAGAAGGGGCCATTGCCCTGACGCATTGCAGATGTCGAGACGTGGCCTCTGGCGCACGTGGAGGACCCTAGGTGGTCGGGGGCACCGAGTCAACTGTCTGGAGCACGGCTGCGCGCTCCAGAGCGCCCGTTTGGCCGGCATCCGCGCATTCTCGCGTGTCCCTCTTGTCCTGGCTTGTCTGGGAGCTACTTGAGATGCCATGGTTGGCGTAGGAAGTCAGCAAAGGCAAAGGGGAGGGCAGAGGGGCTGAGAGAGATGAGAGAGAGATAGAGAGACATATTCTTGTTTTTCAAGAGGGGGAAATTGGGGTTTCACCCTACCAATAATGGAGCTGTGGTCGTGGGAAACTTACTGGAGGTCAGCTGTGGTAAAAAATTGAAGTGAAGTAGATAGCATAAGGGGGTCAAACAAGGTCTTTTACAAAATATGCAAACGTGTTTGTTGATGGTTTGGCTAAGCAAATGGAGTTTGCTTGCCAAGAAATTTAACAAGGTAAAATGGTGATTAGAAATAGGGATGATCACCAAGTTTGAGCTTGATTGAAGAAAGTTCACAATGTAAGTTTGTAAAACCCTAGTATCAACAGAATCTGCTTTCTGTATATCTAGTCATGTTAAGGCAATCTCCTTGATGCACGACTTAGTGTAGCATCATTATTTCGGGATTAGAACATGCCCACAAAGTTTGGGATTAAGGGAAGAAACTTCACCATGTAAAGTTGTTCAAACTTGACTCTAGACATGAATGGTTTCAGAATATTTTGAGGAAGCAAACCAATTGGTATTGAGATGAAACTTTGCAAGATCATCAATTATAGCGTGAGAGTCTTGCTATAATTTTCTTGGAATTTATTGATAATATTTCTTATAGAAATATTTCAAAAGCTTGATTTGGGCAGAAAGGGTTTTGAGGGGTTTTGCCCATGATTTTAATCATGACCACGCGTTGAAACTCATATATATGGAAAATATATGTCCGCTGAGTTTCCCTAAATTTTCTCAAATATTTTTAAACTATTTAAATATTTTTTCCCTATGAAAATCCATTTCTGGCCTTAAGAAAAGGCCTTTAAATGAAATAGCAAAATAATATTTCAAAATAATATTTGGTGTTTTTGGGAAGTCATATATATAGTAGGTTTCCAATAAAGCCTTTGGGGAAACAAGATCCACCCAATTTGAGGACTTGTAGTGCAAACCTCAACTCGGGGGGTTTTGAAAACCTAATTTGAATAAATTCTTTTTGGTCAAAACAAATTTTGAAAAAAAATAGTTTTGGCACTATTCACATGGCATGATCATTGGGAAATAAGTTTTGGTCAAGGAAGATGAATATGGAGAGTATTAGAACCTAAGAGTGCCAAACATAATCAACCAAACAATCAAAGAAGCAACCGTTCAAACAAGCATGCACACAAAAAGTTTTAATTGGTTTCAAATTTTGTAAATCCATCATTACAAACTGATACAAACATAGGGTGTAACACTATCTAATCATCAGACAAGGTGTGTTTTTCCACTGTGCTTGTACCTTGTGCTATAAAAGGAGGCCCAAGGCAACCTAGCTCATGATTCGGACCTTTGAGAAATTGTGTTGTCGGTGTAAGATGCGACGCTGATGACTTGTCCTGGCGAGATGTCGCTATTGGTGGAATGCGCGTTCTCCAGGCTGAAGTTGACCGTGTCATCGTCCTTGTCCTCGTCCTCGCTGCTGACATCAAGGCTGTAGTACTCGTAGTAGTGGCTGCGCTAGAGCTCCTGTTGTTACTCCCCCGCCGATTCCTCGATAAACAAGATCTTCTCTACCTCGTCCTCCGCCACGCACAACTCCTCCTACCGGCACTCCTCAATCTCCTCCGCCTCCTGCATCTCTAGCTCCCGCTCGGCGATCTCATGAGGAAGCAGGTGCTCCATGGCCTCTGCTGCCTTTTCGGACGTGGGTTGCATGCTAGATTCCAAGGTGGCCTAGAATATCCTGGTGTGTGCGTACTTGATCTTGGCATGGATGGCCTCGACCCAGACCAGGGCGACATCGACGGTAGGGACGGCAGCTCGAGTGCTCTCAGCGTTTGTAGCCACCGTTGCAGCTGCTGCTGCAGCTGACTCGGCTGCTGCAGCTGCCCTGTCAGCTGTCGCGGACGCCCTCTCAATGGATGTGGCCGGGCTCAATGCGGATGCAGCCACGCTCTCGGCGCAGGCGGTGTTGCTCGGGGAGGACACAGTCACCATATGGGACCTCACGAAGCGTTCCCACGACATCATTCTTTACAAGAAGGGGTTGCGGGAACGGGGATCGAGGATTCGTGGATTCAGGGGTGACCAACACTAGAGGAGACAAAGCCAGTGAAGCTTATGTAGGAAGACATTAATAGACCCGCAAATTTTCATCACAAGCAGTTCCTACAACAAACTGTGTGTCATGTTGTTGATATTTTGTATTAGCTGTGAAATAGGATTTTGGAGTACAATGGTAACGAATGATGTTTTGAATGTGCGAGAAAATTTGGAGTAATAATACAACTGTTAGGTCAAAATTTGAAAAATTCCATGGGTCATTTGAACTTCTTCTACATTTAAGTGATTTTCTAGCAATTTAATGACCACAATTCAAAATTGAACTAGATATGTACATGCATAACAATACCATAACATTTTGAAAATAATATTTATGTACTTTTGTGCGGGTTAATTCCATGTGAAGTAAATTGGAAGGAATTTTCAAACATATTGTTGTCACGGCTTCGACACAAAGCATTTAGTGTCATGCCATTTGAATTCCCCAAAAAAAGTAAAAAATGATCAGAAATAAATGAAAACTTGCTTGACGTAATGGCATTCCACCAAGACATTGTGGTAAAAAAATTGGCCCCTTTGACGAAACTTTGGACACACACCCCTCACAAACCTTATCTACTCACTAGAAGGCTCGTGGTTTCGAGAGGTGATACGTCTCCAACATATCTATAATTTTCGATGGTTCCATTTTATTATATTATAATTCTATGATTCTTTTTGAGAAATTATTTACCAATTTATATTATTTTTGAGCACTAACCTATCGACCAAGTGCCCAGTGCCAGTTTTTGTATTTTTTGTGTTTTTTTTGTAGAAAGTCCATATCAAACAAAGTCCAAACACGATAAAAATTGACAAATATTTTTTGGAATATATATGAATTTTGCAAGTCGGAATGAATGCAATACGATGCCTGAGGGCCCCACGAGCCAATAGGGTAAGGCCTGGGGGCCCCGCCCTAATGGCTTGTGGCCACACCTTAAGTCGGTTGGGTCCCTCCTTCCAACGCAAGAAAGATATTTTCGCAATAAAAATCCCTTCAAAATTTCAGCCCGATCGGAGTTACGGATCTCCAAAGATTTAAGAAAGTGTGAAGGGGTCAGAAAATAGTCGCAAAAATATGAGAGAAACTGAGAGAGAGATCCAATCTTAGAGGGGCTCTTGCCCTCTGGGAGCCATGACGGCCATGGACCAGAGGGGAAACTCTACTCTCACCTTGGGAGGAGGCCAAGGAAGAAGAAGAAGGAGGGGGCTCTCTCCCCCTCCTCCCGTTGGCGCAGGTGCACCACCTAGGCATCCATTATGACGGAGATATACACCACCAACTCTCTCCCCCTTTATGGAGTGGTGTAAACCCTCTGTTGCCCGCTATAATCTATGCTTGAACATGGGGCTTAATGCTATATATTATTATCCAATGATGTGTGGCTATCCTATGATGTTTGACTAGAACTCTTTTGTCCTACGGGTTAATTATGGTATGATGTTATTGATATGAGTTGAATGTCGATCTGGTATTGTCCTAAGGTGCACTCCGTGAGGCCCACATGTGAGGGAATCCCGCTAGAGGGTTTGCAATATGTTCATGATTTGCTTATAGTGGGTTGGTGAGTAACGGAAACATAAACCCGAGTAAGGGGATTGTTTGTGTATGGGAGTAAAGAAGACTTGATGTTTTATGCTATTGTTCGATTTGCCTTAATGATTTCTAGTAGTTCTGGATGCTTGCTAGAGGTCCAATCATAAGTGCACATGATCCAAGTAGAGAAATTGTGTTAGCGTATGCCTCTCCCTCATTGCATATGATAAGTATCTATCATGTTATATTCAATTGCCTATGGACAATATTTCTCTTGCATTACAAAGAAAGCTTTCTACTACAGAATTTACTTTATTGTTCTTTATTTAAATAGCCCCTAACTTTATTTTACTTGGTCTTTATTATCTTGCAAAATTTTCTCTACACGTACTAAGTACTTCTAGTTTCTTTCCCGCAAAGTAGTTTCATACTTGTTCTAGTTAAAGTAAGAGTTAGCATGCGTAGAGTGGTATCAGTGGTCGATAGAACTTGAGGAAATATTAATTCTACCTTTGGCTCCTTGTTGGTTTCGACACTCTGACTTACCGGAAAAGGCTACAAACGATCCCCTACACTTGCGGTCTATCAAGAGGGCACAATGCATCTTTGATGACGAGCCGGCAATAGCTTCCTCTTATGGGCTTCAAGACATTTCTTCAGTTAGCATGCACTAATACATAAATCATGTCAAAATTAGAAAATTCCAGTGGTCATTTGACACTTCTAAGAAATTTAAGTGATTTTCTAGCCATCTAATGACCGTAATTCAAATTTGAACTACATGTAAATGCAACAACTAACCGTAAATGTTTCGAAATCATATTTTGTGTACTTTTGTGTGAGTTAATTCCATGTGCAGTAAATTGGAAGGAATTTTCAAACATATTGGTGTCATCGCTTGGACACAAAGCATGGAGTGCAATGCAATTTAAATTCCAAAGAATTAAAAAATGATCAAAAATACGTGAAACCTTGCTATGGTAAAAAAGTTGGCTATTTGATGAAACTTTGGACCCACACCCCTCACAAACTAGCTGTATTCACCAGAAGGATTGTGGTTCCGAGAGGGCACAATGCCTCTTTGTTGATGAACCTGCGACAACTTCCTCTTATGGCCTAAAAAATTCTACAATTAACGTGCACTAATACAACTAACATGTCAAAATTTGGAAAATTCCAGGGGTCATTTGACCTTTCAAGACATTTAAGTGATTTTCTATCCATTTAATAATCGTAATTCACATTTGAACTACATGTACATGCAACAGCTAACCATAACGGTTTGAAAAATCATATTTGTGTACTTGTGTGAGAGTTAATTCCATGTGCAGTAAATTGGAAGGAATTCTCAAACATATTGGTTTCACAGTTTGGACACAAAGCATGAAGTGCCATGGCATTTAAATTCCAAAAAATTCAAAAACGATGAGAAATGCATGAAACCTTGCTTACAAACTGGATGTACTCACTAGAAGTCTCGTGGTTCTGAGAGGGCACAATGCATCTTTGATGATGAATCGACAATAGCTTCCTCTTATGGCCTTCAAAAAAATTCTACATTTAACGTGCACTAATACAACTGTCATGTCAAAATTTGGAACATTCCAATGGTCATTTGACCTTATAAGACATTTAAGTGATTTTCTGCCATTTAACGAATGTAATTCAAATTTGAACTACATGTACATGCTATAGCTAACCGTAACGGTTTGAGAAATCATATTTAACTTGTGTGCGAGTTAATTCCATATGTAGTAAATTGCAAGGATTTTTCAAACATATTGGTATCATGGCTTGGACACACATCATGGAGTGCCATGGCATTTAAATTCCAAAACAATCAAAAATGATCAGAAACACATAAAACCTTGCTTGATGTAATGGCATGTCACCAAGATATTGTGGTAAAAGAAATGGCTTGGTTGACAAATTTTGGACACACACCTCTCACAAATAGAAGCAACTCACTAGAAGGCTTGTGTTTCCGAGAGGGAACAATCCATATTTGGTGATGAACCGACGATAGCTTCCACTTATGTCCTTCTAGAATTTTCTACAATTAATGTGCACTAATACAACTATCATATCAAAATTTGGAAAATCCAAGGGTCATTTGACCTTTTTAAGACATTTAAGTGATTTTCTAGCCATTTAATGACAATAATTCAAATTTGAATTACATGTACATGCAAAAGCTAACCATAACGGTTTTAAAAATCGTATACGTGTCCTTGTTGTGTGCGAGTTCAGTCCATGCACAGTAAATTGGAAAGACGAACATATTGGTGTCACTACTTGGACACATGCATGGAGTGCCACGGTAACACAAAATAAGTATTCGTGCCGTATATGAGGAAATAAAATGTAAATATCTGGCAAGACAATCGAGCCCCACACGATTGGCACTCTATTTCGCGCCTCGAGGTTTGGAAGGTGTGTGGCGCGGGTTATTAGTCAGACACGTTTATGTATTGGAAACTGTAAGCTATTATGTTCACACTACTGCTGGAATAGTGTGCAATTCACACTATAGTACTCCTGAATTCCAGCGAATGGCATGTGTATTGTTCCCGTTGATCTAGATTCAGGCTGCCTGTCGGTGCACTAGAGTTTTGGGTTCTCTAGTGCCCCTTACTCGTGCACGGGCAGTAGCAGCCACTCCGGTGGCAAGGCCCGACTGGAAACTACTAGAAGCAGATATAGGAGAATCAAGAGAACATCCAAACAATTAAGACCGAAGGCTAGACCCCCGGCAAAACCTCGCCGGGATGGCCTTCAAGCCCCCGGCAAGGCGAAGGCCTGGCAAGACCCCGCCAGCGCAAAGGACAGGTGTCACCTCACCTGGGCACGTGTTGAGACGTCGATGATGGAGGAGCTAAGCGGTGCCGATGTGTCGGGGTCCTGTCCCATCCCGTGGACGGTCTGAGGCACCAAACGGAGCATTAAATGTGCATGTCTTACACCGTCAGTGTTAGGTATGATAGCACTATAGCACTGTACACCTCGTGTACGCATTGTACGCCGTTGTTGGGATCCCCTTAGTCATATAAAAGGAACCCAGGGTGTTACAGTGAAGGACTTTTGGAGGGTCTTCGGACCAATCTTCTAGCTCATGCGCGTAACAACTGTGCTCTACCACACACACATCGCTCTTGTAGCTAGAACCCAAGAACACACATAATACAGAAAGCAGGAGTGGGGTTTCACGCTTCTCAGCGGCCCGAACCTGGGTAAAAATCCCCCGCGCTACTAGTTTGGCCTGCTCTTCGCGCATACCTGTCTCCCTGCCGAAACGAAAGGGGTCCTCCCAATCCCATAGGTGTACTTCCCTCACGACATCTCTGGCGCACCAGGTAGGGGGATTGGTTGCTTAAATCTGGTCCGATGATCAGCACGTCAGTTCCTTCATCATATCCATCGCCATGGCTCCCAAGAATAAGGGTTTCATAGTGGCGGAGCCCTCCACATCTGCTGCGCCCGTAGTTGCCCAAGCGGGCCATGGAGCGAACGCCAGTGGAGGGAGCGGAGAACCTACGCCTACGCGGCGCTCTAGTGATCAAGGCTAAGGATGGCAGTGGAAACCCCCACGCCGCTGGGTCCAAGGACGGAGCTATGCCATGTCACACCTTGTGTTTGTATCACTATGTTATACTTGGATTTACAACAATTTGGAACCAATTAAAACTTTTTGAGTGCATTCTAGTTTGAATTATTGATTGATTGTTTGTTGAGTTTATTTGGCACTCTTAGGTTCTATCCCTCTCTGTATTCATCTTCCTTGACCCAAACTTCTTGCCCAATGATCATGCCATGTGAATAGTACCCAAAACTATTTTTACCAAATATTATTTTAAGCAAAAGGGTGTTATTCAAATTAGGTTTTCAAAACCCCCTGAGTTGAGGTTTTGCACTTCAAGTCGTTGAATTGGGTGGATCCTTGTTCCCCAAAGGATTTACTTCAAACCTACTATATATATGACTTTCCAAAACCATAAAATATTATTTTTAAGGATTATTTTACTATTTATTTCAAAGGCTTTTTCTTAAGGCCAGAAATGGTTTTTCATAGGGAAAATTATTTTAAGGCTTTGAAAATATTTGAGAAAATTTAGGGGAACTCAGTGGACATATATTTTCCATATATATGACTTTCAACACATGGTCATGTTCAAAATCATGGGAAAAACCCCTCAAAACCATTTCTATCCAAATCAAGCTTTCGAAATATTTCTATAAGAAATTTCTCAATAAATTCGAAGAAAATTCCAGCAAGTCAACATTGTCATAGGTGATGATCTTGCAAAGTTTCATCTCAATACAAATTGTTTTGGTTCATCAAACTATTCCAAAACCCTCCCTGTCCAGATTCAAATTTGATCCACTTTACATTGTGAAGTTTCTTCCCTTGACCCCAAACTTTGTGCACATGTTCTACTCACCAAATAATTATGCTACACTAAGTGGTGCATCAAGGGCATTAGCTTAGCATGACTAGATCTACAGAAACCAGATTCTGTTGATTTCTAGGGTTTCACAAAGTTACATTGTGAACTTTCTTCAATCAAGCTCAAACTTGGTGATGAGGCCTAATTCTAATCACCATTTGATCCTGTCAATTCCTATGACAGGAAAACTCATTTGCTTGCCCTAATCTCCATCAACCACCTTCTGCTAGGATGGCAAAAACTCTGTTTGGCACCCTTCTACTGATCCCCTTGCCTCCAAAATTTACCACAACTTTCTGGTGTTGTATTTCACCTCCAGTAATTTTCTATGGCCAAGACTCAATGGGTAAGTGGGATAAAACCCACATTTACCTCTCTAGACAGCAAGGACAGCAACATTTAAACCTCTCCCCTACTCCATTTCTTCACCCTTGTCTATCCCCTAGTGTTGCTAGCTCATGGGAATCTTTGGAACCTCCAAGACACAAATGGACACGCAGGTGCCTATTTTTATGCCACTGTCGGCCATATTGGTGCTCTTGAGCTTTCTACAATGTGCTCCCGCAATGTAGTCGCCCCCATCCCGACGCTCCCAACCACCTCGGGCCAAGGGAGCACGCCACCGGCCCCCCTCAACGTTCGTGCCTCCCTGCCAGTTGTCTCCCCTCCTCTCTCTGTCTCCCTATTGTCCCCCTTCACACACGCACGACACCGCCCGAGAGCTCCAATGACGGAGCTCACACACGCACACCTCTGGCCCCCCTAGCTGACCCTCCTCCTATCCGTTGGCCGAGACCGAGTCCACGACCACCGCAGACACAGCTCAGGGTGCCCCCGAGGCCCGTGAAGATGCCCCCGAACTCGCCATGCGCCATGCCCACAATGAGCTTCGGCCACCACTATATAAAGGCCCCCGTGCCTCCCTATTGCTTTAGGTCACCTCTCCTTCCTTCCAAACGCGCTTCCGAAGACACAGCTCGACCTCCCCGAGCTCAAGCGCACATGATCGAACCGGTCGTCGCCGCATCGGCCACCAGCGTTCGTGAGGTAAATGGCCTCGTCCGCCCCCATTTGGCCTCGATCCGGAACCCCTACTCCCTCCTAACGCGTATCCCCCTCGTCCACATCCTTTTTGTAGCACGGGACGTCCCAGGCGACCTCCTCCCGAATCCCTCCGCCGCGGCCTTCTCGTCGCCGGCGACTCCGTCCACCCGACCCCGAGCCCATTCTCGCACTCACCCATCGTCGTCGTGCCCTACACCGTCGCCGGTGAGGCCCTCTCCTCTCTGTCCCAAGGTGGGAGAAGGACCCGACAAGGGGGTCCCACCTGTCGGCCTCTCCTTGCCTCTCCCTCCCTCTTTGTGTTGCTGGCGCCAGGGGCCCATCTGTCGGATTCGAACCGAGGAGGCGTGCGTGCCTGGCTAGCTGGCTGACATGCTGGCTGGGCCGGCCCAACAGCTGGCCTCTTCAGGGCCCAGGGCATAGTGCCCATTTTCCTTTTCTTTTTCTTCCCTGTTTTCAAAAATTCCCATAGGGAAAAAAATAAATCCTAAGCTAGATATTTCTCCACCATAAATCTTAGAATAATATGTAGAATTTAATAGTGCCATTTGGGAAAGATGTTGAAAACATTTTTATGAATTGTATTATTTAAAACCTGTTTTAGGCATCTTTTTGCCTCTGTTTTAATAGTTTTTAAAAATATTTTCACAGCAAAACCTTAAAAAAATATTCTTAGTATAGTGTTTAGTATTTATCAGAGCAGGGAAGCATTTTAGTAGTTCATTTGTGTGATTTGGTTTTTGTGTGATGCTTATTATTATCGTTATTTATCGCGACGATAGATTGAGTTGGACCCGAAGACTTTGAAGACACCGAAGACTTTGTTGAGCCAGACAAGCAGCCCTTTGACCATGACTAAGAACCATTTTATTTGCATGGCATATAACACTTATTTCCGTGATGTTGATCATGTTGATGTGGTGACCACTTCGGTGGGATGGCTCCATTACTTTTACCGTTGATACTTGCATCGTGCATGACCCTACCATCCTTATGAGGGTTGTGCGGGTGGGAGTAGATAAGATGCTAGTAGATGCTACACAAGTGGGATCGGGAGTATGCATTGTGATATAAATAAAGAGATGATTTCAAAGACTTTTCAAAAAAAACCGTCAGGTGCCACTAATGCCCAAGGGAGATGATGGTGAGTTGGGGTGACCACATGAGAAAGAATTGGTGTAGTGGAGGAAGCGAGTGTGTGTGTTTTCAAAAATGGAGGGGTTAAGATTTGTCGACCTTCCCAACCTTACATGCACAACCACGATACCCCTTATGGTACGTGGCTCTGTTGATTACTTTGGCGGGTACTGGCAAGGATCCCGCATTACTAGTGGCGGGAGTGATGTGGTCACTCTTGATACGGGGTCGTGCCAGTATGGACGATCATGCGCTGTTTTCACTGGTACCGGGCACACGTTGGTCTCTGCATGGACGCTACGAGTGATATACATCATGTGGGCTGGGTACCAATCGAGTGGACTCTTTGTTTAGTATCGCCAGGGGAAAGGCATTGTTCGGGTGCTTACCTCGGGTATGTTATATACCGCGAGTCATGGATGACACGTAAGTTCCCCAAGTCTTGTGGGTAAGTGTGAAACCTCTATAGAATGTCAAACTATTCGAATAGCCATGTCCACGGTCAAGGATAGTTGGGTAATGCTGCTTAAGCCACGTCTAGATGTTTCCTAAAAACTTGGTGTGTGTGGATGTGTGTGGATTACACAGGATGATACTTGAGACAAGTCTGAAGATTGATGTGATGAATGAAACTGAGATGTTCAACCACTGCTTATGATGATATATGTAACTTTTTTATATGGGTATCTGCCAACTGTTAATGCTTGCTAACACATAGTTACTTGATCATGACATTGCATTCAAAATTGGCTTTCCACAAAATACCCACTTAGTGCTACTTCATGCATTGTTATTGCCTTCTTCCAGACATGGGTTGCTTGCGAGTACATTCAAAGTACTCATTGGCTTACCACTGGTTATTTAATTGGCCAGGCATGGAAGAACGGGAGTACGGTGAAGAGTTTGTTGGTGATGAACATGTGAACTAGGATGCTTCCCAGTCAGAATGCTTGTAGGTTTAAGGCAGATGGCATGGGTTCACGCTTTCGATCAAGATTTCCGCTGCTTTTTAAGTTTAAGTGTCTGTCCCTTGTGACCCTATCTATGTTAGACTTGACCTCCATGGTCTTTAATTGTGTAAGACGATATGTAAGGATGTAAGACTCTCATTATTCAGCTTCTGTGTGTTCAGTCAGCATTGATCTCTGAGATCACTGTACACGTGCATTCGGTGATCACGCCTTATGAGTCGGGGTCCCCACATGCCGTCTGCGGGCGGTACGGTGAACTCCAGGGACGAAAGGGCACCCTCGAAGGCACCCACACCGGCATGTACACCACAACCTTCTCAAGACACGTGCGAAGAGCAACGCCACGGTGTCCGTGGTTCCCAACGTCCCCACGGAAAAGCTCATGCGCATCACTCCCAAGATGCACGGGACCAGCATGCTAGTGGGAGTGGCGTGCCATTGTGGGACCACGACGAAGCTCCTTCTCACATGGTTAGGAGTCAGAGCACCTCGCGTTCTTTGCGTCGTTCGCTCCTGACCACGTCAAAGAAGCAATGGCGCGGGCACAACTGCTCCTGAACTTCCCTCCTGCTACGGAGAAGCTCGACGAGTGGAGATCCACCATTCAAAACCTCCTCAGCCTTGTCGATAAGTTTCGGTCCATCGAGCCGGCTCGCGCCAGCGGTGAGAAGGCCGGAGGCGGGGCGACCATGGTGTACTCTCCTCCACAGCAGCAACGCCGGTCACCGACTCGTTGGACCGACGCATGCAACGGTTACTCCATAGCGTCGTCCGATCCACGGACTCGTCGCGAATAACGTCAAGTTCTTCAGGAACGAAGTAAAGAAGATGCTCGGACTATGATCGAGCGATGGCAGGAAGCGCGCCATCAATCTGATAAGAGCGGGGGCCCGCTGTGGAAAAACCCATGCCAGGGTATCCTATCAGCCTACCTTACGAGCTGGGTTGTCCAACACTTACCCATGAGTTGTGGCGAGTCCAGTGGCCCAACTCCCGAATGTTCGAGCAAGAGGCCCCGGAGAAATATGATGGAAAGACTCACCCGTCGGAGTTCTTGAGCATCTACACCATTGTGGTGTAGGCTGCCGGAGCTTGCGATGACAAGATAATCGCCAACTACTTCCCGTTGGTTCTCAAGCCCAACGTCAGGTCATGGTTGATGCATCTATCGGAGAATTCCATCACCTCCTAGGCAGACCTGTGCCATGAGTTTTTTGGTGCCTTTACCATAGGCCACCAAGCTACCGGTCAAGAAAGTGACTTGCACATCATCACCCAGAAAGAAGGTGAAACCCTGCGCAAGTACATTCAATGGTTCAGCCGCATGCATCTCAACATCCCAGACGTTCATCTTGCCGCTGTTATTAGCGCGTTCCACTAGAACATGCACAACCGTAGGATGCGCGAAGAGCTGGCAATGAACAAGGCCAGGGATGTTGTCGAGCTCTATGCTCTGGCTGATAGATGTGCCCGAGTCGAAGAAGGGAGGAGACTCCCCGGCAAAGAAGCTGGCATTGGAGTCAACTCCGATGATGAAGACGACACCGCCTCGGCAAAGAAAAACCAGTGGCGGAATGATAAGCGCAAGAGTGATAATGTGCTTGCCATCAAGGGATCCGGCAATGTCAACGCCTCCAAGAAAACTAAAGTTGAGATCCGCGGCAAGAAGGTTACTGGGTGTACCTCGTGTCAGGCCTTGGCGGCCACCGACAAGACAGAAGGCTCCGACAAGCAGTAATGCAAGATCCATCGCACCAAGGTCCACGACCTCCAAAACTGCTGACAGGTCAAGTAGCTCGTCGAGAAGCAGAAGGCTGAGTACATGAGACGAGATAAGGAGAAAGCCCAAAATGGTGCGGAAGGGTCCATTAAGAAGCACAGTGACCGAGGAGGTCACTGCGGCAAGACCAAGCAACAGAAGGAGAGGACGACGTTTGCAATGAAGAGGACGACGAGGCCAGCGAGCATGAGTTCCAGAAGGCTATGGAGATGATGTGCATCAAGGGAGGTGCCTCATCGCATTCCTCTCACTGCCAACTCAAGTAGTGGGCACGCGAGGTTAATGCGGCGGAGCCGTCTATAGGTGCCCAGAAACCTCTAAAGTGGTCCAACACTCCTATCATTTTGGACGCCGAGGATCACCCGGATCACACAACCGCTGTCGGGTGTCTGCCATTGTTGGTTTCACCAACAATTCGCAACCTCAAGGTGACGAAAATTCTAGTCGACGGTGGGGCCAGCCTGAACCTAATATTGCCAGACGTCATCCAGAGGCTACAAATCCCTGATGAAGATGTCGTGCCGACGGGCACATTTCAAGGGGTCAATTCAGGAAGAACTCGTCCGAAGGGAAAGATCACACTACCGGTAACATTTGGTAATGACATAAATTTCAGAAGAGAGAAGATCGTCTTTGACGGCGCCAAGATCTCATTGCCATACAACGGTATCCTTGGCCGCCCAGCGCTAGCCAAGTTCATGGCGGCCACCCACTTCGCTTACAATGTGTTGAAGATGCCCGGGCCAATGAGCGTCATCACGATCAGCTCTGACAAGAAAGGTGCACTCGTCTGCACTGACCAACTCTATCGGGAGGCAGTTGCAGCACCTGCCGCCAAGGCACTTGCTCCTGCGCTGAAGCTCCTGGGAGGAAGAAGACCGGCGAGGCCTCTGGCGCGCATTCCGACAAGCGCACCTCCTCAGAGTGCTGCGCTCTCGTTGACGATGCACCAGAGAGCTCCACCGACAAGAACCAGAAATCCAAGGTAGCTCTACCGGAGACTAAAAAGGTGTCGTCAAGAAGGATGGCAGGGGGACTTTCACCATAAGTTCCACCCTCGATGACAAATAGGAAAGTGTGATCGTTGCCTTCCTGCGGGTGAATGTCGATGTGTTTGCATGGCAACCGTCCAACGTCCCTGGTATTCCCAGGGAGGTGATTGAGCACCATCTTGTCGTCTGTCCTCATGCACGGCCCGCCAAGCAGAAGGTGAGGAAGCAAGCTTTGGAGAGACAAGAGTTCATTGCCGAGGAAATTATAAAACTGGAAACAACAGGTCTAGTCAGAGGGGTGCTCCACCCAACATGGTTGGCCAATCCCGTCGTAGTGCGCAAGGTGAATGGGAAATGGAGGCTATGTATTGACTATACAGATCTCAATAAAGCCTGTCCAAAAGATCCCTTTCCCTTCCAACGCATCGACCAAATTGTGGACTCCACTGCCGGCTACGACTTGCTATTGTTCCTTGATGCGTACTCTAGGTACCATCAGGTCTTCATGTCGAAGGAGGACGAAGATAAGACCACATTTATCACCCCATGTGGTATGTACTGCTTCGTGCGAATGCCTTTCGGGTTGAAAAGTGATGGTTCAACATTTGCAAGAGCTGTCCAGATTGGTTTTGAATCCCGGCTGCATAGGAATATGGAAGCTTATATGGATGACATAGTGGTCAAAACCAAGGACAAGGAAACACTCATACAAGACCTAGAAGAGACGTTTGCTAATCTACGCAAGATCAACCTAAAGCTCAATCCCAAGAAGTGTGTGTTTGGCATTCCATCGAGCAAGCTTCTCGAGTTCTTTGTGTCTCAGCGTGGGATGGAAGCAAACCCTGACAAGATCAAGGCGATTGAGCAGATTGAAGCACCAAAGCGCGTAAACGATATACGCCGTCTTGCCGGTTGCGTCGTAGCTCTAAGTAGGTTCATCTCAAAATCCGCTGAGCACGCCCTACCGTTCTTCAAAATCTTGAAGAAGTTAGGTCCAATGAAAAGGACTCCATAAGCGTAGGCAGCGCTGTAGGATCTGAAGAAGTACCTGTCCTATCCGCCAACACTAGTCGCACCTAAGCCACAAGAACCATTGCTGGTATATCTAGCGGTGACGAATCAAGTGGCTGGCATTGCGCTGGTGGCGCAGAGGGAAGCTGACGAAGAGGCGACGGCAGGGGCGAGACCGCCAAGCGATGGGCTAGGAACTCCTTCGGCAGGTCTTGACGCCGGCAAGGCAGAGTCAGTATAGACAAACAAAACAACGCAGAAGATGAAGAAGATGGTGTAGCGCCTAGTTTATTTTGTCAGTTCCCTCTTGTAGGGAGCTAGGTCATGGTACTCTGGTGTGTAGAAACTGCTTTTCGGTCTCCTTATGGACTCTAGGAATCTATGCCATTACTTCCAAGCACATGAGATCACTGTCGTCACTCGCTTTCCACTGCAACAAATTATGTGCAATCCAGACGCCACCGGCAGGATTGTGGAGTGGGATTTGGAGTTGTCGAGCTTTGGTACCAAGTTTGAAAGTACTTCAACTATCTAGAGCAGAGCCCCGGCAGAATTTGTTGCAGAATGGACTCCAACGCCACACGAAGAGGTCCAAGAAACAGCTCTTCCCGGCAAGGAAACTGAGCAAGAATGGGTCTTTCTCCCTACAAGGGGTCAGTGTTGGCGTGCTGCTTGTGGCACCTGCTAGAGAGCACCTCAAGTATGTGATTCATATGCACTTTCCCTGGGAGAGATCGACCATCAATATTGCGGAGTATGAAGGACTTCTTGCTAGTCTCAGGATCGCGGTAGACCTTGGAATCAAAAAGCTCATCGTCAGAGGTGATTCATAACTTGTTGTCAAGCAAGTCAGCAAGGATTATCAGAGCCCGTTGATGGAGGCTTACGTGGATGAAGTGAGAAAGCTGGAGGAGGGCTTCGACGTCCTGCAAACAGAGAATGTTCCTCATGCGGAGAACATCATTGCCGATGAGCTATTGAAGCACGCTCCCCTCAAGTTACCTGTGAAACCAGGAACTTTGTGCTCAAGCTAACTCGGCCATCCATAGCACCGTCAACAAGGCAAGATAAAAGAACAAATCTTAATTCAAGACAATACTTCCCCATAGAGCTCCCACAAGCCGCCGGTGAGGGAGTTGCCGGGAACGACACCACGCTTGCCGGGGGTAACAGGCTCCGGCAATACCTTAGGTCTTCATCGTAGAGACAAACGTTCCCGCGGAAGAGGATGTGCCTTTAGTCCTTGCCCTCGAGCCCCAGACTCTGGCATGCGCACAACTCATTATACAGTTCCTCCAAATAGGAGAACTCCCTGAGGGACAAGAGGAAGTGGAGAAAGTAGCCCGTCAGTCCAGTATGTACCAATTTTTGGACGATGTCCTATACATAAAGAGACCAAACAGTGTGAAATTGAAGCGCGTTCCCTGGGAGGATGGGCTGGAGCTGTTGGCAAAGAAACATGGAGGCATATGTGGCTCCCACATAGGGTCAAGAGCACTGGTCGGCAAAGCATTCCAGCAAGGTTTCTTTTGTCCCACCACCCTCCAGGATGCAACTATGCTAGTAACCAAGTGTGAAGCATGACAGTTCCATTCAAAGAAGCTAGATCAATCGGCTCAAGCCCTTCAAACAATCCGTCTCTCCTGGCCATTTTCGTTCTGGGGGATCGACATCTTGGGCCCCTTTCCCCGTGCTACCGGAGGCTTTGAGTACTTGTAAGTTGCGATCGACAAGTTCACCAAGTGGCCGGAAGTGGAGCCAGTGAGAAAGGTGACAACAAAGTCAGCCATCAAGTTCTTCAAAGGACTAGTCCGCCGCTTTGGTGTTCTCAACAGGATCATCGCCAACAAGACACGTAGTTCACAAGCCGCACCTTCATGCAGTATGTCCAGGACCTTGGCAGCAAAATCTGTTTTGCTTTTGTCGCTCAGCCAAGGAGCAACGGCCAAGCGGAAAGGGCAAATGTTGAAGTGTTGTGCGGGCTTAATACAAGAACTTTCGACAAGCTATACAAGTGCGGAAGGCGCTGGATTTATGAACTGTGGACGCTTCTTTGGTCGATCAGAATGCCACCAAATCAAGCCACTGGCCAGACACCCTTCTCCCTGGTATACGGGGCAGAGGCAGTTCTCCCCACGAAACAGATATACGGATCACCTCGAGTGCTCGCTTATGATGAGCTTGAGCAAGAGCAGTTGCGACAAGATGACACGACGCTTCTCGAGGAAGACCGTCTTTGGGCTGTTGTGAGAGTTGCACGCTACCAGAAAGCCTTGCGCCGCTATCATAGCTGCAAGGTTCATGCCCGGAGCCTTGAGGAAGGCGACCTTGTTCTTCGGTGCGTTTAGTTGGCCAAGAATTCAAACAAGTTGACTCCAAAGTGGGAAGGCCCTTATCGGGTAGTACAAGTCACCAGGCCTGGCACAGTCCACCTAGAGACTGAAGATGGCGTTCCGGTGAGTAACTCCTAGAATATCGAGCATCTTGGTAAGTTCTACCCATAAGGCGTGGTTACCAAGCCTCCTGGCAGCCACCTTTTGTATGAGTATTGCCGACAAGGCATGTGATCCTTTGTACAAAGCTAGGCATAGATCCTGTGCGTAGCTGAATGAGACCGAGCATTCTGCAACTCTTGTTGATTTCCATGATTACATGCTTTGCATCCTTATCCAAGATGTTGAATTACGCCTATTCCCGATAAGTACTAACGGACCGTCAAGGTTCCACATCTCTACTTTCTCTTCCTTCTTTTTTCTTAAAAGACAGAATGTTCTCTCGCGTGCAAGTTTGTCAGGGGGGATGAGATGGTATGGACACTGGCAACATCCGAGATTGGCATCTTGCATGAAGGAGCGGAAAAAGTACTGCGACGGGAAGATAAGTTGCTAGACCCTAAGTGATTTTTTTTTGAAGTTATTTTCCTTGGAAAATTTCGACCTTTGTATGGAAAACCTGCATGCTAAGGAAGCTTGCAGTAATTAATGGCGCCCTTTCTCTATTTCGAGTCCGCTCAACGGCTTAAGTGGATGCTCTCGTGCCCTTGTTTTGTTTCGAGTCTGCTCAACGGCTCAAGTGGTTGCGCTCACGCACTTACTCTGTTTCGAACCCACTTAAAGGCTTAAGTGGCCACGCCAAGAACGTCAAGGTGTCTTGCAAGCAGTAGAACCGCTAGCAGGCTGCTAAGGACCCGCTCCTCGAAGCGCTCGCGGTAGGGCTACACATGCCGACAAGGTATTTTTGAAAAAGCATAGGGAAAACACCATCCAAAGAGGAATCTAACAACGGGAATAACATACGGTAATTCAAATAGGGTGAAATTATTAGGAGATGCCACCTCTTCCTAATTACATATTTATTTGACTAGGAGAGATTACAAGAAAAAAATAGGAGGAGGAGGCAGATTACAAGGAGAAGAACATAGCAAGGGGCCTCCGACGAGAGCTTGGCCCCCTGGCCTAGCATTGTGTAGTGGAGAAGACCAGAAATGCACGGACGAGAGGGGGGCAGAAGCCGAAGTCCACGGGCCTGCCGGAAGATCTAGCTGGAAGACGAGGCAGCGCCCGGGGCAAGGACCCCGACAGGATCTTCCTGACGGGAGGAGGAGAGACGTAAGATTGACAATGATGGTGCGGCTGACGGTCAGTCAGAGCTTAGGTCGTCGTATTCCGACTTGACGACCAAGAGCACAGAATCATCGTTGTCGTCTTCACCACGGTCCTTCTTGTCATTGTCGCTCGAGGAGGAACCTTTGGCGCCGCTCGATCTCTCTTCACAGCAGCTAAGACGGGCGCCTCAGCGCCCATAAATCTTGACGGAGAGCAGACTGGCCTCTATCATTTTGAAATGAAGGATGTGCCCATCCTAGAGGTTGTGGGTGCGGGTGAAGGTTTTCCAGCCGCGCCTGAAGAACATGACGCGACTCTCCGGATAATCGACGTCCACCCGTGTGGCGCCATTGCAATAGCCATGCGCCCGCAGGCACAAAACGAGCGGCTCGTTGGCATCCATGGCCCTAGCGAAAGGGTGAGGGAGGCACAAGTGGCTCCGAAGGGGACCGCACTATTTGAGGACAAACACCAGTGCTGTTCCCTCGATGTGGGTCTCTTCGAGGAAGAAGCTTGGCATCAGAGGGAGAAGTGGAGCAGTGCTCCGCCTCCCCCGGCCTCAACCTCCGCGGCTACCACGACCCCTTGCTTCTCTCCCACCACACGCACCCGAGACACCCTCTGTGTGGGGACCCCGACTCATAAGTCGTGATCACCGAATGTACGTGCACAATGATCGCAGAGATCAATGCTCATTGAACACATAGAAACTGAATAACAAGAGTCTTACATCCATTACATACCGGTTTATTGAAATATGGCCTTTATGGCTAAGTCTTCATAAGATTTCAATGGAAATCTTCAGCGATAGCGTGAACCCATGCCATCTACCTTAACCATATAGGCATTTTGACTGGGAAGCGTCCTAGCTCGCATGTCCGTCACCAAGGTAATCTTCATCATAACTTGATCTTTCATGCCTAGCCAATAAAATAACCAGTGGCAAGCCAATGAGTACTTTGAATGTACTCGCAAGCAACCCATGTTCTGAACAAGGCAATAACAACGCATGAAATAGCACTACGTAGGTATTTTGCGGAAAGCTAATTTTGAATGCAATGCCATGATAAAGTAAGTATGTGTAAGCATGCATCAACAGTTTGCAGATATCCATATGAACAAGTTATAGATATCATCATAGGAAGGGTCACATCAAGTCTTCAGACTTGTCTCAAGTATCATCCTTCTGTCTTCCGCACACACACACACACACCAAGTTTGCGAAAACATATGGACATAGTTTAAGAAGGACCTCCGACTCTCCATGACCATGGACATGGCTATTCAAATAATTTACACTCTGCAGAGGTTGTACACTTTACCCACAAGACTTGGGGAACTTCTGTGTCATCCACGACTCGCGGTATATAACATACCCAAGGGAAGCACCCGAACAATGTCTTTCCCCTGGCGATACCAAACAAAGAGTCCACTCGATTGGTACACAGCCCACATGATGTACATCACTTGTAGCATCCATGCAGGGACCAACGGTGTGCCTGGTGCCTGTGAAGACAGCGCATGATCGTCCATACCGGCACGACCCTATATCAAGAGTGACCATGCCACTCCTGCGAGTAGTAATGCGGGCTCCTTGCCAGTACCCACCAATGTAATCAACAGAGCCCCATCCCATAAGGGGTATCGTGGTTGCGCATGTAAGGTTGGGACGGTCAGCAGACCTTAAAACTCTCTGTTTTCAAAAACACACCCTTAACTTGTTCCGGTACACCACTTCTTTCTCAAGTGGTCACCCAACTCAGCATCATCTCCCTCGGGCATTAGTCGCACCCGATGGGGTTTTCGAAAAGTCTATGAAATTATCTCTTTATTTCCATCACCATGCATATTCCCATCCCACTGGCGTAGCAACTACTGGAATCCTAACTACTCCCACCCGCATAACCCTCATAAGGAGGTAGGGTCATGCATGATGCAAGTAACAACAAGAATGTATCCGAGGCATCCCACCGAAGGGGAATACCAAATCATCATGATCAATACAACGAAATAAAGTGCTATATGCCATGCAATAAAAGTTTTCATAGACATGGTCAAAGGGCTGCTTGCCTGGCTCTGCAAAATCTTCAAGGTCTTCACATGCTTCTTGTCCACTCCGAGCACTTCCTCTACTTTGTCAACTATCACCGGAAACAACCACAATAAGTAACACAACAAGCAAAAATTAAAAGTGCTCTATAAATAGGAGTTTTATTTTCATTGTCATCTCTGGTCATAATAAGAATAACCAAGGAGGTTTTGGTGGATGTGGGTCAAGGGGGATTTTTGAATGGTGGAAATGAAGGAAATGATGATCCTATAAGATGTCCATAGAAAAAATATTTTATAAAAATGAGTGGAGGCACTCATCAAAGAGGGAATGATATTAGAAGAACTTACAAAGTGGTTTCACTTGATTTGTACTTGGCATGATTATTTTAGGGATTTGAAAAGTGGGTCACATATGAAGAAATGGCCCAATAATTGACATAGCAGAATAAATGTAAGGAAAAATGAACACAACTTAGTGCATGAATTTAGATACACCTAGGAACTTGAATCGCTCCATTTGGAGTTCATAATAATTCCCTAGGAATTTGCAAAGTGGGGTTCTATATGGTTCAAATTCGAATTTGAACTATTAGAAAAGATTTATGGAAAATGTGTAATGCACCAATTTGGATAGGAAATGATTTTAGGAATATGTAGAAATTTGAATTAACTAAATCGGAGGTCATATGAATTTCCTATGAATTAATTAGTGCCACTGAAAAAGAAAGAAAAAAAGAAAAAGGAAAAGGGCTCACCAGGAGGCCAAACAGTGCACAGTGCGCAAGATAGCAAATGGGCCAACCCATTTGCTTGGCCTGGAGGCTGGGGCAACGCCGAAGGCGTACTCCGTGGAGTACGTCTCCTCCACGGGGAGGCAAAAAGAGGCAGGGCACCTCCACTTAAACAGGGGGGACGGGCCTTAGCCACTGACTGGCGGGCCTTGCTAGCAGGTCCTCCTCCTACCTCCGTTCAAACAGAGGAGGGGTAGGGGAGGCCATCCGTGCCCGCGCTGGTGCCCCGTCCCGGCGCCACGAGCCGCCCCCGGCGGCGCTCCGGCCACGGGCGAGCTCGGGGCGATGAGCCACACATGCCTGGGCTGTTCCCAGGCCTTGGGGATGTTAAGGATGCGCGCCGTTTCAACCGTGGTGGAGGAGGCCGTCGACAACAAGGGGCACGATGCCAGACTCACGGCAAGGAGGGAGGCCGGCGTCATCTGAAGCGCTTTGGTGGAGCTCAGAGGTGAGAAGAGAGGCAGGGGGCTTGAATTCGAGCAAAGCCGAGAGGAGCCAAGGCGGCTATGGAGGAAGAGGGAGAGCACTAGGAGAGATGGGGGAGGTAAGGGAGGTGCCTGAGAGGGAGAGAGAGCCAAGGGAGCGCCGAGGGGAGCTCGGGGGTGCATTATATGGGCAGGGCAATGGTGCGCTGCGAGATCGTGCACCGGCTCGGACCCTGCCGTTGCTGGAGTGCTCAGGGGGGCCGCGGGAGCGTGTCCGGGGTGTTCGTGGAACTCGTCCACGACAAAGGGGAGCGAGAGAGCGGGGCGACCGCTAGGGCCTCACGCGTGTGAGGCTGGGCACTAGCCGAGCGGAGCGGCGCTAGGCACACGCGACAGAGGAGAGATGAAGGCAAGGAAGGCGGGTCCCGACACTCTGCCGTGTCGTGGACGTCGAGGCAGTCTCGGGGGACAGCACCATGAGGCCCAAGGCTTTCGGGAGCCTCTGATTGGGCAAGGACAAGTGGCAGAGCGCCGTTTCTGCGTGTTAATGATGTGGTCACCACGCCATAGCTTGTCCAAGGCATATTTTTGGCAGGCAAAAGACGTCCAGCATGCAAGGCATGCATTATAGAGGCCACTGGTGGAATCTTGAGGTTAATAGAGCAGGGGAGATGGGGGTTCCATAGGGAGTAAGATAGCAGTAGCAAACTTGCGGGCCAGATCATGGCTTTTTACTAGAGGCAAATTGGGGAAAAACCTTGTCTAGTGGACTTAGCAATGGAGGGACTATAGGTCCACCAATTTTCAACTCAGGGAGATGATTCTACAGAGTACTTGCAGTGCAAGGGCACTATTTTTGCCATAATGGAGGTTTAGATGAACTGCTCATATTTTCCATGCGAGCATGCCATCTTTGGGCTTGGATAGATGCATCGGTATGCATATGAGGTTGTGGCAAAGTTTGGGCCATTGGCATGAACAGAATAGTAGGGGAGGGGAAGAATAGGCCTTTTCATGGTAAAAAGAGAGTGAACAGAGGGAGTTGTGCCCCCCCAATAATTGATCAGAGGCCATGAAAAGGTTACTGGAGGTAAATTGGGGTTAGAATATAATGTGGTAAAAAGTTGGGGCAACGGGAATCTTTTTGGGCCCACTTTTTTCTTGTCCACAAGTTCGTGGCTGAAGGTGTTTGATGCTGTCCTAGGGTATCTAGGGGTATCCAATGGCCCTGATATTTAGTAGGGTCAAATGAAAAGTCTATTTGGCCATTATCACAAGTTTTGAGCCCAAAGGAAGAAAGTTGATAACACAAACTTGGTAAACCCTAGAAATTAAAAATAGCAGGTTTCTGTAGATCTAGGCATCCTAAACTAATCTTCTAAATGCCCCACTTGGTGTAGTAGCAGTATTTGGGGATTAGAACATGTCCACAAAGTTTGGGATCAATAGGAGATACTTCATAATGTAAAGTTGCTCAAATTTGGATCTAGACAAAGAGGATATTGGGATATTTTGGTGAACCAAAACAATTGGGATTGAGATGAAACTTGGCAAGATGACTACATATATCATATGTGACATGCTAGAATTTTCCTGGATTTATTTGAGCATATTTGTTATAGAAATATTTCAAATTCTTGAAATAGGCAGAAATGGCTTTGAAGGGTTGTGTCTAATATTTTGAACAAGACCATGTGTTGAAACTCTTATATATGGACAATATATATCCACTGAGTTTTTGTCACGCCCAAGATGCGCCCCTATCCTTATTTTGGCTCGAGGGCCTCGACAGGGATAGGAGCGCATCTCGTCGTGTTCCAAGAAATGATATCATTACAAGTACATGTACAGAAGAGATGAGAATATGGAATTGGCTTACACTCGCCACAAGCTATATTAGAGTCACAACAATACAAAAACATAATCAAACATCATACAAAAGAGCAGGGTCCGACTACGAATGAAATCTAACAATAAAATGACATCCATCCATGCTATCCTAGGCTGCCGCCTCAAACCCATCCTAGATCGATGAAGAAGAAGAAGAAGAGGAACTCCAAATCAAACAAGCATCATGCTCACGTCATATCATCACAATACCTGTACCTAGAACTATTGTTGTAGTAATCTGTGAGCCATAGGGACTCAGCAATCTCATTTCCAAGGGTATCAAGATTATTCAAGCTTAATTGGTGACGTATGGTTAAGTGGTGAGGTTGCAGCAAGCGACTAAGAATTTATTTGAGGGGCTAACTTACAAATACAGAAAGTAAAGTATGATGCTCTACGCATAACGGACGTGAACTAGTAATGATCACTAAGTGATCCTGAACACCTACTTACGTCAAACATAACCCCGTCGTGTTCTCTCTCGGATAAGGACTCAAGAGAAGAGACAGTCACGGTTACGCACACAGTTGATGTATTTTATTAGAGTTTACTTCAAGTTTGCTATGACCGGGTGTTAAACAAAGTTTCCAAGTTCGCCACATAATCGCGGGCACGGCTTTCTGAAAGATTTAACCCTGCAGGGGTGCTCTAACTCGTCCATCAGAAATTAACCACACGCCATGGGAATAACCTCTACCACGGATCTCGTGATCATCCTAGGCAATTCCAAAGAAAATCCGGCACTTCGAGATAGCCCGAAGAAGGTCAGAGTTCCTCACGCAAGACATTCGAGAAAGGTAAAACAAATCCAGCAAGGCCTCCCGACGTGTCGACGATCCCGATAGGAGCCGCGTATCTCGTTCTCAGGACACGGCGGATAAGTTAGTGTACAGTGGCCTGATAGAAATCACCCAAGTTGCCCTGGGGTGGCCCCGCACAGTGCTCTAGTTTGGACCAACACTGATGAGGAGCACTGGCCCGGGGGGTTGATTAAATTATCCGCGGGTGCCAGGGGCTCCCTATGCATTTTATTAGTTATTAGGCAAATGTAGTACCAATGTTGGGCCTTGCCAGACAAGCTTTATCCTAAAACGAAAATCAAGGGGGTTCCCATGACAACCCCGAGCATGTTAGGAGCGTTCAATTATGGAACATAACACCGGTTCACAAGTAACTAGGGGCGGCAAGAGTGGAACAAAACACTAAGAAAAAGGCCAAGCCTTCCACCTTTACCAAGTATATATGTGCATTAAATTAAATAGCAATAATATTGTGATAACAAAGAATGTCCATGTTGTCACATGGAAGCAATTGCACCTGCAGCTAGAAACGCTATAAGAAGGCCTGAGCAAGCAGTAACATAGCCAAACAAAGATTTGCTGGGATGTGGAGGGGTTAGAGGCTTATCATGGTAATGTTGGGAGGCTTGTCAAAAAAGTGGTAGCTAGCGTGACATAGCGATAGAAAACGAGACATCCAGCATGGCAATGATAGTCGTGGTATCCATGGAAATGTGTCGTCTTGCCTAAGATCCTGCTTGGAAGAAGAACGAGTCCATGAAGAAGACGAACCAATGTAGTCAAACGAATCCTCACACACCAAACACTTTCGGAACTCTATCGAGAAGGAACAACCCGAAAACAACAATCAACACATGGTACACCACAACATACGCATGACATGATGCACAAACAAATATGATGCATGTCTGGTTAATATGCAGGGCATGGAAACTCACATCAAACAAGTACTACACATTAAAGTGAAGCTCAATATGCAACAAGTTGCATATGGACGAAACTCCACGTTCGAATTATCTAGTTCAGGTACGCATCAAGGTTAAAAGTTGTTAAACATGGCAAGATGTGAAGCAAAAATAAACTACATCACCTAGGCACTTTAAATGAGGCTGGAAGCAACGAATAACAATTCCAGAACTACCTCATATGCATATTTTAAGTTCGGTCCAGATCTATACTAAACATGTTTTATGTTTATTAAACATAAAAATAATGTGTGCCATGAGATTCTACACGTTTTTCTAGTCAGGTTACATATGTAAAACAATTTTAACGGAGGTACGGTTGATTAGTTATGAAGTAAATCCTTTTAACATGGCATTCACGCAAATTAATGCAAACATCAATGTTAAACATCTTAAACATGTATGAAGGTTTAATATTATTAAACTACACAAAAATTTAGTCAAGTTACATATATAAATTATTTCGATCCGATGCACGGTTCTCAAGTTATGAATGGATGAAAATTAGGGGGTTTTCTACAATTTTTATAATTCACTGGTTAATCTGTAAATCGCAGAACGTAAAAAAAATACAACGGGCCGAATCTATACACGGGCCTAAACAATGGCATGGGCGCCACATAGCAACGCGGGCCACTAGGCGAGCGATAGGCCGGTGGTGCTTACCAGCGTGGCCATGGGCCGGATGACACAGGGCGAGTTGGGCCTGGCGGGAGGCGGCCCACCTGCGGGCATTGGGGCGGCTTGGGCAAGCGTGCTGGAGCGGGCGATGGTCATCCTCTCTCCTTGCTGATGCACGAAGCAGGAGGAGAGGCGGCCATGGCAGGGAACCGGCGGCGGGTTGGCAGCCCGACGACGAGCAGATGAGGCCGCGTGAGGCAGGGGCGGCCGGATCCGGGGCAAGGGACTCCATTCTCGTCGTCGACCAACGGATCTGGGCAAGGGCAGAGCAGATCACCTCCTCCTGACAGAACAGAGAAGAGGGAGATGGTTAGGGGAGAAGGAGAAGGAACAGAAGAGAGGAGGAAAGGGAGAGGGAGGTCCGACGGGTTGACCTGTTCCAGCAAGTCGTTGGTGGCTCGTCGGCCGGAGGCGGCTCCCTGGCCGGCGAACGGAGGTCGGGATAACGGGATCGAAGGCCTCCCCTCGATCTTCTATGGCGCTAGGGAGCTGCGGGAGCCAGGCGGGCGAGCGCTGCAGGCACCGGTGCAGGTTCGGGCCAGATGGGCTCCGAATGGGCTTCAGTGGGCCCCGACCGTGCTCAGGCGGTTTGCGGCGGCTGGGAGGAGACATGGGCGACGTGGTAGCGTGTCGATGGTTGAAAGCGGCGGTGCAGGTTATGGGCTGGTGGCTGGCGGCATGACAAGTGGCGGGAGCGGGCTGGGGAGGCCCAGAAATTGAGGAGGAGGGAGGCTAGGGGTTAGGGAAGGCTAGGGGGGCCCATATATAAAAGTTTTTTGCTAGGGTTTGGGGTTTTTGAACCGATTTCGACCGCCGGATCTCGATCGGGCGGCTCTGGTCGCGGGAGAGGCCAAGTGGGCTTCAATGGGCTGTGTAGAGGGGCTTAGTGAGGATGCGAGAGAATGGATGGCGGCCCCTGACACAGGTTTTTAAACACCGAAACATCCGATAAATAAACCGATGACCTCACTACTACGGTTGACCGTCTGAGTATCAAACAAACTCAGAATGTGACGAAATTTGGTAGGCGGTCCACCTACAATATAATAAGATTGCACGTCAACTTTCGACCCCATCCGAGAATATTTGTCACGCGCTTTAAAAACAGGTTTTTTATACGATGTCACGGGCGCGTGCATGTGTGGTTGGTCTCGAAATGGTCGACGACATGAACAGAGAGATCCGGCAGCTACTAATGAATGTAAGTTTTCAAAAACGAGTGACGGTGGTATGTAGAAGATGCAAATGATGCGATGATGAATGCGACAATCAAATGAATCACACGACGACAACGGAATAAAAGGGGAACCTTGTGGAGCGTCGGTCCCTGGCTATTACATTTTTCCCAAATTTTCTCAAATTTTTTTAAAGCATTTCAACAATTTTTACCTATAAAAGACCATTTCTAGCCTTAAGAAAAAGTCTTTAAATAAAAAATGAAAATAATCTTTAAAAATAATATTTTGTGGTTTTGGGAAGTTATATATATAGTAGGTTCCAAATAAAGCATTTGGGGAAAAATTGTCCACCCAAGTTGGGGACTTGTAGTGCAAATCTCGAATTAGGGGATTTTGAAAACCTAATTTAAATAAATGCTTTTTGGCCAACATAAAATTTTGTAAAAATATTTTTAAGTCCTATTAACATGGCATGACCATTGGACAAGAGTTGTGATCAAGTAAAAGAGTTCTTGAGGGTAGGAGGATGTTTTATGAATTATAGAGCACTAGCAAGCAATCAGACAAGCAAGTAAATAATACACAAATCTAGCACTCAAATACACACAAAAAGTTTGAATTGGCCCTAATTTTTGAGTCAGGATAACTTAGTCATGAGGCAAAACACAGGGTGTGACAGACCTACCCCCTTACAAGAATCTCGACCCCGAGATTCCTAGGCTAGGTGTTGATATAGATATTCAGAGGCGAAGTAGTCTTCACCTTCCACGTTGTTTCTGCTCTGGCATGGTTGTCCTTCTGGATCTTGAAGTGCCTAATGATATGTCTTCGAGTGCACTATTAACTTCGTCTAAGAATGAATGGGGTTCTTGCAATATGCTAGGCTTGCCTAATGGATAAGGGTTTGTTGGACAAGGTTCTAGCAAGGGCCTGGCTTGCGTGTGTATCCCAAAATCGGAATACCTGGCCAAGTAGTGTGTTTGTGTGCTAGTCCTGGGACTGCTCACATTGGTTAGTGAAATCTAGATGTCTCGTGTTAGAATAGAAGGGTAGAGCCTTGATGTAGCTTCTGGTTGACGTGGAGGTCCTTAACTTCCTTAAAGCAAGAGGTCTTCAGTCGCAGGTGGTCTTGATCCTTGCGAGTGTTGAAGCACGTCATCGTGGGCTTCTCATCGAGATCTTCTGCTTGAGTAAGTTGCCCAAGTAGATTCTTCATTCTTCTTTGGTCATTTGTGTTCATCGTCATGGACGCGCGTTTCTGGAGGGTCTTTGAGTGTTTGGTCTACTCGTATCTCCGTGGCAAGGTCCGCGTTGAGTCCCACCCCTAAGACTGTGCTTAGAGACTTGGTGTCAAGATGGGTTCTACCATCTGGGAAGGTTTTAGTGGGTTCTAGGTAAGCTGACTATTCTGAGTATAGATCAGCAATCTAATCCCCAAGGTCTGAAGCTTGGCAAATGGGGTGAACTACCTTTGACAGGTGGCTTACCATGGTCGAGTCACGGTTTATGCCCTAGATTGTCTAAAAAGGGCTAATAACGAAGTCTTGATAGTTGTCCACTCCATTCCAGGCATCTGAAGGGAGTAGGGATGTCATGTTCATCGTACACCTTCAAGGTGGTGGGGTGAGGGGTGTTATCAGCTCCTCGGTTCCTTCCTAGTCAGGAACTAATAGGTGATTACTTAAAGCAAGGGGCTCTTTAATCCTCTTGATGTCCAAGGCTTCATCGGGCTTGAACGTTGGTGCTTCGGGATGTAGTCTAGTTGATGTAGCCAGTAGAGGAATGGTGGTTAACACCTTTTTGCTTCTTCTTCGTCGTTGTCGTGGCTTCGCAATTGCAGTGTTTCTTCATCTTGCTTGGGCAAGAAGGTCTTCTTCTGTAGGGAGGGTGCTTCGCAAAGTCCAACTCCTTCAAGGTGAAACCTTATACTAAAGGATCATGGTAATTGGTATTCCTGGGGCTGGTCCAAACAGAACTAAGATGTTCGTCCTCTGATTGGGTAATTAAGTATGCTATCCCAGAGGACAACGACCTATTTCCTGAAGTATCACATAAACACATTGCTCATGGGATATGTGAGAGGAGCGGGCATTCGTCCCGGATGGTCACAAGTATCAAGGGTTGTGGTCCAACCTAATAAAGGTCTTCGTGGCCACCTTCTTTTTGAACAAAATTGGCAGTAGTCGAGGTGGAGTATCGACCATGGTCTATGGATTTATAGTCCAAGGCCTATGGTCATAATCCAACTACGTCATGGTCTGGTAAAGCTTCGGGTTTCAAGGAGCTTAGGATGTGAGTGAAAGTCTAATACCTTATCCTAAGCACAACTATTAGATGCCAATAGTACTACCTATTACTCAAAACAAAATCACCCTATATCCTCGAAGGTATCATCTCATATAAGTCAAATCCAATATTACACATGCTACTCATATCTCCAAGGTTTTGAGAGAAGGACTATACCGAAAAATCTCATATATATACTATAGCTAACTCACATATATCCCAATATAAAAATCCTCGAGATAATTTAAAAGCCGCTAAGCTTGATCACGACATTACCAATCCAAGTGTCCTTCTGATCTATCCAAGGTCTAAGGTATTGCATTACTATGCTAAGGAAACACGTAATAAACCACTTCAAGATCTTGTTTCCTTCCTACGAATCCAATTAACTGATCCGCGAATACCATCCACTATTACATGACCTATTATTGCTACAAATCCAATGCCAGAGTCGTTCCATATATCTCCAGATTTCCTATATCCCCAAATTCCAGGAAGAACTATCTCATCATAGTATAACATGAACTTCCAATCTCATGGCCAACTAAACTCCAACGTCGATCTTATATAGATCCCTAAATTATCCCTAACATCGTTTGATTGCTTCTACTATCATCCATCGAGAAACACGGTATCATGATCAAGATCATTGGACTAAATCCAAGTTACTCCAAACCATGTGGTTTAATTGATCTTGAGCACCTAGTAGGATCACCTATTTCAGTCCAAGTTTTACATCTAGTAAGAATTCCCTACTAGTTACTCCCGTCACTGTCATAACATCATCAATCCACTATCAATATCGCTTGCCAACGTCAATTCATTTATCCACCAATAATTTCAGCATGTGGTCATGATGGTCCTACAAAATCCAATTTTCCCAACTGGAAAGTAAGTTATGCTGCTCTATCAATCTTGAACCACCAAGTTCGTCTACCAACATTAAGCCTCGTAGTCCACCAAAGGGTCTCAACTGCTTCCTCAAGACATCTATTATGTCTAAATAAAATCATTGCCCGCAAATATATCCTCAGAATGATCCTTCCTATGGCATGAAGGTTCTAGTGCTATAGCAAGAATGAAAGATGTTTGTTCACTATGATCACTAGCTCCATAATGAACCCAGTGCTAAGAAGGGGGTAATTGAAGCTCAATAAGTGCTCTGGCAAATCCGTTTATTAAACACGTGATCTTGTGAGGTATAGGTTGGGATATGGAGAGGTTTCCAATCTTTAGGGAGCGCATAACTCTACAGGGTTGTGTCTAGTTGAGTATGTCGTAGTTGAGGTCCTCGGCGTTAGTTGTTTCTCGAGGTGGATCCTTGGTACATCTTGTCTTGCTGGTCTTCAGTTGACGAGAGGGGAAATAGGGAAAGCAACATAGAGGAGAGTGCCTAAGGAGGTAGTATTGTGCAAGTGCAATCAAGCAAGTGCCGAAAAGGCCAAACACAAACATCAAGGAAAGGTAGGTGATATAGTCACGCACTTGTTGCCTAGGGCAAAAGTGTGACTTACACCAAATCACAAACAGGGAAAAACAAGCAACACACATAATGGTTCCATCTGAACCATCATACGGACTCAACTTCGCATGGGGGACACACGACCTATCCTACCCTCGGGGTTCTCGGACTCATTAGTCGTGCTTGCTTCATGTCTTGGGGAGGAGTCCTCTTAGTCTTCTGGGTCTTCTTCGGGTGCTGCTATGTCTCTGGTTGTTGTTTGTTGAAATGATACTGGTTGCGACTGAAGTGTCCTTGATGACTTCGGGTCTGGTGAGTTGACGATGAAGGTGATTCCCAATGGTTGTCATTGACAGGGTCTTCTGGTGTGTTCGTAATCATGTGGGTGCCTACTTGTCTTCTATGATGTCTAGCATTCCAGGTAGGCAATCTCTTACGCAATGACATTAACAAGGCATGGTAGAGTTGTATCCTAGCGGTCACGTTGATGATATCATTGGCACCAAGAGTGGGGGATGATGAGGACCATTTTCCTGCTCACTATAGTGAGGCAGACCAAATGGCAAGGTTCTCATCCACCGGTGGTTGCCGACACAACAACGAAAAGGACAGAGTTGATCCATTCGCGGTGCATATCATGACATTGCATGTCTTGTGCCCTAGCCATCGAAGGCTGAGGTGGCATCATCCTTGGGCAGTGTCGAGGGTGTCACCATCTTCTAAGTCTTGATATCATCATCCTTCGAGAATGTATCTTCTGTTGGTAGCTCCTTGTCTAGTGTCGCCAAATTAGGTCCAAGACATGTCGGCAATCGTATGGCAAGGTGGCTTCCTTCCAGGTTACCCACGAGGATTTCAAGGAATCCCATGGTCAGGGGCACATGTGTAGTAGCAACTATTTGCAAAGTTTTTGAAAAGCAGACGAGGAGAGCTAAGAGAAAAGTGGAGGAAGTGCTAAGGCAAAAACCTTTGCTTCCCTTGTAATTTTAGGAGAGGCGAGAAATATAGAGGCTTGTAGGTGATTTTGAAGGGTCTGGAAAAATGGTTTTGTCCTAACTAACATCCATGCTAACTAAGGGCTTCCTATAGTCAGGATGGCTCTGATACCAACTCTGTGGGGACCCCCACTCATAAGTCGTGATCACCGAATGTAAGTGCATAGTGATCCCAAAGATCAATGCTCACTAAACACACAGAAACTGAATAACAAGAGTCTTAAATCCATTACATACCGATTTACTGAAATATGGCCTTTATGTTTAAGTCTTCATAAGATTTGAGCGGAAATCTTCAGCGATAGCGTGAACCCATGCCATCTGCCTTAACCCTACATGCACTCTGACTGGGAAGCATCCTGGCTCGCATGTCTGTCAGCAAGATAATCTTCATCATAACTTGATCTTTCATGCCTGGCCAATAGAATAACCAGTGGCAAGACAATGAGTACTTTGAATGTACTCGCAAGCAACCCATGTTTGGAACAAGGCAATAACAATGCATGAAATAGCACTAAGTAGGTATTTTGCAGAAAGCTAATTTTGAATGCAATGTCATGATCAAGTAACTATGTGTAAGCATGCATCAACAGTTGGAAGATATCCATATGAACAAGTTACAGATATCATCATAAGCAGGGGTTGAACATCTCATGTTCATTCATGACATCAAGTCTTCAAACTTATCTCAAGTATCATCCTTCTATCTTCCGCACACACACACACACACACACCAAGTTTGCGAAAACATTTGGAGTTAGTTTAAGATGGACTTCCAACTGTCCATGACCACGGACATGGCTATTCGAATAGTTTTACACTCTGTAGAGGTTGCAAACTTTACCCACAAGACTCGGGGAACTTCCATGTCATCCATGACTCGATGCATATAACATACCCGAGTTAAGCACCCAAACAATGCCTTTCCCCTGGCGATACCAAACAAAGAGTCCACTCGATTGGTACCCAGCCCACATGATGTACATCACTCATAGACTTCCATGCAGGGACCAACGGTGTGCCCGATGCCTGTGAAGACAGCGCATGATCGTCCATACCATCACGACCCCGTATCGAGAGTTAACATGCCACTCCCACCACTAGTAATGTGGGCTCCTTGCCAATACCCACCAAAGTAATCAACAGATCCCCGTCCCATAAGGGGTATCGTGGTTGCGCATGTAAGGTTGGGATAGCCAGCAGACCTTAAAACTCTCCGTTTTCGAAAACACACCCTTAACTTGTTCCGGTACACTACTTCTTTCTCAAGTGGTCACCCAACTCATCACCATCTCCCTCGGGCATTAGTGGCACCCGACAGGGTTTTCGAAAAGTCTTTGAAATCATCTCTTTATTTCCATCACCATCCATATTCCCATCCCACTGGCGTAGCAACTACTAGCATCCTAACTACTCCCACCCGCATAACCCTCATAAGGAGGTAGGGTCATGCACGATGCAAGTATCAACAAGAATGTATTGGAGGCATCCCACCGAAGGGGAATACCACATCATCATGATTAATACAACGAAATAAAGTGTTATATGCCATGCAATAAAAGTTTTCATAAGCATGGTCAATGGGCTGCTTGTCTGACTCTGCAAAATCTTCAAGGTCTTCAAATGCTTCTCGTCCACTTGGAGCACTTCGTCTACTTCGTCAACTATCACCGGAAACAACCACAATAAGCAACACAACAAGCAGAAAATAAAAGTTCTCTATAAATAGGAGCTTTATTTTTATTGGACATCTCTGGTCATAATAAGAATAACCAAGGAGGTTTTGGTATATGTGGGTCAAGGGGGATTTTTGAATGGTGGAAATGAAGGAAATGATGATACTATAAGATGTCCATAGAAAAAATATTTTTATAAAAATGAGTGGAGGCCCTCATCAAAGAGGGAATGATATTAGAAGAACTTACAAAGTTGTTTCACTAGATTTTGGAGTTTGCGTGATTATTTTAGGGATTTGAAAAGTGGGTCACATATGAAGAAATGGCCCAATAATTGACATAGCAGAATAAGTGTAAGGAAAAATGATCACTACTTAGTGCATGAATTTAGATACACCTTGGAACTTGAATCACTCCATTTGTAGTTCACCATAATTCCCTAGGAATTTGCAAAGTGGGGTTCTATATGGTTCAAATTTGAATTTGAATTTCAAATATCTGAAAAGATTTATGGAAAAAATGTGCAATGCACCAATTTGGATAGGAAATGATTTTAGGAATATGTAGAAATTTGACTCAACTAAATCGGAGGCCATATGAATTTCCTATAAATTAATTAGTGCCGCTCAAAAAGAAAGCAAAAAGAAAAAGGAAAAGGGATCACCAGGAGGCCAAACTGCGCACATTCGGTTGGCCCATTTGCTAGGAATTAATGGGTCGGCCCATTCGCTTGGCTTGGCGGCTGTGGCGACGCCGAAGGCGTACTCTGTGGAGTACGCCTCCTCCGTAGGGAGGCGAAAAGAGGCGGGGCACCTCCACTTAAACACGAGGGCCTGGGCCTTAGCCACTCACCGGCGGGCCCCACTGGTAGGTCCTCCTGCTACCTCTGTTCAAACAGAGGAGGGGCAGGGGAGGCTGGTCGTGCCCGCACCGGTGCCCCGTCCCGACGCCACAAGCCGCCCCCGGCGGTGCTCTGGCCACGGGCGAGCTTAGGGCGACGAGCCGCACATGCCTGGGCTCTTCCCGGGACTTGGAGAGGTCGAGGCTACGCGTCGTTTCTACCGCGGCGGAGGAGGCCGACGGCCACAAGTGGCACGATGCCAGAGTCATGGCAAGGAGGGAACGGAGTCTAGAGGGAGGCCGACAGCATCCAAAGTGTTGTAGTGAAGCTCAGAGGTGAGAACGGAGGCAGGGTGCTTGAATTCGAGCAAAGCCGAGCGGAGCCAAAGCAGCCATGGAGGAAGTGGGAGAGCACTACGAGATTTGGGGGAGGCAAGGGTGGTGCCTGAGACGGGAAAGAGCCAAGGGAGCGCCAAGGGGAGCTCAGGGCTGCATTATATGGGCGGGGCAACGATGCACTGCGAGCTCGTGCACCGGCTCAGACCCTGCCGCTGCTGGAGTGCTCAGGGGGCCCGCGGGAGCGTGTCCGGGGTGTTTGTGGAACTCGTCCACGACATAGGGGAGCGAGAGAGAGAGCAGGGTGTCCGCCAGGGCCTCGCGCGTGTGAGGCCGGGCACTGGCCGAGCGGAGCGGCGTGGGGCACGCGCGACAGAGGAGAGATGAAGGCAAAGGAGGAGGGTCCCGACACTCTGCCATGTCGTGGACGTCGAGGCGGTTTCGGGGGACAGCACCACGAGCCCCAAGGCTGCTGGGAGCCTCTGATTGGGCAAGGACAAGTGGTAGAGCGTCGTTTCTACATGTCAACAATGTGCTCACCACGCCATAGCTTGTCAAGGGCATCTTTTTGGTAGGCAAAAGATGTCCATCATGCAAGGCATGCATTATAGAGGCCATCGCTACTATCTTGAGGTTAATAGAGCAGGGGAGATGGGGGCTCCATAGGGGGTATGTTAGTAGCAACAAACTTGGGGGCCAGATCATGGGTTTTTACTAGAGGCAAACTGGGGAAAAACCTTGTCTAGTGGACTTAGCTATGGAGGGACTACAAGTCCACCAATTTTCAACTCAGGGAGATGATTCTACAGAGTACTTGCAGTGCAAGGGCACTATTTCTGCCATAATGGAGGTTTAGATGAACTGCTCATATTTTCCATGTGAGCATGCCATCCTTGGGCTTGGATAGATGCATCAGTATGCATATGAGGTTGTGGCAAAGTTTGGGGGCATTGTCATGAACAGAATAGTGGGGGAGGGGAAGAATAGGCCTTTCCATGGTAGAAAGAGAGGGACAAGAGAGAGTTACCCCCCCCCCCCCCAATAATTGATCAAAGGTCATGGAAAGGTTACTAGAGGTAAATTGGTGTTAGAATATATTGTAGTAAAAAGTTGGGGGCAAGGGGAATCTTTTTGGGCCCACTTTGCTTGTCCACAAGTTCATGGCTGAAGGTGTTTGATATTGTCCTAGGGTATCTAGGGGTATCCAATGGCCCTGATATTTACCAGGGTCAAATGAAAAGTCCATTTGGTCATCATCACATGTTTTGAGCCCAAATGAAGAAAGTTGATAACACAAACTTGGTAAACCCTAGAAATTAATAGAATCAGGTTTGTGTATATCTAGGCATTCTAAACTATTCTTCTAAATGCCTCACTTGGTGTAGTAGCATTATTTGGGGATTAGAACATGTCCACAAAGTTTGGGATCAACGGGAGATACTTCATAATGTAAAGTTGCTCAAACTTGGATCTGGACAGAGAGGATTTTGGGATATTTTTGAGAACCAAACCAATTGGGATTGAAATGAAACTTGGCAAGATGACCACATATATCATATGTGACATGCTAGAATTTTCCTGGATTTATTTGAGAATATTTCTTATAGAAACATTTCAAATGCTTGAAATTGGCAGAAATGGTTTTGAAGAGCTTTGTCCAATATTTTGAACATGACCATGTGTTGAAACTCTTATGTATGGACAATATATGTCCACTAAGTTTTCCCAATTTTCTCAAATATTTTTAAAGCATTTAGATAATTTTTACCTATAAAATACCATTTCTGGCATTCAGAATAAGTCTTTACATAAAATATGAAAATAATCTTTAAAAATAATTTTTGGTGGTTTTGGGAAGTTATATATATAGTAGGTTCGAAATAAAGTATTTGGGAAAAAATTATCCACACAATTTGGGGACTTGTAGTGCAAATCTCAAATCTGGGGGTTTCGAAAACCTAATTAAAATAAGGAATAATTGTATTTGTACCCTTGATTGTGTCACCGTCGACAGGAATACCCCTAGTTTTGGAAAACATGTGGTCATGCCCACATCACTTTGCTTGTCTTGTGCTTTTGCCCTTGACCGTTTGACTGCCATTTTGAAAACTTCATAACTATTTCATACTAACTCGTAAAAATGTAAATAAGATATCAAAATGTTCGGAAACACATCATATATATGTGCATGTCATTTGCAATCATGAAAAACGTGTTGGGAAGTCCCCATCATCTATATGAGCTAAAATTGATATGGGGACTTCCCAAGAATTTTCTCATGAATGAAAATGTCATACACATATAGGTGATGTGTTTCTCAATATTTTGATATCTTATTTGAATTTTTTCGAGTTAGTATGAAATAGTTATGAATTTTTCAAAATGAAAGTAAAACGGTCAACGGGCAAAAGCACAAGATGAGCAAAGTGATGTGGTCATGACCGTGTGTTTTCCAAAACTAGGGGTATTCCTATCGATGGTGACACAACTAAGGGCTCAAATACAATTATCCCTTTAAATAAATGCTTTTCGGCCAACATAAAAATTTGTAAAAATATTTTGAAGTCCTATTCACATGGCATGATCATTGGACAAGAGTTGGGATCAAGTAAGGAGTTCTTGAGGGTAGGAGGTTTTTTTGTGAATTATAGAGCACTAGCAAGCAATTAGACAAGCAAGTAAATAACACACACAAGTCTAGCACTCAAATGCACACACAAAAATTAATTGGCCCTAATTTTTGAGTCATGATAACTTAGTCATGAGGCAAAATACACGGTGTGAGACTCCGCCTCTATGGAGGAAGCGGTGGCATGATCCCGAAAGGTACTCCTCCTTGGTGCAGAGGATGGAGGCCGCCCTCACCCGCTATTCGTCGCTAAGGGCGGGTACTCAAGGCTTGGAAGAGATGGAAGGGCAAGCTCTGGAGGTTCGCACTTGATGAGGAAGGAAGGATGGATGAACATTGCCCTTGCTAGCCCTCAATTTATAGGGGGAAGCACGGGGGCTCCCTCTCCCCCGCTCCAAGAGTCGCCGCCCACCTCCTCCAATAGCGTCACCTTTGATCATGGGGCAAACAGCAACCACCCCATTGCTCCAATCCACGGCGCTGAAGTTTCTCATGGGCGCCCATTGCTGGCTCCCCGTTATGCATGCGATGCGCATGGCGGAAATGGCCTGACGCAACAATAAAGATAATTATTACCGCTCCATGCATGTATCCCATGACGCGCACCTTGCGCACATCATGGGGAGGCGCAGTAAGAGCAATGATTGCAACCGCAGGCTACTACCACGCATGCCCGTGCATGGTTTGGGCCTATCCCTATAACGCCCCGCACCGTGTGTGGCCCAGGCCCGGGGGCTCCTGTCTGAGCACTAGAGTTTTGGGTTCTCTAGTGCCCCTTACTTGTGCACGGGCAGTAGTAGACACTCCGGCGGCAAGGCCCGACTCGTAACTACTAGATGCAGATACAGGAGAATCAATTGAACATCCAAACAATCAAGACCAAAGGCAAGACCCCTGGCAAGACCTCGTCGGGATGGCCTTCAAACCCCCGGCAAGCCGAATCCCAGGCAAGAACCCGCCAGCGTAGGGGTCAGGTGTTGCCTCACCTGGGCACATGTCGAGACGCCGGTGATGGAGGGTCTAAGCAGTGCTGATGGGACGGGGTCCTGTCCCGTCCCATCGACGGTCAGAGGCACCAGACGGAGCATTAAATGCGCCTGTCTTACAACGTTAGTGTTAGGTATGATAGCACTGTAGCACTGTACACCTCGTGTACGCACTGTACACCGTTGTTGGGATCCCCTTAGTCATATAAAAGGAGGCCCAGGGCGTTATAGTGAAGGACTTTTGGAGGGTCTTCGGACCAATCTTCTAGCTCACGCGCGTAGCGGCTGTGATCTACCGCGCACACAGCGCTCCTGTAGCTAGAACCCAAGAACACACATAATAAACAAAGCAGGAGTATCGTTTTACGCTTCTCAGCGGCCCGAACCTGGGTAACCATCCCTTATGCTGCTCGTTTGCCCTGCTGTTCGCACATACCTGTCTCCCTGCCGAACCGAAAGGGTCCTCCCAATCCCATAGGTGTTCTGTCACAACCCTAGTTTCTTTATGATTGCAAGTGCATTCATGCATGCATTTTTATTTTCAAATAAACTGAAATGAGGGATGAGCTAGCATCACAATTCAAGATTTTTTCAAATAAGCAATATAAAAATTGCTTCAAACAGTTCCAAGAAAATGTTCCTGGTTCTCTCATAAAATATTGGACTGAGATAAAATTGTCAACCAGTATTTTGGGATCATAGAAATATTTTATCTTGGGCATTTTAATTAATCAAACAATATTTGCATTGGACTTATATTTATTATATCTAGAATATAAGTTCAATAATTGTGAAACGTTTTATGTGGACCTAGCTATTTATACCTAGCCCACATGACAATTTTCAGGATTTTATTAAATGGCTAAGTAATTTATTTATTTTGCCAAAACAAATGTCAGAAATAAAACAAAACCAGAAAAAGAAATAAAGGACAAAGCCTCACTTGCAGCTAGCCTAGCAGAGAAGTGGCCCAGCCCAAGGGCAGGCTCGTCTTCTACCTCTGCCAATAGGCAGAGGTGAAGCCGAGCACGGACATGCGCCAATGTCAGCTCCTGCTTCGCCATGTTTCCCCCCCCCAGCACCTTATCTGCCATGGAGCTCTCTCCCTCTTCCCCGGAGTCGCTCCCCTCCCCTGCTGCTCTCTCCCTCTCCCTTGTTCTCTCCCTCTCGGGCCCAAAAGCCGTCACTTACAGCCACCGTGGCCTCCGGCCTCACCGAGCCCCCCTGTCGTGCCCCTCAGCTCAGTACCCTCGAGCAGCTCCTCCCCGCCGAAGGAATCAAGGCTAGAGGCGCCGCACCGTCATCCCCATCGACGTGCCCATCCCCGGCCACCAGAGCTCGCCCTCGACGATTCATCATCGTACCCACTTCCCCGAGCTCACCGATGACTCCAACCGCCTTGCCGTGAGCCCCTGACCATTTTCCCTCACTCCCCCTTCTCGCTCATGCCCCGCAACGTCACCTCCACGCCCGCCCGATCTCCGGCCGCCACGCGAGGTCGTTGCCGGCCTCACTTCAGGCCACCCCTGACCCAAGGGTGGCTCAGGTGGATGCGCGCGGCTACGGGCTACCACATGGTGGCCTCAGCTTACCCATCCGCCGCTCGCTTAATCGCCGGTGTCGCCGCCCCATACGCTGCCACTGCGTCATGGTCGTCGGCGTCGAGTTGATGACGTGGCCGTCATTAGCCTGATTAATTAGCAACTAAACCCCGCCATTAGCCACTAACATTGGGGCCCACAAGCTAAACTAACTACGGGTTTAACTAAACCCTTTTAATTAAAGCCACTGACGCTGACATGGGGGCCCATAGTGTCAGGTTGACCTGGCCTGGCCCTTTGACACGCTGACGTTAGGATGACGTCGGCCTGACGCAGTAAATAATTTCTATAATAAAAATAATCCAGAAAATAGTAAAATCTTTGACAATTCATAGAAAATAATCTGTAAGTCAGATGAAAATAATTTAAATTTATCAGAAAAATCCAATGAATCTGATGGTGGCATTTCATACATGCTAGAGCAAAAAAGGCAAACTTGGACATTTTGTTCAAAGCACAATAGGCCACTTCACATATGGAGTTGAATTTGAACCTCAGGTTCAAACCCTTCATTTAACATGTTGATAGATGCATTAGCTCAAACCAGTAACATATTGCCACGCTATTATGATGCATCATTGTGAACAATCTGCCTTCCTTAATTTGTACCTTGTTTGATCTTGTCGATAGACTGGCGAGACGTAGTTATCAACGACATCAAAGAATAGCTTAGTTCTTCTATTTAATAGGCAAGCAACCCCCTTGAGCATATACGATACTATCCCATCTCTCGCTCTTGATCTCATTTCAATGCATTAGGACAACGCGTTTCAACTGCTACTTGTGTTGCGGTAGATGAACCCACACCTTTACATGACCTATCATTGTCACAGCAAATAGCTAAACGAAGAAACCTAGCATACCTAGTAGATCCTTGAGCCATGTTGTGCTATAACCCTGTTATGCTTGCTATGCTTAGAGTTGTGTCAGGTCTGATTCATCTGGGTGATGAACCGGAGTGAAATGGATGTGTCCTAATGATGAGGGTTAAGTGATGAACCCGTTTTGGTAAAGGTAGCGATGAGAGGCCATGTAGGAGTACATGGTGGGTTGTCTCACTGAAGCCACTCATAGGAGTAGAGTTCTGTGTTTGTGCTCCAAGACTATCTACTAACGCACATTGGCCTCTGGTAACTCGATCTCTCTCGGCCTATTAACCTACCCTATTCTTAGTCCAGGAGTCATAGTAGTTCGAAATGTTGATAGGTGTGGCACGGCCTGTGAAGTGGATGAATTGCCCAATCAGGATTGGCTTGGGGCCCTGCTTGCAACGTTTGAGGCCTTGTTGGAAACCTTGGCCAGACTTCCATTACGGGTTCCAACTCAGATAGGCGACTGCCTTGGAAATGAGTCGTTGAAGGTTAACGTCCGTGGCTAACTCCCTCGCCGGGCTTCCGCTTGAAGGTTGCTGAGGTGCCTTTTTACGTGCACATGGCGATAAGTGGCAGAAGCATGTGTGACAAAGTACACCAATGCAGGGTAAATTAACTATTCAAATAGCCGCGTCCGCAGATACGGACTACTTGGATAATTGCATTGTTCATGGACAACTTTAAGTGGATACTTTAAAATGCACCAAACAAGTGTGAGTGCTATGGATTGCTTCTCGTAGGAAGACGAGAGAGGATCCATAGTGGTGTATTGAGATGGTGAACATGTGGACTCATGTGTGCTCTCTCGTAAGGAGACGGGAGAGTAGTGATACATTGGTTAATTTGTCGTAGTCTAGGATAGCCAAAGGTCAAAGCTAGCGTTCTGCAGTAAACCCCACAATCCCGTTCATTGATACATGATGCATATGTAGATAGTTCTGATGTAAGACTTGTTGAGTACCTTCGTATTCACTGTTGCTTATTTACATTTTTGTAGAGATCGACGTTGTTAAGTTATTTTTCTTCTGACGTTGACATCAACCAATTAGCTTAGTAACCCAGATAGAGGTATGGCTCCTATGGTAGGGTCATTGTAGCTTTTCAGGCTCTTCCAGTTGCTTTTGTAGATGTCTGTACTCAGACATGTAACTTCCGCTTCTTGTTTGTATGCTCTAAATGTTGGGTCGTGTGACCCCTTCTGCTTGTATACTATGTTGGCTCCTTGGAGCCTCCTACATAAATTCTATGTTGTAGAGTTTCGTATGATTGAAATGCATAGGTATGAGTGGGCTTCGACACCTAGTTGTGGGCCTTTAGTAGCCTTCTTTATGGGGAAATGCCTCTTTCTGCTTCCACTGGGCCTTGGTAGCATGCTAGTGCTCCGAACACATTGATTGATCGGCATTTATCCTTCTTTGTTGTTGTGTCTTTCCCTTCGGGGAAAAGTCTCGCAGTGTAACGGAGTATATGTACCCTGCTATGACTCGTCTATGTGCAATTATGAAATTTATGTCCCACGGTGTAATGGAATCCTTGTAGCTTGCTATGACTCGTCTACACACGGTGATGACTGACACCTGCATTGCTGGGTTACTTATGCTTGTCCCTATACGGTTGTGCCACTTGGGTCTATAACTTGTCTTGTCGACCCAGGTTCTTTGATGTGGGAATGCTAGCGACATGTTCATATCCGTGATCCAAAAGGCGCAAATGGTCCCGGCCAAGGTAAGGCGGCAGCCGTTGGTTACCATGCGTGAGTCCGCAAAGTGGTGTGACGTGTTACAAGCTGGATTCATATGTCTTAGGGTCGGGGTCCCGACAGCGTTGGTATCAGAGCTGAATTGCCTGTAGGTTTACGAAGCCAAACTGGTCAATGTTGAGTCTAGTAATGCTTTATTTATATAAGGGAATTGATTGTGGAAGGGAAAGTAAGGCTCTTTTTACTCCTTTCCTCAAGTTATTCTATTATGGGTCACCCCTTCTCTTTCTACGGGGATTAAGAACTAGGCTTCTCTACCTATCTACTAGGATGACGAGTTACTGGACCACAGACCCATATAATGGTTGTTTGTGTCAAGTCATGTCCCATCAGAATAGTGAGAAGTGATGTCATGTTCTCTCTCTGCTTTGAACCATGATGTCGAGCTGTTATGCTGGCCAAATCTTGTACAAGTTACGTCACATTTCATGTCCGTATAGCCGTTATGTTGTCCGAGTTCACCTAGGATTCATTGTTTGTTAGTGTTCTCCCTTGATTTTGAACCCTGGTTGTTTCCTTCAGGATGTCGCCAGTGAATCGGAGATATGCTGGTCATAGTGAGAACCATGGAGATGGTAGGGATGAAGAAGATCCTCCCAACCCACCTTTATTGACGGAGGTTATGCTAGAAGTTGAGAGGAGCAAGCATGCCACCAACCGTCTGTTGGAGCACATCGAGCAGAATACAACCCATCGTTGCAATGAGCTAGTATCCAGCAGAGACTTCATCCAGTTGCAACCGCCCACCTTCCATCACTCCATTGAGCCACTAGACACGAATGAGTTGCTCCGAAGTATCAACAACAAGTTGCTTTATGCAAACGTCGATGAAGGAGACAAGGTCACTTATGTCGCATATCACCTTGAAGGTTCCGCCAGCCTGTGGTGGGAGAATTTCGAGGCCATGCATCCTGCAGGCCAAGCTACATCATGGAAGGAATTTTGTGAAACTTTTCGTGAGCATCATATTCCATAGGCTCTGATGGATCGTAAGCAAGAAGAGTTTTGCAACCTGACCCAAGGCAAGATGGATGTGGATGCCTATAGCCGTGAATTTGAACGCCTCGCGTGTTATGCCCTAGAAAAAGTATCCACGGACGCCAAGAAGCAAGCAAGGTTCAGGAAAGGCCTTAACCCGAAGCTTCGTCATGACCTCAGTCTGCATGAGTTCGTTAGCTTCCAAATTCTGGTGAACAAAGCAATCCAAGTGGAGACAAGCCGGATGACCTACGAGGAATCCCGCAAGCATATCCATGATGTTGGATCATCTTCAACATCTACATCCCAGAAGTGTAGGTATGGATCCCGAATGCTGCTCTTCCTCCGAGATATGCACCGAGGCCATCCTATGTGGCGCCTCGTCTGCCGAGTGCTCAACCCATATCCACGTCCCATTCATGGGGCATGCTTCAAGTGCAGTCAGCCTGGACATTATTCGATGAATTGCCCTTTGCGAGAAAATGTTCCACCCTTGTCAACAAGTGGTGTTGTTCATTGCAAGCCGCCAACCAAGAAGCCTAATGTCAGGTCCATTGTTTATACTTGTGGATGTGTGCACCATGTAACTGCAGAAGAAGCTAAAGATGATGCCAATGTCATGCTTAAGACGCTCCTTGTCAATTCTCATCCAGCTTTAGTCCTGTTTGACTCAGGTGCATCCCACTCCTTCATCTCTGAACATTATGCCTCTTTGCATAACATAGCTTTCAAAGTTATGCCCTCTCCATTAGTAATTGGAAGTCCAGGTTCCAAATGGCAAACTAATGAATAAGCCATGGGAACCAAAACCTTGCTGATGGTTTAGTGTTTCTTGCCTCTCCGATAGCCCTCAAAACTTCGGACATCAATACCATTTTGGCGATGAACTGAATGATAGCTCATCATGCCAAAATTGATTGTTTCCCTAGGTCTGTTCAGCTTACCCATCCTTCTGGCCAGACAGTCAAGGTCCAAACCCGCATTCTAGAGGGCAAGATTTATTCCCTCAATGTCAATCCTCTTCCAGATCCTAAAAACATTTCGGTAGTCCGTGACTTTCCGAATGTTTTCCCAGAAGAATTGCCAGGTGTTCCACCTGACAGAGAAGTAGAGTTTTTCATAGAACTTATCCAAGTAACCGCTCCAATTGCTAGAAGGCCCTATAAGATGTCTCCCCAAGAGCTAGCTAAGCTTAAGATCCAACTCGATGAATCTTTGAAGAAAGTTTTCATCTGTCCTAGTTCTTCTCCATGGTCTTTTCCTATCCTCTTCATCAAGAAGAAGGATGGTACGGACCGGATGGTTGTCGATTATCGACCGGTTAATCTAGTCACAATAAAGAACAAATATCCGCTCGCGGGGATCAACGATCTGTATGATCAGCTTGCTGGATCTGTAGTCTTCTCCATGATGGATTTGAGATTAGGTTATCATCAAATAAAAATCAGGAACGGGGACATTCCAAAGATGGCTTTTGTCACTCGTTATGGCCAATACGAGTACACCGTCATGTCCTTTGTCCTAACCAATGCCCTAGCCACCTTCACCGCCTAATGAATTTGATCTTCATGGAGTATCTGGACAGATTTGTCGTGGTTTACCTCGATGATATCCTCATATACTCGAAGAACAAAGAAGAACATGCTGAGCATCTTAGGCTGGTATTGATGAAACTCCAAGAGCACCGCCTTTATGCCAAATTCTCCAAGTGTTAATTCTGGTTGCCAGAAGTGACCTATCTAGGTCACGTAATCTCTATGAAAGTTATTGCTGTCAATCCCGAGAGATTTCAAGTTGTCCTTAACTGGACTCAACCTAAATCGGTGAAGCAAGTTAGGAGTTTCCTTGGCTTAGCGAGCTATTGTCGCCGCTTCGTTGAGAACTTCTCTAAAGTTGCCAAACCCCTAACTGAACTCCTCGAGAAAGATAAGAAGTTTGAGAGGACTCCAAAGTGTGAGGAAAGTTTTCAGGAGTTTAAAAGACGACTGACTACTGCCCCGGTACTTGTACCCCCGGATTTCACAAAGGACTTTCTTATCTAGTGTGATGCTTCGCGACAAGGTCTAGGTTGAATTCTTATGCAAAATCGTCATGTGATTGCCTACGCATCTTGATAGTTGCGTCCACATGAGGAGAATTGTCCAAGACATGATCTAGAACTTGTTGCAGTAGTCCATGCACTTGTCACTTGGCGACAGTAGCTTCGGGGTAATCGTTGTGAAATATACAGTGATCACCAGAGTCTCAAATATATATTCACCAAACTGGATTTGAATCTTAGGCAAAGATGGTGGATTGATTTAATTATGTACTACGACTTAGGAATATCTTACACCCCAGGCAAGGCCAATGTCATGGCTAATGCACTAAGTCGTAAATCCTATTGTAACAACCTCATGTTGCTACAAAGTCAACCACTTCTCCACGACGAATTTCGTAAGTTAAATCTTCACATTGTTCCTCGAGGATTCCTTTCTACCTTGGTGGCGAAACCAACTCTTGAGGATCAGATCATAGCTGCCCAGAAGTAGGATACGGGAATTTCTCATATCAAGAGCAACATTGCCAAGGGAGTTGCTCGTTCTTTCTTGGTAAATGATCAAGGTGTTGTTTTCTTTGCGGACCGCTTGGTGGTTCCCAAGAAGCAACAACTTCGAGAACTGATTCTCAAGGAAGCTCATGAATCTCCTCTCATGATTCATCCGGGAAGTACTAAGATGTATCAAGACCTACGCTAGAGGTTTTGGCGGACCCGGATGAAGAGAGAAATTGCTCAATTCATTGCTAACTGCGATGTTTGTCATCGTGTTAAAGCACAGCATCAAAGGCCTGCTGGCACTCTTCAGCCCTTGGCTATTCCCAAGTGGAAATGGGACAAGGTCGGTATGGATTTCATCACCGGCTTTCCAAAGACTAAGAAAGGGAATGATGCCATTTTCATGGTCATCGATCGCCTTTCAAAAGTTGCTCATTTCCTTCCAGTTCGAGAAAGTATAACAGCTAGTCATTTGGCAGACCTTTACATTTCTCGAATAGTTTCTCTTCATGGTGTTCCTCTAGAAATCAATTCTAATCATGGAAGTCTTTTTACTTCTCGATTTTGGGAAAGTTTCTAGAATGCTATGGGTACCCATCTCTCCTTTAGCACCGCTTATCACCCTCAGTCAAGTGGTCAAGTAGAAAGAGTCAATCAAATTCTTGAAGATATGCTTAGAGCCTGTGTTGTCTCATTCGAAATGAATTGGGAGAAATGTCTTCCATTCGCCGAATTTGCGTATCACAACAAATTCCAGTCTAGTCTGGGCAAAGCTCCTTTCGAAGTTCTGTATGGACGAAAATGTCGAACGCCATTAAACTGGTCAGAAACCGCTGAAAGACAATTCTTTGGACTGGATATGATCCAGGAAGCAGAAGAGCAAGTTTGCATCATTCGTGAGAATTTGAATACCGCGTAATCTCGTCAGAAGCGCCAATATGACCATCCATAAGGAAGTAAGTTATGAAGTTGACGAGAAGGCTTACCTATGGGTTTCACCTCTTAAGGGTACCCATCATTTCGGTATCAAAGGCAAATTGGCTCCTCGTTACATTGGTCATTTTCACATTCTCTCTAAACGAGGAAGGGTTACCTACCAATTGGAACTACCTCCACAACTTTCCAAAGTTCATGATGTGTTCCACGTTTCTCAACTCAGACGTTTCTTCAAGGATCCTATCCACGAAGTAGACCACGAAACGCTTGATCGTCAAGATAACCTTTCATATCGAGAATATCTTGTTCGTATTCTTGATGAAACCGAGCGTAGCACTCAACGTAGCAGCATCAAGTTTCTGTAGGTTCAGTGGTCACACCATTCTGAGGATGAAGCAACTTGGGAGCGTGAAGATTGCCTTCGGCTTGTGTACCCTGCACTCTTCCCGACTACTCCTGAATCTCGTGACAAGATTCTTGTTTAGTGGCGGTGAGTTCTCACAGCTCTAGTTTCTTTATGATTGCCAGTGCATTCATCCATGCATTTTCATTTTCAAATAAACTGAAATGAGGGATGATCTAGCCTCACAATTCAAGATTTGTCAAATAAGAAATATAAAAATTCCTTCGAACAATTCCACGAAAATGTTTCTGATTCTCTAATAAAATATTGGACTAAGATAAAAATTTCAACCAATATTTTCGGATCACAGAAATATTTTATCTTGGGCATTTGAATTAATCAAACAATATTTGCATTGGACTTATATTTATTATATCTAGAATATAAGTTCAATAATTCTGAAACTTTTTGTGTGGACCTAGTTATTTATACCTAGACGACATGACAATTTTCAGGATTTTAGAAAATGGCTAAGTAATTGTTTTTTTGCAAGAACAAATGTCAGAAATAAAACAAAACCAGAAAAATAAATAAAGGAAAGAGGCTCACCTGCAGCTAGCCCAATAGAGAAGTAGCCCGGCCCAAGGGCAAGCTCGTCTTCTACCTCTGCCAGTAGGTAGAGGCGAAGCCGAGCATGGCCATGTGCCAGCACCAGCTCTTGTTTTCTCCCTCTCGGACCCGAAAGCCGTCGCCGCCATCACTTGCAGCCACCGCGGCCTCCGGCCTCGCCAAGCCCCCCTGTCGCGCCCCTCAGCTCAGTCCCCTCGAGCACCTCCTCCCCGTCGAAGGAATCAAGGCCAGAGGCCCCATGCCTTCGTCCCCGTCGATGTTCCCATCCTCGACCACAGGAGCTCGCCCTCGACGATTCGCCGTCGTCCCCGCTTCCCCAAGCTCCCCGACGAATCCAGTCGCCTCGCCGTGAGCCTCGGGCCATTTTCCCTCGCTCGTCCTTCTCGACTGTGCTCCACAACTTCACCTCCGGGCCCACCCGATCTCCGACCACCGCGCGAGGTCATCGCCGGACTCACTTCCAGCGACCCCCTGACCTAAGGGTGGGTCAGGCGGATGCGCGCGGGTGCGGGCTACCACATGGTGGCCTCGGCTTGCCCATCCACCGCTCGCTTAGTTGCCGCCGCCGCCGCCCCGTACGCTACCGTTGCGCCGTTGTCGCCGGCGTCGAGCTGATGACGTGGCCGTCATAAGCCCGATTAATTAGCCACTAAACCATGCCATTAGACACTGACATTGGGCCCCACAAGCTAAACTAACCACTGGTTCAACTAAACACTTTTAATTAAAGCCACTGACGCTGACATGGGGGCCCACAATGTTAGGTTTGACCTGGCCTGGCCCTTTGACCGCTAATGTCATGATGACGTCAGCCTGACGCAATAAATAATTTCTATAATAAAAATAATATAGAAAATAGTAAAATCTTTTAAAATTCATAGAAAATAATCTATAAGTCAGATGAAAATAATTTATATATGAAAATTTATCAGAAAAATCCAATGAATCTGAAGGTGGCATTTTCATACAAGTTAGAGAAAACTAAATAGGAAAACTTGGAAATTTGTCCAAAACACAATAGGCCACTCCACATATGGAGTTGAATTTTAACCTCGGGTTCAAACCATCTTCATTTAACATGTTGATAGATGCATTAGCTCAAACCAGTAATATATTGCCATGCTAATAGCATGCATCATTGTGAAGCATCTGTCTTGCTTAATTTGTACCTTGTTTGATCTTGTTGATAGACTTGTGAGACGCAGTTATCGATGACATCGAAGAACAGCTGAGTTCTTCTGTTTAACAGGCAAGCAAGCCCCCCTTGAGCATATTCGATACAATCCCATCTCTTGCTCTTTCTGTCATTTCAATGCAATAGGACAACGCGTCTTAACTACTACTTATGTTGCGGTAGATGAACCCACTCCTTTGCATGACATGTCATTGTCACAGTAAATAGCTAAACCAAGCAACCTCTCATACCTGGTAGATGCTTGAGCCATGTTGTGCTATAACCCTGTTATGCTTGCTATGCTTAGAGTTGTGTCAGGTCTGATTCATCTGGGTGATGAACCGAAGTGAAATGGATGTGCCCTTATGATGAGGGTTAAGTGATGAACCCGTTTTAGTTAAGGTAGTGATGAGACGCCATGTAGGAGTACATGGTGGGTTGTCTCATTGAAGCCGCTCATAGGAGTTGTGTTCCGTGTTTGTGCTCCAAGAATAGCTACTACCACACATAGGGATCCAGTAACTCGAGCTCTCTTGGCCTATTAACCTACCATGTTCTTAGTCCAGGAGTCGTAGTAGTTCGAAACGTTGATAGGTGTGGCGCGGCTTGCGAAGTGGATGAACGGCCCAATCGGGACCGGCTTGGGGACCTGCTCGCAACATTTGAGGCCATGTTGGAAACCTCGGCCGGACTTCCATTATGGGTTCGAACTCAGATAGGCGACTCCCTTGGACGTGAGTCGTTGGAGGTTAACGTCCGTGGCCGACTCCCTCGCTGGGCATCCGCTTGAAGGTTGTCGAGGTGCCTTTTTACGTGCACGTGGTGATAAGTGGCGGGAGCATGTGTGACAAAGTACGCCCCTGCAGGGTAAATTATCTATTCGAATAGCCGTGTCCGCAGATATGGACTACTTGGATACTTGCATTGTTCATAGACAAGTTTAAGTGGATAATTTAAAATGCACCAAACAAGTGTGAATGCTATGGATGGCTTCTTGTGGGAAGATGAGAGAGGATCCATAGTGGTGTATTGAGATGGTGAACATGTGGACTCGTCTGTGCTCTCTCGTAGGGAGACGAGAGAGTAGTGATATGTTGGTTACTTTGTCGTAGTCTAGGATAGCCAAAGGTCAAAGTTGGCGTTCTGCAGTAAACCCCACAATCCCGTTCATTGATACATGATGCATATGTAGATAGTTCTGATGTAAGACTTGTTGAGTACCTTCGTACTCCCTGTTGCTTATTTACATTTTTGGAGAGATAGACGTTGTTCAATTATGTTGCTTCTGACGTTGACATCGACGGATTAGCTTGGTAACCCAGACAGAGGTCTGGCCCCTATGGTAGGGTTGGTGTAGCTTTTCAGGCTCTTCCAGCCACTTTTGTAGATGTCTGTACTCAGACATGTAACATCTGCTTCTTGTTTTTACGCTTTGAATGTTAGGTCATGTGAGCCCTTCTGCTTGTAACATTATACTATGTTGGCTCCTTGGAGCCTCCTAAATAAATGTTATGTTGTAGAGTTTTGTTGTGGTGCCGTGTTGTATCTACGCATATCGTGCATAGTGTGTGTATGATTGAAATGCATTGGTTTGTGTGGGATTCGACACCTAGTTGTGTGCCTTTAGTAGCCTTATTTACGGGGAAATGCCTCTTTGTGCTTCCACTAAGCCCTCGAAGCTTGCTACTGCTCCGGACACATTGATTGACCGGCATGTATCCTTCTTTGCTGTTGTGTCTATCCCTTTGGGGAAATGTCTCGCTGTGTAATGGAGTCCCTATAGCCTGCTATGACTCGTTTACGTGCAGTGATGACATTTATGTCCCACGGCATAATGGAATCCTTGTAGCTTGCTATGACTCGTCTACACACGCTGATGAGTGACACCTGCATTGTTGGGTTACATATGTCTGTCCCTGTACGGTTGTGCCACTTGGGTCTATATTTGATTTGTGAATGCTATAGACATGTTCATAACCGTGATCCAAAAGGCGCAAATGGTCCCGGCCAAGGTAAGGCGACAGTCGTGCGTTACCATGTGTGAGGCCGCAATGTGGTGTGACGTGTTACAGGCTGGATTGATATGTCTTAGGATCGGGGCCCGACATGTTTGTCCCCCACGACACCACCAATGAATACCCACTTTCTCATGTCGTCCCGCTTGCATTCTCATCTACATACTCCCCTCGCTCGCCCTCTCTCTCTCTCTCTCAAATCTTTGCCATGGTGTCGCCGATCTGCCCACGCGTCGACGAGGAGGCTCTGCCCCCCGAGGACATTCAGTTGAAGAACAACAACGACGAGGACCCCTACGGGCCACCGAACGAGGTTGCGTCGGACCCCTCAACTATGGAGTTGTTTTGGAGGCATTACAATCTCTGTTTGTGGAAGTCACTGCCAACAGCTGAGAAAGGAAGGCAAGTGGCATTCAAGAAGGAGATGGCAGAGGAGAAATTGAGGTACCAGGTATCCTGTGAAGCCCGTGAGGCCACCTAAAAAAGGAGGTGGTGGAGCTTTGGGGGCGAGCGTGTCATCATGTGGAGGAGGTGTACGAAGATGGGTACTTCACGAGGAAGGTCAAAGACGCTAGGCGCCTCATCACCGCATGGAGGTGGGCCAATAAGCTCCAGCGTGCCACATACGAGGAGCTCTGATAGTCGTGATCTGCGTTCGGTTCTCTGTTAATAGGAATGGGTTATCACAGCACAAAGTGGGTAAATATTTCCCTCGGTTATGAAAACAAGGTTTATCAAACCAATAGGAATACCAATCCTCAACCGTCTTCAGCGGCAGCACACAAAAGAACAAACAACTTGCACCCGATGCCAGCATGAGGGTTGTCAATCCCCATGCTCTTGTTATTTGCAAGCAAGTGAGCTGTGTTGAAAAATGTAGATAATTATAAATTGCAAAATAAAATAAAAGAAAATAGAATACAAAAAGGTAATTATAGTGTTTCTGAATATATAAGTGAATAGACCCAGGGGTTGTAGAGTTCTCTAGTGGCATCTCTCATAATATCTAGCATGCATCTAGAGTATTAAGTAAAACAGAGTAATGCTTCAATAACATTGACATGATGTAGACAAAGTAAACTCAATCAATATGAATAAACCCACTTGTTTTATGCTTAGTAGCAGCAACACAAGGACGCAACTTGTCCTCTTTTGTCACTAGGATATAGAAACTTGCCAGGTTGAACCTACTACAACGCACCACTCCCCTCGAAGAAATATCATTCTAGTTGGCTAAACTATCTCAATAGATCAGAGAGCATTACAAAGCTATGATGATCATACAAATAAGAATCTTAGTATTAAAGTTTGACACAAATACTTTTCATGAAAAATCTGAACATAAACTCACAATTCATCGTATCCCAACAAACACACCATACAAAGGGATTACATATGATCTATCAAGGCAAAGATGCGATGAAAATTGTATTGAAGAGAGAGAGAGAGAGAGAGAGAGAGAGAGATTGCCATCTAGGTACAACCTACGGACCCGTAGGTCTGTGGTGAACTACTCACACATCATGTTGAGGGCAACAAGGTTGATGAAGGGGCCCTCCATGATCGATCTCCCCTCATGCAGGGTGCCAGAACGGAGGTGTAGATGGCTTCCTATCGGAACAAAGACTTGCGGCGGTGGAAAAAGTGTTTCAGGAGCGCTTCTGGGTTTTTAGGGTAAAAGCGAATTTATGAGCCAGAGAGGGGCAATGGGAAGCGCCCGGGGGGGGGGCACAAGCCAATAGGGCATGCCCCCTTGGTGGCGCACCCTTTTGGCTTGTGGGCCCATCATGGCTCCTCCGGCCTCCTACCGAAGCTTCCAGGTCTTCTTTTGGTCAAGAAAAAATATCAAAAAGTTTCATGGAAATTGGACTTCATTTGGTACTGCTACCTCTTGAGCGTGCGTTGGTTTTCCCTTGAAGAGGAAAGGGTGATGCAGCAAAGTAGATAAGTATTTCCCTCAGTTGATGAGAACCAAGGTATCAATCGAGTAGCAGGAACAAGCAAGTCACCAATAGATGCACCAACACAAACAATCAAACTCTTGCACCCAACGCTATAAAGGGCTTGTCAATCCCTTCACGATTATTTGCAAGGATTAGATCCGATAGAGATAGATGTAAACGAGAACGGAAAGTACAAGGTAAATAAATTGCAGCAAAGTATTTTTGGTATTTTTGGTGTATATATCTGAAAATATATTATGGAAAGTAGACCCGGGGGCCAGAGGTTTCACTAGAGGCTTCTCTCTAGAAGGAAAATATCATGGTGGGTAAACAAATTACTGTCAAGCAATTGATAGAAAAGCGAATAATCATGTAGTTATCCAAGGCAATGATAATGCATATAGGAATCACGTCTATATCAAGTAGACCGAAATGGTTCTGCATCTACTACTATTACTCCACACATTGACCGACTCCTGCTTGCATCTAGAGTATTAAGTTCATGAAGAACAGAGTAACACATCAAGAAAGATGACATGATGTAGAGGGATAAACTCAAGAAATATGATGAAAACCCCATCTTGTTACCCTTGATGGCAACAATACAATACATGCCTCGCTACCCCTACTATATCACTAGGTGAGGACACCGCAAGATTGAAACCAAAACCAAGCACTTCTCCCATTGCAAGAATTACCAATCTAGTTGGCCAAACCAAACCAATAACTCGAAGAGACTTACAAGGATATTAATTCATGCATATAATAATTCAGAGAAGATTCATGGATAATCTGAACATAAACTCACAATTCAACGGATCTTGACAAACACACCACAAAAGAATATTACATCGGATAGATCCCCATGAAGATCATGGAGAACATGGTATTGAAGATCAAAGAGAGAGAAGAAGCCATCTAGCTACTAGCTATGGACACATAGGTGTATGGTGGACTACTCACGCATCACTGGAGGGGCAATGGAGTTGATGTAGATCCCTCCATGATCAAAACCCCCTCCGGTAGATTACCGGAAAAGCCTCCAAGATTGGATCTCTCAGGAATAGAGGATTCTGGTGGCTTAAAAGTATTTACATGGCTTGTTCTGATGTTGGGGGAAATTTTGGGAATTTATAGGCCAAAGATTAGGGTTAGGAGACCTGCCGAGAGACGGCAAGCCTGCTAGGCTCTGCCAAGGGGGGTCGTGCCTAGCAGGCTTGTGACTCCCTGGCAGGTTTTCTGTCGTGCACTCCAAGCCTGGTTGATTTGTCTCGTTGCAAAAAAATTATTTCCGAAGGTTTTATTCCATTTGGACTCCGTTTAAAATTCCATATCTACAAAACTCAAATAAAAGAAAAACAGAAACTGACACTAGGGTCTAGATTAATAGGTTAGTCGCAGAAAATAATATAAAATAGCATATTAATGCATATAAAACATCCGAAATAGATAATATAATAGCATGCCATCATCAAAAAATATAGATACATTGGAGACGTATCAGCATCCCTAAGCTGAATTCATGCTTGTCCTCGAGTATGTAAATGATAAAAACAGAATTTTTGATGTGGAGTGCTACCTAACATATTTATCCATGTAATATTCTCTATTGTGGCATGAATATTCAGATCCGTTAGTCTCAAAACAAAAGCTTAATATTGATATAAAAATAATAACATTTCAAGCATACTAGCAAAGCAATTGTATCTCTTCAAAATACAATGGCAAAAGAAAGTTATCCCTACAATATCATATGGTTTGGCTATGCTCAATCTTCCCCACACAAAGTATTTATATCATGCACAACCCCAATGAAGAGTCAAGCAATTGTTTTCACACCTTTATTTTCTCAAACTTTTTCGACGCTCATGCAATACATGGGCGTGAGCCATGGATATAGCACTATAGGTGGAATGGAATATGGTGGAGGTTGTCAATTGTCGGTGCACTAGAGTTTTGGGCTCTCTAGTGCCCCTTTACTCGTGCACGAGCAGTAGTAGCCACCCTGGCGACGAGGCCCAACAGGGACTTGCCAAGTACAAACACAGGAGAATCAATAACCTCGGCAAGACCTTGCCGGGATGACCCTCTAACCCATGAGCAAGGACGAGGCCTCGGCAAGGCGAAGCCCCGGCAAGCCAAAGCCCCTGCAAGGCCCCGCCAGCGCATAAGCCAGGTGTCGATCCACCTAGACACGCGTCGCGGCAAAGACGCTGGAGAGGTATAAGTGGTGCCGATGGGACGGGCTCCTGTCCCGTCCCACAGACGGACAAAGCTGCTTGACGGTGCATTAAATGCGCCTATCGTACACCATCACTTTTAGGTATGATAGCACTATATCTCTATACACCCCATGTACGCACTGTACGCCACTGTTGGGATCCCCTTCAAAGTATAAAAGGAGGCCCAGGGCGCTACAGGAAGGATCGTTTGATCTTTCGACCAATTCCCTAGCTCACACATGTGGCAACTACTCATAGCGCTCTTGTAGCTGGAACCCTAAGAACACTCTCAATACAACCACGCAGAAGTAGGGTTTTACGCATCTTTGCGGCCCGAACCTGGGTAAGATCCCCGCGTGTTGTTCTCCAGATCTGCTCTTTGCACGATCCTTCTCCCCCACCGAACCGAAAGGGGTCCCTCCAATACCCACGACGTCAAGGAAAGGGAGAATATAGTCTCACATCAACTAGGCGTATCAACGGGCTATGGAGATGCCCATTAATATCTATGAATATGAGTGAGTAGGGATTGCCATGCAATAGTTGCAGTAGAGCTATAAGTGTATGAAAGCTCAAGAGGAAACTAAGTGGGTGTGCATCCAACTTGCTTGCTCATGAAGACCTAGGGCAATTTGAGGAAGCCCATCATTGGAATATACAAGCCAAGTTATATAAACAAAAATTCCGACTAGTATATGAAAGTTACAAAATAGGGGATTCTCTATCATGAAGATCATGGTGCTACTTTGAAGCACAAGTGTGGAAAAATATAGTAGCAATGTCCCTTCTCTCTTTTCTCTCATTTTTTATTTCTTTCTTTTGGTGGGCATCTAAGGCCTCTTTTTTTATTTGGGCTTCACTGGCCTCTTTTATTTTTCATAAAGTCCAGAATCCCATCCCCACTTGTGAGGGAATAATAGCTTCCATCACCCTTTCCTCACATGGCACATGCTCTAATAATAATAATCATCACACTTTTATTTACTTAGAACTCAAATGAAAATTACAACTTGATATGTATGACAAAATATGACTCTATATGTAATATGGAAGTGATGGTGCAAGACATAAAAGGAAGCGGTGGAAGTTGCATGGCAATATATCTCGGAATGGCTGTGGAAATGCCATAATAGGTAGGTATGGTGGCTTTTTTGAGGAAATATATATGGTGGCTGTTTTGAGGAAGGTATATGGTGGCTCTTTTGAGGAAGGTGTTTGTTGTACCGGCGAAAGTTGCGAGGTACTAGAGAGGCTAGCAAAGGTGGAAGGGTGAGAGTGTGTATATTCCATGGACTCAACATTAGTCATACATAACTCACATACTTATTGCAAAAGTCTTTTATTCAGCGAAGCAAAGTATTAAATGCATGCTCGTAGGGGATAGGTTGGTAGGAGTTAACCATCGCGTGCTCCCGACCCTCACACAAACGTTGACAATCTATAAACAAATCCTGCTCCGACTTCCTTACATAACGGTTCACCATACGTGCATGCTACGGGAATCACAAACCTTTACACAAGTATTTTGACCAAATCACAATTAGTTCCTAACATGACTCTTAACATTACCATCTTTATATCTCAAAACTTTATGCAAGGAATCAAACTTCTCATAATATTCAATGCACTTAATATGGAAGCTTTTATTATATCCCTCTTGGATGTGTATCGTATTAGGACTAAATTTATAACCTAGACCAATTGCCATGCTATTTAGATACTCTCAAAATAATATAACTGAGTTATAAGAGTTCTATTATTTCTATAAAATGCAAAAACCACCATGCTCTAAAAAATATAAGTGAAGCACATAGAGCAAAATTGCCTAACTCAAAAGATATAAGTGAAGCACATAGAGTATTCTAATAAATTCACGATTCAGCGTGTGTCCCTAAAAAGATGTGTGCAGCAAGGATGATTGTGGAAAACTAACAATTAAAGACTCATATCATACAATACGCTCCAAGCAAAACACATATCATGTGGTCAATAAAAATATAGCATCAAGTAAATTTACGGATGGATTGAAGATGAAAGAGGGGATGCCTTTCGTGGCATCAGCAAGCTTAGGATCTTTGGCATACTTTAATATGACTTGGTGTGCCTTGGGCATCCCCCAGATTAGTCTTTTGCTGCTCTTTATTTCGTAGTCCATCAAATCTTTACCCAAAACTTGAAAACTTCACAATACAGAACTTAAGAGAAAACTCGCGAGATCCGTTAGTCTAAGAAACTAAATCACCACTTCAGGTACTGTTGTGAACTAACTCTTTATTTATATTGGTGTTATACCTAATGTATTATAACTTCTCCATGGTTCATACCCCATGATATAACACATAGATTCATCAAAACAGGCAAACAACTCAAAGAAAATAGAATCTGTCAAAAACAGAACAATCTGTAGCAATCTGAAAACTTCGTATACTTTTGTAACTCAAACAGTTCTGAAAAATTATGAAAACCTGGCAAATTTATATATCAATCTTGTGTAAAATTTTCAGACTCATTCGACGCTCTCAAGATTTTAGAAAATTCCTAGACTGAGCGCAAAAGTTTCTGTTTTTCAGCAAGATCAAATCAACAACTACCATAGATCTCCCACAGGTTTTACTTGGCTCAAACAATAATTAAAACACCAAACCACAATTAATACATAAGTAATAATGTGGGAAACACTCAAATACAGAAGCAAAAACAGAACACAAAATCAAAATTGGGATGCCTCCCAACAAGCGCTATTTTTTAACGCCCCTAGCTAGGCATAACGCAATAGATCTAAGTATTGTCATCTTTGGTATGCAATACACAAGTAGATCTCATAATAGATGCATAAGGTAATCTTATTTTATTTTTAGGAAAGTTTTCCATGCCTTTCCTTAATGGAAATTGGAATCTAATATTTCCATCTTTCATGTCAATAATTGCACCAATCGTTCTAAGGAAAGGTCTACCAAGAATAATAGGACATGTAGGATTGCAATCTATATCAAGAACAATGAAATATACGGGCACATATTTCCTATTTGCAACAATAAGAGCATCATTAATCCTTCCCATAGGTTTCGTAATAGTGGAATCCGGAAGATGCAAATTTAGAGAGCAATCATAAAGATCATGGTAACCTAGCACATCACATAAAGTTTCCGTAATCGTGGAAACACTAACACCCAAATCACACAAATAATTACACTCACAATATTTGATTTTAATCTTAATACTAGGTCCCACTCATCAGGAAGATTTCTAGGAATAGAAACTTCTAACTCAAGTTTTTCTTCAAAAGATTTCATCATAGTATCAACGATATGTTTAGTAAAAGCCTTATTTTGACTATAAGCATGTGGACAATTCATCATGGATTGTAACAAGGAAATACAATGAATCAAAGATCAGGTATCATAATTAAAGTCCTTGAAATCCAAAAGAGTGGGTTCATTGCTATTCAAACTTTTGACCTCTTCTATCCCACTTTTATGAATTTTAGCATAAAGATCTATAGACATTGAATCATTGGGACACTCTTTAACTAAGGTTGAATTATATCCAGCCCCATATTTATCAAGATTTATATTGTAAAACAAAGATTCAATAGGAGTCACACCAATCACTTTGAGATCTTCATCATTATTATCACGAGAACACACCTTTTCAAGCCATTCACGCTTAGCACATATTCTAGCGGTTCTTTCCTTACTTCCATCAATAGGAATTCTCATAGCTTTTAAAGACTCGTTAATATCATGCTTGGGTGGAGTAGATCTAACTTTCAGAGAATCAATCTCAAGAGAAATTCTATCAGAGTTCCTAGCCAAATCATCAATATTGAGCAATTTTTCTTCAATTGGAGAACTGGAAACCTTTTGCGAACCAATAAATTCTTTAACAATATTATCAAGATCAGAGGGCATCTTATTATAGTTTCCATAGGAATTTTTGTAGGAATTACCATAATTATTATAGTAATTACTAGGAAACAGCCTAGGGTTGAAATTATCTCTATACGCGTTATTACCAAAAAAATTCCTACCAACAAAATTCACATCCATAGATTCATTATTATTTCCAATCAACGGAGACAAAGGCATATCATATGGATCAATAGGAGCACTCCTACTAGCAAACAATTTCATCAATTCATCCATTTTTCACTCAAAGTATTTATTTCTTCAATAGCATGCACTTTTTTACTAGTAGGAGATCTTTCGGTATGCCAATGAGAGTAATTTTTCATAATATTATCTAGGAGTTTAGTAGCTTCTCCTAACGTTATTTTCATAAAAGTACCACCCACGGCTGAATCTCAAAGATTCCTAGATGCAAAATTCAATCCCGCATAGAAATTTTGTATAACCATCCATAAACTCAAACCATGTGCATGACAATTCTTAATCATTAATTTCATCCTATCCCAAGATTGTGCAACATGCTCATGATCAAGTTGCTAAAAATTCATTATGTCGTTCCTAAGGGAGATAATCTTAGTGGGCGGAAACTACTTGGAGATAAAAGCATATTTACACTTATTCCATGAATCAATACTAATTTTAGGCAAAGATGAAAACCATGTTTTAGCATGATCTCGTAGTGAGAACGGAAATAGCTTCAATTTAACAATATCATTATCCACATCTTTCTTCTTTTACATATCACACAACTCAATGAAAGTATTTAGATGGGATGCGACATCTTCACTAGGAAGGCCAGAAAATTGCTCTTTCATAACAAGATTAAGTAAGGCAACAATCATTATTATTAGTATTGGAAAAGTCACACAACTTGGTATTCTCAGACATCGTGACAAAGCAAGCAATCAAACACACAAGCGAACAAAAGCCAAACGAAAGAGGGGTGAATAAAAAGGCAAATCTTTTTGGTATTATCTGAAAATCATTTTAGAAGTGGGGGAGAAGAAACCGAGAGGAAAATAGAAATAATGTAAATGCAAGAAATGAGTTTGTTATGGGTACTTGGTAGGCTTGATGTGTATACTCCCCGGTGATGGCGCCAGAAATCCTTCTTGCTACCTCTTGAGTGTTCGTTGGTTATCCCTTGAAGAGGAAAGGGTGATGCAGCAAAGTAGATACGTATTTCCCTCAGTTGATGAGAAATAAGGTATCAATCCAGCAGGAGGAACAAGCAAGTCACCAATGGATGCACCTACACAAACAATCAAACTCTTGCACCCAATGCTATAAGGGGTTGTCAATCCCTTCATGATTATTTATAAGGATTAGATCCGATAGAGATAGATCTAACGAGAACGAAAAGTAAAAGGTAAATAAATTGCAGCAAAGTATTTTTGGTATCTTTGGTATGTATATCTGAAAATATATTATGGAAAGTAGACCCGGGGGCCATAGGTTTCACTTGAGGGTTCTCTCTCGAAGGAAATATCATGGTGGTTAAACAAATTACTGTCAAGCAATTGATAGAAAAGTGAATAATCATGTAGGTATCAAAGGCAATGATCATGCATATTGGCATCACGTCCGTCTCAAGTACACCGAAATGATTCTGCATCTACTATCATTACTCCACACATCAACCGACTCCTGCCTGCATCTAGAGTATTAAGTTCATGAAGAACAGAGTAACGCATTAAGAAAGATGACATGATGTAGAGGGATAAACTCAAGCAATATGATGAAAACCCCATCTTGTTACCCTTGATGGAAACAATACAATATGTGCCTCTCTACCCCTACTATGTCACTAGGTGAGGACACCGCAAGATTGAACCCAAAACCAAGCACTTCTCCCATTGCAAGAATTACCAATCTAGTTGGCCAAACCAAACAAATAACTCAAAGAGACTTACAAGGATATGAAATTATGCATATAAGAATTCAGAGAAGATTCAAATTAGATTCATGGATAATCTGAACATAAACTCACAATTCATCAGATCTTGACAAACACACCACAAAATAAGATTATATCGGATAGATCCCCATGAAGATCATGGAGAACATAGTATTGAATATCAAAGAGATAGAATAAGCCATCTAGATACTAGCTATGGACCCGTAGGTCTGTGGTGGACTACTTCAACATCATCGGAGGGGCAATGGAGTGAATGTAGATGCTCTCCGTGATCGAAACCCCCTTCGGTAGATTACCGGAAAAGACTCCAAGATTGGATATCTCAGGAATGGAGGCTTCTCGCGGTGAAAAAGTATTTGCGTGGCTCGTTCTGATGTTGGGGGGATATTTGAGAATTTATAGGCCAAAGATTAGGGTTGGGAGACCTGCCGGGAGACGGCAAGCCTGCTAGGCGCGGCTAGAGAGGGGGCCAGCGCCTAGGAGGCTTGTGACTCCCTAGCAGGTTTCCTTCCATGCACTCCAAGCCTGGTTGATTTGTTTCCTTCTTAAAAAATTCTTTCCGAAGATTTTATTCTGTTTGGACTCCGTTTAATATTCCATATCTGCAAAACTCAAAAACAGGGAAAAACAGAAACTAGCACTAGGCTCTAGATAAGTAGGTTAGTCCCAAAAATAATATAAAATAGCATTTTAATGCATATAAAACATCAAAAACAAAAAATATGATAGCATGCCAACATAAAAAATTATAGATACGTTAGTGTCGGTGTTCTGGAAACGGGGATACCCAAACCTGCCTGCTTGCGGCCTAGGGCATGGCCCACCTCAACGACAAAACACAGCAAGGTGTGGCCCCATTCAAGACAAGACCCTCACGAGGGCCTTGGCATCGCGAGGAAGAACAACGACAAGACCCGTGAAGGATGGGCCTCCTCAGGACCCCTCCGGAGTGGCGGAGATCTTTATGCAAGGCCCGGACTCAGGAGTTAAAGATGGCGCAAGGAAGGACAGGAAAGGACCAGGGTACCAAGCGGCACAGTTTCCCCTTTGGTGCAAAGGGAGTAAGGGCGTACACGGGTTCCCAAAGCACCCCCAAAAGGTTTCCATTCCGGTGCAAGAAGACCACAACCACCCGCCCTGCAAGGCGGACGTCATCATTGAGCCCGTCCCTGTGTTGTCGACAGTCACTTTGCAGACGAAGACCACCTTTGGGCAGGGCGAGCACCAACCCCTGTCCCCCTTCGAAATTGGTCATTGTGGGATCCCTTCCCACCGTTGTGATAAGGGAAGAGGACCCGGGCCGCCGCTATATATAGAGCATAGGTTGCACCATAGAGAGGGATCCGATGCCCCCAACCACGGACTGAGGCGGTCCAACACTTAGTCTCTCCACACACCACCACGAGATAGCCAGCCAAGAACACATCTTGAGCACCCTCACGAGGCCAAAGCACATTGTACTAGTTCATCCACCCAAACCTCCATGAGAGGCAATCCACCAAAGCAGGAGTAGGGTATTGTGCTTTGTAGTGGTCCTAACCTTGGTAATCTGTCATGTCCATCTTCTTCCTCGTCATCGTGCGAGTTCTTTGTCGTGTTCTTCGGGGAGCGAGCTAGGTCGGGCTAGGCTGTAGGGGATCTTCGCACACACCCCTGTGTTCAAACCTTAAGGGTTTTGCAGATCCCATAATCCGACATTTGGCGCTGCAGGTAGGCGGCGTGTCAAGATCTTCTCAAAGCTTCGTCGTTCCCACGCTTCGCTCCTCTAATGGCCGGCGCTCAGCAAGCTTCTTCGGGTCACGGCGAGCCATCACCTCCCAACCCTTCCACGGCGGTCGGAGGCCCACACCCCGGCGTCGTGGTACCAAGCGGCCAATACCAAATCGCTAGCGTCGCCTCCATCGTTGCCGCCCCCCATGCCACTCAGGCGCACAGTGAACGGACAGCGCCCCTAGCATCAGCAACACGTTAAACCTACATGGGAGACATTGACGTGCACGATGCGCTACTACTGACAAGCGAGATGCTCCGTCATCGACCGACACATGGGTGCTTCGGCGCGTGGGCGGATCACATCGCAGAGCTAGTCGCCATCGCCCAGAGCGCCACCCTCTCTCACTCTTCTTCAAGACGGCAGGCGCCAGGCTCCGAGGGCCCGCGTGCAGAACCTGCCCCGGGCCTGCCGGCGAAAGGGCCCCTCTAATAGCGGATGGGTTCGAGCGGGGCGCACCACACTCTGGCTCCTTCTCCTCCGAATTCCGGTTACCGGTCACAGGATGTAGCATGGCGGCAACCACTACGCGCACGAAGACAATAGCGAGGCGCCCAGCACGCACACTGATGTGCCTCCTCGTAACCCGCCGGGCCCCCAGCAGCCCGAGTTGGCCAGGTGGGAGCGCGCCATCCGGCACAGTGAGCGGGTGGTGTAGGCGTCCGGACGAGCAAGCAACAAGGGCGGAGGCGCAATGGATCACCAAGGAGGAAATCTACACCAGGGGACGCGAGGCCCATCCAACAGTGGTGGCAAAGGTAAGCAACTCCGCTCAGAGGCCTGACGTAGGAGGGCCTATGAGCAACCCACACGAGGAAACCTTCCCCCGCCGCTGGGAGAGACCGTCCCCGGCGCACCGACGGATGACTTACAAGGCGGACCAAGCACCTACGTCGAGCCCTACATACCATGCTACGCGATGCCACCTGGCCCACCTAATGGGAGGGAGGCTCAGGTGCCCACCGCAGGCGCTAGCACCCCCAAGAATGAGAAGTACCCTGGGCGTCCTCCTCGAGCCGGGCTTGGGGGCCCCCGTCAACGAAGCGTCGGGCCCGTGCGGCACGGGTAGGAGGGCGCCCCAAGGCCGCGGGGCGCGCCACCAACCGGTGCCCCCGCGGAAAAGTGATGACATGCCGAGCCCTCAGGTCCCAGGAGTGATGACCTGGGGAGAGCGGCAAGGCGAGCAACGCGGGCACCCGCGGCAATTATGGCACCGATACAGCCTCGGAAGGTCGGGTATCGTGAGATCCTTGGGATCTTTTCCAGAGGGCACATGGATGCGTCACGAGGCAATCTTCACCGAAACAACACCCTTATGGCCGTGCCGACGTATGATGCTCATGTTTGGGCCTCAGGAGCGCAATCCTAAGGTCGCGCGGGGAACGATATGATCGGGTTAGGGTCACAACGGTGCGCAACCGGGCAGAAATGCATGGGATGACCGTCGACAAAGGCTGCGAGCCACAAAGCCATGTGCCTGGGGGCTTGCCCAGGGCCGTGACACTCTCACGTAACAATGAGCGGGTTGTATATGCCCGGGGCCCCCGAGGACGCGGAGGGGTCCCTCCCACGCAATGTGGGAGCCACAGCCTGGAGCTGGCGAAGAAGAAAACACTGTCCATCAATGGCTATGTCGATGCAACGTGGAGGCCCTATGCTCAGTGCTAGGGGAAGACAAATGCGGGGACAACCCCAAAAGAGCCGGATGCGGCCGTTTTCTCGCTCTTTTTTGTATTTCAAGTTGCAGCCTTCGGTTGCCCTTTTTGTGCTTGAGACTGTCAAAAGCTCGAAGATTTCATGATCTTATGTTTTAAAAAAGAAAAAGGGGTGGGAACTTTTCTCTCTTCGTTTTCTCGTGTTGCCAAACTTGAATTCTCTCTTTCTGAATGGTGTGTCAAAAGGAGCCCGATGCTCCGCGCCGCCCCAAGGCATCACAGATCTGGATGACGACGCCTCGCCGCCTCAGGGGAACGACATTTTTAGCAGTAAACCCCCGCTCGGGGGCTCAGACCGCAACTCGACACCACAACATGGAGTCTCGGGAGGCCCCAAAGCCTCCTGAGGTAGCACCCGGAGGAATGGAATGAGGGATCGCTCGAGCGTCAAGGGGGGCTCCTGAGCAGCACATCTGGGCAGCCTTACTGGTCATAAGGCCACTCGTCCCCCTATTGCCGTTCTTGGTTTCCGGTCGGTATTGGGGGTGTCAGGGCCCTGCCTCGGGAAGTGCGTCCTTGGTTTACGGTCTTACCTAACGATGGTGGGGAAATGCACAGGACTGGGACCTGACAACATAGAGTGGATTGAGCATCCAAAAAGGGGGCTCCTGGGCCACGCGCCTCAGGAGACTTATCGGTCATAATGCCACTTGACTTCCTAGTGCCGTCCATGGTTTTTGGTCGGCATCAGGAGTACCGGGGCCTCGCCTCGTGAGGTGCGTCCTCTCAAATCGTTCGTAACGTTGGTAGGGAAATGTGCGGGACAGGGACCTATAGATGCAGAGTGCCGAAAGGGCCCCCAGACCATTCAGCAGGTAAAAAGAAGATATCATGGACGGAGCCATAGCTTGACAGAACGGCCCATCTCGCCTCGCGACGCGGGATCGCCGGCGACATACAAAGCTAAGTACACTATCGAACCTGTCAGGAGCCACTAGGCCTAATAATGGCCCCAGGGACGAAATGAACACAACATACGCTAACTTAAAAATGTAGGAACTACGGCTATTATGCTCGGCTGCCAAGGCCACCGAGGAACAAAGTAACAAAGGAGGCGACAAGCAAGGAGGGGCTCGATCGCGATGAGCCCCGAGGCCCAAGGCCTAATGCGAACAACAGGCATGAGTCGCCCCAGGAGGGGGAGAGCCTCGCGGGGGCCACATTAGGGGATGATGCAGGGCCATGACCACGGCGGCACCAACCAACATAGCGACCAGCAAATCGGGGAAGAAAAACAGGATGACAAAGGTAACATGCAAAATATTAATGCACCACGGGGCAGGGTTCTTGTTCAAGCATTACAAGTACCAGTAAAGGGGAACGGAGGCTGCCTAAGGGGAGGAGTCGCTGCTGCCGCCCTCTTCGCTTGAGGCGGGCACCTGGAGGAACTGGTCCACCATGGCCTCCATGAGTGGGTGCGTCTCGTCCTAGAGGGGGCGTTGGAGCTCGTCGGGCACCCGCTCTCCAAGGCGCCGGAGGTCGAGCTGCGGGACGAGGCGGCGCAAGTTGGAGTAGACGAGCGTCAAGGCAAGGTCCAGAAGGTCGAGCGCGTCGGACGCGCTGTCCGCATCGACACAAGAGACGCTGGTCTCTAGCGCCTCCACCACCTTCTGGAAGAACTCAAGATAGCCCCCATCACCGCGCACGTGCGGCAGCACGGGGGCATCCCCGACGAACCGGCTCACCGCGCCGGCCGTGCGACAGGCGATGTCCTAGAACCGCTTGGCGCGGAGGGACTCTAGCAGCCTGGCATGTGCCACCTTATCCTTGGCGGCCTGCACGACATCGGCCGCCTCCTAGACCTAGGCTTGGAGGAACGCCAATTCCGCCCGGGACTCAGCCTCGCCCCGGAGGGCGGCATCGAAGCATCCTCGACGGTGGTCAGCCGGGCCTGCAAGATCTCTACCTCCTCCTGAAGCTCGCCAAGTTTGTGCTTCTTGGCTGGGGGGCCCTGGAAGGAGTGGGGAGATCAAGCTCACGATGGCGAACATAAGAACAAGAGAAGGAGGAGGCGGCGAAATACTTACTCGTCGGCCAGGGCCCACCGCTGGCGGACTCGCCGACCCCGAGGGTGCCTCGCCACCGCCTCCAGAGGAGGATAGAGGAGCCGGATGAGTCGGTCGCCTCCCTGGGCCTGCATCACTCCCTCTGGACGCCATGAAGGATCAGGGGACGAGAAGCAAAGAGGGTTTCTGAGCAGGTGGTGCGAAGGAAACAGAGGGAAGCTTCAAGACTGTGACACCCTTCCCTGGCCAGGGACGGGGCGGATTTATAGGCATAATCGCAGCCACGAGGAATCGTCGGAGGGAAGGTGTCACGCGCCCCTCGGGCGGCACGGGGCGATTCGGTCAATGTTTTCCCATCCACATCGCCTCCCCTGCCCTCTGAAGAGTAGCATCCATGCGGCCCGCACCAGCAGCAACACTTCATGGTAAGCAATGATGGTCTAAGTTGCGCCCAAGTGTTGCGTCAATCCAACTAGGTGCGGTTCCGGACTGCCTCGGGGCATGGAGGCGTTGCCGCCAAGGCGTTTAGCGCGTGCCAAGCCTGGCCCGCAGGAGTTTGGGGCCCGCGGCACTCTGGGCTGCCCTCCAGGCTTCGCTCGTAAGCCAGCTCGTGCGCGCCTTGGGCCCGGGGGCTACTATTAGCGTTTTGGGAATGGGGGTACCCAGACCTGCCTGCCTGTGGCCCGGAGCATAGCCCACCTCAACGACCAAACACAGCAAGGTATGGCCCCATTCAGGACAAGGCCCTCGCGAGGGCCCTGGCCTCGCGAGGAAGAACAGCGACAAGACTGCAAAGGATGGGCCTCCTCACGACCCCTCCGGAGTGGCGGAGATCTCTATGCAAGGCCCGGCCTCAGGAGTCAAAGATGGCGCAAGGAAGGACAGGCAAGGACCAGGGCTCTAGGCGGCACAGTTTCCCCTTTGGTGCAAAGGGGGCAAGGGCGTACGCAGGTTCCCAAAGGACCCCCCAAAGGTTTCCATTCCGATGTAAGAAGAACACAACCATCCGCCCTGTAGGGCGGATGTCATCGCTGAGCCCGTCCATGCGCTGTCGACAGTCACTTTGTAGACGAAGACCGCCTTTGGGCATGGAGAGCACCAAACCCTATCCCCCTTCGAAATTGGCCATTATGGGATCTCTTCCTGCCATTGTGATAAGGGAAGAGGACCCAGTCCTTCGCTATATAAAGAGCATAGGTTGCACCAGAGAGAGGGATCCGATCCCCCCAACCGCGGACCGAGGCGGTCCAACACTTAGTCTCTCTACACACCACCACGAGATAGCCAGCCAAGAACACATCTTGAGCGCCCGCACGAGGCCCAAGCACATTGTACTAGTTCATCCACCCAAACCTCCATGAGAGGTAATCCACCAAAGCAGGAGTAGGGTATTATGCTTCGCAGCGGCCCGAACCTGGGTAAACTGTCATGTCCATCTTCTTCCTCGTCATCGTGCGAGTTCTTCATCGTGTTCATCCGGTAGAGAGCTAGGTCTGGCGAGGCTATAGGGGATCTTTGCACACGCCCCTGTGTTCGAACCATAAGGGTTTTGCGGAGCCCAAAATCCGATAGTTGGAGACGTATCAGGTACTGTAAACCTAAAAAGTCAAAAACATGCAGAAAATAGCAACTGGCACTGGGCACTGGTTCAATAGGTTAGTGCTCCCAAATATTATAAATTGGTAAATAAATACCCAAAAAGTATCCTAGAATGATAATATATTATCTTGGAACAATCAAAAATTATAGATACGTTGGAGATGTATTAGCATCCCCAAGCTTAATTCCTACTCATCCTCGAGTAGGTAAATGATAAAAACATTATTTTTGATTTGACATGCTACCCATTATGTAATCTTTTTTATGTATGCTCGTTGAGAAATGATGAATTAACAAACAGCAACATAGTAATATTTATAAGTATAAGAAAAAAATGATTGATTTTTCAAAGTATACAATCCTAAAAGATTGTTTACCCATACTCATCTTATTATATTAGCAAGGCATGACTCCGTCTTCACCACATCAATACAAATGTAAAGCAGCACTGTGTCCAAGTCAGGCAATTAGATCATACTTTTTCAATATGCATCAATTTTTTATTCTTCTATAAATACATGAGCGTGAACCATTAGACATAGCATATAGGTGGTATAGAATATGATGTACATATCAAAGGGGTAAAAGGTGGAGAAGATAGTCGCACATCAACTAGGCATACCAACGAGCTATGGAGATGCTCATCAATAGATGTCAATACAAGGAGTAGGGATTGCAATTCAAATGATGCACTAGAGATATAAGTGTACGAAAGCTCAACTCAAGCTTAGTGGGTCTGCATCCAACTTGCTTGCTTATGAAGACCTCGGGCATTTGACGAAGCCCGTCATCGGAATATACAAACCAAGTTTATTATGAAAAGGTAATTCCCACTAGCATATGGAAGTGACAACATATGAGACTCTCTATATGAAGAATATGGTGCCACTTTGAGGCACAAGTGTGATAAAGGATAGTAGCAAAGTCCATTCCCTCTTTTTCTCTCATTTTAATTTTAATTTTTTATGGTCAGCTTTTCTCTTTTTTTGCCTCCCCCGTTCATTTTTTCTATATAGTGGGCTCATTTGGCCTCCCCCATTTTTATTTTATTTTTCGTCTGGAATCCCATCGACTTGTGGGGGAATCATAGTCTCCAACATCCTTTCCTCACTGGGATAATGCTCTAATAAAGATGATCATCACACTTTTATTTCCTTACAACTCAATATCAAGGACTGATAGGACGATATGACTCTATATGAATGCCTCTGGCAGTGTACCAGGATGTGCAATGATCTAGCATGACATGTATCAAAAACATGATGAATGGTGGCCTTGCCACAAATACTATGTCAGCTCTATATGATCATGCAAAGCATTATGATGATGAATGAACTAGTCATGTGAAGTGACGATGGAATTTGCATGCCGATATATCTCGGGCTGTCTATGGAAATGCTATAATATGTAGGTATGGTGGCTGTTTTGACGAAGATATAATGAGGCTTATGTGCAACAGAGTGTATCATGTCACGGAATTTGGATGCACTAACGAAAGTTTCGCCGATCTTCGATGTGAGAATGGGCTATGCACGACACCGAAGAGGCTATCAAATATGAGAAGGTGAAGATGCGTTTGTACATGGTGTCACATTAGGTATAAAGAACTAAATACTTATTTCAAATTTTTATTAGTTTTATCACAAATCAAAGTACTCCTCGCATGCCCCGAGGGAGGAGGATGGTAGGAGTTAAAAATGCTCACACATCATCACCATGCCTCTTTAATTTTTAGATGAATAACAAGTTAACACCTCTTAATCTCGACTCTTTTATGAATCAAAAACATTATATTTGGAATCACACCTTTTTCATATTACCATAGCAGTGTCATTAACCCACAACTTCTCTATATGTGCTACATGATGGTTTTTATTATCATTCATCGAATACCTAATATTTTTGGACTAGTCTTATGACCCATGAAAATTATCATCAGTATTTATTAAGCTCTCAAACAAATATAAGTAAAGAATGAGATCATATTATTTCTATAAAATCTACACGCCAGCGTGCTCAAAAAGATATAAGTGAAGCACTAGATCAACTGCCAAGCTCAAAAGATTGAAGTGAAGCACATAGAGTATTCTAGAAAATTATCATGAAGGTGTGTCTCTCTCAAATAGATATGTGCAAAAAATTATTATTGTGATAAAATTAAAGTAAAAGAAAAAACCAAATGATGCTCCAAGCAAAACACATATCATGTGATGAATAAAAATATAGCTCCAAGTGACATACCGATGGATTGAGATGAAAGAGGGGATGTCTTCCGGGGCATGCCCAAGCTTAGGTGCTTGAGTATCCTTAGAATTTTACTTGGGGTGCCTTGGGAATCCCCACATTAGGCTCTTTCTAATCCTTAGTCTGTGGTCCATCATGATCACACCCAAAACTTGAAAACTTCAATCACACAAAACTCAACAAAACATTGTGAGATCCGTTAATATAAGAAACATATTGCATACTTTAGGTACTATGATAAATATATTATTAATCCATTTTTTCATAATAGTTATTGTATTCTAACTTATCCATGGCTTATACACCCCGATATAATCCATAGCATAATCAAAACAAGCAAACTATGCAAGCAAAACATAATATGTTTAAAACAGAACAGTCTGTAGCAACCTGTAGAGAGACCATACTTCTGTAATTCTAAAGGTTATGAAAAATTAGTAAAATTTAAAGATTTTTTATAGCAACACTTCATAAAAATTTCAGATCCTTATCATGCTATAGTAACAAATGAAAATTCATGTACTTGAGTCAAAGTTTCTGTTATGTTTCAGCATCGTTTCTACTCATTTTGTGAGTCATCCCAAAGGCTTTACTTGGCACAAACACTAATTAAAACACAAAAACATAATCATTACATAGGAAACCATCATTTTATATAAAAAATAGAAAGGAAAAATAAAAATAAATATACATATTGACTTGCCTCTCAACAAGCTCTATTATTGTATGCCCCTAGCTAGGCATAATGCATAGTTTCAAGTGTTGTCATCTTTGACACTCAACCCATAGGTAGCTCTCATGATTGATTCATAAGGTGGTTTAATTATCTTCCTAGGTAAGTGTACCATCCCTTTCTTTAATGGGAATTGTAATATTATGTTTACCTCTTTCATATCAACAATTGCATCTATAGTTCGTAAGAATGGCCTTCCAAGTATCATGGGACAAGAAGGACTGCAATCAATATCAAGCACAATGAAATCTGCACGCACATGATACGTCGCCATTGTATCCACTTTTCCAAACCCTTTTGCCCTTGTTTTGGACTCTAATTTGCATGATTTGAATGGAACTAACCCGGACTGACGCTGTTTTCAGTAGAATTGCCTTGGTGTTATTTTTGTGCAGAAATAGAAGTTCTCGGATCGTCCTAAAAATTTACGGATAATATTTTTAGAATTAATAAAAACTACTTGCACAAGAAGTAACCAGAGGGGGCCACCTGCAGGCCACAAACCTGCTAGGCACGGCCCCCTGACTGTGCCTAGCATGCTTGTCGGGCCCTCGTGTCTCCTCTCACCTCCTCTCCAGCTTCATATAACCCTATTCGCGGAGAAAAAATCCAAGAGACGAGTTCGTCGCGTTTCACAATATGGAGTGATACGTCTCCAACGTAACTATAATTTTTGATTGTTCCATGCTATTATACTATCTGTTTTGGATGTTTTATATGCATTAATATGCCATTTTATATTATTTTTGGGACTAACCTATTAATCTAGAGCCTAGTGCCAGGTTCTGGTTTTTCCTTGTTTTTGAGTTTCGCAGATAAGGAATATTAAATGGAGTCCAAATGGACTAAAACCTCCGGAATGAATTTTTCTGGAAAATATGGAAGCCACGAGACTTGAGAACCAAGGCAGAGGAGCTGCCACGGGGCCAGAAGCCTGCTTGCCGCGACCAGGGGGGCACCCGCGCCGGGCAGGCTTGTGGGCCACTGGCAACTCACCTAACCCTAATCTTTAGCCTATAAATACCCAAATATTTCATCATTATCAGAAGGAGACACGAAAACACTTTTCTATGGCTAGAAGGCTCCGTTCCCGAGAGATCCAATCTTGGAGCCTTTTTGATTAATCTGTCGGAGGGGATTCGATAACGGAGGGCATCTACAGAAACTCCATTGCCCCTCCGATGATGCATGAGTAGTTCACCATAGACCGATGAGTCCATAGCTAGTATCTAGATGGATTCTTCTCTCTCTTTGCTTCTCAATACCATGTTCTTCATGATCTTCATGGAGATCTATGCGATGTAATACTCTTTTGCGGTGTGTTTGTCGAGATCCGATGAATTGTGAGTTTATGTTCAGATTATCCATGAATATTATTTGAGTCTTTACTGAATTCTTATATGCATGACTTCATATCTTTACAAGTCTCTTTGAGTTATTGGTTTGGTTTGGCCAACTGGATTGGTAATTCTTGAAATAGGAGAAGTGCTTAGTTTTGGGTTCAATCTTGCGGTGTTCTCACCCAGTGACATAGTAGGGGTAGCGAGGCATGTATTGTATTGTTTCCATCAAGGGCAAAAAGATGGGGTTTTAATCATATTGCTTGAGTTTATCCCTCTACATCATGTCATCTTACTTAATGTGTTACTCTATTCTTCATGAACTTAATACTCTAGATGTAGGCGGGAGTCAGTCGACGTGTGGAGTAATAGTAGAAGATGCAGAATCATTTCGGTCTACTTGTCACGAACGTGATGCCTATATGCATAATCATTGCCTTGGATATCTTCATAACTATTCGCTTTTCTATCAATTGCTCGACAGTAATTTGTTCACCCACCGCAATACTTGCCATCATGAGAGAAGCCATCTAGTGAAACCTATGGCCCCTGGGTCTATTTTCCATATTATATTTTCAGATCTAAAACCAAAAACACCAAAAATACTTTCTGCATTGTTTTTACTTTTACTTTTACTTTCCGTTCAAGCATCCTATTATATCTATCTCTACTAGATCTCATCCTTGCAACTAACCGTGAAGGGATTGAGAACCCCTTTATAGCGTTGGGTGCAAGAGTTTGATTCCTTGTGAAGGTATATTTATTGGTGGCTCGCTTGTATCTCCTACTGGATTGATACCTTGGTTCTCAAAAAATAAGGGAAATACTTATCTACTTTGTCGCATCAAACCGTTCCTCTTCACGGGAAGCCAACGCATGCTCGAGAATTAGCAAGAAGGATTTCTGGCGCCGTTGCCGGGGAGATACATAGCAAGTCAAGGATACCAAGTACCCATCAGAAACTCATCTCTTGCATTTAGATTATTTGCCATTTTCCTCTCGTTTTCCTCTCCCCCACTTCTAAAACGATTTTCAGAAAATACCAAAAAGATTTGCCTTTTTATTCGCCCTTCTTCCATTCGTCTTTTCATTGCTATGTTTGCTTGTGTTTCCATGTGCCTTCTATTTGCTTGCATCTTCGCTTGCAAAAAATCTATTGATATGGATCCTCATCCAGTTCCTAATATTTTCTAAAGACCAAATTATGATGATCCTCATCTCTATGTAGTTTTCTTTGAAAATCATGAATCGGAAAATTTTGATGAAGTGTTGAAAGAAGAAATTTGTAAGGAGATTCATGATAGTTTCTTGAACGAAAAGCATGATTGGCATGTTGTGAGTATCAATTATCTGAATATCCATGATGCTAATGATATGCAAAACGAGAAGCTTGGAGATGCTATGCTTGATGAATATGATATTCTTTGTTCCCCATGTTTTAATGATGACACGTATGCTATAATTGATGATGGAAATAATGCTTTATTTGATAGTTATATTTTCAAATTCCTTCATGATGCTACTGAAAATTATTATGAGGTAGGAACATAGTCTTTTACTAATTTCAAGAATATCAAGTTTCATCTCGATGTGTTCAAAGTTTTGAAGTTATGCTTCTTTTGCCTTCCTATGCTAGTTGATTCTTGCTCCCAAAAATTGTTTGCTCACAAAACCCCTAAGCATAGGAATTGGGTTAGAATTAAATATGCTTGTCATGAAATTCATGATTCTCTCTTTCATGCTTCAATTACTACTTTTTATGTGAGCATCATTGGAATCATCATGCCTAGCTAAAAGGCTTTAAAGAAAAGCGCTTGTTGGGAGGCAACCCAAATTTATTTTTATGTTATGTTTTTGCTTCTTTTTTTGTGTGTTTTTCACATTATTAATTCTTTAGTAATTGTGTTTTGGTGTTTTAATTAGTGTTTGAGCCAAGTAAAACCTTTGGAGTGATCTATGGTAGTTGTTGATTTGATCTTGCTGGAAAACAGAAACTTTTACGCTCAGTCCAGGAATTTTATGAATTTTTCAGAGCATCAAATTGATCTGAAATTTTTTACATAGGATTTATATACAAATTTACCTTATTTAATAATTTTTCAGAATTTTTAAATTTACATTAGTATTAGAAGTTTACAGATTGCTACAGACTGTTCTGTTTTTGATAGATTCTGTTTTCTTTGTGTTGTTTGCTTATTTTGATGTACCTATGGGTCGTATCAGGGTGTATGAGTCATGGAGAAGTTAGAATACAGTAGGTATTACACAAATATAAATAAATAATGAGTTCAAAACAGTACCTAAAGTGGTGATTTATTTTTCTTATACTAATGGATCTCATGAGTTTTCTGTTGAGTTTTGTGTTGTGAAGTTTTCAAGTTTTGGGTGAAGATTTCATGGAATATGGAATAAAGAGTGGCAAGAGCCTAAGCTTTGGAATGCCCATGTAACCCCATGTAATATTCAAGGATACCAAAGAGCCTAAGATTGGGGATGCTCCGGAAGGCATCCCCTCTTTCGTCTTCAATCCATTGGTAAATTTACTTGAGGCTATATTTTTATTCACCACATGATATGTGTTTTGCTTGGAGCGTATTGTATGATATGAGTCTTTGCTTGTTAGTTTGCCACAATCATACTTGATTCACACATATTTATAGAGATACATGCTGAATCGTGAATTTTTTAGAATACTCTATATGCTTCACTTATATCTTTTGAGCTAGGCAATGTTGCTGTAGTACTTCACTTATATCTTTTTATTGCATGGTGGTGTTATATTTTATAGAAATTATTCAACTCTCATTCCTAAATTATATTATTTTTGGAGTTTCTTAAAACAGCATGGTAATTTGTTTAGGTTATGAATTTTGTCCTAATATAATGACATCCAAGAGGGATATAATAAAAACTTTCATATTAAGTGCATTAAGAACTATGAGAAGTTAGATTCCTTGCATATAGTTTTGAGATAATAGCGATGGTAATATGAGAGTCATGCTAGTGAGTAGTTGTGAAATGAATAGATACGTGTGTTAAATCTTGTGATTCTCGTAGCATGCACGTATGGTGAACCGCTATGTAATTAAGTCGGAGCATGACTTGTCTAATGATTGTCGACCTTTGTGTGAGGGTCGGGAGCGCGCGATGGTAAACTCCTACCAAATTCTCCACTAGGAGCATGCGTCTAATACTTTTTTTGATGACTAATATACTTTTGCAAGTAGTATGTGAGTTATTTATGACTAATATGATTCCATGGATTATACGCACTCTCACCCTTCCATCTTTGCTATCCTCTCTAGTAACGCGCAACTTTCGCCGGTACATCAAACCCTCCTTCCTCAAAACAGCCACCATATATTCCTCAAAACAGCCACCATACATACCTACTATGGCATTTCCATAGCCATTCTGAGATATATTGTCATGCAACTTTCACCATGTAGTTTTTCCGTGACTTGTATCACCACTTCATACTGCATATAATGTTTCATCTTGTCATAGGAATCGAGTTGTAATTTCTTTTTCTTTGATTTATAAGTAAATAAAAGTGTGATGATTTTTCATTACTAGAGCATTGTCCCATGAGATAAAAGGATGATGGAGGCTATGACTCCCTCACAAGTTGGGACGAGTATCCGGACTTTACAAAAAGTAAAAGAAGCCAGCGAAGCCCAAACAAAAGAAATTAAAGAGGCCAAAGAAACCCACCAAAAAATATAAAAAATGAGAGAAAGAGAAAAGGGACAATTGCTACTATCTTTTACCACACTTGTGCTTAAAATTAGCACCATGATCTTCATGATAGAAAGTGTCCTATTTTGTCACTTTCATATAACTAGTGGATATTCATTTTGCACGACCACTTAGTTTTCTTTTTGAGCTTTCATACACTTATAGCTCTAAGTGCATTTGTTGCATGGCAATCCCTACTTGCTCACATTGATATCTATTGATGGGCATCTCCATAGCCCGTTGATACTCCTAGTTGATGTGAGACTATCTTCTCCTTTTTCCCTTGCACCCCCACCATATTCTATTCCACCTATAATGCTATATCCATGGCTCACGCTCATGTATTGCGTGAGAGTTGAAAAGGTTTGAGAACACTAAAAGTGTGAAACAATTGCTTGACTTGTTCATCGGGGTTGTGCATGACTTATATACTTTGTGTGGGGAAGATGGAGCATAGCCAGACCATATGATTTTGTAGGGATAACTTTCTAAGGGCATATTATTTAGAAAGGACATGACTACCTTGTTGGATTGCTCGAAGTACTAATATTTAAGTCAATATTAGACTATTGTTTTGAATCTAACGGATCTGAATATTCATGCCACAATAAAGAATATTACATGGATAGATATATTGGGTAGCATTCCACATCAAAAATTCTGTTTTTATCATTTACCTACTCGAGGACGAGCAGGAATTAAGCTTGGGGGTGCTGATATGTCTCCAACGTATCTACATTTATTGATTGTTCCATGCTATTATATTATTTGTTTTGGATGTTTTCTATGCATTAATATGCCATTTTTTATTATTTTTGGGACTAACCTATTAATCTAGAGCCTAGTGTGAGTTTCTGTTTTTCCTTGTTTTTGAGTTTCGTAGCTAAGGAATATTAAACGGAGTCCAAACGGAATAAAACCTACGGAATGATTTTTTATGGAAAATATGGAAGCCACGAGACTTAAGAACCAAGGCAGAGGAGCTGCCACGGGGCCACATTCCGCTTGCCGCGGCCAGGGGGCACCTGCGCCGGGCAGGCTTGTGGGCCCCTGGCAACTCCCCTAACCCTAATCTTTGGCCTATAAATACCCAAATATTCCATCATTATCGGAATGAGCCACGAAAACACTTTTCCGCCGCCAGAAGCCTCCGTTCCCGAGAGATCCAACCTTGGAGCCTTTTCTAGTAATCTGCCAGAGGGGGATTCGATCACAGAGGGCATCTACATCAACTCCATTGCCCCTCCGATGATGTGTGAGTAGTTCACCAGAGACCTATGGGTCGATAGCTAGTAGCTAGATGGCTTCTTCTCTATCTTTGCTTCGCAATACCATGTTCTTCATGATCTTCATGGAGATCTATCCGATGTAATACTCTTTTGCGGTGTGTTTATCGAGATCCGATGAATTGTGGGTTTATGTTCAGATTATCCATGAATATTATTTGAGTCTTTCCTGAATTCTTATATGCATTATTTCATATCTTTGCAAGTCTCTTTGAGTTATTGGTTTGTTTTGGCTAACTAGATTGGTAATTCGTGCAATAAGAGAAGTGCTTAGTTTTGGGTTCAATCTTGCGGTGTCCTCACCCAGTGACATAGTAGGGGTAGCAAGGCACGTATTGTATTGTTGCCATCAAGGGTAAAAAGATGTGGTTTTCATCATATTGCTTGAGTTTATCCCTCTACATCATGTCATCTTACTTAATGCGTTACTCTGTTCTTTAAGAACTTAATACTCTAGATGCAGGCAGGAGTCGGTCGATGTGTGGAGTAATAGTAGTAGATGCAGAATCGTTTCGGTCTACTTGTTAGGGACGTGATGCCTATATGCCTAATCATTGCCTTGTATATCTTCATAACTATTCGCTTTTCTATCAATTGCTCGACAGTAATTTGTTCACCCCATAATACTTGCCATCATGAGAGAAGCCATCTAGTGAAACCTATGGCCCCCGGGTCTATTTTCCATATTATATTTTCAGATCTAAAACCAAAAAAACCAAAAATACTTGTTGCATTGTTTTTACTTTTAGTTTTACTTTCCGTTCAAGCATCCTACTATATATATATCTACTAGATCTCATCCTTGCAAATAACCGTGAAGGGATTGACAGCCTTTTTTATAGCGTTGGGTTCAAGAGGTTGATTCCTAGTGCAGGTATATCTATTGGTGGCTCGCTTGTATCTCCTACTAGATTGATACCTTGGTTCTCAAAAAATAAGGGAAATACTTATCTACTTTGCTGCATCAAACCGTTCCTCTTCACAGGAAACCAACGCATGCTTGAGAAGTAGCATGGAGCCACTGCCACCTCCTGTTCTTCCTTGGGATACCAGATCTAGAGTCTGTTTTGGGCTCTAGAGAGGGGAAATCGACGCCATCGTCATCACAAACCATCCTTCATCACCAATTCCATGATTCTCTCCGCAGTTCTTGAGTAATCCCATCGTAGGCTTGCTGGACGGTGATGCGTTGGATCAGATTTATCATGTAATCGATTTCGTTTTGTTAGGGTTTGATCCCTAGTATCCACTATGTTCTGAGATTGATGTTGCTATGACTTTGCTATGCTTAATGCTTGTCACTAGGGCCCGAGTGCCATGATTTCAGATCTCAACCTATTATGTTTTCATGAATATATGTGTGTGTGTGTGTGTGCGTGTGTGCGTGTGTGTGTGTGTGTGTTCTTGATCCTATCTTGCAAGTTGTAGAAACCTATTACGAGTTATGATCCGCATCCCCCAGGTTGACAATAACTGCGATTCTTTCCGGCGATTACCGTAGTTTGAGGAGTTCATGTATTCACTAAGTGCTAAGGCTTTGGTCCGGTTCTCTATTAAAAGGAGGACTTAATATCCCTTAGTTTCCATTAGGACCGCGCTGCCACGGGAGGGTAGGACAAAAGATGTCATGCAAGTTCTTTTCCATAAGCACGTATGACTATATATGGAATACATGCCTACATTACATTGATGAATTGGAGCTAGTTCTAGTTCACCCTATGTTATAATTGTTGCATGATGATTACATCCAGCATAATTATCCATCACCGATCCATTGCCTACGAGCTTTCCACATATTGAGCCTTGGTAATTTACTTCTCCACTGCTACTGTTACGATCACTACAAAACTGCTAATGTTACTTTTGCTACCGTTTCCATTACTTCCATACTACTTTGCTACTGAGTACTTTGCTATAGATATTAAGTCTTTCAAATGTGGTTGAATTGACAACTCAGTTGCTAATACTCAACAATATTCTTTGGCTCCCCTTGTGTCGAATCAATAAATTTGGGCTCAATACTCTACCCTCGAAAATTGTTGCGATCCCCTATATTTGTGGGTTAGCAAGACCTTTTTCTAGCATCGTTATCGAGGACCATAGCTCTACTCTCCCAGACACTTGGGATCTATATCTATTGATCACTATGAAGAATCTGAAAGATCCAAAAACCAAGATTTATCCCTCTACTACCAGGGGGGTAAGGAACTGCCATCTAGCTCTGCACTTGATTCACCTTCTCTTATGAGTAAGTTTGCGACTCCACCACCTTCTATTAACTCTGGTATGTCGCAAGTAATTGATGATGACACTTCTGCTATTCATGATTCTTATGATGATACTTTGCTTGATAATACTCTGCCACTAGGTGAATTTCTTGATGAACAAATTGCTAGAGTCAATGCTGAAAATTATGATACTTATGAAACAGATAAAATTAGTGAAACTGAACACTTTGAGACACCTGCTAGACCTATCTCTCCTAGATACGAATTGCTTGATATTCCTGAGGGTTATGTTATGGAAGGAGAGGTAGCTAGGAACTTTCTTGCTTGTAATGATATAGATGATCTTAAGATATTACTATGCAAGTGGAAAGAAAAATCTTTGAATGCTAGAATGAAATATGATCCCTGCTACTTCACCTATCTTTGTTACTGATAAGGATTACGAATTCTATCTCGATCCTGAATTAATCACTTTGGTTGAATCTGATCCTTTCCATGGTTATAAATCTAAAACTGTTGTGGCACATCTCACTAAATTGAATGATATAACCACCCTATTTACTCATGAGGAAAAATTTCGTTATTACTACATCCTTAAGTTGTTTCCTTTCTCGTTAAAGGGTGATGCTAAGATATGGTTTAATTATCTTGCTCCTGGTTGTGTGCGTAGCCCCCAGGATATGATTTCTCACTTCTGTAAAAAATATTTTCCTGCCCATAAGAAACAAGCTTCCTTGAAGGAAATATTTAACTTTGTACAAATTGAAGAAGAGAGCTCCCACAAGCTTGGGGGGGCTTCTCCAATTACTTAATGCTTTGCCTGATCACCCTCTCAAGAAAAATGAAATACTTGATATCTTTTATAATGGACTAACCGATGCTTCTACGGACCACCTAGATAGTTGTGCTGGTTGTGTTTTCAATGAAAGAACTATTGAACAAGCTGAAATACTATTGAATAATATATTGAGCCATGATAATGATTGGACTATTCTAGAACCACCTTTGAAGCCAACTCCAAAGAAAAGAGGCATTCTATTTCGCAGTCCTGAAGATATGCAAGAGGCAAAGAAATCTATGAAAGAAAAAGGTATTAAAGCTAAAGAAGTTAAGAATCTACCACCTATTGAAGAAATACATCGTCTTGATAACCTGACACAGGAAGTGGAGGTAAATTCTCTTCATAGATTTGATGAAATAATATTCCTTGTAATAAGTCTGCTAGTCAATGCTTGGATGAATTTGATAATTTTGTTGTTAAGCAAGAAAAATTTAATGCTTATGTTAGTAGACAACTGAAACATAATGCTTTCATGCTTGATCGCTTGGGTGACTATATGAGTAGAACTATCAATGATCTTAAACTGATTAGTAAACATGCTTCCATGGTAACTACTCAAGTAGAACAAGTACGTAAGCCACAAAATGATTTTCTTAATGAAATGAATAGTAAGAACAATGGTCATTCTGTTAAAATTGTGACTAGAGGTGGAAGAATGACTCAGGAACCTTTGTATCCTAAGGGCCATCCTAAGAAAATTGAACAAGATTCTCAAAGGAGTAATATTGATGATGATATAACTTTGCATGCTGCTAGTGAACCTGTTATAGATACACCTGAAAACCCAAATGATATTTCTATTTCTGATGCTGAGACACAATCTGGTGATGAACATGAGTCGAGTGATAATATTAATGATGATTTTCATGTTGATACTCAACCTATTAATGATAATGATGTGGAGATTGAACCTGTTGTTCATCTTGATAACCCACATCCTAAGAATAAAAGATATGATAAAAGAGATTTTATTGCTAGGAAGCACGATAAAGAAAGATAACCATGGGTTCATAAACCCATGCCTTTTCCTCCTAAACCATCCAAGAAAAAGGATGATGAGGATTTTGAGTGCTTTGTTGAAATGCTTAGACCTGTATTTTTGCATATGCGCTTGACCGATATTTTGAAAATGTCTCCTTATGCTAAGTATATGAAAGATATTGTGACTAATACAAGAAAGATTCCAGAAGCTGAGATTTCCACCATGCTTGCTAATTGTGCTTTTAAGGTTCGAGTACCAAAGAAATTAGGAGATCCAGGAATACCTAATATACCATGCTCTATTAAAGGGAATAATGTTAAAACTGCTTTATGTGATTTGGGAGATGGTGTTAGTGTTATTCCTTTCTATTTATATCGTAGACTTTATTTCAATAAGTTGACACCTACTAAAATCTCTTTACAAATGGCTGATAAATCAACTACTCTACCTATCGGTATTTGTGAGGAAGTACCTGTTGTAGTTGCAAATGCTACCATCTTAACGGACTTTGTTATTCTTGATATTCTCATGGAAGATAGTATGTCGATCATCCTTGGTAGACACTTTTTGAATATTGCAGGGGCTGTTATTGATTGCAACAAGGGCAATGTCACTTTTCATATTAATGGTAATGAGCATATGATACACTTTTGGAAGAAACAGCCTCAAGTTCATAGTATCAACTCCATTGAAAAAATTCCAACGATTATTATTGGAGACTTTGAATTCCCTCTTCCTACTATCAAGAAGAAATATGATATACTTATTGTTGGGGATATACATATCCCCATTGAGGTAACTTAGTGTTATTCGAAAATTCTTTGGTGTCATGTTATTCGAAAGAAGTTTGTTAATAAGACTTGATCAACCTTATTGATGGATTCCTTTTGATGTGCATCAAATGGATGAATTTAGAAAGTATAACTTTGTGTACCCAACTTTTTTTTCTGTTAGTTAGATTAAATTAAGTAAGAATGCTATTATTTTTTCTATTTTCTGAGTTTCCCGTGCAATAAAAAAGTGACCTAAAAATAAAAGTTCTTCAAATGTCTTGAAAATGGAGTATGATTTTTTTGGAATATTTAAAATTTTCTGGCACTGAGCACACTACAGGGGGTTGCACCAGTGGGCCACAAGCCCACAAGGTGCGGCCATCCCCCTGGTCGCGCCTAGCTGGCTTGTGGGTCCCACGTGGCCTCCCTCCACTTATTCCAGCACCTATCCACTTCATATTCCTCCAGAAAAAATCCCACCATTGCCCAAACCCGTGTTCTAGCTCATTTTGCTGCCATTTTTGATCTCCTTGCTCAAAGCTTCATTCGCAAAACTGTTTTGGGAGATTGTTCCTCGGTATGTGACTCCTCGAATGGTCCAATTAGTTTTTGATCTAGTGATTTATATATTGCAAATTGTTGCTGCTGTGGTGACCTTGTTTTTGAGCTTGCATGTCAAATTTATATGCATGGTCCCAAGTAGTTTTGATTCATGATATAGCCTCTAGGCACTTGACGGAGTAGTTGCTATGAGTTTTGTTGAGTTTTGTTCATCTTTATTATGAGCCACCAATAATTTAAGAATTTTTTGGAAGAAGAAAAAAAGTTGAGGAAGGTGTTTCAAGGGGGATCATCGAGCAAGAAGGCCTCGAGACTCACGACATGTGAGCCCAACCTTGAACCACCGAGGGCAGCTCAAGTGTGACCTTGTGAATGGCCATCTGATCAATTCATGAGTGATGCCGGTTTCAAGGAAGAATTCTACGCATACACAAGAAATGTTGGCCTTGAGGAATTCGTGTCGGACAAGTGCAAGCAATACCAGCAACTCACGGATTCTTTCGTGCGGAGGTTTGAATTTTTGCTCAATCGTAATAAACCTTCTGTCCTATTTGACCTTTATGACAAATCATATACTTTGGATATCGAGGATCTTAATCATGCATGCAAAATTCCACAATGGGGTAGCTATAGTGATCGGCACAAAACTGAATATAATGATTTTCTTGCTAGCGTTACCGTCGGAGAAACTAGAAATATTACACAGGCTACCATGCGGAGCATTCACTTTCCGGCCATTCATTATTTTGGTCTATTCATAGGTAGATGTATTAACGGTAAAACTGAGCATAGCCACCTTTGTGCAACTAATCTTAGTATTCTTAAGAGTGTAGTAATGGGCGAAAGCCGATATAACTTAGGAGCCATTATTACTAGAAGGTTGCATAACAATGCTAAGGATGGAGATTTCTTTGTTGGGATTTATGCCAGTCATTTAACTAATTATCTTGGGGTACCAATACACGGAAATTATATTGAGTTACCACCTTCTTTTCTTGATTATGAGGCTTTGGTACGTTTTTCAGTTTCTCGAAAGGAACGAACAATCTCTCCAATACTGACTAATTTTTGATAGACAGCGTGCTGTCCATGTCACCCTTCCTGCTCCTGCCTTCTTTAAATTTCAGGAAAAACAAAGATACGTTATAACCAGAGAGGAGGCAGACAAGTACGCGAGGAGCGCGGAATCAACTCATCTTCATGCCGCAGTCGTTTTGGCAGTAGCCGCCGCAGCCCAGTGAAACCCCAAGTATGACTTCGGATATTAACTGGGCCAGCCATGTCCATAGACCAACTTAGGCCACAATCCTAAGCTTGGGGGAGTACGTATTTCTCACCGACTTTACATTCATGTTCACACACTCATCTAAGTAGTCGGTGGTCATACTCTTTCATTGTACAATCCATGGTAGTTTATTTTCTTGTTTCACTTTCTCCTTGTGTGTTTATTTAACTTTGAGCAAAATACAAAAAAATAGTTCTAGCTTTATTTTCTAGTTTCTTAGTTGTAGCATTAAAAAAACCAAAAATATTTTCCGTTCTTCTTTTGCTTGTTGGGAGCTTTCCCGTGTAAATAGTTTTCTCGTTCTTGTTTTGAGTTTTTCTTTCTTTGGGTCGTAAGGAGAAGACAACGATGAAAATGTCGAGTGGAACTCATATATATTATTGTTTACCTATTAGAGATCCCATATTACCTTGTCTTCTCCTTTGAGTTATTGTTTGCAGATTCCAGCTTAGTCCAATGCACGTGCACTCTTATTATTATCCACACCATTCGGTCGTGCAAGTGACAGGCAATAATGACGATATTTGATGAAAAGGTTGAGATGGAGAAAGCTGATATGAACTTGACTTATCTTGCTTTTGTAAATATTATTAGCTCATCGTTCCAAATTCAATTCATCATGGGTGAAACATATTTGCAATGACAATTAGAGATTATAGTTACTCAGGCCATGCTTAATTAGCTAAGAGTGGATAATGGTTTGTTTTGGGTGCCAACATGTATATTAAAATGGTTGTGATGTAGTAGGATGGGATGGTATCCTCCTCTAAACGAACCAAGTGGCTCGACTTGGCACATGTTCATGCATGTAGTTGAAACAAAATCTACATAGGCTCCACGATATTTATGTTCATAGTGATTTATATCCTACTCATGCTTGCATTCAATGTTGGTTAATCTCAAAGCATGTTGATGACCATGTTGCTCTCTAGTTGGTCGCTCCCCAGTCTTTTGCTAGCCTTCACTTGTACTAAGCGGGAATACTGTTTGTGCATCCAATCCCTCAAACCCAAAGTTGTTTCATATGAGTCCACCATACCTACCTATATGTGGTATTTACCTGTCGTTCCAAGTAAATTTGCATGTGCCAAACTCTAAATCTTCAAATAAACATTCTGTTTTGTATGCCCAAATCACTCATGTGGCGGCTAGGGGTCATCAGTATCTTCCATGCTAGGTGGGTTGTTCTCATGATATGTGTTGATTCAATATCAGTCACGAGAAAGTGTCTGGTAATCGGGATGCCCAGTTCCATGCTCGAAATAAAATAAAAATATAATTAAACAAAACTCCCCCAGGACTGTGTTTGCATGGACGGTACCCATGGATTCGGCTCGCCGTGGAGTGTGACTGGTTGGTGGACGGGGGTAAAAACTTTATCATTCTGTTTGGGAACTGCCTATAATGTATCTAGCATGGAGGATATTGGAAACCTTTTTGGTTGTTATGTGAGCAATGAAAGCATACTGCTCAAAAATCATTACTTATCTCTGTTTTCAAAACTCGAGCTCTAGCACCTCTGAAAATCAATGCTTCCCTCTGCGAAGGGCCTTTCCATTTACTTTATTGTTGAGTCATCATCTTCTTATAAAAGGCACCATTTAGAGAGCACCACCGTCATTTGTATGCTTGATGTTAAGTGATATTGAGTATGAACATGACTTGATCTCTCTCACCGTGAATTACAATGTTTAGTCAGTTCTTGTTCTTTAGAGGTGGTCTGCATTTATGTTTTGCTGTCTCACAAAGGGCTAGCGAGATACCATTTTGTCATATTGTATCATGATTGTTTTGAAAAAGTGTTATCATCCGAGAGTTATTATTACGCTAGTTGATACGTCATTGATATGAGTAAATGTAGGACTTAAATGTTATTGTGAACGTGGTTAGTCCATGAGCTTTGCTGAAAATCTGAACATCAGTTGGACATATTTAGAACAACAAGATCAAACAGAGTTTGTAAAAGTTTTTCTTTATCACTTTTAGTTTATCAACTGAATTGCTTGAGGACAAGCAATGGATTAAGCTTGGGGGAGTTGATATGTCTCCATCGTATCCACTTTTCCAAACCCTTTTGCCCTTGTTTTGGACTCTAATTTGCATGATTTGAATGGAACTAACCCGGACTGACGTTGTTTTCAACAGAATTGCCTTGGTATTATTTTTGTGCAGAAATAAAAGTTCTTAGATCATCCTGAAAATTTACGGAGAATATTTTGGAATTAATAAAAAATACTGGCGCAAGAAGTAAGCAGAGGGGCCGCACCTGCAGGCCACAAGCCTGCTAGGTGTGGCCACCCTCCTAGCCATGCCTAGCAGGCTTGTGGGGCCCTCATGGCTCCTCCGACCTCCTCTCTAGCTTCATATAACCCTATTCGCGGATAAAACAATCAGAGAGAAGATTTCATCACGTTTCATGATACGGAGCCGCCACCACCTCTTGTTCTTCCTCGGGAGACCAGATCTGGAGTCCGTTTTGGGCTCCGGAGAGGGGAATTGATGCCATCATCATCACCAACCATACTTCATCGCCAATTCCATGATGCTCTCCATCGTTCGTGAGTAATCCCATTGTAGGCTTGGTGGACGGTAATTGGTTGGATGAGATTTATCATGTAATTGAGTTAGTTTGGTTAGGGTTTGATCCCTAGTATCCACTATGTTCTGAGATTGATGTTGCTCTGACTTTGCTATACTTAATGCTTGTCAGTAGGGCCCGAGTGCCATGATTTCAGATCTGAACCTATTATGTTTTCATGAATATATATTTTTCTTGATCCTATCTTGCAAGTTGTAGACACCTATTACGAGTTGTGATCCGCATCCCTAGGGTGACAATAACTGGGATTCTTTCCAGTGATTACCGTAGTTTGAGGAGTTCATGTATTCACTAAGTGCTAATGCTTTGGTCCGGTTCTCTATTAAAAGGAGGCCTTAATATCCCTTAGTTTCTATTAGGACCCCGTTGGCATGGGAGGGTAGGACAAAAGATGTCATGCAAGTTATTTTCCATAAGCATGTATGACTATATATGGAATACATGCCTACATTACATTGATGAAATGGAGCTAGCCCTCTGTCACCCTATGTTATAACTATTACATGATGAATTTGTTATAACTATTACATGATGAATTACATCAACATAATTATTCATCACTGATCCATTGCCTATGAGTTTTCCACATATTGATCCTTGCTAAGTTACTTCTCTGCTGCTACTGCTACAATCACTACAAAACTGCTGCTGTTACTTTTGCTACCGTTATCATTACTTTTGTACTACTTTGCTACTAAATACTTTGCTGCACATATTAAGTCTTTCGGGTGTGGTTGAATTGACAACTCAGCTGCTAATACTTGAGAATATTATTTGGCTCCCCTTGTGTCGAATCAATAAATTTGGGTTGAATACTCTACTCTCGAAAACTGTTGCGATCCCCTATACTTGTGGGTTATCAACACATAATTTTATTTTGAAACAATAAGAACATCATTAACTCTATCTAAAGTTTCTTAATGTTAGAATCAGCAAGACGCAAGTTTAGGGACACTCTTCAATATTAGTGAGACCAAGCACATCACATTAAAATTTAGGTATAGTTGAAACACTAGCACCAAGGTCACACAAAGCATTGCATTCGTATTTATTTGTATTTATCTTTATATTAGGTTCACATTCATCATGCAATTTTCTAGGAATATAAACTGCGAGCTCAAGTTTCTCATCATAAGCTTTTATCATAGCTTCTACTATGTGTTTAGTAAAAGCTTTGCTTTGTTCGTAAGCATTGGGTGAGCTAATAATGGATTGAAACAATGAAATTCATTCTACTAAAGAGCATGCATCATAATTAAAGTCCTTGTTATCCAAGATAGTGGTCAAATAACTAGTTAAAGTTTGACCTCTCCAAACCCACTTTTTTAGTTATAGCATTAAAATCATCACCCTCCAAGCAAACGAGATGCTCCTCAACTAAAGTTGACTCATCTCCAGTCACTTTATCATTCATATTCAGATAAGTAAACGAATATTCAATAGGAGAAACACCAATCATTTTAAGATCTTCATCATGATTCCTGTAAAAACTGGGTGGAAGAGCTTTTTCTAAGAATTATCACTTATCTCTCAACTTAGCAGTCCTCTAATTACTTTCAATTATAGATAATTTGATAGATTTAATAGTCTCATTAAAATCATGCTTGGGTGGCAAAGATTTATTTTCAAGAGTTTCAACATCAAGAGCAATTTTATCCATGTTTCTAGCCAAAGTATCAATCACATGCAACTTTTCTTCTACCATAGTGTTTAAAACCTTTTGAGAGTTAATAAATTCTTTAATTGTGTTATCAAGATCAAAAGGTATCCTATTAGTATTTGTACAAGAAATTCCATAGTTTTTAGAGGAATTACCGACATACAGTCTAGCATTGAAATTTCTTCTATAAGCATTGTTATTGAAATCATTTCACGAGATGAAGTTCACATCAATAGCATCATTATTGAGTTAAATCAAAGTAGAAAAAGGCATATCATTGGTATCAATATTATTATTTTTATTAGCAACCATATTCATAAGAGCATCCACTTTTTCACTCAAAGTAGTGATTTCTTCAACAAAATTTACCTTCTTACTAGTTGGAGCCCATTCGATATGCCATCGAGAATAATTTGTCTTAATGTTGTCCAGAAGTTTTTTGTCCTCTCCTAAGGTTACATCCATAAAAGTACCACTTGTGACAGAATCTAGAAGATTTCTAGACACAAAGTTTAGTCTAGCATAGAAATTTTGGATAATCATCCACAAGTTTAAGCCATGAGTTGAACAATTTCTTATCATTAATTTCATTCTCTCCCAAACTTGTGCCACATGCTATTGATCTTGCTTTTTAAAATTCATTATTTTATTTCTAAACGATATGATCTTATCAGGAGGAAAATACTTGGCAAGAAAAGCATCTTTACACTTATCCCATGTTCATATACTATTACGAGGTAAAGATGAAAACCAAGCTTTAGCTTTATCTCTTAGTGAAAAAGGAAATAGTTTTAATTTCACAGTGTCATTATCCATATCCATTGTTTTGCAAAACAGATAATTAAACAAAGGTATTAAGATGTGATGCGGGATCCTCATTAGGACTTCCCGAAAATTGATCTTTCTTGACATGATTCGGCAATGCAGCATCTCAAATGCCTCCGCACTAGTGGCGGGTGGTATAGGGGTACTAATAAAATCATTATTATTAGTATTTGAGAAATAACACAACTTAGTAGTATCTTGAGACATGGTGGCCGAACAAGCAAAGTGACAAGCAAGACAAGTAAACTAGCAAGTAAAGCAAAGTAGAAGTAAACCAATAACTAGCAAAGGTAATTTTTTTTGTTTGTTATGAGACACACTAAATATAACAGAAAATAAAAAAAGAACAAGTGAATTAAAATTTGTGCGAAGTTACTTGAGAGTTGCTGATGGTATTCCCCGACAACGGCGCCAGAAATCCTTCCTGATACTCGTGATCTGCGTTGGGTTTTCCATGAAGAGGAACGGGTTATCGCAGCACAAAGTGCATAAGTATTTACCTCAGATATGAAACCAATGTTTGTTGAACCAATAGGAATACCAATCTTCAACCATCTTCAGGGGTTGCACACAAAAGAACAAACAACTTGCACCCAACGCCAACAATAGGGTTGTCAATGCCCTTGATCTCCTTATTTGCAAGCAAGTGAGTTGTGTAGATAATTATAACTTGCAAACTAAAATAAAAGCAAATAAATAACATAAAGCTAATGATAGAGTTTGTGAGTATATAAATGAATAGACCCGGGGGCACATAGTTCTCTAGTGGCATCTCTCATAGAAATAGCATACGGTGGGTAAACAAATTACTGTTCGGTAATTGATAGAAAAGTGAAGAATTATGCGACTTTCATGGCAATGATCATGTGTATGTAGGTATCATGTCCGTAAGAAAATAGACCGACTCCTGCCTGCACTTATTACTATTACTCCACCCATCGAGTGCTATCTAGCATGCATCTAGAGTATTAAGTAAAACAGAGTAATGTTTGGAGAACATTGACATGATGTAGATAAAGTAAACTCAATCAATATGAATAAACACCATCATTTTAACCTTAGTAGCGGCAACACAAAGATGCAACTTGTGATCTTTTGTCAATGAGAGATAGAAACTTGCCAGGATGAACTTACTACAACGCACCACTCCCATTGAAGAAATATCAATCTAGTTGGCCAAACTATCTCAATGGATCAGAGAGCATTACGAAGCTATGATGATCATGCAAATAAGAATATTAGCATTCAACTTTGACTCAAATACTTTTCATGAATAATCTGAACATAAATTCACAATTCATCGGATCCCAACAAACACACCATACAGAGGGGTTGCATCAGATAGATCAAGGCAAAGATGTGATGAACAATGTACTGAAGATCGAGAGAGAGAGAGAGAGACATTACAATCTAGGTACTACCTACGGACCCACAGATCTGTTGTGAACTACTCACACATCATGGTGAGGGCAACAAGGTTGATGAAGAGGCCCTTCATGATCGATCTCCCCTCCGGTAGGGTGCCAGAACAGAGGTGTAGATGGCCTCCTGTCAGAACAGAGACTTGCAGTGGCTGCAAAAGTATTCCGGGAGCGCTGCTAGGGTTTTTAGGGTAACAGAGAATTTTGGGGCCAGAGAGGGGCATAGGGAGGCAGCCGACGGGGCCCAAGCCATTAGGGCGCGCCCCTAGTGGCGCATCGTGTTGGGTTGTGGGCTCCTCCTGGCTCCTCTAGCCTCCTCCCTAAGCTTTCGGGTCTTCTTTTCGTCCAAAAAATATCATCAAAAAGTTTTGTGGCAATTGGACTTCGTTTGGTACTGTAAGCCTAAAAACTCAAAAACATGCAGAAAACAGCAGGTGGCACCGGGCACTAGGCAATAGGTTAATGCTCAAAAATATTATAAATTGGTAAATGAACACCCAAAAAGTATCCTAAAATGATAATATATTAGCATAGAACAATAAAAATTATAGATACGTTGGAGACGTATCAAGCTCGTGTGGGCGCCCAACGAAATGGCAAGATCATTCGCGCTTGTCCACTAGCAAGGGGTACATCGGTACGTCTTGCGCTATGAGGTAGAGGAGGTGCAGCACTGCCTCAACACTGGGAAGACGCTGCACACCAGGGAGCTGCTGACGAGGGGCTACCGAAATACTGCCCCCAGGAGGGATTATTAGTTTTAGTATTGTTCATTTTAATTTATGCATTGTACATAGTAGTTAACTATCAAAACGTATAAGTGATGATAGTATATATATATTATGTCATGAACTAATGAGAAAATAATACATATTATGAATTCCATTTTTCTATCTGTTTTCGTATACTATTTTGTACACTACTACAGAATGGTCCAAACACAACACATCAATCAGAGACCCTTCGACGAAACTGTCTTGCGATCCATCAATCGTAAATGGTATAGTTCAAGCTCTGTCGCCAATGATGAAAACCGTGCGTGATGAAGGAACAAATTAATATGATTCAAAAAATAGTTGCGTGTGTGATGTAGTGCATACAGTTTGTTCTTCTGAACTATTTGCGATTATGGAAGATAACAGAATGTGTTAACAAACTATATACGTGTGCGTAGTGCGGCATACAGTTCACTCGAAAAAATTGTTTGTGTTGGTCGAGTAGAACACAAACGAGTTAGCCTAAGAAGGTCTATGTGATACCCGGCAAATAGTTCATTCATCAGAACTGTGTGGCAAGACCAATAATAACCCAAACGATTCATCCTGACACCATGTGTGTTGTGGGTACCCGGCAAACAGTTCATTCATTAGTACTATGTGGGAAGACCAATAATAACCCAAACGATTCATCTTGACAACCTGTGTGTGTTGTTGGCACATGGTTGTTGCTAATAATTGTATGACATGTGATTTTCTTTGTTTGCACAACATCTATATGCTTTGTATACATAACACCAATATTGTTGTTGCATAACCAATTTGAACATACAGTTACATAAGTGACTACACAACACATGCACATTCCTCAATATAAATTTACAAGAAGTAGGCGATCACCAAATCATAATGTTCTTTTGATGTCGGCTGCCGACACGGCTCTGCTTGTGGCTATCCCTCGCTGTCTGTAGGAAGGAGGCACTTCCTTATGTTAATGAGTCTCTTGTACATCTCGTAGCTAGTGTATGCGTACTTGGTCACGTACTTGATGTGTTGTTCATCCAGTTCATTCATCCAGGACGTGTGCCAAGCAATCTTGTCCTTGTGGCACTCAGCCTGCTTGTCTCTATAGTAGGGGTCGATGATGTCCGCAGCAAGGTCAACCAGGGAGTCATTCTGCTTCTTCTTCTTGAAGCCCCAGACCTTGTAGTGACCTTGGATGTTGACAGGCTTCTCACAGGACAAGCCCGAAGTCTTGAGAACCTTTAGATCGTTGGTCATGTCCACCATGGCGAACCTATAGTCGAGGTTGTTTACAAACCTGGCTAAACGCTCGCAAGGCCTTGTGGCCATGAAATAGTGGTAGATGAGCATGTGATGGCACACGCACAACTGGGCGAGGGCAACCTTGGGATCAAGCCCGGCATGACCACTAGTGTACTCGAGGTCGAAGCCGGACACTTTGTACTTGTCCTCCTCAGCAAGAAGCTGCTCCAACATGTTGATGGAGTTCACCACCATGACCGGGTTGTTGGTGTACACCTTCGAGAGGTTTGTCTTCCTGATGTATGTGTCCACTTTGACAATAGTGGCGAACCGCCGCTCGGCGTCGACAGCCGCCATTGGATCTGCATGGGAAGGTTGAAGCGATGAAGAGATGTGCATCCTCTCTCTATTATTTGCAGTTGTGGGTATGCTTCTTGTGTTGTGTGGCGCAATCGGAAGGTGGAAGAGATGAAGGTAAATGGTCGCATCAACCGCATGGCAGTTTTTGCGGCGCTTAACTCCATGGTGGCGCCGGGAGCAGTGCAACCACTTGCATATGGCTCCCTGAACGTATGTGATTAGTCACGCGTGGACGTCGACAGAGCGGGCATGTACGGACGTGAGCATAGCACGCCATGGCCTCATGCGTACATTCATTCATGACAGTGCATACAGAACGACATTTTTCTTTGTAATAAAATGCTAACGGTTTTCTTACTATTAACCATCTGCTTACTTGTCCTTTCTCCCACCTTCCTCCCATCTTGTCACCGTGTCGCTGCATGAGGATTCCAATGCATGCTTTGGGAGGGATCGGGTTCCCGCGCAAGCTTCCCACCTAGCTCGCCGAAATGCCCCAAACACCCAATGCTTCGGGAGCGCATGGAGTTTCTTTTGGGCTTCGGGGTTCCCGTGCAACCACGCAGGAACACACAAAAAGCTTCCTGCCCGGCTCGCCTTGGCTGCCTGCTTTATAAACCCTCACAACTAGCCTCTCCACAGCGCATTCATCCCCTCCCTGTCCAGAGCTTCCCAAGTTTGCCTCTCCCCCAATCAGCAATGGCACATGTCCGTCGTTGTCGCTCCACCACTCCGCCAAAGGGCAGCTCTAGCTGGGAGGCTGCACCACGTCGGCAGTGTAATACCCGGAAGTGTGTAGTGCATGTGTCTTCCTTGCAGGCTATGCGCATGGCACCCGCCACATGCTCCTCCACATTTTCACGAAGGTAGCTTTTGTTGCCAACCTCCATGGCCCCCACCCCATCACCGGCCACCATTTTTGCCACCCCACCAGCTGCCTCCTTGGCCGCCACCACACCAGCGTCCGCCCTGGCAACCACAACACGGTCATCCGTTGGGTCCATCACCTGGTCCGACACCGTGACCCGAAGGCATGAGGAGGAGGCCGTCGCCGAAGCACAGCTGCTTGGCTTTTGCGTCACTCGCCTAGCATGCTACATCAACTTCCTACATGAGGAGGAGGAGTGCTAGGTCGAGCACGCAAAGAGGCTTACTGCCCCCGTAGTCACAGGAGACACCCAGCTATGGTGCGGAATGAGGAGATCTACACTGAGTGCCGCTTCAAGGAGGGGTGCCAAGAGCGGTGAGGGCAGAAGCGGCAGTCGACGAATTCGACTCCTCTAGCTCATCGGTAGGCTTCTACTCCTCTGTCTCTTACCGAACGCGCTCGGTAGAGGATAAGGCTGTTGGCAGTAGCACGAAGCCCCTCCGGAGTAGGATTTAGGGACTATATTGTTCAGTTCATCTAACTATAGATATGATTGAACTATCCCACCTACTTCAAATTAGCTAGTATATATCGTAGAACTAGCTATTTCAGTACGTGGTTGCTGACAAATGGCGAAAAGTTTGGTCGATTCAGCTGTCGAGTTGAACTATTTGTACAAAGACCAATGGTTGATCTATGAATGAAATATATGTTTACTGAATTTCAGTTACAAAATTGCATCAGTATAGTGATTTTGTTCCTGTAAAATTGGACAAATCTCAGTGTTTCCAATTTGACAAATGAAAATTTACCCAATATGACATATTTGAACCTTACCTGGCTCGTGCTGCCAATGCATTGATTGGTGCTTACATGGGGTGCTTGGTGTATTAAATGTCTTAGCAACCCAAGTCCACAATGCATGGTTGCTAAGGTCCCTTCATTTAATGATTGAGCAACTAAACTCTTGCATGCATTGATGAGTTTCCTTCATTTAAGTGTTTAGTCAAGGTTCACGCGCTTGGCATTGTTTCTTCATGTGGTCACCAAACTCATATCTCTCCTTAATTACCTTCCCACAACATATTTTTTGCGTACATGGCAACCTCAGCAGTTAGCACCAGTACAAGTTGTAGCATCAGGAAGGGCGCACGGGTCATTAATCACAACCGTTTGCAATGATGCAATGAAAAAATTCCTTCGCGCCAGATTTTCTCTTGGCTTTGTAGGGAAGGAACAATTGCCCTCGGTTTGCATATGAATATTTAGTCTGAAACGTCTTTGACGACTGGCAAAGGACACGCCACTCGAATGAGTGTGCATAGGGCACTGCTCGCATGCCACCCATCTACTCAAACACCTGTCGGCATGCTACCCTCTTGCCAATACAAGTAGCGACACGTTGCCCGTCCGTAGAATGTCCATGAATCATAAATAATATGCCCGTTTGTGATGTTAACGTGACCAATTTTTGTTCCAAAATGCCTTTGTTGGCTATTAATAATGGTTTCTCTTTGTCTCAAAGTGGACACTAAATATACCACAACATATTCGTGCTTTATATGATGAGGTCCTTCCCAACATAGAACTTGTGACTTTAGTTCATATTTGAATTATGTACATTAAATGCACATGAAACTCAATTAGTGTATAAAAATCCATATGAACCCTTTATAATTTCATATTTTTGCAGTACACATGTATTGCTTTATGTTGCTTCTAGAAAAAATTAAGGAGAGAAGAGGCATCCGATGTCGTTTCACGAGCAGATGTGGCATGCATATGTTCCCTAACGGAACCATTGGACGTAGCTTATTGTGTGAGAACCTCCGGTTTGTAAGAGGCTTGTGAAAAAACATGTCCAAGTTGGTATTTTTGTTACCACGACATATGTGTGCCTTGTAGTGACACCATTCCAAGTTTCATGAATTTCTGATAGAGTTTTGGATTTACGAGAATTTGGAAACCAAGTTTCTCGATGTTTGTGGTCGAGCCAACATGCTTAGATGTTTAAAATTCGTTCTCATTTCTTCCATGTGACCTAACACATGCATCCAAGGACACATATATGTTTTTTCAACCCATCTTGCATCCACAGACCTTGAGATTGTAGATCAAATTTGAATTATGCACATTAAATAATGCATTGAAAACTCAATTGATGTATTTAAAATCCATATGATCCGTTAATTTATTCATATTTTTTTCTCTTCTCAACTACATGTCTATGTTGTTTCTATAAAGAAACCCAAGGAGAGAAAAGACATCAGATGTCTTTTCACCCACATATGTGACATGCATGTATAATGTTCTCTATCGAAACCACAAAGCTTCTTATGAGGAGCTCCGATTTGTAAGGGGATTGTGCAAGAACATGTCAATTTTGGACAATTTTTTTACCATGGCATATGTGTGCCCTTGTCACGACACCGTGCCAAGTTTCATGAATATGTGACAAGTTTTGGACTTATAGGAATTTTAAAACCAAGTATCTCAACATTTGCGGCTGAGCCAACAGTCAGTGAGATATTAAAAATCCATTCACATTTCTTGCGTGGGACCTAGACATGAATCTAGGGAAAGGCATATATTTTTCCAACCAATTTTTCGTGTGTTGGACCTTGTGATTGTAGTTCAAATTTGAATTATGCACATTAAACGTCTAGAAAACTCAATTAATGTGTTAAATAGGTCTCACGAACCCTAGAAAAAAATCCATAGATTAGCATGACTATCATGTTGCTCTATGGTGACTCCAGAAATAAATTCAAGGCGAGAAGAGACAATGGATGATGTTTCGCACATACAATGTGAACTTTCCCTATCGTGACACACGACTTTCTTGTGAGAACCTTCGGTTTGTAAGAGGCTTTGTGACCAAACTTGTCCAAAACTGGGCAATTTTTTTACCACAACAAACACAATAGGCCAATTGATGGCACCATGCCCAAATTTTATGAATTTCTATCTAGCTTTGCATTTACATGAATTTAAAAACTGAGTTTCCCGATGTTTGTGGTCAAGCTAAGACGATGATATGTTTGAAATTCATTCCCATTTCTTGTGTGCGACCTAAACATGCAGCCCTGGAAACGTATATGGTTTTTCGACATATTTTCATGAGCTGGACCGTGTGATTGTAGTTGAAATTTTAATTATGCACATTGAATGCCTAGAAAACTCAATTAATGTACTTAAAAGGCCAAACGAACACTGTAAGATTCCATTTTTTCACACGACACATTCATGTTACTCTATGGAGACTCTACAAATAAATTCAAGGCAAGAAGAAATATCATGTGTTGTTTCGTACATGAAATGTGAAATTTCCCTACCATAACCACATGAATTCTTATGAGAATCTTCAGTTTGTAAGAGGTTTGTGCCAAAACTTGTCCCGGACTAGGCATTATTTTTACCACAACACACATGCGCCATGACATGACACCATGCCAAGTTTCATGAATTTCTCACCATATTTGGATTGACTAGAATTTGAAAACACGGCTTCTCAAAGGCTACGGTCGAGCGAAAATACAGAGAGGTTTAGAATTCATTTAATTTCCATTTCTTGCATGGGACCAAAACATGTATCAAGTGACAAATAGATGATTTTCAACACATTCAGGTGCACTCTAGTATGTGCTTAACTGCAATTCAAATTTGAACTATGCACATGAAATGTCTAAAGAACTATTTAAATGTTTAGAAGGGCCTAAACAACCTTCAATAATTCCATATTTAACACACAGTCCTATAGTTACAAGTTCACTAAAGATAAATGTCATTGCCATCCAAACACCTTCAATTGCCAATGTAACTTCATTTTTCGTTTGAATAAAATCAAATGTATCGCAAACAGTTCTTGATCATGAAACATGTGTGATGTGGTATATAACTATCTTGGGCCAATCCTCATATATACATGGATTAGGACGGAAGCTTTAGTCCACCGCCGGAGAATCAAACACACAGTCACACTTGTTCCCCAAGACCATTGTACTGTTCAAGCATCGTCGGTGAAAGATGGGGACGTCGATCCGCATCATGAGGGCAACTTCAGCGACCCACTTCGTCCTCAGCACGGCTGCATTAGCCATGAACGCGTTCACAACATCCTTGAGCATGGCCGCACTCTCTGACAGGGCGGCTATGGCTGCTAAAAGGGAGGATGTTGCCTCTGAGATGGTGAAAACAACATCCACGGTCGGGATAATAAATGGAGAGAATGGAACAACAGTTGTCCGTTCCTCGGCGGCCGCTATAGCCCTGATGGCGGCTACCCACGCCTATGCCGATGCCACCCATGCCAGCTCGTGTCAGTCACCGCACAAATAGCAGTGGCCTTCTCCGACAACGGTCGGCAACCTAAATCCTAAGAGTTGGGAATCACCAAGAGCGCTCGGTCAGCCGTCCATTCGTCGGTAGCCTCAGTTGCCAAGAGGGAGGCTATCAATGACCGGACCGCGGCCGCCACACCAAACTCGTGGCGATGGATGCCATGGATCCCCTTCCCTTGGAGGTCGTTGAGCGTGAGCTGGTCATGGAGGATGCAGCACATATAGATGAGTGTCAGGCAGAACATTAGTCTTTATTTAGAGCTCTGGTCTTTTGTTAGAGTAATGTTTAGTTCAACCAACTCTGTTTAATTGCTCGATTAAGTAAGTGTGGGCTGTGGTGTAGGCTCTTTTGTGCAGTACCCATATTAGCAATTGATGTTAAATTAGGCATCGACAGCGATGACCATTATAACTAGGGAAATTCAGACCAAAATTTGCCATCATGTCCCCATTCCATCTTCCAATTGAAAATGAAATTGAAGTTCATCACAGACAATTTTTTGGAACGAACCATATGCAATGTAGTGCCCAATCTTACGTTGGAAGCTTGGAGACAAACAATTGCACGTCTAAGTTCATCACACACGGGGTATAGCACATGCTTCGTTTGGGCTGCCGCGGAAATATCTACCTCCCTCGCCACCATGTAGCAATTAAAAGCCACATTTCCCCCTTTTCCTCTACCTTTCCTAGTTCAAACCTTCACTTCTTGCTTGCAGCACTGCCTCCTTGCCGACGACGCTCCTTCCTGTTGTTCGGCCTCATTCATCTAGTCAGGTAATCAACACCTCCCCAATACCCCCTCACCCCTCCTCCTCCATCCCACATGGCCCAACCGGCATGAAACCTTCCACCCAAATCACCGCCCCATCCTCGAAATAATCATCGCCGAAAGCCATGGTGCATGCAGTATAGCCAGGATCACAAATAGCATTTGGCTGCAGAGAAGCAAATCGCGGTTGCACACGCAGATGAGGCAGGTAACGATTCCATGCGTGCTGGCCCATAGATATTGGAGGAGAACCTCACCGTCGAGGCCACAATCGACGCCTCGCGCATTGACACCACCACGCGGTTGGCTGCTATAAAGGACAACTCATGGTCTTTTCTCGAGGCACCGCTGGTGCATTTGGCAAAGACTTCAATGTGTTTCCCAGGATCAGGCCATCAACACTACTAGGGGTGCACCCATGGTGTGGAGGCCTCGCCCTCTTCCAAGTTGAAGGAGCCCATCATCATCGATATCTCCGACGATGAGGAATAGCTTGTTTTTCTTAGCTTTATCACTAAGGACCAATGTTCACCTAGCTATGCCGGTTAAGCATGATTCGTTTACCTGTTGTGTGCGCTGATACTACCTTTCATTTAGAAATTCTGGTGAAATGTCCAATGTAATGCTACTGCAACCTGACCTTCTAGTATGTTCTATTTTGATTTGTGGTGCTTAGTTCGTTGTTTCGTTCATTTGTTGGGGTGATCATTTAACTATTTAATTCAATCCTAAAATGTGATGTATGATTGTTGTTGGTACAATTTTGAATTGTTATGCATGTGACGAATATATCAAATTTGGATGTACTAAATACATGTGAAACATATAGAATTGCTATATTTCCTAGTTTTTAGCATCGTTGGTTTAGATAATTGGCTTTTCCATGTGGCTCGAACTAATCTGTTGGATCATCAATGTGTTTATTTTCCATTAACATATTTCACTGATAGTATGCCAAATATCACTTGTAACCTAATCAATATTTGTCTTAAATATGCTGAAGGGGGAAACAATGGGGGCACTAAAGTTTACCATCGAGGTTTGCACATCCATGGTTGTTTGGATAATAGCATATTATTGTGCAATTGTAGAAATCATTGTAATATTAATGTTTTTAATAATTTGTTCACATGTAGCTCCTTCTTAAACCTGATCATTCTTTGGGCTGGGTCGGATTCGGGCCGGGCTTGGCAAAGCCCGAAGAAACAATCCCAAGCCCGAGCCCGGCCCTACCTGACCAAAAACACATGAAAACTGTCATTTTTATTTAAATTAATCATATTCGGGATATTGTATTAATTGTTTATACTTATATTTTGAATAAATATATATATATATATCAACATTTTGGGCTTTATTCAGGCTCCCGGGTCGGACTTCGGACGAGAAAGTGAATCCCGAGCCCGGCCCGAACATCGGGCTTCGGATTTGGGACTTCGGGCCGGGTTGTCCACGAACAGGTCTAGTCCTGTTGTAAGAGGATTAGACCCACTTTTGACCCTTTTGCATGTGGGGAAATGAGGTGTCCTTGAATATCAGTCAGATCAAGAAACTTGGAAAGATTGTTAAGATAAAGAAACTAGCTACGAAAAACAACAAGATGTTTGTCTGCACAATGAAGAACACATCAGTCAACTATAGGATGGTACCATCTCTTTCACCTTGTCATTTTCCCTTTGCGCCATTTAAAATTTTAGAAAAGATATTTATGAGTATGTTTGTTTTCAGTCCTTCTCAAGGCAGCTCATCGATGATTACGTATCAAACCAATTATATGATCACGAGGCGATGAAGGTATTCATACAGCACCCACGGTATAATCTTGAAGTCTTCCTTAAGAGTACGAGGGGTAGGCGGGCAATCATCCACAAGCACTGGCCTAAAGTTTCAAGGACCTTCAACATCATCGAAGGCTCAATATTCGCCTTCCTCTTTAACAGTTTTCTAGATGAGATTCATCGGTCTATTTACTGTCTAAGATGATACTTAATTTCCAAACGTTTTAGATGTTGCATTTGAAACTTTGTCTTGTTGTGCAATTGGGTAGCTAGGTTGTATATGCATATATGATGTTGTACCCTAATGTAATTCAATTATGAAATCTTGGTTGTCGTACTATGAATAAGACATATATTATTTGGTTGATATGAAATGTCAATTAGATTACTAAATGGATTATAAATAATAGAGCAATCAGACTGATTATTGGGGTTCCCATTGCAGATGATTTCTAAGACAACACCGTGGGCGATGACCTGAACGAACCCACATGATTTCTAGAAAGTTGGTGTGTTGGATCGGTGAGCAATCACACAGAAATTCTGGACAACAACTGTGTGCGTTAGGACACCCAATCACAAACATTTTCACATAGAAAGTGTGTGTGATGGGCAGCCCAATGCCAAATAGTTTCTTCTAGACCCCGTGAGTGATGTTTTGAGTAACGCAAACGACATAATTATAACTATCGTGTGTGATGACCACCCCTATCACAAACGATGTTATGTAGAAAATTGTGTGTGATATGCAATATGAACGGAAACGTACCCTTGGGATTCCTTATGTGGGATGCTAAGCTCATCTCACACGTGTTCCCCAATATGTCTGTTTGTGATGGGACTTCCAATTGCAAACGATATATTTTTACCCATCGTGTGTGACCAGGTGCAGGCTTCGCCGTTGGGTTTTCCTTGTCGTGTGGGATAGGCCCTCCCTATCGCTCACACATGCAAGGCGACGGTTTAAGACTACGTCACGTAAAGGGGTTAAAAACAGTTTGTATAGCACATGACTACACTAGTGTATCTAGCTTTTATCATCCACATATACAGAATGGAAAGTATACATACACACATTCAAACAAAACATATAAGAACACAAAACAGAGTACACACATTGAAACGAAGCAATAAATAGAGCAATGTTATGATTGTTGTGAATACATAGCGATCCACGTCGAAATGACTCAACGAAATAAAGCGCGTCCATGACCAGCAACCCTTGCCTATGGTAGCTCGCGGCTCTACCTGAACTCGTGCAGGCGTTCATCCAAGCGGTTGACATGCTCGCGGTACATATGGAGCGCGATCTCGAGATCCAAGTTGTCTATTTCATCGGAGATCACCATCTCGAGGATGCGACTGCCATGTTCCTCTACTGCGCCTAGGTGGACACTTGGGCCAAGGAAGCAGTCAAGCTTAGCGACCAACGCGTTGGCATTGAGCGGGTCGAGGACAAACCAAACGGCATGACCCATGTGAATGGTGTGACGGGTGTCTGGTGCAAGTATGGCGCAGTCGGTCTCTGGTGCAAGTACAGCACAGATGGCCTCTTCCCACTCCCGGCGAGGAATGGGGGTACTGACTGGACGTGTAACCAGCTACGATGCCCTGTTGACAGCAGGCAAGCGCTGATGGATCCATTCTTTCTGTGCGGCGCACCGCTCCTCTCGCTCTGCGACACTCCAATGGTGTCGTTGTGCGGCGAGCCACAGACTATCAGCACGGACGCGCCTAGATTGCTCTGCGGTGCACCATCGATCATGTTGTGCAGCGAGCTGCAGCCTCTCGACACTGACATGCCTATCTTGATCCGCGGTGCATAACTGCCATGTGCGAAGGGTCTACTCAACCCTGGCGATGACACACAACACAGTGTTATCCATCGCGTTGTCGGGGAGAGCCTCGGCCTCGACAGGTCATGGAACCTTCTTGTTTTCCTCATTGAGGATGTTATGGAAAAGGTAGCGCTTTGGTGGGTTGTCATGCTTAGAAAAGGTGGATGATCTACACGTTGTGCTTGTTGCCTTAGTGCGTCGCGCGCCTCCTAGGTTTATGTGCAATATCGCTGGGTGGTGGCGGGAAACCGGTGAGGAAATGGCGGTAAACGGTGGCGTGTTCATAAAACACCATCCATTAATGGATACTTAGCATAGAAGGAACATCAAGATAATACGACGCCTACGGGCACATTGCTCGCCCAAGGCTATGATCCATATACTTGTGTGCCCAATAGAGCACACTATTCACAGTAATGAATAATGTTCCCTTTATCCTAGTAGAGCAATGGCACAAGCGTCACAAGAAGAATTAGATGATGATCAGATGATCGTTTATCCTAGTTAACTATGCATGTAATAGTTTACTTTGGTGTGTGGAAATGTCATGTGTGAACTAGCCACCTATGTACTTGGATGTTTAATTTGGTTGTGCAATCACGTCATTATTAGTGTATATGTTGTTGTTCTGTATGCAATCACAACGCACACGGAAAATACTAGCGAAATCGCGGGTGATGAATTCATCAATCGCTGACAGTTGTATACCATGACGTGTTTGCCCACAACACATGCGACTTATTAGCAGCAATCATTTGTGTTATTATCGGTCTTCGCACATAGTTCTGATTACAGACCTGTTCGCCGCGTACCACACACATCTTGTTAAGTTGAACCATTTCTGTTCTCTTGGCTCAAGTAAACAGTTTATTCGAGTGAATTTTATGCCTTATATTGCACACACCTTTGATATGGCTGACCGTTTATGTTGTGTTGCCTAATCACAAATAGTTCATCTACGTGAACTGTATGCCGTATATCGCACACACCTTCATGTGGATACCCATTTTTGTTGTTCTACATCACCACAGACAGTTCATTGGAGTGAATCGTGCATCGCACACACAACTCTAATATGAACCGTGTTTGATGTCTCTGCCATCACAAACGTTTTGCATCTTTTTTGATGGGTTTTTTTACATCACCGTTTAGAATTAATGCATTGCACACAATTTCATGAAGGGTCTCTTATTGTAGTGTCACGTTAGCAGCATCCTGCAGTAGTGGTTTTAGACAGAATATTGTGTGGGAGAAATGATGAGTATTTTTGTTGGCTAACTCTAAGCACTTGAGAAACCAGATCATCATGGATACCTCAACCTCTTTTAATCGTATTGGCTTTCCTATGGACTCAATTGTGATTTCTAACATAAAACTAAATGTAGAGTCTTCAAGCTTGTTGCCAATGAATGGTCCTTGCATCTAGGGAATCTCCTCGCAATCCTTTGCCAATCCATTCGTTGAAATTTTCCTTAAATATTCTAGGTAGAATCATTAGTCCAATGAAATATATGTTGTTATTAATTACCAAAACCACCTAGGCAGAACTTGTGCTTTCAATCTCCCCCTTTTTGGTAATTGATGACAACATATAGATCAAAGCTTCAACGTAAGATATAATCAATGAATAGCATCGTCGATTTGAGAAGTATGTGATAAGAAAGATCTCCCCTAAATTTGTGCATTTTTTAAAATTTGGATTTGAATGCAAATGCACAATCGATTAGGATCATGGGTCACTCTTCAATGTCACATACAACTTGGTGGTGCGCATAAATGATATGAATGAATTACAATGCACATAACACCAAAAATGAGTGAATGATCATCACATAGATATCTCAAGGATAGGAGATAGTAGCATCAACCATAAACTGTATGATCAAACAGAACGGAGTTTTAAGACAAAGCACACGATAAACTAAGTGTTTTTAAAATGAGAGAGTCAACCAAAAGCAACACACACTCTCTCGAAGACCTATAATCTATAACACTTCTCCCCCTTTGTCAACAAATTACCAAAAAGCTCGAAGGTATAGAGCTAAACATCATTGGGGGCATGGTCTCTTCCATGGGGTGATAAAGCTGCGCTGGTGGCCATGGAAGGAGTCAAAAGAAAAACGTCTGTGAATGCTTCTGCTGAAGTCCTCCGAGGAGGTGGAGTATACATGGTAGGTGTTGATGGAGTTGATGGAGTTGTTGCAAGGGATGATGAAGATGGTCTCATCTCTATGACTGGCAAGATTAAAGATCTGTCTTGAGTCCTGAACTGAGTGTGATTCTTGAGAGGAGGACTGTCATCGTCATCACTAGAGCTGGGGCTAGGCACAACATCCACTTCCTTCTTTAACTGGTTGACCATTGTAGTCAACCGAGTCACCTTGTTGTCGGTATCATGAAACTTTGTATCGATGATGCGCTCTAGGCTCATCAAATTCAGCAAAATATCATTGATGTTCTTATTCATCCCATGGATGGTGCTGATGAGATGCCATTTGGTCGCTCTTCGTCTTTAGCACTAGACCACTAGTGGCTTGAGCTGCCTCTACCTGGGTCTCAACCTCAACCTCGGCCTATGTTGTAGATGAAGTGGGGTGACTAGGAACCATCACAACCACATTATACTCGAAATCCGGCTGGAGAGGCAGGTGTTATCTATCAAGCAAATATATGTGTTTCCCTATCTCAGAGTTGATAACCATATGAATGTAGGGAGCATATCCACATGACCTCTTCTGTTCAGCAGCAGTACTCTTGATTGTATCTACAATCAAATCCATCACCCTAATCCTGGTGTGGGTGTCTACATGATGCATAATACTTATGGAGTACCCCCTGATCATCTTGTCATCACCTGATTTAGGCATCAAGGTGTACCTCATAATGGTGTTGGTGGTGGGTAGTCCTGCTAGCAAGAAGTAGACAGAGCCAAGCTTGTGTGTCCTCAAGTATGCTCTGGGAATAGGGTTGTACATGTTGCTCATAGAATTGTGGTTCATCTTGGCTCCAGCATATACATCAAGATCTCCACTCATCAACTGTAGACTGGTACTGGGTGCCCTCAGTCATCCATGCATTCCTTCCATCTGGATAGAAATGAGCAGTGGAGTAGAATTGCATGATCATCTCATCATTCCAGGATATCATCTCTCTTCCAACAAAAGCATCAATATCTATGGCCTTGGAGTTCTCTATAACATGAGGGAAGTAGTCTTCGTTCTCCTTGATGACCTTCCAATCAACATATTGCATGTCGCAGACAGTTGGACGCTTGTCTAACAAGACAATCTCATAGAACTCCTACTGCTCCTTGGTCTGAAAGCGAGCATCAACAGCAGTCCTTCTCCTGATAGTATATGGATCAACAGCTCTCCACTTCCTGAGCCCTTGATCCTTCCTCTTCTTCATATCCTCTGCAATAGGATAAACATCATTATCTTCAGGAAGGTGAGGTCTCAGCTTCCTCAAAACAGCAGAATCTTCTTCTTCCTCAACAACTTCCCTTGAGGTGGAACCCATGTTCTCGTCGGTTGTAGGAATGTATCTGGTTGTCCTTGAGGGTTTGGTTGTAGCTTTCTTGACTTTGGGAGCTGTTGACTTAGTCTTGGGAGCTGACTTTCCTGGCATTACATCAGCCATTAGCTTCCTTTGCTTTCAAGGAGGAGGGTTAGAAGACGGTTCCTCTCCCTCTTCCTCAAGCTCCGTTGGATCCTCATACATGGATGTTGGCCTACCTTCCACATGAATAATCCTCTTCTTAGCTAGCTTCTTACCTTGCTTGGAGGTGTCTGGAGTTTCAATCCTGAGATATTTTCCTCCTTGGGCAGATTCAGGAGCTCTCTCATTGCCTCTGAGCTAGCATACGCCTTCCTTATAGGCCTCCTGGATGAAGTGACCTCTTCAGAATTTTTCTTAGCAGCAGCTCTTTCCTTCTTCTCTTTCCGCTTCTTGGCTATCACCTCATCATGCAAAAAATCAACATCTTCTTCATTTTAGTTGAGATTTGTCCTAGCCCTTGTGGTTGCCTTGGGTAAACCATGAGAATTGGGGTGCCAGGGTCTTCTGAAGAACGGGAGCCAAGACTAGTGCCTCCATCACTTCCTATGCTCTTCTCTCTGAAGTTGTTTTGACTATCATCTGATCTAGAGATGGTGAAATGTCAAACTAACCCTATGAATAGACATAGAAGTGTGGAAAAGATGAACTATCAAACTGACCATTAGTCTTGTTTTTTGCATTATGGGTTTCGGTTCCACTGAGTTTTAGTTTTCGAAGCCTCTGAGACACACATTCTTCTTAATAGAAACTTGGTCACCCTTTTCGGTTAAATAAAAAAAGGTAACTCGGTCTCACCGAGATTGTCTTAGAAACCCTAAAACCCTAATCGGTGGCATAGATGCATTTCCACTCGGTGACTCCGAGACGCATATGGCAGAAACCTAAACCCTAAAATTTCTTGTTCGCCTAATCTACCGGAGATTTCTTGCGGATTGATGCATTGCAATGAGTGGCATGAAGAGGAACTTGACCTATTACGCAAGATTTGGAGCTTGGAGCACAAAAAGGGTCGAGATCTTACCCTAATTCGGTGAAGACCTTGCTACGGCAGCAACGGCGGGGAGGATTGCCATTGACGATGGCGGACTCCGGCGGCAAGGGCGCACGGGAGTCAAGGAAGATGTCCTTAGACTTAGAGCGCGACAGCAGTGGGGTGAGAAAGCAAAGATTGAAGATTTAATTTCAACAATCGGGTCCGCGGGACATATATATACCCACCTGCTATTGGTGACACCGAAACAAAAAATTTGGTTCTACCAAGATGCTTAACTGCCAGAGGACAAAGCAACTCGGTGACACCGAGATTTTAATATCGGTGGTATCGCGAATGGAAAACCAGATTAGCCCAAGTACTTCGGTGGAACCGAGATTTGTAAGTTGGTTACACCGAGTGGCACATGGAAGGTTTTGGAAATCAGCTCTTGTCAAGACGGAAATCTGAGTGCTCCTCACACACAAGGTCCGAAAAGTGCTTGCTCAAATTTTGTGATGAAGCATGAATAGAATTTGAGACGAGAAAGCATAGATACCTAGAGGGAGGTACTTAGGCATTCTTGTACATCCAATTTGTCAAACAAAATGAAATACAAATAAAAACAATTGGATATCCTCGAATGAGTAAAGATATGCATACCAACATTCTCACACATTAACATGTCAAGTGAAATATGGCAAACATATTGTCTCTATGGCAAACATTGTTTAGATGCATTAGTTTCTCTTTTCTTCCTTCTGGTCACCGAGGTAACCATGTACATATTGTCTCTATGATCAATAAAATATAAAAGGCTATGGGGGAATTCCCTTATAGTGTTCAGTCAAAAAAAGAAATATGGCAAACATGAAAAACCACTCTAGTATCAACCAAGCACTATGGCGATGTGTAACGACTTGAACCTGATAAGATTTGTTATCTCCCTACTTACTGTGCTAGTCCCTAGATCAATAGCTAGCACACACAGTACAAGATGTAATATCAAGAATAAACCACATGACATAATATTACATGACAGATCCAGAATTTAATATAATACATACCTCTGTAGCTCAAAGCTAACATACAAACAAAATACAACGGGAAAACAAATAAAATCTTCATGAGTCCATCAATACCACAGGCAATTGTTGAGTATAGACATCGTAACCTTACATAGTATCACTCACTCGTCGTATAAAATCTGCAACATGATAAGTTACATCCACAAGGGTCAATATGTTGAATGTACTCGCAAGTCACACATGAATGATGTAACAGACCTACATCTATATGCAAAGTATATCAAGAGGACAGTGTAGTGGTTGTTTTGCAGACAAGCTAATTTTTCCCAGATAACTACATAATAGTAAATATAAATTTGTCTTGCTACAATTAAATACACATGGTTGAATTGGGCAATCCAATTCCAACCCATCCCCATTAATAAGTTTCCCGGTCAAATTTCATTAAGGTGTATCATCTGTCAAGATCATCCAACAACTGTAATGGTCTAGCTGCTCAAAGTTGTCCATAACTGACACGGCTAATCATGATTAGTTTTCTTACCCTGGAGAGGTTTGCACACTTTACTCACTAGACTCAACCTGGAGATTAAGACGTAGTCTTTCAGAAGCAGTCACCTCCACCCAACGACAGTCGGTACACCTACTCATATCTACATCTGCTAGTTTTGCCCACGCGAGGTTCCCACAACCTACTCAACTAAGCCAGAGCCCATATAGCTAGTGGTTGCACATGGAAGCTACTAGTCACTAAGTCTATCTGATCTTTTTGAACCTGGGTGGCATTCCACTTACATTCAGAGGGTCGAAACCATGATGTTCTTGAAACCACCTAGCAATACCACATCCGCCCAGAGGTGAATTATATATATTAAGTTTCAACACAAGTTATATCATAGTCCTCACACAATCTCAATGAATACACGAACCAATCACCATCTACATAGCATAGCAGAATAACACTACCACGATCTACATAAGGCTCTACTAAGATGAATCTCAATAGCAATAGCATACTACCATATAGTGTTCCTACACATGCATAATATAGTAATGTGATATAAAACTACATGCATAGAAAAATAGGTAAAGAATGATCAAGGTGTAACTTGCCTGGTATGTTTGATGAAGATCGCCGCACTCACAATCCTGGTATGTCAACGCGTCACGCTCCGGATAATCTACACGTTTCAAACAACGCAACAAATAAATTACCACACTCAAATAACACCAAAATAGAACCAATAGCAAGAAATCATTTTACAATCCAAACAATAGTAGCATATCATGAAGTATTTATCATCTACAAGTTAACAGGATCACACCCAAAAAGAATCAACCGAATTGTATGGACGGTTTGACAGATATGGCCTCCGGAAGGTTCAAAGTAAATTTGATAAAATTCAAACCTAAACATTGTAAACATGCAAAATTTTGGTGTTGTCATATTCTACTGGTCATGGTGAGTACACATGAAAAAGAATCTACTAAATTGAGCATATAGATTAAAAGTCAGAGCAATATGAAATTTCAGTGAGAATTTGTCGAAAATTAAACAGATAAAAACCAGGGGCTGCTGCGGTCACTGTAGCAACTGCCACTTGTCGTGCTAGGATTGGCTGAGGGGGTTCTTTGTGCGTGCGTGCTCACCGTAAACAGAGGAAACAGGGGCAGTCTCGGCCGTGGACGGCGGCGACAGCATCTCCGGCGATGAGGAAACGATGGGGGGATGCGGCGTTCATCATTTGTGAGTCTGGTGACAACATAAGTGACGGGGACGTCCTCTGCTAGCGGTGATGACGACCTGGACTCCAGTGAAGCTATGCTCTGATCGGTAGTGGCATTTCTCCTGGTGGACATAGGCGCCGGGGAATCATATGGAGAGGTGTGGCGCGACACAGAGAGGTCGGTGGCGCAGTCGGAGGTGATCCAGGCATCCTCGTGCGGCGGCTATGCTCCCGCGAGATAGGGTCTTTAGGTGGAGCTCGACTCGGCTTGCATCTGGGAGAAAATAAGAGGTCAAAGGAGTGCTCAACAGGAAGGTGGAGAAGTTGTCCTGCTCGTCAAAGAGAAAGGCATACGGGGCGGACGGAATTCGTCGTCGGAGAAGCTTCAGGCGGCGGGTGTTGGCGTGGACCGTGCGCTGGATTTCGAGGGAAAACTCGAGTGGAGGTTGGGGAAATCAGACGAGGGGATCGAGAGGAGTCTCCTGGTGTCCACGGATTGGAGAGGGGTTGACCAACGGAGCGAATCAAACGTGGTCTGAATCGGTCGTGGAGGCTCTGTCGTACAGGAGCATGAGTCCGGGCGAAGGAAGAATACGTGTGCGGGTCCCTCGTGTAATAGGCTGAGGTGGGGAAGAGAGGCCGACAGGTGGTGCAATGCTGGCGTTAGCGCTGAAGCGAACGCGTGCGCGAGCTGGGCTGCTCGTTGCGCCGCTGATGGGTTGGGTCTGGTGCTCATGTGGGCTGCTGCTGCGCTGAGTTTGGCCCGAGTGAAAAAAAACACTCTCGCAACAAAATACAGAGGAAAACATGTTTTGCCAAAAATGAAATACCAAACCGCTTCATAAAAAATACCTGGAAATATGATAATTATTATTTCATTTATAGAAAAGAGTGAACATTTTTTACCGACCAAAAAGATAAAATACACATAATAGTTTTATAAAATATATTTTGGGGCTTTATAAATGTTCCATAAAACACTTTAAAACTCCAGAGAATTAAAAAATAACAATTAAAGAGTTTTAAGTCAAATTATATTGAAGGAGTCATATTTCCGTCTCTCATATGATTTCATTATGAGTTAGAATTGTTTTAAACATTCAAAATCCATATCGAAGAGTATTCAATTATTCACAAATAGTATTCTTGAGGAAGTCATGTCATCCTCTCTCATACGTGAATTGGAAATATTCTGAATATTCTCAAAACCAAAACAAGATCCAAATTAATAATTGGGAAAAACATTTTATTCCCTCTCATTTGATTATTCAATAAACTCTAAAAGTTTAAATCCCTAGTAAAATTTAAATAAGGTCAATCAACACAAGCAAGTTTTTAAACACCCCTATTCAAATAAATTAACATTCGAAAATTCTAAATTTTTGGGATGTTACATGAAGACGAAGTCATCTATATATGAGTATATTGACTTAAGGAGCGAAGCAATAATGTTGGACCATAGGTCATATTCATTGTTAAAGTACAAGTGGGTTTGCCACTTTTACATAAAGCTTTTAATGTGTTCACATCTTGTGAGATGCTTTGACTCAAGTCTTAGAGTAATGCTCCCCCTTGATGTGACATCACACCACAGAGGGACAAACTAACCTTGGGTCTTGTCATTGAAGACTTCATGTAGGTGTTGTAGTAGTGGTGGATGCTCAAAGTTTATGAAGATCATCTAGGGTTGGGAGGAATCCTTGTTGTTTTGTACTCTTCTCACCTACATGTGTTAGTCCAACACAAGGAACAAATACAAGGATATCTATGGATATGGAGTGAAACACACACATGATGATGTCCATTGATATGTTAATTACCATGTCCCTTGCTTACCTATGAGGGAATGTGTGACTCCTTAAACTATTGCATAAGGTTGGAGTTGATTGCAACTAGGTCTTGCCAAATATGAATAAGAGTGATTTTTGTTGGCGGAGTCAACCCTCGAGAACTTCTTTAGTTCTTCTTTTTAGGGACTCACATCAACTTGATGGGGATCCTTGGAGTTGAGGTAGCGCTTGATGAAGTAGAGATAGTGATGGCCTTGGGAACCCACTTGACCATGGCTTGGGACTCTTCTTCAAATGATTCAATATCTTCTTTAAGATTGTCCTTGCTCGTGAGATTGTGGTCTTGCGGTGGAAGGTCATCTTGAGATTTTGTTCCCTTAGAGAGAGTAGGATCATACTTCTCCTTTTGAGGCACAAACTTCGTCTTGGGGTATTGACCTTCTTCCCATTCAACTCCATTTCCATTCAAGTAGCCAATGCCTTTGTTCTTCTGGTGCCCTCCTTGCTTGCTCACAATCTCCTCAAATTGCTGACTTCCGGAAAGACTCTTGTAGACACCTTTTTATATAATTCATTTCAGTAAATTGTATTCTTGCTCAAGTGTAACTTTTCTAAGAGAATCTTTAGTGGAATCAATAGAACTACTAGAAGCAACATCATTTGATTTAACATTTTTATTGTTTCTACTAGATGGAGAACCTTTCTTGCCATTGTTACTAGTTTGCTTAGGTTTAACTTGTGGAACAAAATTAGACAAGAGTAGTCGTTTGTCTAGATAACAAGAACTCTTCTTCTGAAGATCGGCATTGATAGCTTTTAGAAACTCATGCTCTTGCTCTAAATTTCGCTTCTCGAAGCGTAAATTCTCATGAGTTCTTAGAACCTCCCTATGATCTTCATCGGTAGATTCATGGGCTAATTTAAGAGTGTTTAAATCTTAATTTAGATGCCCAATCTCCTTCTTATCATCATCACATTACTTATCTTGACTAGAATGATTATTATCAAGTTTGTTTTACAAACATCACTAGTTTTATCAAAGAGAAAGTCATCATATCCAAGTAAATCATCCTCATCACTATTAAAGTCAATGTATTCGGGGTGTGATACCTTGGATCCTTTAGCCATGAATAAAATATGTCATAGGAATTGGAGGATACAAGTGCTAGTCTGGTAACACATTCATCTTGACTATAGTTGGTGTTGGAGTGATAGCTTCTCTCCGATTAGTTGTTGGATTCGGAGCCGGAAACCCATTCACCAACATGAGCTTGATAGATTATTCTTGAGTATCTCTTGGTTGACTTGTCCTTCTTCTCCGAGTCCTTGCTTCTGTCGGAGGGTCTTCATTCATAACAATCTTCTCTACTCCTCTCTCTACGAGGTGAATCATCTCTTGAGATTCTTCTTCTAGGTGACTCTTCTCTTATTTTGTGGAGGGGGGGGGGGCGTGCACTCATTTGAATAGTTCCCAGGCCTTCCACAATTGTAGCAATTTCGGTCACAACTAGGGGAACACTTATCTTCATATCTTGAGTTGGAGCTTCTCTCTTTGCCTCTATTTTTGTAGAATTTCTTGAATTTCTTGACTATGACGCTTATCTCTTCATTGGTAACAAGGTTGTCACATGAAGTAACGAGAGTGTCACTTGAAGCTTTGTATGCACCGCTTCACTTGTTCTAGAGCTCTTCCTTGTCTTTGAGTGACATCTCATAAGCAATAATCCTACCAATGACTTCAGTGGGCTTGTGAAAGCACAATTTCTCGCTAGGTGGTTTTGGTAATTGATACAACATATATTTCATTGGACTAATGATTCTATCAAGTATATTTCAGGAAAAGTTCACTAATGGATTGGCAAAGGATTGTGAGGATATTGCCTAGATGCAAAGAACACCCATTGGCAACAAGCTTGAAGACTCTACATTTTGTTTTATGTGAGAAATCACAATTGAGTTGATAGGAAAGCCAATGCTCTTAAAAGGGCCTGAGGTATCCATGATGATCTCGTTGCTCAAGTGCTTATATTTAGCCACCAAAAATACTCATAAATTCTCCCACAAAATATTTTGACTAAAACCCAAAGTTCAAATTCGGTGCCACCAACAATTCCAAATCGACCCTACCAAGTTTCATCGTAGATACACCCTAAGCCAAACCCTAGTGTCTTCATGACACCAAGTTCTATTTCGGTCAACTAACATTAGTGACCAACTTTCGGGTAAGCCACTTCTAAGAATCGGAATTTCCGAGTTTTAGTAATCGATGCCACCGAGATGAGGGATTGACCAGGCCATCAAAAATCATACTCACCGAGATTCATATATGTAACATCCCAAAATTTCCATTTTGGAATGTTATGAATATAGCTATGCATCTATTATCATCATTTCTTGATTGTATGAAATAGTTGAAATGCCTTTTCTGGTTTTCAGAAAGTCCCCTTCTACTTTTTCCCTATGTTGCTTTCCCTATTTGAAATTTTGGTTAAATGTTCAAAATAAGAGAGGAGTAACATGACACTCCACACCAGGGTCAAATTGGTGAATTATTTGAACAAAAATATCCAGGGGTTATTTTGAAAATATTTGCAAAAAGGATTTAAAAACAATTAGGCAATTTCTGAAAATAATATTTTTTTTAAAGTCTTCAAATGACAGAATAAAAATGTTCATTAAATAGCATTTATTATTCTGTTAATTTTGATATATAATACCCCTATTTTTGGAGACGAGTTGAATGCTTTAAAAGCTTTTGAATGTCTCTGTAAAAAATATTAAAGAAAAACGGTAACGGATTTTGCATTTAAACCGGGCCGGCCCACGACAGTTAAAACGCGCATTTACTACCGATCGGCCGACCGCGCGTAACGGACACGTCTCTCTCTCACCGACAGGCGGACCCCACCCCGTCCGACCGTTGCGCGTAACGGTCATCACCTTCCCTCCCCCGCGCTCGCCGGATCCGTCGCCGGCAGTTTTCCCCCTCGCCGGATCTCTCTCTCCCTTTACTCCCTCGCACCCCGAGCGCCCCTATATAAACCGGACCAACCCCGCGTCCATTTCCCCCCCCCGAGCCCTTTCTCTCTCTCGCCGAGACGCCGGTAATTGCTCGCCGGAGCTACCCCAAGCCGAAGCTCGCCGTCGACCGTAGCCACCACCTCCGACCACCATTCGCCTCGCCGTCGCCACCAATTGCCTCCGGAGGACCGTCCCCGTCGCCCGGACCACTCCCCCGTCCTCCCCGACCACCGGAGCACCTCGCCGTCGCCGTCGCCGCTACCGGACTCGCCGGAGTACCCCGACGCCGGCAACCACCTCTCTGTAAGCCCCCTCGACCATCCGATCCAAATCCCACGGTCCAGATTAGAACGGACTTAAGTCCGAACCGTTATCTTCTATCGATCGGTCGTCCGCTCGGAATCACCTACCGCACGCCCCCTTAGCCAATCGGATCGCGCCACGTAGCCCCCTGACCGACGCAAATTTTTTTTTTTTTTCATTTTTTTCATTTTCTGTTTTGTTTTAATTAACAGAATGTATTCCAAATTTTGTTTTGCTTATATCTTTTAATCTATTTAGTGTTTTGAGTTGATTCTTTTTGCAATAGCTCACATTTTTCATGTAGTTTCACCCTGTACTTTTAAATTTCAAATTTGAACTATAAAATTTGAATGTAATCAAATTTGCTCAAAATCTTCAAATCTGAATAACTAGAGTTTGAAAATAGATTTTGACATGATTCTTTTTGCTACTGTTTGGTATTAGTTAGGACTATCTTCATGTATAGTTTGAGGATTTTCATGATCTATTTAATTACTGTTTTAACCAAAAACAGAATCTGCTTATTATTATAATATAGTTTTATAAACTTAATTTTGATTAGTTTGATTTAGAATTTGGTTTTATTTGTTTATTAGGTTCTATTAGTAAACATTTAGTGTTTTCACTTACTGCTAATAAAAATATAAATTTGCCTAGTTTAATTTCATTTAACATAGGAATCACAATTTCTTTTCAATTAGGCTTAATTTGACTAAAACAACTAACTAGTAATAGTTTGTTTTCAAACAAAGTTTTGTATAATTCTGTTTTCTAAGACAAATTTATGTGTAAGTTATTTTCTGTAAGAACATGTTTTGCTAATAAATAATAAGTTTAGTTTTCATTCTTTTTGTTAATATAACTATAGTTGATTCATATAGTGTTTATCACAAACTAGTATAAACTCTACTAAAGTTTTCCCAACAAACTTAAATTGATTATATTCTGTTTATTAATAAAATATGCTATTGTTTCTTTGCTGACAACAATTGTCTTGTCATTTCAAAATAGTTTTATTATGTCAATAGTGTTTTCATCCCTCACCTTTTGGAAAACAAAACTTTGTGTGTTTTTCTTGCTAGAGGCTTCTGTGCATTGGTTGCCTTGTTTGTTTAGTACTTCTTTGCTGAATGTTATGAGTACTTATTTTGGTTGTATGCTTATTTTTGAGTGCATTGTTTGTTTCGTTAGATTATCCGGAGTGCGAAGCTTGTTACTTAGAGTCACGCACGTACGAAGATCATCAATCAGGCAAGTCACTTTGATCATAACCTTACCCATGTTTTATATGCATTAGTTCTACCATCTTCCCCAGTTGCATGCAAGATAGGTTAGTTGGAAACTTGGTTACCTTGTAGTAGTATCATGTGGTAGGTATCCCTCTCAACCCCTTTGACAACATTTGCCCCGGGAAACGTTGTTTTACTTTTGCTATGCTACTAGTAGACGGGGTTGGTTGTGTGAATCATGAGAGTTGAGAGAGTTAATAATTTCAAGACCTGCATAATGATCAAGATTTCAAGACTCCAAGTTTTCAACATACCTCTGGGTGGATGATGGTTGAACGGCGCCCTGGAGAAACCAGTGGTTAGCCTAGGTGATGCTGGAGATGGCCAGTATTCATGCGGAAAGGTCCACCCAGGCACAAAGGGAATGAATGGGTGCTTCAAGACCCAAGGCTTACCTGCACAGCCACAAGTCATTATGGGCTCTGGCTTGGTTGGACATCGTGGGGACCCTGGACAGGCGGTGCTACGAGAGGTAGAAGAACGGTAGGAAAGGATGGGCACCGTCAGTAGTCGCAGGGAAACCCTTTGGAAGACCATGTTTTGGTCATCCGTTTCTCAAACACCCTGAAGTGCGAGAAATCAAACGGAGGCGACCAAATCTTGTGGGGAACGTGTGCAAAACTCTGCAGAGTACTTAAACCTAATCGATTAGCCGTGTCCACGGTTATGGACGACTTGAGCCAAAGGAATTGGAACTTCCGGAACTCTCAACGCAAATAATATGATGATGTGGGTATTTAATAATTTTGGGTATGAGAATTGGTTGGCGGAACCATCTCATTAATCAACCAACTTAGTAATATTTTGCTTAACCCCCTTCGATGTAGGAAAACTTGGCTTTACGCAAAACTTACACCACCACCTGCCATATAAGCATATAGACTAGCTGATTATTTTCACCCCTCTCTTGTGACTTTGCCGGCATATTCCATATGCTGACCTACACGGCTGCAACGTATCATGTTGCAGAGTATTGTTCCGACCAGGAGTGAGGACGCGTTCTATGCTCAGTGAGATGCCCTTGGAGTCAGATGGACTCACCTACCTTCGACGCTTCCGCAAGACTTAGTTATTCTCATGAGTTGGCCTTCAGCCACTTTATTGTAATCTTTATTGTAATAAAGGACTCGATATGAGATTTCGATTAATATAATGCTGTGTGATTTCCCTTTGATATATACATTGATGTACCGTGTGTGTACCAGCATGATCTTGGGATGGTACGGAAACACCGGAGACTTGACCTTTCAGGTCGGGTCGCTACAGAAATGGTATCAGAGCACACGCTGACCGTAGGACGTAACCTCTAGGATTGGAAAGCCTTAGGATTGTTTCTTTTTGTCTTTAAATATCTTATACTCTCATCTATTCGTTTCTGACTCCTCTCCGATTATTTCAAAATTTATAGATGGCCACCTTCATCCCAGTGTTGATCACAGAGTTTTGCCAGCCTGACGCAACGATGCCCTTTGGTAAGGAGCTGATGAGGATCGTCAAGGACATAAGGATTGCTTTGCCGAGCATCACTGGGATTCCTATCATGTCATTTCCCCAAGATGGACGCTACAGGATCGAGGTGCATATTCCAGGGAAGACCTTTGGGAATCGGAAGGAACCCATAGATCTCAAGTTCGTGGCACCCAGTTGGATACTTGGAAGAGACATGGCCATTCATCGTGCCCTTGGACGTATTCAGCAGGAATACAGAGGTGGAACCATTTCACCAGGACTCAGCATGGTTTGCCGCAGGGATGCCCATGGCAACATCATCACCAATCCCACTGCAGACACCACTATCTCCTATATCCAGACCTTGGAGACTCACATCAGGACTCTGGAGCTTCGAGTTCGTGCTGACACGAAGACTATCAAGAATCTGATGAATCGTGAGCTGGACCTTGAAGCTGATCTGCGAGAAGCCAACTATGAACACGAGCATGAAGTGAAGGACTTCCTAGAGAGGATTGATGAGCAGAATGCACGCATTTCAACTCTGGAGGAGCATCTAGACATGGGAGAAAACCTTCACCCCGAAGGAGACATGGCACCCTTCGTCAGCGACGATGAAGACTATGAGGAAAGCACCACCGGAGGACCTACGACTATGCACTTCTGAGGAAAAACATTAGTTATGCCCTCCATGTATCTTTTATTTTAGTCGTTAAAGCGTAGGTCGATGTTTAGTTTGTCTGAGATTGTATTTCCGATGCTTGTCATTGATTGAATAAATGAATGAGTGTTTGGTGTGATATGTTTGTTGCATTGCATATGGGTAGTGAATTTCTTCTAGACCCTTGTTCTATTCTAATTCTCATCCCTCTGAAAACAGCAAGATGCCTCCACGACGTGAGACCGATTTCACTTTTCCGCCGGAACTCACTCAACTCCTTCAGCAGCAGAATGCACTGATGCAACTATTGATTCAGAATCAGACCAACAACCAGAACAACAACAACCACCATCCACCCCAGACTGACAATCTCACCCGTTTTCTGAGGTTGAACCCTCCAACTTTCTCCAGCAGCAATGAGCCCATTGTGGCAGATGACTGGCTCCGCAAGATGGAGAGAGAACTTGTCACCGCTGGATGCACTGACGCTGAGAAAGTGCGATTTGCCGCACATCAACTGGAAGGACCAGCAGCATCATGGTGGGAGAATTACACCACCTCTTATCCTATTGCAGATGTGACTTGGGAGCAATTCAAGCTTGCTTTCCGCACAGCTCATGTTTCAGCTGGAGCCATGAGTCTAAAGAAGCGCGAGTTTCGCAACTTGCGCCAGGGTAATCGTTCCGTGGCCCAATATGTGGACGACTTCAACACATTGTCACGTTATGCCCCAGGAGATGTGGCCGATGATGCGGCCAAGCAAGAAAAGTTTCTGGAAGGACTCAATGATGAGTTGAGCATACAGCTGGTAGTGGCTAATTTCAACAACTACCAAGAGCTGGTGGATAAGGCACTTATTCTGGAAGGTAAACAGCAGCAGATTGAGAACCGCAAGCGGAAGTACACTCAGGGGAAGTTCAACTCTGGAGCTCATCAGAAGCCTCGTTACTCCCCGTACTCCGGGAATACCGGATCAGGAAACGGTAAGTTTGGAAAGCACACTCATGCTGTGCACAACCATGGAGGTCACCATCATGGAGGAAATGGGAACAACCGTTCCAACCATGGTAACTTCAAAAGTGACAATGGGAATGGGAACAACAACCAGCACCGTCATGTTCCTGCTCAGAAGGATCTGAGTCACATCACCTGTTTCAAGTGTCAGAAGACAGGACACTATGCTAATGAGTGTCCCCAGAGCAAGCAAGGTAATGGAAACGGCAACAACAACGACAACGCAGCAGTTAAGAAGCCCAATCCGTTTCCTCGTGCTCAAGTGAACCACCTTGATGTGGAAGAAGTCTATGATCAACCCGAGACTGTGGTTGGTAAGTTTTTTTTGCATTCACGTCCTGTTACAGCACTTTTTGATTCCGGTGCAACGCATTCATTCATATCAAGGGTAGTTGTGGAAAAATACAATTTGCCCACCAAAACCCTTAGTCAGCCTATTCAGGTCAGTTCCCCAGGAGGTATGATGATGGCAGGGATAGGATGCCATGCCCTGAAACTCAATATAGGGAACCATGTTTTTCCCACCGACCTCATCGTCTTAGAGTCACACGGATTGGATGTAATCCTAGGCATGGATTGGATGACCAAGTATGAAGGAAATCTTGATTGCCCTAGCAAGTCTGTTTCACTCACCACCCCGGAGAACAAGAGGATTAAGTATGTATCCCGACGCACACGTATGAGTGCTCGGTTAAATTCTCTCACAGGAGTTGTTCAGGAGGAAGTACCTGTGGTAAAAGATTTTCCAGATGTATTTCCGGAAGAATTACCAGGAATGCCACCAGATAGGGAGATTGAGTTCCTAATAGAGCTACAGCCAGGGACAGCCCCAATTTCCAAGAGACCCTATCGGATGCCCGCAAATGATCTGTTGGAAATCAAGAAGCAAATCAAGGAGTTATTGGACAAGGGGTATATTCGCCCAAGTTCTTCACCTTGGGGAGCCCCAGTTCTTTTGGTGGAGAAGAAGGATAAAACCTTGAGAATGGTAGTCGATTATCGTGCCTTGAACGAGGTGACTATCAAGAACAAGTATCCTTTGCCGATGATTAATGATTTGTTTGATCAGCTCGTAGGAGCCAAAGTATTCTCCAAGATCGATCTTCGATCAGGGTATCACCAGTTGAAGATTTGTGAACAGGATATACCCAAAACAGCTTTCACCACGAGGTATGGCTTGTATGAGTATACGGTCATGTCTTTTGGATTGACTAATGCTCCTGCCTACTTCATGAATTTGATGAACAAAGTATTCATGGAATACCTAGACAAGTTTGTTGTGGTGTTCATCGATGACATTCTGATATTCTCCAAGAACGAGGAAGAGCATAAGCAACATTTGCGTTTAGTTCTGGAGAAGCTAAGAGAGCATCAGTTATATGCCAAGTTCAGCAAATGTGAATTTTGGTTGACGAAAGTCGGATTCCTTGGACATGTTATTTCCGGAGAAGGAATAGCCGTAGACCCCGCTAAGGTTGAAGCCGTCACAGAGTGGAAGTCACCCACCTCAGTTAAGGAGATCCGCAGTTTCCTCGGACTTGCCGGATATTACCGAAGATTCATTGAGAATTTCTCCAAGGTTGCCAAGCCCATGACAGAGTTGTTGAAGAAAGAATCCAAGTATGTTTGGACTGTGGAATGTGAAGCCAGTTTCCAGGAGTTGAAGGAACGTTTGGTCACAGCCCCAGTGTTGATCTTGCCCGATATTCGGAAGGATTTCCAAGTTTACTGTGATGCCTCACGTCAAGGACTTGGAGGAGTACTTATGCAGGATGGAAAAGTTGTAGCCTATGCTTCCAGACAGCTACGACCTCATGAGTTGAATTATGCCACGCATGACTTGGAATTAGCAGCCGTAGTGCACGCACTCAAGACTTGGAGACATTTCCTTATCGGAAATAGTTGTGATGTTTACACCGACCATAAGAGCCTGAAGTATATCTTCACGCAGAAAGAGTTGAACCTCAGACAGAGGAGATGGTTAGAGTTAATCAAGGACTATGACATGAGATTACACTACCATCCAGGTAAGGCTAATGTTGTAGCCGATGCCTTGAGTCGGAAAACTTATATGAACACACTCACAGCTGGAGGATTACCTCAAGAGTTAGTCGATGATCTCAGAGAGCTCAAGCTAGAGATAGTTCCAAGAGGATATGTTGCTACACTGGAAATTCAGTCCACCTTGACCGAAAGAATTCGAGAAGCCCAGAAATCAGACAAGGAAATAGCTGAGATTAAGAAAAGAATGAAAGATGGTAAAACTAAAGGTTTTCGTGAGGATGAACAAGGAACTTTGTGGTTTGAGAACCGCATCTATGTGCCCAATGACCCAGAACTCAGAAAGTTGATACTTCAGGAAGCCCACGATTCACCTTACTCGATACACCCAGGCAACACCAAGATGTATCTGGATTTAAAGGAAAGTTATTGGTGGACAGGTATGAAGAAAGATATTGCAGAGCATGTTGCGATATGTGATGTTTGTCAGCGAGTAAAGGCAGAACATCAGAAACCAGCAGGGTTACTCCAACCTTTGCCGATACCCGAGTGGAAATGGGAAAAGCTTGGTATGGATTTCATCACAGGATTGCCCAAGACCCGTTCAGGTTATGATTCCATCTGGGTAGTGGTAGATCGCTTGACCAAGGTGGCTCACTTCATCCCGGTAAAGACCACCTATACCAGTGCTAAGCTAGCCAAGATATATATGACCAGGATCGTATGTCTGCATGGAGTTCCGAGGAGTATCGTGTCAGATAGAGGAACACAGTTTACCTCAAAGTTTTGGCATCAGTTACATGAAACTTTGGGTACAAGGCTAGAGTTTAGTACAGCTTTTCATCCGCAGACAGATGGACAGACTGAGAGAGTCAACCAGATACTGGAAGACATGTTGAGAGCTTGTGCGCTAGATTATGGATCTAGTTGGGATGATAACTTGCCTTACGCAGAATTCTCATACAACAACAGTTATCAAACCAGTCTAAAGATGGCCCCTTTCGAAGCTCTATATGGAAGGAGGTGCAGGACACCACTGACATGGGATGGTGTTGGAGACCGAAAACTTTTTGGTCCCGACCTTGTTCGAGATTCAGAGGATAAAGTCAAGTTGATACGTGACAGACTCAAAATAGCTCAATCCCGACAGAAGAGCTATGCTGACAACAAGCGCAAGGAAGTGACGTATGAAGTGGGAGACCGAGCATATCTTCGTGTGTCCCCGCTTCGTGGAATCAAGAGGTTTGGTGTTAAAGGAAAATTAGCACCCAGATTCATAGGCCCCTACAAAATTCTTGAACGTAGAGGTGAAGTTGCATACAAACTGGAATTGCCAGAAGGATTATCCGAAGTTCATAATGTGTTCCATGTGTCCCAGCTGAAGAAATGTCATGCTGAGATGGCCGACATCCCTTTGAGAGATACAGTGCCCCTAGAGGCCATACAACTTGAAAATGATCTAACTTACGAGGAGAAACCAGTCAAGATCCTCGAGACATCCAACAGAGTTACCCGCAGCAAGATTATCAAGTTCTGTAAAGTTCTGTGGAGTCACCACACTGAGGAAGAAGCCACCTGGGAACGCGAAGAAGATCTTCGTAGAGACCATCCGCACCTATTTTCTAGCCAACCCGAATCTCGAGGGCGAGATTCATCTTAAGGTGGGTAGGTTTGTAACATCCCAAAATTTCCATTTTGGAATGTTATGAATATAGCTATGCATCTATTATCATCATTTCTTGATTGTATGAAATAGTTGAAATGCCTTTTCTGGTTTTCAGAAAGTCCCCTTCTACTTTTTCCCTATGTTGCTTTCCCTATTTGAAATTTTGGTTAAATGTTCAAAATAAGAGAGGAGTAACATGACACTCCACACCAGGGTCAAATTGGTGAATTATTTGAACAAAAATAACCAGGGGTTATTTTGAAAATATTTGCAAAAAGGATTTAAAAACAATTAGGCAATTTCTGAAAATAATATTTTTTTTAAAGTCTTCAAATGACAGAATAAAAATGTTCATTAAATAGCATTTATTATTCTGTTAATTTTGATATATAATACCCCTATTTTTGGAGACGAGTTGAATGCTTTAAAAGCTTTTGAATGTCTCTGTAAAAAATATTAAAGAAAAACGGTAACGGATTTTGCATTTAAACCGGGCCGGCCCACGACAGTTAAAACGCGCATTTACTACCGATCGGCCGACCGCGCGTAACGGACACGTCTCTCTCTCACCGACAGGCGGACCCCACCCCGTCCGACCGTTGCGCGTAACGGTCATCACCTTCCCTCCCCCGCGCTCGCCGGATCCGTCGCCGGCAGTTTTCCCCCTCGCCGGATCTCTCTCTCCCTTTACTCCCTCGCACCCCGAGCGCCCCTATATAAACCGGACCAACCCCGCGTCCATTTCCCCCCCCCGAGCCCTTTCTCTCTCTCGCCGAGACGCTGGTAATTGCTCGCCGGAGCTACCCCAAGCCGAAGCTCGCCGTCGACCGTAGCCACCACCTCCGACCACCATTCGCCTCGCCGTCGCCACCAATTGCCTCCGGAGGACCGTCCCCGTCGCCCGGACCACTCCCCCGTCCTCCCCGACCACCGGAGCACCTCGCCGTCGCCGTCGCCGCTACCGGACTCGCCGGAGTACCCCGACGCCGGCAACCACCTCTCTGTAAGCCCCCTCGACCATCCGATCCAAATCCCACGGTCCAGATTAGAACGGACTTAAGTCCGAACCGTTATCTTCTATCGATCGGTCGTCCGCTCGGAATCACCTACCGCACGCCCCCTTAGCCAATCGGATCGCGCCACGTAGCCCCCTGACCGACGCAAATTTTTTTTTTTTTTTTTTCATTTTCTGTTTTGTTTTAATTAACAGAATGTATTCCAAATTTTGTTTTGCTTATATCTTTTAATCTATTTAGTGTTTTGAGTTGATTCTTTTTGCAATAGCTCACATTTTTCATGTAGTTTCACCCTGTACTTTTAAATTTCAAATTTGAACTATAAAATTTGAATGTAATCAAATTTGCTCAAAATCTTCAAATCTGAATAACTAGAGTTTGAAAATAGATTTTGACATGATTCTTTTTGCTACTGTTTGGTATTAGTTAGGACTATCTTCATGTATAGTTTGAGGATTTTCATGATCTATTTAATTACTGTTTTAACCAAAAACAGAATCTGCTTATTATTATAATATAGTTTTATAAACTTAATTTTGATTAGTTTGATTTAGAATTTGGTTTTATTTGTTTATTAGGTTCTATTAGTAAACATTTAGTGTTTTCACTTACTGCTAATAAAAATATAAATTTGCCTAGTTTAATTTCATTTAACATAGGAATCACAATTTCTTTTCAATTAGGCTTAATTTGACTAAAACAACTAACTAGTAATAGTTTGTTTTCAAACAAAGTTTTGTATAATTCTGTTTTCTAAGACAAATTTATGTGTAAGTTATTTTCTGTAAGAACATGTTTTGCTAATAAATAATAAGTTTAGTTTTCATTCTTTTTGTTAATATAACTATAGTTGATTCATATAGTGTTTATCACAAACTAGTATAAACTCTACTAAAGTTTTCCCAACAAACTTAAATTGATTATATTCTGTTTATTAATAAAATATGCTATTGTTTCTTTGCTGACAACAATTGTCTTGTCATTTCAAAATAGTTTTATTATGTCAATAGTGTTTTCATCCCTCACCTTTTGGAAAACAAAACTTTGTGTGTTTTTCTTGCTAGAGGCTTCTGTGCATTGGTTGCCTTGTTTGTTTAGTACTTCTTTGCTGAATGTTATGAGTACTTATTTTGGTTGTATGCTTATTTTTGAGTGCATTGTTTGTTTCATTAGATTATCCGGAGTGCGAAGCTTGTTACTTAGAGTCACGCACGTACGAAGATCATCAATCAGGCAAGTCACTTTGATCATAACCTTACCCATGTTTTATATGCATTAGTTCTACCATCTTCCCCAGTTGCATGCAAGATAGGTTAGTTGGAAACTTGGTTACCTTGTAGTAGTATCATGTGGTAGGTATCCCTCTCAACCCCTTTGACAACATTTGCCCCGGGAAACGTTGTTTTACTTTTGCTATGCTACTAGTAGACGGGGTTGGTTGTGTGAATCATGAGAGTTGAGAGAGTTAATAATTTCAAGACCTGCATAATGATCAAGATTTCAAGACTCCAAGTTTTCAACATACCTCTGGGTGGATGATGGTTGAACGGCGCCCTGGAGAAACCAGTGGTTAGCCTAGGTGATGCTGGAGATGGCCAGTATTCATGCGGAAAGGTCCACCCAGGCACAAAGGGAATGAATGGGTGCTTCAAGACCCAAGGCTTACCTGCACAGCCACAAGTCATTATGGGCTCTGGCTTGGTTGGACATCGTGGGGACCCTGGACAGGCGGTGCTACGAGAGGTAGAAGAACGGTAGGAAAGGATGGGCACCGTCAGTAGTCGCAGGGAAACCCTTTGGAAGACCATGTTTTGGTCATCCGTTTCTCAAACACCCTGAAGTGCGAGAAATCAAACGGAGGCGACCAAATCTTGTGGGGAACGTGTGCAAAACTCTGCAGAGTACTTAAACCTAATCGATTAGCCGTGTCCACGGTTATGGACGACTTGAGCCAAAGGAATTGGAACTTCCGGAACTCTCAACGCAAATAATATGATGATGTGGGTATTTAATAATTTTGGGTATGAGAATTGGTTGGCGGAACCATCTCATTAATCAACCAACTTAGTAATATTTTGCTTAACCCCCTTCGATGTAGGAAAACTTGGCTTTACGCAAAACTTACACCACCACCTGCCATATAAGCATATAGACTAGCTGATTATTTTCACCCCTCTCTTGTGACTTTGCCGGCATATTCCATATGCTGACCTACACGGCTGCAACGTATCATGTTGCAGAGTATTGTTCCGACCAGGAGTGAGGACGCGTTCTATGCTCAGTGAGATGCCCTTGGAGTCAGATGGACTCACCTACCTTCGACGCTTCCGCAAGACTTAGTTATTCTCATGAGTTGGCCTTCAGCCACTTTATTGTAATCTTTATTGTAATAAAGGACTCGATATGAGATTTCGATTAATATAATGCTGTGTGATTTCCCTTTGATATATACATTGATGTACCGTGTGTGTACCAGCATGATCTTGGGATGGTACGGAAACACCGGAGACTTGACCTTTCAGGTCGGGTCGCTACAATATATAGGTTTCACCGAAATACCAAAAGTTGCCACATTTTGCACTAGTCAGTACGACTGGGTTTTTACTTTGGTTTCACTGAGTGGGGCAATAATGTTGTAATGGTTGGATATTTGGAGATTCCTCTATATACCCCTCCATCTACCTCTGACTTGTAGAGGAAGCACTCAGAACAAACCAACACTTGCCCCATCCATTTTCTAAGAGAGCGCCACCTACTCATTTGTTGAGATCAAGATCTTCCAATCCAACCATATGAATCTTGATTTCTTGCCTCCCCAAGTTGCTTTCCACCCAATCAATCTCTTCTACCGACCCAAATTTATGAGAGAGAGATTGAGTGTTGAAGGGACTATCTTTTGAAGCACAAGAGCAAGGAGTTCATCATTCTTGCCACATATATTACCTTTCAGAGAGTGGTGTCTCCTAGATTGGTTAGGTGTCGCTTGGGAGCCTCCGACTGCGTATGGAGTTGAACCAAGAAGTTTGCAAGGGCAAAGAGGTCGCCTACTTCATGAATACCTACCCCGATTGAGGCTAGTCCTTCATGCACATATGTCGTGATGTAATAGATAAGGTTGCTTCTTTGTGATCCCGTTGTGGGTGGAGCCCTCCGTGAAATCGCATAGCCATTACCCTTCATGGGTTGAAGTCTCCATCAGCGTGGACGTACGATAGCACCACCTATTGGAACCATGGGAAAAAATCTCCGTGTCCCCATTGCGTTTGATCTTCCTATCCCTTCCCTCTACTTACCTGTGCATGGCTTTACTTTCCGCTGCTATACACTTAGACTTTCATTTGTAGGGTGTGCATGACTTAATATAAATTGCTAAAACTTGCCAACTTCTAAAATTGGGAAAAGGCTAAGTTTCTATTTTTTCAAGTAGTCTAATCACCCCTCGCTAGACATACTTCGGATCCTACAAGTGGTATTAGAGCATTGGTCTCCATTGCATTGGTTTAACAACCTAGGAGACTATGGCGTCTAGTGAGGGAAATTATCACCGTAGAGGTCCATATTTTGATGGTACAAACTTGCTAGTTGGAAGCATAAAATGAAAATACATATTCTTTTTCATAACCCCGCCGTTTGGGCTGTTCTTCGTGTTGGATTGCAAGGTGAATTCTTTGGTGATTGAAAGGAAACGGATCATGAAGCGGACGCGGAAGAATTGAATATGTTGCAATACAACGCTCAATCATGCGACATTCTATTCAACTTCCTATGCCCCATAGAGTTCAACAAGATTAGCCGTGTTGAGAATGCAAAGGAAATTTGGGATACTTTGGTTGATATGCATGAAGGTACTGAATATATCAAGGAATCTAAGTTGGATTTGCTACAGAGTCAACTTGACAAGTTCCAGATCAAGGATGGTGAAGGAGTCACGAAAATGTACTCTAGGCTTGCTCTCATCACCAATGAGATTGCCGGCTTAGAAAGTGAAGAGATGACCGACAAATTCATCATAAAGTAGATCCTTGGAGCCTTGGATGGAAACTACGACACCGTGCGCACATTGATCCAAATGATGCCAAACTACAAAGATCTCAAGCCCACGGAAGTCATTGGTAGAATTGTTGCTCATGAGATGTCACTAAAAGACAAAGAAGAGCACCACAACAAGTCAAGCGGAGCATACAAAGATCCAAGTGACACTCCCACTACTTCAAGTGACAACCTTGTTACCAATGAAGATATAAGCCCCATGGTCAAGAAATTCAACAAATTCTACAGGAATAGACCCAATAGAGAAGCTCCAACTCAAGATATGAAGAGAAGCATTTCTCTAGTCGTGACCAAATTGTTACAATTGTGGAAGGCCTAAACACTATTCCAATGAGAGTAGGGCCCCCCACAAAAGAAGACAAGAGTCACCTAGAAGAATAGGCTCAAGAGATAAGTCACCTCGTAGAGAGAGAAAGAGTAGAGATGGTCATTATGAATGAAGACCCTCTCGGAGAAGCAAGGACTCGAAGAAGAAGGACAAGTACACCAAAAGCTACTCAAGAAGAAGACATCAAGCTCATGTTGGTGAATGGGTTTCTGGATCCGAAGCTAACAACCAATCTGAGAGAAGCTATCACTCTCACTCTGACTATAGTCAATATGAAGTTGTTGTCGGACTAGCACTCGTATCCTCCAATTCCTATGACATATTTGATTCAACAAATGAAGAAAGCAGATGGTTCCTCATGACTAAAGTCCCCAAGGTATCACACCCCGCATACATTGACTTTAATAGCGACGAGCATGCCTTACTTGGCGATGATGACTTGCTCTTTGATAAAACCAGTGACATTAGTCAAAATGAACTTGATAATGATCATGCTAGTCAAATAAGTCGTGTGATGGTGATAAGAAGGAGATTGATCATCTAACTAAAGAATTAAACACTCTTAAGTTAGCCCATGAATCTAGTCAAGAAGATCATAAATAGCTTCTAAGAACTCATGAGAAGTTATTCTTCGAGAAGCTAAATTTAGAGCAAGAACATGAGTTTATTAAAGCTATCAATGACGATCTTAAAAACAGGAGTTCTTCTTAACTATCCAAACGGCTACTCTTGTCTACTTTTGTTCCAGAAGTTAAACCTAAGCAAACTAGTAACAAAGGCAAGAAAGGTTCTTCATCTAGTAGCAACAATAAAAACGTTAAATCGAATGATGTTGCTTCTAGTAGTTCTGTTGATTCCACTAATGACTCTATTAGACAAGTTACACTTGAGCAAGAAGGCGATTTATTGAAAGAAATTATAGAAAAAGGTGTCCACGGGAGTCTTGCCGAAAGTCAACAATTTGAGGAGATTGAACACAAGCAAGGAGGGCATCAGAAGAACCAAGGCATTGGCTACTTGAATGGCAATGGAGTTGAATGGGAAGAAGGTCAATACCCCAAAATGAAGTTTGTTCCCCAAAAGGAGAAGTATGATCCTACTCTCTCCAAAGGAACAAAAGCTCAAGATGACCTTCCACCACAACACCACAATCCCAAGGGCAAGGACAACCTTCAATAATACATTAACTCATTTGAAGAAGAGCCCCGATCCACTAGTGCAGAAATGGATAGCCACAACTCTTGTTTGTGGCGCGCCATTTCTCACCAAAGCTAGCACTAATATTTTCAAATAGTGTTGGCATTGGCTAAATTGAAACGCCATAGTTATTCAATTAGTCCTGGCGTTGCACATTAGCCCCGGCATTGCAAATTAGGCCCACTGGGCCGACGTCATCACTAATCTATCTAATCCTCGGCCCATACACTGCCTACTCCCCACTGTCTCGAACCCCAACTCCCCGTCCTCCTCTCGATCCCCGACAACGCCCCCGACGCCGCCCGTAGCCACCTCGTCCGATGCCGCCCGTCGTAACCCCGCTCGACGTCGCGCGTCGCCGCCCCATGAACTGTGTGTCTAGAGGGGGTGAATAGACTACAAGCATAAATTAAAACATACCCTATTTCCAAAGTTAATGGTTGGAAGATTTTAGCAATTATAGCAAGTCTAGCGAACCCTACACATGCAAGTCAACTAGTATGGCAGCGGAAAGTAAAGACATTGCACATGTAAGTAAGGAGTTGAGATAGGAGATCAAATGCATGAGGGACACGAAGATTTTTCATGTGGTTCCGATAGGTGGTGCTATCATACGTCCATGTTCATGGAGTCTTCAACCCACGAAGGGTAACGGTCACGAGAGTCCATGGAGGGCTCTACCCATGGAGGGTTCCATGAAGAAGCAACCTTGACTATACCATGACGGCTTCCGTCCACGAATGACTAGCCTCACTATGGGTAGATCTTCACGAAGTAGGCGATCTCCTTGCCCTTACAAACTGCTTGGTTCAACTCCACAACACGAAGTAGGAGGCACCCAAGCGACACCTAACCAATCTAGGAGTCACAACCCTCCAAAAGGTAATAAGCTTGATAATGATGATGAACTCCTTGCTCTTGTGCTTCAAGATGATAGACTCCTCAACACTCAATCACTCTCTCGCAGATTTGGCTTTGGTGGAAGAGATTAAATGGGTGGAAAGCAAATCCATATGGTTGGAGTGGAATGGCTTGATCTGAACACGTTAGTAGGTGGCCCTCTCTCTGAAAATCAGATGGGATAAGTGGGGAACTGTTCTGAGTGCTTCTCTTGCGAGTGAGTGGTGGCGGAGGGGTATATATAGGCATCTCCAAAAATCTAACCTTTACACCTTTACTTGCCAACTCGGTGACAACGAAGTGTAAAAATCGATGGTTCCGAGTTGCTCAAAAGGCAACAACTTTTGAATCTCGGTGAGACCGATATATAGTTCTTGGTAGTACCGAAAAGGTTACCAACAGTCAGATTGCAAACTCGGTGGTGCCGATACAAAAACTTAGAAATTACGATTTTAGGAAAAGGGGCAATAGAAGGTTGGCAACTGAAACTCGGTGGCACCGATGCCGAATCGGTGGTACCAAAAACTTAGGGTTTGGCTGGGATATGTCTGAGATGAAAATTGTTAGGGCCGAGTGGGAAGATTTGGTGGCACCGATTTTGCATGATAGGCTTATGACAGACTTTTGTGGAAGAGTTTGTGGGTGTTTTTGGTGACTATCACTTGTGCACGTGGATCGTTTTTTCACCAACAATACCTCAACCCCTTTTAATAGTATTGGCTTTCCTATAGACTCAAAGTGATTTCTCACAAAGAAAAATGTAGAGTATTCTTGCTTGAAGCTTTGCCAATCCTATTCCTTCTCCTTCTTCTTCTTGGGGACGCTCCTCACAATCCTTAGCCCACACTCTCTGTGAACTTTCTCTGAAATACACTAGATAAGAGTATTAGGCCAAGAGACAATGTATGATGTCATGAATTACCAAAACAACCAAGTGAGCATATTGTGCTTTCACCCAGTCTGACGCCTCCCATCGCCGCGCGTCGCCGCCCCGCCACCCGCCTTGTTTGACCACGTGCCCGATGCATCCTCGTCACCACCCGCAGACCGTCCTCGCCGCCAAGCACCTCATCGTCTCCATTACTGGTATTCCTATTGGTTATACTATTTTGCTATACTATTTGTGAATGAAAGGTTTAGTATCTATAAGTTTATTTTTTAAACCCTAAAATTTATTCATTAGAGAAATTTTGTTTAGTATCTGTTCCTATGACCATGAGATCATGCAACTCACTGACACCTGAGGAATACCTTGTGTGTAACAAATGTGGCAACTTGACTGGGTGACTATAAAGATGCTCTACAGGTATCTCCAAAGGTGTCTATTGAGTGGGCATGGATCAAGATTGGGATTTTTTACTCAGTGTGACGGAGCGGTATCTCAGGGCCCACTCGGCAATACAACATCACAACAAGCCTTGCAAGCAAAGTGACTAAAGTGTTAGCCATAGGATATTGTATTACGAAATGAGTAAAGAGACTTTCCGGTGATAAGATTGAACTAGGCATAGAGATACCGACGGTTGAATCCTGGGCAAGTAACATACCGAAGAACAAAGGGAACATCGTACGTGATTAGCCGAATCCTTGATATAGAGGTTCAACCGATAAATATCTTCTTAGCATATGTAGGAAACAATATGGGCATCCAGATCCCGTTGTTGGTTATTGACCGGAGAGGTGTCTCGGTCATGTCTACATAGTTCTCGAGCCCGTAGGGTCTACACACTTAACGTTCGGTGACGTTTTGGTTGTATTGAGTTATGCATGGTGGTGATCGATGGTTGTTCGGAGTCCCAGATGAGATCCTGGATGTCATGAGGAGCTCCGAAATGGTTCGGAGGTAAATATTGATATAAGGAAGTCCCGTTTTGGTCATCGGAAAATTTTCGGGTATTTTCGGTAGTGTACCGGGGGTGCCGAGGGGCCATCGGGAGTGGCCACCCACGCCGGGAGGCCACATGGGCCTTAGGGGTGGCGCACTAGCCCTTAGTGGGCTGGGAAAGGCAGCCCCTAAGGGCCCATGCAGCTAGAGTGTAGAGAAAAGTAAAAAAATCCCAAGTGGGGAAGGGATTCCAAGTAGGATTGGAATCCTACTTGGAGTAGGATTGGAGGTGGACTCCTCCACCTCTCCCTCGGCTGACTCCTAGGGGAAACCCTAGGGAGGCCGGACCCTCCCCAACCTCCTATATATATTGGAGGGGAGAGATGAGAGCCGCACCAAATAACATAAGCCACATTGCAACCCTCTCTGTCCACTAGATTGTCTCCCACTAGATTCGGCGATGATTAGGCGAAGCCCTGCCAGAATAGTTCCACCACTACCGTCGCCACGCCGTCATGCTGCCGAAGAACCCATCTACCTCTCCGCTCCCTCTTGCTTGATCAAGAAGGTAGAGATCGTCATCGAGCTGTACTTGTGCTGAACGCGGAGGTGACATCCGCTTGACGCTAGATCGGTACGGATCGTGATCGGATCGCAGGATGACTAGCAATTTGGATCGCGAAGACGTTCGACTACATCAACCACGTTTCTTAACGCTTTCCGCTTAGCGATCTACAGGGGTATGTAGATCCACTCTCCCTCTCATAGATGCTCATCACCATGGATAGATCTTCTGTGTGCATAGGATTTTTTTTGTTTCCCATGCAACGTTCCCCAACAGTTATGTCAATCAAGTGTCTCGTGATAGTTATTTTTTGAGTTTGATCCCACCACTATGAATCAGAAGAATTTTGCTTGTGTGGGTAGTCATAAAAATTCTATGGTTGAAGATCATGAAAAGAATACTTTATGTGATAGTTATATTGTGATATTCCTTCATGATTCTATTGAAAATTATTATGAGGGAGGAACATATCTTGTAGGAATTTCAATAATATCAAGTTTCCTCCTTATGTGTTCAAAGTTTTGAAGTTGTGTAGTTTTGCCTTCCTATGCAAGTTGATACTTGTTCCCATGTATTGTTCGCTCAAAAAAAACCTATGCATAGGAAGTGTATTAGACTTAAATGTGCTTGTCATGTGATTCATGATGCTCTCTTGCATGTGTCAACTACTATTCCTATGCGAGCATCATTGAAATTATCATGCCTAGCTAAAATGCATTAAAGAAAAATACTTGTTGGGAAACAACCCAACACTTTACTTTCTGTTTATATGTGTTCACATGATTAAGCTACTATAGTAATCATGTTTTGTGTCTTTTATTTCAATTACATGCCAAGTAAATCCTTTGGGATACTGAGGATACTTGCTTGTTTGATTCTGTGCAAAAACACAAAGTTTTGCGTCCAGTATATGAATTATATGATTTTATTGGAGCGTCAAATTTTTTTGATATTTTTATACCAAATTTCTATGCACATTATATGCTTTGTCCTAATTTTTCAGAATGTTTAGAGCCAGGTAAGTATGGTGATCATTCGGATCTTCACAGACTGTTCTGTTTTTGATAGATTCTGTTTTGCATGCATATTTTGCTTGTTTCAAGTGTTTCCATAGCTTATATTTCGTCATATAAGTTGTGGTAATGATGGAATACATTTGGTATTATGTGAGAACAATTATGAATCTTGTCTTAACAGTACCTAAGTGAACGATCTATCTTTACTACACTAACCCATCACACGAAGTTCCGTTAAGTTTTGTGTGATTGAAGTTTTCAAGTTTTGGGTGAGATAGCGATATAAGGTTGTGACACCCTGGAATTCTACTGCAGTGATCATTGTAATTAAGCTACAGTAATGGAATGGTCAAGAACTAATTATTTTGCTAAATGGAACATGATCAAGATGGAATTCCAAGGTCCAATTCAAAATTCCATTCAAATGCTCTATAGTTCAAGCGACAAATTTAAATCCTCAAACATAAAAGATAAAATGTTGCATGCTTGTGTAATATTCCAAAAGAAATAATGTTAAGGAAAACAACATTACCAAGATTCTGATGTGGACCCCACCATTAATAAAAGAAGCTAAAGTATTTCTAAGGGCATTTAAATTCAAATTTAAATGTTCAAACACCTTTGAAAATTGCTTAAACTTGATGTGGCCATTCCAAAAAATGCTTGCTATTTTTGGGGCCCTAACACTTATTTTTGCTAAGACAATTGTGTCTAAAAGTAATAGGAAAAGAAATTGGAAAAAGGAAAACAAAAATAGAAAAGAAAGAAAAAGAAAGAAAAGGGGAAATCCGCCCTTCCCACTCAGCCGACTCCAACCGACCCAACACTACCAGCCCACCCCCCTCATCGTCCTCTTCCTCCTATACCGACCGCCCGGTCACAATAGAGCTGCATCGCCGCTGCGCCCACTCGCCGTCGTCGCCGTGGAGGATAAGAACGCCCCCCCGGCGCCTCACCTGCCCCCTCCCCCCGCGCCCTAGATCTCACCTGCTCCCCTCCCCTACCTTCTCCCTCGTCTCCCCCACCGCACCCGAGCGCTACTGTCGCCATGGACGTCGGTTAGTCGCGGCCAGCGTCCCCTCCGATCCCAGCCGTCGCATCCATGAGCTTCACCGTGACCTCCTCGACCCTCTCGACCACGAGCTTGAGCTCGAGGAGCTCTGCATCCCCATCTCCGCGTTGTCTTCCACCTCGGGACCCAAAGCTCACCATCGTCGATTGCTTCACCGTCCAGCCCTCCTCGAGCCCACTTTGGATGGCAAAACCACGCGGTGAGCTCCTGCTTCTCCTCCCCGTGCTCCCCGCGATGAATCGGTGCTCCTAGCGCTAAGTTCCATCAGAGCCCGAACGTGCCACCGCCTACCCTCGTCGCTGGCGCCCCTTCGGTGACCATTTTGTCCTGCCGTCGCCGTCAATCGACTCCCCGCGTCACGTAGAACCCCGTAGCGCTACTGGTTCGCTTGTTTGTGCCCCCGTTCGCCGTTTCCCATTGCTGCCCGAAAGCCCCTCCTCCTCCGGCGATGTAGCACTTGCTATGGTCTGCCGTTGCTCGCCCCGATGCCTGGGATGGATCGGCGGCTCACCCCGCGTTCGAACGCCACCGGTCGCGCTCGATTTGGTGCTCTGTGCGCCATTTCCGAGCCTCCCCGCGCTTTGGGAGCTCATCGGAGTAGCTCCGGCGATGGCCGCCAGCTACCACCGACATGGCACACCTGGGGTCCACCCCTGGGTCACTGCGAGTGGGGCCCCAGGCCCAGTTGATTGGGTTGACCCAGTAAACGTGCTGACTGGGCAGGCTAGTGCCATTGACTGGTGGGATCCCATGCCCCTGTGCCAATGACAGGTGGGTCCCCTGTCAGATGACTAATTAGGTTAATTAAAATGATTAGTTTAATCCTAATCTATCACTGACATGTGTACCCCACCTTTAATTAACTCTGCTCAGTTTAAATTAATAAACTGAAATAACCCACTGTCTATGGCAGGTGGGGCCCACTAGTCAGGTTTGACCTGGTCAGCCCCTGTTGACTGCTGATGTCAGCATTGCATCATGCTGGCGTCATCTTTTACTATTCTAGATAATGTTAATTTATTTAATTAAAAATAATTGTAGAAAATCTATAAACTTTAGAAAATCATATCTTTTAAACCATAGTTCAGATGAAAATAAATTAGATATGAAAGTTGATCAGAAAAATCCCACGAATCCAAATATGCCATCCAATAATCTGTCACATACTTCTAGCATGGTGAACATGGAACTTTCCCCTCCGATTCGACTATCCGATAAATCCGTAGACCCAGGAAATATCATCTGATATTCTTCCGACCCGTCTGTTACGTGTAGTACTGCGTTAGTGCATACCTACCTCTGCATTTTGTCATGTCTTACATCATGATGCATTTTTGTGCTTTGTATTTATTGTTTCTTCCCCCTCTTCTCTCCCATAGAGTCCGAGACTGACGGTGCTGATACGACTACACCGTCGACGATCAGCCTTTTGTTGCAGAGAAGCAAGGCAAGCAAAAAAACCTTGAGCATTCCAATATCGCCTATTCTTCTCCTTCTTATTCTTGCAATAGATTTTGCTACTGTATTAGCTAGCTCCTAATCTGATGCATAACTTTTTTTGATGGACTGCTACTGCACCTTCTATCATATCAAATGCTTAGCATAGGTTGATCAGTCAACCCCGGAGACCCCCCCTTAGTCCCAGTTGCCCCTGCTTTCATCGGCGATATCAAGGACTTGAAGACAGAAGTCTCAGTCGTCTTGACTGACAAGCCATTACCGACACATCACCTCACACACCCCTTTGGCATGGCACTTCAGAGCTACTACCGAGTGCCGAGGGTGATACCTCACTTAGCACTCCCAGTGTTAATTCTATAGCATAGCTATAGGTCACGGATATCGAGGGTGATTCCCCCTTCCCATTATCGATACCAAGTCTTGTCATACACTTAACTCGAGTGGGATCCATCGAGGGTGACTCCTCGGATATCCACTTGGAGTATGGACACAGAGTTACTATGACCGGTTACGGAAATATTTTGAAGATGGGTCAGCCCCAAGGGTACCCGCGAGAGTGATATGTGGTGGGGTACGCCGGTAAGGCACCTGAGGGTTATTGGCACGGCGACGGACTGCCTTTTGGTCCGCGCTTCCCCCGCACTAATAAATTGCTAACGGGTTGGGTATTTGATCTGAGTTGGTCGTTTGATCTTTTTCGCACTAAACCTTCATGTGGGAATAGTTATGGGTACTCAGCGTCGTTGTATCAGCCGAAGCTCTTCAGACGTCAGCAATGGAGTGGCGCGTGCCAGATTGGTCTGGAACGCATCAAGCTTGTTACTAAGGGGTGCTAGGACTGTCTCCGGCCACATGCGCATCGTGCAGGAGTGCAAGGGCAAGTGGGCCCATGAACCTGCGCGCTTAGGATTTAGACCAGCGGGCTGGCCTCTTCGTTGAGCCTAGGTGGGGCGACGACGTTTTGGGTCCCAAGGCCAGGCATTACCCCAGAAAGTGTGTCCGGTCGGAGGTGATCAAGCATGTTTGAAATGCGGTGCACCCCTGTAGGGAAGAATTTATATATTTGAATAGCCGTGTCCACGATAACAGGACGACTTGGAGTTGTACCTTGACCTTATACAACTATAATTGTGACTTAATTTGAAATGAATTGTGGCTCTAGGATTGCTTCCTCATAGAGAGTCGAGAAAGAATCGCTGAGCGTGGTTACTTAATAAAATTGTTACAACAATATGGTTATATGTGATTACTTGTCTACTCTCTTCTTATGCTGCAAGATGCTAAGGATGCTAATCTTCGATAGGACTACGCCTTCCCCCTATTCTTGCTTTCTGCAGTCAGTCCAGATATAACCCCACTAATTGATAATGATGCATATTTAGCTTAGTTCTGAAGTAAGTCTTGTGAGTACTTTGGATGAGTAATCATCACTGCTTTGTCTCCCCTTTCCTCTTCGATACGGTTCTGTGTTCAGACGATGGAGTCCAGGAGATGGAATACGCCGGAGACAACTACTACACCACGGCAGGAGCCTACTATGATGTGGAGGCGGCCCCCAACCAGGAGTAGGATAGGAGGTTCCCAGGAAGGAGGCCTTGCCTCTTTCGATCCGTTGTTTATGTTTGTGCTGGCCTTATCAAGGAAAAAACTTGTTTATCTTATGTCTGTACTCAGATATATTTGTTCCCGCTGACTCATGTTGGTCGAGCTTTGTATTCGAGCCCTCGAGACCCCTGGCTTGTAATATGAAGTTCTATGACTTTAATTTGTGTCTAGAGTTGTGTTGTGGTATTGATTAATGAGTCCCTAATCTTGATCGTATGCATTGCGTGCATGATTAGCGTACGGTCGAAATTGGAGGTGTCACAAGTTGGTATCAGAGCCGACTGCCTGTAGGTAGCCCCCTTTCCTACTCCTTGGCCGAAGTTGGGTCTAGTCATTGAAAAACTTTTACTAACATAGTTGTGTGGCTTACGGGACCACATCTCAATCGGGTGGTATTAGGATCTTTTATTCCTCTTCTATACTCTGGGTTCCGAATTCTCTTCACTTTCGGGTTAAAGATTTTACTAATTCTAACATCAGGTTCTCGTGATCACATCCACCGGAGATTTTTTTTACGGCAATTATTCCCTTTGCAGCTATAATACACACACGGTCATTTGATATATTAAATCTTCTTGTGACAGATGCGTCCCGGTGGCAGAACGTTCGCCTGACCTTTGCGCATGATACGATTGGGTTCCTGGCCATTCTGGTCGACCTCCTAAAAAGGCTGGGATATCTCTGGTACCCTAAGTACACTGTTTACGAGGACTACCGCGTGTTCAACCAAGAACAATATGAGGCTGTGATGGTTATCTGGGATAGACAGGACCTCTCCATCACTAAGCTATACACCTTCCTTGGCATTGGAGTCACTGTCGAGATGGCCATACAGGATGCTACTTATGCCGCTATTGTTCGTCTCCAGGTCTTGAGTGGCCTGATGTTGGAGGCCGTGTTTCGGCACGTGGACCTGCGCTTCCGCTTAATATGCAGTTTCTACACCAGGCTGTGCACGGGATGCAGGACCCTACCACCAGGTTCAACATGCGGGATCATATGCAGTTTCGTGGGTTCTTTCGTTATCCCTGACGTTGATGTAGCTTTTCGCTATGTCCGTTGTTGTATCCCTCTACCGCGTGCATGTGTGCTGCCTGGTTGTATAAACTAATTTCATGCCGAACCTATCGTCTATGTTGTAATAGACTTATGGTTTGTAATAGACATATGTAAGGATCTGTATGTTGAATTCGAACTACTACATCGTATCTATTGCACTTCTTTCTTTGTGGAATTTACTTCATGAATGATTCCTTGTCTTTGCAATTACCCCATGCTAAAACTACCACTGTTAAAATTTTGACAGAATGGTTAGGCCAGCTAGTCGGGATCGGGGTGCGCCTGAACCACCCCCGCCACCTGAATACATGGCTGGTATGTTGCAGCAGTTTGAACTGAATCGCCATTTATACAAGGGCTTATGGACCAGTTTCTGAGGCCGAACATGAACCAACAGTCAGCCCCAATGACTCTATCAGACTTCATGCGCCTTAACCCTGCAATCTACCGCAACTCAACTCAGCTGCTGAACGTAGATGTGGCTCCATGACATCACTTATGAGCTGGAATGTTCACGCGCCCTGATGTCTAGCTATGTCACCTTTGCCTCATACTTCCTGAAGGGTCCTGCCGCTCAATGGTGGGATAGCCACAGGCGCTCACAGCCTGTTGGAACAATCATCACCTGGCCGGAGTCCCAAGCTGCGTTCCGTGCCCGTCACATTCCTCAAGGACTGCTGGACAAGAATAAGCGTGAGTTTCGCAATCTCGTCCAGGGCAACAAGGCTGTGGACATTTATTAGCGGGAATTTCTGGACTTATCTCGCTATGTTGAAGAAGACATTGCGACTGATGCTTGTAGGCAGGAGAAGTTCCATGAAGGCCTCCACCCTGATATCAAACTGGCACTCCTTGTTCAACACTTCGACAACTTTGCCACCTTGGTGAACAAGTTCATTATGGTGGAAACAGGTCTGTAGGACTACAAGGACAGCAGCAACTGCAACAGTGGCACGGGCTCGTCTTCGGGCTCAGCAAGTTAGAAGCGCAAGTTCTGGACTCCCCACAACATGTACCATACACCTGCTCCTGCTTCGAGGCCGTCCTATGCTGCACTTCGTCTGCCTCCACCCCCACCTAGGCAGCCGAGGCTCCTAGCTCCACCACCACAAGCTACTGTTCCCCCTTCTCATCCTGATGATAGGTTATGCTTCAAGTGTGGTCGTCCAGGACACCATGCCAGAGACTGCATGCAGAACCAGAATCAACTTGCACTGCCTTCCAACCAGCCCCGCAACAACAACGCGAGGCCTGCTCAGGGTCGTGCTCAAGCTAACAATGCTGAACTGAATCAAGCCCAAGACCAGCCTGCCACTGTGATGGGCACTCTTCTCATCAACTCAGTACCAGCTTCTATATTGTTTGATATAGGAGCATTGCATTCTTTTATGTCTGAAGATTTTGCATCCATGCATGGCATTAATTACGAGGAGATGAACGTTCCAATAGTGGTAAACACCCCCGCTGGCCAATGTCAAACCTCCATGTTTTGTCTAGATGTCCCAATTGAAATAGAAGGGATGAAATTCCATGCTTCCCTCATAGTGTTGAAGTCCTCCAAAATCGACCTTATTTTGGGAATGGATTGGTTGAAAGCACATACTACTTCCGTCGTTTGTGCCACCAAAACTATCCATCTTCTACACCCTTCTAATGACATAGTCAACTACCATGCCCATCTTGTTCGAGATGCTGAAGCCCGGCTATATGCCATGAATGTAGTAAATGAGTCACCTCTTGAGGGAATTGAAAACATTCCAGTTGTACGGGATTTCCAAGATGTTTTTCCGGAAGAACTTCCAGGGATTCCCCCTGCTAGAGCTGTCGAGTTTGTCATCGACTTGGTACCTGGTACCACTCCCATAGCCAAACGCCCATATAAGATGCCACCACATGAACTCCTTAAACTTAAACAAGAAATTGACAATTCGCTTCGGTTGGGTTTCATTCGTCCAAGTTCCTCGGCTTGGGGAGTCCCTTCTCTCTTTGTAAAGAAGAAGGATGGGACAAACCGTCTGGTCCAGGATTATCGACTAATCAACCAAGCTACAATTCAGAACAAATATCCACTCCCCCGGATCAATGATTTGTATGATCAACTTGCTGGTGCCACAATTTTCTCTAAGCTCGACTTGAGGTTGGGCTACCATCAGATCCGTGTTCGTGAACAAGATATTCCCAAGACCGCATTTGTTACTCGCTATGGTTCATACGAGTACACCGTCATGTCCTTCGGTCTAACAAATGCTCCAGCAACTTTCTCTCGCTTAATGAATTATATCTTCATGGACTACCTCGACAAATCATCATGGTTTATCCGGATGATATTCTAGTATTTTCCAAGAATAAAGAAGAACATGCTGAACATCTTTGTCTTGTACTGGAAAGACTTCGGGAAAATCAACTGTATGCCAAGTATTCCAAGTGTGAGTTTTGGATGGACGAAGTAACCTACCTAGGTCATCTGATCTCAAAGGATGGTATTGCAGTCAATCCAGAATGAGTTCAGTCTATTCTTGACTGGACTCCCTGAAGAATGTCAAGCAAGTCAGAAGTTTTCTCGGACTCACCAGCTATTACCGTTGATTCGTCGAGAACTTCTCCGAGATTGCAAAGCCCTTAACCAATCTACTTCACAAAGGTGGTAAGTATGAGTGGACAGAAAAATGTCAGGAGAGCTTTCAGACACTTAAAGATAAGTTGATGTCTGCTCCTGTGCTTGCTCCTTCGGATACTCATAAGGACTTTGTCATTTATTGTGATGCTTCGCGTCAGGGAATAGGTTGTGTCCTAATGCAAGAGCATAGAGTGGTTGCTTATGCCTCTCGTCAATTGCGGCCTCACGAAGAGAACTACCCAGTTCATGACCTTGAACTTGCTGTGGTGATACATGCACTGAAGGAGTGGCGACAATACCTAGTTGGTAATCGATGCGAGATCTACACCGATCACCAAAGTCTGAAGTACTTGTTTACTTAGCCAGATTTGAATCTCCGTCAACAGAGATGGATGGAGCACATAGCAGATATAACGTGGGAATTTCTTATACACCTGGCAAGGCTAACGTAATGGCTAATGCGTTGAGCCGCAAGTCATACTGCAACCACCTTTAGGTTCACAAGGTTCACCCCCTCCTTCAAGAAGAATTCCGCAAGTTGAACCTCCATATTGTTCCTCAGGGTTATCTCGTTCCCCCTCCTGAAGAGAGCCGTAAGATGAACCTTCATGTTGTTAACCAGGGTTCTTTGAGTAACCTGGTCGTTGAACCAGATCTCATGGGTAGTATCAAAACAATGCAGAGCTATGACAACAAAGTCGATAAGATTAAATACCATCTGGCGGAGGGTAAACCCTCATGCTTCACCGTTGCTGATGATGGTGTTGTATACTTCATTGCACGGTTATTCGTTCCAACAGAACGGGAAAACTTGAATATGACTGATAGGGTACTGAAAGAAGCACATGATACCCCATTGTCTATTCATGCAGGTAGTACCAAGATGTATCAAGACATCCGTCAAAGGTTCTGGTGGTCAAACATGAAACAAGACATTGCATGCTATGTTTCAGAATGTGACATTTGCCGCCGGATCAAGGCAGAACATCAAAAGCCGGTTGGAAGTCTGCAACCTATTACTATTCCCGAATGGAAATGGGATCATGTTGAAATGGACTTTGTCACTAGATTTCCCAGGTCGCAAAAGGGTAGTGATGCTATTCGTGTCGTCATTGACCGGCTGTCTAAAGTTGCTCATTTTCTGGCTGTCAAGGAAACTGTTACTGCTAGTCAGCTAGCACATCTCTACATGTACAAAAATGTTTCACTCCACGGTATTCCATTGGTGATTAGTTCAGACCATGGCAGTTTATTCACTTCAAGGTTCTGGGCAAGTTTCCAGGAAACTATGGGAACTCATTTGTCATTTAGCACCGCTTTTCACCCTCAATCCCAGGGACAAGTTGAAAGAGTCAATCAGATTCTTGAAGACATGCTTCGATCTTGTGTCATTTCTTATGGCAAGAAATGGGAGGAATCTCTCCCGTATGCTGAGTTCTCCTTCAACAATAGCTACCAAGATAGTCTGAAGATGGCTCCTTTTGAAGTGTTATATGGACCTAAGTGTCGTACTCCACTGAATTGGTCAGAAGCTGGGGAACATTCACTTATCGGTCCGGATATTATGCGACATGCCGAAGAACAAGTCGCATTATTCATGCAAATCTGAAGGCTGCTTAGTCTCGTCAGAAGAGTCAGTATGACCGTCATCACAAGGATATGGTCTATCAACCTGGCGAAAAGGCTTATCTTTGAGTCACGCCAATGAGAGGTACACACCGTTTCGGGATCAAGGGAAAGTTGGCTCCTCGATACGTTGGTTCTTTCACTGTTATCGAAAGGCATGGTAAAGTGGCATATCAACTGGAACTACCGCCTAACCTTTCTCAGGTTCACGACGTGTTCCATGTGTCACAGCTTCGTCGCTGCTTCAAGGATCCTATCCGAGCAGTGGATCATGATATGATTGAACTACAACAAGACCTTTCTTACAAAGAGCAACCAGTCCGCATTCTCGATGAAACTAAACGGCGGACTCGTCAGAAGGTTACCAAGTTCTTCAAAGTGCAGTGGGCAAATCATTCTGAAGATGAGGCCACGTGGGAACGCGAAGATCATCTTCGTGCTGAATACCCTGGGCTCTTCCCATCTACTACCTAATTCTCGGGACGATAATTCTTATTAGTAAGGGAGAATTGTGACACCCTGGAATTCTACTACAGTGATCATTGTAATTAAGCTACAGTAATGGCCTGGTTAGCAACTAATTATTTTGCTAAGTGGAACATGATCAAGATGGAATTCCAAGGTCCAATTCAAAATTCTATTCAAATGCTCTATAGTTTCAAGCGACAAATTTAAATCCTCAAACATAAAAGATAAAATGTTGCATGCTTGTGTAATATTCCAAAATAAATAATGTTAAGGAAAACAACATCACCAAGATTCTGATGTGGACCCCACCATTAATAACATAAGCTAAATGTATTTCTAAGGGCATTTAAATTGAAATTAAAATGTTCAAACAACTTTGAAAATTGCTTAAACTTGATGTGGCCATTCCAAATAATGCTTGCTATTTTTGGGGCCCTGGCACATTTTTTGCTAAGACAATTGTGTCTAAAAATAATAGGAAAATAAATTGGAAAAAGGAAAACAAAAACTGAAAAGAAAGAAAAGGGGAAATCCCCCCTTCCCTAGTGGGTCGGCTCCAGCCGGCCCAACACTACCAGCCCACCCCCCGCCTCGTCGTCCTCTTCCTCCTGTACCGACCGCCCGATTGCTACAGAGCTACGTCGCTGCTACGCCCGCTCTCCGCCGTCGCAGTGGAGGATAAGAACGCCCCCCGACACCTCACCTGCCCTCCCCCCGTGCTAGATCTCACCTGCTCCCCTCCCCTACCTTCTCCCTCGTCTCCCCCACCGCACCCGAGCGCTATCGTCGCCATGGACGTCGGTTAGTCACGGCCACTGTCCCCTCCGAGCCCAGCCGTCGCATCCACGAGCTCCGTCGTGACCTCCTCGACCCTCTCGACCACGAGCTCGAGCTCGGGGAGCTCTGCATCGCCATCTCCGCGTCGTCTTCCACCTCGGGACCCAAAGCTCGCCATCATCGATTGCATCGCCGTCCAGCCCTCCCCAAGCCCACTTTGGACGGCAACACCGCACGGTGAGCTCCTGCTTCTCCTCCCCGTGCTCCTCGCGAGGAATCGGTGGTCCTAGCACTAAGTTCCACCGGAGCCCGAACACGTCGCTGCCTACCCTCGTCGTTGGCGCCTCCCCGGTGACCATTTGGTCCTTCCATCACCGTCAATCGACTCCCACGTCGCGTAGAACCTCGTAGCGCTCCTGGTTCGCTTGTTTGTGCCCCCGTACGCCGTTTCCAATCGCCGCCCGAAAGCCCCTCCGCCGCCGGCGACGTAGCACTCGCGATGGTCCACCGTTGCTCGCCCTGATGCCTGGGATGGATCGGTGGCTCACCCTGCGTTCGAACGCCACCGGCCACGCTCAATTTGGTGCTCTGTGCGCCATTTCCGAGCCTCCCTGCGCTTCGGGAGCTCGCCGGAGTAGCTCTGGCGATGGACGTCGGCCACCACCGATGTGACACACCTGGGGTCCACCCCTGGGTCACTGCCAGTGGGACCCCTGGCACCAGTTGACTGGGTTGACCCACCCAACGTGCTGACTGGACAGGCCAGTGTCTCTAACTGGTGGGACCCCATGCCCCTGTGCCAATGACAGGTGGGCCCCCCTGTCAGCTGACTAATTAAGTTAATTAAAATGATTAGTTTAACCCTAATCTATCACTGACATGTGGACCCCACCTTTAATTAACTCTGCTTAGTTTAAATTAATAAACTGAAATAACCCACTGTCTATGATAGGTGGGGCCCACTAGCCAGGTTTGACCTGGCCAGCCCCTGTTGACTGCTGATGTCAGCATTGCATCATGCTGACGTCATCTTTTACTATTCTGGATAATGTTAATTTATTTAATTAAAAATAATTCCAGAAAATCTATAAAACTTTAGAAAATCATATCTTTTAAACCGTAGTTCAGATGAAAATAAATTAGATAGAAAGTTGATCAGAAAAATCCCACGAATACAAATATGCCATCCAATAATCTGTCACATGCTCCTAGCATGGTGAACATGGAACTTTCCCCTCCAATTTGACTGTCCGATAAATCCGCAGACCCGGGAAGTATCATCTGATATTCTTCCGACCCGTCTGTTACGTGTAGTACTACGTTAGAGCATACCTACCTCTGCATATTATCATGTCTTACATCGTGATGCATTTGTGTGCTTTGTTTTTATTGTTTCTTCCCCCTCTTCTCTCCAGTAGACTCCGAGACTAACGGTGCTGATACGACTACACCGTCGACGATCAGCCTTTTGTCGTAGAGAAGCAAGGCAAGAAAAAAAACCTTGAGCATTCGGATATCGCCTATTCTTCTCCCTCTTATTCTTGCATTAGATTTTGCTACTGTATTAGCTAGCTCCTAATCTGATGCATAGCTTGTTTTTGATGAACTGCTACTGCACCTGCTATCATATCAACTTCTTAGCATAGGTTGATCAGTGAACCCCAGAGACCCCCCCTTAGTCCCAGTTGCCCCTGCTTTCATCGGCGATATCAAGGACTTGAATATAGAAGACTCAGTCGTCTTGTCTAACATGCCGCTGCCGACAGATCACCTCACACCCCCTTTGGTATGGCATTGCAGAGCTACTACCGAGCCCCGAGGGTGATACCTCACTTAGCACTCCTGGTGTTAATTGTGTAGCATAGCTATCGATCATGGATATCGAGGGTGATTCCTCCTTCCAATTATCGATAGCGACTCTTGTCATACACTTAACTCAAGTGGGATCCATCGAGGGTGATTCCTCGGATATCCACTTGGAGTATGGACACATAGTAACTATGACCGGTTACAGAAATATGTTGAAGACGGGTCGGCCCCAAGGGTACCCGCGAGAGTGATATGTGGTGGGGTGCGCCGGTAAGGCACCCGAGGGTTATTGGCGGGGTGACGGACTGGCTTTTGGTCTGCGCTTTCCCCGCACTAATAAATTGCTAACGGGTTGGGTATTTGATCTGTGTTGGTCGTTTGACCTTTTTTGCACTAAACCTTCATGTGGGAATATTTATGGGTACTCAGCGTTGTTGTATCAGCTGAAGCTCTTCGGACGTCAACAATGGAGTGGCGCGTGCCGGATTGGTCTGGAAAGCATCGCGCTTGTTACTAAGGGGTGCTAGGACTGTTTCCGGCCACGTGCGCATCGTGCAGGACTGCAAGGGCAATTGGGCCCATGAACCTGCGTGCTTAGGATTTAGACTGGTGGGCTGGCCTCTTCGTTGAGCCTAGGTGGGGCAATGACATTTTGGATCCAGAGGCCGGGCATTACCCTGGAAAGTGTGTCCGTCCGGAGGTGATCAAGCATGTTGGAAATGCGGTGCACCCCTGCAGGGAAGAATTTATCTATTTGAATAGCCGTGTCCACGGTAACAAGACGACTTGGAGTTGTACCTTGACCTTATACAACTATAATTGTATCTTAATTTGAAATGAATTGTGGCTCCAGGATTGCTTCCTCGTAGGGAGTCAAGGAAGAATCTCTGAGCGTGGTTACTTAATGAAATTGTTACAACAATATGATTATATGTGATTACCTATCTACTCTCTTCTTATGCTGCAAGATGTTAAGGATGCTAGTCTTCGATAGGACTAGTCCTTCCCCCTATTCTTGCTTTCTGCAGTCCGTCTAGATATAACCCCACTCATTGATAATGATGCATATTTAGCATAGTTCCGAAGTAAGTCTTGCGAGTACTTTGGATGAGTACTCATCGCTGCTTTGTCTCCCCTTTCCTGTTCGATATGGTTCTGTGTTCAGACGATGGAGTCCAGGAGATGGAATACACCAGAGATGACTACTACACCATCGTAGGAGCCTACTACTACATGGAGGCGGCCCCCAACCAGGAGTAGGATAGGAGGTTCCCAAGAAGGAGGCCTTGCCTCTTTCGGTCAGTTGTTTTTGCTTGTGCTGGCCTTCTCAAGGCAAAAACTTGTTTATCTTATGTCTGTATTCAGATATATTTGTTTCCGCTGACTCGTGTTGGTAGAACGTTGTATTCGAGCCCTTGAGGCCCCTGTCTTGTAATATGAAGCTATATGAGTTTAATTTGTGTCTAGAGTTGTGTTGTGATATTGATTAGTGAGTCCCTACTCTTGATTGTATGCATTGCGTGCATGATTAGCATACGATCGAAAGTGGGGGCGTCACAAAGGTGAACAAGGATCAAAAAGTACATAAGCATGGGGAATCCCAAAGAACCCCAAGGTAATATCCAAGGAAGACTCAAGCGTCTAAGCTTGGGGATTCCCCGGAAGGCATCCCTGTTTTGTCTCCAACATTACCGGCACATCTTAATTGGAGCTATATTTTTATTCGTCACATGATATGTGTTTTTCTTGGATCGTTATTTTATTTTATTTTTCTCTGTTATATGTTATTTATAATCTTGTTTTTTCAATAAAAAGTTCCAAGAATTTCCTTGAGATGCCTCCATTGCAAGTTTTGATGTGTGCTGTATAAAAACAAAAACTTTTGATGTAGTGTTTGAATTTTCATATTTTACTGGAACATGGAAAGTTTATGAAATTTTTAACAACATTTTCATATAAATTCTTTATCATGTCATAAGTTTTGACAATTTTTGAGCTACACAAGTACACTTTTTTCATAAATTGCTACAAACTGTTCTGTGTGGATAGATTGTTACCATAGTTTTGTTATCTACTTATCCTATTGTTTCCATAGCCTATATTGGTAGATATATATTTTGTAAATGATAGTAAACAATAGATGATGTTCAAAAATTATTGTCCAAATTGTCTTGGAAGTACATTAAGTGTTGATTTGTTTTTATGTGTACTAACCTATCTCACGAGTTCTTTTCAATTTTTTTGCGGATGAAGTTTTTTAAACTTAGGTGAAACTGTGATATGAGAGGATTGAAAGAGATACAAAAGCTCAAGATTGAGGATACCCAAGGCACCCCAAGTAAATATTTCAAGAAGTCTCAAGCATATAAGCTTGGGGATGCTACGCATCCCACCTCTCTTCATGAAACAACTATTAGCTAGCCTATGTTGAGCCTAACTTTTTATTTGTCCACATGATATATGCTAGTTTTGAGGGATATTATTCTTTTGATTGCTCTTTAAATAAAATACTCATATCTAAAAATCTCTATCAAGAGAGAGTCCTCACATAGCTACTTGATTGTTTACCTACTCATTGATCTTCACTTATATCTTTGAAGAGTAGTTTGATGTTTACTTTTGAGATCCACTTTTATCCTATGAGTAAACTATGAATCAATGAAATATCATAAATATGAAATTATCAATGTGCTTTATGCTTAGTAGTAGCTTCACATCTATTTTAGAAAGTAAAATCTATGGAAGTTCGACAATCACAATATTTGTTATACAAGCAATTCGTGAATGATTAGTATAAGGAAGAGAACTTTGAAATACAAATATATTATCTTGGACATCTTCTATGGTTGTGAATACCCATTAATTATTTTCAAACTTGAGCAAATTAGTTGAAGTTTGACAAGTAAGACAAATTAGTGAGTTATGGTTGTGTATATTTGCATAGAAGTTATATTGTTATGGATCCTCCAACATGTGGTGTTTGCTTAGGATATTTTGCTAGCCAAATATTCATACTAAGTAGTGATACTACTTGTGCATCCAAACCCTTAAACCCAGTTTCTTGCCATAAGAGTCCACTATATCTACCTATATGCAGTATTACCCTGCCGTTCCAAGTAAATTTTCATGTGCCACCTCTTAAATTTCAAATGAACATATGTTTTGTGTGCATGGACCGCTCATGGAGCAACAAGGGGCGGTCGGTATCTTCCATGTTATGCGGGTTATTCTCATGATGAGTGTTTACTCACTCGTCCTTGCATGAGAGCGGTGGTAATAGGGATTCCCGGTCCTAAAATGAATAACATGCAAATAATTAAACAAAACTCCCCCAGGAATATTGTTGGTATGGATGGTACCCGTGGATCCGGCTAGCCATGGAGTGTGTTTGTTGGTGGAGGGGGAGTAAACCTTTACTTCTACCACTTGGGAACCACTGCTAATGAGTTTAACATGAAATATATTGATAACTCTTGGTCGTAATATTGACAGGAAGGGTGCACCTCCCAAAATTTGATCTTTGATTTAAGCTTTGAGCTCTGGCACCTCTGCAATTCCCTGCTTCCCTCTGCGAAGGGACAATCTATTTACTTTCATGTCGTTTACTTCTCATGTTGAGTCAACTTCTTATTCCAACCTACTTATATTAGTTGGTAAGCATCATGTGGTGGGGAAAGGTCTAGGCACATATGGCCAGTCAAATATACTTGATCATGACTTATTATTGTTGACAATTATCTATATGATAAATGAGTTGGGAGGCGAAACATTAAGCCCCTATCTTTCCATGTCTTTGATGGATGCCATTTGTTCTAAAAATATGCTTTGAGTACTACCAATCATAGAAGACTATATGAGGACTGAGTATGTGGAGCTCTTACTTAGAGCTTGTTGAGAATACGTTGAATTGCAACTGTTTGGTGACTAAGAACATAGGTTGTTAAGTTTCAAGAGATTTCATTGTGTCACAACCCTTGCCAGATGTCCTAGGAATAGTATTGTTCTTACATCATGTTTCATTTTGCATTAACATGAAATGGGGAACAAAAGAATAAACCCCAAGCTCACTTTGAATCCAAACAATTCAAACTTGGTAAAAATTCAACAAATCCAAAATGCCCTTCAAAAATGTTCCCTATGTCTGATAAAATTGGACATGGATATAAGAAGGATCATTTTAATTATTTGAACAATTAAAGTAATTCAAAAATAATTTATAAGGCTCCTGAAATCATAAAATGAAGCACTATCATTATTTTTGCTTTCAAAATATCCTGAAACTTTTTAGACAAGTTTGAAATATTCAAACTTTATTGTAGAAAATATATGGGATATTTTATAAAGTCATTTGTACCCGAAAAGAGAATAAACAAATGTCACTAAAAGAAAACAGAGAAGAAATAAAAATAAAAAAGGGAGAAAGGCCCAGGCGAGGCCAGCCCACCTGGCCCAGGGAGGTCTTCGTCCTCCTGGCGGCCAGGCGGACGAGCGCGTGGCCGGAGCACGCGGGCTATCGTGCCTCCACGCCGGCAGCTTCCTGCCTCCTTCCTCCTCGCCAGCACGACGGGGATAAGCTGCCCAGAGCCGTCCCCATCGCTCTCTCTCTCTCTCGCCCGCCTCTCTTCCTCTCCCCTCTCTGCTTCGCCATGGCCGTACCCTGTTAGAGCTCACCGCCGTCGCGTTAGCCACTCCCCCTTGCCCCTGAGCCCCCCAATCAATCCGCCTAGCTTCCCTCTTCCTCCTCGCCGAGCCATGCACCACCAGGAGCTCCCCATCACCATCTTCGCGTCGTCTTCAACCTCCGGCCGCCGGAAGTCAAGTGGAGCTCGCCGCTGCTCCAGGCCCTCCCTGAGCCCGCTCTCGACGTCTCTGCGACCGCCGTGAGCCACTGAGTCTTTTCCCCCTCTTCCCCCTTTGATTGCGTGCCCTAGCGCACGATTCCGTTGAGGTCTGAATGCCCCTGTCTCTCGAGCTCGACGCCGGTCATGCTCCGGTGACCAGCTGGTCCATCCGAGGTTTCCGTCGTGTTCGTGAGGTGGTGTAGAGTCTGTAGGTGCCAAGTAGAGGTCGTGTTGCGCCCCGGTTCGACGAGTCCATGCTCGCCCGAGCTTCGGCCGCCACCAAGCTTGACGCCGGCATCGATTCCGACCATCTCAGCTCCTGGGAGGGATCGGAATGGACACGCGCGTGTGTGCTGAGTCGTTTGGTGCCCTCCGCCATCCTTTTGGTCGCCGGAGGAGGGATCCCGAAGCCCTCCGCCGTCTTTGGAGCCACCGGCGGCTCAACGCCGGTGTGTCTTGCCGGAGTTGACCAGGGGGTTTGACCCCCTGAGTCACTAGCAGGTGGGGCCAGGCCCTGACAGTCAAAGTTAATTAGGAAATTAATTAATTATTTTAATTAACCTAATCTGTCACTGACATGTGGGCCCAGAACTGTTAATTAATTAGGATTTAGTTTTAATTAGTTAGTTAAGTGTGTGAGTCACTGATATGTGGCCCCCACATGTTAGGTTTGACTCTGGCCCGGTCAGCTGACGAGATGACGTCATTACGATGTCATGCTGATACAATAAAAGCATTTTCTAGTTTAAAAATATATCCAGAAATTATTCAAAACTTCAAAAATTCATATAAATTAATCTTTAAATAAGATGAAAATAATTTATATATGAAAATTTATCAAAAAAATCCAATGAATCCAATGGTGCTATTGTCATGCATGTTAGAGAAATCTAAATAGGTGAACATTGACATTTACTAATAGGTTAGTAAATAGAATTTGAAATGAAGAACAATTTTGAACCTATATTCAAATTCATTTCAAATCAACATGATCCCTAGTTGCATTAGCTCATCCATACATGCTACCATGCCATGATCATGCATCATATTGTTGCACTTACGTGTGTTGATTGTTTCTTATCTGCATTGCGGTAGGCCCTGGTTCTGAGGATACCCCCGAGTATCCCGACGAAGGAGAAAACTCTTCCGCTACCTAGCAAGGCAAGCAACCCCTTCGATCATTCCGATAATATCCCACTCTCTCGCTCCTGCTCTTGTTTATTGCATTAGGAAAACCGATCACATGTCAGTCATACACGGTAGATGATCCTATTCTGTTGCATAACTTGACATTGTCACAGTAAATAGCTAAACCTAGCAACCTAGCATACCTGGTAGAGCTTGTGCCATGATGTTCTTAGCTTACATTGCCTGCTATGCTTGCTATGTTTAGAGTTGTGTGAGGTCGGATTCATCTGGGTCATGAACTGAGTGAAACGATGTTGTTCTGATGTGATCATGTTATGATGAACTCGATTTGGTAAAGGTAGTGATGAGAGGCTATGTCGGAGTACATAGTGGGTCATATCATTGGGACCGTTCTTAGGAACTGAGTTCCGTGTTTGTGATCCAAGACTAGCTACTACCACACATTGGGATACTTAATTGACCCTCTTGACTTATCAGTCGCTTAGTCCTGAGTCCAGGAGTTGCAAGTAGTTTGTGGTGTTTATAGCATGCTGGAGGCCGTGCATAGCGCTGACCCTAGGGGTGGGTTACGACGCGGTAGGCAGTGGCACGGTGTACCAAGGTCACCCGAATGGTGGGCTTGGGAACCTTGCGCACATCGTTTGGGGCCGTAGCGGAAACTTCGGCCGGACTTCCGTGCGGGTTCAGTCTCAAATAGGCGATAGCCTGGACTAGAGGTCTTATGCGATTGACGGTCGTGGCCGACTCCCTCGCTGGGCTTCCGCTTGAAGGTTGCAAAGGTGCATGGTTTTATGAGCACATAGCGATAAGTGGCGAGAGCGTGTGTGAAGAAGTACACCCCTGTAGGGTAAGAAACTATTCGAATAGCCACATCCTCGGATATGGACTACTTGGAGAACTTATGCTGTTCATAGATAATCAAATGGATACTCATAAAAATATCAAGACAACTGTGAGTACCGTAGATGGCACTCTCCCAGGAGAGGGGAGTGAATCTATTGTGGTGTATTGCTATGGAGTTAGTGGACTCGTGTGCGATATTTAAAATGTAAACAAAGGGTTAAAATTGAGTAGTGTAGGTTAGCCATGAGTCAAAGCTTGCATTGCTGCATAAACTCCACCTCCCCCTTTGTTGATACACGAGCATGAATAGACTAGGTCTGCTTTAAAGACATGCCGAGTACAATTGTACTCATGTTTGATTAATAAATATTGCAGATGAGACCCAGGATCCTTTAGGTGGGTTCTTTCTAGATGTCGACGATGCCGAATAGCTGGTGTCCCAGCTACGACCTTACGCCTGTGGCGGGCTGTAGATAGTCAGGCCATGTGCCTTTTTACCCCTTTCATCTGTCTGTACTCAGACAGCTTTATGCTTCCGCTTGGTTTGTATGAACTTGTTTGTATGACTTGAGTGTCGGGTCATGTGACCCCTATTTGTAAGAACATATTACGCAAGGCTCATCTGAGCCTCTTAAATAAAAGTCATCTTGTTGTATGGTTAAGTTGTGATGCCATGGTTGTATCTATGCTATCGGGCATGTCGTGCGTACGTGTGACGTGCAACGGTATGTATGGGATCCGACACCTAGTTGTGTGCCTTTAGTAGTACTCTTTACGGGAAACTGCCTCTTTGTGCTTCCACCGAGCCATGGTAGCTTGCTACTGCTCCGGACACATTGATTGACCGACATGTATCCTTGTTTGTTGCTGTATTTGTCCCTTCGGGGAAATGTCTTGCAGTGTATTGGAGTCCCTGTAGGCTGCTACGACTCGTCTATGTACAGTGATGGCATTCATGTCTCACGTTGTAATGGAGTCCTTGTAGCTTGCTATGACTCGTCTACACATGCTTTAGGCCGACACCTGCCTTGCTGGGTTATGTATGCCTATTTCCGTACGGATGTGCCACTTGGGTTCTATGACTAGTCATGTCGGCCCGGGTTCTCTGTCGTTTGATTGCCAGCAACATAATCACATATGTGAGCCAAAATACGCGAACGGTCCTGGCTAAGGTAAGGCTGCAGCCGTGGAACTTACCATGCGTGAGGCCGCAAAGTGATGTGATATGTTACAGTCTAGATTCATATGACTTAGGATCGGGGTCCCGACACATTGTTTGAACCATAACATGTGAATTGGTTGCTACTTTATCATGATGAGTTTTATGAGGAAGAGTTGATGTTATGATGCTAGGTAAAGTGGTTGAAATTATCATTGATCAAACTTATGCACTATGCTAGCATTCACACATCATAAATTATTTCTTTTATCATTTACCTACTCGAGGAGGAGCAGGAGTTACACTTGGGGATGCTAATACGTCTCCAACGTATCGATAATTTATGAAGTATTCGTTCCATATTCACCTATGTTTACAATACTTTTATATGGTTTTGATGCACTTTATATGATTTATTTAGAACTAACCTAGACTGACGTTGTTTTCAGCAGAATTACCATGGTGTTGTTTTTGTGCAGAAAATGAAAGTTCTCAGAATCGCCCAAAACTTTTTGACGATTTTTTTGGAACAAAAGAGGCACTAGATTCTTCGTGGGAGGGCCCTAAGAGTCAAGAGGTGGGCACCACCCACCGGGGAGCGCCAGGCCCCTTACCCGCGCCCTAGTGGAGCATGCTCACCTCGTGGCCCACCTTTGCATGAAACCAACGCCAATTTTTCTGTATAAATATAGAAACCATCAGAAATAACCCTAGACTCCTTGTTCCGCCACCGCAAGGCCTCTGTATCGACAAAAAATCAATCTAGAGAGAAAATAGTACCCTGTCGGAGAGGGTACATCTTCTCCGGTACCCATCTTGATCATCCCGGCAAAGTCCATGATGAGGAGGAAGTAGTCCACCCTTGGGGCTGACGGTTTGTATGAGTAGCTATGGGTTCAATCTCTCTCCCCCGTGTTCTTGAGATGGCATGATCTTGATGTATCACGGGCTTTTTAATATAGTTGGATCATGTGGTGTCTTTCCCTCTATCTTGTTGTGATGAATTGAGTTTTCCCTTTGAGATTTCATTACGTTGGATTGAATATTAGATTTGAGAACACTTGATATATGTATTGCATGTGGATACCCATAGTGACATTGGGGTATTCAAGTGATTCACTTGATCTATGCCTTGCTACTCAACTTCTAGAATCCCGAGGTGACATTGGGGTAATCTATGCATAGGGGTTGATACACGTTCTTGTCTTAGTTTCTCCGGTAGAAATCTTGGGGCATTCTTTGAGGTTCTTTGTGTTGGATTGAGTATCATGAATCAGAAATTGTTTGATGCCTAGTGTATAATTAACTCATGGATACTTGTGGTGACATGACATTGGAGTATCTAGGTGACATTAGAGTTGGTTCATGCGTATCATATGGTGTTATTCTAGTACAAAATCTTAGATAGATCGATCGAAAAGTATAACTTGGTTATTTTAGTACGAACTCTTGGATACATCGATTAGAAAGGATAACTTTAAGGTGGTTTCGTACCCTACAAACAATTTCTTCTTATGCTCTCTGCTAGATAAGAACTATGGAGTGATTATTCGTTGCATGTTGAGGGATGGTTATGTGATCCAATTATATTAGCATTGTTGAGCGATTGCACTAGAAAAAGTACGGACCGTAGGCCTTGTTTTCAAGCATTGCAATACTATTTGTGCTCACTTTTGTCACTTGCTACCTTGCTGTTTTTATATTTTCAGATTACAAAAATCAATATCTGCTATCATTACTACACTTGTATCACCATCTCTTCGCTGAACTAGTGCACATATACAATTTACCATTGTATTGGGTGTGTTTGGGACACAAGAGACTTTTTATTATTTGGTTGCAGGGTTGTTTGAGAGAGACCATCTTCATCCTACACCTCCCACAGATTGATAAACCTTAGGTCATCCACTTGAGGGAAATTTGCTACTGTCCTACAAAACTCTGCGCTTGGTGCCCAACATGAGTCTACAAGAAAAAGTTGTGTAGTAGACATCAGCCGCCAAGGAATAAGAAGTTGTTGTTTTGAGGAAGCCGAGACATCATCTGCCTGAGTACAATGATGTTCATCCCATTGCCAAGAACATGAAGGACAGGAAGGATCGAGGGCTCAGAAAGTGGAGAGCATATGATCCATGTGCTATTACGAGAAGGACTGATGTTGATGCCTACTTTCACACCAAGGAGCAGCAGGACTTCTATCAGACTGTCTTATTAGACAAGAGTCCAGCTGTCAGCGACATGAGATACGTTGATTGGAAGTTCATCAAGGAGAATGAAGACTACTTCCCTCATGTTCTAGAAACTTCAAGGCCATTGGCATTAATGCTTTTGTTGGCAGAGAGGTGACATCCTGGAATGATGAGATGATCATGCGGTCCTATTCTATAGCTCACTTCTATCCAGGTGAAAGAATTGTATGGATGACTGAGGGCACCAGGTACCAATCTACTGTCGATGAATGGTCCACCATCTTAGGATCCCAGAGGTTCAAGAAGGAGGTATTGATGTATATGCTAAAGCTAAGATGAATCACAATTTTATGAGCAACATGCACAACCCTATTTCCAGAGCATACGTGAAGACACACAAGTTTGTCTTTGTGTACTTCTTGCAAGCAGGACTCTCCAATCACCAACACTTTCATGAGGCATACCCTAATGCCCAAATTAGGTGATGACGAGATGATCAGGAAGTACTCCATCAACATGATGCACCATGTAGACACCCACACCGGTTTAGGGTGATGGATTTGATTGTTGAGACAATCAAGACGACTCTTGCTGACTAGAAGAGGTCATGTGGAAATGCTCTGTACATTCAGATGCTTATCAACTCCAAGATAGGGAAGATCATATATCTACTTGATCAACAACACCTCCACTCTAGCCAGACTTCGAGGATAATGTTGTGGTGATGGATCCTACACATCCCACTGCATCTACATCAGAAGCTGAAATAGAGGCTGAGGCCCGGGCAGAGGCAGTCAGAGCCACTAGTGCTCTAGTGCCAAGAACTAAGAGCGACCAAATGGCATACCTCATTATCACCATCCATGGGATGGAGAAGAACATCAAAGATATTACACTGAATCACGCAAGCCTAGAGAGGATAGTGGAAGCAAATTTTCCTGCCCTAGATAACAAGGTGACTGAGATGACTTCCACGGTCAACCTGTTGAAGCGGGAAGTGGATGTTGTGCCTAGCCCCAGCTCCAGTGATGGTGATGATAGTCCTCCTATCCAGACTCACACTCACTTCTGGACACAAATTAGATCTTCAGTAGTGTTAGTCACAGAGACGAGACCATCTGAATTAGCCCCTGCTACAACTCCATCAACTCCTTTAGCACCTGCAGTCTCTACCCCACCACCTCACAGGACTTCAGTCGAAGCATTCACCGACTATGTTCTTTCGACTCCTTCCATGGCCACCACCGCAATTACATCATCCCATGGAGGAGATCATGCCCCTAGTGATGTTTAGCTCTATACCTTCAAGATTTTTGGTAACTTTTTGCCAAAGGGGGAGAAGTGTATTGGTCATAGGGCTTCGAGAGAGGGAGAGAGTGTTTCTTTTGGTTGATTTCTCTCGTTTCAAAACATTTGGTTTATCGTTTGTTCGTCTTAAACCTTGTTGTGTTTGATCATACACTTTATGGTTGATGCTACTATTTCTTATCCTTGAGATATTTATGTTATGATAATTCACTCATGTTTGGTGTTATGTGCTTTGTAATTCATTCATGTCATTTTATGCGCACCACCAAGATGTATGTGACATGAAAGAGTGGCCCATGATCCTAATCGATTGTGCATTTGCATTCCAACGCAAATTTAAAAATAGTGCACAAATTTAGAGGGAGCTCTTGCTTATCACATACTTCTCAAAGCGACGATGCTATTCATTGATTATAGTTTTTTCGAAGCTTTGATCTATATGTTATCATTAATTACCAAAAGGGGGAGACTGAAAGCACACCTTCTCCCTAGGTGGTTTTGGTAATTAATAACAACATATATTCCATTGGACTAATGATTATATCAAGTATATTTCAGGAAAATTCAATGATGGATTGGCAAAGGATTGTGAGGAGATTGATTGATTGGGTGGAAAGCAACTTTGGGAGGCTAGGAATCAAGATTCATATGGTTGGAGTGGAATATCTTGATCTCAACACACGAGTAGCTAGTTCTCTCTCAGAAAATAGATGGGGCAAGTGTTGGTCTGGTCTAAGTGCTTCCTCTTCAAGTGATAGGCAGGTGGAGGGGTATATATAGGCATCTCCAATAATCCAATTGTCACAACATTCTTACCAAACTCGGTGAAACCAAAGTAAAAACTCGGTCGTACCGACTGGTGCAGAATGTGGCAACTTTTGTCTTTTTGGTGAATGTGATATACGAATCTTGATGAGTCTGATTTTGGCTAGCCTGGTAAGTCCCTCATCTTGGTGCCACAGATTCTTGAAACTCATAAATTATGAATCTTAGAAATGGCTTACCCAAGAACTGTCACTGATTTTGGTTGCACCGAAATGGGACTTGGTGTCACCGAGACACCAGGGTTTGGCTTATGGTCTGTCTTAGGATGAAACTCGGTAGGGTTGATTGTGGAAACTTGGTGGCACTGAATTTGGACTTTTTTTTACACATAATATTTTGTGGGATAAATGATGAGTATTTTTGGTGGCTAATTCTAACACTTGACCAACCAAATCATCATGGATACCTCATCCCCTTTTAATAGTATTGGCATTCATATGGAATCAGTTGTGATTTCTCACATTAAACTAAATGTTGAGTCTTCAAGCTTGTTGAAAATGGATGTTCCTTGCATCTAGGGAATCTCCTCACAAACTTTTGCCAATCCATTCATTGAAATTTTCCTGAAATATGCTAGGTAGAATCATTAGTCCAATGAAATATATGTTGTAATTAATTACCAAAACCGCCTAGGGAGAGGTTGTGCTTTCGGTTACCTTGCTAGGGTTTTCAAATTATAAAAATCTATATCTACTATCCATACTACACTTCTATCACCATCTATTCGCCGAACTAGTGCACCTATACTATTTACCATTGTACTGGGTGTGTTGGGGACACCAGATATTTCTTGTATTTCATTGTAGGGTTGTTTGAGAGAGGCCATCTTCATCCTTGATAAACCTTAGGTCATCCACTTGAGAGGAAATTGCTACTGTCCTACAAGACTCTATGCTTGGAGGCCCAACACAGTCTACAAGAATAAAGTTGCATAGTAGACATCAATAGGCACTGGTGAAATCATGCTTGAGGAACCTGAAGTTGAAAAAGATATCATTCCTCCATCTACCCAGTGCGAAGATAATGCTGCACCTAAAGATAATGTTGCTAACGATTAAGATAATGCTCAGCAGAAGCAACAAAATCTTTGCCCTGCTCAAATCAATAAGATACTTGATATCATAAACGCACTAAGTCATCTCACTCACTCAAGAGCTCAACTAGCTAACTTTTGTGGGCACTTTTCTTTCATGTCTATCTCAGAGCCCACCAAGATAGCTGAAGCTTTCATGGAACCGGAATGGATTCGAGCTATGAAAGAAGCTTCATCAATTCAGGCTCAACAATGTGTGTGAACTTGTCAAGCGCCCTGATCCACGGAAGCACAACATCATTGGTGCTAAGTGGATCTACTACAACAAGCAGGATGAATCTGGCCAAGTTGTCAGAAACAAGGCTCGACTTGTGTCTCAAGGCTACACATGGGTTGAGGGTATTGACTTCGAGGAAATGTTTGCACCTGTTTCTAGTCTCGAAGCCATGCATATACTGCTTGCTTAATCTAACAATCATGACATATGTCTATATCAAATGGATGTCAAAAGTACATTCCTCAATGGTAAGATTGAGGAAGAAGTATATGTTGCTCAACCAGTAGGGTTCGAGGACCCTATCGGATTTCGGGATCCGCAAAACCGTCAAGGTTCGAACACAGGGGCATGTGCGAAGATCCCCTGTAGCTTCGCCCTACCTAACTCGCTACTCAATGGTTACTACGACGAACTCGCACGATGACGAGGAAGAAGATGAACATGGTGGTTTACCCAGGTCCGGGCCACTGGGAAGCGTAATACCATACTCCTGCTTTTGTGCATTGCCTCTCGGGGAGGTGTGGTGGATGAACTAGTACAACGGCTTCGAGCCTCGCAAGGGTGCTCTAGTGGTGTTCTTGGCTCTCTGCCCTGCCTTGCGGTTCCTCGAGTGGTTCTGTCATTAGATCGGATCCCCTTCTACCATGTGGCCTAGCCTCTATATATAGTAGTGGCCTGGGTCCTCTTTGAAAGCACATTTGCTCCCTTGGTGGTTTTGGTAATTAATAACAACATATAAGTCATTGAAATAATGTTTCCGCTGAGTATATTTCAGGAAATGTTCAAAGAGAGGATTGGCAAAAGGAGATTGTGGAGAAACCCCAAGATGCAAGGAAATAGGTTGGCGAAGCTTCAAGAAAGAGGACTCTGCATTTTATATTTGTGAGAAATCACTTTGATCCATAGGAAAGCCAATACTATTAAAAGGGGGTAAGATTTTGTTGGTGAACAATATGCTCAAACGTGCACAGGTGATAGTCGCCAAAAACATCCACAAAATCTCCCACCAAAGTCGGTTCTATACCCAACACTCAAAATCGGTGTCACCGATATGAATAAACTGTTGAGGAATGGGCTGAGATCTTAGGAGTTTCTGAAGCACAGGATGGTGACCTGGATGTCTACTTAGAATCCAAGGCTAGTCACAATGCTATGGCCAATATGTACAATGAGATCCCTGCTGACAAAGTGAAGTCTCACCAGCTAGGATCCATTTACTTTCTACAGGATGGCCTACACACTATCAACACCATTCTGAGGTATACCTTGATGCCCAAGTCCGTAGATGACAAGATGATCCGAGGCCACTCCATCAACTTGTTAATCCATCTTGACAGTCACACCAGGATCAGAGTCATGGATGTCACATCCCTAGCTAGATGTCTTAGGATAGCATGTGCTTGCATCATGTTTAATTTTTGCATTAACAAGAATTGGGGACTAAAAGAAAACCCCAAGCTCACATTGAATTAAAAACAATTTAAAGTTGGTGAAATTTAAAAAAATCCAAAATGCCCTTTAAAAATGTTCCCTATGTCTGATAAAATTGGACATGGTTATAACAGGGACCATTTTAATTAATGGAACAATCAAAACAATTAAAAATAAATGATAAAGACCTAGAAAATGATAAATAAAGCATTATCATTATTTTTGTTTTCAAAATATCCTGAAACTTTTTAGACAAGTTTGAAATATTCAAACTCCATTATATAAAATATTTGGCATATTTTAAATTAGCATATGTACCTGAAAAGAAAATAAACAAATGTCAAAAAATGAAAACAGAGAGAAATAAAAAGAAAAAGAAGAAATAAGCCCAGGCCAGGCCAGCCCACATGGCCCAGGGAGGTCATCGTCCTCCTGTCGGCCAGGAGGACGGGCGTGTGGCCGGAGCGCGCGCGCTGCCGTGCCTCCACGTCAGCAGCTGCCTGCCTGCTTCCCCCTCGCCAGCGCGATGGGGATAAGCTCCCAGAGCCTTCCCCATTGCTCCCTCTCTCTCTCTCTCCCGCTCGCTCTCTTCCCTCTCGGCTCCGCCATGGCTGAGCCCTGCTCGAGCTCGCCGCCGTCGCGTTAGCTACTCCCTCTCGCCCCTGAGCCCCCCTTTCGATCTGCCTAGATCCCCTCTTCCTTCTAGTCGAGCCGTGCATCGCCAGAAGCTCCCCATTGCTGCAATTGCCATCGTCTTCAACCTCCGGTCGCTGGCAAGCAAGTGAAGCTCGCCACTGCTCCAAGCCCTCCCCGAGCCCGCTCTCGACGTCTCTGCAACCGCTGTGAGCCCCTGGACCTTTTCCCCCTCTTTCCCCCTTCGAATGAGCTCTCTAGCACCGGATTCCATCAAGGTCCAAAGTGCCCCGCCACTCGAGCTCGACGCCGGCCATGTTTCGGTGACCAACTGGTCCATCAGAGGCCACCGTCTTGTTCGTGAGGCTGCCTAGAGGGTGTAGGTGCCAAGTAGAGGTCGTGTTGTGCCCTGATTTCGACGAGCCCGTCCTTGCCCGAGCTCCGGCAGCCGCCAAGCTCGCCGCCGGCGTCGATTCTGACCATCTCATACCCTGGGAGGTGTCGAAATGGACGCGCGCGTGTGTGTAGATTCGTTTGGTGCCCTCCACCGCCCTTTTGGTCGCCGGAGGAGGGATCCCGATCCCCTCCGCCATCTCTGGAGCCACCGGCGGCTCAACGCCAGTGGGTCTTGCCGGAGTTGACCACGGGGTTTGACCCCTAAGTCACTGGCAGGTGGGGCCAGGCCCTGTTAATCAAATTCAATTAGTGAAATAATTAATCAAATTAATTAACTTAATCAGTCACTAATAGTGGGCCCAGTTCTGTTAATTAGTTAGGATTAGTTTTAATTATTTAATTAGGTGAATGAGTCACTGACATGTCGTCCCCACATGTCAGGTTTGACTCTGGCCGGGTCAGCTGACCAGCTGACGTCATAATGATGCAATGCTGATGCAGTAATGATTTATTTGAATTAAAATAATTCCAGAAATTATTCAAAACTTCAAAAATTCATATAAATTCATCTGTAAATCAGATGAAAATAATTTATATATGAAAATTTATCAGAAAAATCCAATGAATCCAATGGTGCCATTGTCACGCATGTTAGAGCAACCTAAGTAGGTGGACATTGACATTTACTAATAGGTTAGTATTCGGAATTTGAAAAGAAGAACGATTTGAACCTATATTCAAATTCATTACAAAACAATAGGAACACTAGTTGCATTAGCTCATCCATACATGCTATCATGCCATGTTCATGCATCATATTGTTGCACTTGCGTGTATTTACTACTATTTACCTGCATTGCGGTAGGCCCTACTTCTAAGGATAACCCCGACTTTTCCAACGAAGGAGAGAACCTTCCCGCTACCCAGCAAGGCAAGCAACCCCTTTGATCATTCCGATAATATTCCACTCACTCGCTCCTGCTCTTGTTTATTGCATTAGGACAATCGATCACATGTCAGTCATACACAGTAGATGATCCTATTCTGCTGCATGACCTATTATTGTCACAGTAAATAGCTAAACCTTGCAACCTAGCATACCTAGTAGATGCTTGTGCCATGATGTGCTTAGCTTAGTTTGCCTGCCATGCTTGCTATGCTTAGAGTTGTGTCAGGTCTGATTCATCTGGGTGATGAACTGAGTGAAACAATGTTGTTTGATGTGATAAACTTATGATGAACCCGATTTGTTAAAGGTAGCGATGAGAGGCTATGTAGGAGTACATAGCGGGTTGTCTCATTGTGACCGTTCTTAGGAACTGAGTTCTGTGTTTGTAATCTAAGACTAGATACTACCACACGTTGGGATACTTAATTGACCCTCTCGAATTATCAGTCGCTTAGTCCTTAGTCCAGGAGTTGCAAGTAGTTTCTGGTGTTTATAGCAAGCCGGAGGCCGTGCGTAGCGTGGACCCTAGGGGTGGGTTAGGACACGGTAGGCAGTGGCATGGTGTACCAAGGGTCACCCGAAAGGTGGGCTTGGGAACCCTGTGCACATCGTTTGGGGTCGTAGTGGAAACTTCGGCCGGACTTCCGTGCGGGTTCAGTCTCAAATAGGCGATAGCCTGGACTAGAGGTCTTATGTGATTTACGGTCATGGCCGACTCCCTCGCTGGGCATCCGCTTGAAGGTTGCCGAGGTGCATGGTTTTATGAGCACTGAGCGATAAGTGGCGAGAGCGTGTGTGAAGAAGTACACCCCTGCAGGGTATGAAACTATTCGTATAGCCGCGTCCTCGGATATGGACTACTTGGAGAACTGATGTTGTTCATAGATATTCAAATGGATACTCATAATAATATCAAGACAAGTGTGAGTGAGTGGATGGCACTCTCCCGGAAGACGGAAGTGAATCCATCATGGTGTATTGTTGTGGAGTTAGTGGACTCGTGTGCAATATCTAAAGTTGTAAGTTAGAGTTAAAAACTGAGTAGTGTAAGATAGCCATGAGTCAAAGCTGGCATTGCTGCATAAACTCCACCTTCCCTTTGATGATACATGAGCATGATTAGTCTAGGTCTGCTTTAAAGACTTGCTGAGTACATTTGTACTCATGTTTGCTTAATAAATGTTGCAGATGAGACCCAGGACCCTTCGGGTGGGTTCTTTCTAGATGTTGACGATGCCGAATAGCTGGTGTCCCAGCTACGACCTTACGCCTGTGGCGGGCTGTAGATAGTCAGGCCATGTGCCTTTTCACCCCTTTCATCTGTCTGTTCTCAGACAGTTATATGCTTCCGCTTGGTTTGTATGAACTTGTTTGTATGACTTGAGTGTCGGGTCATGTGACCCCTATCTATAAGAACATGTTATGCAAGGCTCGTCTGAGCCTCTTAAATAAAAGTCATGTTGTTGTATGGTTATGTTGTGATTCCATGGTTGTATCTATGCATATCGGGCATGTCGTGCGTACTTGTGACGTGTAACGGTATGTATGGGATCCGACACCTAGTCGTATGCCTTTAGTAGTACTCTTTATAGGAAACTGCCTCTTTGTGCTTCCACCGAGCCATGGTAGCTTGCTACTGCTCCGGACACATTGATTGACCGACATGTATCCTTATTTGCTGCTGTGTCTGTCCCTTCAGGGAAATGTTTCGCAATGTAATGGAGTCCCTGTAGCCTGCTACAACTCGTCTACGTGCAGTGATGGCGAGTCCTTGTAGCTTGCTATGACTCGTCTACACACGCTTGAGGCCGACACCTGCATTGCTGGGTTACGTATGCCTGTTTCCATACAGATGTGCTGCTTGGGTACTATGACTAGTCATGTCGGTCCGGGTTTTCTGTCGTTTGATTGCCAGCGACATGTTCACATACGTGAGCCAAAAGACGCAAATGGTCCCGGCTAAGGTAAGGCTGCAGCCGTGGAACTTACCGTGCGTGAGGCCACAAAGTAATGTGATATGTTACAGTCTGGATTCATATGACTTAGGATCGGGGTCTCGACAATGGACTTGATTGTAGAGACAATCAAGAGGGTTGCTGCTGATCAAAAGTGCTCACGCTGTTATGCACCCTACATCCAGATGCTCATAAACTCAAGACTGGAGAAGCACATCTTTGCCCTGGATCACCCACATTTGCCCCTACAGCCAGATCTCGAGGATAACGTCATGGTGATGGATGCTGATCATCCCACTTCTGCTGCAGCTCAGGAAGCAGCAGAGACGGTGAGAGCCACTGGTGATCAAGCCCCTCGATCCAGGAGAGAGCAAATGGATTTTCTGATATCATCTGTTCGGGGCATGCAAAAGGACATTAAGGGGATTCTGGGCAACCAGAACAGTCTTGTTAGAATCTTTGAGACCAGAATCAAGACCCTTACTGATAAGGTGGACGGGCCGACAAAGATAGTCACATAAGTTCAGCATGAAGTTGACTCCGCGAAAATCCGTCGGGTCTCTTCTACTTCAGATGAGGAGGAGGAGGAGGAGGAGGAGGAGGAGGAATCACCTCTAGGTCCAAGCACTCAATTCACTACTCAGGCCAGATCAGGCACATTGCCAGTTCCAACAGCTCCATCAGCTCCATCAACATCAGCCCCATCAGTGACCACTACAGCTCCATCTACGACATCTGCAGAGATCTTCGCCGATGCCATCATCTCGACTCCTTCATGAACAACCGGAGGAGATGTGCCCAAGAACGCTTAGATATATGCCTTTGAACTTTTTGGTAATTTGTTGCCAAAGGGGGAGAAGTGTATATAGATCTATAGGCTTCGAGCGAGAGAGAGATTTGTTTTTTGAGATTTGTTTTTTTACTTGCTTTTCAAAAACATTTGGTTCTTTTGGTTTGATGTGAGGTACTTTTGTGGTTGTGGTATGCTACTATGTTATGGGTGATGCTACTATTTCCTATCATCTTAATTCTCATGAGATGATCATTCACCCTTACTCGTGTGTGTTGTGCCATGTTATTCACTCTAATTTTTCTCGCACACCACCAAGTTGTATGTGACATAGAAGAAGTGCCCCATATGCCTAATCAATTGTCCATTTGCATTCAAACGCAAATTCAAAATAATGCACAAATTTAGGGTGAGCTCTTGCTTATCACATACCTCTCAAAGTGACGATTATACTCATTGATTTTATCATATGTCGAAGCTTTGATCTATATGTTTTCATCAATTACCAAAAAGGGGGAGATTGAAAGCAGATTTGCTCCCTTGGTGGTTTTGGTAAGTAATTACAACATATAAGTCATTGAACTAACATATCCACTGAGTATATTTCAGGAAATGTTCAAAGAGAGTATTGGCAAAAGGAGATTGTGGAGAAACCCCAAGATGCAAGGAAATAGGTTGGCCAAGCTTCAAGCAAGATGACTCTACATTTTATATTTGCGAGAAATCACTTTGATCCATAGGAAAGCCAATACTATTAAAAGGGGCTAAGGTTTTGTTGGTGAAGAATATGCTCAAACGTGCACAGGTGATAGTCGCCAAAAACATCCACAACCTCTCCCACCAAAGTCGGTTCTATACCCAACACTCAAAATCGGTGCAACCAACTTTCCCACTTTGGTGCCACCGATTCCAGAACCTAGACAGACTCAAGCCAAACCCTAGCCACTTTGGTGCAACCGATTCCATACCGGTGCCACCAAGTTTAAGTTGCCAACTTTCTATTACGCAAATTGACATTTTCGGTCCCACGGAGAATGCTAGATCGGCGTCACCGAGATTGGAAATCTGACCGTTGGTCACCTTATCGGTGCAACTGAGTTTCCTATATCGGTCTCACCGAGATTCAAAAGTTGCCACCTTTTGGTCACTTCGGTACCACCGAGATTCACACATCGGTGTCACCGAGTTGGTCATTTTGTACCATCAAGATTTATCCTTCATATCCTGGAGCTGCACAGTCGCTTCACTGGACATATGGATTAGGTGTCACCATAGACATGGCAGTTCAGGAGGCCGCCTATACCATGTTGACTATCATGAGGTTTCACCATGGTCTGCTCCAGAACACGGAGTTCTGCTATGTTCCTGCTTCCATGGGAGGAGAGGATGGTAATCTTGGCGCAGCCTACTATGACCATTCTCATGAGGACCATAGGCTGTAGGTGACCGCTCAGATGTTGGAGAACAGGGATCGTGATGCACGTGCCCTTCGCATGGAGCTTTATGCTACCCGTGCAAGTCTTTGGACAGCCCTGACGCAGTTGGCACCTGTTGTGCAGACAGGCTATGGAGATTTGGGGATGTTGACCCCATCGCGGACTCATCTGCCAGCACACATAGACTGGCCCGATGTTGGAGGCATCACCCCTCTTCGAGGACCACTGTTGCCGCTAACGAGGGGATCAAGGCCACATTCGTGTCCTTATGGTTTCCAGGGATCACAGGCTAGAGTGTTTCCAGATCCTCAGGTTCAGCTCCTGGGTCATGGGGGTAACCTGTATGAGGCATTCTACGACAATGCTTGAGTATGTGGATGTTAGTACTAGTAAGTTAGCAATCGTATCACCACAGTCCTGCGTGTCTTGTGGGATATGATTGAGGTCAAGAGTTGAGCTCCGGAGGTGTAGATAGCTAATGTATAGGAAGCTTGTAATGCTTCCGATGAGTTGTGTCATCTCTCTGTAGTTGCTTTCAGTTTGGGCTTGTACTGAACTATGTCATGGTGTGTATGAATCATAGTGTTCATATGGCAGTTTTATTTCCATGTTGTTTGGGTGTTTACCCTGCATGCCATGTTGTCCAGTACATTCCTTATCTCAAGTCTTAGAGTTGATGTCCTCTATGTCTAAGTTGTGGGTTTGTTTTTCCCAGGATGGTGGCAACTAGGAATAACCCCGTGCCTGCCCCTGAGTAGGGCGAGGGAAGCTAGCCAAGGCAAGAGAACCTGCCACATGCGCCTTCTTTGGCAGAAGTGATGCTAGAAGTTGAACGGAACAAAAGGGAGACCAACAAGCTGCTGGAATGAATCGAGCAGAACACAGCGCATGCTCCCCGCAATGGTTTCAATGATGGCATGTCACTCGGTGATTTCGTTAGGCTGTGCCCACCTAAGTATCATCATTTGGTCGACCCACTCAACGCGGATGACTGGCTGACCAACATGTTCTGCAAGATCCGGGCTGCCAATGTGTCCGAGGCCAACAAGGTGACTTTTGCTACCTACTTCTTAGAAGAACCCGCCAATCAGTGGTGGGAAAATTATGAAGCCATGCATCCCGTAGGCCCCGCACCAACTTGGGCAGAATTCAGCGCAACATTTCGTACCCATCACATCTCGGAAGGGCTTATGGATCGCAAGAGAGAGGAATTATGTGCTTTCACACAGGGCAGACTGTCCGTGGATGCATATAGCCGTGAGTTCGGCAATCTTGCTCGCTATCCTCCGGAGGAAGTGTCAACTAATGCTAAGAAACAGTCCAGGTTCCGCAAGGGACTCAACCCTGAGCTCCGTCGAGATTTGCGCCTGCATGAGTGCACCACCTCCAGGCTCTCGTCAATAAGGCTATCAATGCTGAGACCGGACAGACGGATTATGAGGCTACAAGGAAGCACAAGCGTGACTTCAACCCCGCATCTGGCTCGGGCTCCAACAAACACCGGTGTGGGTACCCAATGCAGCTCTGCCACCAAGATACACCGCGAGGCAGTTCTTCCAGGCGCCCCGCCCAATTCAGCCTAACCCTCCAGTCAGACCATTTGGAGGTCCGCCTGCCAATGCTGCTCCCCGTGCCACCGTAGTCTGCTATAAGTGTGGAGAACCAGGACACTACTCTCGTGATTGTCCTCAGGCTAATGCTAAGCCGACTGGACGTGGAAAGCCGAGAGAAGCCTTTTGTGTGAAGCCAGCTCCTGCTCGTGGTCGAGTGAACTATGTCTCCGCTGAGGAAGCTCTTGAGGATCCGGATGTTATCCTAGGTATGCTCCTTGTCAATAGTCATCCAGCATCTATTCTATTTGATACTGGGGCATCTCATTCCTTCATCTCAGAAAGTTATGTACAGTTGCATAACATTTCTTTTTGTGATATGCCTACTCCTTTAGTAGTTTAGACTCCTGGTTCAAAATGGCAAACTTCGAGAGTGAGCCATGGCAATGAAATTCTGGTGGATAGGCTAGTCTTCCTAGCATCTCTGATAGCCCTCAAGTCTTCGGACATCAATATCTTTCTAGGCATGGATTGGATGAAAGCCCACTATGCTAAGATTGATACTCATACTAGGAATGTTCAACTTACACATCCATCAAGTGAGACAGTTAATGTCTCCACTCTAGCAGCCAAGTGCCAACTCTATTCCCTCAATGCTAACCCTCTTCCACAGCTAAAAGATATTCTGGTAGTTCGTGATTTTTCGGATGTCTTTCCAGAAGAACTGCCAGGAATTCCTCCTGTAAGAGATGTTGAGTTTGTGATAGAGCTCATCCCAGGGACTGTCCCAATAGCCAGAAGACCCTATAAGATGGCACCCTTAGAACTAGCCGAACTTAAGATCCAACTCGATGAGGCTTTGAAGAAAGGTTTCATCCGTCCTAGTTCATCTCCTTGGGCTTGTCCCGTCCTCTTCGTCAAGAAGAAGGATGGATCGGATTCGATGGTTGTGGATTATCAGCTAGTGAATATGGTCACCATTAAGAACAAGTATCCACTCCCCAGGATCAACGACTTGTATGATCAACTCGTTGGATCCTCAGTCTTTTCCAAAATGGATTTGAGGTTGGGATGCCATCAAATCAGAATTAGAAACGGGGACATTCCAAAAACGGCTTTTGTTACTCGTTATGGCCAATACGAGTATATCGTCATGTCCTTCGGTTTAACCAATGCCCCAGCCACCTTTTCTCGCTTGACGAATTCGATCTTCATGGAGTATTTGGATAAATTCATCGTGGTTTACCTCGAGGATATACTCATCTACTCGAAGAACGAACAAGAACATGCTGAGCATCTAAGGCTGGTGTTGATGAAACTTCGAGAGTACCGTCTGTATGCCAAATTTTCCAAGTGTGAATTTTGGTTGCCAAAAGTGACCTATCTAGGCCACGTGATCTCTGGTAAAGGTATTGCTATCAATCCTGAGAGAGTTCAGGCCGTCCTTGATTGGACTCAACCTGAATCGGTTAAGCAAGTTTGGAGTTTCCTTGGCTTAGCGAGCTATTGTCGCCAGTTTGTCGAGAATTTCTCCAAGGTTGCCAAACCTGTGACTGAACTCCTCAAGAAAGATAAAAAGTTCGAGTGGACTCCACAATGCGAGAATAGTTTTCAGGAGTTGAAAAGACGACCGACCTCTGCTCCCGTTCTGCTGCCACCAGACTTCTTTAAGGACTTTGTTATCTATTGCGACGCCTCGCGACAAGGACTAGGTTGCATTCTCATGGAAGATCGTCATGTGATTGCATATGCTTCTCGACAGTTGCGTCCACATGAGGATAATTATCCAACACATGATCTTGAGCTTGCAGCTGTAGTCCATGCACTAAAAACCTGGCGACATTACCTTCTGGGTAATCGTTGCGGAATTTACACTGATCACCAAAGTCTAAAATATATATTCACCTAGCCGGATTTGAATCGCAGGCAAAGACGGTGGGTAGAGTTGATTACAGATTACGACTTAGGGATAACTTACACCCCGGGGAAAGCCAATGTCATGGCTGATGCACTAATAACCTAATGTTACAACAAGGTCAACCACTTCTCCATGAGGAATTTCGGAAGTTAAACCTCCATATTGTTCCTCAAGGATTCCTATCCAACTTGGTGGCGAAACCTAATCTTATGGATCAAATAGTATCTTTCCAGAAATATGATAAGGGTATATCCCGTATCAAAGAGAATATTGCTAGCAGAAATGCTAAAGATTTCTCCAAGGACGAGGAGGACGTGGTGTTCTTTCAGAACCGGTTGGTGGTTCCCAAGAGCACACACTTAAGACAACTGATCCTTAAGGAGGCTCATGATTCTCCTCTCTCAATTCATCCGGGTAGTACCAAAATGTATCAGGACCTACGCCGGAGGTTCTGGTGGACTAGGATGAAGAGAGAATTGCTCAGTTCGTTGCTAACTGTGACATTTGTCGTCGCGTGAAAGCAGAACATCAAAGGCCTGCTGGCACCCTTCAACCTTTAGCTATTCCCGAATGGAAATGGGATAAGGTCGGTATGGATTTCATTACCGGATTTCCTAGGACTAAGGGAGGGAATAATGCTATATTTGTGGTCATTGACCGTCTTTCCAAAGTGGCTCATTTTCTTCCTGTTCGGGGGAGCATAATTGCTAGCCAGCTAGTGGAGTTATACGTTTCTCGAATAGTTTCTCTTCATGGTGTTCCTTTGGAGATTAACCCAGACCATGGAAGTGTCTTTACTTCCCGATTTTGGGAAAGTTTTCAAACCTCTATGGGGACTCATCTATCCTTTAGCACTGCTTTCCACCCGCAGTCAAGTGGTCAATTTGAGTGAGTCAATCAAATTCTCGAAGACACGCTCCGAGCTTGTATTATATATTTCGGTGTGAACTGGGAGAAATGTCTTCCATTTGCCAAATTCACACATAACAATAGTTATCAATCAAGCTTGGGCAAAGCCCCTTTTGAAGTTCTCTATGGACGAAGGTGTCGAACACCTCTTAACTTGTCAGAAACCGGAGAGAGGCAACTCTTTGGTCCGGATATGATCCAGGATGCAGATGAGCAAGTTCGCATTATTCGTGAAAAGTTGAAAACAGCCCAATCTCGTCAGAAGAGCCAATATGATCGCCATCATAAGGCTGTGACCTATGAAGTTGATGAGAAGGCTTATCTTCGGGTTACACCTCTGAAGGGTACCCATCGATTCGGTATCAAGGGCAAGTTGGCTCCTCATTAGATTGGACCCTTTCGCATTCTTGCTAAACGGGGAGAGGTTGCCTACCAATTGGAACTTCCGCCGCATCTTTCCAAGGTTCATGATGTCTTCCACTTTTAGCAACTCAGGTGTTGCTTCTCGGATCCTGTCCGTGAAGTAGACCACAAAACGCTTGATCTCCAGGATAACCTTACATATCGAGAATACCCTGTTCGTATTCTTGATCAAGCTGAACGTACCACTCGGCGTTGGAACATCAAGTTTCTCAAGGTTCAGTGGTCACACCATTCTGAAAAGGAGGCCACATGGGAAAGAGAAGATCGTCTTCGACTAGAGTACCCCGTGCTCTTCTCGACGACTTCCAAATCTCGGGACGAGATTCTTTTGAGTGGGGGTGAGTTGTCACATCCCTAGCTAGATGTCTTAGGATAGCTTGTGCTTGCATCATGTTTCATTTTTGCATTAACAAGAATTGGGGACTAAAAGAAAAGCCGAAGCTCACATTGAATTAAAACAATTCAAAGTTGGTGAAATTTCAACAAATCGAAAATGCCATTTAAAAATGTTACCTATGTCTGATAAAATTGGACATGGTTATAATAGGGACCAATTTAATTATTGGAACAATCAAAACAATTTAAAATAAATGATAAAGCCCCTGAAAATGATAAATAAAGCATTATCATTATTTTATTTTTCAAAATATCCTGAAACTTTTTAGACAAGTTTGAAATATTCAAACTCCATTATAGAAAATATTTGGGATATTTTAAATTAGCATCTGTACCTGAAAAGAAAATAAATAAATGTCAAAAAATGAAAATAGAGAGAAATAAAAAGAAAAAGAAGAAAGAAGCCCAGGCCAGGCCGGCCCACCTGGCCCAGGGAGGTCATCGTCCTCCTGGAGGCTAGGAGGACGGGTGTGTGGCCGGAGCACGCCCGCTGCCGTGCCTCCACGCCGGCAGCTGCCTGCCAGCTTCCCCCTCGCCATCGCGTAGATCCCCTCTTCCTTCTAGTCGAGCCGTGCATCGCCGGAAGCTCCCCATCGCCGCAATCGTCGTCGTCTTCAACCTTCGGCCGCCGACAACCAAGTGAAGCTCGCCGTTGCTCCAGGCCCTCCTCGAGCCCGCTCTCAACGTCTCTGCAACCGCCGTGAGCCCCTGGACCTTTTCCCCTCTTTCCCCCTTCGAATGAGCTCTCTAGCGTTGGATTCCATCGAGGTCCGAAGTGCCCCGCTGCTCGAGCTCGACGCCGGCCGTGTTTCGATGACCTGCTGGTCCGCCAGAGACCACAGTCGTGTTCATGAGGCTGCGTAGAGGCTGTAGGTGCCAAGTAGAGGTCATGTTGCGCCCTGGTTCGACAAGCCCGTGCTCGCCCGAGCTCCGGTAGCCTCCAAGCTCGCCGCCGGCGTCGATTCCGACCATCTCAACCCCTAGGAGGTGTCGGAATGGACGCACGCGTGTGTGTAGATTCGTTTGGTGCCCTCCGCTGCCCTTTTGGTCGCCGAAGGAGGGATCCCGATCCCCTCCGCCATCTCTGGAGCCACCGGCGGCTCAACGTCGGTGGGTCTTGCCGGAGTTGACCACGGGGTTTGACCCCTGAGTCACTGGCGGGTGGGGCCGGGCCCTGTTAATCAAATTCAATTAGTGAAATAATTAATCAAATTAATTAACTTAATCAGTCACTGATAGTGGGCCTAGTTCTGTTAATTAGTTAGGATTAGTTTTAATTATTTAATTAGGTGAATGAGTCACTGACATGTGGTCCCCACATGTCATGTTTGACTCTGGCCGGGTCAGCTGATCAGCTGACATCATAATGACGCAATGCTGATGCAGCAATGATTTATTTGAATTAAAATAATTCCAGAAATTATTCAAAACTTCAAAAATTCATATAAATTAATCTGTAAATCAGATGAAAATAATTTATATATGACAATTTATTAGAAAAATCCAATGAATCCAATGGTGCCATTGTCATGCACGTTAGAGCAACCTAAGTAGGTGGACATTGACATTTACTAATAGGTTAGTATTCGGAATTTGAAAAGAAGAATGATTTGAACCTATATTCAAATTCATTACAATACTATATGAACACTAGTTGCATTAGCTCATCCATACATGCTATCATGCCATGTTCATGCATCATATTGTTGCACTTGCGTGTATTGATTGCTATTTACCTCCATTGCCATAGGCCCTATTTTTGAGGATAACCCCGAGTTTTCCAACGAAGGAGAGAACCTTCCCGCTACCTAGGAAGGCAAGCAATCCCTTTGATCATTCCGATAATATCCCACTCTCTCGCTCTTGCTCTTGTTTATTGCATTAGGACAATCGATCACATGTCAGTCATACACGGTAGATGATCCTATTCTGCTGCATGACCTATTATTTTCACAGTAAATAGCTAAACCTGGCAACCTAGCATCCCTGGTAGATGCGTGTGCCATGATGTGCTTAGCTTACTTTGTCTGCCATGCTTGCTATGCTTAGTGTTGTGTCAGGTCTGATTCATCTAGGTGATGAACTGAGTGAAACAGTGTTGTCTGATGTGATAAACTTATGATGAACCCGATTTGGTAAAGGTAACGATGAGAGGCTATGTAGGAGTACATAGCGTGTTGTCTCATTGGGACCGTTCTTAGGAACTGAGTTCCGTGTTTGTAATCCAAGACTAGATACTACCACACGTTGGGATACTTAATTGACCCTCTCGAATTATCACTCGCTTAGTCCTTAGTCTAGGAGTTGCAAGTAGTTTCTAGTGTTTATAGCATGCTGGAGGCCGTGCATAGCGCTAACCCTAGGGGTGGGTTACGACACGGTAGGCAGTGGCATGGTGTACCAGGGGTCACCCGAATGGTGGGCTTGGGAACCCTGTGCACATCGTTTGGGGCCGTAGCAGAAACTTCGGCCGGACTTTCGTGCGGGTTCAGTCTCAAATAGGCGATAGCCTGGACTAGAGGTCTTATGTGATTGACGGTCGTGGCCGACTCCGTCACTGGGCATCTGCTTGAAGGTTTCCGAGGTGCATGGTTTTATGAGCACTGAGCGATAAGTGGCGAGAGCGTGTGTGAAGAAGTACACCCCTGCAGGGTATGCAACTATTCGAATAGCTACGTCCTCGGATATGGACTACTTGGAGAACTTATGTTGTTCATAGATATTCAAATGGATACTCATAATAATACCAAGACAAGTGTGAGTACTGTGGATGGCACTCTCCCGGAAGAGGGAAGTGAATCCATGGTGGTGTATTGTCGTGGAGTTAGTGGACTCGTGTGCGATATCTAAAGTTGTAACTAAGAGTTAAAAACTGAGTAGTGTAGGATAGCCATGAGTCAAAGCTGGCATTGCTGCATAAACTCCACCCTACCTTTTATGATACATGAACATGATTAGCATAGGTCTTCTTTAAAGACTTGCTGAGTACATTTGTACTCATGTTTGCTTAATAAATGTTGCAGATGAGACCCAGGACCCTTCGGGTGGGTTCTTTCTAGAGGTTGATGATGTCAAATAGTTGGTGTCCAACTTACGATCTTACGCCTGTGGCAGGCTGTAGATAGTCAGGCCATGTGCCTTTTTACCCCTTTCATCTGTCTGTACTCAGACAGCTATATGCTTCTGCTTGGTTTGTATGAACTTGTTTGTATGACTTGAGTGTCGGGTCATGTGACCCCTATCTGTAAGAACATGTTATGCAAGGCTCGTCTGAGCCTCTTAAATAAAAGTCATGTTGTTGTATGGTTATGTTGTGATTCCATGGTTGTATCTATGCATATCGGGCATGTTGTGCGTACTTGTGACGTGCAACGGTATGTATGGGATCCAACACCTAGTCGTATGCCTTTAGTAGTACTCTTTATAGGAAACTACCTCTTTGTGCTTCCACCGAGCCATGGTAGCTTGCTACTGCTCCGGACACATTGATTGACCGACATGTATCCTTATTTGCTGCTGTGTTTGTCCCTTTGGGGAAATGTCTCGCAATGTAATGGAGTCCCTGTAGCCTGCTACAATTCGTCTACGTGCAGTGATGGCATTTATGTCTCACGACGTAATGGAGTCCTTGTAGCTTGCTATGACTCGTCTACACACGCTTGAGGCCGACACCTGCATTGCTGGGTTACGTATGCCTGTTTCCATACGGATGTGCCGCTTGGGTACTAGGACTAGTCATGTCGGCCCGGGTTCTCTGTCGTTTGATTGCCAGCAACATGTTCACATACGTGAGCCAAAAGACGCAAACGGTCCCGGCTAAGGTAAGGCTGCAGCCGTGGAACTTACCGTGCATGAGGCCGCAAAGTGATGTGATATGTTACAGTCTGGATTCATATGACTTAGGATTGGGGTCCCGACAATGGACTTCATTGTAGAGACAATCAAGAGGGTTGCTATTGATCAGAAGCGCTCATGCTGTTATGCACCCTAAATGAAGATGCTCATAAACTCAAGACTGGAGAAGCACATCTTTGCCCTAGATCACCCACATTTACCCCTACAGCCAGATCTCGAGGACAATGTCATGGTGATGGATGCTGATCATCCCACTTCTGCTGCAGCTCGGGAAGTAGCAAAGGCAGTGAGAGCCACTAGTGCTCAAGCCCCTCGATCCAGGAGCGAGCAAATGGATTTGCTGATATCATCTGTTCAAGGCATGCAAAATGACATTAAGGGGATTCTAGACAACCAAAACAGTCTTGTTAGAATCTTTCAGACCAGAATCAAGACCCTTACTGATAAGGTGGACGGGCTGACGAAGATAGTCACAGAACTTCAGCATGAAGTTGACTCTGCAAAAATCCCTCGGGTCTCTTCTACTTCAGATGAGGATGATGATGATGGTGACAAGGAGGAGGAATCACCTCTAGGGCCAAGCACTCAGTTCACTACTCAGGCCAGATCAGCCACAGTGCTAGCTCCAATAGCTCCAACAGCTCCATCAGCTCCATCAACATTAGCTCCATCAGTGACCACTCCAGCTCCATCTACGACATCTGCAGAGATCTTCGCCGACACGGTCATCTCGACTCCTTCATCAACAACCAGAGGAGATGTGCCCAAGAACACTTAGATATATGCCTTTGAACTTTTAGGGAATTAGTTGCCATACGAGCAGAAGTGTATATAGATCTATAGGCTTCGAGCGAGAGAGAGATTGTTTTTTTGAGATTTGTTTTTTACTTGCTTTTCAAAAACATTTGGTTCTTTTGGTTTGATGTGAGATACTTTTGTGTTTGTGTTATGCTACTATGTTATGGGTGATGCTACTATTTCCTATAATCTTAATGCTCATGAGATGATCATTCACCCTTACTCATGTGTGTTGTGCCATGTTATTCACTCTAATTGTTCTCGCACACCACCAAGTTGTATGTGACATGGAAGAAGTGCCCCATATGCCTAATCGATTGTCCATTTGCATTCAACCGCAAAGTCAAAATAATGAACAAATTTAGGGGGAGCTCTTGCTTATCACATACCTCTCAAAGCGACGATTATAAGCCATTGAAAGCAGATTGAACTAATAACAACATATAAGCCATTGAACTAACATTTCCACTGAGAATATTTCAGGAAATGTTCAAAGAGAGGATTGGCAAAAGGAGATTGTGGAGAAACCCCCAAGATGCAAGGAAATAGGTTGGCCAAGCTTCAAGCAAGAGGACTCTACATTTTATATTTGTGAGAAATCACTTTGAGTCCATAGGAAAGCCAATACTATTAAAAGGGGGTAAGGTTTTGTTGGTGAACAATATGCTCAAACGTGCACAGGTGATAGTCACCAAAAACATCCACAAACTCTCCCACCAAAGTCTGTTCTATACCCAACACTCAAAATCGGTGCAACAAGCTTTCCCACTTCGGTGCCACCGATTCCAGAACCTAGACAGACTCAGGCCAAACCCTAGCCACTTCGGTGCAACCGATTTGATACCCGTGTCACCGAGTTTAGGTTGCCAACTTTATGTTACGCAAATTGAAATTTTCGGTCCCACCGAGAATGCTGGATCGGCATCATCGAGATTGGAAATCTGACCATTGGTCACCTTATCGGTGCAACTGAGTTTCCTATACCGGTCTCACCAAGATTCAAAAGTTGCCACCTTTTGGTCACTTCAGTACCACTGAGATTCACAGATTGGTGTCACCGAGTTGGTCATTTTGTTTGTAATGGTTGGATTTTTGGGGATGCCTATAGATACCCCTTCACCACCACTCACTCGATAGGGAAGCACTCAGAACTATTCCATACCTATCCTTTCAGATTTTCTGAGAGAGAACCACCTACCCTTGTGTGGAGGTCAAGATCTTCCACTCCAATCATATGGATCTTGATTTCTAGCCTCCCCAAGTTGCTTTCTACCAATCCTATCTCTTCTACCAAGCCAAACCTGTGAGAGAGAGATTGTGTGTTGAGGAGTCTATCATCTTGAAGCACAAGAGCAAGGAGTTCATCATCATTACCGAGCCTATTACCTTTTGGAGGGTGGTGCCTCCTGGATTGGTTAAGCGTCGCTTGGGAGCCTCCTACTTCGTGTTGTGGAGTGAACCAAGAAGTTTGTAAGGGCAAGGAGATCGCCTACTTTGTGAAGATCTACCCATAGTGACGCTAGTCCTTCATGGACGGAAGCCGTTATGGAATAGTCAAGGTTGCTACTTCGTGGACCCTTTTGGGTGGAGCCCTTCATGGAATCTCGTGACTGTTACCCTCTCTGGGTTGAAGACTCCATAAATGTGGATGTACGATAGTGCCACCTATCGGAACCACGGGAAAAATCATTGTGTCTACAATTGCGTTTGATCTTCCTACCCTATCCCTTCTATACATGCTTGTTGTTACTTTCCGCTGCTATATACTCTTAGACTTGCATGTGTAGGGTGTACTTGACTTGCCATGAAATGCTAATAACTTTCAACCCTAAAATTTGGTTTAGGCAAAACCTTTAATGGGTCAAGTAGTCTAATCACCCCCCTCTAGACCTACTTTTGACCCTACACTCTTCCCTTATCACAATGACAGGAAGGGATAAACTAGAGCGACGGGGTTGCCGGCACATGGCTTGGGAAAACTTGATGTGTTCCGGGTGCTAGCCCCGTCCCTTTATTTATATGTTGAGCCCTGGGGTCGAAACTTGGAGAAAAATCCTCCTCAAGGTCGGTTTGGCACGCACGCAAGAGTCCTTCTCGGACTCCATGACCAGATGCCAAGGTCCTCGGCTGGCGGCTGGCCCCTGGCCTCCGCAAAACTCCTTTTACACCTTCCTAAAGCCTCATGGCTTTACTCCTTGGCCCGAATAAAGTGTTCTTGTACTCCGAACATTTCAGGAAACATCCGAAACTCTTTCCGGTGAATTCCAAAACCCTTCAGGAAACCAAACATTATTATCCCATATATCATCTTTACCCCCGGACTATTCTAGATCTCCTCGTCATGTTCGGGATGTCATCCGGGACTCCGAATAACTTTCGGTCACCAACATAAGAACTCAACTATACTTATATCATCACCAAACGTTAAGTGTGTAGACCCTGCGGGTTCGAGAACTATGTAGACTTGATCAAGACACCTCTACGGTCAATAACTAATAGCGAGACGTAGATGCCCATATTGATTCCTACATATTCTATGAAGATCTTTATCAGTTGAACCTCTATGTCAAGGATTCAATTAATCTTGTATATTGTTTCCTTTGTTCTTCAGTATGTTAGTTGCCCGAGATTCGATCGTCAGTATCATTATACCTAGTTCAATCTTGTTACCGACAAGTCTCTTTACTCGATCTGTAATACAAGATCAAGTGGCTAACACATTAGTCCCTTTGCTTGCAAGGCTTGTTGTGATGATGTATTATTGAGTGGGCCCTGAGATACCTCTTTGTCACAGAGTAACAAATCCCATTCTTGATCCATGCCAACCCAACAGACACCCTCGGAGATACATGTAGAGCACATTTATAGTCACCCAGTTACGTTGCGATATTTGATACACACAAGGTACTTCTCCGATGTCAGTGAGTTGCATGATCTCATGGTCATAGGAAAAGATACTTGACATGTAGAAAATTGTAGCAATAAACTGACACGATCATATGCTACATTTATAGTTTGGGACTTGTCCATCACATCATTGTCCTAATGATGTGTTCCTGTTATCAAATAACATCTCATGTTCATGGCTAGGAAACCTTAACCATGTTTGATCAATGAGATAGTCTACTTGAGGTATACTAGAAACACTGTGTTGTCTATATACCCACACATGTATTTAGTTTCCAATCAATACAATTATATCATGGATAATAAAGATTATTACGAACAAGGAAATATAATAATAACCAATTTATTATTTCCTCTAGGGCATATTTCCAACAGTCTCCCACTTGCACTAGAGTCAATAATCTAGTTCACAACAGATATTCTATAGTGATCCCACTCACTTTCTTTTAAATACAAGTTTCTCGTAAACTTTGTGCAAACCCAAAAAATTTGATCACCTCATCAAAGCGTATATTACAACTCCGAGATGTTTGCACTAGCACATAGAAGGATTGCTAGATCTTGCACACCTTTTATCATCCTTATGACTGGCAAAACCTTGTGGTTGTATCACATACAACCATTCCTCAAGTAAACCATTTAAGGAAACGATGTTTTGACATCCATCTACCAGATTTCATAATTGAAAAATGCAGCAACTGCTAACATAATTCCAACAGACTTTAGCATCGCTATGGGTGAGAAAGTCTCATCATAGTCAACTCCTTGAACTTGGCGGAAACTTCTTTGCGACAAGTCGAGATTTATAAATGGTGACATTCTGTGGGGACCCCTACTCATAAGTCATGATCACCGAATGTACGTGCACAGTGATCCCAGAGATCAATGCTCACTGAACACACAGAAACTGAATAACAAGAGTCTTACATCCATTACATACCGGTTTACTCAAATAGGGCCTTTATGGCCAAGTCTTCATATGATTGCAGCGGAAATCTTCAACGATAGCGTGAACCCATGCCGTCTGCCTTAACCCTACAGGCATTCTGACTGGGGAGTGTACTAGCTCGCATGTCCATCACCAAGGTAATCTTCATCATAACCTAATCTTCCATGCCTGGCCAATAAAATAACCAGTGGCAAGCCAATGACTACTTTGAATGTACTCGCAAGCAACGCATGTTTGTAACAAGGCAATAACAATGCATGAAATAGCACTAACTAGGTATTTTGCGAAAGCCAATTTTGAATGCAATGTCATGATCAAGCAACTCGAGTAAGCATGCATCAATAGTTGTCAAATATCCATATGAACAAGTTACAGATATCATCATAAGCAGGGGTTGAACATCTCATGTTCATCCATCACATCAAGTCTTCAGACTTGTCTCAAGTATCATCCATCTATCTTCCGCACACACACCCACGCCAAGTTTGCGAAAACATCTAGACGTAGTTTAAGAAGGACCTCCAATTGTGGATGACCGCGGACACGGTTATTCGAATAGTTTTACACTCTGCAGAGGTTGCGCACTTTACCCACAAGAGTTTGGGAACTTCCCTGTCATCCACAACTCACGGTATATTACATACCTGAGGTAAGCCCCTAAACAATACCTTTCCCATGGTGATTGTAAACAAAGAGTCCACTCACTGGTGCCATCCCTCATGATATACATCACTCGTATCATCCATCAGGGCACGCAACGGTGTTCCTGGTGCGTGTAATGACAGCGCATGGCCTTCCACTTCGGGATGACCCCATCTCGAGAGTGACCACTTCACTCTCGCAACTGGTAATGCGGGCTCCTTGCTAGCACCAACCATAGTAATCAACAAAGCCATGTCCCATAAGGGGTATTGTGGTCACACATGTAAGGTTGGGACGGTCAGCAGACCTTAAATCTAATCCATTTTCGAAAACACACACACTCACTTGCTCCGGTACACCACTTCTTCCTCAAGTGGTTACCCAACTCATCATCGTCTACCTCAGGCATTAGTGGCACCCGACGGAGTTTTCAAATAGTCTTTGAAAATACTTTTGTTTCCATCACCATGCATAATCCCATCCCGTTTGCGTAGCTTCTACTAAGCAACCTATCTACACCCCCCGCATAACCCTCATAAGGAGGTAGGGTCATGCACGATGCAAGTGTCAACGGGAAAAGTATTAGAAGCAACCCACCGAAGTGGTCACTACTCCACATGATCAAATATAATTAAAGTAAAGTGCTATATGACATGCAAAAAAATGGTTTCTTAACCTGGTCAAAGGGTTGCTTGCCTTGCTTAGTGACATCTGCAAGGTCTTCACACGCTCCTTGTGCACTCCGAGCACTCCGTCTATTTCGTCAACTATCGCCGGAAACAACTGCAATAAGCAACACAAGAAGCAGAAAATAAAAGTGCTCTATAAATAGGAGTTTTATTTTTTTAGGAAACCTCTGGTCATGAGAAAAATAACCAAGGAGATTTTGGTGGATGTGGGTCAAGGGGGAGTTTTGAATGGTGGAAATGAAGGAAATGATGATCCTATAATATGTCCATAGAAAACATCCTTATAAAATTAGTGGAGGCACTCACCAAATAGGGCATGCTTTTAGAAGAATTTAGAAATTGGTTTCATTGGACTTGGAGCTGGGATGAATTTCCTAGAGATTTGCAAAGTGGGCCACATATGAAGAAACGACCCAATAATTGACATAGCTGAATAAGTGTAAGGAAAAATGCTCGCCACTTAGTGCATGAATTTAGATACACTTACAAAGTTGAATCACCCCATTTGGAGTTAATTTGAAGGCTCTAGGATTTTTGCAATGGGGTTCCCAAGAGAATTGACTTCTAATCTGAAAAGGGCAGAAACTTGTGATGAAAAATTATTGAAGTTGTGCCAAATGGTACAGGGATTTCTAGGGCAATATTGAAATTTGAATCATCAAGTTTGGAGAAAAAATGAATTTCCTATGAATATTTTGGTCTCTGGAGAAATTAAAAAAACAAGAAAAGGAGTATACTGGATGGGCTATAACGCGCCCAGGGTGCTGAATAGGGAGTTGGGCTGGCCCAGCAACCCAGCCGCGTGGCGAGTTGGCCATGTCGATGGCGCCTTCCCATGGTTACGCTTCCTTCATAGGAAGGTGTAACTGTTGGAAGCCGTATCCACTTAAAACACCGGGCCCCAACATCTATGCCGCTTATAGGTAGGGCCCACTTGTCAAGCCTGTCTCTCTCCTCCCGCTCAAACAGAGGCAGGGCAGTGGAGGCAGGGCCGACCGGTTGCCGGTGCCGTCCCGGTGGTTCCGGCCATGCCCGGCGGCGTTCCGTCCACCGGCACGCTCGGGGCGACGAGCCACACCCCACTGGGCACGGAAGTGAGAGAATGGAGCGGGGGAGGTTCGTGGTGGCACAGGGGAAGCTCTGGGGAGGATCAGAGGGGCTGGGAGAGGCCACCGTGTCTGAATTTGAGAGGAGGCCGACGAGGGGGCTTCGGCCATGGATGTTGAAGGAGAGCACGGGAAAAGGAAGGGGCCGGTCCAGGAGGTTCATTGGAGGGAGGGAGAGCCAAGGGAGCCGAGAGGGGGTCGAGGGGGAGGCTCTTATAGCATAGGCGCTGGCGCACTATGGACCGAGGACCGGCAAGGTTATGGACGTCTCTGGCATGCTCGGGGAACATCTGGCCCATGTCTGCAGCTCTTGTGGACGAGGTCCACGTCCAGGGAAGTAAAGAGAGGGAGCGGGGGAGGACCAGGTCATCGTGCATGTGAGCTTCCTCACTGGTGCGCTCGGGCGATGCCACGCGCGTGCGAGGAGAGGCCCGCGGAGAGGGATAGAGGAGGGGGCTGACCAGCTGCCATGTTGAGGACATCGAGGCGGTCTCGAGGGACATGCTGGAGACGCCCGAGGTGGTCGAGGCCCTGGATTGGGGGGCGGCTACATTGCAGGGGCGCACTGTAGCACGCTCCAGAGTGTGCATATTGTATGCCATGGCATGCAGCACGTGATCTGGGTGTGCCCACCTTGTCCTCTTGTCTTTGGGGGATGCAGGGATGCTCCTAGGATGCTCTGGTAGAGGAGGGGTGGGGTAGAGGCAAGAGGAGAGGTGAAAAGAGCTGGCAACCCTGCTGTCCAGAGAGGAAATGTAAGGTTTTACCCCACCAATAATTGATCTATGGACATGCCAAGCTTATTGGAGGTAAAATACATCACTTGGGAGATGTGGTAAAATTTTAGGCCCAAGGAGGGCAAGGGAAGGGGTGAAAACATCAGCTTTGGTTTTCTACCAGAAGGTGTTTGATGGAGTTTTGGGCCAGCTAAGTTGCAATGATTGACATGAGAGTTAACAGGATTGAGAAATAGGTATAAATGAGCTTGATCACAAGATTTAACCACATTTAGAGAAAGTGGCCAATGTAAAAGTTTCAAACCCTAGAAGTGGGAAGAAATGGAGTTGCTTAGATCTAGCTAAGAAAAACTATCCTCCCACATGCACCACTTGATGTGGTGTCATATTTTAGGGACTATAACATGCACAAAAAGTTTGGGGCCCAATGGGGAAAGTTGGCAATGCAATATTACCAAATTCTTGGAATCAACAAAAATGGGTGTGAGGGGATTTGGACAAGTGTATCTGCTCCCCTTGATGCACCACATGGTGCAACACCATTATTTGGGGATTAGAACATGTCCACAAGTTTTGATATCAAAAGGAGAAACTTCACAATGTAAAGTTGCTCAAATTTGGTTCTGGACAGAAGGGGTTTTGGAATAATTTTGTGAAGCAAAACTATTGGTATTGAGATAAAATTTGGCTAGATCATCACACAGGACATATGTGACCAGCTGGAATTTTCTAGGATTTAATTGAGAATATTTCTTATATAAATATTTCAAATGCTGGAAATCGACAGAAATGGTTATGAAGCGTTTTGTCCAACATTTTGAACACCATGTGTTTAAACTCTTATATATGGACAATATATCTACACTGAGTTTTCATAAATTTTCTCAAATATTTTTAAAGCATGTAAATATTTTTTCCTATGAAAAAACATTTCTCGCCTTAAGAAAAAGCCTTTAAATAAAATATCAAAATAATCTTTACAATTAATATTTGTTGGTTTTGGCAAGTCTTATATATAATGGGCTTCGAATAAAGTATTTGGGGAAAAAGGATCCACCCAACTTGGGGAATTGTAGCGCAAATCTCCAATCAGGGGGTTTCGAAAACCTAATTTAAATAAATGCTTTTTGGCCAAAATAAAATTTTGTAAAAAATATTTTTAAGTCCTATTCACATGGCATGATCATTGGTTAAGAGTTGGTATCAATTAAAATAGTTCTTGAGGGTAGGAGGATGTTCTATGAATTATGGAGCACTGGCAAGCAATCAGAGAAGCAAGCAAATAACACACAAGTCAAGCACTCAAATGCACACAAAAAATTTTAATTGGCCCTAATTTTTGAGTCATGTTAACTTATTCATGAGGCAAAACATAGGGTGTGACAGACCTACCCCCCTTACAAGAATCTCGTCCCCGAGATTCCTAGGCTAGGTGTTGATGCGGACATTCAGAGGTGAGGTAGTCTTCATGTTCCACGTTGTTTCTTCTCCGGCGTGGTTGTCCTTATGGATCTTGAAGTGCTTGAAGATATGCCTTCGAGTGCATTGTTGACTTCGTCTAGCTTGTGTTTTGGCAAGGGCCTAGCTTGTGTGTGTATTCCAAGGTCAGAATACGTGGCCAACTAGTGTGTCTATGTGCTGGTCCTGAGGTTGCTCCTGTTGGTTAGTGACATCAAGATGTCTCACGTTAGAATAGAAGGGTCGAGCCTTGGTGTAGCTTCTCATTGACGGGGAAGTCCTTATCTTCCTTAAAGCAAGAGATCTTCAGTCGTAGTTGGTCTTCATCCTTGAGAGTTTGAAGCACGTCATCGTGGGCTTCTCGTCGAGATCTTCTGCTTGAGTAAGTTGCCCAGGTAGATTCTTCATTATTCTTTGGTTGTTTGTCTTCATCGTCATGGACGCTTGTTTCTGGAGGGTCTTTGAGTGTATGGTCTACTCGTCTCTCCGTGGCAAGGTCTGCGCTGGGTCTCTTCCCTAAGACTGAGCTTAGAGACTTGGTGTCAAAACGGGTTCTACCATCTGAGAAGGTTTTAGTGGGGTTCTAGATAAGCTAACTATTCAGATTATAGATCAACCATCTAATCCCCAAGGTCGCACGCTTGGCAAGTAGGGTGACCTACCTTTGACAGGTGGCTTACCATGATCGAGTCACGGTTTACGCCCTAGATTGTCTAAAAAGGGTTGGCAACGAAGTCATGATAGTTGTCCACTCAATTCCAGGCATCTGAAGGGAGTGGGGATGTCATGTTCATCGTACACCTTCAAGGTGGTGGGGTGAGGGGTGTTATCAGCTCCTCGGTTCCTTCCTAGTCAAGAACTAATAGGTGATTGATAAGACAAGGGGCTCTATAATCCTCTTGATGTGCAAGGGGTTCATCATGCTTGGACGTCGGTGCTTCTTGATGTAGTCTAGTTGATGTTGCCGGTAGAGGAGGGGTGGTTGACTTCTTTTTCTTCTCCTTCGTCATTGTCGTGGCCTCGCAATTGTAGCGGTTCTTCGTCTTGCTTGGGCAAGGAAGTCCTCTTTTGTAGGGAGGGTACTTCTCAGAGTTCAACTCCTTCAAGGTGAAACCTTATACTCAAGAGTCATGGTAATTGGTGTTCTTGGGGCTGGTCCAAACAGGACTAAGGTGTTCCTCCTCTCGTTGGGTAAATAAGTGTGTTATCCCGAAGGACAACAACCAATTTCCCGAAGTATCACATAAACACATTGCTCATGGGATATGTGAGAGGAGCGGGCATTCGTCCCGGATGGTCACTAGTATAAAGGGCTGTGATCCAACCTAATAAAGGTCTTCGTGGCCACCTTCCTTTTGAACAGGATAGGTGGTGGTCTTGGTGGAGTACCGACCATAGTCATATGACCGTGTCATGGTCCGGTAAAGATTCGGGGTTTCAAGCAGCTTTGGATGTGAGTGAACTTCTAACATCTTATCATGAGCACAACTATTAGATTCCAATAGTACTACCTATTACTCCAAACAAAATCACCCTATACCATCGAAGGTATCGTCTAATATAAGTCAATTCCAATATTACACATGCTACTCATATCTCCAAGGGTTTTGGGAGAAGGACTATACCGAAAATCTCATATGCATACTATATCTAACTCACATATATCCCTATATAAAAATCCTCAGGATAATTTACAAGCCACTAAGCTTGATCATGACACTACCAATCCAATTGACCTTCTGACCTATCCAAGGTCTAGGGTACTGCATTACTATGCTAAGGAGCACATAATAAACCAATCCAAGATCTTGTTTCTTTCCTACGAATCCAATTAACCGATCCTCAAATATCATCCACTATTACCTGATCCATTACTGCTATAAATCCAGCATCGATGGTGTCCAACATAATCTCCTCGAGTTCATTCAATCCACATATCATTTCAAGGACTATTATCATGAACTTCCAGCCTCAGGGCCAACTACACTCCAAGGTCGAGCTTATATAGATACCTAAAGTATCCCTAACATCATCCGATTCCTTCTACTATCATGTACCGAGAAACATGGTATCATTATCAAGATCATTGGACTAAATCCTAATTACTCTGAACCATGTGGTTTGATTGATCTCGAACACCTATTAGAATCACCTATTTAACTCCAAGGTTTAAATCTAGTAAGAATTTCCTACTCGTAATCTAGTTACTATTGTAACACCATCAATTCATATCAATATCACTTGCCAAACTCAAGTAATTTATCCACCAATGATTTCATCTTGTGATCACAATGGTCCTACAAAACCGAAGTTACTCAAGGGAGACTTAAGTAATGCTACTCTATCAATCTTGACACACCAAGATTGTCTACCGACATTAAGCCTCATAATCCACCAAAGGGGTCTCCACTATTTCCTCAAGACATCAATTATGGCTAAATCAAATCATTATCCACAAATCATATACCCTTAGAATGATCCTTCATGTGGCATCAAGGTTCTAGTGCTAGCATAAGAATGAAGGATCTTTGTTCACTATGATCACTAGCTCCATAATGAACCAAGTGCAAAGTAAGGGTTATTGAAGCTCAGTAAGTGCTCTGGCAATTCTGTGTATTAAACACATGATCAGAGGCTTGTGCTGGGGGATCTTGTGAGGTCTAGGTTGGGCAAGGGAGGGGTTTCCAATCCTGAGGGAAGAGCCCAACCCTATGGGGTTGCGTCTAGTTAAGTACGTTGTAGTCAAAGTCTTCGGTGTCGGTTGTTTGTCGAGGTGCATCTCGTCTTGCTGGTCTTCAGTGGACGAGATGGGGGAGGAAAAGTAGCATCTAGAGGAGTGCCGAAGTGGGTGGTATAGTGCAAGTGCAATCAAGCAAGTGCCAAAAAGGCCAAACACAAACATCAAGGTAAGGTAGGTGATATAGTCGTGCGCTTGTTGCCTAGGGCAAAAGTGTGACTTACACCAAAGCACAAACAGGAAAAACAAGCAACACACATCATGGTTCCATTCGAACCATCATACGGACTCGACTTCGCATGGGGGACACACAACCTATCCTACCCTAGGGGTTCTCGGACTCATTAGTCGTGCTTGCTTCGTGTCTTGGAGAGGAGTCCGCTTAGCCTCCTAGGTCTTCTTCAGGTGCTGTTATGTCTCTGGTTGTTGTTTGTGGAACGATCTGGGTTGGGGCCTAGAGATTCTTTGATGACTTCACACCTGATGAGTTGACGATGAAAGTAATTCCTCATGGTTGTTGTTGACAGGGTCTTCTGCTGTCCTCATAATCGTGACAATTCCTCCTTGCCTTCTGAGACATCTAGGGTTCCAGGTAGGCAATCTTTTATGCAATGACATTAACAAGGAATGGTAGAGTTGTATCCTACCGGTCACGTTGATGATATCATCGGCATCAAGAGCGGGGGATGATGAGAAACGTTTTCCTACTCACTATAGTGAGGCGGGCCAATGGCGAGGTTCTCATCCATTAGTGGTTACCGATATAACAACGAAAAGGTCAGGGTTTCTCTATTAGTGATCCATGTCATGACATTGCATATCTTGTGCCCTGGTCATCGAAGGCCGGGGTGGCATCATCCTAGGGCAGTGTCGAGGGTGTCACTATCATCTAAGTCTTGACATCCTCATCCTTCGAGAAGGTATCTTCTGTTGGTAGCTCCTGGTCTGGTGTCGCCAAATTGGGTCCAAGATACGTCAGCAATCATCTAGCAAGGTGGCTTCCTTCTAGGTTTCCCACGAGGATTAAAAGGAATCCCGTGGTCAGGGGCACAAGGGTAGTAGCGACCATTTGCATAGTTTTTGAAAAGCACATGAGGAGAGCTAAGAGAAAAGTGGTGGAAGTACTAAGGCAAAAACCTTGGCTTCCCTTGGAATTTTAGGAGAGGCGAGAAATATAGAGGCTTTGTAGGTGATTTTGAAGGGTCTGGAAAAATGGTTTTGTCCTAACTAACGTCCAAGCTAACTAAGGGCTTCCTATAGTCCGGATGGCTCTTATACCAGCTCTATGGGGACCCTGACTCATAAGTTGTGATCACCGAATGTACGTGCACATTGATCCCAGAGATCAATTCTCACTAAACACACAGAAACTGAATAACAAGAGTCTTACATCCATTACATACTGGTTTACTCATGGCCTTTATGGCCAAGTCTTCATATGATTGTAGCAGAAATCTTCAACGATAGCGTGAACCCATGCCATCTCCCTTAACCCTACAGGCATTCTGACTGGGGAGCATCCTAGCTCGCATGTCGTCACCAAGGTAATCTTCATCATAACCTAATCTTCCATGCCTGGAAAATAAAATAAACAGTGGCAAGCCAATGAGTACTTTGAATATACTCGCAAGCAACCCACGTTCAGAACAAGGCAATAACAATGCATGAAATAGCACTAAGTAGGTATTTTGCGGAAAGCCAATTTTTAATGCAATGGCTTGTTCAAGCAACTATGTGTAAGCATGCATCAACAGTTGGAAGATATCCATATGAACAAGTTACACATATCATCATAAGCAGGGGTTGAACATCTCATGGTCATTCATCACATCAAGTATTCATACTTGTCTCAAGTATCGTCCTTCTGTCTTTCGCACACATACACACACCAAGTTTGCGAAAACATCTGGACGTAGTTTAAGAAGGACCTCCAACTGTCCATGACCGCGGACACGGCTATTTGACTAGTTTTACACTTTGCAGAGGTTGCGCGCTTTACCCACAAGACTCGGGGAACTTCCGTGTCATCCACGACTCGTGGTATATTACATACCCGAGGTAAGCACCCGAACAATGCCTTTCCCATGGTGATACTAAATAAAGAGTCCACTTGTTGGTGCCATCCCTCATGATATACATCACTCATATCATCCATGAGGGCATGCAACAGTGTGCTCGGTGCGTGTAAAGACAGCGCATGGCCTTCCACTCCAGGACGACCTCATCTTGAGAGTGACCACTTCACTTTCACCACTTGTAATGTGGGCTCCCTGCTAGCACTAACCACAGTAATCAACAAAGCCCCGTCCAATAAGGGGTATCGTGGTCACACATGTAAGGTTGGGACGGTCAGCAGACCATAAATCAAATCCGTTTTCGAAAACACACACACTCACTTGCTCCGGTACACCACTTCTTCCTCAGTGGTTACCCAACTCATCATCGTCTCCCTCTTTGAAAATACTTTTGTTTCCAACACCATGCATAATCCCATCCCATTTTCATAGCTTCTACTAAGCAACCTATCTACACCCAGCCGCATAACCCTCATAAGGAGGTAGGGTCATGCACGATGCAAGTGTTAACGACAAAAGTATCGGAAGCAACCCACCGAAGTGGTCACTACTCCACATGATCAAATATAATGAAAGTAAAGTGCTATATGGCATGCAATAAAAAAGGTTTGTTAACATGGTCAAAGGGATGCTTGCCTTGCTTAGTAATGTCTTCGAGGTCTTCACACGGTTCTTGTCCACTCCGAGCACTCTGTCTATTTCGACAACTATCATCGGTAACAACCGCAAGAAGCAACACAACAAGCACAAAATAATAGTGCTCTATAAATAGGAGTTTTATTTTTTTAGGACACCTCTGGTCATGAGAAAAATAACCAAGGAGGTTTTGGTGGATGTGGGTCAAGAGGGAGTTTTGAATGGTGGAAATGAAGGAAATGATGATTGTCACACCCTATGTTTTGCCTCATGACTAAGTTAACATGACTCAAATTAGGGCCAAATGAAACTTTTTGAGTGCAAATGAATGCTTGACATGTGTGTTATTTGCTTGCTTATTTGATTGCTTGTTTGTGCGCTATATTCATAAAATCCATCCTACTCTCAAAACTCATATCCTTGCTCCAAATATTTGCCCTATGATCATGCCATGTGTATAGGCCTTAAAACTAGTTTTACAAAATATTATCTTGGCTAAAAAGAATTTATTTAAATTAGGTTTTCTAAACCCCCTGATTTGAGATTTGCACTTCGAGTCCCCAAATTGGGTGGATCCTTTTTCCCCAAATGCTTTATTTGAAACCCACCATATATAAGACTTCCCAAAACAACCAAATATTAATTTTGAAGATTATTTTACTATTTTATTCAAGGCTTTTTATTAAGGCCAAAAATGGTCTTTTGTAGGGAAAAATTATTTAAATGCTTTACAAATATTTTAGAAAAATTAGGACAACTCAGTGGACATATATTGTCCATATATAAGAGTTTCAACGCATGGTCATGTTCAAAATATGGGACAAAACCCTTCAAAACCATTTATGCCTATTCCAAGCATTTGAAATATTTCTATAAGAAGTATTCTAAAATAAATCCAAGAAAATTCTAGCATTTCACATATGATATATATGGTCATCTTGCTAAGTTTCATATCAATTCCAATTGTTTTGGTTCACCAAAATATCCCAAAACCCTCTCTGTCCAGATCCAAATTTGAGCAACTCTACATTGTGAAGTATATCCTTTTGATCCCAAACTTTGTGAGCATGTTCTATTACCCAAATGATGATGCTAAACCAAGTGGTGCATCAAGTAGATTAGTTTACCCTAACTAGATCTATAGAAACCTGATTCTGTTGATTCCTAGGGTTCACAAAGTTTGCATTATCAACTTTCTTCATTTGATCTGAAAACTTGTGATCAGGACAAAATGGACTTACCACTTACTTCTGGTAAATATCAGGGCCATTGGATACCCCTAGATTCCCTAGGACAGCATCAAACACCTTCAGCGAAAAACTTGTGGGCAAGCATAGTAGACCCAAAAAGATCCTACTTGTCCACAACTTTTTACCACAACATATTATAACCCCTCTCCTACCTCCAGTAGCTTTGCCATGTCCTATGATCAATTATTGGGGGTGACTTCCTCATTTCCCCTCTCTTTTTACCATGGCAAGGCCCCTTCTTCCTCTCTTCCATTCTTCTGATCATGCAAATGCCCCCATATCCTTCCACAACAACTCTAGTATGCTAATGCATCTTTTCAAACCCAAATATGGCACGCTCATGTGGAAAAAAAATGAGAAATACCACCAAAACTAGATTATGGCAGTAAATGTAACTTTGTACTACAAGTACCTTGCCCTCTTATCTCAATGATCTGAAAGTTGGTGGGCGTATAGTCCTTCCATGGATAGGTATACTAGACAAGGTTTTACCCATAATGTCTTATAGGAAAATCTCATTAGATCAGCCCCAAGTTTTCTGCTGCAAACTTATCCCCGGTGGAAACCCCTTATAACCAGCTCCATACGGTCCCCAATCTCACTTGTGCCCTACTACATGTGTGCCTCTCTCACTAGACATGGTTGGCCGACCAAAAGAGGATTCTAGACATGCATTGGCGTGGTGACCATGCTATCTGCATGCAAAATCGATGCTCTGCCAATCCACCTTGTTCTGTAGCTCACATTCGGGCTCGACTAGGCATCCACGCACGCCATGATTCCCCTCTCGGTCTCCCACGCATCTCCCCGACATCATCAAGCCTCCAAAGCCCCTTTGGCACGCGTGCTCTCCGCGCCCGAGGGCATCCTAGGCACACCCGAGCTACCCCTCCGTTGCCCCACTGGATAAACCTCCTCCCCGAGCGCCCAGACGGTGATAATTCGCTCGTATCCCTCCTAGACACCTCCCCGATGCCCCATGAATCCTCCTAGCTCTTATCCTCCTCCCCATGGCCGGCAATGTCGCAATTTGGCCTCGATCGTAATTCGGGCAAGCGAGCCCTCCCGCACCTCGACTTCCACCCCCAAGGAGACCTTGTGGCTACTCCATCCACACAGGCACCCCAAAGCTCATTTTCCACAGCCGTGCTATGCTTGGCAGCGGCGACCAACGCAACTGTCCGCCCCCTGATCAAGCCTCGCTTTCGGTGGGCCCCGTGACTGTCGCGACCACCATTGAGTGTGGCGTGGAGTAGGGCGTCCGCCCAGGCTGCTGGCTCGGCGCCTGGTGCGGTGGGACGACCGGAAGGACGGCGCTGTAACAGCCCGAGATCGACGCTCCGAAAGATTCCCCTTTTATTCCATTGTTGTCGTGCGATTCGTCTGGTTGTTGCATTCATCATCGCATCATTCGCATCATCTACATAGCATCGTTACTCATTTTGGAAAACTTGCATACGTTAGTAGCTGCCAGTTCTCTCCGTTCTTGTCGTTGCCCGTTTCGAGTCCAACCACACATGCACGTGCCCACGGCATCAATAAAAATATTGTTTTTTAACTGCGTATAAAACATTCTCGGATTGGGGTGATACTTGGCGTGCGGTCTTGTTATATTCTAGGTACACCGCCTGCCAAATTTTGTCGCAATCAGAGGTCTTTTGATACCCGAACGGTCAACCGTAGCAGTGCGGTCATCGATTATTCGTGTGACATTTTTTGGTGTTCTAAAACTCATGTCACGGGCTACAATTCTTTCTCTCATCCCCACTTGGCCCAACTAGACAGCCCACTAGCCCAATCTAGCCCTCCCTCCGTTCGTGGTCATCGGATCGCGATCGGACGGACGGGACCCAACCAACCCCTAGTGCCTCCCTTATATATAACCCCCCATAGAGAGAGCTCCCTCACTCTCTAGGGTTTCCCCCATGTAAAATTGCAGCCACCCCCCTAGAAAACTCCACCTTCTAGCCCCACATCCCTCCAATCCCAAAAACCACTCCTCCCCTCCATTTTCTACCCAAAAATCCATCAATTAGAGGTCCAAATTCGTCCCTGCAACCCTACCGGACATGTCCGTGGTCAAATCGGACAATGTCCGGCTGACCGCAGAGCCCCGCCGTCTTCCTCCCTCCTCTAATCTCGTGGCCTTCCCTCCTCTAATCTCTCTCCCCGCCTCTGCCCGTAGGAACCCAGTCACCATGGGCACCTGAAGCTCCAGCACCGGTCGCCTTGGCCCTCGCCGCCGCCAGGACCGCCGGATCCGGTAGCCCTGCCTCTGATCTGTTCGTTGCCCGCCTCGCCCCGCCTCGTCCTCGCCTCTAGGCCGCTGCACCATCGCCGGAGTTGCCCCAGCGCCGCCACCAACTATGCTTCGTGGAGGAGGACGCACGAAGCCTCCGCCCGCGTTGACCGAGCGCACCCGCATGGGCTTGCGTCCCCTCCGGCCCAGCAGCCCCGTTGGCCCAGCTCTGCCTCGCCCTAGTGGGCCTCTCCACCGACCGGCCTCCTAAGGCCCAAGGTGAGCCGCCGGCCCCCTAGTGCTATGTTGCGCCTATGTGTTGTATTGTTATGCTGCGCCAAGTTCATGTTTAGGCCCATGCATGGATCTGGCCAAGTTTTTTTTAATCTCTACGAATTTCTCCAATTGACTAGTGCACTAATAATTACATAAAAAGCATCATTTTTGCATCGCTCATAATTAAATAACCGTGCCTCGTATCAAATATTTTGTATATGAAAAATGTGTAGAATTTTGTGTAGATTCATTATTTCTCACTTTCATGCATGATTGAAATATTTAACTTATGGTTTGCATTTAATTTGCATAAGTAACTTGCTAAAAAAATATGCCATAAACTTGCGTAATTAATGGTGACATATTTCCCTACATGAACCTATCATATTATATATGTTTTCGGGGTAGAAAAATCCATTGAATTTATCTGTGTATTTAGATTTGTCATTTGAGTAAGTTTGTGCGCATGTCTCTTTTGCTGTGGTGCCCTTTTGTGTATTTTGTGTGATTTAATCCATGCATATTTTGGTATAGTTGCCAACATGAGATATGCCCTTGAACATGTGCCCTAGCCCCTGGACATTTTGTTTGCCATGATAATGCATGTTTAGGTGTTATTTTATTGTTGACAACATGTTATAAAAATACTGCTGTTTTGAGGGTCCAAAAAAATTCCAAGTCTGGAATCTGTAATATTTTGTTGCTGTCTTGCCATGTGTTTTGCTAGTGATCTAGAACCGTTTTGTGGTAGGTGTAATGGAGTTATTTGTAGTTGATAATTTCCTCTACCGTGCTGTGAAGTTTCATGCCATAATATGACCTGTAGCATATAGTTTTACTGCTGTCAATATGCCTTCATAATAAAAACTGCACTGTCAAAAACTGCTATTTTCACTAAGTCTGAAACAGTTTTCAATTAGCCATCTTGTGAGCTTCCTACCATGTGATCCATGCATATTTTGAGTATGATATGTGCAGATGAAATGAAGTGTGTGTTATATGCTACTGCCCCATGCTTAGTTTGTGAATTTTAGGATCTTGTAGGTTGTTGTTTTCATGCGTGCAAAATGCTATGTTGCTGTTTTGGGCAGATTTCATATAAAACTTGTGTTGGTTGTTGTGGTTGAACCGTAGCTCCGTTTTGGACATGCCATATATGAAACTTGATTTGAATTTCATGTAGTATCATAATATCTTGCATATTGAGCTTCACTTAATGTGTAGAAGTTGATTTTTGTGCTTGCCATGCCTTGCATAATTAAACCGAACATGCATCATATTTGTTTGTGCATCATGTCATGCATATGTTGTGGTGTTATCGTGTGTTGATTGTTCTTTCTAGATTGCTTCTTCTTGATAGATTTCCGAAAGCATTCGGAGTGTGAGGATTCGTTCGACCACGTTGGCTCGTCTTCTTCTTGGACTTGTTCTTCTTACAAGCGGGATCTCAGGCAAGATGACACATTTCCCTGGATACCACTACTATCATTGCTATGCTAGTTGTCTTGCTTTTATCGTTATGTATCCCTACCTACCACTTGTTTGTCAAGCCTTCCAACATTGCCATGAAAAGCCTCTAACCTCCCACCTTCCTAGCAAACCTTTCTTTGGCTATGTTACCACTTGCTCAGCCCTTCTTATAGCGTTTCTAGCTGCAGGTGCAATTGCTTCCATGTGACAGCATGGACATTCTTTTGTTATCACAATATTATTTCTATTTAACTTAATGCACTTATACACTCAGTAAAGGGTGGAAGGCTTTGCCTTTTGCTCGATGTTTTGTTCCACTCTTGCTGCCCTAGTTACTTGTGAACCGGTGTTATGTTCCATAATTGAGCTCCCCTAACATGCTCGGGCTTGTTATGCGGACCCCCTTGATTTTTGTTTTAGTATAAAGCTTGTCTGGCAAGGCCCAACATTGGTACTACATTTGCCTAATAACTAATAAATGCATAGGGACCCGCCGGCACCCGTCATAATTAATCAACAACTCGGTCCAGTGCTCCTCTTGAGTCTTGGTCCAAACTAGAGCCACTTGCGGGGCCACCTTGGGGAAATTTGAGGGATTTCTATCAGGCCACCATACGTACTGCTCATCTGGTAGTGCCCCGAGACAGAGATACGCGCGACTCCTATTGGGACCTGGCCTGCCGGGCGGTCTTGTTTGACTTGTTTTACCTTTCTCGATTGTCTTGCGTGAGGAATTCCGATCTTCTTCGATCGATCTCGAGGTGCCGGTTTTCCTTTGGAATTGCCTAGGATGATCACGAGATCCGTGGTCGAGGTTATTCCCGTGGCATGTGGTTCATTTGTGATGGATGAGTTAGAGCACCCCTACAGGGTTAAATCTTTTCGAGAAGCCGTGCCCGCGGTTATGTGGAAAACTTGGAAACTTTCTTAACACCCGGTCATAGCAAACTTGAACTAAAATCAAATAAAATACACCAACCGTGTGCGTAACCGTGACTGTCTCTTCTCGTGAGTCCTTATAAGAGAGACAACACGGTGGGGTTATGTTTGACGTAAGTAGGTGTTCAGGATCAATTAGTGATCATTTCTAGTTCACGCCCGTTATGTGTGGACCACCATACTTTACTTTCTGTATTCGTAAGTTAGCCACTCAAATAAATGCTTAGTCGCTTGCTGCAACCTCACCACTTATCCATATCTCACCCATTAAGCTTTAATAGTCTTGATACCCTTGGAAATGAGATTGCTGAGTCCCTGTGGCTCACAGATTACTACAACAATAGATGGAGGTACAGTTAATGCGATGCTTTGACGTGAGCGCGATGCTTGTTTTATTTGGAGTTCCTCTTCTTCTTCATCATCGATCTAGGATGGGTTCCAGGCGGCAGCCTGGGATAGCAAGGATGGATGTCATTTTATCGTTTGTTTTCGTCAGTAGTCGGACCCTGCTCTTCTGTATGATGCTTTAATATGTTATTGTATTGATGTGACTCTGATGTAGCTTGTGGCGAGTGCTCGCCAATTCCATATACTCATCTCTTCTGTAAATGTACTTGTAATGATATCCATTCTTGCAACACGACGAGTTGTGCTTCTATCCCTTTCGAGGCCCACGTGCCAAAATAAGGATAAGATCGCATCTTGGGCATGACAGGCGCCCGACGCCCTCCTATGCCTCGTGTCGGGAGGAAGAAGGAGGAAGGAGAGAGAGAGGGTTCAGTGGGGCCCACGTGTAAGTGACCTAGAGGCCCAGTCCCCCTAGTTAAGTGGAGATGGCTTCCATAGTAGCCGTTTTCTGCAGACGAAAGTGTAATCATATAATACGCCAATAACGTCGCCTCGACTCCGCCCGATTGTGCTACTGGGCCGACCCAGTAGCTACTCCTCGCCCAGATGCATAGTTTAACATTTGGTAAACTCTTTTGCCTTTCTTTTTTAGAGAGACTAATTAATTCATAGATAATTCATTATATCTCCAAATTTGATGATTCAAATTTCCATGGTCTCCTAAAAATGCCAACTATTATTTGCTACAACTGCCATATTTTTGCACCACAAATTTTTGTACTGTTGCAGTTCAAATTCAGAATTTGAACTATAAAAGCCCCTGTTTGCAAAATCCCTAGGGCACCCAAATCAATTCCAAATGGAGTGATTCAAATTCCTAGGTGGATATAAATTCATGCTCTAATTGATGTGCATTTTTCCTTGCACCTCCTCTGGAATCTAGATTATCGAGCTATTTCTTCATATAGGGACCATGTGTTAAATCTCTAGAATACACATACCAACTCTAAATCTAGTGAAACCACTACCTACATGTTTCTAAAATATGCCCTATTTAATAGGTTCATTCACTCATTTTTTTTGCCAAATATTTTCTGTAGACTTCCTAGAGGATCAATAATGCCTCTATTTCCACCATTCAAAAAATCCCTTGATCCGCATCCAATGAAACCTCTTTTGTTATTTTTCTTATGGCCAGATGTGTCCAAGAAAAATAAAACTCCTATTTATAGAGCACTTTTATTTTCTGATTGTTGGGTTGCTTATTGCAGTTGTTTCCGGCGATAGTTGACAAAGTAGACGAAGTGCTTGGAGTGGACGAGAAGCGTGAGAAGACCTCAAGGACTTGGATAAGCCAGGCAAGCAGCCCTTTGACCATGTTAAGAAACCATTTTCATGCATCTTATATAGCACCTTATTCATTGTTGTTGATCATGTGATGTGGCGACCACTTCGATGAGATGCCTCTGTTACTTTTACCGTTGATACTTGCATCGTGCATGACCCTGCCATCCTTATGAGGGTTGTGCAGGTGGGAGTAGTTAGGTTGCTAGTAGATGCTACGCAAGTGGGGTCGGGGTTATGCATGGTGATGGAAACAAAGAAATGTTTTCAAAAACTTTTCAAAAAAAACGTCGGGTGCCACTAATGCCCGAGGGAGATGGTGATGAGCTAGGTAACCACTTGATAAATAAGTGGTGTACCGGAGCAAGTTGATGGTGTGTTTTCGAAAACAGAGAGTTTTAAGATTTGCTGGCCGTCCCAACCTTACATGTGCGACCACTCTACCCCTATATGGGAAGGGGCTTTGTTGATTACTATGGTTGGTGCTAGTAGGGAGCCCGCATTACTAGTGGCGAGAGTGAAGTGGTCACTCTCGAGACGGGGTCGTCCCGGAGTGGAACGCCATGCGCTGTCTTTACAGGCACCGGGCACACCGTTGCGTGCCCTCATGGATGATACGTGCGATGTATATCATGAGGGATGGGACCAACGAGTGGACTCTTTGTTTAGTATCACCATGGGAAAGGCATTGTTCTGGTGCTTACCTCGGGTATGTAATATACCGCGAGTCGTGGATGACACGGAAGTTCCCCGAGTCTTGTGGGTAAAGGGCGCAACCTCTGCAGAGTGTAAAACTATTCGAATAGCCATGTCCACGATCATGGACAGTTGGAGGTCCTCCTTAAACTATGTCCGATGTTTTCACAAACTTGGCATGTGTGTGTGGATGACACAGAGGTGATGCTTGAGATAAGTTAGATAACTTGACGTGATGACTGGACATGAGATGTTCAACCCCCTATTTATGATGATATTTGTAGTTTGTTCATATGGATATCGGCCAACTGTTGATGTATGCTTACATAGTTACTTGATCATGGCATTGCATTCAAAATTAGCTTTCTGCAAACTACCTACTTAGTGCTATATCATGCATTGTTATTGCCTTGCTAGAACATGCGTTGCTTGCGAGTATATTCAAAGTACTCATTGGCTTGCCACTGGTTTTTTTATTGGCCAGGCATGAAAGACCAGGTTATGATGAAGCCTATCTTGGTGACGAACATGCGAGCTAGGACGCTTCCCAGTCAGAATGCATGTAGGGTTAAGACAGATGGCATGGGTTCACGCTATCATTGAAGATTTTCGCTGCAAGTATATGAGGTCTAGGCCATAAAGGCCGTATTTGAGAAAAAACGGTACGTAATGGATGTAAGAATCTTGTTATTCAGTTTCTATGTGTTCAGTGAGCATTGATCTCTGGGATCACCGTGCACGTACATTCAGTGACCACGACTTATGAGTCGACGTCTCCACAGAGCTGGTATTAGAGCCATCCTAACTGTAGGAAGCCTTTAGTTAGCATGGACGTTAGTTATGAAAAAACTATTTCTCCAGGCCCTTCTAAATCACTTACAAAACCTCTATATTCTCACCTGTCCTAAATTTTCAAAAGAAGCGAAGGTTTTTGCCTTAGCATAGCCACCCCTATTCTCTTAAACTCTCCTCGTCTACTTTTCAAAACTTCGCAAATGGTCGCTACTACCCTTGTGCCCCTGACCACAGGATTCCTTGTAATCCTCGTGGGTAACCTAGAAGGGAGCCACCTTGCCACACATTTCCCCACATATCTTCGACACAAGTTGGCGATACTAGACAAGGAGCTACCATTAGAAGATACCTTCTCGAAGGATGAGGATTTCAAGACTTGTATGATGGTGACACCCTCGACACTGCCCAGAATGATGCGACCATGGCGTACGATGACCAAGGCATAAGATATGCAAGATCATCATATGCATCGCTAATAGAGCAATCCTTTCATTACGAATGACGTGTCGGCAACCACCGGTGGATGAGGACCTCGCCAGTTGGTCCGCCTCACTATAGTGAGCAGGAAAATTGTTCTCATCATCCCCCGCTCTTGGTGTCGATGGTATCGTCAACGTGACCGACAGGATACAACTCTACTATGCCTTGTCAATGTCATTGCATAAAGGATTTCCTCCCTGGAACCCTCAACGTCTCAGAAGACAAGGAGGCATTGTCACGATAACGAAGACACCAGAAGACCATGTCTACAACAGCTATAAAGAATCACCTTCGTCGTCAACTCACCAGACCCGAAGTCGTCAAAGACTCTTCCGGCACAACCAGGATCGTTTCGATGAACAACAATTGGAGACATAGCAACACATGAGGAAGACCCAGAAGACTAAGCGGACTCCTCTCCAAGACAAGAAGCAAGCACGACTATTGAGTCCCAGAACCCCTAGGGTAGGACAGGTCGTGTGTCCCCTATGCAAAGTCGAGTCCGTATGATGGTTCGAATGGAACCATGAGGTGCATTGCTTCTTTTCATGTTTGTGCTTTGGTGTAAGTTACACTTTTGCCCTAGGCAACAAGTGTGCGACTTTATCACCTACCTTACCTTGATGTATGTGTTTGGCCTTTTCGGCACTTCCTTGATTGCACTTGCACTATACCACCCCCTTAGGCACCCCTCTTGATGCTACTTTGTCTCCCCAATCTCATCAACTGAAGACCGGCAAGACAAGATGCACCAAGGATCCACCTCGACGGACAGCTAGGTTTGAAGACTATGACTACAATGTACTCAACCAGACGCAACCCCGTAGATTTATGATTTTCCCTCAAGATTGGAAAACCCCTCCCTAGCCCAACCTAGACCTCCCAAGCTACCCCATCTCAAACCTCTGATCACGTGTTTAATACACATATTTGCCAGATCACCCGATGAGCTTCAATAGCCCCTGCTTAGCATTGGATTCATTAAGGGACTAGTAATCATAGTGAACAAACACCTTTCATCCTTAAGCTAGCACTTGATCTAATGATGCCATGGGATATATCATTTTGAGGATAAATGATTAGTAGAATAATCGTTTGACGAGGATAGAGTAGATATCTTGAGGAAGCAGTTGAGACACTTTGGTGGATTACAAGACTTTATGTTGATAGGCAAGCTTGGTGGATCAAGATTGATAGAGTGGCATAACTTACTTGTCCCTTGACCAAATTGGATTAGTAGGGCAAATATGATCACAAGCTGAAATTCTTGGTGGATTAATGACTTGGCTTTGGCAAGTAATGATGATAGTGGATTGATGGTGACATGATAGTGACCGGAGTAACTAGTAGGGAATTCTCACTAGATGTAAAACTTAGATTTAAATAGGTGATTCTACTAGGTGCTCGAGATCAATTAAACCAAATGGTTCGGAGTAAATTGGATTTAGTCCAATGATCTTGATCATGATACCATGTTTCTCGGTGGATGATAGTAGAAGGAATCGGATGATGTTAGTGATTATTTAGGGATCTATATGAGCTCGACCTTCGAGTTTAGTTGGTCATGAGATTGGGAGTTCGTGGATATACTGTGATGAGATAATTCCGTTCGGAATTTGGGGATTTAGGAAATCTGGAGATATATGGGACGACACCGGTATTGGATTTGTAGTAGTAATGGATCATGTAATAGTGGATGATATTCGTGGACCGATTAAGTTGGATTCGTAGGAACGAAACAAGATCCTGGATTGGTAGTGTCATGATCAAGCTTAGCGGCTTGTAAATTATCCCTAGGATTTTTATATATGGATATATGTGAGTTAGCTATAGTATACATATGAGATTTTTGGTATAGTCCTTCTCTCAAAACCTTGGAGATAGGAGTAGCATGTGTAATATTGGATTTGACTTATATGAGATGATACCTTCGATGATATAGGGTGATTTTGTTTGGAGTAATAGGCATTACTATTGGAATCTAAGAACTGTGCTCGAGGATAAGATGGTAGACGTTAACTCACATCCTAAGCTCCTTGAAACCTTCAAGCTTTACTGAGTCACAATATGATCAGATTATGACCATAGGTCTTGGTTCTAAGTCATTTCATTATGGCCGATACTCCACCCTGACCTCCCCCAGATGTGTTCATATGGAAGATGGCTGCAAGGATCTGTATTAGGCTGGACCACAAACCCATGGACAACAGACTGCCCGGAACAAACGACCACCTCTCTCACACATCCCAAGAGCAATGTGTTTATGTGGTATTTGGAGGAATATGTTGTTATCCTCATGGATGGCATACTTATTCACCCAATGAGAGGAAGGAACACCTTAGTCATGTTTGGACTAGCCCCAGGAACACCAATTACCATGACTCTTGAGTATAAGGTTTCACCTTGAAAGAGTTGGACTCCGCAAAGCACCCTCCCTACAGAAGAAGATCTTCGTGCCCGAGCAAGATGAAGAACCACAGTGATTGCAAAGCCACGACAGCGACGAAGAAGAAGCAAAAAGAAGTCGACCACCACTCCTCTACTGGCTACATCAACTAGACTACATCCCGAGGCACCGACATTCAAGCCCGATGAAGCCCTTGGTAATCAAGAGGATTAAAGAGCCCCTTTCTTTGAGTAGTCACCTATCAGTTCCTGACTAGGATGGGACTGAGAAATTGATGGCACCCTCACTCCACCACCTTGACGGTGTACGTTGAGCATGACGTCCCTGCTCCCTTCAGATGCCTGGAACGGAGTGGAACGACTGTCATGACCTCATTGCTAGCCCCTTTTTAGTTCAATCTAGGGCATAAACCGTGACTCAATCATGGTGAGCCACCTTTCAGAGGTAGTTCACCCCACTTGCCAAGCGTCGGACCTTGGGGATTAGATGGCTGATCTATACTCTAAATAGTCAGCTTATCTAGAACCCCACTAAAACCATCCCATATGGTAGAAACCATTTTGAAGCTGAGTCTCTAAGCTCAGTCTTAGGGACGAGACATAGTACAGACCTTGCCACGGAGAGACGAGTAGATCAAACACTCAAAGACCCTCTAGAAATATGTGTCCATGACAATGAAGACAAACGACCAAACAAGAATGAAGAATCTACCTGGGAAACTTACTCAAGTAGAAGATCTCGACGAGAAGCCCACGATGACGCACCTCAGCACTCTAGAGGATGGAGACCACCTGTTGGGTAACGTTGCATGAGAAACAAAAAATTTCCTACGCACACGCAAGATCTATCCATGGTGATGAGCATCTATGAGAGGGAGAGTGGATCTACGTACCCTTGTAGATCGCTAAGCGGGAAGCGTTAAGAAACACGGTTGATGTAGTCGAATGTCTTCGCGATCCAAATCGCCGAGCGTCCCGCGATCCAATCACGATCCATCCCAATCTAGTACCGAACGGACGACACCTCCGCGTTCAGCACACGTACGGCCTGATGACGATCTCTGCCTTCTTGATCCAGCAAGAGGGGGCAGAGAGGTTGAAGAGTTCTCCGGCAGCGTGAAGGCGCTCCGTCTATGATGGTGGAGCTGTCCCGGCAGGGCTTCGCCTAAGCACTGCAGAAAACCGATCTCGAGGAGAAACTATGCACTAGAGGAGAGGGCAGCACGTGGCAGAAAATCTTGGGCAAAAACCCTCAAAACGACTAGTATATATAGGAGGAGGGGAGGAGGAGGCTTGTCCCTCAAGGTTCCAGCCCTAGGCTTAGGCCGAACCAAGGAGGGAGGAGTCCTCCTCCTCCACTCCTAGTAGGATTAGGACTCCTTCCTTATTTGTTCCTTTTTGCCTTTTTTCACCTTTTTCCTTTTGGGCTTTTCTTCCCAGCTGCATGGGCCTTGTGTGGGACTTCCACCAGCCCACTAAGGGCTAGTATTCACCTTCCCACAGCCCATGTAGCCTCTTGGGTCGAAATACCCCTCCCGATGGTCCCCCGGTACTCTAACGGCACTCCCGGTACACTACCTATGAGCCCGAAACTTTTCTAGCGACCAAAACAGGACTTCCTATATATCAATCTTTACCTCTGGACCATTCCGGAGCACCTTGTGACGTCCGGGATCTCATCCGGGACTCCAAACAACTTTCGGTCACCACCATGCATAACTCTATACTACCGGAATGTCACCAAACCTTAAGTGTGCAGACCCTACGGGTTCGAGAACTATGTAGACATGACCGAGAAACCTCTATGGTCAATAACCAATAGCAGGACCTGGATGGCCATATTGGTTCCTTCATATTCTACGAAGATCTTTATCGGTCGAACCTCTATGTCAAGGATTCAGTTAATCCCATATGATGCTCCCTTTGTTCTTCGGTATGTTACTTGCCCGAGATTCGGTCGTCGGTATCTGTATACCTAGTTCAACCTCATTACCGGCAAGTCTCTTTCCTCCTTCCATAATACAAGATCCCATGTCTAACACTTAGTCACATTGCTTGCAAGGCTTATTGTGATGTTGTATTACCGAGTGGGCCCTGAGATACCTCTCCGTCACATGGAGTAACAAATCCCAGTCTTGATCCTTGCCAACCCAACAGACACCCTCGGAGATACCTGTAATGCACCTTTATAGTCACCCAGTTATGTTGCGACGTTTGATACACACAAGGCACTCCTCCGGTGTCCATGAGTTGCATGATCTCATGGTCATAGGAACATATACTTGACATGCAGAAAACAGTAGCAATAAAATGACACGATCATATGCTACGTTTGTAGTTTGGGTCTTGTCCATCACATCATTCTTCTAATGATGTGATCCCGTTATCAAATGACATCACATGTCAATGGCTAGGAAACCTTGACCATCTTTGATTAACGAGCTAGTTTACTAGAGGCATATTAGGGACCAAGTGTTGTCTATTTACCCACACATGTAATGTGTTTCCAATCAATAAAATTATAGCATGGATAATAAACGATTATCATGAACAAGGAAATATAATAATAAACACTTTATTTATTGCCTCTAGGGCATATTTCCAATAGTCTCCCACTTGCACTAGAGCCAATAATCTAGTTCACATCACTATGTGATTTACATTGTAATGAATCGAACACCCATGCAGTTCTGGTGTTGATCGTGTTTAGCCCTTGGAAGACGTTTAGTCAACGGTTCTGCAACATTCAGATCCGTGTGCACTTCGGAAATATTTATGTCCTTCTCCTCGATGTAATCACTGATGGAATTGAAGCGTCGCTTTATGTGTCTGGTCCTCTTGTGAAACCTTGGTTCCTTGGCCAGAGCAATGGCACCAGTGTTGTCACAGAACAGGTTCATTGCATTCAGTGCACTGGGCACTACTCCAAGATCTATCATCAACTGCTTCATCCAGACACCTTCCTTCGCCGCCTTCAACGCTGCGATGTACTCCGCTTCACATGTAGAATCGGCTACCACGCTTTGCTTGGAACTGCGCCAGCTTACCGCTCCCCCGTTGAGAATAAATACGTATCCGGTTTGTGACTTAGAGTCATCCGAATCAGTGTCAAAGCTTGCATCGACGTAACCCTTTACAACGAGCTCTTCATCACCTCCATAAACGAGAAACATTTCCTTAGTCCTGTTCAGGCACTTAAGGATATTCTTGACCGTCGACCAGTGCTCCATTCCAGGATCACTTTGAAACCTTCCGTCCATACTTATGGCAAGGCTGACATCGGGTCTTGTTCACAACATTGCATACATGATAGAGCCTATGGCTGAAGCATAGGGGATGACACTCATCTTTTCTCTATCTTCTGCAGTCACTAGGCATTGAGTCTTACGCAACTTCACACCTTGTAACACAGGCAAGAACCCCTTCTTGGCTTGATCCATTTTGAACTTCTTCAAAACCTTATCAAGGTATCTGCTTTGTGAAAGTGCTATTAAGCGTCTCGATCTATCTCTATAGATCTTAATGCCTAATATGAAAGCAACTTCTCCTAGGTCCTTCATTGAAAAACTCTTGTTCAAATATTCCTTCACACTTTCCAGCATTTCTATATTGTTTCCAATTAGCAATATGTCATCCACATATAATACTAGAAATGCTATAGAGCTCCCACTCACTTTCTTGTAAATACAAGCTTCTCCATAAACTTGTATAAACTTAAATGCTTTGATCACCTCATCAAAGCGCTTATTCTAACTCCGAGATGCTAGCACCAGCCCATAAATGGATCGCTGGAGTTTGCAAACTTTGTCAGCATTCTCTGGATTGACTAAACCTTCTGGTTGCATCATATACAACTCTTCCTCAAGAAAACCATTGAGGAACGCTGTTTTGACATCCATCTGCCAAATTTCATAGTCGAAATAAGCAGCTATTGCTAACATGATTCTAATGAACTTAAGCATCGCTACGGGTGAGAAGGTCTCATCATAGTCAACTCCTTGAACTTGTGAAAAACCCTTTGCCACAAGTCGAGCTTTATAGACGGTGACATTACCGTCTGCGTCCGTCTTCTTCTTAAAGATCCATTTGTTTTCATACATGGATCCCATCTCAGATTTCATGGCCTCTAACCATTTCTCGGAATCCAGGCCCATCATTGCTCCTCCATAGCTCGTAGGTTCATTGTTGTCCAACAACATGACCTCCAAGACAGGGTTGTCGTACCACTCAGGAGTAGTACGCGGCCTTGTTGACCTACGAGGTTCAATAGTATCTTGATCCGAAGCTTCATGATCATCATCATTAACTTCTTCTTCTACTGTCGTAGGTTCCACAGAAACATCTTTTTGTGCTACGCTACTTTGTGGTTGAAGTAAAGGTTCAATAACCTTATCAAGCTCTATTTTCCTCCCACTCGATTCTTTCGAGAGAAACTCTTTCTCAAGAAATGTTCCATTCTTAGCGACAAACACTTTGCCTTCGGATCTGAGATAGAAGGTATACCCGACTATCTCTTTCTGGTATCCTATGAAGACGCATTTCTCGGCTTTGGGTTCCAGCTTTTCAGGCTGAAGCTTTTTGACATAAGCATCACATCCCCAAACTTTAAGAAACGACAACTTTGGCCTCCTTCCAAACCATAGTTCATATGGCGTCGTCTCAACGGATTTTGATGGTTCCCTATTTAAAGTGAATGCAGTTGTCTCTAATGCATAACCCCAAAACAATAGTGGCAAATAAGCAAGAGACATCATAGATCGCACCATATCTAATAAGGTTCGATTACGATGTTCGGACACACCATTACGTTGTGGTGTTCCGGGCGGTGTCAACTGTGAAACAATTCCACATTTTCTTAAGTGACTACCAAACTCATAAATCAGATATTCACCTGCTCGATCAGATCGCAGGAATTTAATCTTCTTGTTACGATGATTCTCAACTTCACTCTGAAATTGCTTGAACTTTTCAAACATTTTAGACTTGTGTTTCATTAAGTAAATATACCCATATCTACTTAAGTAATCAGTGAAGGTGAGAAAATAACGATATCCACCACATGCTAAAACATTCATTGGACCCCACACATACGTATGTGTGATTTCCAATAAGTAACTTGCCCGTTACAATGTTCCAGAGAACGGCGTTTAGTCATCTTGCCCATGAGGCATGGTTCACATGTGTCAAGTGATTCAAAATCAAGTGACTCCAAAACCCCATCAGTATGGAGGTTCCTCATGCGTTTTACACCAATATGACCTAAATGGCAGTGCCACAAGAAAGTGGTACTATCATTATTAACTCTACATCTTTTGGCATCAATGTTATGAACATGTGTATCATCACTATCAAGATTCAACATGAATAAACCCCTCACATTGGGTGCATGACCATAAAAGATATTACTCATATAAATAGAACAACCATTATTCTCTGATTTAAATGAGTAATCGTCTCGCAATAAACAAGATCTAGATATAATGTTCATGCTTAACGTAGGCACTAAATAACAATTATTCAGGTTCATCACTAATCCCGATGGTAATCGAAGAGAGAGCGTGCCAACGGCGATCACATCAACCTTGGAACTATTTCCCACGCGCATCGTCACTTCGTCCTTTGCCAGCCTTCGTTTATTCCGTAGTTCTTGTTTTGAGTTGCAAATGTGAGCAGCCGAACCAGTATCAAATACCCAGGCACTACAACGAGAGCTAGTAAGGTACACATCAATAACATGTATATGATATATACCTTGTTTGTCGTTGGCCGCCTTCTTGTTAGCCAGGTACTTGGGGCAGTTCCGCTTCCAGTGACCAGTTCCCTTGTAGCGAAAGCACTCAGTTTCTGGCTTGGGTCCATGCTTGGGCTTCTTTACAGGAGTAGCAACTGCTTTGCCATCCTTCTTGGTTTTATCCTTCTTGCCCTTGCCCTTGCCCTTGCCCTTGCCATTCTTCTTGAAACTAGTGGTTTTATTGACCATCAACACTTGATGTTCTTTCTGGATTTCAGACTCAGCGACTTTTAGCATCGCAAACAGCTCGGCAACTGACTTGTTCATCCTGTGCATGTTATAGTTCATCACAAAGCTCTTGTAACTAGGTGGCAGTGATTCAAGAACTCTGTCAGTGATCGCCTCTGGCGGAAGGGCAATTCCCAACTCTGCCAGACGAATCGAGTACCCAGACATTCTGAGTATATGTTCACGGATAGACCCATTCTCCTCCATTTTGCAAGCATAGAACTTATCAGAGGTCTCATACCTCTCGACACAGGCATTTTTCTAAAAGATGAACTTCAACTCCTGGAACACTCATATGCTCCATGACGTTCAAAACGTCTTTGAAGTCCCGGTTCTAAGCCATACAATATTGCACACTAAACTATTGTGTAATCTCTAGAACGTGCCTCCCAAACATTCTTAACGTCTTCGGATGAAATGTCTTCGGGTTGGTCACCAAGCGGTGCATCAAGGACATATGATTTCTGGGAAGCCATGAGGATAATCCTCAGATTACGGGCCCAGTCAACAAAGTTACTTACATCATCTTTCAACTTAGCTTTCTCTAGGAACGCATTAAAATTCAGGGGTGCTACTGCGCGAGCCATTGATCTACAACATAAATATGCAAAGGTTTTAGACTATTGTTCAAGATAATGAGTTTAGTTAATCAAATTACTAAAGATCCCATTCAAATTGACATCCCTCATGTCATCTGAGTGTCACATGATCCAAATTCACCAACTCAAGTCCGATCATCACGTGAGTTGAGGTAGTTTCAATGGTGAACATCATTATGTTAATCATGTTCGACCTTTTGGTCTCTTGTGTTCCGAGGCCATGTCTATACATGCTAGTCTCATCAAGTTTAACCCGAGTGTTCTGCATGTGCAACACTGGCTTGCACCCATTGTATGTGAACGTAGAGTCTATCACACCCGATCATCACGTGGTGTCTCGACAAGACAAACTTCCGCAATGGTGCACACTCGGGGAGAACACAATTTATCTTGAAATTAAGTGAGGGATCACCTTATAATGCTACCGTCGTCCTAAGCAAAACAAGGTGCATAAAAGGATTAACATCACATGCAAATTGTAAGTGACATGATATGGCCATGAACTTGTGCTTTTGATCTCCATCTGGAAAGCACCGGCATGATCTCCATCATCACCAGCATGACACCATGATCTCCATCATCTTGATCTCCATCAACGTGTCGCCATCGGGGTTGTCGCGCACACCATGCTTCTACTACTATTGCTACCGTTTAGCGATAAAGTAAAGAATTACATAGCGCTTAATGATTGACACACAGGTCATACAATAATTAACGACAATCCTATGGCTCCCGTCGGTTGTCGTACTCATCGACATGCAAGTCGTGATATTCTATACAACACATGATCATCTCATACATCACATATATTGCATCATGTAGTTGGCCATATCACATCACAACATACCCTACAAAAACAAGTTAGACATCCTCTAATTGTTGTTGCATGTTTTACGTGGCTGCTACGGGTATCTAGCAAGAACAATTCTCACCTACGCATAAACCACAATGGTGATACATAATTTGCTTTTCAACCTTCTCAAGGACCGCCTTAGTCGAATCTGGTCCAACTAAAGTAGGATAAACAGACACCCGCCCGCCATCTTTGTGCAACGAAGTTACACGTCAGTCAATGGAACCGGTCTCTTGTAAGCGTACGAGTAATGTTGGTCCGGGCCGCTTCATCCCACAATACCGCTGAACCAAAACACGACGAAGGGAGGAAGAAATCTAAGCATAAATTCCCACAAACTCTTTGTGTTCTACTCGAGATCTCATCTACACATAGACCTAGCTCTGATACCACTGTTGGGTAACGTTGCATGAGAAACAAAAAAATTCCTACGCACACGCAACATCTATCCATGGTGATGCGCATCTATGAGAGGGAGAGTGGATCTACGTACCTTTGTAGATCGCTAAGTGGGAAGCGTTAAGAAACATGGTTGATGTAGTCGAGCGTCTTCGCGATCCAAATCACCGAGCGTCCCGCGATCCAATCACGATCCGTCCTGATCTAGTACCGAACGGACGGCACTTCCGCGTTCAGCACACATATGGCTTGATGACGATCTCACCTTGTTGATCCAGCAAGAGGGGGAGGAGAGGTGGAAGAGTTCTCCGACAGCGCAACGGTGCTCCGGCGATGGTGGTGGAGCTGTTCCGGCAGGGCTTCGCCTAAGCACTGCAGAAAACCGATCTAGAGGAGAAACTATGCACTAGAGGAGAGGGCAGCACGTGGCAGAAAATCTTGTGCAAAACCCCTCAAAACCACTAGTATATATAGGAGGAGGGGAGGAGGAGGCTTGGCCCTCAAGGGGCCAGCCCTAGGCTTCGGCCGAACCAAGGAGGGAGGAGTCCTCCTCCTCCACTCCTAGTAGGATTAGGACTCCTTCCTTATTTGTTCCTTTTTGCCTGTTTCCACCTTTTTCGTTTTGGGGTTTTCTTCCCAGCCGCATGGGACTTGTGTGGGACTTCCACCAAACCACTAAGGGCTGGTATTCACCTTCCAACAGCCCATGTAGCCTCTTGGGTCGAAATACCCCTCCCGATGGTCCCCCGGTACACTATCGGCACTCCCGGTACACCAAAACAGGACTTCCTATATATCAATCTTTATCTCTGGACCATTCCGGAGCACCTTGTGACGTCCGGGATCTCATCCGGGACTCCGAACAACTTTCGGTCACCAACATGCATAACTCTATACTACCAAAATGTCACCAAACCTTAAGTGTGCAGACCCTGCGGGTTCGAGAACTATGTAGACATGACCGAGACAGCTCTACGGTCAATAACCAATAGCGGGACCTAGATGCCCATATTGGTTCCTACATATTCTACTAAGATCTTTATCGGTCGAACCTCTACGTCAAGGATTCAGTTAATCCAGTATGATGTTCCCTTTGTTCTTCGGTATGTTACTTGCCCAAGATTCGATCGTCGGTATCTGTATACCTAGTTCAACCTCGTTACTGGCAAGTCCCTTTACTCCTTCCGTAATACAAGATCCCGTGGCTAACACTTAGTCACATTGATTGCAAGGCTTATTGTGATATTGTATTACCGAGTGGGCCCTGAGATACCTCTCCGTCACACGGAGTAACAAATCCCAGTCTTGATCCTTGCCAACCCAACAGACACCCTCAGAGATACCTGTAATGCACCTATAGTCACCCAGTAACGTTGCAACATTTGATACACACAAGGCACTCCTCCGGTGTCCGTGAGTTGCATGATCTCATGGTAATAGGAACGTATACTTGACGTGCAGAAAACAGTAGCAATAAACTGACACGGTCATATGCTACGTTTGTAGTTTGGGTCTTTTCCATCACATCATTCTTCTAATGATGTGATACCGTTATCAAATGACATCACATGTCAATGGCTAGGAAACCTTGACCATCTTTGTCTAATGAGCTAGTTTACTAGAGGCATACTAGGGACCATGTGTTGTCTATTTACCTACACATGTAATGTGTTTCCAATCAATACAATTATAGCATGGATAATAAACGATTATCATAAACAAGGAAATATAATAATAAACACTTTATGTATTGCCTCTAGGGCATATTTCCAACAGTCTCCCACTTGCACTAGAGTCAATAATCTAGTTCACATCACTATGTGATTTACATTGTAATGAATCGAACACCCATGCAGTTCTGGTGTTGATCGTGTTTAGCCCTTGGAAGAGGTTTAGTCAACGGGTCTGCAACATTCAGATCCGTGTTTTGGTGTCTGGTCCTCTTGTGAAACCTTGGTTCCTTGGCTAGAGCAATGGCACCAGTGTTGTCACAGAACAGGTTCATTGGATTTATTGCCTCTAGGGCATATTTCCAACACCACCTACGATCGAAGACCTCCTGCTTTAAGGAAGATAAGGACTTCCCCATCAACAAGAAGCTACACCAAGGCTCGACCCTTCTATTATAATGTGAGACATTTAGATGTCACTAACTAACACGAGAAACCCCAGGACCATCACACACACAGTGCTTGGCCACATATTCCGACTTTGGAATACACACGCATGCCAGGCCCTGCCAGAACCTCGTTCACCAAACCCTTGACCATTAGGAGAGCCTAGCATTCTACGAGAATCCCGTTCACCCTTAGACCAAGTCAACAGTGCACTCGAAGAAATAACAGCAGACACTTCAAGATCCAAAAGGACAACCACGCCGGAGCAGAAGCAATGTGGAACGTGAAGGCTACCTCACCTCTAAATGCCCGCATCATTTTCAGCACCTACCCTAGGAATCTCAAGGACGCGATTCTTTTAAGGGGGTAGGTCTGTCACACCCTGTGTTTTGACACATGACTAAGTTATATGACTCAAATTAGGGCCAATGAAAACTTTTTGAGTTCATATGAATGCTTAACTTGTGTGTTATTTGCTTGCTTGTTTGATTGCTTGTTGGTGCTCTATATTCATAAAATCCCTCCTACTCTCAAAACTCATCTCCTTGCTCCAAATATTTGCCCAATGATCATGCCATGTGTATAGGACTTAAAGCTAGTTTCACAAAATATAATCTTGGCTAAAAAGTATTTATTTAAATTAGGTTTTCAAAACCCCCTGATTTGAGGTTTGCACTACAAGTCGCCAAATTGGGTGGATCCTTTTTCCCCAAATGCTTTATTTGAAACCCACTATATATAAGATTTCCCAAAAAAACCAAATATTAATTTTAAAGATTATTTTACTATTTTATTAAAGGCTTTTTCTTAAGGCCAGAAATGGTATTTTGTAGGGAAAATTTATTTAAATGCTTAAAAAATATTTGAGAAAAAATAGGACAATTCAGTGGACATATATTGTCCATATATAAGACTTTCAACACATGGTCATGTTCAAAATATGGGAGAAAACCCTTCAAAACCATTTCTGCCTATTTCAAGCATTTGAAATATTTCTATAAGAAATATTCTCAAATAAATCCAAGAAAATTCTAGCATTTCTAACATATCAATCCCAATTGTTTTGGTTCACCAAAATATCCCAAAACCCACTTTGTCCAGATCCAAATTTGAGCAACTCTACATTGTGAAGTATCTCCTTTTGATCCCAAACTTTGTGAGCATGTTCTATTACCCAAATGGTGATGCTAAACCAAGTGGTGCATCAAGGAGATTAGTTTACCCTAACTAGATCTACAAAAACTTGATTTTGTTGATTCCTAGGGTTCACAAAGTTTGCATTATCAACTTTCTTCATTTGATCTGAAAACTTGTGATCAGGACCAAATGGATTTACCACTTACCTCTGGTAAATATCAGGGCCATTGGATAGCCCTAGATGCCCTAGGACATAATCAAACACCTTCAGCCAAAAACTTGTGGGCAAGCATAGTTGACCCAAAAAGATTATCCTTGTCCCCAACTTTTGACCACAACATATTATAACCCCTCTCCTACCTCCAGTAGCTTTTCCATGTCCTATGATCAATTATTAGGGGGTGACTTCTTCATTTCCCCTCTCTTTTTACCATAGCAAGGCCCCTTCTTCCTCTCTCCCATTCCTCTGATCATGCAAATGCCCCCATATCCTTCCGCGGCAACTCTAGTGGAAAAAATGGCACACTCCTGTGGAAAAATGAGCAATACCTCCAAAACTAGATTGTGGCAGTAAATGTAACTTTGTACTACAAGTACCTTGTCCTCTCATCTCAATGATCTGACAGTTGCCGGGCGTATTGTCCTTCCATGGCTAGGTAAACTAGACAAGGTTTTACCCATAACGTCTTATAGGAAAATCTAATTAGATCAGCCCCAAGTTTCCTGCTACAAACTTATCCCCTATGGAAACTCCTTATAACCAGCTCAAGATGGGCCCCAATCTCACATGTCCCCTACTGCATGTGTGCCTCACTCACTAGACATTGCTGGTCGACCAAAAGAGCATTCTAGACATGCATTGGCGTGGTGACCACGCCGTGTGCATACAAAATCGATACTCTGCCAATCCACCTTGTCCTGTAGCTCACAATCGGGCTTGACTATGCATCCACGCATGCCATGATTCCCCTCTCGGTCTCCCACGCATCTCCCTGACATCAGCAAGCCTCCAAAACTCCTCTAGCACGCGTGCTATCCACGCCTAAGGGCATCCGAGGCGCGCCCGAGCTCCCCCCTGCGTTGCCCCCTTGATAAATCCCCTCCCTGAGCGCCCAGCTGATAGTTTACTCGTATCCCACCTAGACACATCCGCGATGCCCCAGGACTCCTCCTAGCTCTTCCCCTCCTCCCCTCGGCCGACAATGTCGTGATTCGGCCTCGATCGTAATTCGGGCAAGCGAGCCCTCCCGCACCTCGACTTCCACCCCCAAGGAGACCCTGTGGCTACTCCATCCACCTAGGCACCCTAGAGCTCATTTTCCACAGCCGTGCCATGCTCGCCAGCGGCGACCAACCCCGTTGTCCGCCCCTTGATCAAGCCTCGCTTTCAGTGGTCCCCGCGACCGTCGCGACCACCATTGAGTGCGGCATGGAGTGGGGCATCCCCCTAGGCTGCTGGCTCGGTGCCTGGTGTGGCGGGGCAGCCGGAACGACGGCGCCCTCCTGTGCCTCCTATCAGGAGTAAGAAAGAGGAAGGAGAGAGAGGGTTAGGTGGGGCCCACGTGTAAGTGACCCAGAGGCCTTGGCCCCGCAGTTAAGTGGAGACGGTTTCCATAGTAGCTATTTTCCGCGGACGAAAGAGTATTCATATAATACGCCAGTGACGCCGCCTCTGCTCCGCCCGACTATGCTACTGGGTCGGCCCAATAGCTACTCCTCGCCTAGATGCATAGTTTAACGTTTGGTAAACTCTTTCACCTTTCTTTTTTTAGAGAGACTAATTAATTCATAGATAATTCATTATAGCTCCAAATTTGATGATTCAAATTTCCATGGTCTCCTAAAAATGCCACCTATTATTTGGTACAACTCCCATATTTTTGCACCACAAATGTTTGTACTGTTGCAATTCAAATTCAAAATTTGAACAATAAAAGGCCTTGTTTGCAAAATCCCTAGGGCACCCAAATCAATTCCAAATGGAGTGATTCAAACTCCTAGGTGGATATAAATTCATGCTCTAATTGATGTGCATTTTTCCTTGCACCTCCTCTGGAATCTAGATTATCGAGCTATTTCTTCATATAGGGACCATGTGTTAAATCTCTAGAATAATCATACCAACTGTAAATCCAGTGAAACCACTACCTACATGTTTCTAAAATCATGCCCTATTTAATAGGTGCATTCACTCATTTTTTGCCAAATATTTTCTGTAGACTTCCTAGAGGATCAATAATGCCTCTATTTACACCATTCAAAAAAAAACTTGATCCACATCCAATGAAGCCTCTTTTGTTATTTTTCTTATGGCCAGATGTGTCCAAGAAAAATAAAACTCCTATTTATAGAGCACTTTTATTTTCTGCTTGTTGGGTTGCTTATTGCAATTGTTTCCGGCGATAGTTGACGACGTAGATGAAGTGCTCGGAGTGGACGAGAAGCATGTGAAGACCTCAAGGACTTGGATAAGCCAGGCAAGCAGCCCTTTGACCATGTTAAGAAACCATTTTCATGCATCTTATATAGCACCTTATTCATTGTTGTTGATCATGTGATGTGGCGACCACTTCGATGGGATGCCTATGTTACTTTTGCCGTTGATACTTGCATCGTGCATGACCATACCATCCTTATGAGGGTTGTGCGGGTGGGAGTAGTTAGGTTGCTAGTAGATGCTACGCAAGTGGGGTCGGGGTTATGCATGGTGATGGAAACAAAGAAATGTTTTCAAAGACTTTTCAAAAAACCCGTCAGGTGCCACTAATGCCCGAGGGAGATGGTGATGAGCTAGGTAACCACTTGGTAAATAAGTGGTGTACCGGAGCAAGTTGATGGTGTGTTTTCGAAAACGGAGAGTTTTAAGATTTGCTGGCCTCCCAACCTTACATGTGTGACCACTCTACCCCTATATGGGAAGGGGCTTTGTTGATTACTATGGTTGGTGCTAGTAGGGAGCCCGCATTACAAGTGGCGAGAGTGAAGTGGTCACTCTCGAGACGGGGTCGTCCCGAAGTGGAAGGCCATGGGCTGTCTTTACGGCGGGCACACCATTGCGTGCCCTCATGGATGATACGTGCGATGTATATCATGAGGGATGGGACCAACGAGTGGACTCTTCATTTACTATCACCATGGGAAAGGCATTGTTCCGGTGCTTACCTCGGGTATGTAATATATCGCGAGTCGTGGATGACACGGAAGTTCCCCGAGTCTTGTGGGTAAAGCGCGCAACCTCTGCAGAGTGTAAAACTATTCGAATAGCCGTGTCCATGGTCATGGACAGTTGGAGGTCCTCCTTAAACTGTGTCCGATGTTTTCACAAACTTGGCGTGTGTGTGTGGATGACACAAAGGTGATGCTTGAGATAAGTCAGATGACTTGACGTGATGACTGAACATGAGATGTTCAACCCCCTATTTATGATGATATTTGTAGTTTGTTCATATGGATATCGGCCAACTGTTGATGTATGCTTACATAGTTACTTGATCATGGCATTGCATTCAAAATTAGCTTTCTGCAAACTACCTACTTAGTGCTATATCATGCATTGTTATTGCCTTGCTACAACGTGCATTGCTTGCGAATACATTCAAAGTACTCATTCGCTTGCCACTGGTTATTTTATTGGCCAGGCATGAAAGACCAGGTTATGATGAAGATTAGCTTGGTGACGGACATGCGAGCTAGGATACTTACCAGTCAGAATGCCTGTAGGGTTAAGGAAGATGGCATGGGTTCACGCTATCGTTGAAGATTTCCGCTGCAAGTATATGAAGTCTAGGACTTAAAGGCCATATTTGAGCAAAACGGTACATAATGGATGTAAGACTCTTGTTATTCGGTTTCCGTGTGTTCAGTGAGCATTGATCTCTGGGATCACTATGCATGTACATTCGGTGACCACCACTTATGAGTCGGGGTCCCCACAATGATCCTATATGATGTCCACAGAAATCATTCTTATAAAAATGAGTGGAGGCACTCACCAAATAGGGCATGTTTTTAGAAGAATTTATAAAGTGGTTTCACTGGATTTGGAGTTGGGATGAATTTCCTACAGATTTGCAAAGTGGGTCACATATGAAGAAATGGCCCAATAATTGACATAGCGGAATAAGTGTAAGGAAAAATGCTCACCACTTAGTGCATAAATTTAGATACACTTAGGAACTTGAATCACCCCATTTGGAGTTAATTTGAAGGCTCTATGATTTTTGCAATGGGGTCCCTAAGAGTCAAGAATTGAGTTTGAATCTGAAAAGGGCAGAAACTTGTGATGAAAAATTATTGAAGTTGTGCCAAATGGTAGCAGGGATCTATAGGAGAATATAGAAATTTGAATCATCAAGTTTGGGGCAAAAATGAATTTACTATGAATATTTTGGTCTCTGGAGAAATTAAAAAAACAAGAAAAGGAGTATACCGGATGGGCTATAACGCGCCCAGGGCACTGAATAGGGAGTTGGTCCGGCCCAGCAGCCTAGCCGTGTGGCGAGTTGGCCACGTCGATGGAGCCTTCCCATGGTTACGCTTCCTTCACAGGAAGGTGTAACCGTTGGAAGCCATATCCACTTAAAACACCGGGCCCCAGCCTTTGTGCCGCTTACAGGTGGGCCCGCCCATCAGGCCCGTCTCCCTCCTCCCACTCAAACAGAGGCAGGGTAGTGGAGGTAGGGCCGAGCGGGCGTCAGTGCTGTCCAGGTGGTTCCGACCATGCCTGGTGGCGCTCTGGCCACCGGCGCGCTCCGGGTGACGAGCCGCACCCCACTGGGTGGTCTCCGCGCCCTGGGAGGACCAGGCCCGAGCGTAGTATTGACCACGGCGGTCACGATGCCAAATGAGATGGGCAGGGTGCCATGGGCACGGAAGGGAGAGAATGGAGCGGGGGGAGGCTCATCGTGGCGCAGGGGAAGCTCCGAGTAGGATCGGAGGAGTTGGGAGAGGCCATCGTGGCTGAATTTGAGAGAAGGCCGACGAGGGGGCCGTGGTTGAAGGAGGGAACGGGAGAAGGAACGGACCGGTCCGGGAGGTTCAGTGGAGGGAGGGAGAGTCAAGGGAGCCGAGAGGGGGTCGAGGGGGAGTCTCTAATAGCCTAGGCGCTGGCGCACCATGGACCGAGGACCGGCGAGGTCGTGGCCGTCTCTGGCTTGCTCGGGAGACCTCTGGCCCATGTCTTCGGCTCTTGTGGACGAGGTCCATGTTCAGGGAAGGAAAGGGAGGGAGCGGGGGAGGACCAGGTCATCGCGTGTGTGAGCTTGCTCACTGGTGCGCTCGGGCGGTGCCGTGCGCCTACGAGAAGAGGCCCGTAGAGGGGGATAGAGGAGTGGGCCGCCAGCTGCCATGTTGAGGACGTCAAGGCGATCTCGGGGGACATGTTAGAGACACCCGAGGTGGTCGGGGCCCTGGATTGGGGGGCGGCTACAGTGCGGGGGCACACTGTAGCACGCTCCAGGGCGTGCATATTGCATGCCATGGCATGCAACACATGATCTGGGCGTGCCCACCTTGTCCTCTTGTCTCTGGGTGATGCAGGGATGCTCCTAGGATGCTGTGATGGAGGAGGGGTGGGGTAGAGGCAAGAGGTGAGGTGAAAAGAGCTGGCAACCCTGCTATCCAGAGAGGAAATGTGAGGTTTTACCCCCACCAATAATTGGTCTATGGACATGACAAGCTTACTGGAGGTAAAATACATCACCTGGGAGCTGTGGTAAAATTTAGGCCCAAGAAGGGCAAGGTAAGGGGTGAAAACATCAACTTTGGTTTTCTACCAGAAGGTGTTTGATGAAGTTTTGGGATTCACATGAGAGTTAACAGGATTGAGAAATAGGTATAAATGAGCTTGATCACAAGTTTTGACCACATTTAGAGAAAGTGGCCAATGTAAAATTTTCAAACCCTAGAAATGGCAGAAATGGAGTTTCTTAGATCTAGCTAGGAAAAACTATCCTCCCTGATGCACTACTTGATGTGGTGTCAAATTTTATGGACTATAACATGCACAAAATGTTTGGGGCCCAATGGGGAAACTTGGCAATGCAATATTACCAAATTCTTGGAATCAACAGAAATGGGTTTGAGGGGATTTGGATAAGTCTATCTGCTCCCCTTGATGCACCACATGGTGTAACACCATTATTTGGGGATTATAACATGTCCACAAGTTTTGAGAGCAAAAGGAGAAACTTCACAATGTAAACTTGCTCAAATTTAGTTCTGGACAGAAGGGGTTTTGGAATAATTTTGTGAAGCAAAACTATTGGGATTGATATGAAACTTGGATAGATAATCACACAGGACATATGTGACCTGCTGGAATTTTCTAGGATTTAATTCAGAATATTTCTTATATAAATATTTCAAATGTTGGAAATAGGCAGAAATGGTTTTGAAGGGTTTTGTCCAACATTTTGAACATGACCATGTGTTTAAACTCTTATATATGGACAATATAAGTACACCGAGTTTTATTAAATTTTCTCAAATATTTTTAAAGCATGTAAATAATTTTTCCCTATGAAAAACCATTTCTGGCCTTAAGAAAAAGCCTTTAAATAAAATATCAAAATAATCTTTAAAATTAATATTTGGTGGTTTTGGTAAGTCTTATATATAATGGGCTTCAAATAAAGTATTTGGGGAAAAAGGATCCAACCAACTTGGGGACTTGTAGTGCAAATCTCAAATCAGGGGGTTTTGAAAACCTAATTTAAATAAATGCTTTTTGGCCAAAATAAAATTTTGTAAAAAATATTTTTAGGTCCTATTCACATGGCATGATCATTGGACAAGAGTTGGGATCAAGTAAAAGAGTTCTTGAGGGTAGGAGGATGTTCTATGAATTATAGAGCACTGGCAAGCAATCAGATAAGCAAGCAAATAGCACACAAGTCAAGCACTCAAATGCACACACAAAATTTTAATTGCCCTAATTTTTGTGTCATGTTAACTTAGTCATGATGCAAAATGCAGGGTGTGACACATTCACCATCAGCGTCTGCCTTCATCTTCAAGGTCCAATTATACTCAATGACATGTCGTCCAACGGGCAAGTCTACCAAAGTCCATACTTAGTTTTCATACATGGATCCTTTCTCGGATTTCATGGCCTCTAAACATTTGTTGGAATCCGGTAACATCATCGCTTCTCCATAGTTCTTACATTCATCATTGTCCAACAACATGACCTCTAAGTCAGGGTTGTCGTACCACTCAGGAGCAGTACATGTCCTTGTCGACCTAAAGCTTCATGATCATCATCATTAACTTCCTCTTCAACTGATGTAGGCTCCACAAAAACATATTTCTGCACTGCGCTACTCTCTGGTTGAAACAAAGGTTCAACAACCTCATCAAGTTCTATCTTCCTCCCAGTCAATTCTTTTGAGAGAAACCTTTTTCTCGAGAAAGGACACGTTTTTAGCAACAAACACTTAGCCCTCGGATCTGAGATAGAAGGCATACCCAAATTTTCCTTATGGTATTCTATGAAGATGCATCTTTCGCTTTGGGTTCGAGCTTATCAGACATAAGCATCGTATTCCCAAACACTAAGGAATGATAGCTTAGGTTTCTATCAAACCATAATTCATACGATGTCATCTCAACGGATTTAGATGGTGTCATATTTAAAGTGAATGTAGTTATCTTTAATGCATAACCCCAAAACGATAGTGGCAAAACGATAAGAGACATCATGGTTCGCACCATATCCAATAGAGCATGACTACGATGTTTGGACACCCCATCACATTATGGTGTTCCAGGCGGCGTGTTGTGGAATAACTTGCACATTGTCTTAAGTTACATGCCAAACTCGTAACTCAGATATTCACCTCCACGATCATATCGTAGACTCTTTATCTTCTTGTCATGATGATCTCCAACTTCACTCTTAATTTGTTTGAACCTTTCAAACGTTTCAGACTTGTGTTTCATTAAGTAAATATATTCATATATACTCAAATCATCAGTGAAGATAAGAAAATAACGATATCCACTTCACGCTACAACACTTATTGGACTGCATACATCAACATGTATTATTTCCAATAAGTTACTAGCGTGCTCCATCATACCGAAAACGGGATCTATAGTCATCTTGCCCATGAGGCATTGTCCGCATGTCTCAACCGATTCGAAATCGAATGAGTCCAAAGATCCATCAGCATGGAATTTCTTCATGCGATTTATACTAATATCAAATTTAGCGGCAGTGCTACAAGTATGTGGTACTATCATTATTAAAACTTTGCATCTTTTGGTATCAAAGTTATGAACTTGTGTATTACTATGATCAAGATTCAATAAACCATTCCCATTGGGTGCATGACCATTGAAGGTATTATTCATGTAAACAAAATATCCATTATTCTCTAACTTAAATGAATAACCATATTGCAATAAACACGATCTAATCACGTTCATTCTCAAAGCAAACACAAAATAAAATTTATTTACGTTTATCACTAATCCCGAAGGTAGAGAGAGCGTGCGGTGGTGATCCCATCAACCTTGGAAACACTTCCAACACTCGTTGTCACCTCACCCTTAGCTAGACTCCGTTTATTCTGTAGCTTTTATTTTGAGTTACTAACATTTAGCAACTGAACCGGTATCCAATACCTAGGTGCTACTAGCAGTACTAGCAAGGTACACATCAATAACACGTATATCAAATATACTTCTATCGATGTTGCCAGCCTTCTTATCTACCGAGTATCTAGGGTTGTTCCACTTCAACAACCATTCTCCTCATAATAGAAGCACTTAGTTTCGGGTGTGGGTTCAACCTTGGGTTTCTTCACTGGAGCAGCAACTCACTTGCCATCCGTGAAGTTTCCGTCCTATCCCTTCGCTTCTCGAAACTAGTGGTTTCACTAACCATCAACACTTGATTCTCCTTCTTGATTTCTACCTTCGCGGTGTCAAACATCGCGAATAACTCAGGGATCATTATTTCCATCCCTAGCATTTTATAGTTCATCATGAAGCTCTAGTAGCTTAGTGACAGTGACTTGGAGAACTATATCAACCACTCTCTTATCTGGAAGATCAACTCCCACTCGATTGAAGCGATTGTAGTACCCAGACAATCTGAGCACATGCTCACCGATTGAGCTATTCTCCTTCATCTTACAGGCAATGAATATTGTTGGAGGTCTCATATCTCTAACACGGGCACGAGCCTGAAATCCAATTTTAGCCCTTGGAACATCACATATGCTCCATGACGTCCAAAATGTATTTGAAGCCTGAATTCTAAGCCGTAATGCATGACGCACTAAACTATCAAGTAGTCATTGGAACGTGTCTGTCAGATGTTCACAACATCTACAGACGACGCTTGAGGGGGTGACGCACCGAGCGGTGCATTAAGGACATAAGCCTACTGTGCAGCAATCAGGACAATCCTCGGATCATGGACCCAGTCTATATTATTGCTACTATCATCTTTCAACTCTATTTCTCTAGGAACATATAAAAAAATCAAGGGAGCCACAGCGCGAGCTAGTAATCTACAACATAATTTGCCAAGACATTTTGATGATGTTCATGATAATGAGTTCAATTCATCATATTACCTAAGAACTCCCACTCAAATAGACATCCCTCCGGTCATTGAGTGATACATGATCCAAATTCACCAACTCAAGTCCGGTCATCACGTGAGTTGAGGTGGTTTCAATGGTGAACATCATCATGTTGATCATATCTACTATATGACTCATGTTCGACCTTTTGGACTCTTGGGTTCTGAGGCCATGTCTATACATGCTAGGCTTGTCAAGTTTAACCGAGTGTTCCGCACGTGCAACACTGTCTTGCACCCGTTGTATGTGAACGTAGAGTCTATCACACCCGATCATCACGTGGTGTCTCGACAGGACGAACTTCCGCAACAGTGCACACTCGAGGAGAACACAATTTTATCTTGAAATTTTAGTAAGGGATGACATTATAATGCTACTGTCGTCCTAAGAAAAACAAGGTGCATAAAGGATTAACATCACATGCAAATCATAAGTGACATGATATGGCCATGAACTTGTGCTTTTGATCTCCATCTTGAAAGCACTGGCATGATCTCCATCGTCGCCGGAATGACACCATGATCTCCATCATCTTGATCTCCATCAACGTGTTTCCATCGGGGTTGTCGCTCCCACCATTATTCTACTAGTATTTCTACCGCTTAGCAATAAAGTAAAGCATTACAAGGCGCTTAATGATTGACACGCGTTACAAGGCGCTTAATGGCTCCTGCCAGTTGCCGTACTCATCGACATGCAATTCATGATATTCTATACAAAACATGATCATCTCATACATCACATATATCTCATCATTTCATTGGCCATATCACATCACAACATACCCTGCAAAAACAACTTAGATGTCCTCTAATTGTTGTTGCAAGTTTTACGTGGCTGCTACGGGTATCTAGCAAGAAAAATTCTCACCTACGCATAAACCACAACGGTGATACTTAAATTTCTATTCAACCTTCTCAAGGACCGCCTTTGTCGAATCCGATCCAACTAGAGTAGGAGAGACAGACACACGCCAGCCATCTTTGTGCAACAAAGTTACACGTCAGTCGATGGAACCGGTCTCTCGTAAGCGTACGAGTAAGGTTGGTCTGGGCCGCTTCATCCCACAATACTGCTGAATCAAAACACGACCAAGGGAGGAATTAATCTAAGAATCAACACCCAGTAACCCCTTTGCATTCTACTTGAGATCTCATCTACACATAGACCTAGCTCAGATGCCACTTTTGGGGACAAAAAATTTCCTACGCACACGCAAGATCTATCATGGTGATGAGCATCTACGAGAGGGTGAGTGTATATACATACCCTTGTAGATCGCTAAGCGGAAGCGTTAAGAAACACGGTTGATGTCCGGGATCTCATCCGGACTCTGAACAACTTTCGGTCACCAACATAACAAGTCAACTATACCTATATCGTCACCAAACGTTAGGTGTGTAGACCCTGCAGGTTCGAGAACTATGCAGACATGACCGAGACACATCTACGGTCAATAACCAATAGCAGAACCTGGATGCCCATATTGATTCTTACATATTCTATGAAGATCTTTATCGGTTGAACCTCTATATCAAGGATGCAGTTAATCCCGTATGTTGTTTCCTTTGTTCTTCGGTATGTTACTTGGCCAAGAATTGATCGTCGGTGTCTCTATACCTAGTTCAATCTCGTTACCGGCAAGTCTCTGTACTCGTTCTGTAATACAAGATCTTGTGTCTAACCTATTAGTCACTTTGCTTGCAAGGCTTGTTGTGATGTTGTACTATCGTGTGGCCCTGAGATACCTCTCCGTTACATGGAGTAACAAATCCCAGTCTTGATCCATACCAACCCAACAGACACCCTCGGAGATACCTGTAGAGCACCTTTATAGTCACCCAGTTACGTTGCGACATTTGATACAGACAAGGTACTCCTCCGGTGTCAGTGAGTTGCGTGATCTCATGGTCATAGGAACAGATACTTGACATGCAGAAAATTGTAGCAATAAACTGACACGATCATATGCTACGTTTATAGTTTGGGTCTTGTCCATCACATCATTCTTCGAATGATGTGATCCCGTTATCAAATAACAACTCATATTCATAACTAGGAAACCTTAACCATCTTTGATCAACGAGCTAGTCTACTAGAGGCATACTAGGAACACAGTGTTGTCTATATACCCACACATGTATTCAGTTTCCAATCAATACAATTATAGCATGGATAATAGATGATTATCACGAACAAGGAAATATAATAATAACCAATTTATTATTGCCTCTAGGGCATATTACCAACAGCGACGCCCCCTCTCCCCGAAGGCGTCAGTAACCGCTCCAAACCAAACTGATTTGACACCCGCGTGTAGCGTCGGCCATCATTTCCCTTCCTTGAATACTGTTGCCTCCTCGGGCCTCTACTCATCGGGCCACGTGGAAGTGACCCGTCAATCAGTAGGGGAGGCAACGCAGATGGTACTATGCTAATCAAACCGCTCCATGACGCCCGAGAGGCGCACGATGCCTGCTCTCCCACGATGCCTTGCGGCTGCAGTTATGCCTATAAATCCGCCCCACCCCTGGCAGGGGGGGCATTGTAGTCTCGAGGTGTCTTCTTGCTTCCATCATTCCGCGGAGAAAAACCCACTTCTCCTCCCAGTTTCTCCTCCCCCATGGCGTCTGGAAGAAGTGTTGCGATAGCAAGGAAACGTACGGCTCTTTCGGCTCCCTCGCCCTCCTCCGGAGGCAGTGGAGGGGGGCCCTCAGGGTCGGCGCAAGTTCACCGGCATTGAGCCATGGTCGATAAGTGAGTACCCTGTCGCCTTCCTCCTTAATTGTTTCGTCCAGGGCTCCGTGCATGATCTTCTCCTTCTCCTAGGGTGCCTATGGCCAAGAAAAGCAGGCTCGGCGAGCTCCAAGAGGAGACGGACGTGCTGCGGCCCAAGCTAGCAACCACCGAAGCCGCCTTCGATGCTGCCCTCAGGGGCAAAGCAGAGTTCAGGGCGGAGCTGGCGTCCCTCTAGGCCTAGGTCCAGGAGGTAGGCGATGCCATGCAAGCCACCCAGGACGATCCTACGCATGCCAAGATGTTGGAGTCCCAGCACGCTAGGCAGTACCTTGACATCTCCCACCGTGTGGCAAGCGCGGTGAGCCGGTTCATCGAGGAAGCCCCTGCGCTGCCGTGTGCCCACGATGATGGGGGTTATCTCGACTTATTCCGGAGGGTGGTGGAGGCGCTGGAGGCCGACGTCTCCGCATGAACGCGAACAATGAGTCCGATGTGCGTGACCTCCTGGACCTCTCCCTGACGTTCTTCTTATCCAACCTGTGCCACCATGCTCCGCAGCTCGACCTCTGGCATGTCGTGGAGAAGGTGCCCGACAAGATCCAGTGCCCCCTTCGGGACGAGGTGCGCCCACACGTGGAGTCCTTGGTAGAGAGGTTCATCCACGTGCCCGCCTCCATAGGGGAGGATGATTTCAACGCCGAGGCGGACGGCGACACGGGTGATACGTCTCCAATGTATCTATAATTTTTTACTGTTCCATGCTACTATATTATCTGTTTTGGATGTTTTACATGCATTAAGATGCTATTTTATATTATTTTTGTGACTAACCTATTAATCTAGATCCTATTGTCAGTTTCTATTTTTTCCTTGTTTTTGACTATTGCAGGTAAGGAATATTAAATGGAGTCCAAATGGACTAAAATCTTCGCGATGATTTTTCTTGGACCAGAAGACATCTGCCAGACTTGGAGGGGAAGGCAAGAGACCTGTCAGGACATCACAAGCCAGGGGGCACAACCACCTCCCCTAGCCACGCCTGGCGGGCTTGTGGCCCCCAGCAGGTCTCCTAACCCTATTCTTTGGCCTATAAATTCCCAAATATACCCCCAATTCCAAAGGGAGCCACGAAATTACTTTTCCAGCGCCGGAAGCCTCCGTTCCTGAGAGATCCAATCTTGGAACCTTTTTCGGTAATCCGTTGGAGGGGCATTCAATCAAGGAGGGCATCTACATCAACTCCATTGCCCCTCCAATGATGCATGAGTAGTTTACCATAGACCTTCTCTCTGTTTGTGCTTCAATACCATGTTCTTCATGATCTTCTGGGGATCTATCCGATGAAATACTCTTTTGCAGTGTGTTTGTCGAGATCCGATGAGTTGTGGGTTTATGTTCAGATTATCCATGAATATTATTTGAGTCTTTTCTGAATTCTTATATGCATGATTTCCTATATTTGCAAGTCTCTTCAAGTTATTGGTTTGGTTTGGCCAACTAGATTGGTAATTCTTGCAATGGGAGAAGTGCTTAGTTTTGGGTTCAATCTTGCGGTGTCCTCACCCACTTACATAGTAGGGGTAGCAAGGCACGCATTGTATTGTTTCCATCAAGGAAAAGAATAGGGTTTTCATCATATTGCTTGATTTTATCCCTCTACATCATGTCATCTTACCCAATGCATTACTCTATTCTTCATGAACTTAATACTCTAGATGCACGCAGGAGTCGGTCGATGTGTGGAGTAGTAGTAGTAGATGAAGGATCGTTTTGGTCTACTTGACACGGACATGATGGCTATATGCATAATCATTACCTTGGATATCTTCATAATTATTCGTTTTTCTATCAATTGCTCGACAGTAATTTGTTCTCTGCCGCCGGCCACTGCCACCTCCCTATCTTCCTCCTTCCCCTTCCTTCTTCTTCCCCTTCAGTGAGTTCAGAGGGAGATGCAAGTAAGGATTCAGAGAGGGCCGGCCAACTCCATCGTCGCCAACCCCGATGGTGGCTCCCTCCCTCTGGTCGTGGTGTCCGGGGCAACTTCATCGACGTCCTCGCCCCGTTCCTGCTGCTAGGAGGAGGAGAGCTCTTCGACGGCGTCGGCTCCGTCGGCGTCTTCATCGCGCTCCGGGAACCTCTTCGGTGGTGTTTCTTCCCCCGCTTCGAACTCCCGCGCATCCCTGACTCCTTCTTCGTCAGCCCCTTCTTCCCCCGCAGGCCTAGGTGAGCACCGCGTCCCCGCAGCCCTTTCCGACTCTCGCCGTAGCATAGCTCGTCATCGCATAGTTCCTCGCCCTCGTGTCGTGTAGATCAAGACGTGGCCTTGAGGGCCCCGTCTCCGTTCCCCTCATCGAAAGATGAGCAGAGGAACGGCTCCTCCAAGCGTCCCGCGCTCCCTGCCGGGGTTCTCCCTTGTCGGAGTCCTCCTCTACGCTCGGCTTGCCTCTATCGTCGCCGCCGCGGTAAAGTTCAGCTCCGTCAGTAGTCCCGTGCGCATAATAGTTATTCTTCCAGCCCCCCCCTTCTGTGCATATGTGCGTGAGTAGCTGAGTGGCTTTCGGCTCGGGTCGATGACCAGCCGGTCGTGGGTTCGAACCCAGCCTTCCCCCTGTTTTTTTGTTTTGTTTTCTTTTATGTTGATTTTTTTTCTACTGTACTGATGTGGTATACATGTATGTATGTTTAGATACTTGTATAGATGTTGTTTTTCTTTCCTTTCTCCTTTACTGGTTTAGATAATTGTATAAGTGTGTGTGTGGGCTTGAATGCCATGTGTGTGAGTGTATGTGTGTGTGAGGTGGTGATACATTCATGTATATGTGCATATATGCACTTGTGCATATACTTTTACATATGTGTGTGTGTGATGAACACCCACACACATGGGTGCGTGTGTCTTCATGTGTGTATGTGTATGTCATGTATGTGTATGTGTGTGGTGTGTGTGGTTTAGATATGTAGGTTTGGATGTGTGTGTGTGTGTGACAAGTGGACCATGCCCCACTTGTCATACACTATGTATTTTGGTATGCCATGTTTGGTAGGATATATTAGTTCATTTCCGTTTTAAGCTAAGATTCCAAATCTGGTTAGGCCATTTGTGAACTTGTCCATTTGGGCAAGTTTTGACTTATAAGAGTAGGTGTTGATTTTGCTAGGTAGTTCTTGACATGTTACGTCACATGGATATAGGAGTATGACACATGATTTTGGGGTAGAAAGATCCAAGGAATCCATTGATGCTACTTTGTCATTTTTGCATGAATTAATCCATGCTTGCTTTGGGGCATGTGCCAACGTGGAAGTGTTAGTGTTTCATACCTATTATGCCATGGTATTTTTTTTGACATGGGAATCACCCATATAAGTGGGAAACTTGCTGCAAATTAGCTAAGTTGATGTTGCTGTTTTCACCATGCTGAATATTTCTAGTTTGAGAATCTGCTGTTATTTTTATGCCATGTAGAGTGGTTGCCATCTTGTGATATGTTGAGAATTAGCTCAAGCTCAGTGCTAGTGTTTTGAAGTAGATGTTGTCTACTACCATCCTGTTAATTTTCATGCCATGAGGTGGTATCTAACACCATTAGTTTCTGCTGTCAACTTGCCATCAGATTAACTCGGATTCTAGAAAACTGTTATTTTCACAGTCCTAGAAATATGTTTCATCATGCCAACTTGTGAGCTTCATGCTTATTGATGTGTGTCTCCTTTCCAATTTGTGTAGTTGGATAAGTTGATAACGTGTTATGTGGTTTCTTCCAATGCCTTGCTTGTGGCTGTAGAGTTCCTGTAGCTCAAGTTATTGGCTGTGGAAGTTGCTATGTTGCTGTTTTGTGGCAAATTGTTTGTTTTATTGTTTTGTGACTTGCGGGAGCTATACTCCATGGAATTGCTTGATCTTTGGCTCTATTGTGGTTGGTTTTTTATTACCTAACTAGTGGCTACCTTGGAATGCCAAGGAATAGCCCAGGTCCTTCTTGTCTTGTGTCTTGCCTTCGTATCTTGTCGTGAGCGTATCGTGAGAACCGTAGCTCCGTTTCTTACGATCTTCATATGCATTTTTATCTTTTTGCATGATGCATCCAGATTTGTCATGTTCATGCATGTCTAAATAACTTAACATAAGGTCTGTCCAGATTCATTAATAACCAATCATTCGCATGTGAAACATGACTAGATAGGATTGCCATGCTAAAACTCTTCAAATAAGCATGCATCATTCTTACTTGTGCATTGCACCATGGTTGTTTGTTTATTCTTGCTGTTTCTTTTGGGTAGACGCAAACGTTGAACCTGAGTACGAAGAGCCAGATGAGTACAACTACGAGGATCCCGCTACTTGTTCCACTGAAGAACCAACAGGCAAGATGATCGTACCCGGATCCCGATACTATTTTCGCTTGCTAGTTGTCTCGCTCTTATCGTTAAAATTGCGTTACCTACCACTTGAATGTAAGCCTCCTAAATTGCCATGATAGCCTCTAACCCTCCACATCCTAGAAAACCTTTGATTGACTAAGTTACCGCTGCTCAACCCCTCTTATAGCGTTCTTAGTTGCAGGTACAGGTTCTTCCATGTGATAACATGGATTTGGCATATCACAATATTATCTGTTATTTAATTTCATGCACATATATATCTGGTATTGGTGGAAGGCTTGGCCTTTTGCTAGGTGTTTTGTTCTGCTGTTACCGCCATAGTTTCTTGTTACCGGTGTTATGTTTCCATACTTTGCGCTCCTAACATGCTCGGGGTTGTTATGGGGACCCCCTTGTTTATTCGGTTAAGATTAAAACTTGTCTGGCAACTTTGGTACTCCATTTGCTTAACAACTTATTAAATTTTCATAGGGCTTTGCAACCCCGTGGATAATTAATCAACCCCCGGGCCAGAGCTCCTCATGAGTGTTGGTCCAAAAATGTCAACCGCCGGTGGCCACCAGGGGCAACTATGTGTTCGTCCTACTAGAAGTTTGGACAATCCGTCGTGTCCTGAGAACGAGATACGCGGCTCTCATGGGGTTCGTCGACACGTCGGGAGGTCTTGCTGGACTTGTTTTACCTTTATTGAGTGTCTTGCGTGAGGGCTCTGACTTTCTTCGGGTTATCTCGAGGTGTTGGAATTCCTTTGGAGTTGCCTAGGATGATCACCAGATCCGTGGTCGAGGTTGTTCCCGCGGAGTGTGGTTAATTTGTGATGGACTAGTTGGAGCACCCTACAGTGTCAAGTCTTTCGGAAAGTCGTGCCCGCGGTTATGTGGCAACTTGGATATTTGTTTAACACCCGGTTCTAGTTAACTTGAAGTAAACTCTAAATAAAATGCACCAACTGTGTGAGTAACCGTGATCGTCTCTGCTCGTGCACAAGATCCGAGAGAGAACACGATGGGGTTATGATGGACATAAGTAAGTGTTCAGGATCTCATAGAGGTCATTCTAGATTTGATCATTTATCGTAGGCCACATATTTGTTTCATGTCATGTAAGTTAGCCACCATAAATGCTTAGTGCTGCTGCAAACTAAACACATACCCCCATCCCAACCTTAAGTTTGAATAGTCTCGGTACCTGGGCGCATGATTGCTGAGTCCTTGTGGCTCACAGATTACTACAACACTCCAGGTACAGGTACAGATGAGTTCGTGCAGGATGATCTGACGCGGCTCCAGTGGGAATATGACGAGGAAAGGGCCAAGATGTACGTGACTTATCCGGATGAGTAGAGGACCATGGTCGTGATCTTTGGGATAGCGAGATAGTATCATTTGCATCTGTTTTATCGTTTGATTTCATCCGTAGGCGGACCCTATCTTCATCTTGATGTTTGAACACTGTGTGGAATTGTAATTTAGTATGTGGTGAGTGTAAGCCAACTTGTGTACTCATATCTTCTGTAATGTATGATGTAATGATGCTATACTTGCAAACGATGAGATGCGCCTCTATCCCTTGTAAGGCCCCCATGCCTTATTATGGATAGGCGCGCATCTTGGGCATGACAATGTTATTTTGAAAGGACACAATTGCCTTTGTATGTTTGAAGTATTACTATTTTTTATGTCAACATTAAAATTTTGTTAAACCGATCTGAATATTCATGCCACAATAAAGAATATTAAATGGATAAATATGTTAGGTAGCATTCCACATCAAAATTCTGTTTTTATCATTTACCTACTCGATGACGAGCAGGAATTAAGCTTGGGGATGCTGATACGTCTCCAACGTATCTATACTTTTTGATTGTTCCATGCTATTATATTATCTGTTTCGGATGATTTATATGCATTAATATGCTATTTTATATTATTTTTGGGACTAACCTATTAATCTAGAGCCTAGTGTCAGTTTCTGTTTTTTCCTTTCTTTTGAGTATTACAGATAAGGAGTATTAAGCGGACTCCAAACGGAATAAAATATTCGCGATGATTTTTCTTGGACCAGACACCTACCAGACTTGGAGGGGAAGGAAAGAGACCTGCCAGGAGGTCACAAGCCAGGGGCGCAACCACCTCCCCTGGCCGCGCCTGGCGGGCTTGTGGCCCCCAGCGGGTCTCCTAACCCTATTCATCGGTCTATAAATTCCCAAATATTCCCCCAATACCAAATGGAGCCACGAAAATACTTTTCCGTCGCTGGAAGCCTCCGTTCCCGAGAGGTCCAATCTTGTAGCCTTTTCCAATAATCTGTCGGAGGGGGATTCGGTCACGTAGGGAATCTACATCAACTCCATTGCCCCTTCGATGATACGTGAGTAGTTTACCATAGACCTTTGGGTCCATAGATAGTAGATAGATGGCTTCTTCTCTCTCTCTCTCTCTTTGTGCTTCAATACCATGTTCTTCATGATCTTCATGGAGATCTATCCGATGTAATACTCTTTTGCGGTGTGTTTGTCGAGATCTGATGAATTGTGGGTTTATGTTCAGATTATCCATGAATATTATTTGAGTATTTTATGAATTCTTATATGCATGATTTCATATCTTTGCAAGTCTTTTAGAGTTATTCGTTTGGTTTGGCCAACAAGATTGGTAATTCTTGCAATGGGAGAAGTGCTTAGTTTTGGGTTCAATCTTGCGGTGTCCTCACCCAGTGACATAGTAGGGGTAGCGAGGCACATATTGTATTGTTGCCATCAAGGATAAAAAGATGGGGTTTTCATGATATTGCTTGAATTTATCCCTCTACATCATGTCATCTTACCTAATGTGTTACTCGATTCTTCATGAACTTAATACTCTAGATGCAGGCAAGAGTCGGTCGATGTGTGGAGTAATAGTAGTAGATATAGAATCATTTCAGTCTACTTGACACGCACGTGATGCCTACATGCATAATCATTGCCTTGGATATCTTCATAATTATTCACTTTTCTATCAATTGCTCGACGGTAATTTGTTCACCCACCACGTTATTATCCTTCAAGAGAGAAGCCTCTAGTGAAACCTATGGCCCCGGGGTCTACTTTCCATATTATATTTTCAAATCTATAAACCAAAAATACCAAAAATAGTTTCCTGCAATCTTTTTACTTTTGTTTTACTATATCTATCTCTATCAGATCTCATCCTTGCAAATAACCGTGAAGGGATTGACACCCCCTTTATAGCGTTGGGTGCAAGTGTTTGATTATTTGTGTTGGTAGAAAGATTGGGGACTTGCTTGTATCTCCTATTGGATTGATACCTTGGTTCTCAACAACTGAGGGAAATACTTATCTACTTTGCTGCATCACCCTTTCCTCTTCAAGGGAAAACCAACGCAAGCTCAAGAAGTAGCAGCGGGCGGCGACAACAACTCCTCTCCCTAGGCATCCCATGTTTCCCTTTCGTGGTCCCTGTAATATCTTAATAAGAACGTGCCCCTCGAAGGGCATTAGCCTTTTGCGGGTTACCTTCGCCCCCTTATTTTTCTTCTCGTGAACCGCTGATCGCTTGCTTGCTGCGATGCGCCTTAGTTTCTTTGCGGCGGGCTCGGCGTTGCTGCCGATGTGGCTTGGCAATGTTGGCTGGCGGGGCCCTCAGGAGACCTTTTCTCCTGAGGGGTGGCCCGTGGCTACTGAGCCCCAGGTCCTCGGCATCATTACCCGTCGAGGCTGAATTCATCCCCTTGTGTCATCCCTCCTGGCGCCTGAGGCCACGCGGGCTTTCAAGGTGGCACACCGCAGACCGTGGTACTTGCATTCTGGCGTTAGTGCACGCAACCTCTATCCCGCATTCGGGCCTCCTTTGGATCAGAAGGCTCGTGCTTGGTTCGGTAGGATACTTATCTTGTGGGATGTTGACGACCTCATGCGCCACGAGGCGCGGCCAAGTTGTCCAGATAATCCGCTATTCCTCCTTGGGAGTTCCTTCCTTGCTTACGAGTGGGGCAGATTGGGAGCCCTTTCGGCACTCTGTGTCTACAGGCTCTAGTCTCGCACATTTCCCTACCATCGTAATGTACGACCAGATCACCAAGACGCAACTACGGGGCGAGGGCTCGACTCCCTCGATGCTAACCGGATCACCAAGGACGACATCGAGGGGTGAGTGGCTATATGACCGGTAAGGCTCCTGAGGCATGTTGCTCAGCAGCCCCCTTTGACTCTCAAGCACCTCTTTGTCGGTAGGTCCTAGTCCTACGCATTTCCCTACCACCATAGTGTATGACCGGATCACTTAGGACACAACTACGGGGTGACGCCTTGACACCCTCGATGCCGACCGGATAACCAAAGACGACATCAAGGGGCGAGTGGCTATATGACTGGTAAGGCTCCTGAGGCGCATTCCTCAAGAGCCCCCCTTGATGCTCGAGTGTCCCCCATTCCGCCCTGTCGGGTTCTACCTCAGGAGGTCCTGGCACTCAGGCCTCCTGAGACTCCATGCCATGGTGTCGTGCTGTGATCGGAGCCCCCGGGGGTCGGCTGCCAAAAGACATAAGTCCCTGAGGCGACAGGGCCTTTCTATCCAGCTCCGAGGTGCCCCAGGGAGGGCCGTAGCGCACAGCCTCTCGCGAAACAGCGATCCACAAAAAGGAAAACTCAAGATCAGTAAAAAAGAGAGAACAATGAGAGAAAAGTCCCCGCCCCTTTTTCGTTAAAATATAGAGCTCCGAACTCTTCAAACTTCATCCCAAAATGTGGCCATTAAAACACAAAAAGAAGCAAGCAAACACCGCGTCTGGCACCTAGGCTAGTCCTCATCTTTCCCCAGCGTTGAGCGTAGGGCATCCACGTTGTGTGGGCATAGCTATTGGTGGGCAATGTTGAGTTGTCCGCCAGCGCGGAGCTATGGCTTCCACATTGTGTGCGAAGGAACCCCTCCGTGTCCTCGGGGGGCTCCAGGTGTATACAGCCCACTCTTTAGTACGTGAGAGTGTCACAGCTGTAGATAGCTGGGCAAGCCCCCAGGCGCTTGGCCTGGTTGCTGCCAACTCCATCAAGAGCTACCCCGTGCATTTCTACTCGGTTGCGCAGCTCTATGACCCAAACCCGGATGCACTGTTCCCTGCGTAGCCGCAGGATTGTGCTCGCGTGGCCCAAACATGAGCACAATGCATCCGACACAGCCATAAAGGTGTTTTCTCAATGAAGTCGCCTCGTGAAGCATCGGAGCGCTGGTCGGGCATCGCCTCGAGGGCCTGGTGAGGCCCAGCCTCCCGAGGCCACGTCGGAGTTCTAGTTATCGCGGGTGGCCCGCGTTACTTGTGTCTTGCTGCCCCCCCCCCCAAGTCATCACTCCTGAAGCCCTGGGGTTCGGCTTGGCATTGCTTGCTCACATGGGTGACAGCTTGCGTCGTGCCCTGCCGGTCCGGGGACGTCCTCCCTCTTTCTTCGACTTGTGTCGTCCAGGCTTGGTGCTTCGTCGGGGGAAGCCCCCAAGCCAGGCTCGGGGAGGACGCCCGGGGCTCTCCCTATTCTTAGGGGGCGTTGGCGCCTGTGGCAGGCGCCTGGTCTGGGCTGGTGTCCCTAGGTACGACGTAGCATGGTACATAGGGCTCCACATAAGGGCCCGGTTCTCCTCCTAAGCCATCCGGCGGGACGCCAGGGATGGCCCCTCCAGGAGGCGGCGGGGCGCCGCCCTGCGCGCGTATCCCATGGACCCTTCTGCATCGAGCCTAGAAGCGAAGTTGCTTACCTCTGCCACCGCAGTTGGGTGGGTCATGCGTCTCCTAACGTTGGTTGCTTCCTCGGCGATCTGACGTGCCTTCTTCGCTATTGCTTGTTTGTCTGGACGCCTGCGCCGCTTGCTCCCTGCGTAGGATGGTGCGCTCCTGCCTGGTCAATCCAGATTCTTCAAGGTCCATTAGGTCACGGAGGAGTGCGCTGGTGCGCGCGTGGGGCGCCCCGTTGTTTCCTTTGTGCGCTCGGTCATGGTGGCCGGGTTGTGCCCTAAAATCGGTCATCGGAATTCGAAGGAGAAGGAGCACAATGCGCGGTGGGCCCCGCTCGGGCTTACCTAGGAATGGAGGGGGTGCATCATCGGCGGACTGGGGGATAGGTGCGGCGAAAGAGCCCCCAACGCATAAAGAAGGGTGAGGAGCCACGGCCCTCTACGCGACGGCGATCAGCTCCGCGACATGGTCGGTCGACGCGTTGAAGCCCCCGTGCGTCGAGCGGTGGCAGAGCATCTCACTTGCCAGTAGGAGCACATCGTGTGTTTGGGCGGCACGAGGGGCAGCAACGGCGGAGGCGATCCTGGCGGCTTGACACTATCAGCCCAGCACTATGCCGCTGGGGCGTGGGTCTCCGGCGGCAATGGTGGGATCGATGGAATCTGATTCGCCGCGGTCGGGGGAATCTTGTTGGCGTCGGCCATCGGAGCGGTGGTGTGGGGGAAGAGCAAGGCTTGAAGAAGACTCCGACACGCGCCTACCCGGCATGCCAAATGTCGGATTTCAGGCTCCGCAAAACCCTCAAGATTCGAACACAGGGGCGTGTGCGAAGATCCCCTGCAGCTTTGCCCTACCTAACTCGCTACTCGATGGTTACTACAACGAACTCGCACGATGACGAGGAAGAAGATGAACACGATGGTTTACCAAGGTTCGGGCCGTTGGGAAGTGTAATACCCTACTCCTGCTTTGGTGCATTGCCTCTCGGGGAGGTGTGGTGAATGAAATGGTATAGGGGTTTCGAGCCTCGTGAGGGTGCTCTAGTGGTGTTCTTGGCTCTCTGCCCTACCTTGCGGTTCCTCGAGTGGTTCTGTCATCGTATCGGATCCCCTTCTACGGTACGGCCTAGCCTCTATATATATATCAGTGGTCCGGGTCCTCTTCCCTTATCACAATGGCGGGAAGGGATACCACAACGGCCAAATTTGAAGGGGGACATGAGTACATCCCTGCCCTGTCCAAAGGTGGTCTTCGCCTACAAAGTACCTGTTGATGATGCAGAGGTGGGCTCGGCGATGACATCCGCCCTGCGGGCTCGTGGTCATGGTCTTGTTGCACCAGAATGGAAACCTTTGGTTGGCGCTTTGGGAACCCGCATACGTCCTTGATCCCTTTGCACCAAAGGGGAAACTACACCGCCTGGCGTGCTAGCGCCCGCCTGTCCTTCCCTGCGTCATCTTTGACTCCTGAGGCCGGGTTCTGCATAGAGATCTTCGCATCTCCGGAGGGGGCCTGAGGAGGCCCATCCTTGCTGGTCTTGGTGTCATTCTTCCTCACGAGCATGGGATCCTCACGAGGGCCTTGTCTTGAGTGGAGCCATGCTAGGACATGTTTGGCTAACGAGGTGGGCCATGTCCTGGGCCGCAGGCAGGCAGGTCTGGATACCCTCGTTCCCAGAAAGCCGACAGACCCAAAGCATCCTGACAAAGTCTAAAGACTCAACAATGCATTCTATGAGCTCAAGCAAGCACCAATGGCTTGGTATGATACCCTCAAGGAGTTTCTCATGGAGAAAGGCTTCAAACCTGGTTCACTCGATCCCACTCTCTTTACCAAATCCTATGATGATGAAGTATTCGTATGTCAAATCTATGTGGACGACAGTATCTTGGATAACAGTATCACGTGTTCAGCCAGTGATACGCCCCAACCACTAGTGCATATTACTAGTCTAAAGTACTTGTTAGAAATTTTCCTTGGAGGAAATAATAAATTAGTTATTATCATATTTCCTTATTCATGATAATCATTTATTATCCATGCTAGAAAAGTATTGCAAAACTCAAATACATGTGTGGATATATGGACAAACACTATGTCCCTAGTGAGCCTCTACTAGACTAGCTCGTTGATCAAAGATGGCCAAGGTTTCCTAACCATAGACATGATTTTTCATTTGACAATGAGATCACATCATTAGGAGAATGATGTGATGGACAAGACCCAACCATAAGCATAGCATTTGATCGTGTTAGTTTATTTCTACTGCTTTATCCATGTCAAGTATCTATTCGTACGATCATGAGATCACACAACTCCCTGACACCGGAGGAATGCCTTATGTGTATCAAACATCAAAACGTAACTGGTTGACTATAAAGGTGCTCTACAGGTATCTCTGAGGGTCTCTGTTCGGTTGGCTTGGATCGAGACAGGGCCTTGTCACTCCGTATGATGGAGAGGTATCTCTGGGCCGACTCGGTAATACAACATCACAAGAATCTTGCAAGCAATGTGACTAAGGAGTTAGTCATGGGATCTTGTATTACGAAACAAGTAAAGAGACTTGCCAGCAACAATATTGAACTAGGTATGGAGATACTTACGAACGAATCTCGGGCAAGTAACATACCGATGGACAAAGGGAACTGCATACGTGATTGATTGAATCCTTGACATCGTGTTTCGATCGATAAAGATCTTCGTGGAATGTGTAGGTACCAATATGGGCATCCAGGTCCCGCTAATGGTTATTGACCAGAGAGTGTCTCGGTCATGTCTACATCATTCTCGAACCCGCATGGTCTGCACACCTAACGTTCGGTGACGATATAGTATTGATGAGTTATGTATGTCGATGACCGAAGGTTGTTCGGAGTCTCGGATGAGATCCCAAATGCCACTGGGAGTTCCGGACTGGTCCAGGGGTAAAGATTTATATGTAGTAAAGTGGTATTCGGGTTCCAGAAGGGTTTGGGGTATTTCGTTATTGTATCGAGAGTGCCGAAAAGGTTTCGGGGGTCCAGTAGGAGGGGGCACCCTTCCCGGGGGGGCACATGAGCTGAATAAGTGGCACACTAGCCCCTGGTGGGCTGGGCAGTCGACCCCTAATGGCCCATGCGCCCCAAGTGGTAGGTGGGAGGTGCCTTGGGGAGTTAGGACTCCTCCCTAGGGCGCCCACCTCCCTCCAAGTGGACCCTACACCCTACCGGAGACTTGCAAGGATATGAAACCATGCATATAAGAAATCAGAGGATATTCAAATAGGATTCATGGATAATCTGAACATAAACTCACAATTCATCAGATCTTGACAAACACACCACAAAAGAGGATTACATCGGATAGATCTCCATGAAGATCCTGAAGAACATGGTATTGAAGATCAAAGAGAGAGAAGAAGCCATCTAGCTACTATCGATGGACTCGTAGGTCTGTGGCTGACTACACGCGCATCATCGGAGGGGCAATGGAGTTGATGTAGATGCCCTCAGTGATCGACCCCCCCCCCGGCAGATTGCCGGCAATGGCTCCAAGACTGGATCTCTCGGGAACGGAGGCTTCCAGCGGCAGAAAAGTATTTGTGTGGCTCGTTCTATGTTGGGGGAATATTTGGGTATTTATAGGCCAGGAATTAGGGTTAGGAGACCTGTCAGGAGGCGACAAGCCTGCTAGGCGCAGTTAGGGGGGCTCCTAGCAGGCTTGTGGTGCCCTGGCACCTCCCTTGATGTGCACTCCAAGCTTGGATGACTTGTTTACTTCCAAAAAAATTCCTTCTGAAGGTTTTATTCCGTTTGGACTCTATTTAATATTCTATATCTGCAAAACTCAAAAACATGGAAAAAACAAAAGGTGGCACTTGGCTCTAAATTAATAGGTTAGTCCCAAAAATAATATAAAATAGCATATAAATGCATATAAAACATTCAAACAGATAATATAATAGCATGCCATCATCAAAATTATAGATCATTGGAGACGTATCAGCATCCCCAAGCTTAATTCCTGCTCGTCCTCGAGTACGTAAATGATAAAAACAGAATTTTTTATGTGGAGTCCTACCTAACATATTTATCCAAGTAATATTCTTTATTGTGGCATGAATATTAAGATCCGTAAGACTCAAAACAAAAGCTTAATATTGATATATAAACAATAAAATTTCAAGCTACTAGCAAAGCAATTCTATCTCTTCGAAATATAATGGCAAAACAAATTATCCCTACAATATCATATGGTCTGGCTATGCTACATCTTCCCCACACAAAGTATTTACATCATGCACAACCCCGATGAAAAGTCAAGCAATTGTTTTCACACCTTTATTTTATCAAACTTTTTCAACTCTCACGCAATACATGAGCGCGATCCATGGATATAGCACTATAGGTGGAATAAAATATGGTGGAGGTTGTCAAGGAAAATGGATAAGATAGTCTCACATCAACTAGGTGTATCAACGGGATATGGAGATGCCCATCAATAGATATCAATGTGAGTGAGTAGGGATTGCCACGCAACGGATGCACTAGAGCTATAAGTGTATGAAAGCTCAAAAAGAAACTAAGTGGACATGCATGATGAAGAAACATATTCCACTAGCTATATGAAAGCGACAAAATAGGAGACTCTCTATCATGAAGATCATGGTGCTACTTTGAAGCACAAGTGTGGCAAAAGGTAGTAGCATTGTCCCTTCTCTATTTTCTCTCATTTTTTGGCATCTAAGGCCTCTTTTATTCATTTTATTATTTGGTCTTCGCTGGCCTCTTATATTTTTCATAAAGTCCGAACTCTCATCCCTACTAATAAGGGAATCATAGCTTCCATCATCCTTTCCTCACATGGGACATGCTCTATAATGAAAAGCACCACACTTTTATTTACTTACAACTAAAAAGGAAAATTACAACTTGATACCTATGACAAAATATGACTCTATATACAATACGGAAGTGATGGTGCCTGTCATAAAAGGAAACAGTGGAAGTTGCATGGCTATATATCTCAGACTGGCTATGGAAATTCTTTACTAGGTAGGTATGGTGGTTGTTTTGAGGAAAGATATATGGTGGCTGTTTTGACGAAGGTATATGGTGGCTGTTTTGAGGAAGGTGTATGGTGCACCGGCGAAAGTTGCGCGGTACTTAGAAAGGCTAGCAAAAGTGGAAGCGTGAGAGTGTGTATAATCCATGGACTCAACATTAGTCATAAAGAACTCACATAATTATTGCAAAAGTCTATTAGTCATTGAAGCAAAGCATTAAACGCATGCTCCTAGGGGGGAGGTTTGTAGGAGTTAACCATCACGCGCCTCCGACCCTCACACAAAGGTTGACAATCTATAAACAAGTCATGCTCTGACTTCCCTACATAGTATCTCACCATATGTGCATGCTACGGGAATCACAAACCTTTACACAAGTATTTTTACCAAATCACAATTTACTTACTAACATGTCTCTTAACATTACAATCTTTATATCTCAAAATTTTATGCAAGGAATCAAACTTCTCATAAATACTCAATGCACCTAATATGGAAGTTTTTATTATATCCCTTTTGGATGCCTATCATATTAGGACTAAATTCATAACCTAGACCAATTACCATGCTGTTTTTAGGAACTCTAAAAATAATATAAGTGAGGTATGAGAGTTCAAGTATTTCTATAAATGGAAAACACCACTATGCTCTAAAAGATATAAGTGAAGCATATAGAGCAAAATTGCCCAACTCAAAAGATATAAGTGAAGCACAAAGAGTATTCTAATAAATTCACGATTCAGAGTGTCTCTCTCAAAAGACGTGTGTAGAAAGGATGATATTGGAAAACTAACAAGCAAAGATTCATATCATACAAGACGCTCCAAGCAAAACACATATCATGTGGTGAATAAAAATATAGCCTCAAGTAAATTTACCGATGGATTGAAGACGAAAGAGGGGATACCTTTCGGGTCATACCCAAGCTTAGTCTCTTTGGCATCCTTTAATATTACTTGGGATGCCTTGGGAATCCCCAAGCTTAGGCTCTTGCCACCCCTTATTCCATAGTCCATCTAGTCTTTACCCAAAACTTGAAAACTTCACAACACAAAACTCGTGAGATCCGTTAGTATAAGAAAATAGATCACCACTTTAGGTACTGTTTTGAACTAATTATTTATTTATATTGGTTTTATACCTACTTTAATATAACTTCTCCATGGCTCATACCACATGATACAACCCATAGATTCATCAAAATAGGCAAACAACTCAAAGAAAACAGAATCTATCAAAAACAGAACAGTTTGTAGCAATCTGGAAACTTTGTATACTTATCTAACTCAAAAAATTCTGAAAAATTAGTAAGACCTGGAAAATGTATATATAAATCTTTTCTAAAAAATTACAGATCAAATAGAAGCTCTAAAAAATTGGAAAATTCCTGGACTGAGTGCAAAAGTTTCTGTTTTTCACCAAGATCAAATCAACAACTACCATAGATCACCCAAAGGTTTTACTTGGATCAAACACTAACTAAAAAAATCAAAACACAATTATTAGATAAGTAATAATGTGGAAAACACTCAAAAACAGAACACAAAAATAAAAATGGGTTGCCTCCCAACAAGTGCTATTGTTTAACGCCCCTAGCTAGGCATTATGATTTCAATGATGCTCACATAAAAAGTAGTATTTGGAACATGCAAGAAAGCATCATGAACCTCATTAAAAGAAAATTTAATTCTAACCCACTTCCTATGCATAGGGATTTTGTGAGCAAATAATTGATGGGAACAAGAATCAACTAGCATAACTTCAAAACTTTGAACATATAGAAAGGAAACTTGATATTATTGCAATTCCTACAAGCATATGTTCCTCCCTCATAATAATTTTCAGTAGAATCATAAAGGAATCTCACAATATAACTATCACATAAAGTATTCTTTTCATGATCAATTGTACCATACGTGTCATCACCAAAACTTGGGGAACAAAAAATATTATCTTCATCAAGCATAACATCCCCAAGCTTGTGGTTTTGCATATCATTAGCATCATGGATATTCAGAGAATTAATACTAAGAACATGGCAATCATGCTTTTCATTCAAGGAACTATCATGAATCTCCTTACAAATTTCTTCTGTCAATACTTCATCAAAAATTCCAGATTCATGATTTTCAAACCAAACTTCATAGAGATAATAAAGTGCACTCAACTCACTAGCAATTGGTTCATAATAATTTGGTCTTTTGAAAAGATTAGAAAGTGGATGAGGGTCCATATCAACAGATTTTTAGCAAGCGAATATGCAAGAAAATAGAAAGCACATGGCAACACAAGCGAACATAGCAACGAAAAGGCGAACGGAAGAAGGGCGAATAAAAAGGCAAATCTTTTTGGTATTTTTTGACAATCGTTTTAGAAGTGGGGGAGAGGAACACGAGAGGAAAATGGCAAATAAAGTAAGGAATAATTGTATTTGTTCCCTTAATTGTGTCACCATCGACAGGAATACCCCTAGTTTTGTTAAACATGTGGTCATGCCCACATCACTTTGCTTGTCTTGTGCTTTTGCCCTTTGACCGTTTGACTGTCATTTTGAAAACTTCATAAATATTTCATACTAACTTGGAAAAATGCAAATAAGATATCAAAATGTTCGGAAACACATCACCTATATGTGCATGTCATTTGCATTCATGAAAAAAGTGTTTATGGGGACTTCCCAAGAATTTTCTCATGAATGCAAATGTCATACACATATAGGTGATGTGTTTATGAATATTTTGATATCTTATTTTAATTTTTCCGAGTTAGTATGAAATAGTTATGAATTTTTCAAAATGAAAGTCAAACGGTCAAAGGGCAAAAGCACAAGAGAGCAAAGTGATGTGGGCATGACCGTGTGTTTTCCAAAACCAGGGGTATTCCTGTTGACGGTGACACAACTAAGGGCTCAAATACAATTATCCCATAAAGTAAATGCAAGAGATGAGTTTGTGATGGGTACTTGGTAGGCTTGATGTGTATAATCCCCGACAACGGTGCCAGAAATCCTTCTTGCTACCTCTTGAGCATGCGTTGGTTTCCCTTAAAGAGGAAACGGTGATGCAGCAAAGTAGATAAGTATTTCCCTCGGTTTTTTAGAACCAAGGTATCAATCCAATAGGAGGAACAAGCAAGTCGCCAAGGGATGCACCTACACAAATAATCAAACTCTTGCACCCAACACAATAAAGGGGGTGTCAATCCCTTCATGGTTATTTGCAACGATTAGATCCGATAGAGATAGATGTAACGAGTGCGGAAAGTAAAAGGTAAATAAATTGCAGCAAGTATAAATCTGAAAATATATTATTGAAAATAGACTCAGGGGCCAGAGGCTTCACTAGAGGCTTCTCTCTTGAAGGAAAATATCATGGTGGGTAAACAAATTACTGTCAAGCAATTGACAGAAAAGCGAATAATCATGTAGTTATCCAAGGCAATGATCATACATATAGGCATCACGTCCGTGACAAGTATATCAAAATGATTCTGCATCTACAACTATTACTCCACACATCGACCGACTCCTGCCTGCATGTAGAGTATTAAGTTCATGGAGAACAGAGTAACGCATTAAGAAAGATGACATGATGTAGAGGGATAAACTCAAGCAATATGATGAAAACCCCATCTTGTTACCCTTGATGACAATAATACAATACGTGCCTCGCTACCCCTACTTTGTCATTGGGTGAGGATACCGCAAGATTGAACCCAAAACAAAGCACTTCTCCTATTGCAAGAATTACCAATCTAGTTGGCCAAACCAAACCAATAACTCGAAGAGACTTGCAAGGATATGAAATCATGCATATAAGAAATCAGAGGAGATTCAAATAAGATTCATGGATAATCTGAACATAAACTCATAATTCATCGGATCTTGACAAACACACCACAAAATAGGATTACGTCGGATAGATCTCCGTGAAGATCATGAAGAACATGGTATTGAAGATCAAAGAGAGAGAAGAAGCCATCTAGATACTAGCTATGGAGCCATAGGACTGTGGTGAACTACCCACGCATCATCGGAGGGCAATGGAGTTGATGTAGATGCCCTCCATGATCGAAACCCCCTCCTGCAAATTACTGGAAAAGGCTCCAAGGTTGGATCTCTCGGGAACAGAGGCTTTCGGCGGCGGAAAAGTATTTGCATGGCTCGTTCTGATGTTGGGGGAATATTTTGGTATTTATAGGCCAAGAATTAGGGTTAGGAGACCTACCAGGAGGCAACAAGCCTGCTAGGCGCGGCCAGGGGGGCCTGCGCCTAGCAGGCTTGTGGCGCCCTGGCACCTCCCATGACGTGCACTCCAAGCTTGGATGACTTGTTTCCTTCCAGAAAAATTCCTTCCGAAGTTTTATTCCGTTTGGACTCTGTTTAATATTTCATATCAGCAAAACTCAAGAACAAGGAAAAAAAGAAACTGGCACTTGGCTCTAGATTAATAGGTTAGTCCCAAAAATAATATAAAATAGCATATTAATGCATATAAAACATCCAAAACAGATAATATAATAGCATGCCATCATCAAAAATTATAGATACGTTGGAGATGTATCAGGCAGTCCTTGAGGTACTTCTCCTGAGATATGAAGATGCCATTTGGTTGGTGTCGAATATAAAGTCCTAGGAAGAACTTCAGTTCTCCCATCATTGACATTTGATACATCTCTTGCATCATATAAGCAAACTCATCAATGTATTTGTTGTTAGTACAGTCAAACATAATGTCGTCCGCATATATTTGACATACAAATAGTTCACTATTATAGGATTTAGTGAAGAGAGTGGGATCGAGTGAACAGGTTTGAAGCCTTTCTTCATGAGGAATTCCTTGAGTGTGTCATACCAATCTCTTGGTGCTTGCTTAAGGCCATAGAGTGCCTTGTTGAGCTTGAAGACATAATCAGGATTCTTTGGATCTTCAAACCCTCGAGGTTGAGCAACATATACTTCTTCCTCAATCTTACCATTGAGGAATGCACAATTGACATCCATTTGATACAAGCATATATCACGATGGATAGCATAAGAAACCAATATACGAATGGCTTCGAATCTGGCCACTAGTGCAACGGTTTCACCAAAGTCAATGCCCTCGACCTGAGTGTAGCCTTCAGTCACCAACCGTGCCTTGTTTCTGACAACTTGGCCTCACTCGTCTTGCTTATTGCAAAAGATCCACTTTTTACCGATGATGTTGTGCTTCCTCGGATCAGGATGCTTTACGAGCTCCCACACATTGTTCAGCTTGAACCTGTGAAGCTCTTCCTGCATGGGCTGAATCCATGCCGATTCCTCGAAAGCTTCATCTACTTTGGTGGGTTGTGTGATAGATACAAAAGCAAAGTGGCCACAAATGTTAGCTAATTGAGTAGCTCTTGAGCGAGTAAGTGGACCTGGTGCATTTATGTTGTCAAGTATTCTCCCAATTTGAACTTTATTTGCTACGTGTGGGTGAGCAGGGCAAAGACTTTGTTCTGGCTGTTGATCATTGTCTTCGTCAGCAGCATTGTCTTCAAGTTCAGCACTGTCTTCGCGCTAAGTGGATGAAGGAATGATGACTTCTTCAACCATAGGTTCTTTAGGCACAATTCCTCCAGTGCCCATCAGTCTAATAGTTTCTTTAGAAGGTAATTCATATAGCACATGAGGCAGGTGCTCTCTTTGTGAGTCATTAGTTTCATTGAACTGCACATCTACCGTTTCAACAAGATGTTCAAGACTCTGTAGGTGTGCGAGTCCTTTCCATAACCAAGCATGAAACCCTCATTTGCTTTCGGTGCAAATTTAGAAGTGTGGTGTGGATCTCTTATCAAACATCTTGCACCAAAGACTTTGAAGTAACTTACATTGGGTTTCTTACCAGTGAGGAGCTCATAAGATGTTTTCTTGAAGAACTTGTGAAGATATACTCTATTGATGATGTGGCATGCAGTTTCAATGGCTTTAGGCCATAGCTTCCGTGGTGTATTGTATTCATCAAGCATGGTGCGAGCCATCTCAATGAGAGTCCTATACGCTCCATGATGCCATTCTGCTCAGGTGTGTAGGGAGCCGAGAACTCATGAGTGATGCCGAGCTGGTCAAGGAATATGTCAAGTCCAGTGTTCTTGAACTCAGTCCCATTGTCACTCCTGATGTGCTTGATTTTGATGTTGTAGTTGTTCATGCACCTATTTGCAAAGCACCTAAAGACATCCTGCACTTCTGTTTTGTAAAGAATGATATGCACCCAAGTGAATCCAGAATAGTCATCAACAATCATGAAGCCATATAGATTTGCAGTGGTAGAGAAGGTGGAATAATGAGTGGGGCCAAATAAGTCCATGTGTAGCAGCTCGAAGGGACGCAGAGTCGTCATGATAGTCTTCGAGGGATGTTTGGCCTTGGTCATCTTCCCGGCTTCACAGGCACCACAGAGGTGGTCCTTCTTGAACTTGACACCCTCGACACCAATGATAAGCTTCTTCTTGGCGAGAGTGTGCAAGTTCCTCATCCCAGCATATCCTAGCCTTCTGTGCCATAGCCAGCATTTTGAAGCTTTTCCTAGAAGACATGAGGCAACCTGTGGTCCTGCAAAGAAGTCTACCATATACAAATCACCTCTTCGAAAACATTCAAAAACTTTGGTTTTGTCAGAGGACATCAGAACCACCCATTGAAATTTTCCGAAAATGGCAAGCATATCTAAGTCACATAGCATTGAGACAAACATTAAGTCGCAACTATCAGATTTTGGGCTCTGAAAAACCTAAATAAGTTCGAATACAGGGGCATGTGCGAAGATCCCCAGCTGCCTCACCCCACCTAGCTCACTACTCAATGATTTCTACGACAAACTCGCGTGATGATGAGGAAGAAGATGCACACGGTGATTTACCCAGGTTTGGGCCGATGTGAAGCATAAAACCCTACTCCTACTTTGGTGGATTGCCTCACACGGAGGTTTGTGGATGAACTAGTAGAGTGGTGGTTTGCCTCGTGAGGGCGTTCTGGTGGACTTGCCCTTCTTCTGTTATCTCTCTGTTTCCCTCTCTTTACGGTGCATCTTATCCTCTATTTATAATGCCTCAGGTCCTCTTCCCTCATTGCTTTGGCAGGAAGGGATCCCACGATGGCCAAATTCAAAGGGAGACAGGAGTACATCTCTATCCTGACAAAAGGTGGTCTTAGCCTACAAAGTAGCTATTGGAGATGCAGAGGTGAGCTCGACGATGACATCCGTCCTGCTGGCTCGTGGTCGTGGTCTTGTTGCACCGGAATGGAAACCTTTGGGCGGTGCTTTGGGAACCCGCGTACGTCTTTGCTCCCTTTGAACCAAAGCAGAAACTGTACCGCCTGGTGCGCTGGCACCCGCCTGTCCTTCCTTACGTCACCCTTGGCCTCCCGAGGCCAGGTGTTGCATAGAGATCTCTGCCACTCCGGAGGGGGCCTGAGGAGCCCATCCTTCGCGGGTCTTGCTGCTACCTTCCTCGCGAGCTCAGGGCTCTTGCGAGGGCCTTGTCCTGAGTGGGGAGTCACGCCAACCGTGCCTGGCTGACGAGGTGGGCCATTCCCTGGGCCGCAGGCAGGCAGGTCTGGGTAGCCTCGTTCCCAGAACGCCGACAGTAGCCCCTGGGCGCAAGGTGAGCTCGAGACGGCCTTTGGGCGAAGCCATTCCGAACGGCCCGAAGCATTGCGGGCCCCAAATGCCTGCAAAGTTCTTCAATTGGGAAAGCATGAACCTTGGTAAACCTCTAACAATAAGATTGACAGTTCTTAGGTTACCAAGCATGTTAATTTCCTCTTCGTGTGTGGGATGCAATTCATCAATAGGGAGCACATAGGGGTTTTCAACATATTTTGTCAAATGGAATTTATCAAATAGATCAATCATGGCATTCTTCCATTCACTATAGTACTTTCCATCAAGAATGGGAAATCTTCAACTCAAACTCTCTATACTATACACATCCATCTTCCTCCACGGTGATTAAACCGAAGCAATTGAGACCAATGCTCTGATACCACATGTAGGATCGCTAGAAGAGTGTCTAGAGGGGGGTGAATAGACTACTAGCAGGAATTTAAAATCTAACCTTTTCCCAAGTTAATTGGTTGGCAGATTTTAACATTTTTAGCAAGTCTAACAGCCCTACACATGCATGTCTACAAATATGGCAGCGGAAAGTAAACACATTGCATATGAAGTAAAGAGATGAGATAGGAAGATCAAACGCAATAGGAGACGCAAAGATTTTTCGCGTGGTTCCGATTGGTGGTGCTATCGTACATCCACGTTTATGAAGTCTTCAACCCACACAGGGTAACGGTCGCGAGAGTCCACTGAGGGCTCCACCCATAAGAGTCCACGAAGTAGCAACCTTGACTATTCCATATGGCTTCCGTCCACGAAGGACTAGCCACACTATGGGTAGATCTTCATGAAGTAGGCGATCTACTTGCCCTTACAAACTTCTTGGTTCACTCTACAACACGAAGTAGGAGGCTCCCAAGCGACACCTAACCAATCTACGAGGCACCACCCTCCAAAAGGTAATAGGCTCGGTAATGACGATGAACTCCTTGCTCTTGTGCTTCAAGATGATAGACTCCTCAACACACAATCACTATCTCACGGATTTGGCTTGGTAGAAGAGATGGGATTGGTGGAAAGCAACTTGGGGAGGCTAGAAATCAAGATCCATATGGTTGGAGTGGAAGATCCTGATCTCAACACAAGGGTAGGTGGTTCTTTCTCAGAAAATCTAATAGGATAGGTATGGAATAGTTCTGAGTGCTTCTCTTTCGAGTAGGTGGTGGTGGAGGGTGTATATAGGCATCCCCAAAAATCCAACCGTTACACACAAAATGACCAACTCGGTGACACCGATGTGTTAATCTCGGTGGTACCGAAGTGACCAAAAGGTGGCAACTTTTGAATCTCAGAGGGAACGATATACGAATCTTGGTTGCACCGATATGGTGACCAACGATTAGATTTCCAATCTCAGTGACGCCGACCCAACATTTTCGGTGGGACCGAAAATGTGAATTTTCATAACAGAAAGTTGGCAACCTAAACTCGGTGGCACCGGTATGGAATCGGTTGCACCGAAGTGTTAGGGTTTGGCTGAGTCTGTCTATGGTTTGGAATCGGTGGCACGAGGATGGGAATGTTGGTTCCACCGATTTTTAATGTTTGGTTGTAGACAGACTTTGGTGGGAGAGCTTGTGGATGTTTTTGGTGACTGTCACTTGTGCACGTATGAGCATTTTGTTCACCAACAAAACCTTACCCCCTTTTAATAGTATTGGCTTTCCTATGGAGTCAAAGTGATTGCTCACAAATGTAAAATGTAGAGTCCTCTTGCTTGAAGCTTGGCCAACCTATTTCCTTGCATCTTGGGTAATTACACAATCTCCACAATCCTTTTGCCAGCCCAACTCTCCATGGACTATTATCTGAAATACACTAGATAGAGGTGTTAGTCCAAGAGACAATATATGTTGTCATGAATTATCAAAACCACCAAGGGAGGTGTATACTATCATAGACATCTCGTACTTCTCGGACATCAACCTTCCAAATATTTCAATAAATTGAGGGTTAGTGGAACCAAAGATAATATCATCCTCATAGATTTGGCACACAAATAGTGCACCATTAACTCTCTTAGTGAACATGGTTGCATCAATTTTACCAATTTCAAAACCTTTTTCAATGAGAAACTTCGTTAAACATTTATACCAAGCATGAGGGGCTTGCTTAAGACCATAAAGAGATTTATGAAGCTTGTAAACATGATTAGGTCTCTTAGGATTCACAAAACCAGGTGGTTGCTTAACATAAACCACTTATTCAATTTCACCATTTAAAAATGCACTTTTGATATCCATTTGATAAAGCATGATATCATGGTGATTAGCATAAGCAAGAATAATACAAATAGCTTCAACTCTAGCGACGGGGGCATAAGTCTCACCGTAGTCCATACCTTCGACTTGCGTATATCCTTAGGCTACGAGACGGGCCTTGTTGTGCATGACTTGACCATCTTCGTCTTGTTTGTTCCGAAACACCCATTTGGATCCGATGATGTTGTGCTCATCTTCGAGCTTCTCCACGAGTGTCCACACTTTGTTCCTCCCGAAGTTGTGAAGCTCTTCATGCATAGCATTCACCCAATCCGCGTCTTGAAGAGCTTTTTCTACCTTCAAAGGCTCAATGCTAGATATGAAAGAATAATGCTCACAAAAGTTAGCTAGATGGGTTTTAGAGCGAGTGATTCTCCCTGTTTGTATATCACCAAAGATTTGGTTTAGGGGATGGTTCTTGGTCACTTGAGCTCGAACTCGGGTCAGCTTCCGATTGTTGGATGGTGGAGATTCTTCTTCATCATCATCATCTCCTTCATCTTCATTGTTGTTGAAGGTGTCGTTTCCTTGAGGTGGTGGTGAAGGTGGTTGTGGTGGATCTTCGTGATGCACTTCCTCCTCTTCATCATCTCGTCATGTACCGCTTGTGGATGCCTCCATGTCATGTTGAGGTTCACCTTGACGTGAAGTGGTGGCTTCCACTTGACTTGATGAAGTACTTTCGTTCACCTCCATGGGACAAATCTTGCCGATGGGTAGATCTAGAATAGCTTTCGAAGGGTCCTTATCACCTACATCATTTGTCAATTGTTAGACTTGCGAACCATTAGATTCATCAAACTTCACATCTACCGTCTCTTCAACTTTTCGAGTGAAGTTGTTGTAGACACGGTAAGTGTGAGAGTTCGATCCGTAACCAAGTAGGAATCCTTCATGAGATTTAGGAGCAAATTTAGTACAACGATGCTTATCAAGAATGTAGAACTTTGAGCCAAATACACGAATGTATACAACTTGGGGTTTTTTACTGGCGAGTAGCTCGTATGTCGTTTTACCGAGAAGCTTGTGCAAGTAAAGTCGGTTTGTGGCATGACATGTTGTTTCCACGGCTTCTGCCCAAAAGTGTCTTGGCGTCTTGTATTTGTCAAGCATCATTCTTGCCATCTCAATGAGCGCCCGGTTCTTCCTCTCGACAACTCCATTTTTTTAGGTGTGTACATGGCCGAGAACTTATGTGAGACACCTTCTTCGTCAACAAAGGTATCCACATGGGTGTTCTTGAAGTCTGATTCATATCGCTCCGAACCTTCTTGATCCTCACTTCAAACTGATTTTGCACTTTGCGAGCGAAGTTCTTGAAGATCTTTTGAACCTGCGACTTATCATCAAGAAAGAATACCAATGTAAATCTAGAAAAATCATCAACTATAACTAGACCATAGGAATTTCCACCGAGACTCTTATAAGCATCAAGACCAAAAAGATCCATGTGAAGTAACTCGAGTGGTCTCCTAGTAGTCATGATATTCTTAACGGGATGACTTCCACCTACTTGCTTTCTAGCTTGACAAGAGCTACAAAGTCTATCTTTGTCAAAGATAACATCTTTAACTCCAAGTATATGATCACCTTTGATTAGCTTATCTAAATTGCGCATGTCTACATGTCCTCTTCTATGCCAAAGCCAACCTTTAGAAGATTTTGCAATTAAACAGGTGCGAGGCTTGGATCTCTTAGTGAAATCAACAATGTATAGATCACCTCTACGGAAACTGGTAAAGACCATTTTATGATTATCTTGACGAAACACTTGGCAATCTACTTTCGTCAATAACACACTGAAACCAAAGTCAGCAAGTCTAGATACGGAAAGAAGATTGTAGCCAAGATATTCAACAAGCATAAAATTTTGAATTGAGCTATCATGGGATATGGCCACCTTACCAAGACCAAGTACCTTACCTTTAGAGTTATCTCCAAACGTTATGTAACTTCGCGGTCCATGGTTTGGTGTGATCTCTTCTAACATCTCTCTATCCCCGGTCATATGATCGGTACATCCGCTATCGAGAATCCACTCTTTTCCTCCGGACATGTAATCCTTAAGGTTTGCCATTAGACTTAGATTCTTCTTGATCTTCTCATACTCGATGTCGAACAACTCATCTTCATCATAGTATCCATGTTCCACATTGTCATCATCAAGTGGGAAATCCTCGTCATAAAGAACAGGAGATTCGTTAGAATTGTGATCATGACCATGTTCAAGTTTATGAATGTGAATGGCTTCAAAGATAATGTTGTTGATAGAAGTGACATGTCCTTTAGCACGCATAAGATCATGGAGCCCAAATAGGCATTTATCAAAGTTTGGATCACTAGGCTTCATTTTCTGAAAAGCAATAGTTTTATGAAGAATTTCATCAAGATTTCCTAATGAAAGATTTGGATATCATTTTTGCAAATCAGTACACAAGGTATAGGCACATGCAAAGTTCTTCAATTGTGAAAGCACGAATCTTGGTAAACCTCTAATAATAAGATCGATAGTTCTTAGGTTACCAAGCATGTTAATTTCCTCTTCGTGTGTGGGATGCAATTCATCAATAGGGAGCACATAGGGTTTTCAATATATTTTGTCAAATGTAATTTATCAAATAGATCAATCATGGCATTCTTCCATTGATAATAGTACTCTCCATCAAGAATGGGCACTCTACAACTTAAACTCTCTACTAGACACATCCATCTTCCTCCACAGTGATTAAACCGAATCAATGGAGACCAATACTCTGATATCACTTGTAGGATCGCTAGAAGAGTATCTAGAGGGGGGTGAGTAGACTACTAGCAGGAATTTAAAACCTAAACTTTTCCTAAGTTAATTGGTTGGCAGATTTTAACCTTTTTAGCAAGTCTAGCAAGTCTAACATCCCTAATCATGCATGTCTACACATATGGCAGCAGAAAGTAAAGACATTGCATATGAAGTAAAGAGATGAGATAGGAAGATCAAACACAATAGGAGACGCAAAGATTTTTCGCGTGGTTCTGATTGGTGGTGCTATCGTACGTCCACGTTTATGAAGTATTCAACCCACACAGGGTAACGGTCGCGAGAGTCCACTGAGGGCTCCACCCATAAGGGTCCACGAAGTAGCAACCTTGACTATTCCATATGGCTTCCATCCACGAAGGACTAGCCACACTATGGGTAGATCTTCACGAAGTAGGCGATCTCCTTGCCCTTACAAACTTCTTGGTCCATTCCACAACACGAAGTAGGAGGCTCCCAAGCGACACCTAACCAATCTAGGAGGCACAACCCTCCAAAAGGTAATAGGCTCGCTAATGACGATGAACTCCTTGCTCTTGTTCTTCAAGATGATAGAATCCTCAACACACAATCACTCTCTCACGGATTTGGCTTGGTAGAAGAGATTGGATTGGTGGAAAGCAACTTGGGGAGGCTAGAAATCAAGATCCATATGGTTGGACTGGAAGATCCTGATCTCAACACAAGGGTAGGTGGTTCTTTCTCAGAAAATCTAATAGGATAGGTATGGAATAGTTCTGAGTGCTTCTCTTTCGAGTAGGTGGTGGTGGAGGGGTGTATATAGGCATCCCCAAAAATCCAACCGTTACACACAAAATGACCAACTCGGTGACACCGATGTGTTAATCTCGGTGGTACCGAAGTGACCAAAAGGTGGCAACTTTTGAATCTCGGAGAGACTGATATACGAATCTTGGTTGCACCGATATGGTGACCAACAGTTAGATTTCCAATCTCAGTGACGCCGACCCAACATTTTCGGTGGGACCGAAAATGTGAATTTGCATAACAGAAAGTTGGCAACCTAAACTCGGTGGCACCGGTATGGAATCGGTTGCACCGAAGTGTTAGGGTTTGGGTGAGTTTGTCTAGGGTTTGGAATCGGTGGCACGGGGATGGGAATCTTGGTTGCACCGATTTTGAATGTTTGGCTGTAAACAGACTTTGGTGGGAGAGCTTGTGGATGTTTTTGGTGACTATCACTTGTGCACGTATGAGCATTTTGTTCACCAACAAAACCTAACCCCCTTTTAATAGTATTGGCTTTCCTATGGACTCAAAGTGATTTCTCGCAAATGTAAAATGTAGAGTCCTTTTGCTTGAAGCTTGGCCAACCTATTTCCTTGCATCTTGGGGTAATTCCACAATCTCCACAATCCTTTTGGCAGCCCAACTCTCCATGGACTATTATCTGAAATACACTAGATAGAGGTGTTAGCCCAAGAGACAATGTATGTTGTCATGAATTATCAAAACCACCAAGGGAGCATGTTGTGCTTTCAGAGGCGTGCTGCTCAGGAGCCCCCTTTGACGCTCAAGCGGCTCACCCATACAGTTCTACCAGCCGCTGCCTCGGGAGGCACCTGGGCTTCCCGGGGCTCCATTTTGTGGTGTTGCGCTGCAGTCGGAGCCCCCGAGCGGGGGTTGACCACCCAAAGGTGCAAGTTCCTAAGTCGACAGGCCCTTGCCAGCCTACTCCGAGGCGCCTCGAGGAGGGCCAAAGCGAGTAGGCCCTTGTCAAACACCGATCCAGCGAAAGAGACTCAAGGACAAAAACTGAGAATACGATGGTAGAAAAATCCCCGCCCCTTTTTTTCAAAATAGAGTTTCGAAATTCTCAAACTTCATTCCAAAAATTGGCAATTCGAACATCAAAAAAGAGCAAGCAACTGCCGCGTCCGGCACCTAGGCTAGTCTTCGTCTTCGTCTTCTCCAAGCGCGAAGCATAGGGCATCCATGTTGCATGCGCATAGGCATTGGTGGGCTGTGTTGTCCACCAGTGCGGAGCATGGGGCTTCCACTTGGGAATGGGATGGAACCCCTCCGCGTCCTCGGGGGGCTCCAAGCGTATACAGCCCACTCATTATTACATGAGAGTGTCACAGCCAAAGATAGTTGGGCAAGCCCCCAGGTGCATGCACCGATTGCTCCCAACTCTGATAAGAGCCAACCCGCACATTTCTGCTCGGTTGCGCACCTCTATGACCCTAACCCAAATGCATTGTTTCCCGCATAGCCATGAGATTGTGCTCCCATGGCCCAAACATGAGAACAATGCACTCGGTGCAGCCATAGAGGTGTTTGTCGATGAAGCCGCCTTACAAAGTGTCGAGGCGTTGGTTGGACGACGCCTTGAGGTCCTTGTGAGGCACAACCTCCCGAGGTTGTGCCGACGCTCCTGCTGCCACGGGCGGCCCGCGCTACTGGTATCATGTTGCTCCCAAGGCCTCAGGGCTCGGCTCGGTGTTGCTTGCTCGCGAGGGCGACGGCTTGCACCGTGCCCCGCGGGCCCAGGGGCGCTCTCCCTTCTCCCCCGCTCGCGTTACCCAGGCTTGGTACTCCATCGATGGAAGCCCCCAGGCCCAGCCCGGTGAGGATACCTTGGGTTCCCCACTACTCTAGGGGGCACTAGCGTCTGCAGGAGGCGCATGTTCCATCTCTCCGCCTGCAGGTACGACGTAGATCGGTACGTAGGGCTCTATGTAAGGGCCATGTTCTCCTCCTGAGTCGTTCTCCGGCACGCCAGGGACAGCCCCTCCGGGTGGTGGTGGAATGCCACCTTGCGTGCGCAGCCCACAGACCCTCCTACGGTGGGCCTCAGCCCGATGTTGCTTACCTCTGCCATCGTTGTTGGGTGGCCCGCGTGTTTCTTGACGTGGATTGTTCCCTTGGCGATCTGGCGGGCTGTCGATGTGGTTGCCTGCCTGGCAAACGCTTGAGCAGCCAGCTCCCTGCGCTGGATGGTGCGCTCCCGCCTGGTCAACCCAGGCTGCTGAAGGTCCATAAGGTCACGAGGGCGCACGGCGGTTCATGCGCGGGGCACCCCATTGTTTGCTCTGTAGGCTCCATCGTTGGTGTCGGGCTGCGCCCCGAGACATGTGACCGGAATCCGGAGGAGAAGGAGCACGACATGCAGCGGCCCCGCTCGGGCTCGCTCGGGGCTCGAGAGGGCATGCCGCCGACGGGCATGGAGAAAGGTGTGGCGAGCGAGCCTCTGGTGCCTGACGCATGCGGTCGTGAAGAAGAGCGAGGGGCCATGGCCCTCCACCCGACGGCGACAAGGTCAGTGATGTGGTTGGCCCATGCGTCAAAGCCCCCATGCGTCGGGCGGTGGCCAAGCATCTCGCTTGCCATCAGCAGCGCATCATGCGCGTCGAGGTCTCCCCCATAGGTGCAATGCGTCGCCGGTGCCGAGGGCATCGCCCATCCGCCATGCGTTTGGACGGCATGAGGAGCAACGGTGGTGGAGACAACACTGGTGGCTTCATATTGACCGCCCAGCACCAAGCCGCTGGGGCGTGGGTCCCTAGCAGCGGTGGTGCGATCGGTGAAGGCGGATCCATCTTGGCCGGAGGAAGCTTGTTGGGTGCTGACCATCGGAGCGGTGAGCCGGTGGAAAAGCGACACTTGAGGAAGCTTTCGACACGCCCCCTACCTGGCATGCCAAATGTCAGTTTTCAGGCTCTAAAAAACCCAAAGAAGTTTGAACACAGGGGCGTGTGTAAAGATTCCTAGCTACCTCACCCCACCTAGCTATGATGAACTCGCACGATGACGAGGAAGAAGATGCACACGGTGACTTACCCAGGTTCAGGCCGCTGCGAAGCGTAAAACCCTACTCCTGCTTTGGTGGATTGCCTCACGGGGAGGTTTGTGGATGAACTAGTACAGTGGTGGTTTGCCTCATGAGGGCGTTCTGGTGGACTTTCCCCTCTTCTGTTATCTCTCTGTTTCCCCCTTGAGGGAGTCCTGGATTAAGGGGTCCTCAGAAAGCCGGCCTATTCTTATGGTCCGGACTATATGGGCTACTTACCGAACACGGGAATATTTGAAAGCTCACTCTCCAAGATGGAAGCTTTGGGAAGCACGGCTTGCACTCCAAGTTTGATGTAGCAAATAGGCATGTTTATCTCTTCGGCATATAACCGACCATGTGTAAACCCTAGGCATCCTCGGCGTCTATATAAGTCGGAGGGTTTTAGGGTATAGGGACAGAACAACTCATCTAGGGTTAGCTATTCGATCTCGAGGTAGATCAACTCTCTAACCCCCCATATCATCAGTACAACCAAGAAGGACGTATTGTATTACCTCCATAGGAGGGCCCGAACCTGGGTAAGCTTGTGTCCCCTTTGTCTCCCGTTACCGTCAATTCTAGTCTCACAGTTCGGGACCCCCTACCCGAGATCCGACGGTTTGGACACCGACATTGGTGCTTTCATTGAGAGTTCCTCTGTGAGCAATATGGAATCAATGTCTTGCCTTGTCATCAACAAAGAGGTCCGCAGCATGGACACTTTTGTCCCCGGACAGATCTTCACCTTCGGCAGCGTTGTGCTGCACGCTGATCCCACTGGCCATCTAGGCCGTCTTGAGAGCTTCGCCCCTGATCGATAGGTCAGATTCAGAAACTTAGAGTTCTCTGTAGACTCTCGGGGTGACTTGTCATTAACTGGGCTCGCAGCTTTGTTTGTAGCGCCCGAGGACTCTAAGGCTTTAATCTCGAGCCTCTTCTTCGGACATGCCAATGGCGTCATCCATGGCAATGGGCCGATCACCTATCCTAGTCTGGCCATTGAGCCAGATGACCGGACACGTGTTCTTGTTTAACACTCCCCATGCCCGAACGTCTCGGAGGTTAATTCAGCAAGTTCTGGACAACTGGATCCATTTGGGCCATCAGCGGCTAACGAGGCCCTACATCGGATCTCGTCGATGAAGATCACCAACGATCCAACCCCGATCTATGCTCAGGTCGGTGACGGTGCGGGTCAAGACTAATTTTTCGACCCACTCACCACCCACTTGATAGCCGTTGTCGAAGATTTAACCGAGATGTTGGATTATGCCTCTGAGGAGGAAGAATACATGGATGAAGAGGACCATGCTCCCACCCCCGTTAACACTGGGAGGTGGGCCGTCACTTCCACATACGATGTCTACATGTTAGATACTCCTGCCACTAACGGCAACAACACGCCTAACAACGATAATACCGGAAACCGCATAAGTGGTCCAAAGGCAAAAAGGGAAGGAAAGCTATTATCAGCGATGGGGACGGTAATACTCCTGCTGACCATGGCAATCTCGATATCCCCAAACACCCGTTTGAGGGTGCGGAAGGGCCCGAGGACCAGAACAACCCCGATAACGTCAACGACTCCGAAGACAATAATTGCCTTCCCCCGTCGAGGAGGAAGATATACTGGAAGCTGATGACATGTGCATCCCTAATAACCTTGAAGATCAGGAAGAAATCAGGCAACGACTCATAGCAATGGCTCGCAGCTTGAAAGCTAAAGAACAGCAACTCAAAGCCGAACATGATGACCTCAATGATCGATGGACGAAAGTCCTCTCAGCTGAGGAAGTATAGGGCATCGGTCTGTCGAACCAGCCTAAAAGCTACCCACGGAGAAGGTTGTTGCCGCAATTCGATGACAAACTCACTGATAATCCATCTCCGAACCATACTCCATACGACAAGCCGGACCGCCCCCCTCGTGGTCGGGACAGGACGGCTGACTACACCGGTTATATACCAGCAATGCCCCAAAGACGGGGTAAGGAGGCATTAGAGCCTAATGACAGGTTCAACCTGTGAGATGACCTGGATCACAGGGCAGGCCGTACAAGATCCATCTACAGATCGAGAGAGTACTCACCCAGTAGACGGGGCGGGTACACACCATGGTTCGACCAAAACAACAGAGTCCGGGAACGAAACCAGGCCCACACAGAAGCCAAATACAGGCGTGACATAGCACGGGTCAAAGGCGTCGCTCACCCACTGTGCTTCACAGATGAGGTAATGCGGCATCAGTCCCTCGAGGGGTTTAAACCTGTGAATATCGGATAGTATGATGGGACTACTGACCCAACTGTATGCATTGAGGACTTCCTCCTCCATATCCACATGGTAGGAGGAGACGATCTCCATGCCATCAAATATCTACCTCTTAAGCTTAAGGGGCCAGCTCAGCACCGGTTAAACAGCCTCCCCAAAAACTCCATTGGATGCTGGGAACACCTAGAAGATGTGTTCCAATCTAACTTCCAGGGAACCTATGTCCGCCCGCCAGACTCTTCTGGTCTCAGCAACGTCGTCCAGAAGCCCGACGAGTCTGCTCGACAATTCTGGAATCGGTTCTTGACAAAGAAGAACCAAATTGTCGACTATCTGGATGCTGAGGCTATAGCCTCCTTCCGGCACAATATTCGGGACGAATGGCTGGCCCGCCAGCTTGGCCAGGATAAACCTCGAACCATGTCCGCCCTTACTTCCCTCATGACCCGCTTTTGCACGGACGAAGACAATTGGTTGGCAAGACACAGCCACAATTCCGAAGATCCCGCGGCCTCTGAAACCCGAGATGGCAACGGAAAACCAAAGTGCAATAAGAATAAGCGTTGGCACAATAATAGCGACGCCGATGACACGGCTGTAAACGCCGGATTCCGCAACTCCTGACCTGGGCAGCGGAAGAAGCCTTCTAAAGGCAATCGCGACGGACCCACCCAGCTGGACAAGGTCATGGAAAGGCCTTCCCAAATCAATGGGACTCCAAAGAATCTCGCCAACCACACACCCCGCAATTGCTGGGTGTTTAAGCAGGCCGGCAAGATACCACCCGAGGACCAAGGCAAAATCTCTCGCAACGAGGACGAGCCTCGAGGTCCAATTGGTGGCAGACAGGAGAAATTTCCTCCCGAAGTCAAAATAGTGAATATGATATGCGCCACCCATATACCTAAGAAGGATAGGAAGCGCGCCCTTTGGGAGGTCTACGCTATGGAACCCATAGCCCCGAAGTACAAGCCATGGTCGGCATACCCGATCACCTTTGATCGACGCGATCACCCGACCGGTATTATGTCACGGGGGTTCGGCGGCCTCGTCCTAGACCCCATTATAGATGGGTATCACCTCACAAAAGTCCTAATGGACGAATGAAGTAGCCTTAACCTGATTTACTCAGATACGGTGAAAAAGATGGGCATAGATCCGTCAAGGATCAAACCGAGTAGCACTACTTTCAAAGGAGTGATCTCAGGCGTTGAGGCCCGATTTACAGGTTCTGTAACCCTGGAAGTTTTGTTCGGCTCACCCGATAACTTTCGCTGCGAAGACTTGATCTTTGACATTGTGCCCTTCCGCAGCGGCTATCACGCGTTGCTTAGTGGGACAATGTTCGCTCGTTTCAACGTAGTCCCACACTACGCATACCTCAAGCTCAAGATGTCGGGACCCAAGGGGGTCATCACTATTAACGGCAATACAGAGCGCTCCCTTAGAACTAAGGGGCATGCATTGGACCTGGCAGCCGAATTCAGCTACAAAGAAGATCGGCAAGTTCCTACATCCACCATAAAGGCACACAAGGTTGGGAAGCGAGTTCGGCTTCAGACCGAAATCTCATATCCTTCCTCCTCCCTTCAATAGGGACTCCCCCCCCTCACCGCACAACCGTAAGACTAGCAAAGTACGTGCCAAGGAGGCACAACTTTGCACTTAAAATTCCATGGGTAGCGGTGGGGAAACAAAGATGGGTGTTCGGCTGGCCCGAACCTCTACAATCAACACGTCTTCGGACAAAATGCAGGTGCTCCTAAAGCACCTGCCTATGGCGTAAAGCTCACCTACTGTTCCGCGGCCTCTCAAGACCTTGCAAGATCCATTCGCCAAACAATAACACCCATCAAGGTGCATTTAAGAGCAGGAGTCAACTAGCAACGGGGCACATCGAGGATGTCAGGTTATCAATCAAACACCCCTGGTACAACAACTCATGTATATTTTTATTTCTTTCACATACCTGTAAATAGTTGCTTCGGCAATCCGAGCTATAAGAGTTGTTGAGAAAAATGTAAATTGCGTGGCACAAGTTTGCCACATCTATCCTCTTTTTGGCGCATTTTTTTCCTCTCTCCCTCTTCTCGTGGACCTGTTCGGTATGATGCGAGGCAACCGGCTAATAAACCGGGGGCTTGAGTTTAAAAACAAATCGCCTTATGTACATTCTACCACGCGTTTGGCGTCTTGGTGTTTGATTTATATGCATTGGTTCCAAACTTTGTCTTGCGTCAATAGTTCGGTTGCCTAGCTCCTATGCTTGCCCCTTTATGTTCTGCTTGTTCGGCTAAAAGGGCAAAGGGAGCACCCCTGCGATTGTGCTTCCTGATAGTCTGGTCAAGCACCTCAGGGGAGAAAGCCGAAAACGGACTGTCATAGTATGCGAGATCCGGTCTGTGAACCCGAGCTGGAAGTATTATACTTCAATCCTCGTAAGCGGTTATTGTGTGTTATACGAGGAATTTTCCCTTTGTGCAACCATTGTGATTCCGGCTTTGGCCATGGCTTGTCCGAACATCACAACACTTTGGTGGCTAATCGTACGCTTCATGTAGTCCTTTTCACGCCCCTACGGCTAAGTGAAAGAAATAAAGCATTATAGTCTAATTTCCTAGTTTGTCGCATTGTGCCGCCTTTGGGTTCTGATAATTCGGGTAAGGGAGATAGTGCATTGGCATAGACACCCCATGTAGTATCTACATGGGGGCTGAAGCTGACGACTCGCATCTTTCAGTATTAAACATCCACATAGGAGTTATAAAGGAATGCAAAAGCATATAAGAACAAATACCAATATCATTAAAAGTTTGGACAACTCTTCGAACGCGTTACAGTTCATTCAAATAAATGATCGCCTATACACTGGGACGCTATCACCCGAGCACTCTCCATCACTCCATCAAAGTATATCTCAGGGCGTCTATGCTCCTTCCTGGGAGGCGGCGGGGCGGTGGCTACCTTCATCGAATCTAGCCCCGGCCAGTGCACCTTCGCTCTTGCAAGGACCATCTGGGATCCCTCGATGCAGGATGACATTTGACGGTGTCGAGGCGGGGCGAAGCAGCAATCAACATATGCACCAAGCCAAAGTAGCTGCCTCGCAGCGACTCGTTGGGCCATAAGCGGATGCAAAGGTCCTTCATGGCCGGCTCCGCCATCTGGTGCAGCTCCATCAGCTGTTTCAGCTGCTCTACTACAAGAGGAAGACGCTCGGGGGCTCCGAACTGTGCCCAGAACAGTCGAGCTTCATCTCCTTCTCCCCGCTAGGCAAACAGGTGATTGGCGTCCGCCATGCTCTTCTGGAGATCGGAGGGAGACGCCTGGGGAATGCCACACCAGGGTAAGCAATTCGAACTTTCTATCCCCGAATATGCACTTTAGTGAGTATGGCGTACCATCTGTTATGTCCTTGGCTTGGCGCACTTGCTCCTCGTAGAACCGTTTGTCCACTCGCTCCTTATGGAGTTCGGTTGTTAAAGTGGACAGTTCGGTCGAGCTCGCCTTATTATTCTTCTCCAAGGCCTCGCATTTATCACTGGCGTCCTTGAGCTCCTGTTGGACCTCCGCCACGCGAGCCTCGTGCTTGCCACTGGTGGATCACATGGCAGAGAGGACGACAGCCATTTCTTTAGCAGCTGCCCTCTCGGTGACCGCTTCGTCCTTCGCGAGTTGGAGCTCGGCCTTGAGCCTCTGCATCTCTTTCGCTGAGGCTGCGTGTACATTATACAATGTGAAAAACTTGTATTGACATTATTCGGATAATGGAATTTAGACAAAGGTATTCGGATTCTGTTTTGATGTACCTTGGGCCTCGTCGAACCTTCGGTTAAGGGCCTCAACTTTGTCTTCGGAGCGCTTAAGCTTCCGATTTAGCTCGTCCAGCTCGGCGCCATTTATTTCCACCGCCGATGATGAAGCCTGCATTACACATACAGTTGATATATTACATGGGTTCTCAGTTCCCGAAATGTAGTCAATCCAATCATATGTTGAGTTATCCTAACATGCCGGACACTTAAAGTGTATCTAGTCTGATATCGGATACATCAATGATCCCTAGGTGAGTTTTTTCGCCTCACCTAGGGCTCGGGGGCTGCCATGTATATAATAAGAAATAAATAAAAATTTGCTAATAAAAGTATCAGGTGACTTACTGGAAAACCCATAAGGAGACCTTTGAAGGCCTCCTTCAGTCCGCTGTCAACGGACTGGAAGCTCTGCAATACCGCACCCATAGGGGTGCGGTGATCCTCGGGGATGGAGGCGCTCGATAGAGCCACCTCCATGACCGACCACCTATTGGTCGGTGGCACCGGGGATGATCAGATACCCTGATCACCTACCGGGGATTGAAACGGTGCCTCCGAAGGCATAGTGCGCTCCGGAGAGTGTTCTCGGATGGTACTCAGCACCCGCTTGTCCGCCCTCCTCGGTGTCCGGCAGGGGTGTCACCCCCGGTCTTCAGTGGCCGAGGCGTTAGCCTCGGCCATGGTATAGTCTCCCTCGCCACCGATGTCCGCCTCCATAGGAGTGCGCTGGGACAACACCTCCACGGCGTCCCTCGTGGCGCCTGGAGTGGTGGGATGCGAGGCATCCCTACTCTCCGCCAGTTCGGCGAGCGGGGTTTCCCCGTCCGATATCGTATCGGTGGGGATGATGCATGGGGGGCTGCAGAGCCAATAACCTACACGTCAGTAAACTCTAAATGTATTCATGATGAATAGAAGGGTTTTCGGACCCTAACCTCTTTGGAGGGGGTTTACCCCAGGCTTCTCCGCGGAACCTCTTCAAGGTCTTCGGACACAATGTCCGAGTCTGAACTATCGTCGGTCAGAATCACCTGCACCCGACACGCCCTCTTCTGGATAGGAGGAGCGACCTGCTCTGGAGCGTCTGAAGGCGCCGCTCTCTTCCTGGCACAGGGGGAATTACCTCCCCATCGCCCTAGACCTCAGCCTCCTCCTCCACTTCTTCTTCTTCCTCTTCCTCCTCCTCTGTGGGATCGAAAGTAGGTCTAGAGGGGGGTGATCAGACTACTTTACCAAATAAAACTATGCTTTTTCCCAATTTTAATTCTTGGCAAGTTTTAGCATTCATAACATGTCAAGTACACCCTACACATGCATGTTTAAGAGTATAGCAGCGGAAAGTAAAGACATTGCACATGTAACAAAGAGAGGGTAAGGAAAGCAAACACAAGTGATGACACGAAGATTTTTCCCATGGTTCCGATAGGTGGTGCTATCGTACATCCATGTTCATGGAGTCTTCAACCCACGGAGGGTCACGGTCACGGGAATCCACGGAGGACTCTACCCATGGAGGGTTCCACGAAGAAGCAACCTTGATTATACCAAGACGGCTTCCGTCCATGAAGTACTAGCCGCACTATGGGTAGATCTTCACGAAGTAGGCGATCTCCTTGCCCTTACAAACTTGGTTCACTCCACAACACGAAGTAGGAGGCTCCCAAGTGACACCTAACCAATCTAGGAGGCACCATCCTCCAAAAGGTAATAGGCTTGGTAATGACGATGAACTCCTTGCTCTTGTGCTTCAAGATGACAGACTCCTCAACACACAATCACTCTCTCACAAATTTTGCTTGGTGGAAGAGATGGGATTGGTGTAAAGGAACTTGGGGAGGCTAGAAATCAAGATACATATGGTTAGAGTGGAAGATCTTGATCTCAACACAAGGGTAGGTGGTTCTCTCTAAGAAAATCTGATAGGATAGGTATGGAATAGTTCTGAGTGCTTCTATTTCGAGTAGGTGGTGGTGGAGGGGTATATATAGGCATACCCAAAAATACAACCGTTACACAAAAAATGACCAACTCGGTGACACTGATGTGTTAATCACGGTGGTACCGAAGTGACCAAAAGGTGGCAACTTTTGAATCTCAGAGGGACCGATATAGGAATCTCGGTTGCACCAATAAGGTGACCAACGGTGACATTTCCAATCTCGGTGACGCCGACCCAAAAATCTCGGTGGTACCAAAAATGTGAATTTGCGTAACAGAAAGTTGGCAACCTAAACTCGGTGGCACCGGTATGGAATCGGTTGCACCGAAGTGTCTAGGGTTTGGCTGAGTCTGTCAAGGTTCTGGAATCGGTGGCACCGGGATAGGAATGTTGGTTGCATTGATTTTGAATGTTTGGCTATGGACAGACTTTGGTGGGAGAGCTTGTGGGTGTTTTTGGTGACTATCACTTGTGAACGTATGAGCATTTTGTTCACCAACAAAACCTTACCCCTTTTAATAGGATTGGCTTTCCTATGGACTTAAAGTGATTTCTCACAAATGTAAAATGTAGAGTCGTCTTTCTTGAAGCTTGGCCAACCTATTTCCTTGCATCTTGGGGTAACTCCACAATCCTTTTGCCATCCCTATCATTGAACTTTTTCTGAAATATACTTGGTGGAAACATTAGATCAATGACTTATATGTTGTTATTAATTACCAAAACCACCAAGGGAGCAAATGTGCTTTCAATCTCCCCCTTTTTGGTAATTGATGACAACATATAGATCAAATCTTCGACAAAGATATAATCCATGAATATAATCGTCGCTTTGAGAAGTATGTGATAAGCAAGAGCTCCCCCTAAATTTGTGCATTATTTTAAATTTGCGTTTGAATGCAAATGCACAATCGATTAGGTACATGGGTCACATCTTACATGTCACATACAACTTGGTGGTGTGCGAGAATAATTATAATGAACATCATATCACAACACAATCAAGCAATGATGAATGATCATCACATAAGCATTAAGATGATAGCAAATAGTAGAATCACACATTAAAGCGTATGATCAAACATCATCAAATGTATATTACAAGCAACCAAAAGAATGACAAGCAACCAAAAGACAATTGTTTTTGAAAAGCAACAAACACCAAACGCTCTCTCACTCGAAGCCTAAAGATCTAAATACACTTCTCCCCCTTTGGCAACAAGTTACCAAAAGGTTCAAAGGAATATATCTAAGCGTTCTTGGGCTGATCTCCTCCGGTTGTTGATGAACGATTCGAGGGAACAGCGTTGGCGAAGATCTTTGCAGATGTTGTGGATGGAGTTAGAGTGGCAGCTGAAGGAACTGGAGCTGATGGAGCAGGAGCTGAGGTGATAGTAGCAGGAGCTGATGAAGAGGGCCTCAAGTCTAGAGCAGGCACTGTGGCTGATCTAGCCTAGGTTGTGAATTGTGTACTCGGCCTGAGAGGTGATCCATCCTCATCATCATCATCATCATCATCATCTGAAGAAGTAGAAACCTGAGGTATGTGCACTGAGTCAACTTCCTTCTGAAGCTCTGTGACTGTTTAGTCACCTTGTCCACCTTATCATTAAGAGTCTTGATCCATGTTTCAAAGATCCTCACAAGACTGTTTTGGTTGTCCAGAATCCCTTTAATGTCCTTTTGCTTGCCCTGAATTGATGATATCAACAGATCCATTTTCTCATTTCTGGATCTAGGGACTTGAGCACTAGTGGCTCAACCTGGCTCTGCCTCTGCCTGAGTCCTCAAACTCTGGCTGTAGGGGCAAATGGGTACTGTCAAGAGCAAATATGTGCTTCTCAATAGGGTGCATAGCAGCAAGAGCGCTTCTGATCAGCAACAACCGTCTTGACTATCTCAACAATCAAGTCCACGACTCTGATCCTAGTGTGATTGTCAAGGTGGATCAATATGTTAATGGAATATCCTCGGATCATCTTGTCATCTCTTGACTTGGGCATCAAAGTGTGCCTCGGAATGGTGTTCATGGTGCGGAGGCCAGCTTAAAGATAGTAGGTGGATCCTAGCTTGTGAGATTGCACTTTGTCTGCAAGGATAGGAGTATACATATCCTTCATGGCATTGTGGCTCGCCTTGGATTTTGCGTATACATCCAAGTCACCATCCTGAGCCTCAGGGACTCCTAGAAGTGCAGCCCATTCGTCAACAGTGGACTCATATCTTGCTCCTTCTGTCATCCATACAATCCTACCATCTCCATAGAAATGTGCAGTGGAGTAGAATTGCATGATCATCTCATTATACCATGCAGTAAGTTCTCTGCCAATGAACTCATCCAGACCAATACAGTGGAAATTGTCTTGGAAACTTGGAAAATAGTCCTCATTCTCCTTAATGAATTTCCAATCAACATATCTCATATCACTCACTGCAGGGCTCTTGTCTAGCAGCACTGTCTCATAAAAGTCTTCCTGCTCCTTGGTGTAGAATCTGTAATCAACATCAGTCTTCTTACTTTGGGCATATGGATCTATAGCTCTCCAAGCCCTCAAACCTGAGTCTTTCCTCTTCTTCATATCTTCAGCAACTAGGTGGCTGACATCATGTACTGGAAGATGTGGTCTAAGTTTCATAAGGGTTGTCAAGTCATCATCTTGCTCAGCTCTGGAAGCAGTTCCCTTATTCTTTTCAGAAGCTGGAATCTGCCTGGATGTCCTCTTAGGCTTTTTAGCAATAGCCTTCTTGGATTTGGTGCTATTGGATGTGCCTTACTTAGGCATAGCATCAGCTAGAAGTTTCTTGGCCTTCTTCTTGGGAGGAGCCTTTGCAGATGGCTCATCCTCCTCTTTAGTAGCAGCACCACCAGCCTCCTCTGGATCTTCAGACATAGATGTAGGCCTGCCAGTCACATGGAGTATCCTCTTTCTGGCTCTCTTCTCCCCTGCCTTCTTAGGCATAGACTTCCTTGGGGATCAATGGTCACTATAGCCCTAGCATTCTCATGTGCTCTCATAGCTTCAAAGCTACCATAGACTTTGCTAACAGCTCTCCTCGAAGAAGTGGCTTCAGTTGCAGATTTCTTAGTAGCCTTTTCTTGCTTCTTGGCAAGAATCCCCTCAGGGACAAAGTCTGAATCCTCCTCATCTGAATTCAACTTCTTCTTGGCCCTAGTAGCAGCCTTGGGCAACTCATGGGAGCTGGGGGGGCTTGGATCTGAAAATGAACTAGGCTTTGGGCTTGTGCCTCAACTCATGTCAACACCCTGCTCTGGCAAATTCTGACTGTCCTCAGCATCTGACATACTGACCCTGTGAATAGAGTATAGAAGAGCAGAAGAAGATGAGTCATCACAAAATGAGGCTGGTTTTTGAAAGTTTGAACAATAGATTTTCAAAGTTTTGCATTATGTCAAATGAATATCGGTATAGCCGAAGCAAAATTATCGGAGCTACCGAGACAGACTTCCTCCTTAGCCGAAACTTGGCACCACTTTCGGTGAGACCAAAAGTTGCATTCAGTTTCACCGAGAAATTTCTCAGTACCCCAGATGTCCAAATCGGTGACACCGATTTTCCTGCTTTGGTTCCATCGAGATTCATCAGGCGGACGGCAAAACCCTAAAACTCCACGGTTCTCTAATCTACGGGATTCCTTTTGTGGATAGAAGGCTTTGAAACAGTGGCAAGAAATCATAGAAACCCTAATGTGGAAGATTTGGAGGTTGGAGCGCAAGAGGGGGACGAATCTGTACCCTAGCTTGGTTACGTATCCTCTATGGCGACGACGATGGAGAAGATTTCATCGATGGCCGTGATTCCCAGCGGCGGAGGAGCGTAGGGGGACAAGGGCGATGACTAGGGGTCTTGAAAACGGCAGCTTAGGGTTCTGAGGTGCGCCGTTTGAGGATGAATTTCAAAGCGTCGGGGTCCATAGTATATATACCCACCACTGCGGTGACGCGGATTCTATATTGTCGGTGTCACCGAGTTCCTCAACTATCAGTTGATAGGGAAACTCGATGTAACTGAGAATATGGAATCGGTAGTACCGAGATAGAAAACCAGAGCAACCCTAGGAATTCGGTGAGACCAAGATTTTGGGGTTGGTTCCACCGAGATGCACATGGGAGATTTTAATGGTCAGTCCTTGTCGATACGGAACTCCGAGTGCTCCACACATAGAGGGATCGAAAAGCACTTGTTCAAATTTTGTGATGCAGCATGAATAGAGTATGAGGTGAAAATCATAGATAGATAAAGAGTGGACCTAGGCATTCTTGTCCATACAATGGGCAAAAGATAAATCAAAGACCAAATAGGAACAATTGGATGTCCTCGAATGAGAAAATAAATGCAGACCAACAAGCTCACACAATAAGATGTCAAATGAAATCATGAAAAACATGCACAAACACTCTAGCTTCTAACAAGCACTTGGGCGATGATGAAGTCATCTATATATGAGTATTTTGACTTAGGAGCCAAGTAAGAATACTTGGTCATAGGTCATACTCATCATTTAAGCACAAGTGGGGTTACCACTTTTACATAAAGCATTTAATGTTGTCACATAGGAAGAGATGCTTTGACTCAAGTCTTAGAGTAAAGCTCCCCCTTGATGTGACATACCCCCATAAGAGGGATAAACTAACCTTGGGTTTTATCGATGAAGACTTCATTTTGGTGAGGTAGTGGTGGATGCTCAAAGTTGATGAAGATCACCAAGAGTTGGGAGCATCCTTGTTGTTTCCTTACTCTTCTCACCTACATGGGTTAGTCCCAAAACACAAGAGACAAATACAAGGATATCTATGGACATGGAGTGCAAAGCATGTGTGATGATGTCCATTGATTTGTTGATTACCTTGTCCCTTACTTACCTTTAAGGGAATGTGTGACTCCTTGAACTATTGCATAGGGTTGATGTTGATTGAAAATAGATATTGCCAATAATGAATGTGAGTGAATTTAATTGGCGAAGTCACCCCTCAAGAACTTTCTAGTTCTTCTTCTTGGGGACCCACATCAAGTTGATGGGGATCCTCGGTGTTGAAGTAGCACTTGTAGAAGTTGAGCTTGTAGTAGCCTTGGGAACCCACTTCACCAAAGCTTGGGATTCATCTTCATAAGAGTCAAAGTCCTCTTGAAGCTTGTTCTTGCCCTTGAGCTTGGTGTCTTGTGGTGGAAGGTCATCTTGAGCTTTTGTTCCCTTGGGATGACTATTTTCTGTGAGAGCCTAGCTTAATAAGAATGATAGACTACTCATATCAACAAGGAATTCCTTCTTTTCCGGGAGCCCACTCGAAAAGAACTCCAAAGTTAAGCATGCTTGGCTTGGAGCGATTCTAGGATGGGTGATCGACCGGGAAGTTGCTCCCGGGTGCGCATGAGTGAGGACAAAGTGCGTAGGAAAGACTAGTGTTGGTCTGTGGGGCTAGTCTAGATCCCGCCAGGCGTAACGGGGTGTTACAATTGGTATCAAAGCCGACCCTTGGGGTTACACGGGCATGCGCGGGTCAGGTGCACGGGCATGTGGCGCATGGCATGTGTGGCCCGTCATGGCACACAACATGGCACATGTGCCGGACAGGACATGCATACGTGTGCCAAAAGGGAACGTTCCTAATGGGCCGACGAGGACGTTGGTTCCTTTGAGTGGGGGTGTATGTGAGAGCCTGGCTTAAAGGAATGATAGACTACTCATATCAACAAGGAATTCCTTCTTTTCTGGGAGCCCACTCGAAAAGAACTCCAAAGTTAAACGTGCTTGTCTTGGAGCGATTCTAGGATGGGTGACCGACCGGGAAGTTGCTCCCGGGTGCGCATGAGTGAGGACAAAGAGCGCAGGAAAGACTAGTGTTGGTCTGTGGGGCTAGTCTAGATCCCGCCAGGCGTAACGGGGTGTTACATTTTCATAATTCTCCTTTTGAGGAACAAACTTTGGATTGGGGTGTTGACCTTCTTCCCACTCAACTCCATTTGCGTTGAAGTAGCCTCCTTTTGAGGAACACACTTGGGATTGGGGTATTGACCTTCTTCCCACTCAACTCCATTTGTGTTGAAGTAGCCAACACCACGATTCTTCCGGTATCCTCCATGCTTGCGTACAATCTCCTCAAATTGTTTGCACCCTTCAAGACTCTTGTAGATACCTTTCTCTATAATCCCTTTCAAGAGTTCATTTTCTTGCTCAAGTGTAAATTGGCTAAGAGAAGAGTTAGTGGGATCAAGAGAACTAATAGAAGCAATATCATTGGATTTATCAATTTTATTGGTACTAGTTGAAGAACCTTTCTTTCCTTTGTTACTACTTTGATTAGACTTAACTTGAGGCATGAATGTAGATAAGAGAAGTTCTTTGGCTAGATAAGAGGAAGTCTTCTTTCGAAGATTGGCATTGATAGCTTTAAGGAACTCATGCTCTTGCTCTAAACTGACCTTCTTGAAGCGTAGCTTCTCAAAGCGTAGCTTCTCAAAGCGTAGCTTCTCGAAGCGTAGCTTCTCATGTGTCCTTACAAGCTCTCTATGATCTTCTAGAGTTGACTCATGAGCTAACTTAAGAGTTTTTAGTTCTTCAGTTAGTCATTTTATTTCCAACTTATCATCATCACATGACTTATCTATACTAGAGTGAATACTAGCAAGTTTATTTTGACTATCATTACTAGTTTTGTAAAATAGTAAGTCATCTTCAATTAACAAGTCATCTTCATCACTATTGAAATCAAGATACTCAGGGTGTGATACCTTGGGGCCTTTAGCCATGAAGCAACTTCCACTCCCTTCATTTGGTGAATCAAATAGATCATAGGAGTTGGTTTTCACTAGTTCAATTCCGGCAACAACTTCATCTTGACTATAGTCGGAGTTGGAGTGATAGCTTCTCTCGGAGTGATTGTTGGAGTCGGAGCCAGAAACCCATTCACCAACATGAGCTTGATGTTTCCTTCTTGAGTAGCTCTTGGTGTACTTGTCCTTCTTCTTCGAGTCCCTACTTCTCCTTGAGGGTCTTCGTTCATAATGATCATCTTTACTCCTTCTCTCTCTTCCAGGTGACTCGTCTCTTGAGCTTCGTCTTCTTGGTGACTCTTCGCTTCGTTTGTAAGGAGTCGTGCACTCATTGGAGTAGTGTCCGGGCATCCCACAATTGTAGCAGTTTTGGTCACGACTTGACGAACGCTTCTCTTCATGTCTTGAGTTGGAGCTATGATCTTTGCTTCTATTCTTGTAGAACTTGTTGAATTTCTTGACCATGAGGCTTATCTCTTCATTTGTGACAAGGTTGTCGCTTGAGGTAGCGGGAGCATCGCTTGTGGCTTTGTAAGCACCACTAGACTTGTGGTGAAGCTCTTCCTTGTCTTTGAGTGTCATCTCATGAGCAATAATTCTACCAATCACTTCCGTTGGTTTGAGATCTTTGTAGTTGGGCATCATTTGGATCAATGTGCAAACGGTGTCACATCGATCATCCAAAGCTTTAATAATCTTCTTGATGATGAATTTGTTTGTCATTTGTTTGCTTCCCAAGCCAGCAATCTTGTTGGTGATGAGAGCTAGCCTAGAGTACATCTCAGTGACTCCTTCACCATCCTTCATCTTGAACTTGTCATGTTGACCTTTAAGAACATCTAACTTGGATCCTCTCACGGACTCAGTTCCTTCATGCATATCAACCAAAGTATCCCAAATCTCTTTTGCGTGTTCAAGATGGCTGATTTTGTTGAATTCTTCGGGGCATAGGTAGTTGAAGAGAATGTCACATGCTTGAGCATTGAGTTGCAACATCTTCAATTCATCCGCAGTCGCTTCACAATCGGGTTCCTTTCCTTCCGCAAAGAATTCACCTTGCAAGCCAACACGAACAACAGCCCAAACGGCAGGATTATGACCAAGCAAATGCATTTCCATTATGTGCTTCGAACTAGCAAAATTTGTGCCATCAAAGTACGGACCTCTACGGTGATAATTTCCCTAACTAGACGCCATACTTCTCCTAGGTTGTGAAACCAATGCAATGGAGACCAAAGCTCTTATGCCACTTGTAGGATCGAAAGTAGGTCTAGAGGGGGTGATTAGACTACTTGACCAAATAAAACTATGCTTTTTCCCAATTTTAATTCTTGGAAAATTTTAGCATTCATAGCATGTCAAGTACACCCTACACATGCATGTCTAAGAGTATAGCAGCGGAAAGTAAAGACATTGCACATGTAAGTAAAGAGAGGGTAAGGAAAGCAAACACAAGTGATGACACGAAGATTTTTCCCGTGGTTTCGATAGGTGGTGCTATTGTACGTCCACGTTCATGGATTCTTCAACCCACGGAGGGTAACGGTCACGAGATTCCATGGAGGGATCTACCCATAGAGGGTTCCACGAAGAAGCAACCTTGACTATACCATGACGGCTTTCGTCCATGAAGTACTAGCCTCACTATGGGTAGATCTTCACGAAGTAGGCGATCTCCTTGCCCTTACAAACTTCTTGGTTCACTCCACAACATGAATTAGGAGGCTCCCAAGCGACACCTAACCAATCTAGGAGGCACCACCCTCCAAAAGTTAATAGGCTCGGTAATGACGATGAACTCCTTGCTCTTGTGCTTCAAGATGATAGACTCCTCAACACACAATCACTCTCTCACAGATTTGGCTTGGTGGAACAGATGGTATTGGTGGAAAGCAACTTGGGGAGGCTAGAAATCAAGATCCATATGGTTGGAGTGGAAGATCTTGATCTCAACACAAGGGTAGGTGGTTCTCTCTCGGAACATTTGATAGGATAGGTATGGAATAGTTCTGAGTGCTTCTATTTCAAGTAGGTGGTGGTGGAGGGGTATATATAGGCATCCCCAAAAATCCAACCGTTACACACAAAATGACCAACTCGGTGACGTTGATGTGTTAATCTTGGTGGTACCGAAGTGACCAAAAGGTGGCAAGTTTTGAATCTCGGAGGGACCAATATAGGAATCTCGGTTGCACCGATAAGGTGACCAGTGGTCAGATTTCCAATATCGGTGACGCCGACCCAACAATCTCGGTGGTACCAAAAATGTGAATTTGCATAACAGAAAGTTGGCAACCTAAACTCGGTGGCACCAGTATGGAATCGGTTGCACCGAAGTGGCTAGGGTTTGGTTGAGTCTATCTAGGTTCTAGAATCAGTGGCACCGGGATAGGAATGTTGGTTGCACCGATTTTGAATGTTTGGCTATGGACAGACTTTGGTGGGAGAGCTTGTGGGTGTTTTTTGTGAATAACACTTGTGCATGTATGAGCATTTTGGTCACAACAAAACCTTACCCCCTTTTAATAGTATTGGCTTTCCTATGGACTCAAAGTGATTTCTCACAAATGTAAAATGTAGAGTCCTCTTGCTTGAAGCTTGGCCAACCTATTTGTTTGCATCTTGGGGTAATTCCACAATCCTTTTGCCATCCCTATCATTGAAATTTTTGTGAAATATACTTGGTGGAAACATTAGTTCAATGACTTATATGTTGTTATTAATTACCAAAACCACCAAGGGAGCAAATGTGCTTTCATCCTCAGCCTCCTCCTGATTTGAGGAGGTGGGGGTATCCTCGGATGCGGCATCAGGTTGGTCCCTGATGCGGATACCAGCCTGGCCTGGTTTCTTATTCTTCTCTTTTTTTGTGGGAGCCTCATAAGGCTTTAACACGAGCATTTTCGCTAACAGCCCGGTCCTCTCATCTTCGGGCTGAGGCGTCGGACTGTTAATTTGGATGGCTTTCTTCAGCCATCTATGCAAATGCAGATCGGGAAAGGGGTTATGAAATCTCCTTCTGTAATGGAGCCGACCAAGCTAGGATGTATCATACCTCGGATTCGGGCTTGGCGGCGTGCAGACCCTTGTCCTCCTTCTCGGATGGACTGCTCTTCTGTGATTTGAAGAGGGCCTTCCACAACTTCTCCCACGTAGTGCGGAAGAGATACCGGACTATGGGCTCTGCATCGAATTGACAAGCCCACAAGGGAGTATCCCAACGCTGGCAAGGGAGGATAAGTCTTCGAAGTATCACCTGGACCACAACGGTCTACTTGGTGCCCTCCTCGACCATGGAGCGGATGCGCTTTTGCAGGTCACTCACCTCCTTGCCCTGTCCCCAGACGAAGCCCTTTTCGAGCCATGAAGCCAGTCTGGTGGGGGGACTGGATCTGAATGCGGCGAAGGGATGTTGACTTTCTTCTGGTGGTTCGGTGATGTAGAACCACTCCTTCTGCCACCCCTTAATGGTGTCAATAAGGGTGCCCGACGTCCACCCAACGCGGGTGATCTTGCCGATGATAGCCCTGCTGCAATCCACATGCTTGCCACCGACGCACTTGGGCTTGATGTTGAACACCTGAAGCCAAAACCCGAAGTGTGGCTCGATGTGCAGGAAGGCCTAGCAAACGAGGATGAATGCTGAGATGTGCATGATGGAGTTCGACGGGAGGTCATGGAAGTCGAGGTCGTAGAAGAACATCCACCCCCTGACAAAGGGGTGGAGAGGGAAGCTCAACCCCCTGATTGTAATGTCCAAGATGTGCGCCTATCCTTATTAAGGCATGGGGGCCTCGACAGGCATAGAGGCGCATCTCGTTGTTTCGCAAGTGCGGTAATTCATTGCATACATTTATGAAAATAGAGTATATGAGTTGGCTTACACTCGCCACAAGCTAAATTACAATTCACTCAATATTCAATCATCATAGAGAAGGCAGGGTCCGTCTACGGACGAAATCAAACGAAGAAAAGAAGCAATGAAAAATGCCTTGCTATCCCACAGATCACGACCATGGCCACTCTACTCATCGGGGTATGTGACATACATCCTTCCACGTTCTTCATCGTACTCCCACTGGAGCTGGAACGCATCATCTGGCACGAACTCATCAACACATGCACCTGTGTTGTTGTAGTAAACTGTGAGCCACAGAGGACTCGTCAATCATGTAACCCGGGTACCGAAGCTATGTAAGCTTATGGGTAGGATGGGGGTAATTGTTGAGTTTGTAGCAAGCACTAAGCATTATATGGTGGCTATCTTATAAGAACATAAAAATATGGTGGTCTACGTAAGATGATCGTATACTACCATGATCACTAAGTGATCCGGAACACCTACTTACGTCAAACATAACCCCACTGTGTTCTCTCTCGGTTCAAGTTCACGAGCAGAGATGATCACGGATATGCACACAGTTGATGTATTTTATTGGAGTTTACTTCATGTTATCTATAACCTGGTGTTAAACAAAATATCCAAGTTGCCACATAACCGCGGGCACGGCTTTCCGAAAGATTTAACCCTATAGGAGTGCTCCAACTAATCCATCACAAATTAACCACACTCCACAGAAATAACCTCGACCACGGATCCCGTGATCATCCTAGGCAATTCCAAAGGAAAACCGACACCTCGAGATAGCCCGAAGAAGATCAGAGTTCCTCACGCAAGCCATTCAAGAAAGGTAAAACAAGTCTAGCAAGATTGCCCGACGTGTCGACAAACCTGATAAGAGCCGCATATCTCATTCTCAGGACACGGCCAGATAAGCACAGCATACAGTGGCCTGATAGAAATCTCCCGAGTTGCCCCGGGTTGGCCCCGCACACGGCTCTAGTTTGTACCAAAACTCATGAGGAGCACTGGCCCAGGTTGTTGATTAATTATCCACGGGGTTGCAAAGCCCTATGCAATTTTATTAAGTTGTTTAAGCAAATAGTACCAATGTTGGGTCTTCCCAGACAGGTTTTAATCTCAACCGAATAATCAAGGGGGTCCCCATAATAATCCCGAGCATGTTAGAGCGCAAAATATGGAAACATAACACCAGTAACAAGTAACTATGGCGGTAAAAGTGGAACAAAACACCGAGCAAAAGGCCAAGCCTTCCACCATACCAAGATATATATATATGTGCATTAAATTAAATAGTATAAAATATTGTGATATCTCCAGATATCCATGTTATCACATGGAAACAACCTGCACCTGCACCTGCATCTAAGAACGCTATAAGAGGGGACTGTGCAGCGGTAACTTAGCCAAACAGGGTTTGCTAGGTAGTGGAGGGTTAGAGGCTATCATGGCAATGTAGGAGTCTTGACATTCAAGTGGTAGGTAATGCAAATGTAACGATAAGAGCGAGACATCTAGCAAAGCAAAATAGTGTCGGGATCCGGGTACAATCATCTTGCATGTTGGTTCTTCAGAGGGACAAAGAGCTAGGTCCTCGTAGTGGTACTCTCCTGGATCCTCATTCTCAGGTTCAACACTCGCGTCTACCCAAGGGAAACATCAACAATAAACAAACAACCAAGGTGCAATGCACAAACAATATGATGCATGATCCATTTGAAGTATTTAACATGGCAATCCTAAGCTAGTCAAGTTTCCCATGCAATAGTTAAGTTATTTAGAATTCTGGACAGAACCTCATGTTAAGTTGTTTGAACATGCATGATCATGGAAAATATGGATGCTTCATGCAAAATTGATGCAAATGCATATGAAGAATGTAAGAAACAGAGTAACAGTTTTCACGATATGCTCACGGCAAGGTACGGAGACAAAATACAAGACATGGAAGGCTAAGGGCAATTCCTTGGTATTCCAAGGTAGCCACTCGTTAGGAAAGGAAAAAACAACCACAATAGAGCCAAAGATCAATCCAAACAATGGAGCATAGCTCCCACAAGTCACAAAACACTAACACACACCATCTGTCCAAAACAGCAACATAGCAACGTACACAGCCAATATCTAGAGCTACAGGATGTTTCCAACCTCAAACAAAGTATGTATAGAAACTACAAAACATGCTTATCAAATCATCCAACAACACAACCTGGAAAGGAAGCATGGATCACATTTTCTAGGGACTTAGTGGAAATCACAGTTTTCTGGAATCTGAGTTAAGTTGATAGCAAATTGACAGCAGAAATTAATGATGCTAGAGGACACCTCATGGCATGAAAATTAACAGGATGGTAGAGCACAATGTCTACTACGAAATACTAGCACTGAGCTTGATCTAAAACACAATAGAGCACTTGGTAGCATCCACTCATCATGGCATAAAAATAACAGCAGATTCTCAGACTTAGAAATATTTAGCATGTTGAAAACAGCAAAATTTAGTTAGCTACTTTGGAGCAAGAATCCCACTTATATACAAGTTCATCATGTCAAAAGAAAATACCATGGCATAATACTCATGAAACACTACCACTTTCATGTTATCACAAATATCATAGCATGCATGGATTAATTCTAACTAAAATGACAAAATGGCATATTGGGATAAAATGAAATTTTGTAATACTTTCTCAAATAACAAAACCAATTGCATCAATAGATTCCTTGGGAAATTCTACCCCAATTTCATATATCACACTCATATATTGCAGTAGAAGAAATGCCCACAAACCCACATTGCAAATAGCACCAAAACTTGAAACAACCTATAAGTCAAAACTTACCTAAAATGCTCATTGCCAAAAATGGCCTAGTCTAGATCTGAACATTTTAGAAATGAAATTAATCTAATAAACATAAAAAACAATAAAATGAAATGAAAACAAATGCAAGGAGGGGACCCAACTCGCATAGACACCAGGGCCCCTCCATGTGGATGACAAGTGGGCCATGGGCCCACTAAGATTCACACACACAACACGCACACACACACTCACAGCACACTGGATCCAACTGCCCACAGGGGATCCACCTACCACCCACACACACACCACACACGCACATAGGCACACTGGATCCTCCCTGGCCGCACGGGATCCGCCTCACATCTCACTGAGACGCACAAAACAGAAAAGAAAAGGGGGAGCGAGGGGGATCGAACCCGCGACCTCACGGTCCTCCCCGAGTCGATCGACCACTGCACTACGCAGCGACATCTGACTGAAGGGGGGTTGCTCCTCTACTACTAACTGACGACGTCGAACTCTGACGAAACTGAAGAAAACACAGCAGCGACAAGCGTGGCGGCGACGTGATGCACCGGAGGACTCCGATGACCAAACGAGCGGCGGAGGCTTCCACTGGATGCCCTGCTCCTGCCCGCACATGCACACACCATCACAGCCACCTTAGGTGAACGAAATCGACGCCGGTGACGACAAAGAGCGACGACGGCGGAGACCTACGGCAAGCTACGCATGACGATGCTACAGGATGGGAAACGGTCGGGGCATCGCGAAAATGGAGCCCTAGGAGCAGCAGGAACTCGCACGCTATGCACGCAAGCATGGGTTCAACGGAGCACTCATCGACGACGAGGTTCGACAGCGGCGAAACGCTCTACACGCGAACATGCACTACACGAGGCAAGAGGGCTCAGGATCTAGTGAGGAGGGACGAGGAACTCACAGAGATGGCGCCCGCGCAGCTAATTGAGCTCGAGGGGGATCGACGGTGGTGAATCGTTGCGGCGGAGGAGCTCGGTCGGAGGGGAAGAAATTGAAGCAGAGGCGTGGCCTTTGCATCCCACGAGGAAGCAGAGGATGTCGGGGAAGGAGAGGATGCTGGCGAGGCGATCCCGGCGCTTGCCTGCTCGAGGGACTCACCGGAGAGGCTCCCGCGACGGCGAGCTCCTCTCTGAACCTCTCTAAACTCTCCCTTACCTGAGATGAAAGAGGAGAGGTGGGTGGTGGCGGCGCGAGGAGAGAGAGGGAACCCTAGGGGTGCGGCACGAATGTCGAGGGGGCTAAATAGGCAAGGGATGACGGCATTTTGACGTTTGCGCCAACGGAGGAGGCCACGTGCTCTGCTCCCTCTCTCTATTGACTGACGGAGCAAGGAGACGGGGCAGGTCACTGCTAGTGTGCTGCTAGGCTGGCTTCGGGTAGGCTAGCTGGGCCGCAAGGGTGGAAAAGGCCTAGACGCACACTGATGGTTTTCCCTTTTCAAAAATAAAAGGCAAGAAACAAAATACCCCCAGACAAAAGAAAAAAAATTTGAGCAAAACAAAATACCAGTAGGCTTGGGAAAATACACCCTATTTAATAAAAATGACAAGTGGATTTTTAAGGACAGAAAAATTAAATACTTTGAATTAAGAAAACTTGTTGTTTTTGCAAGAAGGGTAATTCAAATAATGTTTCATGAGAGAAGAGCACTTCTACCCTATTTGAATAAATACCCCCAATGAATAGAACATTTTTAAAGAATTTTTAACACAAGAAATATCACAAGTTGCAAATGGAGTGATTTCAAAGTTCAATTTGAGAGGGTTTGCAAAGAAGAAAGAAGAAGAGGATAAGCACACTCTTGCACACTCACATCATGCTATCATCAAACACCACATCACATGATCCTGTCAAACACCACATCACATGCACATCACAACAATCCACTCAACATGTAAAATGCCATGATGACATGATGCCCATGATGCAACACAAAATGACAAGGACCAACTCATGAATATCATAACAATGAGGGTCACACATGAAAGATTACACATCCAAATCTTACATGGAGGCCCCTGGAGCACTTGGGTTGTTACATTGATGAAGTGGGGGATGAACACCACCCTTTCGCCTTGCTTGGGGGTGGGGATCACTTGGCCCTCCTCCGCCACGTGGTTAGGGATGTTGATGGGGCGGTATCCGGCTTTCTTGAGGTCTTGGATGTCCTCATCGGTCACCGTGGAGGCCTCCAACTTGTCGTTGGAGCCGGAGTCCGTCATTGGTGAGCTCGGAAGGGGGAAGCGGAAGATTTGGATCTGGGCATCGAAGGCTCGGAGGAATGGGAGGCAGCAGAAGCGGAAGGAGAGCATGAATAGTCGCATGGGTTTTCTTTCCCTTTTATGAAGCTTATCGTTTAAGCCCCCTCCACCGTGCCGCGAATCCCTCCACTTCCTGAGATGTGTGTATAGTTGCGCATGCATGATTAAACATATCCCGTGTGAAATGGAGCATGATCTGTGCGTTGATAGATCATGCTGATGGAACAGCCTCCAACCGCGCATCGAGTTCCTGTAACTGGCCTAGCAGTCATGGAGGGCCGTGACCTTTCGTCAGAGAGGTCATCAAGGAACTTTATCTTTTCCTCCCTGATGTTTTGCCTTCAAAGCCAGCTTTTTTCACAGTATTCGGATGTGCCGCTCTTCGGAAGTTGTTTTTCATCGGAGGCCAAACTCTGTTCGGCGAAAGGGAACTTACCTCGCAAGCAGAAGACTTTGTTCGTGAAGCAACTGAAGATGAATACCCTTGGCGTTGGAGGAAATTTCGGGGGCTACTAAGGGAGTCCTGGATTAAGGGGTCCTCGGGAAGCCGGCCTATTCTTATGGGTCGGACTATATGGGCTACTTACCGAACATGGGAATATTTGAAGGCTCATTCTCCAAGATGGAAGGTTCAGGAAGCATGGCTTGCACTCCATGTTTGATGTAGAAAATAGGCATGTTTATCTCTTCGGCATATAACCGACCATGTGTAAACCCTAGGCATCCTCGGCGTCTATATAAGCCGGAGGCTTTTAGGGTATAGGGACAGAACAACTCATCTAGGGTTAGCTATTCGATCTCGAGGTAGATCAACTCTGTAACCCCTCATATCATCAATACAACCAAGCAGGACATAGGGTATTACCTCCATAGGAGGGCCCGAAGCTGGGTAAACCTATGTCCCCTTTGTCTCATGTTACCGTCGATTCTAGTCTCACAGTTCGGGACGCCCTACCCGAGATTCGCCGGTTTTGACACCAACACCCCCTCTCTACGGTGCATCCTAGCCTCTATTTATAGTGCCTCGGGTCCTCTTACCTCGTCGCTTTGTCGGGAAGGGATCCCACAATGGCCAAATTCAAATGGGGAAAAGAGTACATCTCTATCCTGACGAAAGGTGGTCTTCGCCTGCAAATTAGCTATTGGTGATGTAGAGGTGGGCTCGGCGATGACATCCGTCATGCTGGCTCATGGTCGTGGTCTTGTTGCACCGGAATGGAAACCTTTGGGCGGTGCTTTGTCAACCCACGTACGTCCTTGCTCCATTTGCACCAAAGGGGAAACTGTACCGCCTGGCACGCTGGCGCCCGCCTGTCCTTCCTTACATCACCCTTGGCCTCCCGAGGCCAGGTGCTGCATAGAGATCTCTGCCGCTCCGGAGGGGCCTGAGGGGGACCATCCTTCGCAGGTCTTGCTGCTGCCTTCCTTGCGAGCTCAAGGCTCTCACGATGGCCTTGTCTTGAGTGGGGGTCGCGCGAGTCGTGCTTGGTTGACGAGGTGGGCCATTCCCTAGGCTGCAGGCAGGCAGGTCTGGGTACCCTCATTCCCAGATCACCGACAGTAACCAAGGGATTCGAAAAGCATGACATTTTCCATGTGTCGCTCCCTTGAGATAGAAACTCTACCTAGTCCCAATACATTGCGGATGTTCTTGTCAGCAAAGACAATGTGGTCTTTTGTTTGAGGTCGAAGAGTTTGCTCCATCAAAAGGCTTCGATCAGCAGTAATGTGACTCGTGCAGCCACTATCCATGATCCATTAAGTGGCATTGGATTTGTCTTCTTGCATTGAGAATTAGTATGGTTCACCAAGGCATGCAACAGTAACATGCATTGATGAGTGATACGGTAGTGCATATTGATAGAAGACATTAGACGATATGAATGATAACATTTGCATTAATTGTCTTGCGTCCAATCAAGATAGTTTTCGAGTCTCTAGAGATAATCTTCGGGATAGGCTTCTTCCTATCTGGAGACCCGATGTTGCATGAAGATATTAGTTCTTCTTAACCACCCACATGCGAATGGGGGGCTCAGAAGCAATGAGTCATAAGGCAGCATCAGAGAATTTGGGCAAAGATGCCCTAATAGCACATTTCATATGAGGGTTAGTGTACTCAAATGAATAAGCTGAGAAATTCTTGGTTGGCTGAACATAACGGTTCATGCCATAGTGCACATATTCATGTGTCATTTGAGTCCTTCCCTATGAAAAAGATTTGTTAGAGTGATCGTATGAAGGCCTTTGTCTTCTTGAAGACATCGATCTGGGGTTTTTCTTCTTCTTGAGAGATGTCGTCATGACATTCACATGAAGCTTCTGAAGAAGACTTTTGAGAACCCAGATCTTCTTCAAAGGAGAACCATTCCTGCAGTTAGTGCCAATAAATCTGGCAAACACTTCACCATTTTGGCATTTGAACAGTTTATAGTTGGAATCAAACAATTCATCAATAATGAGAGGATTCGTACAGTCGTAGCCAGATAATGTAGAAGGATCAACTGAGGGACCTTTCGCAGCAACCCATGTGGTTTTGGGGTACTGCTTAGGTGTCCAGTACGATCCATCAACATTGAGGTTTCTTTCAAAAACAACAACCTCTTTCCTAGGATTTTTGTTCAGTATAGTCTTCTTCAGGACATCACAAAGAATCTGATGTCCTTTCAGACTCTTGTACATGCCAGTCTCAAGCAATGTCTTCAACCTGTCATTGTCATTAGTGATAGAAGTGGCTTCCTCAGATGAGGGGTTAGGTGCCGCAGATATAGTTGAAGATAGAGCATTTTCAGAAACCTTAGAACATTCAGCAGTAGAGTCATTAGCTTCACAAGCAATGCATCTTAAGCATGGAGCATCAAATTCATCCTGAGCGGTACTGATCTGTTCTGCTAGGAGTGAGTCGTTTTCCTTCCATAGGTCATCAAGTGCTTCCCTCAACTTCTCAAGATCAATCTTTTTCTGAAGATATTCAAGAGAAAGCTTCTCATGATCAGTTGAGAGGGCATCATGACGATTTTGGAGATCCTCAAACCTTGAATGAAGACTACGCATGTCTTTAGCCATAGTTTTGTTCAGACTCATCTCTTCGCGTAACAGGTCATTGCTTTTCTATAGAGTAGATTGCATTTTACCCATAGCATTTTGTTGCTTGGTGGCAATTTTTATATGTTTAGCATAGCTTAGTTTCATGTCATTATCAGATTCAGCTTCAGATTCAGATTCATGACGTGAGGACTTTGAGGATACCTTGGAGGCTTTCGCCATGAAGCAGTAGGCTGGAGTAGTGTCTCATAACTGGCTTCGGCGTTGAAGGAGCCATTGTCTTCAGGTTCGAAGACAGACGTAGAAAGATAAGCCGAAGCCATTGCTAGTTGCTACCTCTTGAGCATGCGTTGGTTTTCCCTTGAAGAGGAAAGGGTGATGCAGCAAAGTAGATAAGTATTTCCCTCGGTTTTTGAGAACCAAGGTATCAATCCAGTAGGAGGAGCAAGCAAGTCACCAATGGATGCACCTACACAAATAATCAAACTCTTGCACCCAACGCTATAAAGGGGTTGCCAATCCCTTCACGGTTATTTGCAAGGATTAGATCTGATAGAGATAGATGTAACGAGTGAGGAAAGTAAAAGGTAAATAAATTGCAGTAAGTATAGACCTGAAAACATATGATGGAAAATATACCTGGGGGCCATAGGTTTCACTAGAAGCTTCTCTCTTGAAGGCAAATATCATGGTGGGTAAACAAATTACTGTCAAGCAATTGATAGAAAATCGAATAAGCATGTAGTTATCCAAGGCAAAAATCATGCATATAGGCATCACGTCCGTGACAAGTAGACCAAAATGATTCTGCGTCTACTACTATTACTCTCCACATCCACCAACTCCTTCCTGCATCTAGAGTATTAAGTTCATGAAGAACAGAGTAACGCATTAAGAAAGATGACATGATGTAGAGGGATAAACTCAAGAAATATGATGAAAACCCCATCTTGTTACCCTTGATGGCAACAATACAATACGTGCCTCGCTACCCCTACTTTGTCACTGGGTGAGGACACTGCAAGATTGAACACAAAACCAAGCACTTCTCCCATTGCAAGAATTACCAATCTAGTTGGCCAAACCAAACCAATAACTCGAAGAGACTTGCAAGGATATGAAATCATGCATATAAGAAATCAGAGGAGATTCAAATAAGATTCATGGATAATCTGAACATAAACTCACAAATCATCGGATCTTGACAAACACACCACAAAAGAGGATTACATCGGATAGGTCTCCATGAAGATCATGAAGAACATGGTATTGAAGATCAAAGAGAGAGAAGAATCCATCTAGCAACTAGCTATGGACCCATAGGTCTATGGTGGACTACTCACGCATCATCGGAGGGGCAATGGAGTTGATGTAGATGCCTTGCGTGATCGACCCCCCCCCCCCCGACTGATTACCGGAAAAGGCTCCAAGATTGGATCTCTCGGGAACGGAGGCTTCCAGCGATGGAAAAGTATTTGTGTGGGTCGTTCTGATGTTGGGGGAATATTTTGGTATTTATAGGCCAAGAATTAGGGTTAGGAGACCTACCAGGAGGCGACAAGCCTGCTAGGCGCAGCTAGGGGGGCGCCTAGCAGGCTTGTGGCACCCTGGCACCTCCCCTGACGTGCACTCCAAGCTTGGATGAGTTGTTTCCTTCCAGTAAAATTCCTTCCGCGGGTTTTATTCCGTTTGGACTCCGTTTAATATTCCATATCTGCAAAACTCAAAAACAAGGAAAATTCAAAAACTCGCACTTGGCTCTAGATTAATAGGTTAGTCCCAAAAATAATATAAAATAGTATATTAATGCATATAAAACATCCAAAACAGATAATATAATAGCATGCAATCATCAAAAATTATAGATGCATTGGAGACGTGTCAGCATCCCCAAGCTTAATTCCTGCTCGTCCTCGAGTAGGTAATGATAAAAACAGAATTTTTGATGTGGAGTGCTATCTAACATATTTATCCAAGTAATATTCTATATGTGGCATGAATATTCAGATCCGTAAGACTCAACACAAAAGCTTAATATTGATATAGAACAATAACATTGCAAGCATATTAGCAAAGCGATTATATCTCTTCAAAATATAATGGCAAAAGAAAGTTATCCCTACAATATCATATGGTCTGGCCATGCTCTATCTTCCCCACACAAAGTATTTACGTCATGCACAACCCCGATGAAAAGTCAAGCAATTGTTTTCACACCTTTATTTTCTCAAACTTTTTCAACTCTCATGCAATACATGAGCGCGAGCCATGGATATAGCACTATAGGTGGAATAGAATATGGTGGAGGTTGTCATGGAAAGGGAGAAGATAGTCTCACATCAACTAGGCGTATCAATGGGCTATGGAGATGCCCATCAATAGATATCAATGTGAGTGAGTAGGTATTGCCATGAAACGGATGCACTACAGCTATAAGTGTATGAAATCTCAAAAAGAAACTAAGTGGAAATGCATCATGAAGAAAAATTCCACTAGCTATGTGAAAGTGACAAAATAGGAGACTTTCTATCATGAAGATCGTGGTGCTAATTTGAAGCACAAGTGTGGCAAAAGGTAGTAGAAATTTCCCTTCTCTCTTTTCTCTCATTTTTTGGCATCTAAGGCCTCTTTTATTCATTTTTTATTTGGGCTTCGTTGGCCTGTTTTATTTTTCATAAAGTCCGAACTCTCATCCCTACTAATAAGGGAATCATAGCTTCCATCATCCTTTCCTCACATGGTACATGCTCTATAAAGAAAATCATCACACTTTTATTTACTTACAACTCAAAAGGAAAATTACAACTTGATACCTATGACAAAATATGACTCTATATGCAATATGGAAGTGATGGTGCATGTCATAAAAGGAAATGGTGGAAGTTGCATGGCAATATATCTCGGAATGGCTATGGAAATGCCATAATAGGTAGGTATGGTTGCTGTTTTGAGGAAATATATATGGTGGCTGTTTTTAGGAAGGTATTTGGTGTCTGTTTTGAGGAAGGTGTTTGTTGCACCGGCGAAAGTTGTGTCGTACTAGAAAGGCTAGCAAAAGTGGAACGGTGAGAGTGTGTATAATCCATGGACTCAACATTAGTCATAAAGAACTCACATACTTATTGCAAAAGTCTATTAGTCATTGAAGAAAATCATTAAATGCGTGCTCCTCGGGGGGGTTGGTAGGAGTTAAGCATCGCGCGCCCCCGACCCTCACACAAAGGTCGACAATCTATAAACAAGTCATGCTCCGACTTCCTTACATAGCGGTTCACCATACGTGCATGCTATGCGAATCACGAGCCTTTACATAAGTATTTTTACTAAATCACAATTTACTTCCTAACATGTCTCTTAACATTACCATCTTTATATCAAAACTTTATGCAAGGAATCAAACTTCTCATAAATACTCAATGCACTTAATATGGAAGTTTTTATTATATCCCTTTTGGATGCCTGTCATATTAGGACTAAATTCATAACCTAGACCAATTAACATGCTGTTTTTAGAAACTCTCAAAATAATATAAGTGAGGTACTAGAGTTCAAGTATTTCTATAAAACGTAAACACCATCGTGCTCTAAAAGATATAAGTGAAGCACATAGAGAAAAATTGCACAAGTCAAAAGATATAAGTGAAGCACATACATTATTCTAATAAATTCATGATTCAGCGTGTCTTTCTCAAAATATGTGTGCATAAAGGATGATTGTAGCAAAGTAACAAGCGAAGACTCATATAATATAAGACCCTCCAAGCAAAACACATATCATGTGGTGAATAAAAATATAGCCTCAAGTAAATATACCGATGAATTGAAGACGAAAGAGGGGATGCCTTCCGGGGCATCCCCAAGCTTAGGCTTTTTGGCATCCTTGAATATGACTTGGGTTTCCATGTGAATCCCCAAGCTTAGGTTCTTGCCTCTCCTTATTCCATAGTCCATCCAATCTGTACCCAAAACTTGAAAACTTCACAACACAAAACTTAACAAAAAACTCGTGAAATCTATTAGTATAAGAAAATAAATCACCACTTTATGTACTGTTGTTAACTCATTATTTATTTATATTTGTGTTATAACTACTGTAATATAACTTCTCCATGGCTCATACCACATGATACAACCCATAGATTCATCAAAATAGGCAAACAACTCAAAGAAAATAGAATCTGTCAAAAACAGAATAGTCTGTAGCAATATGAAAACTTTGTATACTTATGTAACTCTAAAAATTCTGAAAAATTAGGAAAACTTGGTAAATGTATATATAAATTTTTTGTAAAAAAATTCTGATCAATTCGACACTCTGAAAAAATTAGAAAATTCCTGGATTGGGCGCAAAATTTCTGCTTTTCAGCAAGATCAAATCAACAACTACCATAGATCACCCCAAAGGTTTTACTTGGATCAAAAACTAACTAAAACACCAAAACACAATTACAACAGAAGTAATAATGTGGGAAACACACAAAAACAGAAGCAAAAAATATAACATAAAAATAAAATTGGGTTGTCTCCCAACAAGCGTTATTGTTTAACGCCCCTAGCTAGGCATAATGATTTGAATGATGCTCACATAAAAAGTGCAATAGAGCATGATGAATCTCATGAAAAGCACATTTAAGTCTAACACAATTCTTAGTCATAGGTATTTTTTGAGCAAAACAATTTATGGGAGCAAGAATCAACTAGCACAGGAAGGCAAAACAAACATAACTTCAAAACTTTGAACACATAGAGTCGAAACTTGATATTATTGCAATTCCTACAAGCATATGTTCCTCCCTCATAATAATTTTCTGTAGAATCATTAAGGAATCTCACAATATAAATATCACATATAGGATTCATTTCATGATCAATTATAGCATACGTGACATCACCAAAACTTGGGGAACAAAAAATATCATCTTCATCAAGCATAGCATCCCCAAGCTTGTGTTTTTGCATATCATTAGCATCATGGATATTCAGATAATTCATACTAACAACATGGCAATCATGCTTTTTATTAAAGGAATTATCATGAATCACATTATAAATTTCTTCTTTCAATACTTCATCAAAATTTCCAGATTCACGATTTTCAAACAAAACTTCATAGAGATAATCAAGTGCACTCAACTCACTAGCAATTGGTTCATCATAATTTGGTATTTTGGAAATATTAGGAAGTGGATGATGATCCATATCAATAGATTTTTAGCAAGCAAGGATGCAAGCAAATAGAAGGCACATGGCAACACAAGCATACATAGCAACGAAAAGGCGAACAGAAGAAGGGCGAATTAAAAGTAAAATCTTTTAGGTATTTTCTGAAAATCATTTTAGAAGTGGGGGAGGGGAAACGAGAGGCAAATGGAAAATAATGTAAATGCAAGAGATGAGTTTGGGATGGATACTTGTTAGGCTTTATGTGTATCCTCCCCGGCAACGGCGCCAAAAATCCATCTTGCTACCCCTTGAGCATGCGTTGGTTTTCCCTTGAAGAGGAAAGGGTGATGCAGCAAAGTAGGTAAGTATTTCCCTCAGTTTTTGAGAACCAAGGTATCAATCTAGTAGGAGGAACAAGCAAGTCGCCAATAGATGCACCTATACAAATAATCAAACTCTTGCACCCAACGCTATAAAGGGGTTGTCAATCCCTTCGCGGTTATTTGCAACGATTAGATCTGATAGAGATAGATGTAAGAGTGCAGAAAGTAAAAGGTAAATAAATTGCAGCAAGTATAGATCTGAAGATATATGATGGAAAATAGACCCGGGGGCATAGGTTTCACTAGAGGCTTCTCTCTTGAAAGCAAATATCATGGTGGATAAACAAATTACTGTCAAGCAATTTATAGAAAAGCGTATAATCATGTAGTTATCCAAGGCAATGATCATGCATATAGGCATCACGTCTGTATCAAGTAGACTGAAATGATTCTACATCTACTACTATTACTCCACACATCGACCGACTCATGTCTGCATCTAGAGTATTAAGTTCATGAAGAACAGAGTAACGCAATAAGAAAGATGACATGATGTAGGGGGATAAACTCAAGAAATATGATAAAAAACCATCTTGTTACCCTTGATAGCAACAGTACAATACGTGCCTCGCTACGCCTACTATGTCACTGGGTGAGGACACTGCAATATTGAACCCAAAACCAAGCACTTCTCCCATTGCAAGAAGTACCAATCTAGTTGGCTAAACCAAACCAATAACTCGAAGAGACTTGCAAGGATATGAAATCATGCATATAAGAAATTAGAGGAGATTCAAATAAGATTCATGGATAATCTGAACATACACTCACAATTCATCGGATCTTGACAAACACACCACAAAAGAGGATTACATCGGATAGATCTCCATGAAGATCATGAAGAACATGGTATTGAAGATCAAAGAGAGAGAAGAATCCATCTAGCTACTAGCTATGGACCCATGGGTCTGTGGTGGACTACTCACGCATCATTGGAGGGGGAATGGAGTTGATGTAGATGCCCTACATGATCGAAACCCCCTCCGATAGATTACCGGAAAAGGCTCCAAGATTGGATCTCTCGGGAACGGAGGCTTCTAGCGGCGGAAAAGTATTTGTATTGCTCTTTTTGATGTTGCGTGAATATTTGGGTATTTATAGGCCAACGAATAGGGTTAGGAGACCTACCAGGAGGTGACAAGCCTGCTAGGCACAGCCAGGGGGGCCGCACCTAGCAGGCTTGTGGCGCCCTGGCACCTTCCCTGACGTGCACTCCAAGCTTGGATGACTTGTTTCCTTCCAGAAAAATTCCTTCCGCGAGTTTTATTCCGTTTGGACTCCGTTTAATATTCCATATCCGCAAAACTCAAAAACAAGGAAAAAGCAGAAACTGGCACTTGGCTCTAGATTAATAGGTTAGTCCCAAAAATAATATAAAATAGCATATTAATGCATATAAAACATCCAAAACAGATAATATAATAGCATGCCATCATCAAAAATTATAGATACGTTGGAGATGTATCACTATCCAGCAACTTCAGCATCAGATTCCTCCTCGAATGCTTCCTTAGCCTCATAACCAGATTCAGAATGTGAATCCATCTCCTTTCTGATGAAGGCATGGGCCTTTCCTGATGAACTCTTCCTGTGTGACGAAGACTTTGCATATCTCTTCTTCTTGTTGTCACCGGAGTCATAGTTCTTGCTCTTCTTCTTGCGTTCCTTTTCCCATTGAGGACAATTAGCAATGAACTGACCAATTTTCTTGCACTTGTGATAGGTTTGCTTCTTGTTGTCCTTTGAAAACATATCTCCAGATCTCTTGGAATCACGTCTAGAAGATTTAGCATAGCGTTTTGACTTGCCAAACTTTCGAAACCTCCTGACAAGCAAGGCAAGTTCCTTTCCAAAGTCTTCAGCACCATCAGAACTGCATTCGAAGTTGTCTTCAGATGAAGACACAGCTTTGGCCTTCAATGCATGGGAGCTACTGTAGCTTGGTCCGTAGATATCTCTCTTCTCGGCTTGTTGGAATTCGTGGGTGTTCAACCTCTCAAGTATAGCAGCTGGGTTCAAACTCTTGAAGTCAGGTCGCTCTTGGATCATAAGTGCGAGAGTGTCAAAGGAATTGTCAAGTGATCTGAGTAGCTTCTTGATGAGTTCATGTTTGGTGATATCAGTGGCGCCGAGTGCATTCAGCTCATTGGAGATGTCAGTGAGGCGATCAAAGGTGAGCTAAACATTTTCGTTGTCGAGTCTGTTGAAGCGGTTGAACAGGTTGAGAAGCACATCAACACGGGAGTCTATTTGAGATGAGACGCCTTCATTCACTTGGGACAGTCATTCCCAGATTTGCTTGGAGGTGTTAAGTGCACGCACACGGCCATATTGTCCTTTGGTAAGATGACCACAGATGATGTTCTTGGCGGTGGAGTTGAGTTGCGCGAACCTCTTCACATCAGCAGCAGTAACACCTTCACCCACTTCGAGAATGCCCGGCATGATGACATACCATAGGTCGTTGTCAATGGCTTCGAGATGCATGTGCATCTTGTTCTTCCAGTACAGTGGAGACCTTGATTATCCCGATAGTCAACATAGCTAAAACTCCACGATGGTTAAACCGAAACACAGAACAAGGGAGTACCTTGCTCTAATACCAATTGAAAGTGCTAGTTATCGACTAGAGGGGGTGAATAGGCGATTTTTATGAAAGTCTTCGAAACAATGAATGTATTCAAATAATGCGGAAATGTAAACAAGATCAGGTAAGGATATAATCAAGGATCTAGACAAGGCATGCAGTGTAGTGAAGAAATTCAAGCAATCTAAGCATAATCATCATGAATACTAAGATGAGTCGAAAACAAACTTAGATGGTATGAAGATAAAGAGTTGATATGAATGTCTTCGGAGAAATTCATCACGCAATGTTCAAGTAATGACTTCACAGTTCAGAGTAGGAATGTAAGAGAGAAGGATCAAACCAGTTGCTTGACGAAGACACAAGATTTGTTGGACCAGTTCCAGTTGCTGTGACAACTGTACGTCTGGTTCATGACATATGTACACCCGGTGGGTGGAATTCCAGTCTAAAACAAAATGCAGGAAAGAAAAATCCTAAGTGGTGGCAGCTTCGGGCCGGCCCTCCTCCGGTGCTGACGCCTCTGGAGCCGGCGGTGCTCACGCCTCGGGAGCTGGCGGTGCTGGCGCCTCCAGGGCGGCTGAGGTAGAAGCCCCTACCCCCACGTATGAAGCCGGCTCGGACTCGGCATAGTCGTCGGTGTTGGACTCTCCATCGGCCGTCTCGGAGGCGCTCCCCTTCGGGTCGTCCAGGGGAGCCCGTACCGGTCCTCCGGGACCACCACGTCATCCGCCCCGCGCTCCGGGACATACTTGTCCCACGCGGCGAAGGACACGAGGTCGCTCGCCCTCACCAACAGCTCGTCGGCCACTGCCACCAACTCCGCGTCGGTGTCGGCATGCTAGGCCGTGAGCAAACCCAAGTCTAGCTCGGGGTACCACGACCTGGCAATGCGGAGCGCCATGCCCGCATCGGCGCGTGCCGCGGAGGCCCTCCAGGCATTCACCCGCGCAGTCCCAAACTCCATCCACCTCGACAGCCGGTTCATGGAGCCCGGTTCCGTCGCGCCGGGCCAAAGGGTGCGAACCAGCGCCAAGCCGGCCGCTTGGACCCGCCTCAGGGCGCGAAGCACCTCCGACAGACGCGCCGCGGCGGCGATCCCCACCTCGTCCAGGGTCCAGGGGCAAGCGGCCCAACGGCCTCTCCGTGCGCCTGTCGGGCCACACGGTAGGCCTCCATGGCCGCCTCCGTGACCTCCTGCGTGCCGGGGAAAAGCCCTAAGAAGAGGACAAGGGATGAGCGGGGAGGCAAGCCAGAAAACCCAGAAGGAAGGCGCGAGAAGAACAAGGCAACAGAAGCTTACCGTGCAGCATCCGATCCACCTCATGCCCTTGCTCCTGCAGCTGCACCTCCCTGGCTGACCACTCCTGGCGTTGGCGCTCGTGCTCGTCCCGAGCCGCCTACGCATCCTCGGCCGCCTTGGCTAGCGTGGCGTCTTTGGCCTCCAGCCTCTCGTGGAGAACTTTCTCCCGCTCCTCCGCCTCCCGACGAAGGGCCGCCCCTTGGTCCACCAACGCTTGGCGGTGGGCCGCCTCGTGCCCCTCCCGCTTCGCCTTCACCTGGTCCGTCTCCCCACGAAGCCGGTCGCGCTCCGTCGTCAGGAGTTCCCGCTCCTCATAAAGACGCACCACCTAGCGCTGGAGGCTGACCGTCTCGGCGTGGGTAGCTTCACGAGAAGAAGTCGCCATTGTCAGAAAGGATTCAGCCCGCCTCCGGGGCAGCCGGCCTGATTCCCGGGGGCTACAGCTAGTGGGTGCGCTTGCGCGCCCCCACTGAAAGATCGCAAGAGCAAATACCTCGCAAATCCGCGGACACGACGGCGAGCCGGTTTTTGGCTCCTTGGTACGACCCCAGCAAGGTGTTGTACGTGGCTTCCCGACGGTCATACGCTGCCTGTAAAACAACAAGAGTACACAGCTTTAGGTCGACCCGCCTGCGCGCCAGCCGGCTCGAGCCTCGGGGGCTAGACCCAGTGGGTGCACTGGCACGCTCCCACTGGAAAAGACAGAAAACACCAAGTCAAGAGAAGAAGGAAAGAAGAGAGATCATCGCGACCGCTTGCTCCAAGTTCACCAGCCGGTCATTGGCGGCTCGAGCGTCCTGCAACGTTTGGGCGCGGCAAGCGGCGAACGCATCCACAACGGCGGACACCGCCGCCCCGAGGGCGCTTGACGGTTCGCCAGGGGCCGGGCTACCGGCCGCCACCCAGGTCCGCTGCGGCCGGCCCCCATCCGCGGGTCCTCCCTTGTCGAAGACCGTGATGGGACCGGCCCCTCCTGTCGGCGTCACGCCGGGGGCCGCCGTCGACGCGCTTGCGGCAGCCGTTTCCCCGGCCGTCGCAGCCCTCACCTCCGGCGGCTCCGGGCCGACTCGCCTCCGGTGCCAGCGCCTCTAGAGCCGGCGCCTCCGGAGTCGGCGCCTCCAAAGTTGGCACTTCCGGGGCTGGCGCTTCCGGGGCCGGCACCTCCGCCCCCGGCAGCACGTCGTCCACCATCGGCTGGGTAGCGTCGCAGTCCATCTCCGCCACGTCCTCCGCGGCCTTCGCGCCCGCCTCCGTCCGTCGCCCGGGACCGTGGTGGTCCTTCGACCTCTTCTCCCGGCCGCGGGGGAACGGCTCCCACTCCCCGCCAGCGGTCTCCCCGCTGGTTCCTCGGAGGTGGGGAAATGGCTCCCATGCTCCGCCAGCGGCCTCCCAGCTGGTTCCTCCCAGCTTCTTCGCCACCTCTTCCCATGGGCGGAGCTCCTCGGCACGCCACTCCTGCTCGGCCACCTCAAGGTCGAGCCACGCCTGGCGCTCCCTCTCCTCGGTAGCCGTCAGCGGTGCTGCCCTCTTCGTCCTGCCACCCGGGGTCCTTCCCAGGGCGCGTGCCTCCCTGGTAGCAACGAAATAAGGGACTGGAGGGAATACGGAACGGTCCAAGGTGGAGGAGGAGATGGACTTACCCGGCGACGACGGGGACCGCCCTCCTTGTCGGTCCTGCCTGGGCGACCCTTTGTTTCATGGTGGCAGCCGGCCGTTTCCCCTTGCCGTCCGCGTCCAGGCCTCCCTGGCTGGAGCAGCCGCTGGCTCGAGGTTGGCGCCTCCGCGGCGCCGTGACCTCGTCCTCCGAAGTTTCGAGCTTCTCCAGAGCCTCTGCAACACGCGACTTCTCCGCCTCAGCGTCATCATCGGTCCAGTCCCGTAGGTGCGCCTGGGGAGGAGACTCACCTGTCGATTCGGCCTCTTCAGTCCCCTCTGTCTCCGTCTCCACGTCGCCGGCTTCGAATGCGCCGGCTCGCTCAGAGTCAGTGGGCTCCATGTCATCGGCATCCTCGACCTCCTCGGGGTCCGACTCTGCCGTGTCGGGGGCCGGTTCCCCGTAGTTCTGCAGCAGCGGGAAAATCTGCGGGCGGGCCGGGTGGCGCGCCATTAGGACAAAGGGGGGAGCGGCGCCGCCTCTGAAAAAGATGGAGGGAAGGAGGTGGCCAGACACTTACCCGCGGTGTTGGGCGGCTCCGGCTATACGGGGTTTCCCCCATTGCCACTCGCCCTTCACCATCTTCGCCGTCAAGATGGCATTCACCCTTCTCGCCACATGGCCGGTTTCATCTCCTTGGTGGAGAGCCGGCAGGGGTCATGGCATCCTCCCATCTGGCAGATGAGGTGTGGTCGGCGCTGCAACGGCTGCACCCGGCGCGCCACCATCGCAGCCAACAGATCGGTGGCCTTCAGCCCCTCCGCCCCGGTCATCATGAGCAGGCGCTCGCAGAGCCGGTCCACCGTCTCGGGCGCCGGAGGCGAAACCGCCCTCCAGTTCGGCATCGCGGTCGGCGGGTGGTTGGCGAAGTCGGGGAGGTTGATGTAATCCTCCTTCGGCTTCGCGTTCTTCACATAGAAGAACCCCCGCTGTCAGCGCTTCACCGACTTGTGCAGCGGGAGTTTCAGGAAGCCGGTCCCCTTGCGGATAGGGATCATGGCGCCTCTGCAGGCGGTCATCACCATCTACTTCGTCACTGGATCCTTTGTCGTTTGACGCTTGAGGAAGAAGAGCCGGCACCAAAGGTCAAGCCTCAGCTCAACCCCCAAGTACCCCTATCAAAGGGTGACGAACGCCGCCAGCTGCAAGACGGTGTTGGGGGGGAGGTGGTGCGGCTGCAGACCGAACCGCGTCAGGAAACGGCGGAAAAAGGCGCTCGCCGGCAGCCCAAACCTGCGGAGGAAATGATCGGCGAAGAAGACCACCTCGCCTTCCCACAGTGCCGGGGAGTTCTCCAGCCTGGTTGGGCGTGCCTCCAATCGTGCCTCCGCCGGAAGCTTGCAGCGATGGCGGAGGTGCTCGATGAAGGTCTCATCCACATCGCTGTCATCCCAGGCGCCCTTGCCCGCCATGGTCGACGAGGGGGCGTGCGGTCACGACGACGGGTGCGGGTGCTCTGAGGCGGCCCGGGCTTTCTTCGGCGGAGGACGGCGGTGCAGCCTGCCCGCGTGCTCTAGCCCCCTGCTCTCTCTCTCTCTCTCTCGTGGCGGGGGGAGGAAGACGACGACAACGATGCGACGATAGTGGGGGGAGCGAACGGGTCGTTCTGCCCCCCCCCCGTGCCATTTAAACCCTGCGCGGGTGATCGTGGGGGCCGGATTCATTGCGCACGACCCCCTCGATTCCCGTGGCATGCGGGGTGGATATTATGGCGCTCAGGAACACCAACCTTCCGCCCGCGCCGTAAAAGATCCCCGCGCGCGGGTCGAGGCCGCGGTCGTGGAGGCCCCTCCCTGCGGCCCGGTCTTTTCCGCCGCGTGGCGCGTCTTCTTTACCCAGTGGGAACCCGAGGTGGCACGCGAGGCATCGGCCGGTTGTGGAGCCGGCCGCCGTTTTCCGGTGTCGCTCGACTCTCAAGGCACGCCATGCTCTTCAAGCCGGCGAGGACCGCCACGGTTCGTCGGCGGGCCTCCCCGGCTTCGGGGACTACTGACGGGGGGATGACCCCGGGGTAGCCTCAAGCGCCCCCTTTGCTCTGGCCTTCTAACGCAATCAAAGGGTGGGCCACCTCCCCCTGCGGTCCGGTTACGCCCTGCCGGTAGCGGCCCTCCGGCCAGAGCCCGCCAGCTACACCCCGCCGGTTACGACGAGCCGGCCAGCTGAGGGCGTTGTCGCCTGGCCCCCCAGCCGGCTGCACATTGGATATCATCGACAGGGCATGCATGGCGATAGTGGCCCCCATCCCATCGGGAGTCAACGCCGGAGTGGCCACAATGAAGGTGTCAGGGCCTCTGACCTTGGCGTGCGGTGACCGGGCTTCCAACAGTGCCGGCACACCCCAACCACTCCATTACCTACCCCGACATGGCTACAGGGCAGCCGTCCGCACCGTTGACCTCGGCCGATAGCCGCAAGATGACGCCACAAGGGGCGGCCCGTGCCGTGACGTGACCGGCGTCAGGACCCATCGCGCGGGCCCTGCCGTTTCCTGACGGGACCCTTCAGCCGGCGGGGCCTACCGGCGACAGGACCCCACAACCGGCGGCCCTCGTAGCCGGCCAGAGAGGCTGCCGGCTGGGGGCCCCCTTTACCTTCTATTTGTATTGTAATCCGAGGGGTTGGGCTATAAAAAACCCCGGGCCACCCTCATGCAAGGGGTCGGCTGATCCCAGCTCTCTTTGCGTCCACTCCACACACACGCGTACGGAGGCAGAAGAGCCGGCTAGCTCCTTCTTCATCCATGATCCATACAGCTCAAGGAGCGCCATTGTAATCCGACCATTGTCTCAACTAGACCAAGCAGGACTAGGGGTGTTATCTCCCATGGAGGGCCCCGAACCTGGGTACATCATGCATCCACCACCGCTTGTGCCTAACCCCGCTCTCGGAGCCCGTCGGCGTCCTTCGGCCCCTCTCAATAAGCCTACCCATGGCATCTGCCGTGACGAAACCACGACACTATGGCTAAGGCATAGGGGACAACATTCGTCCTTTCTCTTTCTTCTGCCGTTGTCGAGCTTTGAGTCTCACTCAACTTCACACCTTACAAATCAGGCGAGAACTCATTCTCTGACTGGTCCATTTTGAACTCATTCAAAATCTTTTCAAGGTATGTACTCATTGAAAGTCTCATCAAGCATCTTGATCTATCTCTATAGATCTTGATGCTCAACAATTAGGTAGCTTTATCCAGGTCTTCCTTTGAAAATCACTTTTCAAATGATCGTTTATGCTTTCCAGAAATTCTACATTATTTCCGATCAACAATATGTCATCCACATATACTTATCAGAAATTCTATAGTGCTCCCACTCACTTTATTGTAAATACAAGTTTCTCGTAAACTTTGTATAAACTACAAAACTTTGATCACCTCATCAAAGTGTATATTCCAACTCCGAGATGCTTGCTCCAGCCCTTAGATGGATTGCTGGAGCTCGCACACCTTTTAGCATCCTTAGGACTGACAAAACCTTCTGGTTGTATCACATACAACCTTTCCTCAAGTAAACTGTTAAGGAAACGATGTTTTGTCATCCATCTGCCAGGTTTCATAATTGAAACATGCAACAACTGCTAACATAATTCCAACAAACTTTATCATCGCTACGAGTGAGAAAGTCTCATCGCAGTCAACTCCTTGAACTTGTCGTAAACTTCTTTGCAACAAGTCGAGCTTTACAAATGGTGACATTTACCATGAGCGTCTGTCTTCATTTTAAACATCCATTTGTACTCAACGACCTATCGTCCAACGAGCAAGTCTACCAAAGTCTATACTTGGTTTTCATACATGGATCCTTTCTCGGATTTCATGGCCTCTAACCATTTGTCGGAATCCGGGCCCATCACCACTTCTCCACAACTCGTAGGTTCATCGTTGTCCAACAACATGACCTCTAAGACAGGGTTGCCGTACCACTCAGGAGTAGTACGCGTCCTTGTCGACCTACGAGGTTCGATAGTAACTCGATCTGAAGTTTCATGATCATTATCATTAACTTCTTTTCAACTAACGCAGGCTCCACAGAAAACATCTTTCTGCACTGCGCTACTCTTTGGTTGAAACAAAAGGTTCAACAACCTCATCAAGTTCTATCTTCCTCTCACTCAATTCTTTCGAGAGAAACTTTTTCTCGAGAAAGGACCCGTTTTAGCAACAAACACTTTGCACTTGGATCTGAGATAGAAGGTACACCCAACTGTTCTTAGGGTATTCTATGAAGATGCATTTGTCCGCTTTGGGTTGGAGCTCATTAGGTGAAAACCTTTTTCCACATAAGCGTCACGGCCCCAAACAATAAGAAATGACAGCTTAGGTTTCTATCAAACCATAGTTAAGACGGTGTCATCTCAACGGATTTAGATGGTGCCCTATTTAAAGTGAATGTAGTTGTCTCTAACGCATAACCCCAAAACTATAGTAGCAAAACGATAAGAGACATCATAGCCCGCACCATATCCAATAGAGCACGACTATGACGTTCAGACACACCATCACACTATGGTGTTCCAGGTGGCATGAGTTGTGAAACAACTTTCACATTGTCTAAAGTTGTATGCCAAACTCGTAACTCAGATATTCACCTCCACGATCATATCGCAGACATTTTTATCTTCTTGTCACGATGATCTTAAACTTCACTCTGAATTTGCTTGAACCTTTCAAACGATTCAGACTTGTGTTTCAGTAAATATACACTATATCTACTCAAATCATTAGTGAAGGTAAGAAAATAATCATATCCAGCGCACGCTACAAGACTCATTGGATTGCATACATCAACATGTATCATTTCCAATAAATCACTTGCCCGCTCCATCAATCCGGAAAACGGGGTCCTTGGTCATCTTGCCCAAGAGGCATGGTTCGCATGTCTCAACCGATTCAAAATCGAATGAGTCCAAAGATCCATCAGCATGGAGTTTCTTCATGCACTTTATACCAATATGACATTTAGCGGCAGTGCCACAAGTATGTGGTACTATCATTATTAACTTCGTATCTTTTGCATCAATGTTATGAACATGTGTATTACTACGATCAAGATTCAACAAACCATTCTCACTGGGTGCATGACCATTGAAGGTATTATTCATGTAAACAGAATAACTATTATTCTCTAACTTAAATGAATAACCGTGTTGCAATAAACACGATCTAATCACGTTCATGCTCAACGCAAAACACCAAATAACATTTATTTAGGTTCGTCACTAATCCCGAAGGTAGAGAGAGCGTGTGATGTTGATCACATCAACCTTGGAAACATTTCCAACACCTCACCCTTAGCTAGTTCTCCGTTTATTCCATAGCTTTTATTTCGAGTTACTAACATTTAGCAACCGAACCGGTATCCAATACCCAGGTGCTACTCGGAGTACTCGCAAGGTACACATCATTAACACGTATATCAAATATACTTCTGTCGACTTTGTCATCCTTCTCATCTACCAAGTATCTAGGGTTGCTCCGCTTTAGCGACCGCTCTCCTCATAATTGAAGCACTTAGTCTCGGGTTTGGGTTCAACTTTGGGTTGCTTCACTAGAGCAGCAACTAACTTGCTATCCATGAAGTTTCCCTCCTTGCTCTTGCCCTTCTCGAAACTAGTGGTTTGACTAACCATCAACACTTGACGCTCCTTCTTGATTTCTACCTTCGCGGTGTCAAACATCGCGAACAGCTCAGGGATCATTATTTCTATCCCTGGCATTTTATAGTTCATCACCAAGTTCTAGTAGCTTAGTGACAGTGATTTGGAGAACTATATCAATCACTATCTTATCTAGAAGATCAACTCCCACTCGATTCAAGCGCTTGTAGCACCCAGACAATCTGAGCACATGCTTAACGATTGAGCTATTCTCTTTCATCTTGCAGGCAAAGAATCTTGTTGGAGATCTCAATCTCGCAACACAGGCATGAGCCTGAGATCCTAATTTCAGCTCTTAGAACATCTCATATGTTCCGTGACGTTCAAAATGTTTCAGAGCCTCAATTCTAAGCCATAACTGATGACGCACTAAACCATCAAGTAGTCATCAGAACGTGCCTGTCAGATGTTCACAACATCTATAGACGACGCTAGAGGGGTTGGCGCACCGAGCGGTGCATTAAGGACATAAGCCTTATGTGCAGCAATGAGGACAATCCTTACATCATGGACCCAAGTCCGCAATATTGATACCATCATCTTTCAACTCTATTTCTCTAGGAACATATAAAATTCAAGGGAGATATAGCGTGAGCAAGTAATCTACAACATAATTTGCAAAGACACTATTGACTATGTTCATGATAATGAGTTCAATTAATCATATTACTTAAGAACTCCCACTCAAATTGACATCCCTCCGGTCATTCGAGTGATACATGATCCAAATTCACCAACTCAAGTCCGGTCATCACGTGAGTTGAGGTGGTTTCAATGGTGAACATCATCATGTTGATCATATCTACTATATGAATCATGTTCGACCTTTCGGTCTCTTGTGTTCCAAGGCCATGTCCGCACATGCTAGGCTCGTCAAGTTTAACCCGAGTGTTCTGCATGTGCAACACTAGCTTGCACCCGTTGTATGTGAACGTAGAGTATCACACCCGATCATCACGTGGTGTCTCGACACGATGAACTTTCGCAATGGTGCACACTCGAGGAGAACACAATTTATCTTGAAATTAAGTGAGGGATCACCTTATAATGCTACCGTCGTCCTAAGCAAAACAAGGTGCATAAAAGGATTAACATCACATGCAAATCATAAGTGACATGATATGGCCACGGACTTGTGCTTTTGATCTCCATCCTTAAAGCACCGGCATGATCTCCATCATCACCGACATAACACCATGATCTCCATCATCATGATCTCCATCATTGTGTCGCCATTGGGGTTGTCGCGCCCACCATGCTCATACTACTATAGCTACTGTTTAGCAATAAAGTAAAGCATTACATAGCGCTTAATGATTGACACGCAGGTCATACAATAATTAAAGACAACCCTATGGCTCCTGCCGGTTGCCGTACTCATCGACATGCAAGTCGTGATATTCTATACAACATATGATAATCTCATACATCATATACCATATCACATCACAACATACCCTGCAAAAACAAGTTAGACGTCCTCTAATTGTTGTTGCAAGTTTTACGTGGCTGCTACGGGTATCTAGCAAGAACAATTCTCACCTACGCAAAACCACAACGGTGATACATAAATTGCTTTTCAACCTTCTCAAGGACCGCCATTGTCAAATCCGATCCAACTAAAGTAGGAGAAACAGGCACCCACCAGCCATCTTTGTGCAATGAGGTTACACGTCAGTTGATGGAACTGGTCTCTCATAAGCGTACGAGTAAGGTTGGTCCGGGCCGCTTCATCCCACAATACTGCTGACCCAAAACACGGCCAAGGGAGGAAGCAATCTAAGCATCAACGCCCACAAACTCTTTGTGTTCTACTCGAGATCTCAATTACACATAGACCTAGCTCATGATGGCACTGTTGGGAAATGTTGCATGGGAAACAAAAAAATCTACGCACACGCAAGATCTATCCATGGTGATGAGCATTTACGAGAGGGAGAGTGGATCTACATACCCTTGTAGATCGCTAAGCGGGAAGCGTTAAGAAACGCGGTTGGTGTAGTCGAACGTCTTCGCGATCCAAATCACCGAGCATCCCGTGATCTCATCACAATCCGTCCCACGATCCAATCACGATCCGTCCCGTGAACTCATCACGATCTGTCCTGCGATCTCATCATGATGTTTCTCGCAATCTTGATCACGGTTCTTCCGATCTAGCGCCGAACGGACGGCACCGCCGCGTTCAGCACACGTACAGCTCGATGACGATCTCCGCCTGCTTGATCCAGCAAGAGGGAGCGGAGAGGTAGACGAGTTCTTCGGAAGCGCGACAGCATTGCGGCGATGGTGGTTGAGCTATTCCGATCTAGAGGAGAAACTGCGATCTAGAGGAACGGGTAGCACATGGCTCAAAAATCAAGTGCGAAAACCCTAAAACCTCTAGTATATGTAAGAGTAATAGAGGAGGAGACTTGGTGCAAGGTCCAAGCCCTCTAGGCTTCGGCTGAAGTGGGAGGAGAGGAGGAATCCTCCTCCAATCCTAGTAGGACTAGGACTCCTCCTTATTTTGGCCTTTTTGCCTTTTTCCACCTTTTTCTCTTTGGGTTTTTCTTCCCAGCCACATGGGCCTTGTGTCGGACTTCCACCAGCCCACTAAGGGCTGGTATTCACTCTCCCACAGCCCATGTAGCCTCTTGGGTCGAAATACCTCTCCCGATGGTCCCCCGGTACACTACCGGCACTCCCGGTACACTACCGATGAGCCCGGAACTTTTCCAATGACCAAAACAGGACTTCCTATATATCAATCTTTACCTCCGGACCATTCTAGAGCTCCTCATGACATCCAGGATCTCATCCGAGACTCCGAACAACCTTCGATCACCACCATGCATAACTCTATACTACCGAAACGTCACCGAACCTTAAGTGTGCAGACCCTGCAGGTTCGAGAACTATGTAGACATGACCGAGACACCTCTACGGTCAATAACAAATAGCGGGACCTAGATGCCCCTATTGGTTCCTACATATTCTACGAAGATCTTTATCGGTCGAACCTCTATGTCAAGGATTCAATTAATTCCGTATGATGTTCCCTTTGTTCTTCGGTATGTTACTTGCCCGAGATCCGATCGTCGGTATCTCCATACCTAGTTCAACCTCATTACCGGCAAGTCTCTTTACTCGTTCCATAACACAAGATCCCATGACTAACACTTAGTCACATTTCTTGCAAGTCTTATTGTGATGTTGTATTACCGAGTGGGCCCTGAGATACCTCTCCGTCACACGGAGTAACAAATCCCAGTCTTGATCCATGCCAACCCAACAGACACCCTCGGAGATACCTGTAGAGTACCTTTATAGCCACCTAGTTACGTTGCGACGTTTGATACACACAAGGCACTCTTCCAGTGTCAGTGAGTTGCATGATCTCATGGTCATAGGAACAGATACTTGACATGCAGAAAACAGTAGCAATAAACTGACATGATCATATGCTACATTTGTAGTTTGGGTCTTGTCCATCACACCATTCTCCTAATGATGTGATCCCATTATCAAATGACATCTCATGTCCATGGCTAGGAAACCTTAACCATCTTTGATCAACGAGCTAGTCTATTAGAGGCATACTAGGGACATGGTTTTGTCTATGTATCCACACATGCATCTAAGTCTCCGATCAATACAATTATAGCATGGATAATAAACGATTATAATGAACAAGGAAATATTATAATAACTAATTTATTATTGCCTCTAGGGCATATTTCCAACAGTCCTTTGAGGTTTTCCAGGAGTTAGAGGCTTCATCGGCACTTGCATCATGTGGTTGGGCAGAGCAGGTTCATCAAATAGGCATCTTGCTCCTTCTGAGAGAATTGGAATTGGGACTGATCGAAGTAGTTCAGAAGCTGGAGCAGTGTAATGATTGGATCCAGTAATCCAATCCAAGACCCAAGAGTTGATATCAGAAGCATTACCTCTGATGTGCAAGGTGGCATAAAATTGAAGAATCAGCTCTTCATTACAATCGCAAATGTCCACACGGAATGGAAGAATTCCAGCATCATGAAGAACTGCGAGCACTGGTGTGAAGTACGGGATAGTTTCCATATCCGTATGAGGGATTTGATGATGCTCAAAGACTTTCTTCTTCTCAAACAGCACTGATGCATAATAGTTCATCTGTGTGGGTGTCCAGAATCTGGTGCGACCTACCCTTGCCGAGTCATAAGGATTTGGCTCAGTGAAGAAGATGTGCTCGTTGAAGAAGTTGGTCTATATGAATTTGGGGTGCTTTGAGCCTTTGAATGGCATCTTGGGCTTTGGCTGAAGGTTTGGCTTGAAGCGGCCCACAATTTCCTTAGGCATTTGAGGAACTTCTTCTTATTGAGGAATTTGCACTGCAGTTTCCTCAATGGCAGTTGGAGCAACAACTTCCTCAGTTGATGCAGCGGGAATCTCTTCAATGATAGTTGCAGCCAAGTCATCAGATCATGTTTCTTCAGTCTGGGCTGGAGACTGAGGAATTTGTGATAGAGGAGTGCTCATTGGTGAACTTGGGTGTGTAGCTTCCCAATATTCATCATTGATCAGAGGTGTAGTATTTCCAATGTCCACATCCTCATCAATTTCTTCAACTCCAGCTTCTTTAGCAGTCAATTGAGGTTGGGGAGATGATACCTATGGAGTTGAAGCATTTGCTTCCACTTGAACTTCTTCATCAATCTGCTCCGAGGTAGCAGCAGACTGATCCTTTCCTTCTTCATCATCATTTGGGATGACATAGTCAATACCAAATGGCACTATTTCATAGGCTGGCACGGAGCTGATAGGAGTTGCATCAATCGGTTCTGTTGAAGAACTTGGCAGTGTCTTCAATTTCTTCGTTGTAGAGGAATCTGAGGTTGATGATTTTCTCTTCGGTGCCTTCTTCTCCACAGCCTTAGTTTTCTTTGCTTCTGATGCAGAAGGAAGGTTGTTCTTCTTCACCCTTGAGGATTTGGCAGTTTCTGCAGAGGGTGAAGGAGAAGCAGTCTCTTCAGGCACGACTGATGCAGTAGTCCTTGTGGTCTCAACTTCCTCAGGCGCAGCAAAAACTTTAGCTGGCCTGGCAGTTTCTTCAGGCACAACAGTGGAGGTTGCCCTGGCAGGTTCTTCAGCAGCCTGAATTTCTTCAGCTGTAGGAGTAGTTTCTTTAGCAGGCTGAGCATATTCTTCAGCCTGAGGTATTTGAGGTTGCGATCAAGCTGCAACCCTCTTGTTGTGGTCCTGGATGGCTTTATCAGCCACATTGACGAAACGAACTTTGGCACCTTGCCAATCATCATAGTATCTGTCGAAGTTGTCACTGAGGTCTTTGATCTCAGATTGCATGTTCACAAGTTCCTCAAGTGAAAGCTTCAAAACATTTTTCTTCAAGAAATGCTCCTTCTTGTACTGAGCTTTCTTGGTCTATCTAGCCTTCTCATACTTCCACTTTTCTTCAGCTATGAAGGTAGTGAGGACATGATCTGGACCAGGAGGCAACTTCAAATCATCAATTGGTGTGTTGGGATCCTTTTGCCAAATATCAATGAAGTTCAGCACCATTTGTTGATCCACCCATAGAGGAATCTGAGTGCCCTTTGCTTGAGCCACTCGTTCTTGCTTGTTTCTGATGATTGCCGCCAGTTCCTCGTCATCGGCTTCATCATCTGAAAAATCTGATGGTATTTTGAACACCACCTTCTTAGGTTGAGGACTTGGTCGAGTTCCTCGTCCAGCAGTAGCTTTCATATTCATCAGAGAAGGACTGGTTGAGGACTGTGCTTGGGCAGAGGAACTTGCAGAGACCCTTGAAGCAATTGAGAAGCCCTAGGTCCTCTACATGTTGCAAGGTGCACAAGTGTTGAGGACTTTTTGGCGGCAGTAGGTGATTTTGCAGCTACTGAAGACATTGCAGAGGTCTTTGAAGACTATGCATGAGGAATCTGTTGTGATGATTTTTAAGTTGAGGACTTGGATTTTTCTACGGACTACTTCACCGTTGATTTCTTCGGTGCACTAGCAGAGGCTCCGGCAGAGGCAGCAGCAGCTGTGTCTTCATTGAATTTCTTCACAGCCTCTTTTGCCTTCTTTGCCAGCTTGGCTTGTTGTCTTTCCCATTCTTAAGGAAAGTCATCACTAGTTTTGAGACTAGTGGGATCAGCAATTTGGTTTGGAGCCAAGGGTGGCCTGTTACACGGGGGTTTAACAGCGAATTTCTTCATGTACTTGGGAGTGACATAGCGATACCCTTTCCACTCCCGTCCCCATCTCCTCTCAATTTTCAAAATGTGAATCTTTCGCTGCTTTGTTGTTTCCTTGCCATGAGTTTCTTCATCTGGAGTGCAATATTCCTCATACAATTCATCGGGTATCTCAAAAGCAGATTGCACTTCAGATTTCTTTCCACCTTTCTGTGGCCTTTTCCCATCAGCCATTTTCTTTGGCTGAGAATTTTGAACTTTTGAGGATTCTGAGGAAGTGTGCAAATTTTCTTCAAGGAACGTTGCAAATGAGTCAAGTTGATGACAACCTAGTGATTCATCAGTAGACAGTTTGTACCTGTGAACAGAGTATAGGTGCGAGGAATTTGAAGAGATCATATGCGTTCTCAGAAATTTTCAAAATACATCAGGTTTAGGAATTTTGACCATAGATGTCTTGAGGAATTTCACTAAGTGTTCTTATCTTAGGTTCCAGATTTGTGCAAATTTTGAGGATCCACACAATTGAGGAATCTTGAAGAAAATCATAACTTAGGAAAAACATCAAGGGAATGAACATGTAAGGTGCTTTACAATATGATTTTTCAAGAATAAACACCTTTGAGGATTTTGTGGAGAACATGAAGATCAAATAAGGGAAGTAAAATCAGATTTTTTTTACCCTGATGAAGAACACGACAAACAGTGAGATGAAATCTGGGAAGTTTGTCCATCCAGATCGCCCACGCCTACCTTGGTAGAGGGAGACAGCTACAGCAGCGGCGGAGTGAAGATTTCCGCGATCGATGCGACTACGGCGAGGTCGAGGCAGTGAAGCTCTTCCACACCGGCAGCAATGATTTTAGCGGCAGCGCTAGGTTTGAGCTCGGACGAGAGAGAGTGAGGAGTAACCGAGCATAGTGAAAGGGAAGGGTATTTATAGCGGAGGTGAAAACCAATATGTCCGAAGATTTTGGACTAGATTGCCCCTGACCCTTGCTCTCCTCGCGACATGTGTCACCCACGTTCTGAGTAGTGGAGATAGTGAGGGATCGTGGGTTATCCAGTCGTGGGAATCGGAACTGTTTGAGCGGCAAGCGCCGAAAATTTTGATAGTGAAAATTTTAAAGTTTCCGTTCGCAAATTCTTTAGCTGTCAAGGACACAGTGAAGACTTTGAACGAGTTTCAAAGTAGAATGCATACGAAGAATTTGTGAACAGACTGGGTTGAGTTTAGCATTGAGGGGGAACGGGTCCGATCACATTCACTTAGATGAAAATCAACTTGAAGAATTATCTGTTGGAAATATGCGCTAGAGGCAATAATAAAATGGTTATTATTGTATTTCCTTGTTCATGATAATTGTCTATTGTTCATGCTATAATTGTGTTAACTGGAAACCATAATACATGTGTGAATGCATAGACCATAACATGTCCCTAGTAAGCCTCTAGTGGGCTAGCTCGTTGATCAATAGATGGTCACGGTTTCATGACCAGGGATATTGGATGTCATTGATAACGGGATCACATCGTTAGGAGAATGATGTGTTGGACAAGACCCAATCCTAAGCATAGCACAAGATCGTGTAGTTCGTTTCCTGAAGCTTTTCAATGTCAAGTATCATTTCCTTAGACCATGAGATTGTGCAACTCCCGGATACCGTAGGAATGCTTTGGGTGTGCCAAACGTCACAATGTAATTGGGTGGCTATAAAGGTGCACTACGGGTATCTTTGAAAGTGTCTGTTGGGTTGGCACGAATCGAGACTGGGATTTGTCACTCCATGTGACGGAGAGGTATCTCTGGGCCCACTCGGTAGGACATCATCATACTGAGCTCAATGTGACTAAGGAGTTAGGCACGGGATGATGTATTACGGCACGATTAAAGAGACTTGCCGGTAACGAGATTGAACAAGGTATAGAGATACCAACGATCGAATCTCGGGCAAGTATCATACCGATAGACAAAGGGAATTGTATACGGGATTGATCGAATCCCCGACATCGTGGTTCATCCGATGAGATCATCGTGGAGCATGTGGGAGCCAACATGGGTATCCAAATCCCGCTGTTGGTTATTGACCGGAGAGGTGTCTCGGTCATGTCTACGTGTCTCCCGAACCCGTAGGGTTTACACACTTAAGGTTCGATGACGCTAGGGTTATAGGGAAATGGTATACGTGATTACCGAAGGTTGTTCGGAGTCCCGGATGAGATCTCGGACGTCACAAGGATCTCCGGAATGGTCTGGAGGTAAAGATTGATATATAGGAAGTCCAGTTTTGGTCACCGGAAAGTTTTCGGGCTCATCGGTAGTGTACCGGGAGTGCCGGGAGGGTGCCGGAGGACCCCGGGGAGGGGTGTGACGACCATAGGACTTTGTGGGCCCTTAGAGGAGGTGTGCCAGCCCTTATTGGGCTGGCCAAGACCTTCTAGAAAGGTCCATGCAGCTGGAGGATTAGAGATAAGGGCAAAGGAGTTTGAAAAGGAGGAGATCCACCTCCCTTGTGGGAGGTGGACTCTCCCTTTGATTCGGCCGAAGCTCTCCTCCTTGGAGGAGAGTCCAAGCCAGCCATCCCTCTCCCTCCTCCTATATATACTTGAGTTTTTGGCCTTTTGAGAATAGATCTGAACTCTCTCTCTCACGGCAAAGCCCTACCTCTCTTCTTCCTCCTCCGCAGCGCTTAGGCGAAGCCCTGCCGGAATACCTTGCTACTCCACCACCACCACGCCGTCGTGCTACTGTTGGAGATCTTCCCCAACCTCTCCTTCCTCCTTGCTGGATCAAGGCGTAGGAGACGTCACCGGGCTGCACGTGTGTTGAACGCGGAGGCGCCGTTGTTCGGCGCTTAGATCAGAATCCACCGCGATTTGAATCGCTGCGAGTACGACTCCACCAACCGCGTTCTTGTAACGCTTCCGCTTAGCGATCTTCAAAGGTATGAATATGCAATCTCTCCCCACTCATTGTTGGTTTCTCCTAGATAGATCTTGGTGACACGTAGGAAAATTTTGATTTACTACTACGTCTCCCAACAGCGGCATCATGAGCTAGGTCTATGCGTAGAATCTATGCACGAGTAAAACACAAGTTGTTGTGGGCGTCGATTTTGTTAATTTGCTTACCACTACTAGTCTTATCTTGATTCGGCGGTATTGTGGGATGAAGCGGCCCGAACCGACTTTACACGTACGCTTACGTGAGACTGGTTCCACCGCGTGACATGCACTTGTTGCATAAGGTGGCTAGCAGGTGTCTGTCTCTCCCACCTTAGTCGGATTGGATTCGATGAAAAGGGTCCTTATGAAGGGTAAATAGAAATTGGCATATCACGTTGTGGTTTTGGCGTAGGTAAGAAACGTTCTTGCTAGTAACCTATAGCAGCCACGTAAAAACTTGCAACTACAAATTAGAGGACGTCTAACTTGTTTTTGCAGCATAGGCCTTGTGATGTGATATGGCCAAAGAATGTGATGTGATACATTGTGATGTATGAGATTGATCATGTTCTTGTAATAGGATTCACGACTTGCATGTCGATGAGTATGACAACCGGCAGGAGCCATAGGAGTTGTCTTATTTTATTGTATGACCTGCGTGTCAATCATAAACGCCATGTAATTACTTTACTTTATTGCTAAACGTTAGCCATAGTAGTAGAAGTAATAGTTGGCGAGACAACTTCATGAAGACACAATGATGGAGATCATGATGATGGAGATCATGGTGTCGTGCCGGTGACAGTGATGATCATGGTGCCCCGAAGATGGAGATCAAAGGAGCAAGATGATATTGGCCATATCATGTCACTATATTGATTGCATGTGATGTTTATCATGTTTACATCTTATTTGCTTAGAACGACGGTACTATATAAGATGATCTCTCACTAAAATTTCAAGAAAAGTGTTCACCCTAACTGTGCACCGTTGCTAAGGATCGTTGTTCCGAAGCACCACGTGATGATCGGGTGTGATAGGTTCTAACGTTCGCATACAACGGGTGTAAGCCAGATTTACACACACGAAACACTTAGGTTGACTTGACGAGCCTAGCATGTACAGACATGGCCTCGGAACACGGAAGACCGAAAGGTTGAACATGAGTCATATAGAAGATACGATCAACATGGAGATGTTCACCATGGATGACTAGTCCGTCTCACGTGATGTTCGGACACGGGCTAGGATACATGGATCATGTGTCACTTGGATGACAAGAGAGATGTCTATCTAAGTGGGAGTTCATTAAATCATTTGATTATGTGAACTTAATTATCATGAACTTAGTCTAAAATTATCTTTACAAACTATATTGTAGATCCAATGGCCAACGCGAATGTCACCCTCAATTTCAACGCGTTCCTAGAGAAAACCAAGCTGAAAGATGATGGAAGCAACTATGCGGACTGGGTCCGTGGCTTGACGATCATCCTCATAGCTTCCAAGAAATTGTATGTCCTTGATGCACCACTAGGTGACCCACCCCTTCTCCCAGCAGAGCAAGACATTGCGAACGCTTGGCATTCTTGCTGCGATGATTACTCCTTTGTTCAATGCGGCATGCTTTACAGTTTAGAACCGGGGCTCCAAAAGCGTTTTGAGCAACACGGAGCATATGAGATGTTCCAAGAGCTGAAACTGGTTTTCCAAGCTCATGCCCGGGTCGAGAGATATGACGTCTCCGACAAGTTCTTCAGCTGTAAGATGGAGGAGAATAGTTCTGTCAGTGAGCACATCCTCAAGATGTCTGGGCTACACAACCGCTTGACTCAGCTGGGAGTTAATCTCCCGGATGACTCGATCATTGACAGAATCCTCCAGTCACTTCCACCTAGATACAAGAGCTTTGTGATGAACTACAACATGCAAGGGATGGAGAAGTCCATTCCTGAGTTGTACTCGATGCTGAAATCAGCGGAGGTCGAGATCAAAAAGGAGCATCAAGTGTTGATGGTGAATAAGACCACTAGTTTCAAGAAAGGCAAGGGTAAGAAGAACTTCAAGAAGGACGGCAAAGCTGTTGCCGTGCCCGGTAAGCAAGTTGCCGGGAGGAAGAAGAACAAGAATGGACCCAAGCCTGAGACTGAGTGTTTTTATTGCAAGGGCACCGGTCACTGGAAGCGGAACTGCCCCAAGTACTTAGCGGATAAGAAGGACGGCAACATTAAAGGTATATGTGATATACTTGTTATTGATGTGTACCTAACCAGTGCTCGTAGTAGCTCCTGGGTATTTGATACCGGTGCAGTTGCTCACATTTGTAACTCCAAGCAGGAGCTGCGGAATAAGCGGAGGCTGGCAAAGGACGAGGTGACGATGCGCGTTGGGAATGGTTCCAAGGTCGATGTGATCGCCGTCGGCACACTACCTCTACATCTACCTTCAGGATTAGTGTTAAACCTTAATAATTGTTATTTAGTACTAGCTTTGAGCATGAACATTGTATCTGGATCTCGCTTGATGCGAGATGGCTACTCATTTAAATCTGAGAATAATGGTTGTTCTATTTATATGGGAGAAATGTTTTATGGTCATGCCCCGCTGGTCAATGGTTTCTTTTTGATGAATCTCGAATGTGATGTTACACAAGTCCATAGTGTGAGTACCAAAAAGTGTAAGGTTGATAACGATAGTCCCACTTACATGTGGCATTGCCGCCTTGGTCATATTGGTGTCAAACGCATGAGGAAGCTCCATGCTGATGGACTTTTAGAGTCTCTTGATTTCGAATCATTTGACACGTGCGAACCATGTCTCACGGGCAAGATGACCAAGACTCCGTTCTCCAGAACAATGGAGCGAGCAACTGACCTGTTGGAAATAATACATACCGATGTATGCGGTCCAATGAGTGTCGAGGCTCGTGGAGGCTACCGTTATGTTCTCACCCTCACTGATGACTTGATTAGATATGGGTATGTCTACTTAACGAAACATAAGTCTGAAACCTTTGAAAGGTTCAAGGAATTTCAGAGTGAGATAGAGAATCAACGTGATAGGAAAATAAAGTGCCTACGATCTGATCGTGGCGGAGAATATTTAAGTCACGAGTTTGGCACGCACCTAAGGAAATGTGGAATTGTTTCACAACTCATGCCGCCTGGCACACCTCAGCAAAATGGTGTGTCTGAACGTCGTAATCGCACTCTATTAGATATGGTACGATCTATGATGTCTCTTACCGACTTATCACTATCATTTTGGGGATATGCATTAGAGACTGCCGCATTCACTTTAAATAGGGCACCGTCAAAATCCGTTGAGACGACACCGTATTAATTATGGTTTGGAAAGAAACCTAAGCTGTCATTTCTAAAAGTTTGGGGATGCGATGCTTATGTGAAGAAACTTCAACCTAAGAAGCTCGAACCCAAAGCGGAAAAGTGTGTCTTCATAGGATATCCCAAAGAGACTATTGGGTATACCTTCTACCTATGATCCGAGGGCAAAGTCTTTGTTGCCAAGAATGGATCCTTTCTCGAGAAAGAGTTTCTCTCGGAAGAAGTAAGTGGGAGGAAAATAGAACTTGATGAGGTAATTATACCTCCGCTCGAACCAGAGAGTAGCGCAGCACCGGAAGTTGTTTCTGTGGAGCCTATACCGGCTAGAGAGGAAGTTAATGATGATGATCATGAAACTTCAGATCAAGTTACTATTGAATGTCGAAGGTCCACTAGGACACGTTCCACACCAGAGTGGTACGGCAACCCTGTCCTAGAGATCATGTTGTTAGACAACGGTGAACCATCGAACTATGAAGAAGCGATGGCAGGCCCGGATTCCAACAAATGGCTTGAAGCCATGAAATCCGAGATAGGATGCATGTATGAGAACAAAGTGTGGACTTTGGTGGACTTGCCTGATGATAAGCGAGCCATTGAAAATAAATGGATCTTTAAGAAGAAGACTGACGCGGATGGTAATGTGACCGTCTATAAGGCTCGCCTTGTCGCTAAGGGTTATCGACAAGTTCAAGGAGTGGACTACGATGAGACTTTCTCACCCGTAGCGATGCTAAAGTCTGTCCGAATCATGTTAGCAATTGCCGCGTTTTATGATTATGAGATCTGGCAAATGGACGTCAAAACGGAATTCCTTAATGGTTTCCTTAAGGAAGAACTGTATATGATGCAGCCGGAAGGTTTTGTCGATCCTAAAGATGCTAGCAAAGCATGCAAGCTCTAGCGCTCCATCTATGGGCTGGTGCAAGCATCTCGGAGTTGGAACATTCGCTTTAATGAGGTGATTAAAGCGTTTGGGTTGGTACAGGTTTATGGAGAACCATGTATTTACAAGAAAGTGAGTGGGAGCTCTGTAGCATTTCTCGTATTATATGTGGATGACATACTGATAATGGGAAATGATATAGAACTCTTGGAAAGTGTAAAGGCCTACTTGAATAAATGTTTTTCGATGAAGGACCTTGGAGAAGCTGCTTACATATTAGGTATTAAGATCTATAGATATAGATCAAGATGCCTCATAGGTCTTTCACAAAGCACATACCTTGAAAAGATATTGAAGAAGTTCAATATGGATCAGTCCAAGAAGGGGTTCTTGCCGGTGTTACAGGGTGTGAGATTGAGTACGACTCAAAGCCCGACCACAACAAAGGATAGAGAAGAGATGAGTGTCATCCCCTATGCTTCAGCCACAGGCTCTATTATGTATGCCATGTTGTGTACCAGACCCGACGTGAGCCTTGCCATAAGTTTGGTAGGGAGGTACCAAAGTGATCCCGGAGCGGAACACTGGACAGCGGTCAAGAATATCCTGAAGTACCTGAAAAGGACAAAGGACATGTTTCTCGTATATGGAGGTGCCGAAGAGCTCGTCGTAAAGGGTTACGTCGATTCTAGCTTCGACACAGATCCGGACGACTCCAAGTCGCAAACCGGATACGTGTATATTTTGAACGGAGGGGCAGTCAGCTGGTGCAGCAGCAAACAAAGCGTCATGGCGGCATCTACATGTGAAGCAGAGTACGTAGCTGCTTCGGAAGCAGCAAAGGAAGGAGTCTGGATGAAGGAGTTCATCACCGACCTAGGAGTAATTCCAAGTGCGTCGGGCCCGATGACTCTATTCCGTGACAACACTGGAACTATTGCCCTTGCGAAGGAGCCCAGGTTTCACAAGAAGACAAGACACATCAAGCGCCGCTTCAACTCCATCCATGATTACATTCAGGAGGGAGATATAGATATTTGTGAAGTGCATATGGATCTGAATGTCGCAGATCCGTTGACTAAACCTCTCTCACGAGCAAAACATGATCAACACCAGAATGCTATGGGTGTTCGATTCATCACAATGTAACTATATTATTGACTCTAGTGCAAGTGGGAGACTATTGGAATATGCCCTAGAGGCAATAATAAAATGGTTATTATTGTATTTCCTTGTTCATGATAATTGTCTATTGTTCATGCTATAATTGTGTTAACTGGAAACCACAATACATGTGTGAATACATAGACCATAACATGTCCCTAGTAAGCCTCTAGTTGGCTAGCTCGTTGATCAATAGATGGTCACGGTTTCATGACCATGGACATTGGATTTCATTGATAACGGGATCACATCGTTAGGAGAATGATGTGTTGGACAAGACCCAATCCTAAGCATAGCACAAGATCGTGTAGTTCGTTTGCTAAAGCTTTTCAATGTCAAGTATCGTTTCCTTAGACCATGAGATTGTGCAACTCCCGGATACCGTAGGAATGCTTTGGGTGTGCCAAACATCACAACGTAACTGGGTGGCTATAAAGGTGCACTACGGGTATCTCCGAAAGTGTCTGTTGGGTTGGCACGAATCGAGACTGGGATTTGTCACTCCGTGTGATGGAGAGGTATCTCTGGGCCCACTCGGTAAGACATCATCATACTGAGCTCAATGTGACTAAGGAGTTAGCCACGGGATGATGTATTACTGAACGAGTAAAGAGACTTGCCGGTAACGAGATTGAACAAGGTATAGAGATACCGACGATCGAATCTCGGGCAAGTATCATACCGATAGACAAAGCGAATTGTATACGGGATTGATCGAATCCTCGACATCGTGGTTCATCCGATGAGATCATCGTGGAGCATGTGGGAGCCAACATGGGTATCCAGATCCCGTTGTTGTTTATTGACCGGGGAGGTGTCTCAGTCATGTCTACGTGTCTCCCGAACCCGTAGGGTCTACACACTTAAGGTTCGATGACACTAGGGTTATAGGGAAATGGTATACGTGATTACCGAAGGTTGTTCGGAGTCCCGGATGAGATCCCGGATGTCACAAGGAGCTCCGGAATGGTCCGGCGGTAAATATTGATATATAGGAAGTCCAGTTTTGGTCACCGGAAAGTTTTCGGGCTCATCGGTAGTGTACCAGGAGTGCCGGGAGGGTGCCGGGAGGGTGCCAGAGGACCCCCAGGAGGGGTGTGACGACCATAGGACTTTGTGGGCCCTTATAGGAGGTGTGCCATCCCTTCTTGGGCTGGCCAAGACCTTCTAGAAAGGCCCATGCGGCTGGAGGATTAGAGATAAGGGCAAAGGAGTTTGAAAAGGAGGAGATCCACCTCCCTTGTGGGAGGTGGACTCTCCCTTTGATTCGGCCGAAGCTCTACTCCTTGGAGGAGAGTCCAAGCCATCCCTCCCTCTCCCTCCTCCTATATATACTTGAGGTTTTGGCCTTTTGAGAATAGATCTGAACTCTCTCTCTCTCACGGCAAAGCCCTACCTCTCTTCTTCCTCCTCCGCAGCGCTTAGGCGAAGCCCTGCCGGAATACCTTGCTACTCCACCGCCACCACGCCGTCGTGCTGCTGTTGGAGCTCTTCCCCAACCTCTCCTTCCTCCTTGATGGATCAAGGTGTAGGAGACGTCACCGGGCTGCACGTGTGTTGAACGCGGAGGCGCCGTTGTTCGGCGCTTAGATCGGAATCCACCGCGATCTGAATAGCTGCGAGTACGACTCCACCAACCGCGTTCTTGTAACGCTTTAGCTTAGCGATCTTCAAAGGTATGAAGATGTAATCTCTCCCCACTTGTTGCTGGTTTCTCCTAGATAGATCTTGGTGACACGTAGGAAAATTTTGATTTACTACTACGTCTCCCAACATTAGCAATAAGTGAATGTTGTTGAGGACACTGAAAACTCAAATATATATATGTATACATATAGTCAATGAAGAACATGAGTTTCATAGTTTGAAGAATTTGAAAAGTTGAGGAATTTGCAAACTTGAGGAATTGAAAATTTTAAGAATGCAAAATGATGAAAAACTCAACTTTGAAGAATTTCAACTATGGTTGGTGGCGTGACCCACTGTATAAGAATGATGATTTTAGACACCGCGTACAATTGTCGTAGGGTTCTAAGAATCAAATTCTTCATTAATTTCTTCACACTTAGAGGGTTGTTCTTCATTGATTGAAGAAAAACGTTACTTCGTGTGTTGCACATCTAAGTCATCAATTTTGCATAAGTGTTAGGATGTGTGTCCTTTCAAAGAACATTCGAAGGTTCTAAGATATTTAGCTCACACCGCAACTTGCAAAATTTCTTTTCATCCAAAGGCTTAGTGAAGATATCGGGCAGTTGTTCTTCAGTGGGGATGTGGTCGATGGAGATGTCGCCCTTCAGTACATGACCTCGAAGAAAGTGATGATGAATCTGGATGTGCTTGGTCTTGGAATGCTGAACTGGGTTGTAAGTAATCTTGATAGCGCTCTCGTTGTCACAATAGAGAGGCACATTCTTCACCTTGATGCCATAGTCCTTGAGGGTTTGCTTCATCCACACCAACTGAGCGACATGAACCCACACCAATGTACTCAGCTTCAGCAGTAGATAGTGACACGCAGTTCTGCTTCTTCAAGGACCAACAGACTAAGGATCATCCAAGGAAATGACATGTGCCTGAGGTTGACTTGTGATCCACATGATCTCCAGCATAGTCAGCATCGGAGTATCTGACGAGGTGAATATTTGAGCCCTTGGGATACCATAATCCAAGCGTTGGTGTGTGAGCTAAGTATCGAAGAATATGTTTCACAGCCTTATGGTGTGATTCCTTTGGTGTTGCTTGGAATCGGGCACACATGCAAACACTCAGCATAATATTAGGCCTAGATGCACATAGATACAATAAGTATCCAATCATGGAGCGATATACCTTCTGATCGAAATCTTTACCATTTTCGTCAGAGCAGAGGTGGCCTTTTGAAGACATTGGAGTTTTGACGCCTTTGCAGTCTTGCATGTTGAATTTCCTCAAAACATCCTTGAGGTATTTCTCCTGAGAGATGAAGATGCCATTGTCTTGTTGACGGATTTGAAGACCTAAGAAGAATTTAAACTCTCCCATCATAGAAATTTGAAATTATTCACTCATCATATAGGCAAATTCATCACTGTAACATTTGTCAGTACAGCCAAAGATAATATCGTCTACATATATTTGGCATATTAATAGTTCATTGTCATAGGATTTAGTGAAAAGAGTTGGGTCAAGTGAACCGGGTTTGAAGCCTTTCTTCATGAGGAATTCCTTCAGAGTATCGTACCACGCCCGAGGGGCCTGCTTGAGGCCATAGAGGGCCTTGTTGAGTCTGAAGACTTTGTCAGGATGCTTAGGGTCTTCAAAACCTGGGGGTTGAGCAACATATACTTCTTCCTCAACTTTACCATTGAGGAATGCACTTTTCATATCCATTTGATATAAGATGATATCATGATGGTTAGCATAAGCAAGCAATATGTGAATAGCTTCAAGTCTAGCAACAGGTGCAAAATTTTCATCAAAGTCAATTCCTTCAACATGCATGTAGCCTTGAGCTACAAGACGAGCCTTATTCCTTACCACAAGGCCATTTTCATCTTGCTTATTGCGGTAGATCCACTTGATACCTATGATGTTGTGCTTGCGAGGATCTGGCCGCTTGACAAGTTCCCACACATTGTTCAGCTTGAATTGATGCAATTCCTCTAGCATAGCTTGAATCCACTCAGGCTTCTTGAATGCTTCATCAACTTTGGTGGGCTCTATGATAGAGACAAAAGCAAAGTGCCCACAAAAGTTAGTCAAATGTGAAGCTCTTGATCGAGTGAGGGGACCTGGTACATTGATGTCGTTGATGATTTTGTCAATCTGCACTTCATTTGCAACTCTTGGATGAGCAGATTGACGTGGCTGAGGATTTTCTTCAGCACCATTTTCTTCAGGTGTATCAGCATGAAAGTCTTCATTGGTTGGAATGACTTCCTCAGTAGATTGAGGTTCTTCTGTGGGTATGGCATCTTCAGTAGCCTTTAGCTTAATGGATTCCTCAAGAGACTGTTCATCTAGCATAGAAGGCAGGAGCTCTCTTTGTGAGCCGTCAGTTTCTTCGAACCGCACATCTACAGTTTCAACAACCTTATGGTGGTAGGTGTTGAAGACTCTGTAGGTGTGCGAGTCCTTTCCGTAACCAAGCATAAAACCTTCATGTTCTTTCGGTGCAAATTTAGAGCTATGGTGAGGATCTCTAATCCAGCATTTTGCACCGAAGACTTTGAGATAACTTACATTGGGTTTATTGTCAGTAATAAGTTCATATGAGGTCTTCTTGAAGAATTTTTGAAGATATACTCTGTTGTTGATGTGGAAGTTGTATCAATTCCCTCAGGCCAGAAATGACGAGGAGTCTTGTATTCATCAAGCATGGTGCGTGCCATCTCAACAAGAGTCCTGTTCTTGCGCTCCACGTCGCCGTTCTGCTGAGGAGTGTATGAGGTAGATAGCTCATGAGTAATACAAAGTTCATCAAGATTTGTGTTTTTGAACTCACTCCCATTATCACTCATGATATGCTTCATCTTGACGCCGAAGTTTGTTGAGGCTCTTGAACCAAATCGTCTGAAGACATCCTGCACTTCAGACTTGTACAAAATAATATGCACCCAAGTGTAACGAGAGTAATCATCAACAATGACAAAACCAAAACTTGAAGACTTTGTTAGTGTGGAATAATGAGAGGGGCCAAAGAGGTCCATGTGAAGCAATTCAAAGGGTCGAGTCGTGGTCATGATTGACTTCGAGGGATGCTTGGATCTGGTCATCTTCCCAGACTAACATGCACCAAAGAGGTGGTCCTTGAGGAATTTTACACCATCAATGCCAATGACATGCTTTTTATTCATGAGCATGTGCAAGTTCCTCATACCAGCGTGTCCAAGTCGTCGATGCCACAACCAGCCTTTTGAGGACTTTGCAAGTAGGCATGTGGCAAGCTAAGGACCTGTAGAGAAATCAACAATATACAAGTCTCCTCTCCTAAAGCCTTCGGAGACTTTGGAATGGTCAGATTCCATGATGACAACACAACGATATTTACCAAAGACAACAACCATATCAAGATCACAAAGCATTGAGACATACATGAGGTTGAACCTGAGGGATTCGACAAGCATCACCTTATCCATGTGTCGTTCCTTTGAGATTGCAACCTTGCCTAGACCCAATACCTTGCTTTTTTCCTTTGTTAGCCTAGGTGATATGCTTCATATGAGATGGGGTGGGTGGCAAATTCATTAGTAGATTCTTGTCACCAGTCATGTGATTGGTGCATCCACTGTCGAGGACCCACTCAGTAGCTTTTGGAGTTTCATCCTATGAATGAATTAGTGCAACTTACGAACTCATATGCTTCAGAGTGAAGAATATGACATCAATTTCATCGGGCATAATTTCATCACAGTAAAGCAGCGTGAGGGCATGAGAAATGAGGATTTCATTTCTGCATGATTAGCTTGCGTCCTTTCAAGCATTTCCTCAGGTCTTCGGCAAATTCATCAGATGTTCAAGTTCATCTTGAGACCTGACCCTGCATAAGAAATTAGTTCAATTTCTTCACCACAAATCTGGATTGGTGGCAAAGAGTTCATTGTTCTGCGAGCTCCATAAGAGAAAGGAGCCACTGAAGCTACTACGCTTTGTTTCAAAGGACGAGGGTTAGAGTACTCATACGAATAAGCATAGAAATTCTTCGAGGACTTATGAACATAATGATTTGAAGAATAATGCACATATTCATAACTCTTAGACTTTCCTTGCGAAACAGATGCATTAGTACAAGAATGATATTTTTGACCATTTGAGGAATTTGGTCCAAGTGAAGACTTTGGTCCATATGAGGAATTTGATCTGGGGTTCCTATTCTTCATGAGTGGTGTCGTGAGGTTCACTTGAAGATTTTGTAAGAAGCTCTTGGGAACCCAGATTTTCTTCATAGGTGAACCGTTCCTGCAGTTAGTTCCAACAAATCTGGCAAATACTTCACCTTTATGATTTTTGATGAATTTGTAGTTGGAGTCAAGTGACTCATCAGAGGAATAAGAAGTTTCACAAGTAAAGCCAGATAAAATGGATGGATTTAAAGGAGGTCCTTTTGTAGCAACCCATGAGGTTTTGGGGTACTGCTCAGGTGTCCAATAGGATCCATCAGCATTGAGTTTCCTCTCAAATGCAATACCCTCTTTCCTAGGGTTCCTGTTCAGAATCTGCTTTTTGAGGACATCGCAAAGTGTTTGATGCCCTTTGAGACTTTTGTACATGCCTTTCACATACAATTCCTTCAACCCTGCATTTTCTTCAGTGATACTTGTGGTATCCTCAGATGAGGAATTTGTGACCACGGGAATAGTTGAAGAATTTGCAGCAATAGAAGCATTTGAACATTCAGGTGAAGAATTAGCAGTTCACGTTCGATGCATTTCAAACAAGGTGGGACAAATTCTTCCTGAGCGGTACTAATCTGTTGAGCCGGCAAGGAATCCTCATGAGACACTCTTAGTTTCTAAAGATCTTGCTTTCTTTGAAGAAATTCATAAGAAAGCTTCTCATGATCAGCTAAGAGAGCATTATGATGACTCTGAAGGTTATCATACTTTAACTGAAGACTTTTGAGATCATCGGTTAGAGTTTGAGTTCGATCCAGTTCCTCATTCAACAGATCATCACTTTTGTCTAGTAGTTTCTGAAGCTTTTCAAGTGCACTTTGTTGCCTAGTGGCAATATTAGCAAGTTTGGCATAGCTAGGTTTCACATATTCATCAGATTCACCATCACTTGATTCAGAGGAGGAGTGATGCTTGTGTACCTTAGAGCCTTTAGCCATGAAGCAATAGGTGGGAGCATAATCATCATTGCTGACGTCAAAGTCATTGGAGTAGTCATTTTCTTCATCATTGAAGATGGACTTGCTAACGAAAGCAGTGGCAAGAGCAAGTCTAGCAACACCAGATTCTGATTCCACCTCAGATTCTTCCTCTTCTTCATATTCTTCAGATTCTTCTTCAGAATCCATTTCCTTGCCAATGAAAAGCCCAAGCCTTTCTGGAACCATTCTTCTTGTGTGTTGAGGACTTTGAAGATGACGACTTTGCAGATGAGTACTTTGAAGATTTCTTCTTTTTCTTCGAGTCATCAGAATTCTCATCCTTGTACTTCTTCTTGTTCTTTGATTCTTTTTCCTAGAGAGGACAGTCAGAGATAAAGTGACCAGATTTATTGCATTTGTGACAAGTTCTTTTCTTGTAGTTGTCTGAGGAATCTGATTTCCTCAAGAAACTTTTTGATGACTTTCCAAACCGGCCTCTCCTTGAGAACTTCTGGAATTTCCGCACAAGCATTGCCAGCTCCTGACCTAGTTCTTCAAGATCACCACGGCTACTATCAGAATCTTCTCCTTCGGATGAGGAAATTGCTTTTGCCTTCAGAGCACGAGATCTTCCATAGCTTGGACCATAGAGGTCTCTCTTCTCAGCTTGTTGGAATTCATGAGTATTGAGTCTCTCAAGAATATTAGCAGGATCAAGTGACTTGTGGTCTTCACGCTCTTGAATCATCAAAGCCAATGTATCGAACGAGGAATCAAGAGATCTTAGCAGTTTCTTCACCACTTCGTGGTCGGTGATACCAGTAGCTCCCAGTGCTTGAAGCTCGTTGGAGATATCAGTGAGACGATCAAAATTTTGTTGAAAATTTTCATTGTCGAGTCTTTTGAAGCGGTTGAAGAGATTGCGAAGAACATCAACACGAGAGTCACGTTGAGTGGAAACACCTTTGTTGACTTTGGACAACCTATCCCAGATAAGCCTTTGGATAGCCTATCCCAGATAAGCTTAGCAAACTCCAAAGCACTCACTCTGCCATACTGACATTTACTCAGATGGCCACAGATGATATTCTTCGCTTGGGAATCGAGTTGCTTAAATTTCTTCGTATCAGCAGCACTACCGTCGGAGGAGTGCGGGGAACACCATTTTCCACAATGTACTAGAGATCATTGTCAATAGCTTCAAGATGCATGTGCATCTTGTTCTTCCAGTAGGGGTAATCCATCCCATCGAAGGTAGGACAACCTACGGAAACCTTGATCATACCTGCAGTCGACATAACTAGAACTCCAGACGGTTAAACCAAAATCACACAGAACAAGGGAGTACCTTGCTCCGATACCAATTGAAAGTGCGTTATATCGACTAGAGGGGGGTGAATAGGCGATTTTTACAAATTCATCGCTAAGAAATTTCAACTGATGAATTTGAAATGTGATGAATAACTAGCAGCGGAATAAGTACTCAAGTGCATGAGAAACATAGCAATAGCATAGTCATCATGATGAAATAAAACATGCACAGATTACAAATAGCGTGAAACAGGATAAGCAGGTGAGGAACAAGGTAACTTGAAGAATTTGAGGTGAGGAAATTATGGAAGTCTTCAGTCAAATTCTTCAAACAGTAACGATCAATTTCATCAACAAGTATACATGTAAATGGAAGGGGTGAGGAAATAGAACTAGGTAGCTCGATGAATACAATGGTTTGATGACCCAGTTCCAACTGCCGTGATAGTTGTACGTCTGGTTTGGAGCGGCCTGGTGTTTAAACCAAAGGACACACAGTCCTTATTGTATTCTCCTTGAGCTAAGGACACACAGTCCTCGTCCAACACTCATGGTAAGTCTTCAGGGTAGACTTCCAAACACCTCACAAACTGGTCACCCGACGATCCACAATTGACTACTGGATGCTCTAGACCAAGGTCACTCTGTGATCCCCAATTGACTGCAGGATGCACTAGACCATGATGCCTAACCGTCTGGAAGATACACAGTCTTCAAAGGTTACAAGCGTCAGTTCCACATAGGAACAATCTCTTCAGTGATGCTCAATCACTTTGGGTTTGTTGGTTTGGATTTGGGTTTTTCCTCACTGATGATTTTCTCTCAAAGTCCTCGGAGGATGGGTTGCTCTCAAATGACAAGTGTCGGTTTTCTCTCGGAGCAGTCAACCAACTAGTGGTTGTGGGGGGTGGCTATTTATAGCCAGGGTGCAACCTGACATGATAAGACATAAATGCCCCCAATGATATGACCGTTATGTGGATAAGATAATTGGGGACAGCTGGCAATAAACACAGCAAAGGTCGGAATTTCGAACTATGAAAGTCCTCATGCTTATCATATTCCTCACTTGTAGGCAATTCGCACTGGTGAAATCCTAACTCCTCAGTCAGATCAATTTCCTCAGAGACCAAAAGAACATCGTCTCTGTTACTAAAGAACTTGACTGAACCGTAAGAGATTTTCAAAGGCTTCACTCGAAGTATTGGATAGGTTGAGGTTTTTGAGTTGAGTATTAGTTGGAAATTTTCCTTAGTATTACCTTGGCCCCCTTTAACAGTACGTTGTTTCCTATGGCTCAAAGAAGGGAAATGAAACTACGAAAACAAAAGTCTTCATGCTTCATAGTCCTTGTTCATATCTTCAAGGTCACAACAACTTCTTCATTTTCAAAGTCTTCAGGGAATACCAAAGTCTTCAACAAAGTCTTCACCAAAGTCTTCAGTTGAAGATATACATTTTTAGGGGTCGATAATCTTCAAATATATCAAACTCCTCATCGACTTATAGAGCCTGTGTACACTCACAAACATATTAGTTCCTTAACCTATAAGTCTTCAATACACCAAAATCACTAAGGGGCACTAGATGCACTTACAATCTTCCACCAAGTAAACCAACTAGCATCAACTACAAGGAGTAATCAACACTACTAGCAATCCACAGGTACCAATCTGAGGTTTGAGACAAAGATCGGATACAAGAGATGAACTAGGGTTTGGAGAGGAGATGGCGCTAGTGAAGATGTTTATGGAGATTGACCCCATCTTGATGAGAGAATCTTTGGTGATGACGATGGCTTCGATTTCCACCTCCGAGAGTGAAGTTTCTCCGGCAGAACAGCTCCGCCAGAGCTCTAGATTGGTTCTACCCAAGTTCCGCCTCGAGATGGCGGTGCTTCGTCATGAAAGCTCTCTCTTGATTTTTTTTCCAGGTCAAAACCCTTCATATAGCAGAAGATAGGCACCGGAGACCTGCCAGGGGGCCCACAAGCCACCTAGGCGCGGCCAGGGGGTGGTCGCGCCTGACAGGCTTGTGACCTCCTTGTGGGTCCCCTTTGGTATTTGTTTTTTCCAATATTTTTTATATATTCCAAAACAATTCTCCGTAAATTTTCAGGACTTTTGGAGTTGTATAGAATAGGTCTCTTAGATTTGCTCCTTTTCCAGTCCAGAATTCCAGCTGCCGGCATTTTCCCTCTTCATGTAGACCTTGTAAAGTAAGAGAGAAAAGGAATAAGTATTGTACCATAACGTGTAATAGCATCCCATAATGCAATAAATACCAATATAAAAGCATGAGGAAAAATGGACGTATCAACTCCCCCAAGCTTAGACCTCGCTTGTCCTCAAGCAAAAGCCGAGATCGATAAATATGTCCACTTTTAGAGATAGAGGTGTCGATAAAATGAAATACGGACATGAGGGAATCATGATCATCTTTATAACAACAATACTTATTGACATATAATTTCTTATACTGGAAGTAACAATTCATTCACAGGATAAAGTGTGAACCAAGAACTCTGTTGATAACCAACCAACTATGCTCTCAGTCATTGAAGAAATTTGCAACTTATCATAACATCAGAAAGAGCCAATATAAGAGCTTGTAAAGCAAATCCACATATTCAATCATATTTTAGTCTTTCATAATTGCTAACACTCACGCGGTACTCATGAAGTCGAAGCTTCAATTGAACATAGAGAAAGATAGGGGCTTATAGTTTTGCCTCCTAACTACTCACCTCAAGGGTAATGTCAACAATAATAACTCATGGTCGCCCACATCCGAGTGGATATATGTGTTTAGATCATTCCCCACCACATAATGCTTACCAAGCGAAAAGGCAAAATATAGGAAGTGGTGAAGATCACCATGACTCTTGCATAAAGGTAAGTACTTAAGAAGTAAAAGTAATAGATAGGCCCTTCGCAGAGGGAAGCAGAGGTTGTCATGTAGTTTTTGTTTTTGGATGTGCAAACCCTTAATGTAAAGGAACGCCGCGTTGTATTGCCCTTTGTGATAGCAACCTTTATTATGCAGTCCGTCATTTTTGTTTCTTTACTATCACAAGTTCATACAACGCTTAGTTTCCCTTACAATAAAAGATCATACATATTTAGGAGCAATTATTTTTGCTTTTTGCACCGATGACAACTTACTTGAAGGATCTTACTCAACCCGTAGGTGGGTATGGTGGACTCTCATGGCAAAACTGGGTTGAGGGTGTTTGGATGCACAAGTAGTATCTCTACTTGGTGCAGAAGTTTGGCTAGTATGAGGTGGAAGCAAGCACTACATGTTGGAGGATCTATAACAATATAACTTCTATTCGGAAATAAGCAAACATAACCCATTATGTTGTCTTCCTTGTCCAACATCAACTTCTTAGCATATAATATTTTAATGAGTGCTTACAATCATAAAATATGTCCAAGATAATATATTTATATGTGAAACTGTCTTTCTTTATCACTTCCTTTTTAATTGCACCAATGACCAATCACTATGTTTGTCAACTCTATACAAATTTCAATCGACATACCTCTTATTTGTGAAGCCATCACTCCCCATAAGATCATCATATATACTCTTTGCTTTTATAATATTCCCCTTTTATTACCCCCTTTTTTATTTTTCTCAAGATCATAGCAACAAGCAAAGCTCTCGCATCAAAACTACCTTTTCTTATGTAACTCTCGGACTCGCTTAGATAAGGGGAACAAAAAGCAAAAACTCAAAGCTAGATCGTACGAAAAAAATTATTCTACTAGATCAAGATATAACCAAAAGGATCGAACTAGGAAAACAAGAAAATTAACGTGTGATGGTGATACGATATCGGGGAACCTCCCCCAAGCTTGGCACAAGCCAAGGGGAGTGCCCATACCCATGTTTTTAGATGTCCTTCTTCGGAGGTGATGGTGGTGGAGTTGTTGATGAGGTTGGAAGCTTGTCCTCCGTCTTCCAAGGCATATGCTCACCATCGTAAAAAGATGAATGAGTCTCCAGAATCCTCAAATCTGTAGCCAAACTCATTATCTTAAATCTATATTCATACTCAAAATTTTGGTTTTGCAGATCATAGATAAGGGGAACAAAAAGCAAAAACTCAAAGCTAGATCGTACGAAAAAAATTATTCTACTAGATCAAGATATAACCAAAAGGATCGAACTAGGAAAACAAGAAAATTAACGTGTGATGGTGATACGATATCGGGGAACCTCCCCCAAGCTTGGCACAAGCCAAGGGGAGTGCCCATACCCATGTTTTTAGATGTCCTTCTTCGGAGGTGATGGTGGTGGAGTTGTTGATGAGGTTGGAAGCTTGTCCTCCGTCTTCCAAGGCATATGCTCACCATCGTAAAAAGATGAATGAGTCTCCAGAATCCTCAAATCTGTAGCCAAACTCATTATCTTAAATTATTCATACTCAAAATTTTGGTTTTGCAGATCATAGATCTGGACTTGGAGATGCTCGATTTTCTCGTAAAGCTTGAAGATGTGCTCCCCGATGTCCTTGGTGTCTAGCTTGTGTTTATGGGTAAACTCTGAGATCATCATATGATTGGCATTGAGTCCACGTTCCACCATCCCTTGGCACTTGAAGACTTGTTGCTCCATTGCTTCGAGCCTTGTTTCCACACTTCCGATCTTCTTTGGCCTTTCAACGTCACGGATGTGCAGCACCCCCTCATGCATCTCAATGGTTTGAGGGTGTCGCAGCACCTCTGCAAGATAGGGGTTGATGAGCTTCTCAAAGAACTTGTCCCTTAGAGCACTTGGGGACATCATGATGATCTAAATCTGTCCGAAGAACAACAACAAAAGAGAACAGAGGATATTTCCGTGGTACAATGGTGAAAACCTTCGGGAGATTATATAATGAATTTTTACTGACCCAAGGGAGTATACCACAAGAAAACGGAGTTCGGATGGTGCACGGGGTGGCCACAAGACACATGGGCGCGACCAGGGGGTAGGCCGCGCCCTACAGGCTTGTCACCTCCTCGTGCACCTTTCGGACTACCTTAAATTTTCCTAATTTATTAAATATTCCAAAACTGATAAAAATTTCTATTGGGAAAGTTTTGGAGTCGGTTTACTTACCATACCACATACCTATTCCTTTTCGGAGTCTGAAACGTTCCAGTAGGTCTCCCTAATGTACTCCTCCGGAGTTATGGTATTGATAATATTGGTTTCAACATTAAAGGGAGTACCTAAGATATAATGTTTGATTCTTTGCCCGTTTACCATCTTCGGATTTGTGCCTTCGGTGTTGTTGATCTTGATGGTACCGAAACGATATACTTCCTCGACAATGTAAGGCCCTTCCCATTTAGAGAGAAGTTTTCCTGCAAAACATCTTAAACGAGAATTGAATTGCAAGACATGGTCACCTACATTGAATTCACGCTTTTGTTTCCTCTTATCATGCCATCCCTTAACCTTTTCTATAAACAACTTGGAATTCTCATAGGCCTGGGTCCTCCATTCATCAAGTGAGCTAATGTCAAATAACCTCTTCTCACCAGCAAGTTTGAAATCATAATTGAGCTCTTTGATTGCCCAATAAGCTTTATGCTCTAGTTCTACAGGTAAATGACATGCCTTACCATAAACCATTTTATATGGAGACATACCCATAGGGTTTTTGTAAGCAGTTCTATAAGCCCATAATGCATCGTCAAGTTTCTTAGACCAATCCTTTCTAGATCTATTAACAGTCTTTTGCAAGATCAGTTTGATTTATCTATTTCTTATTTATACTTGACCACTAGAGTGAGGATGATAAGGAGATGCAATTCTATGATTAATGTCATACTTAGCAAGCAATTTACGGAAAGCACCATGAATAAAGTGTGAACCACCATTAGTCATTAAATATCTAGGGACTCCAAATCTAGGGAAAATAACTTCTTTCAACATTTTAATAGAGGTGTTATGATCAACACTACTAGTTGGAATAGCTTCTACCCACTTAGTAACATAATCAATAGCAACTAGAATATGACTATACCCGTTGGACTTTGGAAAAGGTCCCATATAATCAAAACCCCAAACATCAAATGGTTCAATAACAAGAGAGTAATTCATAGGCATTTCCTGACGTCTACTAATATTGCCAATTATTTGACATTCATCACAAGACAAGACATACTTACGAGCATCCTTGAAGAGAGTAGGCCAATAAAAATCAGATTGTAATACCTTGTGTGCAGTTCTATCTCCAGTGTGGTGCCCTCCGTAGGCCTCGGAATGACACTTGTGTAGGATCTGTTCATGTTCATGCTCAGGCACACAATGTCGGATAACACCATCTACTCCTTCTTTATAAAGGTGTGGATCCCAAAAGTAATGTCTTAAATCATAGAAGAACTTTTTCTTTTGTTGGTATCTGAAACTAGGCGGTATAAATTTAGCAACAATGTAATTAGCATAATTAGTATACCATAGAGCATTATGAGAAGCATTTATGACAGCTAATTGTTCATCAAGAAAGCTATCATCAATAGGTAGTGGGTCATCAAGAACATTTTCTAACCTGGACAAGTTATCCGCTACGGGGTTATCAACAACCTTTCTATCAATAATATGCAAATCAAATTCTTTAGTAGAAGAACCCATCTAATAAGTCTAGGTTTAGCATCTTTATTTTCCATAAGATATTTAATAGCAGCATGACCAGTATGAACAGTTACTTTGGAATCAACAGTATAAGGTCTGAACTTATCACAAGCACACACGATTGCTAAAAATTCATTTTCAGTGGTAGCATAGTTTCTTTGAGCGCTATCTAGTGTTTTACTAGCATAATGGATAACATTTAATTTCTTATCAACTCTTTGTCCTAGAACATCACCAACGGCATAATCAGTTGCATCACACATAATTTCAAAGGGTAGGTTCCAATCAGGTGGTTGAACAATAGGTGTAGAAATCAAGGCATTCTTACGAATTTCAAATGCTTCTACACAATCATCATAAAAAACGAATGGAACATATTTTTGCAAAAATATTAGTGGGAGGCCTGGAAATCTTAGAGAAGTCTTTAATAAACCTCCTATAGAAACTAGCATGACGAAGGAAACTTTTTATACCTCTAATATTCGTAGGACACGACATTTTTTCAATAGCATCAACATTAGCTTTATCAACTTCAATACCACTTTCGTAGATTTTGTATCCCAAGACAATACCTTCATTCACCATGAAGTGGCACTTCTCCCAATTAAATACAAGATTAGTTTCTTCGCGTCTCTGCAAAACTCGATCAAGGTTGCTCAAACAATCATCAAAAGAAGTTCCGTAAATGGAAAAATCATCCATGAAAGCCTCAGCAATCCTTTCACAAAAATCAGAGAATATAGCAGTCATACGTCTTTGAAAGGTAGCAGGTGCATTGTGTAAACCAAAAGGCATACGTCTACAAGCGAATGTACCGAAAGGGCAAGTAAAAGTGGTCTTCTCTTGGTCCTCTTTTGACGCGGGTATTTGAGAGAAACCGGAATAACCATCTAGAAAGCAAAAATGTGTGTGTTTGGATAGTCTTTATAGCATTTGATCAATAAAAGGTAGAGGGTAATGATCTTTCCTGGTAGCTTTGTTTAATTTCCTGAAATCAATTACCATCCTACACCCTATAACAATTCTTTGCGGGATCAATTCATTTTTATCATTAGGAACTATGGTAATACCTCCTTTCTTAGGGACACGATGAACGGGACTAACCCATCTACTACCAGCAATAGGATAAACTATACCTGCCTCCAAAAGCTTTAATATTTCATTTCTTACCACTTCTTTCATTTTAGGATTTAACCATCATTGGTGATCAACAACTGGTTTAGCATCGAGCTCCATATTGATTTTATGCTGACATAGAGTGGGACTAATGCCCTTAAGATCATCAAGAGTATATCCAATAGCAGGACAGTGCTTCCTCAGAGTTTTCAATAATCTATTTTCTTCATGCTCTGAAAGGTTAGCACTAATAATAACAAGATATATCTTCTTTTCATCAAGATAAGCATATTTCAGAGTATCCGGTAATTGTTTAAGCTCAAACACGGGATCACCCTTGGGTGGAGGAGGATCCCCAAGTATTTCAAGAGTCAAGTTGTGTTTCAAAATAGGATGTTGATCAAAGAAAATCTTATCTATTTCATTCCTTTCATTCATATGCATATCGTTTTCATGGTCTAGCAAATATTGTTCTAAGGGATCAGTAGGAGTCACAACAATAGAAGCAAGACCAATAATTTCATCCTTACTAGGCAATTCTTTATCATGGGATTTTCTATGAAATTTAGAGAAATTAAACTCATGAGACGCATCCCCAAAACTTACAGTAACAATTTCCTTCTCACAATCTATCTTAGCATTAACAGTATTCAAGAAAGGTCTACCAAATATAATGGGACAAAACTCATCTTGTGGGGAACCAAGGACAAGAAAATCGGTAGGATATTTTATTTTCCCACACAAGACTTCAATATCACTAACAATCCCAACTGGTGCTATAGTATCTCTATTAGCAAGCTTAATGGTAACATCAATTTCCTCTAACTCAGCTGGTGAGATATCATTCATAATTTCTTGATATAAGGTAAAGGGAATTGCACTCACACTAGCACCCACATCACATAAGCCATGATAACAATGATCTCCTATTTTAACAGAAACTATAGGCATGCCAACAATAGGTCTATGTTTATCTTTAGCATCAGGTCTAGCAATTATAGCAGCTTCATCACAAAAATGAATAACATGTCCATCAATATTATCAACCAAGAGATCTTTAACAATAGCAATACTAGGTTCAACTTAAATTTGTTCAGGAGGTGTAGGTGTTCTAACATAGCTCTTACGAATCACAGTTGAAGCTTTAGCATGTTCCTTTATTCTAACAGGGAAAGGTGGTTTCTCAATATAAGCAGCAGGAATAACAGGATCAACATTATAAGTAATAGTTTCTTCTTCGACTTTAATAGGTTCAACTACTTTCACTTCCATGGGAGGAGGATATTTAAACCACTTCTCCTTAGGGAGATCAACATGAGCAGCAAAAGATTCACAGAAAGAAGCTGCTATCTCAAAGTCAAGTCCATATTTAGTGCTAAATTCACGAAAAGCATTTGTGTCTACAAAGGATTTAACACAATCAAACTTAAGGTTTATACCTGACTCCTTACCTTCATCGAGTCCCCAATCTTTAGAGTTGTGTTTAATTCTTTCCAATAAATCCCATTGGAAGTCAATGTCTTTCTTCATAAAGGAACTAGTACAGGAAGTATCGAGCATGATTTGATCATTACGAGAAAGCCGAGCATAAAAATTCTGAATAATAATTCCTCTTGAGGGCTCATGATTGGGGCATGAATGTAACATTGACTTAAGCCTCCTCCAAGCTTGAGCGACTCTTTCTCCTTCATGAGGCCAAAAATTATAGATATAATTCCGATCACGATGAACTAGATGCATAGGATAAAACTTTTGATGAAATTCCATTTTCAATCGATTGTAGCTCCATGATCCAATATCATCACATAGCCTATGCCAGGTCAATGCCTTCTCCTTAAAAGATATAGGAAAGACCTTCTTCTTGACGTGATCCTCAGGCAGACCTGCAAGCTTAAATAATCCACAAACTTCATCCACATAGATTAGATGCAAATCAGGATGTAGTGTTCCATCTCCTGCATAAGGATTAGCCAGCAGTTTCTCTATCATACCAGAAGGAATTTCATAATAAATATTTTTAGTAGGTTCAATAGGTTGAGGTGCACCTTTTTTTGCTTCCAGACGAGGTGAAGATACCCCAAACAAGCCCCTCAAAGGATTACTTTCCATAGTAACAAGTGACAATAAATTTCAGCACACTATATAAATTTTTCCTTACCAGATTCCACTTACCAAAGGCGCTTCACTCCCCGGCAACGGCTCCAGAAAAGAGTCTTGATGACCCACAAGTATAGGGGATCTATCATAGTCCTTTCGATAAGTAAGAGTGTCAAACCCAATGAGGAGCAGAAGGAAATGACAAGCGGTTTTCAGTAAGGTATTCTCTGCAAGCACTGAAATTATCGGTAACAGGTAGTTTTGTGATAAGATAATTTGTAACGAGTAACAAGTAAGAAGTGTAGCAAAGGTGCAGCAAGGTAGCCCAATCCTTTTTGTAGCAAAGGACAGGCCTGGACAAACTCTTACATAAACTGAAGCGCTCCCGAGGACACATGGGAATTTTTGTCAAGCTAGTTTTCATCATGCTCATTTGATTCGCGTTCGTTACTTTGATAATTTGATATGTGGGTGGACCAGTGCTTGGGTGCTGCCCTTACTTGGACAAACCTCCCACTTATGATTAACCTATGGGAATTTTTGTCAAGCTAGTTTTCATCATGCTCATTTGATTCGCGTTCGTTACTTTGATAATTTGATATGTGGGTGGACCGGTGCTTGGGTGCTGCCCTTACTTGGACAAACCTCCCACTTATGATTAACCTCTCTCGCAAGCATCCGCAACTACGAAAGAAGAACTAAGATAAATGTAACCATAGCATGAAATATATGGATCCAAATCAGCCCCTTACGAAGCAATGCATAAACTAGGGTTTAAGCTTTTGTCACTCTAGCAACCCATCATCTACTTATTACTTCCCAATGCCTTCCCCTAGGCCCAAATAATGGTGAAGTGTTATGTAGTCGACGTTCACATAACACCACTAGAGGAGAGACAACATACATCTCATCAAAATATCGAACGAATACCAAATTCACATGATTACTTATAACAAGACTTATCCCATATCCTCAGGAACAAACGTAACTACTCACAAAGCATGCTCATGTTCATAATCAGAGGAGTATTAATTATCATAAAGGATCTGAACATATGATCTTCCACCAAGTAAACCAACTAGCATCAACTACAAGGACTAATCAACACTACTAGCAACCCACATGTACCAATCTGAGGTTTGAGACAAAGATCGGATACAAGAGATGAACTAGGGTTTGGAGAGGAGATGGTGCTGGTGAAGATGTTGATGGAGATTGACCCCCTCTTGATGAGAGGATCGTTGGTGATGACGATGACTTAGATTTCCCCCTCCGAGAGGGAAGTTTCTCCGACAGAACAGCTCTACCGGAGTTGTAGATTGTTCTGCCCAAGTTCCGCCTCGAGATGGCGGCTCTTCGTCTCAAAAGATCCCTCTTGATTTTTCCAGGTCAAAACCCTTCATATAGCAGAAGATGGGTATCGAAGACCTGCCAGGGGGCCCACAAGCCACCTAGGCACGGCCAGGGGGGTGGCCGTGCCTCGCGGGCTTGTGACCTCCTGGTGGGTCCCCTTTGGCATTTATTTCTCCCAATATTTTTTATATATTCCAAAACAATTCTCCGTAACTTTTCAGGACTTTTAGAGTTGTGCAGAATAGGTCTATCAGTTTTTCTCCTTTTCCAGTCCAAAATTCCTACTGTCGGTATTTTCCCTCTTCATGTAAACCTTGTAAAATAAGAGAGAAAATACATAAGTATTGTATCATAACGTGTAATAACATCCCATAATGCAATAAATATCAATATAAAAGCACGATGCAAAATGGACGTATCAACGATCCCCTATACTTGTGGATTATCAAGCATGTGCGTCAAATATAGGGAATATGGGTGCTAAGTATGCTCAGCTGGCAACACGAAACCCACCCGCCACAACCCAATAGCAGGGACATGATTCACTGGGAGGACAATCAGGACCAAGTGTTTGGGACCGATTATGAGGAATGAGTGCTTGCCATGGGACTTCGAAGGGCCTTGTAAGGTTCCCAACTATACAACATATATGAAATCAGTAGTGTGGACTGAGACCCGTGGGTTAGCTATGGATATGTTGGAAGTCAACGATGGAGTCTATGTTAGGTACCTTATAAACATGTGTGTTAGAAAACTTACCGTGGGGTTCATGGCGAACCTCGAAGCCGAGGTCTTGCCCGTCCTTTGGGATCTTGTCCTTGGCCAGCTTGAATAGTCACGTCCACATGCCGGCCAAGTTGGTGTGGAAAAAGTGGAGCACGGCCCCCGCTTCCTCGGATTTATACTCCCACATCGGGGTAGCCCGGAGTTAGAGCGGGAGGATCCGACGGTTGAGCATGACGTTGACTATGTCTGGGAGCTGGATGTCCTTCTCGATAGACCACCACTTGTGATCAGTGCCTCCACCTCTTTGGAGTCCCCCCAGACGACGCCCTTCTCCCTCCAAAACTTGAGCTTCCTTGGGGGCTCGGTTGAAAAGGCTAGGACTTCGGTTTGGCCGGGGTCGAGCGGCTCAGTGATGTAAAACCACTCTCGCCATTCCTTTACCGTATTGATAAAGGTGCCCTTGAACCAGTCAACATTTTGGTTCTTGCTGACCATGGCCCCTCCACACTCTACCAGATCTGAGTCGTTGGACTTTGGCTTGACCCCGAAGGTCTTCAGCCAAAGGCCAAAGTGCGGTTCACAATGGAGAAAAGCCTCGCTGACCGTGATGAAGGAGGCGAGGTGGAGGATGGAGTTTGAGGCCATGTGCTAGAAGTCGGGCCCATAATAGAACATCATCCCACGCACGAATGGGTGCAGCAGGAACCCCAGGCCTCAGATGAGGTGTTGGGAACATGCACTTGCTGATTGGCGCCAGGAGCACGGACGTTGATGTTGGCAAAGAGGTATCCCGCAGGCTGCAGCATGCAGCTCCAGGATGGTTTGTTCCGTCATGGAGGAACCACACCAATTCCCTTTGAGGGTACCGGTCATGGCTAGATGGGGGAGATTGGATTTGCTAAAAAGAGGGGTGTGAGATTGAATCTAGGCACTAGAGCTAGACGAAGCAGCAGGCGGGGGGAATGATAGTGTGGTTGCGTGCGTTGTTCTCTTTTTAATCTTATAGGCTGTTGAAAGGCCAAGAGTCCCACTTGCCGTGCTGATAAAAATGTCACTCCCGCAAAAGATGTCGTTGTGCATATGGGGGAAAACAAAATATTGATGATATCCCTAAGAAAACGGGCATGATCTCCACCTCTATGGGACGCGCTAGTAAAAAGGTTGCCTCAAGCCGTCATTTGGGATAAACTATAATTGATCGTCCCATCATGGGGTGCACTGCTTCAATAAAGTTGTCAGGCTAGGTGGCACTATTCACACCTACGTGGTTGGCCTTCGAGGCTAGGTTACCCCGCCTCTTCGGGTTAAGTATGAGCTCAACTAGGTCTTGTTTATAAGACGTCGCTTATTTTGAGAGCAGTTCAGGAGTTTGGATGTCGTGAAGGGGAACTCATATGTTAATCCAAGCACTTTGAATCTAAGGTTATCTTCATCAAGGGAATCGTTCTCATCACAAAAGACCGGTTTAGGGGCTATTGACGGTTTCCTGGACTAGGGGTACTGGCCTAGTCGGCCCATGCTCCTCAGGTTGGACCGATAGGCCCTCATTCTTCTCAAGATGGACTCCGGAAGCTTACGACGTGGCGTTATCAAGACTGCTTTGACCGAAGGCTTGACGTATACTCCAAGACTTCTCATGCCGCCTCCACACCAAGATGCCAACCTTGTAACCCTAGATGCCCTACCCTGCATGTATATACGCCATAGGCTTTAGCCTGTAGAGGGGACATTAACACCGTATCATTCACCTAGCCCTAGAGTTAGAACACATTTGACTATCTTGAGGTGGATCAACTATGTACTTGATACTTCTCCATTGATATAAACAAGGACATGACGTAGGGTATTACCTCCATCAAGAGGGCCCGAACCTAGGTAAACATAGTCCCCTTCCTCTTGTTACCATTCATCCGAGATCCGCAACTCGGGACCCCCTACCCTGAGGTCTGCCATTTTTTACACCGACAACTGGTATATAAAGCACCGCAAGATTGAACCCATTACAACACACCACTTCCACTGAAGATAAATCAATCTAGTTGGCCAAATCAAATGAATAAATCGGAGAGAAATACAAAACTATAGCAATCATGCATAATAAAGTTCATTGGATCCCAACAAACACACCACAAAACAAGATTACATCGGATAGATCACCACGGGAATCGCGGAGAACATGGTATTGAAGATCAAAGAGAGAGAAGAAATCATCTAGCTACTAGCTATGGACCTGTAGGTCTATGATAGACTACTCACACATCATCATGGACGTAGCAAGGTTGATGTAGACGGCCTCCGTGGCCGAGTCCCCCTCCGGCAGAGTACCTGAAAAGGTCTCCAAATGGGATCGCGATGGAATAGAGACTTGCGGTGGCGGAAAAAGTGTTTCTGGTGGCTCTTTGTTGTTTTCAAAATATTTTGGAATTTATATAAGTGGAATTAGGTCAGGAGGGTGTACAAGGGCCCCACAAGCTGGGGGGGGGCTCCGGGCTCGTCGCCGCCTCGTAGGTCTTTTTTCCCCTCCTGAAGCTTCTAGGGTCTCTTTTGGTCTAGAAAAAATCACCATAGTCGTGTTTGGATTTCGTTTGATATTGATTTTCTGAAAAAAGTCAAAAAACACGCAACCAAACAGGAACAGTCACTAAGCATTGGGTTAATAGGTTAGTCCCCAAAATGATATAAAGTATTCAAGATTGATAATGTAATAACATGAAACAATGAAAAATTATATATACACTGGAGATGTATCAGTAACCGCGTATATTCAGTTGGCACATCTTTCAAACATATAGGTTCCTCATGGGAATCCCACTTCTGAATCCAAAATGAAAACACAACTTGTATTGTGTAAACTCAATAAGTCACTACATAAGTTACAACAGTAAAAAATGGTACGATTGACTTAGTGAGTTCCTTATACACAAGAATTACTCCAATAATGATGATTGATCATATGCCTTCATCAAGAAATCCTCATTAGAGTATCACATTATAACGGTGTATGTTGATGATTTTAACATTATTGGCAACACATAGGATATTGATGAAGGATACAATCATCTATAGACATAATTCAAGATGAAGGAACTGTGTAAAAAACGAAGTTCGCTTTATTGCAATCCATGTATAATGTTACACCATGTCGACTATATCCATAATATATTGAGGAATTCATTATGGACAAGTCTTATCCATATATGACTTTCATGATTAATCTCTAGTAGCATGGAAATATCGAATTAGGCCACACGATTATGTAAATAAGATATCAAGACTCATGGTTCCATATTCCAGTGTCATTGTATCCACCAAACAGAATTGGCCAAGAGTCAAGAATATATTTTAATATCTCCAAGGCATCAAACATATTATCCTAGTTTTTAGTTTTAGAAAAATCTGAACAACAATATCATCAGATACATGATGTGATCTCCACTATGCCAGATTGTAGACATGCTTTGGGTCCCTTTTTGGTGTGATAGTCATCCTATGAAACTCTTTAAAACAAAGCTTGGTGGCTACATCCTTACGAGACATAACTTGTATTCTTGTAGCTTGACGAACAATGAATCATGTACGATACGATGGTCATGTGGAATTGGTCCACAGAAGACGAAACCACCAATAATTATCTGAAAGATAATGTTACTTGTGTTGCTCATATGAAAACATGTTACTTAATGAGTAACATCACCATATATGCCACCTTGCAAAGTCAAATCATGTGACAACCTTGTTGATTTTTTCATGAAGTCTCTACCAACTTCAACGTTTCAAAAACATGTTCATAGAATTGTTATGCGGTGACTTAGACATTTCTAAGAATCAGGGGAGTCTCTTCTTGAATTATAATCTATTCACACATTATATTACCTACACTCCTTTTCCCTTTATGAGTTTACTCTCAAGGTTCTCATCAAGGTTTTAATGTGATAATACCAACACAAGAATATATGTCATACCTCCTATTTTCTCCATCAGTTTTTTCGCAGATGTATACAAGGCATATGAATTGTCCTCTAAACTTACCAATGAGTTTTATCCTTTCAAGAGTTTCTTATATAAGTTATCAAATAAATAATTACCATCATATGTCATATCATTTTCTCCTTATATTCAACTCATTGGGTTTTAAAGGAGTTTTTAATGGCAAACACACTCTCTTCTCTTATGAGTTTTCGCTCGAAGTTCCTCACAAAATGTTTCTAATGAGGCGATATATGCGATACTTTGCATTTCCCTCACGGGGTTTTAAAATAATAGTACTCCCCCGTCACAATTTAGAAGGCGTGCATGTGTACCTAGGTCGTCAATTTAACTTATATAACATATATTGTTTAACATAAAAATTATATCATTAAAAAATAGAACACCTAAAGTTTCTAAATAAGTTTTTTTTGTAATATATGCCTCTCATTATATTGGTTATTTTGACGATCTAGATACATGTGCAGGACTTGTAAACTGAGATAGAAGGAGTAGATAAAGCATATTTATTGTCCTATAAATTCGCCAATGAGTTTTCTCCTTCTTCAAATGTTTTTCTCATATGAGTTATCAAGGAGACAATAATTATCATATGCCGCATTATTTCTTCCTAAATGTTTTTCCATTGGTCTAAAGGGGGTTTAACGACATATCTACACTAATCTTCTCATATTTTTGTCATATGATTGTTGAAAGAGAAGGTCAAGATTAAGATTTTTCTCAAGATGAAAGCTGAATATATAAGGAGCCTTCAATGATGCATCATTCAAGAAAGCGGTAACGTACAAGAGAGAGTGTTAGAAAATAATTAGCACGTGGCTATTATCACTCACCACATGCTAATTAAGAGCCGTCATTAGTAAAGGGTGTCCAACCCCAAATAATCATGTCTCTTCTCTCTCTATTATCAAAAGACACATGTTCTGAATGGATGTATTTGAATAGTCACTTTTTTCTTTTAGATGCATATATATATACTTGAGAATCGTTGGTTCGCTTTCTTTCAATCTCATTTTATTGCTCTGACAGAAAGCAATATCGGCGGGACCTAGGGACGACAAGTGGCATCCGTTCCAAGCGACCACGGTGTATGCACGCGTCGTCTTTTATGCGCCACGACTTGGGTCAGGTTCGGACTTTCGGCCCGGTCTCTTATTTGAAGCAGACGCGCTCCCGGTCCCGGTGGATTTCGACCGACCGTCACGTGCGCAAAGGGAAGGGGCGTGCTCCGAGGCCCCGAGCCGGAGGGCGACTACTACGACCAGCTCTCGCTGTTGGTTGTTCCGCTACACTGATTCCGCGACTCCACACCGGCATATCCCACCAGCCAAAACCAGACCGCCGCCCGCCCGCCCGCCTCCCCTGACAGCCGGCGGCCCGGATCCGCCCGCCCGCCTCCCCTGACAGCCGGCGGCCCGGATCCGCCCGCACGCCTCCCCTGACAGCCGGCGGCCCGGATCCGCCCGCCCGCCCGCCCGCCCGCTGCCTCCCCTGCTGGCGCTGCGGCTCCACACTTCTATGTAGTGGGTGGCGGCGGCGCTAGGTGCTCTTCTCCGGCCGCGGCGAGCTAGGCCATGGGGTGCATCCAGTCCACGCCGAAGCGGAGGCAGCACCCTGCCGGCTACGAGGACCCCGTCCAACTCGCCTCCCAGACCGCCTGTGAGCTCGCTCGCTCGCATCCCTTTTCCCCTTTTCTACGCAACCCATTCCGTGAATCCAGCTTCCGCTTCATTTCTCGGTAAAGGGGGGAAATGGATCCAGCTTCTGCTTCCGTTCTAGCTCTCGCGTACTCGGGATTATGATTTGGAATGGACTTGTTTTCTGCAGCCGGCCGTGCAGGCTGCCATGGATCATGTAGGCATTTGAGGCAATTCGAATAATCTGACCAGTAGATATGCTTAACTTATGTTTTACTTGCTGCGGTATTCATCATCCATCTGCTATTGATCCACCTCCTGTCTGGTGGATTCTGATTGGGTGTTGCCTGACTCCGCGCACTTGCTGTTCTGTTCATGCAGCCAGCGTCAGCGAAGTCGAGGCCTTGTTCGAGCTGTTCAAGAGCATTAGTGGCTCAGTGATCGATGACAGGTTGATCAACAAGGTACCGCTTTCTTACGAACGTGGGATTCCTTATCAGCTCGACATATACGAACATCAAATAAACACCCGAGACCTGGTCTTGCATACTTATCGGTACCATTAAAATGAAATCTAACATTGCTATGCTGAAATTACATTCTGCATGTACCGACCCTCTTACAACTGATTCATTTATGCGCAATACCCTTTTTCGGTGATTACATTTAGCCATCAATAGTTGTACTATCTAACATACTAAGTGAACATGGATTCTTGTTGTACAGGTCGCCAAACGTTATTATTGCTGTACAACTCAATGGGCCCGTTTGGTGAATAGCAACAATTTAGAGCTGTTATTGCAGCATAATAAGTATGAGATGGTGAAGCCTAGTAGAGCTCGGGAGCACATGCTCCTGGCTCTAAATAAGTATTTTATCTCTTCCAAAAAATTTTAGAAGTGAGTATTAGGTAGATTTTGGGTTTCATGCAAAAAATTCCATTCTTGTGGCCTGTGCAAAATATAGAATAAAAATTAAAGCACAATAATGCCTTTTGGCTCCTTATCCTTGTCTTTTCTATACAGACTACAAGTCAACACATTTTCTCACGAAGAACTTGAAAGAACTTGTTCCTAAGATAACAGTGTCACAAACTCACAATGTGTCCTGCATGGCTGCATCAGATATTATTGCAAGTTATATGAACATCATGTAGCTCAAGGTTTTAGCCGTTATGTTGCATCTCACGTTATCGTAGTCTAGCTAAACTTCAAGGCTCGTTTCATGGCTTAATGCTTATATAAGCCAACTGCTTGCTTGGCATGTTTATAATACAAAATTTGATTTGATCATTCATGCTAGAGTTCTAGATACCTGGGGAGAATGCCTTCCTTGTCCAGCGTAATTATAAATATATCTTATGGTCATATATACCAAAGAATTTATTATTTGTTGTCATGTTAACCGCTACATATCTGTGCAATTATATTCACTGGCAACTGAAACTCTGAGTAATTTATATTCATATATACGCAGGAAGAGTTCCAGCTTGCATTGTTCAAAAACACAAGGAAGGAAAATCTTTTCACTAATCAGGTATACATCCCCTTGGCAACCATTCTCATTTGCGATAGTACATATTATATGCTGGGCACAATGTTATCAATACAATTGACTTATATGAAATTGACCTTGTAGATATTCGACCTTTTCGATGTCAAGAAAAGGGGTGTCATCGATTTTGGCGATTTTGTTCGAGCTTTAAATGTATTCCATCCAAATTTTCCAGTGGAAGAGAAAATTGACTGTAAGTTGTTACGTTTCTGTCTTGTCTTCTGTTTATAGATACCATTCTTTCTCTTTCTAAAGGTTTTGAGCTGCTTGATACTTGGCAGTTTCCTTCAAGCGATATGATATGGACGGTACAGGGTTTATTGAACGGAAGGAGGCAATGTTTGGCCTTCTTTGTTTGTGCCTCTGTGCATGTTCTTTTGCTCCTGAAATTTTCTGAATTAGTCGTATATACAAAAGAAAGGCATTGCTATGTGACTGAAAAATCCATTAGCGTGTGCACTTATGTACTGCTGAAGCGTTCTTTTTAAGAAACAAGGAGATGTACTTGTCTTGGCTTCCATTCTAGAAACATAATTCATATCTTCCAACGATTGCGGCACATGCTTCACAAACCAAACATTTCAAGTACGACAAGGACTGCGATTGGCTTTTTTGTGACTAAGGAAGCAGGACTGACCTAACACTAAAATTGAAGCTACCAATAGCGGTTCAGAGCATCTAAATGGTCCAGCATGCTGCAGCACACCTAACAATATTTGCTAGACCCTAAAACCAGGCAGCCCCACAGATGCTCTATGCCATCTGGAAGCCAAGCCCCTCGTCCATGTCCTGGTCTCTAAGATCAAGGACGAAGCCGAACAATGGGCACGCGCTAGTACCCGCGGCCTGAGGGTCATCTTGCCAACCACCTGGGATGTACATTAAATTTCTATTCATGTCCCTTCCTGAACTCGCTCTCCTAGGAGGGCTGTAACCAAACTCTTATCTTTTCAATGCAATGAAACGCAAAATCTCTTGTGTTTTCTCGAAAAAAATATATCTGGAAGCCAAGCCAAACCAAAAAAAACAGGCTGCTGAACTCCGTAGAAATCAAGCCATAGCATATAACATCGCCAATATTTAAGAGTTTTATTGGCTCAAAGTGTGAATTCTGATGCTCACCTAGAACCAAATGATAATGGTAAACAATTGAACCAATTATCATCCCAAAAGTTGATATTGCTGCCATCACCATTTTGTGTGTATAAAGATAGGATTACTTAGCCTTCGTTTGTCAGTTAGAATTTCTATAATCGTCTTGTACAGGTAAAGCAGATGTTGATTGCTCTTCTAGGCGAATCAGAGATGAGATTATCTGACGATATTGTTGAGACAATCCTGGACAAGGTATTGGATATCTTTTTAAGTTATTAGTTGCTTAAGCTGTTGGTAATTCTTGTGTCAGTATTGAAGTGTAGATCTGTAGGCCGACAATGACTGGTTAATGGTGACAGACCTTTTCAGATGCTGATACGAATCAGGATGGTAAAATAGACAACAGAATGGGAGAATTTTGTGTCCAAGAATCCTTGTTGAAGATAATGACTCTTTCGTCCCTCAAGTGAGTATGATGTAACATATAAATTCAAAGCATTGGCCGCAAGCCCCCAACTATGTTTATGTGTCCCCATGCAGTCATGCCCAAACAAATTAATGATTTATTGTTCTAGAGCTTAATCGAGACTAATTACTTTTGGGTGCCGAGCTCTAGTGATCTTTATTTTTTGAAAATTTCAAAAAAGTATATTTATGACTTTCAAACAAATCTAAAAAAACACATGTTCACTTGGCAATTGTTTTGATTTGAGACTAATTACCTTTGGGTGTCAAGCTCCGGTGTGTATTCACAGATGGACATGTGGGATTTGTTTCGATTTTCTGAAACCTGTAACTGCACTTCTCAACAACAACAAGCCTTTAGTCCCAAACAAGTTGGGGTAGGCTAGAGGTGAAACCCATAAGATCTCGTGACCAACTCATGGTTCTGGCACGTGGATAGCAAGCTTCCACGCACCCCTGTCCATGGCTAGTTCTTTGGTGATGCTCCAATCCTTTAGATCTCTCTTTACGGACTCTTCCCATGTCAAGTTCGGTCTACCCCGGCCTCTTTTGACATTATCAGCATGCTTTAGCCGTCCGCTATGTAGTGGGGCTTTTGGAGGCGTGCACTGAATATGCCCAAACCATCTCAGACGATGTTGGACAAGCTTCTCTTCAATTGGCGCTACCCCAACTCTATCTCGTATATCATCATTCCGGATTCGGTCCTTCCTTGTGTGACCACACAACCATCTCAACATGCGCATCTCCGCCACACCTAATTGTTGCACATATCGCCTTTTAGTCGGCCAACACTCAACGCCATACAACATTGCGGGTCGAACCGCGCGTCCTATAGAACTTGCCTTTTAGCTTTTGTGGCACCCTCTTGTCACAGAGAATGCTAGAAGCTTGGTGCCACTTCATCCATCCGGCTTTAATTCGATGGTTCACATCTTCATCGATATCCCCATCCTTCTGCAACATTGACCCCAAATATCGAAAGGTGTCTTTCTGAGGCACCGCCTGCCCATCAAGGCTAACATTCTCCTCCTCGTGCCTAGTAGTACTGAAAGCGCACCTCATGTACTCGGTTTTAGTCCTACTAAGCCTAAAACCTTTCAATTCCAAGGTTTGCCTCCATAACTCCAACTTCCTGTTGACCCCCGTCCGACTCTCATCGACTAGCACCACATCGTCCGCAAAGAGCATACACCATGGGATATCTCCTTGTATATCCCTTGTGACCTCATCCATCACCAAGGCAAAAAGATAAGGGCTCAAAGCTGACCCTTGATGCAGTCCTATCTTAATCGGGAAGTCATCAGTGTCGCCATCACTTGTTCGAACACTTGTCACAACATTATCGTACATGTCCTTGATGAGGGTAATGTACTTTGTTGGGACTTTGTGTTTCTCCAAGGCCCACCACATAACATTCCTCGGTATCTTATCATAGGCCTTCTCCAAGTCAATGAACACCATATGCAGGTCCTTCTTTTGCTCCCTATATCTCTCCATAAGTTGTCGTACCAAGAAAATGGCTTCCATGGTCGACCTCCCAGGCATGAAACCAAACTGATTTTTGGTCACGCTTGTCATTCTTCTTAAGCGGTGCTTAATGACTCTTTCCCATAGCTTCATTGTATGGCTCATTAGTTTGATTCCACGGTAATTATTACAACTCTAAACATCCCCCTTAAGATTGGTACTAATATACTCCGTCTCCATTCTTCTGGCATCTTGTTTGCTCGAAAAATGAGGTTGAAAAGTTTGGTTAGCCATACAATCGCTATGTCCCCGAGGCCTCTCCACACCTCAATGGGGATACAATCAGGGCCCATCGCCTTACCTCCTTTCATCCTCTTTAAAGCCTCCTTGACCTCCGACTCCTGGATTCACCGCACAAAACGCCTGCTAGTATCATCAAAGGAGTCGTCCAGATCAATGGTAGAGCTCCCACTCTCCCCATTGAACAGCTTGTCAAAGTATTCTCGCCATCTATGCTTAATCTCCTCGTTCTTCACCCGGAGTTGATCTGCTCCGTCCTTGATGCACTTGATTTGGTCAACATCCCTTGTCTTCCTCTCTCGGATCTTGGCCATCTTATAGATGTCCCTTTCGCCTTCCTTCGTGTCTAACCGTTGGTAGAGGTCCTCATATGCCCGACCCCTTGCTTCACTCACAGCTTGCTTTGCGGCCTTCTTTGCCATCTTGTACTTCTCTATGTTGTCTGCACTCCTATCCAGATATAGGCTTCTGAAACAATCTTTCTTCTCCTTAATTGCCTTCTGGACATCATCGTTCCACCACCATGTATCTTTAGGGCGTGTTTGTTTGGGCTTCTAGGAGCAGCTTCTACAGCTTCTAGCCCACAGAAGCCGGAGCCCAAACAAACAGGCTCTTTTAGCACTGGCCCCACGCAGCCCACTCACGGAGCGCTCCAAAGAAAACGAGTAGAAGCCGCAGCCAGAAAATTGAGCTTCTGCTCCTTGCAGCCGGCTCCAAAGTAACAAATGACTGGTTTGCCCTCCCACCAAATCACATAATACTGCAAAATTGCCCCCGTACCGGTTCGTCTATTCCTTCTTGTCCTCATCCTGCTATGCGTGCGTTCGATGCATGCGTGGTGTCCATCTCAAATAAAAAAAATGCGTACATGTGCGTGCTTGCCGGCCGGTAGCATATACTCGAATACGTATATGTACGGTCTATAGATAGGAGCGGGTATTCGGGTACATACGGATGCGAGTTTGCCCCGAGCATCTGTGTGTATGTGTGCTCTGCGTGCTTGCATGCATGTGTATGCTCTGCTTCCTGGGTGTGTGCGTGCTCACAGTGTGCGTTGCTGCTTGCGTGCTCACATACGGGCATCTGTTCATGCAGCTGTACAAAGCTTGATAAAAAAACTGATTTTGTATGTGTACCAACAGATGTATATCGATTTGCTTGGTCAAAAACTGATTTTGTATGTGTACCAATAGATGTATTCAAATCTGTGAAACTGTCTATCTACGACCAAAAAACCCTCTTAATTAGGTCATTTGCTATTAAAATGATACAGTCAACACTTAAACCCAATCTATAGAACAGCAAAGGGCATTCTGGTCATTTCAGTACGTTTCTGCATCAGCTGCAGCTGCTACAGCACGACTACCAAACGACTGCACCTCAGCTCTAACCTTCCAGCCACAGCTAGCAGCTACAGCTGCTCCTTCCAGCCGGAGCCGTTGCAGCTGCAGCCAGGGAAGTTGCAGCCCAAACAAACACACCCTTAGCTTCTCTTCTACTTCCCCTGGACACTCCAAACTCCTTTGAGGCCACCTTACGGATGCAAGTCACCATCTTCATCCACATGTTGTCTACATCACCTCCTTCCTCGCAAGGGCCCTCCTTAATGACCCTCTCTTTGAACGCCTGAGCTACCTCCCCCTTGAGCTTCCACCACTTCATTCTAGCAACTTTGGCATGCTTGTCCCGCTGGACATGAATCCGAAAGCGGAGGTCAGCAACCACAAGCTTATGCTGAGGGACAACACTCTCTAGGTATCACCTTACAGTCTAGGCATGCACGCCTATCTTCTCTTCTCGAGAGGATGAAATCAATCTGGCTAGTGTTGCCCACTACTGTGAGTCACTAGATGTGATTCTCTCTTCTTAAAGAGGGTGTTAGCTACGATCATGTCGTAGGCTAGCGCAAAGCTTAAGACATCTCCTTCTTGATTCCTGATGCCATAGCCAAATCCCCCATGCACCCCTTCAAAACCTGTGTTAGATGTGCCCACGTGGCCATTGAGGTCCCCTCCTATGAAGAGCCTCTCGCCAATCGGTACACTCCTAACCATGTCCTCCAGGCCTTCCCAGAACTCCCTCTTGGTGTTCTCATTGTGACATACTTGCGGGGCATACGCACTGATAACATTGAGAACTAGGTCCCCAACTACTGGCTTGACCAGGATAATCCGGTCCTCATGTCTCTTGACGTCTACCATTCCATCCTTGAGGCTCTTGCTGATCAAGATGCCTACTCCATTTCTGTTTGCAACCATCCCTGTGTACCACAGCTTGAACCCGGTCCCCTCCACCTCCTTCGCCTCCATTTAGTCTCTTGGACGCAAAGGATATCAACGCCTCTCCTCACCGCTGTATCAACTACCTCCCGAAGCTTACCTGTCAGAGACCTTATGTTCCAGCTACCTAAGCGAATCCTCGTAGGCTCGGCTAGCTTCCTTACCCTTCGCACTCGTCGAGTCAAATGCGAAGACCCTTGCTCAATTTCCACTACACCCGGGTGTCGATGTAGCGCGCCACTAAGGATGCGACGACCCGATCCTTGCTCACTTGCCACCGTATCCAGATCACGATACGGCGCGCCACTTGGGGGGTGACGGCCCGGCCCTTGCCCATTTTCCACCACACCCAGGTTTTGATGTGGCGCGTCGCTGAGAGGGTCACACCTGGGTTCTGATGTGGCACGTCCCTGAGAGGGTTATGCCCCAACGAAAATGTTTTGGGTTTCATCTCCATAAGAGTGGCTGGGTTTTGACGTCGGCTCGCCAAGCCTATCACAACCCTCCTTTACCAGGGCTTGGGACCGGCGGCTATGTTGAGACAACATAGGCGGAGTTCTGTAACTGCACTTCTCAAGAATTTCAAATTAAAGGGATGACTGGAGGTCATGAGCCAAATATCCGTACCCAGACAAACCCATTCTAGTTACTTGTTTGCATGAGCTCCACTTCTACTACAGTTATCTTTAACTAGCATAGAAAAGTAATTTACCATAAAGGCCATGGCTTCCTGTACCCTTTTCATAGGATGTTTGATGACAGTGTGTTGCATGTGATTCTTTCCATGAACATTTGATACGAAGCAGCGAAAATTCTGGCTAATCATCTGTGTTGACGTTTCAGGGACATAACAACCACATTTCCCAGCTTTGTGTTTCACTCGGAGGTTGATGATATCGTTACATGATGGTGATCCTCACAAAGATGTACAGTTAACAGAAAGAAGGAATCTATCATCAGAATATCTGCAACGATGCAACATGCTTGATGTTAGCTAATGTTGCTTGAGTGTCGAGACATAGTTTTTTTTTTTCTGGGTGGTGTTCATTACACCGAGAGTTAAGTCTTGTTGAGTATTCATGTATGTTTGTGAGCTGCAGTTGGCATGTGCTTGGCACAAGTTATTATTTGTCGTGAGAATATGGCTGCTAAATAAACTGTTGTTCAACCTGACTAATATCCCTCCGATCCATATTAATTGTTGTTGATTTAGTACAGCCTGTACTAAATCAGTGACAATTAATATGGATTGGAGGAAGTACCATTATTAGAAAAAGAAGCAAAACAGCACCAGAAAGAACTTGCAAACAGGCAACTAACAAACGCCTTTCAAAGCCTATATTACTGTAGATATCAAGACTTGTTCAAAATGCTATGTCTACTGCAGACTACTGGAGTATTGTGTTCACAGCAGCTTGATAAATTTCTAAAGCATGTACTGTTGCAAGTTTGTGGTCGATGGACTTGTTTTATGAGTTGCCGCGTAAAACTGGTTGCAAAAACAAGTTACTACTAGCTTCTTTTTGACAAGCTGCATCAGTCTCAACTACCACCAAAACACAAGGTAAGCACCCACCACAAGAAATATATTCTTATGGAACTATTATTCTGCGGATTGCACTCGGTTAATCAAACTTTTTTTCTAGTGCATAAAAGGTTCAATCAAATGGAATTATGACAATATGTGGCAATGACAAACACAAGACAATGCACACTTGTGTGTACCGAGTGTCTTGTGCTCGGAAGAAAACTTGTCAAACATTCAAAACTTTGACTATCTATATTTTTTCCAAGATATGTCCTCCTTTCACCTGGGAAAAAGTATTTTGCAAGATATTTCTATTGAACGCTTGAGAATCACATGTGCTGATCTATCTCAATACTTTATAATTTTATTAAGATCCATGAGATTATATAAGAAATTCGTGGTCAAAGTTGCGTATTGACTCTTAAAAGAAAACAAAAGTTGTGCATTGACTACACAGGAAAAAATGTTGTGTATTGACGAGTTTTCCTACGCTTTCTTTGGATGTAGATATTCAGGCCAAGATATTGATATTGGCATTGGATGGGCTGAATTCTGCTGTTTAGTCCACGAGATTGGTCCGAAATATTCGATGGCCCGCTCGAAAGCCCGCCTTTTTTTTTTGTAAGCAACATACATTAACATGGTCTTACCAAATAAACTCATGTTTTCTCATGATGCCATGCCCAAAAATCCTCCTACCGAATTGAATTGATGGGAATACGCAATATCGCTTCAATGTCCATGGGAAGGAAGCTTCAATGTCCATGGGAAGGAAGTCCCTGGCGAGCTCTGTCCTGTCCCACCATCTCGATGTTGTATCAATTAACTCAGACACTAGCTCAGGCGAGGAAGTCAAAATTGCCGCAACTGGAGTCAAGCGTTCGGTACGCTGGATCCAATTATGTCACCCTACATATGTGGAGTTCCTGTTTCCAATCCTCCGCATGAGGCCCATCTTGAGAATGCCTCGACCCTCCACCGGTGCCCGCCAAATTTGGGAAGGTGTAGATCCGAGGTTAGCCTGCAAAATGTTTGTTTCCAGAAAATTTACAGACTTAAGATTTCTAGCACTCGATGATTCAGGTGTCGTGACGTGCCGCCTATCCGAGGTTAGCGTGCAAAATGTTTGTTTCCGAGGTTAGCTTGCTCACCACACCTATCCTACCTCGCGAGCCCCCGGCGATGCTGCGGTGATCACGGGCTAAGGAAGAAGAACACAGACACAACGATTGCCCATGTTCGGGCCACCTCGCGGTGTAAGACCCTATTCCTGCTTGTCTGAATTTCTTGGAGATATGGGAGGTTACAAAGGCGTGTTCTTGCCCGCTGCTCTCTGGGGTCGATCCTCTTCTACGGCCGAGGCCTTCCCTATCTTATACTGGCCCATGGTCCTCTTCCCCCAAAATCACAAGGCGGGAAGGGTCACCACAGCGGGCCGTTTGAAAGGGGGCAAGATCGCAAACTATCCTGACAAAAGCAGTCTACGCCTGCTAAAGCTCGCTGGCGTGACGCGCCGATGGGCTTGGGGATGACCTCCGTCCTGGCAAGCCCCCAGCCTTGGTCTCCTTTCACCAAAGGGTAAGCCTTTAGGGGTCGCTTTGGGAATCGGCATGCTGGCCTCGCTCCCTTAGCACAAAAGAGGAAAAACCCTCCGTTTGTGCCCGCTGGAACGACTCCTGGCGCCTCCTGATGCGGCTTGCGTCACCCATGTGAGGGCACGAGATCGGGCGGCTGCATCGAGCCGTCGTGGACCAGTCCGCCCCGCGAAGGCTCCAGTGGTGGTCTCAGGAGGCGACCTCACGAGGGGGTTCCACGAGGCCCCCTGCGTCGCTCGCTGTCTTGCACCTCACGAGGCAAGGACCCTCGCGAGGGCCTGCTCGTGAGGTCCTGGGATGGGCCACCATGGACTTGCGACCCACGACGCGCCCTGGCCCAAAGGCAGACGGGCCTGGGTACCCCTAGTCCCCCGGGCCCGACAGTAGCCCCCAGGACCGCTGCACGCACAATCCCGCCAACAGAGGAAGAAAGGGGGGAACGAGGCGGTGCGGGCCCCCAACCGCCTGTGGGCCAAGCGCGACGCCTGGCGCACGACGGGGCGTGAGACGCCTTCACTTCCCACGATGCCTCGACAACTGCCCAGGCTGACACAAAACCTATGCGTGGTGCGGGGCCATCATTGCGCTTCCTGACCTTGCGTATGTCCGGCGAAGGCGAGGGGGCGCGTTCGGCCATCCGTCGAATGCTATATAAGGTGAGGCGAAGGGCCTCCTTGCCTATCCTCCCCACTCTTGCCCCACATTCCACCTGCCACCGTCGCAACAATGACGTCCTTGAGGAGGTTCACCATCGCCGAGAAGGAGAAGTCAGCAATGGTGGAGGCAGCTCCGCCGCCGCTGGTCAGGGGTCGAAAATGCCCTTGCTCCTTGGTCACCATGCCCAGGATGCCTCCCAGGGGCGCGGGCGCTTGACGCTGTCGATCCAGGCCAGCTCAAGCAGCCGTAGAGGGAGCCCAGCCCGCCGACACGGACGTAGGGGGCGAGGCAGCCGCATGCGTGGTAGGTGGGGCGGCACGGCCGCTCGGCCGCCCTGGCCGTGGAGCTATTCTGTGGACGAGGCCAGCAAGTTCATCATGGGGATAAGAAGCTTGCTCTGCACCTGGCTCTGGCTTCCGGAATCCTTCGCGAACGAGATGGAAAACCACGCGCCCATGGGCCTGTAGCTGCAGCCAGATGGCTGCTACAACGGGCCTTCCTGGATGGCGACAGAGTTTAACCACTTCGGCTTCGAGTTCCTAAAGTGGGGGTAGAAGTCGTTCGCCCTTGCTCGGCGCCTAAAGAAAGGGCACGTCCTCCACTTCAGGTTCGACGGGGCCGCCACCCTTTTCGTGAAGATCTTCGATGGAGCCGGTGGTCGCCTGGACTGCTGCACGGAGGGTGACAACAGCGGCAACGACACTTCTTTGGGTGATGATGGTGGCAGCAATTCTTCCTCCGGGGGAAGCAGGAGTGATGACGGCTACGAGGACTCCTGAGACGCCCACGTCAAAGAGGAAGACCCTGACTAGGTGCAGGCGGCGCTGGGGTCGAAGTCTGGGAGGTCATGGTCGGAGTCCTGGAGGTGGCGCTGCTCAGGCCCCGTTGCTTCTCTTTTGCTTTTTTTTGCAAAAAACATTCCGGACCCGCGGGGGGCGTGTAAGAAGAATTATGGCCTTCATGCCGTAAGTTCACCATTGTTCTGGTTTTAGCAACGAGTTAGCCCTCAATATTTCTCATTAGGCTTAGTCCTCCTCTTCGTGATTGCCTTAGTGTCCTGCACCGATAGGGCTCGACCCCTGAGCCGGATTCAGCCGTTGCTGATTCGTCGGGTCATGCTGCCTGAGACATGGCCAGGAGGTGAGGGGCCCGAAGCTCGGCTAGAACTCCCGAGGTGTGATGTTTAGGGGACCCTTTTCGACGCGCATGCGACTCGCACGAGGGGAGAAGCTTTCGCCCGGAACAAGGTTATGGGAAGGGAGAACATCATCAAAGATAACCGAGCCTCGTGGGGTAGTTAACTTAGCTTTTTCGGATGGTTTCCCAAGGCGGTTGCGGGCCACGAGGGACTCATGTGGCACGAGGGCGCCACTTCCCCAAGCTCCCTTCCTTTCCTAGGTGCTCTGTGTTGTCGACGCCCAGCCCTCGAGCGTGCATCGGCCGTCACTGGCACGTCAGGGCGTGATGCCTATGACAAAGTGAAGGGATGAAGGGACCCGAAGGCTAGTGAGGGTGCGTGAGGCGCGATGCTCAAGGGAGGCATGTTGGCGATAACAAGGTCGCCCCGGGGGAACCCCGCGCACAGAACGCCTCGTTCTGGGCGATGCGCGCTCGCTAGCCCGCGCTCGGGTGTCGCACGAGGGGGACTGATACATCTCCATCGTATCCAATTTTACAAACTCTTTTGCCCTTGTTTTGGACTCCAATTTTCATGATTTGAATGGAACAAACCCGGACTGACGCTGTTTTTAGCAGAATTGCCTTGGTGTTATTTTTGCACAGAAATAAAAGTTCTCGGATTGACCTAAAAATTTATAGAGATTATTTTTGGAATAAATAAAAAATACTGGTGAAAGAATCAACTGGAGGGGGCCACCCACAGGCCACAAGCCAGGGGGTGCGGCCACCCCCTGGCCGCGCCTAGCAAGCTTGTGGCCCCCCTGGAGCTCCACCGACCTGAATTCACTCCATATATCCACATCCGCGGAGAAAAAATAAGGGAGAAGAGTTCATTGCGTTTCACGATACAGATCCGCTGCCACCCCTTGCTCTTCCTCGGGAGGCCAGATCTGGAGTCTGTTTTGGGCTTTGGAGAGGGGAGATCGACACCATTGTCATCACCAACCATCCTTCATCACCAATTCCATGATGCTCTCCGCCGTTCGTGAGTAATACCATCGTAGGCTTGATGGACGATGATGCGTTGGATGAGATTTATCATGTAATTGAGTTAGTTTTGATAGGGTTTGATCCCTAGTATCCACAATGTTCTGAGATTGATGTTGTTGGAAATATGCCCTAGAGGCAATAATAAAATAGTTATTATTATATTTCCTTGTTCATGATAATCGTTTATTGTCTATGCTATAATTTTATTGATTGGAAACATGTTGCATGTGTGGATACATAGACACAACTATGTCCCTAGTATGCCTCTAGTAGACTAGCTCGTTGATCAAAGATGGTCAAGGTTTCCTAGCCTTTGACATGAGATATCATTTGATAATGGGATCACATCATTAGGAGAATGATGGGATGGACAAGACCCAAACTATAAACGTAGCATATGATCGTGTCAGTTTATTGCTGCAGTTTTTTGCATGTCAAGTATATGTTCCTATGACCATGAGATCATGCAACTCACGAACACCGGAGGAGTGCCTTGTGTGTATCAAATGTCGCAACGTAACCGAGTGACTATAAAGGTACTCTACAGGTATCTCCGAGGGTGTCTGCTGGGTTGGCATGGATCAACACTGGGATCTGTTATGCCGTGTGACGGAGAGGTATCTCAGGGCCCACTCGGTAATACAACATCAAAATAAGCCTAGCAAGCAATGTGACTAAGTGTTAGCCATGGGATCTTGTATTACGAAACGAGTAAAGAGACTTTCCGGCAACGAGATTGAACTAGGTATGGAGATACCAATGATCGAATCTCGGGCAAGTAACATACCGATGAACAAAGGGAACATCATACGGGATTAACTGAATCCTTGACATAGAGGTTCGACTGATAAAGATCTTCGTAGAATATGTAGGAATCAATATGGGCATCCAGGTCCTGCTATTGGTTATTGACCGTAGAGGTGTCTCGGTCATGTCTACATAGTTCTCGAACCCGCAGGGTCTGCACACTTAAGGTTCGGTGACGTTTTGGTAGTATAGAGTTATGTATGGTGGTGACCGAAGGTTTTTCGGAGTCCCAGATGAGATCCGAACGTCACGAGGAGCTCTGGAATGGTCCGATGGTAAAGATTGATATATAGGAAGTCCTGTTTTGGTTACCAGAAAAGTTTTGGGCTCATCAGTAGTGTATCGGGAGTGCCGGAAGGGTACCGGGGGACCATCGAGAGGGGTATTTCGCCCCAAGAGGCTACATGGGCTGTGGGAGGATGAATACCAGCCCTTAGTGGGCTGGTGGAACTCCCACATAGGGCCCATGCGACTGTGAAGAAAGCCCATGGTGGAAAAAGGTGGAAAAAGGCAAAAGTGGGAAATAAGGAAGGAGTCCTAATCCTTCTAGGAGTGTAGGAGGAGGATTCCCCCTCCCACTTCGGCCGAACAAGGTTTGGCTCCCTTGGGATCCAAGTCTCCTCCCTTCCCTCCTCCTATATATACTAGAGGTTTTGAGGGTTTTTGACATAGAATTTCAGCCACGTGCTACCCTCTCCTCTAGATCGGTTTCAGCGGTGCTTAGGCGAAGCCCTGCTGGAATAACTCCACCACCATCGCCGCAACGCCGTCGCGCTGCCGGAGAACTCTACTACCTCTCCCCTCCCTCTTGCTGGATCAACAAGGAAGAGATCATCATAGAGCCGTACGTGTGCTGAACGCGGAGGTGCCGTCCGCTCGGTACTAGATCGGGACGGATCGTGATTGGATCGCGGGACGCTCGGCGATTTGGATCGCGAAGACGTTCGACTACATCAACCACGTTTCTTAATGCTTCCCGCTTAGCAATCTACAAGGGTATGTAGATTCACTCTCCCTCTCGTAGATGCTCATCACCATGGATAGGTCTTGCGTGCACGTAGGAAAATATTTGTTTCCCATGCAATGTTCCCCAACAGATGTTGCTATGACTTTGCTATGCTTAATGCTTGTCACTAGGGCCCGAGTGCCATGATTTCAGATCTGAACCTATTATGTTTTCATGAATATATTTGTGTTCTTGATCCTATCTTGCAAGTTGTATACACCTATTACGAGTTACTATCCGCATCCCCTAGGGTGACAATAACTGCGATTCTTTTCGGTGATTACCGTAGTTTGAGGAGTTCATGTATTCACTAAGTGCTAATGCTTCGGTCCGGTTCTCTATTAAAAAGAGGCCTTAATATCCCTTAGTTTCCATTAGGACCCCGCTGCCATGGGAGGTTAGGACAAAAGATGTCATGCAAGTTCTTTTCCATAAGCACGCATGACTATATATGGAATACATGCCTACATTACATTGATGAATTGGAGCTAGTTCCGTGTCACCCTAGGTTATAACTGTTGCATGATGAATGCCATCTGACATAATTATCCACCACTGATCCATTAACTATGAGCTTTTCACATATTGATCCTTGCCAAGTTACTTTTCATTGCTACTGTTACAATCACTACAAAACTATTACTGTCACTTTTGCCATCGTTAGCGTTACTTCCATACTACTTTGCTACTAAATACTTTGCTGCATAACTCTATTCTCCGAGTCACTTGGGATTTATATCTGTTGATCACTATGAGGAACCTGAAAGACCCAAAAACCAAGATCTATCCCTCTACTATGAGGGGAGGTAAGGAACTGCCATCTAGCTCTGCACTTGATTCACCTTTTGTTATGAGTAAACTTGCGATGCGACCACCTACTATTAATTCTGATATGTCGCAAGTAATTGATGATGCCACTTCTGCTATGCATGATGCTTATGATGATACATTGCTTGATAATACTGTGCCACTGGGTGAATTTCTTGATGAACAAATTGCTAGAGTCAATGCTGAAACATATGATATTTCTGAAACTGATGAAATTGTTGAAACTGAACAATATGAGACACCTGCTAGATCTAGCTCTCCTAGATATGAATTTCCTGATATAGTCGAGGGTTATGTTATGGAGGGAGAGGTAGCTAGGGACTTTCTTGCTTGTAAGGATAGATATGATCTTAAGAAACTACTATGCAAGTGGAAGGAAAAAATCTTTGAATGCTAGAATGCAATATGATCCTAAGTTTGCTACTTCTCCTATATTTGTTACTAATAAGGATTACGAATTCTCTGTGGATCCTGAGTTAATTACTTTGGTTGAATCTGATATTTTCTATGGTTATGAATCTGAAACTGTTGTGGCACATCTTACTAAATTGAACGATATAGTCACCCTATTTACTCATGAGGAAAAAATTCGTTATTACTATATTTTTAAGTTGTTTCCTTTCTCATCAAAGGGTGATGCTAAGATATGGTTTAATTCTCTTGCTCCTGGTTGTGTGCGTAGTCCCCAAGATATGATATATTACTTCTCTGAAAAATACTTTCCTACCCATAAGAAACAAGCTGCCTTGCAGGAAATATTTAACTTTGTGCAAATTGAAGAAGAGAGTCTCCCACAAGCTTGGGGGAGGCTTCTCCAATTACTTAATACTTTTCCTGATCGTCCTCTCAATAAGAACGAAATACTTGATATCTTTTATAATGGACTAACCAATGCTTATAGGGACCACCTAGATAGTTGTGCTGGTTGTGTTTTCAGGGAACAAACTGTTGAACAAGCTGAACTACTATTTAATAATATATCGCGCAATGGTAATGATTGGACTACTCCCTAACCACCGCCGAAGCCCACTCCAAAGAAGAGATGTATTCTATTCCTCAGTCCCGAAGATATGCAAGAGGCAAAGAAATCTATGAAAGAAAAAGGTATTAAAGCTGAAGATGTTAAGAATCTACCACCTATTGAAGAAATACATGGTCTTGATAACCCGACACAGGTAGTAGAGGTAAATTATCTCCATGTATTTGATGAAGATGATATTCCTTATAATAAGTCTGCTAGCCAATGCTTGGATGAGTTTGATTACTTTGTTGTTAAGCAAAGAAATTTCAATGCTTATGTTAGTAGACAAGTAAAACATAATGCTTACATGCTTGATATTTTAGGTGATTATATGAGTAGGACTATTAATGATCTTAATCTTATTAGTAAACACGCTTCCATGGTAACTACTCAAGTAGAACAAGTACTTAAGGCACAAAATGATTTGCTTAATGAGTTGAATAGTAAGAACAATGATCATTTTGTTAGAGTTGTGACTAGAGGTGGTAAAATGACCCAGGAATCTTTGTATCCCGAGGGCCATCCTAAGAGAATTGAGCAAGATTCTCATGAATTAATACTGATGCACCTAGTCATTCTAGTAATAAGAGGAGAAAGAATGATGATAGGACCTTGCATGCTGCTAGTGAACCTGTTGTAGATACACCTAAAAACCCAAATGATATTTTTGTTTCTGATGTCGAGAGACAATATGGTGATGAACATGAGCCTAATGATAATATTAATGATGATGTTTATGTTGATGCTCAACCTAATAATGACAATGATGTGGAGATTGAACCTGCTGTTGATCTTGATAACCCACAATCTAAGAATAAAATATATGACAAAAGAGACTTTGTTGCTAGGAAGCATGGTAAAGAAAGAGAACCTTGGGTTCAGAAACCCATGCCCTTTCCTCCTAAACCATCCAAGAAAAAGGAGGACGAGGATTTTGAGCACTTTGTTGAAATGCTTAGACCTGTCTTTTTGCGTATGTGCTTGACTGATATTCTGAAAATGTCTCCTTATGCAAGTATATGAAAGATATTGTGACAAATGAAGGAAGATACCGGAAGCTGAGATCTCCACCATGCTTGATAATTATACCTTCAAAGCTGGGATACCAAAGAAACTAGGAGATCCCAGAGTACCTACTATACCATGCTCTATTAAAAGAAACTATGTTAAAACTGCTTTATGTGACCTTGGAGCTGGTGTTAGTTTTATGCCTTTATCTTTGCATCGTAGACTTTATTTTAATAAGTTGACACCTACTGAAATCTCTTTGCAAATGGCTGATAAATTAACCACTTTACCCATCGGTATTTGTGAGGATGTGCATGTCGTAGTTGCAAATGTTACTATCCTAACGGACTTTGTTATTCTTGATATTCCCGAGGACGACAGTATGTCAATCATCCTTGGTAGATCCTTTTTGAATAATGTAGGGGCTGTTATTGATTGCAACGAGGGCAATGTCACTTTTCATGTTAATGGTAATGAGCATACGATACACTTTCCGAAGAAACAACCTCAAGTTCATAGTATCAACTCCATTGAAAAAAATTCAATGGTAATTATTGGAGATTTTGAATTCCCTCTCCCTACTACCAAAAAGGAATATGATATACTTACTGTTGGGGATATGAATATCCCCATTGAGGTAACTTAGTGTTATTCGAAAATTCTCCGGTTTCATGTTACTCGAAAGAAGTTTGTTAATAAGACTTGATCAACCTTGTTAATGAATTCCTTTTGATGAGAATGAGATGGATGAACTTAGAAAGCACAATTTTCTGTACCCAACTTTTACTTTCTTTTAGTTAGATTAAATAAAGTAAAAAAATGCTATTATTTTTCTGTTTTCTGAGTTTTCCATGCAATAGAAAAATGACCTAAAAATAAAATTTCTTCAAATGCCCTGAAAATGTAGTATGATTTTTTTGGAATATTTAAGAATATCTGGCACTGAGTACATATCAGGAGGCTACACTAGTGGGTCACAAGCCCACAGGGCGCGGCCACCCCTCTGGCCGCGCCCAGGTGGCTTGTGGGTCCCACATAGGCCCCCCTCACTTATTCGAGAGCCCATCCACTTCGTATTCCTCAAGAAAAATCCCACCATTGCTCAAACCTGTGTTCTACGTCATTTTGCTACCATTTTCGATCTCCTTGTGCAAAGCTCCAATTGCAAAACTGTTTTGGGGGATTGATCCTCGGTATGTGACTCCTCCAGTGGTCCAATTAGTTTTTGTCCTAGTGCTTTATATATTGCAATTTTTTTCTACTATGGTGTCCTTGTTCTTGAGCTTGCATGTCAAATTTGTATGGTACCAAGTAGTTTTGATGCATGATATAGCCTCTAGGCACTTATGGGAGTAGTTGCTATAAGTTTTGTTGAGTTTTATTCACCTTTATTTTGAGTCACTAAATTTTTTAGAAATTTTTCAGAGAAATAAATGATGAGGAGATTGTTAAGAGGCTCTTCAAGACGGGGCTCTAAAGAAGATGAAAATGAGGTGAAGAAGAAGTCCAAATACAATCCTCCTCGCGTCGCATAAGTTCAACCATGTGAATGGCCAAGTGATACATTCTTGAGGGCGGTTGGAATTTATGAAGATTTCTATTGGCAGAGAATGCAGGCATCACCGACTTCCTCAACGATAAGTGTGACCAGTACCTCTTGCTCACTAATACCTTTGTGCAAAACTTTCACTTTCATTATAGGGAAGACCCTCATACGGTAGAATTTCACTTATATGATGTGCCTAAGAAGATGAACCTTTACGATTTTTTCAATGTTTGAAAAATACCCTATGAGGGTAGCATCAGTGGACCACGTCCTAGAGACATGGAGGATTTTATTGCCGCAATCACTGTAGGGGAAGAGAGTTGGGTGTCAAAGGCAAGAGTAGCTAGTTTACATTTTCCTGTTCTACGCTATTATTCAGTATTTGCAGGGAGATGTTTAGTTGGTCATGGGGATAGTGGAGGCCTAGTGCTCCCGACCTTGCCATTCTGTGCCACGCTTTACTTGTTGATAGAACTTTTAGTCTGGGCGCTATGCATCTCGTCTAGCCAAACACTTTAAGATACCCATTAGGCTTGACGGGGAAGAGGAAATGCTGCTGCCTGCGATCTATTTAGACTATGACAGTATGGTAACACATGATTTTATTAGGAAGAATAATGGTAGGAGGTTGCTTTACAACTTAGTGTTTAGTCAAGGTACTTGTGAGATTATTGTTCTGTCTGCTTCTTCCTTGGTCGATATTCATTCTGGCAGGTACACTATTATGCCCGAAGACATTTACAGATATTGGGGGTATGTTGCAACCCCCAACGCATGAGCCGGCACCAGCCCTTGATCTGTATCAGGATCCAGTTTTTCAGTGGGAGCCATAGGAGCTCGCCAACCAGTGGAACCCCTCAGAACTCTCAGGAGATGGTTATTTTCAGCCATGGCCCTAGACCAACTTAGGCCAAAAGCCTAAGCTTGGGGGAGTACGTATTTCTCACCGACATTACATTCATGTTCACACACTCATCTTAGTAGTCGGTGTTCATACTTTTTCATTGTACCTTCCACGATAGTTTATTTCTTCTTTCTGCTTTATTCTTGTATGCTTAATTAACCTTGAAAAATATTAGTTATAGCTTTACCTTCTAGTCTGTTTAGTTGTAGAATTAAAAGAAAACCCAAAAATATTTCTCGTTCTTCTTTTGCTTCTTGGGAGCTTTCCCGTGTAAATAGTTTTTCTCGTTCTTGTTTGAAATTTCTTTCTTTGGATCGTAAGGAGAAGACCACAATGAAAATGTTGAGTGGCTCTCATATGCATTATTGTTTATCTATCAAAGATCCCATATTACCATGCCTTCTTCTTTGAGTTATTGTTTGCAGATTCCAGCTTAGTCCAATGCACGTGCACTCTTATTATTATTCACACCGTTCGGTCATGCAAGTGGAAGGCATTAATGTCGATATATGATGAAAAGATTGAGATCCAGAAAAGCTGGTACGAACTCGACCTATTTTGCTTTTCTAAATATGATTATCTCATCATTTTGAATTTAGCTCATTATGGATGAAACATTTTGCAATGAAAATTAGAGATTATAGTTACTCATGCCATGCTTAATTAGCTAAGAGTGGATAATGATTTGTCTTGAGTGCCAACATGCATATTAAAATGGTTGTGATGTAGTATGATAGGATGGTATCCTGCTTTGAATGATTTAGGTGGCTTGACTTGGCACATGTCCATGCATGTAGTTGAAACAAAATCAACATAGCCTCCACTATATTGATGCTCATGGTGATTTATATCCTACTCATGCTTGCATTCAATGTTGGTTAATCTCAAAGCATGTTGATGACTGTTGTCGCTCTCTAGTTGGTCGCTTCCCAGTCTTTTGCTAGCCTTCACCTATACTAAGCGGGAATACTGCTTGTTCATCCACTTCTTTAAACCCAAAGTTGTTCCATCTGAGTCAACCATACCTACCTATATGCGATATTCACCTGCCGTCCCAAGTAAATTTGCATGTACCAAACTCTAAACCTTCAAATAATAGTCTGTTTTGTATGCCCGAATCGCTCATGTAGCGACTAGGGGCAGTCAATATCTTCCATGCTAGGTGGGTTATTCTCACGATATGTGTTGATTCACTATCATTCACGAGAAAGTGGCTGGTATTCGGGATGCCTAGTTCCATGCTCAAAATCAAATCAAAATATAATGAAACAAAACTCCCCGAGGACTATGTTTATGGACGGTACCCGTGGATTCGGCTAGGCGTGGAGTGTGTTTGATTGATGGAGGGGGAGTAAAAACTATATCATTCTGTTTGGGAACCGCCTATAATGAATCTAGCATGGAAGATGGTGAAATCTCTTTGTCGTTATGATGACAATGAAAGCATACCGCTCAAAATTGTTATTCATCCATGTTTTAAAAAGTTCGAGCTCTGGCAACTCTGCAAATCAATGCTTCCCTCTGCGAAGGGATTATCTATTTTACTTTACTGTTGTGTCATCCTCCTCTTATAAAAAGAACCAATTAGAGAGCACCACCATCATTTGTATGCCTTGCTATTAATTGATATTGAGTATGAGTGTGACTAGATCTCTTTTACCATGAATTACAATGCCCAGTCAGTCCTTGTTCTTCAGGGTGCTCTACATTTATGTTTTGCGGTCTCAGAAAAGGGCTAGCGAGATACCATTATATAATATTGTATCACGATTGTTTTGATAAAACTGTTGCCATCCGAGAGTTATTATTATTGCTTGCTAGTTTATTGTGCCATTGATATGAGTAAATGTGAGACCTAAATGTTATTGTGAATGTGGTTAGTCTATAATCTTTGCTGAAAATCTGAACATCAGTTGGACATATTTACAACAAGATAAAACAGAGTTTGTAAAAGTTTTTCTTGATCTCTTTAAGTTTATCAACTAAATTGCTTCAGGATAAGCAATGGGTTAAGCTTGGGGGAGTTGATACGTCTCCATCGTATCCACTTTTCCAAACTCTTTTGCCCTTGTTTTGGACTCTAATTTGCATGATTTGAATGGAACTAACCCGGACTGACGCTGTTTTCAGCAGAATTGTCTTGGTGTTATTTTTGTGTAGAAATAAAAGTTCTCGGATCGACCTAAAAATTTAAAGAGATTATTTTTGGAATTAACAAAAAATACCGGCGAAAGAATCAAGCGGAGGGGGCCACCCATAGGCCACAAGCCAGGGGGTGCGGCCACCCCCTGGTCGTGCCTAGCAGGCTTGTGGCCCCCCTGGAGCTCCATCGACCTCAATTCCAACTCCATATATTCACTGTAGAGAAAAAAAATCAAAGAGAAGAGTTCATCGCATTTCACGATACGGAGCCGCCGCCACCTCCTGTTCTTCCTCAGGAGGCCAGATCTAGAGTCCGTTTTGGGCTCCGAAGAGGGGAAATCAACGCCATCGTCATCACCAACCATCCTTCATGACCAATTCCATGATTCTCTCCACTGTTCGTGAGTAATCCCATCGTAGGCTTGCTGGACGGGTGATGGGTTGGATGAGATTTATCATGTAATTGAGTTAGTTTTTAGGGTTTGATCCCTAGTATCCACTATGTTCTGCGATTGATGTTGCTATGACTTTGCTATGCTTAATGCTTGTCACTAGGGCCCGAGTGCCATGATTTCAGATCTGAACCTATTATGTTTTCATGAATATATATGTGTTCTTGATCCTATATTGCAACTTGTAGACACATATTATGAGTTATGATCCGCATCCCCTAGGGTGACAATAACTGGGATTCTTTTCGGTGATTACCATAGTTTGAGGAGTTCATGTATTCAGTAAGTGCTAACGCTTTGGGCCGGTTCTCTATTAAAGGAGGCCTTAATATCCCTTAGTTTCCATTAGGACCCCGCTGCCATGGGAGGGTAGGACAAAAGTTGTCATGCAAGTTCTTTTCCATAAGCACATATGATTATATATGGAATACATGCCTACATTACATTGATGAATTGGAGCTAGTTCGGTGTCACCCTATGTTATAACTATTGCGTGATGAATGCCATCCGACATAATTATCCATCACTGATCCATTGCCTACGATCTTTTCACATATTGATCCTTGCCAAGTTACTTTTCCATTGCTACTGTTACAATCACTACAAAACTATTACTATCACTTTTGCCATCATTACCGTTACTTCTATACTACTTTGATACTAAATACTTTGCTGCATATATTAAGTCTTTCAGGTGTGGTTGAATTGACAACTCAGCTGCTAATACTCGAGAATATTCTTTGGCTCCCCTTGTGGCGAATCAATAAATTTGGGTTGAATACTCTACCCTCGAAAATTGTTGCGATCCCCTATACTTGTGGGTTATCAGGGACCCTCTCGAGCATACAAGCACCACACCCATCCCCCGCTCGTGTGAGTCCCGAGGGGGGACTGGCGAGTACGCGCAAAGGTGAGTGATCGCTGGCCATCGGGCCAGGCATGATTCGCCCTGAGGGCGACTGGACCACGAGGGCATCCTTAGTTTTCTTCTTCGCTAGCGCGAAGCATGGGGCTTCCACTGAGCGTGGGCATGAGAGGGGCTCGATTATTTCCCCATCATGGAGCATGGGCCTTCCACTTGGGCATGGGCATAGTCGCGGTTCGACCGTTCCGCCAGCGCTAAGCATGAGGCTTCCACTTGGGCATGGGCGGGAGCCCTCCCGAGGCCACAGAATGGCGTATCGGGGGGCTCCAGGGCATGTACAACCCCTCAACTCACTCTTACGTGACAATGTAATGGGCGGCATTTGGGGAGGTGTCGGATGCCCCAGGCTCAAGGCTTAGGGGCTCCTTCATTGTCCTTCGGGCGATTTGAGCCCTGCTCTTGGCATAGTTGCGCGCTCGCGACCCCGCTGTCGGTGTCAAATCCGACATATATCGTAGTAGGGGTCCTAAGCTAGGTGTCCTGGAGCTATGGTAACATGGACAGAGGATTTTACCCAGGTTCGAGCTCTCTCAAGGAGATAATACCCTGCGTCCTGCTTATGATTGTATTGATATGGGGACAGTACATAATACAGGTATCTACCACGAGATTGTTGTAATGAATATGAGATTGTCTATTGACTAGCCTGGCCTCGGTTTATATAATGTACCGTAGGCCTAGGGTTTAGAGGAGTCCTTGTCTTGTGCGCCAAGTCTTGTGGAATCTCCCTTGTATGCATCATGGGCTTCCCGAAGTGGCCCATGAGTGAATCGCCATGGGGGTCCTCGGCCCGACCCACTGGTCGGGAGACGACGTGGTGAGTACCCCCTAGTCCAGGACACCGTCAGTTGCCCCTGAACCAGTCTTCAAGTTGGGGATGCTCCTCGGTTCTACCAAACTGTTCTTCATCTTCGTCTGCCGGTCTTGAAATCTGGTTCAAAAAATCTTCCCATCTTCGATCTTGAGGATCGTCGAGCTCAATCCAAAGAGTTCACACGTCGGGCATCCGAGGATCCCCTTTAAGTTCTTGGCCTTTCTCAATGCCTTGTATTTTTTTATGCCACCCCTCGGGTTTGAAGTGTTTCTCATGCGGCGGTGTCCTCTTCTGTCCGAGCTGCCACACTAGTCGGTATCCGAGGTGTCATAGATTAGTCGATCTCTGAAAATTTGAAGGAGTTCAACCGAGCTTAAATGCTAGAATAGTCTTTTATGGAGCGAGCTATTCGGATCCGAGCTTTATGCCGGAGTGCTTTCGATGTGTTTTTTGCGGCCAAGATCCAACGCCGCATCTGCCCTCTGTGGAGCCAGCCACTTGCATTCGAGCTTTATGTCGGAGTACTTATGAAGTGTCTTTTTGCAGCCGAGCTCCAACGCCGAACTGAATCTGAGCTTTATGCCAGACTGTTTCTGAGTTGGTGCACCACCTCCGTCTCGGGCTGTTTTTGGCAGAACTTATTTCTGATTAGTGTAATCTATTCTCCGACGAGTTGTATAATCAGTAGCCCTCAAGGTGTGTGTTGGTCTATGATGAAGGATTGTTGGTGATGACGATGGCGTTGATTTCCCCTCTCCGGAACCCAAAACAGACTCCAGATCTGGCCTCCCGAGGAAGAACAGGAGGTGGTGGCGGCTCCGTATCGTGAAACACGATGGAATCTTCTCTCTGATTTTCTCTCCATGAATAGGAATATATGTTGGAAATATGCCCTAGAGGCAATAATAAATTAGTTATTATCATATTTCCTTGTTCATGATAATCATTTATTATCCATGCTATAATTGTATTGATCGGAGACTTAAATGCATGTGTGGATACATAGACAAAACCATGTCCCTAGTATGCCTCTAATGGACTAGCTCGTTGATCAAAGGATGGTTAAGGTTTCCTAGCCATGGACATGAGATGTCATTTGATAACGGGATCACATCATTAGGAGAATGATGTGATGGATAAGACCCAAACTACAAACATAGCATATGCTCGATGAGACTTTCAATGAGTGCATACCTTGACAAGATTTTGAAATAGTTCAAAATGGATCAGTCAGAGAAAGAGTTCTCGCCTGATTTGTAAGGTGTGAAAGTTGAGTGAGACTCAAAGCTTGACAACGGTAGAAGAAAGAGAAAGGACGAACGTCGTCCCCTATGCCTTAGACATAGGCTCTATATTATGCCATGCTGTGTACCGCACCTGTGTGTGCCTTGCCATGAGTCCATCAGGGGGTACAAGAGTGAACCAGGAGTGGATCACTGGACAGCGGTCAAGATTATCCTCAGGAACTAAGAGACTGAGGAGATGTTTCTCGATTATGGAGGTGATAAAGAGTTCGTCGTAAGGAGTTACGTCGATACAAGCTTTAACACTAATCTGGATGACTCGTAGTAGCAATCTGGATACGTATAGTGGAGCAACCATTTGGAAATAGTACCAAGTGGAGTGTGGTAGCAGTGTTTACGGTTTGACATAGAGATTTGCAAAGTACACACGGATCTGAATATCGCAGACCCGTTGACTATAAGACCTCTCTCACATGCAAAGCATGATCGAGCCCCAGAACTCATTGGGTGTTAGATTCATAACAATGCGAATCACATGGTGATGTGAACTAGATTATTGACTCTAGTGCAAGTGGGAGACTGTTGGAAATATGCCCTAGAGGCAATAATAAATTAGTTATTATCATATTTCCTTGTTCATGATAATCGTTTATTATCCATGCTATAATTGTATTGATCGGAGACTTAAATGCATGTGTGGATACATAGACAAAACCATGTCCCTAGTATGCCTCTAATGGACTAGCTCGTTGATCAAAGGATGGTTAAGGTTTCCTAGCCATGGACATGAGATGTCATTTGATAACGGGATCACATCATTAGGAGAATGATGTGATGGATAAGACCCCAACTACAAACATAGCATATGATCGTGTTAGTTTATTGCTACTGTTTTCTGCATGTCAAGTATATGTTCCTATGACCATGAGATCATGTAACTCACGGATATCGGAGGAGTGCCTTGTGTGTATCAAACGTCGCAACGTAACTGGGTGACTATAAAGGTGCTCTACAGGTATCTCCGATGGTGTCTGTTGAGTTGGCACGGATCGAGACTGGGATTTGTTACTCCGTGTGACGGAGAGGTATCTCAGGGCCCACTCGGTAATACAACATCACAACAAGCCTTGCAAGCAATGTGGCTAAGTGTTAGTCACGGGATCTTGTATTACGGAATGAGTAAAGAGACTTGCCAGTAACGAGGTTGAACTAGGTATGGAGATACCGACGATCGAATCTCGGGCAAGTAACATACCGAAGAACAAAGGGAACGTTATACGGGATTAACTGAATCCTTGACATAGAGGTTCGACCGATAAAGATCTTCGTAGAATATGTAGGAACCAATGTGGACGTCCAGGTCCCGCCATTGGTTATTGACCGTAGATGTGTCTCGGTCATGTCTACATAGTTCTCGAACCCGTAGGGTCTGCACACTTAAGGTTCGGTGACGTTTCGATAGTGTAGAGTTATGTATGGTGGTGACCGAAGTTTGTTCGGAGTCCCGAATGAGATCCTGGACATCACGAGGAGCTCCGGAATGGTCCGGAGGTAAAGATTCATATATAGGAAGTCCCAGTTTGGTTTCCGGAAAAGTTTCGGGCTCATCGGTAGTGTACCGGGAGTGCCGGTAGTGTACCGGGAGTGCCGGTAGTGTACCGGGAGGCCTCCGGGAGGGGTATTTCGACCCCAAGAGGTCCATGGGCTGTGGGAGAATAATAACCAGCCCTTAGTGGGCTGGGAAAACAGCCACAAAGGCCCATGGCGCAGGAGAGAAAGTCCTAAAGCAAAAAGTGGAAAATCAGCCAATAGGAGGCAATCCTACTCCAACTAGGATTGGAGGTGAAGTAGGATTGCTTCCCACCTCCTATTTCGGCCGACCCAAAGGCCTTGGCTGCCTATCCTCTCCTCTCCTACTATATATACTAGTGGATTGGGTGGTTTTTGGACAGAATTTCCGGCCATGTGCTACCCGTTACACCGGTGCATAGTTTCTCCTCTAGATCGGTTTTCTGCAGCGCTTAGGCGAAGCCCTGCCGGAATTGCTCCACCACCATCATCGGAGCGCCGTCATGCTGCCGGTGAACTCTCTCTCCTCTCCACCTCCTCTCGCTGGATCGAGACGGTGGAGATCGTCATCAAGCTGCACGTGTGCTGAACGTGGAGGTGCCGTCCGTTCGGCGCTAGATCGGAAGGACCGTGATCGAGATCGCGAGACGGTGCGTGATGTGATCACAGAACGTATCGTGATGAGTTCGCGGGACAGATCGTGATCAAGATCGTGAGACGGATCGTGATGAGTTCACGGGACGGATCATGATGTGTTCGCGGAACGGTTCGTGATTGTATCACGGGACGCTCGACGATTTGGATCGCGAAGAAGTTCGACTACACCAACCGCGTTTCTTAACGCTTCCCGCTTAGCGATCTACAAGGGTACGTAGATCCACTCTCCCTCTCGTAGATGCTCATCACCATGGATAGGTTTGCATGTGCGTAGGAAATTTTTTGTTTCCCATGCGACGTTCCCCAACAGTGGTATCAGAGCTAGGTTGATGGTTCGATGAGATCTCGAGTAGAACACAAAAGGTTTGTGGGCTTTGATGCTTAGATTGCTTCCTCCCTTGGTCGGATTTTGGTTCAGCGGGATTGTGAGATGAAGCGGCCCGGACCAACATTACTCGTACGCTTACGAGAGACCGGTTCCCTCGACGCAACTTTTTGCTTAGATGGCTTGCGGGTGACAGTTTCTCTCACTTTAGTTGGATCGGATCCGACAAAGGCGGTCCTTGAGAAGGTTGAAAAGCAATCTATGTATCACCGTTGTGGTTTATGCGTAGGTGAGAATCGTTCTTGCTAGATACCCGTAGCAGCCACGTAAAACATGCAACAACAATTAGAGGACGTCTAACTTGTTTTTGCAGGGTATGTTGTGATGTGATATGGCCAATTACATGATGAGATATATGTGATGTATGAGATGATCATGTGATGTATAGAATTTCACGACTTGCATGTCATTGAGTACGGCAACCGGCAGGAGCCATAGGGTTGTCTTTAATTATTGTATGACCTGTGTGTCAATCATTAAGCGCTATGTAATGCTTTACTTTATCGCTAAGCGGTAGCAATAGAAGTAGAAGCAGGGCTGGCGCCACAACCCCAATGGCAACACATTGATGGAGATCAAGATGATGGAGATCATGGTGTTGTGCCGGTGACGATGGAGATCATGCCGGTGTTTTGAAGATGGAGATCTTAAACACAAGTTCATGGCCATATCATGTCACTTATGAATTGCATGATATGTTAATCCTTTTATGCACCTTGTTTTGCTTAGTACGGCGGTAGCATTATAAAGTGATCCCTCACTTGAATTTCAAGATGAACTGTGTTCTCCCCGAGTGTGCACCGTTGCGAAAGTTCGTCGTGTTGAGACACCACGTGATGATCGGGTGTGATAGACTCTACGTTCACATACAACGGATGCAAGCCAGATTTGCACGCGCAGAACACTCGGGTTAAACTTGACGAGCCTAGCATGTACAGACATGGCCTCGGAACACAAGAGACCGAAAGGTCGAGCATGAGTCATATAGTGGATATGATCAACATAATGATGTTCACCATTGAAGCCACCTTAACTCACGTGATGATCGGACTTGAGTTGGTGAATTTGGATCATGCATCACTCGAATGACCCGAGGGATGTCAATTTGAGTGGGAGTTCTTAAGTAATATGATTAATTGAACTCATTATCATGAACATAGTCAAAGTGTCTTTGCAAATTATGTTGTAGATTACCAGCTCGCGTTGTAGCTCCCTTGTATTTTTATATGTTCCTAGAGAAATAGAATTGAAAGATGTTGGTAGCAAAATTGCAGACTGGGTCCGTGATCTGAGGATTGTCCTCATTGCTGCACAGAAGGCTTATGTCCTTAATGCACCGCTCGGTGCGCCACCCCATCTAGCATCGTCTGTAGATGTTGTGAACATCTGACAGGCACGTTTCGATGACTACTTGATAGTTTAGTGCGTCATGCATTATGGCTTAGAATTGAGGCTCCAAAACATTTTGAACGTCATGGAACATATGAGATGTTCTAAGAGCTGAGATTGTGATCTCAGGCTCGTGCCCGAGTTGCGAGATATAGGATCTCCAACGAGATTCTTTGCCTGCAAGATGAAAGAGAATAGCTCAATCGTTGAGCATGTGCTCAGACTGTCTGGGTACTACAATCGCTTGAATCGAGTGGGAGTTGATCTTCCAGATAAGATAGTGATTCATGTAGTTCTCCAAGTCACTGTCACTGAGCTACTAGAACTTGGTGATGAACTATAAAATGCCAGGGAAGGAAATGTTGATCCCTGAGCTGTTCGCGATGTTTGACACCGCGAAGGTAGAAATCAAGAAGGAGCGTCAAGTGTTGATCGTTAATCAAACCACTAGTTTCGAGAAGGGCAAGAGCAAGGAGGGAAACTTCATGGATAGCAAGTCAGTTGCTGCTCCAGTGAAGCAACCCAAAGTTGAACTCAAACCCGAGACTAAGTGCTTCTGTTATGAGGTGAGCGGTCGCTGAAGCGGAACAACCCTAGATACTTGGTAGATAAGAAGGCTGGCAACATTGATAGAAGTATATTTGATATACGAGTTACTAATGTGTACCTTGCTAGTACTCTTAGTAGCACATGGGTATTGGATACCGGTTCGGTTGCTAAATGTTAGTAACTCGAAATAAAAGCTACAGAATAAACGGAGAACTAGCTAAGGGTGAGGTGACGATATGTGTTGGAAGTGTTTCCAAGGTTGATGTGATCAACATCGCACGCTCTCTCTACCTTCAGGATTAGTGACGAACCTAAATAAATGTTATTTGGTGTTTTGCGTTGAGCATGAACATGATTAGATCATGTTTATTGCAATACGGTTATTCATTTAAGTTAGAGAATAATGGTTATTCTGTTTACATGAATAATACCTTCAATTGTCATGCACCCAGTGAGAATGGTTTGTTGAAATCTTGATCGTAGTATTACACATGTTCATAACATTGATGTCAAAAGATACAAAGTTAATAATGATAGTACCACATACTTGTGGCACTGCCGCTAAATGTCATATTGGTATAAAGCGCATGTAGAAACTCCATGCTGATGGATATTTGGACTCATTCGATTTTGAATCGGTTGAGACATGCGAACCATGCCTCTTGGGCAAGATGACTAAAGGACCCCGTTGGATGGAGCGGGCAAGTGATTCATTGGAAATGATACATGTTGATGTATGCAATCTAGTGAGTCTTGTAGCGTGCAGTGGATATCGTTATTTTCTTACCTTCACTGATGATTTGAGTAGATATAGTGTATATTTACTTAATGAAACACAAGTCTGAATCATTTGAAAGGTTCAAGCAAATTCAGAGTGAAGTTTAAAGATCATCGTGACAAGAAGATAAAAATGACTGCGATATGATCGTGGAGGTGAATATCTGAGTCACGAGTTTGGCATACAACTTAAGACAATGTGAAAGTTGTTTCACAACTAAACGCCACCTGGAACACCATAGTGTGATGGTGTGTCCGAACATCATAGTTATGCTCTATCGGACATGGTGCGTGCTATGATGTCTCTTGTCGTTTTACTACTATAATTTTGGGGTTATGCATTAGAGACAACTACATTCACTTTAAATAGGGCACCATCTAAATCCGTTGAAATGACACCATGTGAATTATGGTTTGATAGAAACCTAAGCTGTCATTTCTTAATATTTGGGGATGTGACACTTGTGTGGAAAATGTTTTCACCTAATGAGGTCGAACCCAAGGCGGACAAATTGCATCTTCATAGAATACCCTAAGATCAGTTGGGTGACCTTCAATCTCAGATCCTAGTGCAAAGTGTTTGTTGCTTAAACGGATTCTTTCTCGAGGAAATGTTTCTCTCGAAAGAATTGAGTGGGAGGAAGATAGAACTTGATGAGGTTGTTAAACTTTGTTCAACCAAAGAGTAGCGCAGCGCAGAAAGATGTTTCTGTGAAGCCTACGTTAGTTGAAGAGGAAGTTAATGATGATGATCATGAAGCTTCAGGATCAAGTTACAATCGAACTTCGTAGGTCGATAAGGATGTGTACTGCTCCTAAGTGGTACGACAACTCTGTCTTGGAGATCATGTTGTTGGACAACGATGAACCTACGAGCTATGGAGAAGCGATGATGGGCCCGGATTCCGACAAATGGTTAGAGGCCATGAAATCCAAGATAGGATCCATGTATGAAAACCAAGTGTAGACTTTGGTAGACTTGCTCGTTGGACGGCAGGTCGTTGAGTACAAATGGATCTTTAAAATGAAGACAAACACTGATGGTGAATGTCACTATTTGTAAAGCTCGACTTGTTGCAAAGATGTTTGTGACAAGTTCAAGGAGTTGACTACGATGAGACTTTCTCACTCGTAGTGGTGCTAAAGTCTGTTGGAATTATGTTAGCAGTTGCTGTGTTTTCAATTATGAAATCTGGCAGATGGATGTCAAAACATCGTTTCCTTAACGGTTTACTTGAGGAAAGGTTGTATGTGATACAACCAGAAGGTTTTGTCAGGCCTAAGGATGCTAAAAGGTGTGCAAGCTTTGGTGATCCTTCCATGGACTGAAGCAAGCATCTCGGAGTTGGAATATACGCTTTGATGAGGTGATCAAAGTTTTGATGTTTATACAAAGTTTACGAGAAACTTGTATTTGCAATAAAGTGAGTGGGAGCACTATAGAATTTTTGATAAGTATATGTGGATGACATATTGTTGATCAAAAATAATGTAGAGTTTCTAGAAAGCATAAAACGGTCATTTGGAAGGTGATTTTCAAAGGAAGACCTGGATGAAGCTACCTAATTGTTGAGCATCAAAATCTATGGAGATAGATCAAGATGCTCGATGAGACTTTCAATGAGTGCATACCTTGACAAGATTTTGAAATAGTTCAAAATGGATCAGTCAGAGAAAGAGTTCTCGCCTGATTTGTAAGGTGTGAAAGTTGAGTGAGACTCAAAGCTTGACAACGGTAGAAGAAAGAGAAAGGACGAACGTCGTCCCCTATGCCTTAGACATAGGCTCTATATTATGCCATGCTGTGTACCGCACCTGTGTGTGCCTTGCCATGAGTCCGTCAGGGGGTACAAGAGTGAACCAGGAGTGGATCACTGGACAGCGGTCAAGATTATCCTCAGGAACTAAGAGACTGAGGAGATGTTTCTCGATTATGGAGGTGATAAAGAGTTCGTCGTAAGGAGTTACGTCGATACAAGCTTTAACACTAATCTAGATGACTCGTAGTAGCAATTTGGATACGTATAGTGGAGCAACCATTTGGAAATAGTACCAAGTGGAGTGTGGTAGCAGCGTTTACGGTTTGACATAGAGATTTGCAAAGTACACACGGATCTGAATATCGCAGACCCGTTGACTATAAGACCTCTCTCACATGCAAAGCATGATCGAGCCCCAGAACTCATTGGGTGTTAGATTCATAACAATGCGAATCACATGGTGATGTGAACTAGATTATTGACTCTAGTGCAAGTGGGAGACTGTTGGAAATATGCCCTAGAGGCAATAATAAATTAGTTATTATCATATTTCCTTGTTCATGATAATCGTTTATTATCCATGCCATAATTGTATTGATCGGAGACTTAAATGCATGTGTGGATACATAGACAAAACCATGTCCCTAGTATGCCTCTAATGGACTAGCTCGTTGATCAAAGGATGGTTAAGCTTTCCTAGCCATGGACATGAGATGTCATTTGATAACGGATCACATCATTAGGAGAATGATGTGATGGATGAGACCCAAACTAAAAACATAGCATATGATTGTGTTAGTTTATTGCTACTGTTTTCTGCATGTCAAGTATATGTTCCTATGACCATGAGATCATGTAACTCACGGATATCGGAGGAGTGCCTTGTGTGTATCAAACGTCGCAACGTAACTGGGTGACGTTTCGGTAGTGTAGAGTTATGTATGGTGGTGACCGAAGTTTTTTCGGAGTCCCGGATGAGATCCCGGACGTCACGAGGAGCTCCGTAATGGTCCGGAGGTAAAGATTCATATATAGGAAGTCCCAGTTTGGTTTCCGGAAAAGTTTCGGGCTCATCGGTAGTGTACCGGGAGTGCCGGTAGTGTACCGGGAGTGCCGGTAGTGTACCGGGAGGCCTCCGGGAGGGGTATTTCGACCCCAAGAGGTCCATGGGCTGTGGGATAATAATAACCAGCCCTTAGTGGGCTGGGAAAACAGCCACAAAGGCCCATGGCGCAGGAGAGAAAGTCCTAAAGCAAAAAGTGGAAAATCAGCCAATAGGAGGCAATCCTACTCCAACTAGGATTGGAGGTGAAGTAGGATTGCTTCCCACCTCCTATTTCGGCCGACCCAAAGGCCTTGGCTGCCTCTCCTCTCCTCTCCTCCTATATATACTAGTGGATTGGGTGGTTTGTGGACAGAATTTCCGGCCACGTGCTACCCGTTACACCGGTGCATAGTTTCTCCTCTAGATCGGTTTTCTGCAGCGCTTAGGCGAAGCCCTGCCGGAATTGCTCCACCACCATCACCGGAGCGCCGTCATGCTGCCGGTGAACTCTCTCTCCTCTCCACCTCCTCTTGCTGGATCGAGACGGTGGAGATCTTCATCAAGCTGCACGTGTGCTGGACGCGGAGGTGCCGTCTGTTCGGCGCTAGATCGGAAGGACCGTGATCGAGATCGCGAGACGGTTCGTGATGTGATCACGGAACGTATCGTGATGAGTTCGTGGGACAGATTGTGATCAAGATCGTGAGATGGATCGTGATGAGTTCGCGGGACGGATCATGATGTGTTCGCGGAACGGTTCGTGATTGGATCACGGGACGCTCGGCGATTTTGATCGCGAAGAAGTTCAACTACACCAACCGCGTTTCTTAACGCTTCCCGCTTAGCGATCTACAAGGATACGTAGATCCACTCTCCCTCCCGTAGATGCTCATCACCATGGATAGGTTTGCGTGTGCGTAGGAAATTTTTTGTTTCCCATGCGACGTTCCCCAACAATATATAGGACTAGAATTGAGGTCGGTGGAGCCACAGGGGGCCACAAGCTTGCCAGGCGCGACCAGGGGGTGGCCGCTCCTGGTGGGCTTGCCACCTATGGGTGGCCCCCCTCCGGTTGATTATTTTGCTAGTATTTTTATTAAATCTGAAAATATTCTCCGTAAATTATCAGGTCAATCCAAGAACATTTATTTCCGCACAAAAATATCAACAAGGCAATTTTGCTGAAAACAGCGTCAGTCCGGGTTAGTTCCATTCAAATCATGCAAATTAGAGTCCAAAACAAGGGCAGAAGAGTTTGGAAAAGTAGATACGATGGAGACGTATCAACTCCCCCAAGATTAACCCATTGCTTGTCCTCAAGCAATTCAGTTGATAAACTGAAAGTGATAAAGAAAAACTTTTACAAACTCTGTTTGATCTTGTTGTTGTAAATATGTCTAACTATTGTTCAAATTTTTGGCAAATATTATAGACTAACCACGTTCACAATAACGTTTAGGTCTCACATTTACTCATATGAATGACTTAATCAACTAGCGAGAAATAATAATAACTCTCAGATGACAACAGTTATATCAAAACAATCATGATACAATATGATAAAATGGTATCTCGCTAGCCCTTTCTAAGATCGCAAAACATAAATGCAGGGCACCTCTAAAGAACAAGGACTGACTAGACATTGTAATTCACGGTAAAAGAGATCCAGTCATACTCATACTTAATATCAATTAATAGCAAATCATACACATGAAGGTGGTGCCCTCTAATTGGTGCTTTCTTATAAGAGGAGGATGACTCAACAATAAAGTAAATAGATAGGCCCTTCACAGAGGGAAGCATTGATTTGTAGAGGTGCCAGAGGTCGAGCTTTTAAAATAGAGATGAATAATAATTTTGAGCGGTATGCTTTCATTGTCTTTATGACGACCAAGAGATTTCACCATCTTCCATGCTAGATACATTATAGGTGGTTCCCAAATAGAATGATAAAGTTTTTACCCCCCCTTCACCAATCAATCACACTCCACGGCGGGCCGAATCCATGGGTACCGTCCATACAAACACAATCCTGGGGAGTTTTGTTTCATTATATTTTGATTTAATTTTGAGCATGGAACTGGGCATTCCAAATACCAGCCACTTTTTCGTGAATGATAGTGAATCAACACATATCGTGAGAATAGCCCACCTAGCATGGAAGATACTGACAGCTCCCAGTCGCTACCTGAGCGATTCGGGCATACAAAACAGAATATTTATTTGAAGGTTTAGAGTTTGGCACATGTAAATTTACTTGGAACGACAGGTAAATACCGCATATAGGTAGGTATGGTGGACTCATATGTAACAACTTTGGGTTTGAGGAATTGGATGCACAAGCAGTATTCCCGCTTAGTACAAGTGAAGGCTAGCAAAAGACTGGGGAGCGACCAACTAGAGAGCGACAACATTCATCAACATGCTTTGAGATTAACCAACATTGAATGCAAGCATGAGTAGGATATAAATCACCATGAGCATAAACATCATAGAGGCTATGTTGATTTTGTTTCAACTACATGCATCAACATGTGCCAAGTCAAGTCACTTGAATCATTCAGAGGAGGATACCATCCCATCATACTATATCACAACCATTTTAATATGCATGTTGGCACTCAAGACAAACCATTACCAACTCTTAGCTAATTAAGCATGGCATGAGTAACTATAATCTCTAATTTTCATTGCAAATATGTATCACCCATAATGAACTGAATTCGGAATGATGAGCGAATCATATTTACAAAAGCAAAATAAGTCGAGTTCATACCATCTTTTCTCCATCTCAATCTCTTCATCATATATCATCATTATTGCCTTTCACTTGCATGACCGAACGGTGTGAATAATAATAAGAGTGTGCGTGCATTGGACTAAGCTGGAATCTGCAAATAATAACTCAAAGGAGAAGACAAGATAATATGGACTCTCTTATAGATAAACAATAATGCATATGAGATCCACTCAATATTTTCATTGTAGTCTTCCCCTAACGATCCAAAGAAAGAAAATTCAAAATAAGAACAATAAAAACTATTTACATGGGAAAGCTCCCAACAAGCAAAAGAAGAAGAAAAAATCTTTTTGGGTTTTCGTTTAATGCTACAACTAAACACTCTAGAAGGTAAAGCTATTACTAATTTTTTGGATTTTCTCAAAGTTAATTAAACACGCAAGAAGAAAGCAGAAAGAAGAAATAAACTACCATGGATGGTACAATGAAAAAGTATGAACACAGACTACTAAGATGAACGTGTGGACATGAATGTAATGTCGGTGAGAAATATGTACCCCGCCCCCCAAGCTTAGGCTTTTGGCCTAAGTTGGTCTAGGGCCATGGCTAGAAGTAACCATCTCCTGGATACTCCGGAGCGTCACCGAAGTTCCATTGGTTTGCGAGCTCTTATGGCTCCCACTGAAAAACTGGCTCAGGATACGGATCAAGGGCTGGTGCCGATTCAGGAGCTGGGGGCTGCGACAGACCCCAATATCTGTAAATGTCTTCGAGCATAATGGTGTACCTGGCTGAATGAATATCGAACAAACAAGAAGTAGACAAATTAATAATCTCACAAGTACCTTGACTAAAAAATTAGTTGTAAAGCAGCCTCCATTCATCATTGTTCCTAATAACATCATGTGTTACCATACGGTCATAGTCAAAAAAATTGAGGGTAGCAGCTTCTCCTCTTCCTCGTCAAGTCTAATGGGTATGTTAAAGTATTTGGCTAGATGAGATGCATAGATACCTCCAAATATGGGCCGCCTCGAATGGTTCAAGTTCAACCGTTGGGCCACCATAGCGCCCAGACTAAAGGTTCTATCAGCAAGTAAAGCATGGCGCAGAATGGCGAGGTCGGGAGCACTAAGACCTCCACTCTCCCCATGGCCAACTAAACATCTCCTCGCAAATAATGAATAATAGCGTAGAACAAGAAAAATGTAAACTAGCTGCTTTTGCCTTTGACACCTCTCTCTCTCTTCCCCTACAGTGACTGCGGCAATAAAATCCTCCATGTCTCTAGGACGTGGTTCCGTGATGCTACCCTCATAGGGTATTTTGCAAACATTGCAAAAATCATAAAGGTTCATTTTCTTAGGCACATCATATAAGTGAAATTCTACCATAGGAGGGTCTTCCCTAAAATAAAAATGGAAGTTTTGCACAAAGGTATCCGTGAGCAAGAGGTACTGGTCACACTTATCATTGAGGAAGTCGGTTATGCCCGCATTCTCGGCCAAATAATATAAATATTCATAAATTACGACCGCCCTCAAGAATGTATCACTTGGCCATTCACATGGTCGAACTTCTGCGACACGAGGGAGATTATACTTCGATTTCTTCTTCATTTCATTTTCATCTTCTTTAGAACTCCGTCTTGAAGAGCCTCTTGACAATCTCCTCAACATTTCTTTTTCTGAAAAATGCTGTAATTTTTAGTGACTCGAAATAAAGGTGAACAAAACTCAACAAAACTTATAGCAACTACTCCCACAAGTGCCTAGAGCCTATATCATGCATCAAAACTACTTGGGACCATAAAACTTGACATGCAAGCTGAAGAACAAGGTCACCATAGCAGCAAAAATTTGCAATATATAAAGCAGTAGAACAAAAACTAATTGGACCATTGGAGGAGTCACATACCGAAGAACAATCTCCCAAAACAGTTTTCTGAATGGAGCTTTGCACAAGGAGATCGAAAATGGCAGAAAAATGAGCTAGAACACGGGTTTGAGCAATGGTGGGATTTTTTCTAGTGGAAGACGAAGTGGATGGGTGCTGGAATAAGTGAAGGGGGCCCATATGGGACCCACAAGCCACCTAGGCCCGGTTAGGGGGGTGGCCGTGCCGTGTGGGCTTGTGACACACTGGTGCAGCCCCCTGCTGTGTGCTCAGTGCCAGATATTTTTAAATATTCCAGAAAAAATCATAGTACATTTTAAGGGCATTTGAAGAACTTTTATTTTCAGGTCATTTTTCTATTGCACGGAAAACTCAAATAACAGAAGAATAATAGCATTCTTACTGTATTTACTCTAACTAACAGAAAGTAAAAGTTGGGTACAGAAAGTTGTGCTTCTAAATTCATCCATCTCATGCTTATCAAAAGGAATCCATCAATAAGGTTGATCAAGTCTTATTAACAAACTTGTTTTGAATAACATGAAACCGAAGAATTTTCGAATAACACTAAGTTACCTCAATAGGGATATGCATGTCCCCAACAATAAGTATATCATTTTTTTCCTTGACAGTAGGAAGAGCGAATTTAGAGTCTCCAATAATATTCGTGGAATTTTTTTCAATGGAGTTGATACTATGAACTTGAGGTTGTTTCTTCGGAAAGTGCACCGTATGCTCATTACCATTAATATGAAAAATGAAATTGCCCTTATTGCAATCAATAACAACGCCTATAGTATTCCAAAAGGGTCTACCAAGGATGATCGACATACTGTCGTCCTCGGGAATATCAAGAATAACAAAGTCCGTTAAGATAGTAGCATTTGCAACTACGACGGGTACATCCTCACAAATACCGATAGGTAAAGCAGTTGATTTATCAGCCATTTGCAAAGTGATTTCAGTAGGTGTCAACTTATTCAAATCAAGTCTACGATATAAAAAAAATGCATAACACTAACACCAACTCCCAAATCACATAAAGCAGTTTTAACATAATTCCCTTTTATAGAGCATGGTATAGTTGGTATTCCTCGATCTCCTAATTTCTTTGGTACTCCACCCTTAAAGAGTATAATTAGCAAGCATGGTGGAAATCTCAGCTTCCGGTATCTTTGTTTTATTAGTCACAATATCTTTCATATACTTAGCATAAGGAGACATTTTCAGAATATCAGTCAAGCGCATACGCAAAAAGACAGGTCTAAGCATTTCAACAAAGCGCTCAAAATCCTCATCCTCCTTTTTATTGGATGGTTTAGGAGGAAAGGGCATGAGTTTCTTAACCCATGGCTCTCTTTCTTTACCATGCTTCCAAGCAACAAAATCTCTTTTGTCATATATTTTATTCCTAGGTTGTGGGTTATCAAGATCAACAGTAGGTTCAATCTCCACATCATTCTCATTATTAGGTTGAGCATCAACATGAACATCATCATTAATATTATCACTAGGCTCATGTTCATCACCAGAATGTGTCTCAGCATCAGAAACAGAAATACCATTTGGGTTTTCAGGTGTATCTATAACGGGTTCACTAGCAGCATGCAAAGTCCTATCATCGTCCATTTTCCTCTTATCACTGGAACGACTAGGTGTATCAGTATTAATTCTTTGAGAATCCTGCTCAATTCTCTTAGGATGGCCCTCATGATACAAAGGTTCCTCAGTCATTCTACCACCTCTAGTCACAACTCTTATAGAATGATCATTGTTCTTACTATTCATCTCCTTAAGCAAATCATTATGTGCCTTGAGTACTTGTTCTACTTGAGTAGGTACCATGGAAGCATGTTTACTAATAAGCTTAACATCATATAATCACCTAATCAATCAAGCATGAAAGCATTATGTTTCAATTGTCTACTAGCATAAGCATTAAAATTTTCTTTCTTAATAACGAAGTTATCAAACTCATCCAAGCATTGGCTAGCAGACTTATTATAAGGAATATCGCCTTCATCAAATCTACGAAAAGAATTTACCTTTACTACCTGTGTCAGGTTATCAAGACCAGGTATTTTTCAACGGTGGTAGATTCTTGACATCTTCAGCTTTAATACCTGTTTCTTTCATAGATTTCTTTGCCTCTTGCATATCTTCAGGACTGAAGAATATAATACCTCTTTTCTTCGAAGTTTGCTTCGGAGGTGGTTCGGGAATAGTCCAATCATTATCATTGCTCAATATATTATTCAATAGTAGTTCAACTTGTTCAATAGTTTGTTCCCTTAAAACACAACCAGTACAACTATCTAGGTGGTCTCTAGAAGCATCAGTTAGTCCATTATAAAAGATATCAAGTATTTCGTTTTTCTTGAGAGGATGACCAGGTAAAGAATTAAGCAATTGGAGAAGCCTCCCAAGCTTGTGGGAGACTCTCTTGTTCAATTTGCACAAAGTTAAATATTTCCTGTAAGGCAGCTTGTTTCTTATGGGCAGGAAAATATTTTTCAAAGAAGTAATAAATCATATCCTGGGGACTACGCACACAACCAGGAGCAAGATAACTAAACCAAATCTTAGCATCACCCTTTAATGAGAAAGGAAACAACTGAAGTATATAGAAATAACTATTTTTTTCTCATGAGTAAACAGGGTGGCTATATCATTCAATTTAATAAGATGTGCCACAACAGTTTAAGATTCATAATCATGGAAAGGATCAGATTCAACCAAAGTAATTAACTCAGGATCATATTTCATTCTAGAATTCAAAGATTTTTCTTTCCACTTGCATAGCAATTTCTTAAGATCATCTCTATCCTTACAAGCAAGAAAGTCCCTAGCTACCTCTCCTTCCATAACATAACCCTCGGGTATATCAGGTAATTCATATCTAGAACAACTAGGTCTAGCAGGTGTCTCATAGTTTTTAGTCTCAATAATTTCATCAGTTTCAGAAGTATCATCAGTTGCAGCATTGACTCTAGCAATTTGGTCATCAAGAAATTCACCCAGTGGCACAACTTTTCAAGCAAAGTATTATCATAAGCATCATGCATAGCAGATGTGGCATCATCAATTACTTGCGACATATTAGAATTACTAGCAAGTGGTGGATTCACAAATTTATTCATAACAGAAGGTGAATCAAGTGCAGAACTAGATGCAGTTCCTTACCTCCCCTCGTAGTAGAGGGATAGATCTTGGTTTTTGGGTCTTTCAGATTATTCATAGTGATCAACAGATATAAATCCCAAGTGACTCAGAGAATAGAGCTATGCTCCCTGACAACGGCGCCAGAAAAAGGTCTTGATAACGCACAAATATAGGGGATTGCAACAGTTTTCAACCCAAATTTGTTGATTCGACACAAGGGGAGCCAAAGAATATTCTCGAGTATTAGAAGATGAGTTGTCAACTAAACCACACCTGAAAGACTTAATATTTGCAGCAAAGTATTTGGTAGCAAAGTAGTATGGAAGTAACGACAAGGATGGCAAAAGTGACAGTAGCAGTTTTGTAGTTATTGTAAAGTTGCAACGGAAAAGTAACTTAGCAAGGATCAATATGTGGAAAGCTCGTAGGCAATGGATCAGTGGTGGATAATTATGTCGGATGGCATTCATCATGCAACAGTTATAACATAGGGTGACACAGAACTATCTCCAATTCATCAATGTAATGTAGACATGTATTCCATATATAGTCATACGTGCTTATGGAAAAGAACTTGCATGACATCTTTTGTCCTACCCTCCCATGGGAGTGGCGTCCTAATGCAATCTAAGGGATATTATGGCCTCCTTTTAATAGAGAACCGGACCAAAGCATTATCACTTAATGAATACATGAACTCCTCAAACTACGATAATCACCGGAAAGAATCCCAGTTATTGTCACCCTGGGGGATGCGGATCATAACTCGTAATAGGTGTCTACAAACATCAAGATACGATCAAGAACACATATATATTCATGAAAACATAATAGGTTCAGATCTGAAATCATGGCACCCGGGTTCTAGTGACAAGCATTAAGCATAGCAAACTCACAACAACATCAATCTCAGAACATAGAGGATACTAGGGATCAAACCCTAATAAAACTAACTCGATTACATGATAAATCTCATCCAACCCATGACCATCCAGGAAGCCTATGATGGGATTACTCACGAACGGCAGAGAGCATCATGGAATTGGTGATGAAGGATGGTTGGTGATGATGATGGTGTCGATTTCCCCTCTCTGGAGCCCAAAACGGACTCCAGATCTGGCCTCCCGAGGAAGAACAGGAGGTGGCGGCAGCTCCGTATCATGAAACGCGATGAACTCTTCTCTCTGATATTTTTCTTTATGAATAGGAATATATAGGAGTGGAATTGAGGTCAGTGGAACCATAAGGGGGCCCATAAGCTTGCCAGGCGTGGCCAGGGGGTGGCCGCGCCTGGTGGGCTTGTCACCTGTGGGTGCCCCCTTCGATTGATTCTTTTGCCAGTATTTTTTATTAAATACAAAAATATTCTCCGTAAATTTTCAGGTCAATCCGAGAACTTTTATTTCTGCACAAAAATAACAACAATGCAATTCTGCTGAAAACAACGTCAATCCGAGTTAGTTCCATTCAAATCACGCAAATTAGAGTCCAGAACAAGGTCAACCGAGTTTGGAAAAGTAGATACGATGGAGACGTATCAGTCTAAAACCCGAGATGCACCCAAACGATAAAAATAAACACGCTGATCCTAGTAGCCCCTGAGACTTAGGTCGATTTGCAAAATTGGCCTGAGGATCAAGTTCTTGCTCACAACATACTTTAGGGACACATACGCGGTGCGCGGTAGTTCCCAAGACTCGGGTTGGGTGCGGCCGACCGACCCGAGGATCAAATCTCCTTGGAAATTTTATTGCACTTTGAATTTGCTGCATTGAAAGGGCAATGCAGTAGCCCCCGAGCCTTAATTTGGGCACGTGTGATCGAATTAAGGATCGATGTTTGTTTGACACAAACTTTGTTACGTTTGACACAATTTGTGTAATGATTCTATGTATTCAAGTACTTTACATCATGAATGCTCGGATCCGCACTGACAAGGCTTTATTAACCGACCATCGGCTTCAACCTCGCCATCCAATAGCCGAGGAGTGTTTTCCCTACTTTATAAAGACTATATAAGGGAAAAGGTACAACAAACAAGGCAATCTGACCATACAGTTTTATAAACAAAGGTACGTGGAGAGATATGTTATATTACTATTTCATGTAAGAAACATCTTCTGGGAAAAATAGTTCATTTATAAGTTCCTTCTCCCAAGATATCATGTCTACCATGATCGTGAAACCTCAACTCCGATCAACATGGGGAGGGATATATTGAGGATTTAGTTTGGATGTTCCTAAACTCTGTGGTCTTGAATGAACCGAACTTTTCATTTCTGTCGTTGCCGACCAATTATATTCTTAAGATAGCTAGCTTTCGGCTTCACCCAGTCCGAGGTACTAAACTGGATGACCCAAAAGTAATAATCATAGAGGTGCGCCCTTTGCCCCCAAGCCGAACAATCGTGAACGTATGGGTTAAGCACAGGAGCCAGGCAACCCAGCTTGCTCAAAATCTTAAGTCAAAATGATGCATATTTATAGCTTTATAATGATGATTACGGAAGGCAGCACTCGCATATTGAATACGAATGTTTTTATGCTATATGCTATTTTGACTCCTTTGTGACTGTTTATCCTTTGGAGTGGCCCATCGTCGGCATCTAACCCTTTGTAGATGCTACGCAGGGTGTTTCCATAGTAACAAGACAACCCTTAGCCGACATCTCGGTGCCCGAAGGCGGTTGTGTTAGCGGAAATGAGGCAATCAGATATCCAGGCTTTATAATTTTCACTTAGTCATAGGAGCTTAAAGTTTGGGAGGCCAGTTACTAGCCCCCGGTTAGTGTTCGGCGTCAGCCGAGGTCCAGTCATTAACACTCCGGCCAAATTTATGAAAGGCTCGCGGGGTAACCTCTATCGGTCTATAGTTTGACAGAGTCATTGGATTGCTGACCAGTTTGCACTCATTATGACAGTCAGTTTTCGGTTTCTCCACTGAGGTACTTGACCAAAAGTACAATCACAGTGGTTATCCCTTTGCACACCTAGCCGAACAAACAGGAATGTAGGAGGCAATCATAGGAGTAGGGCAACCCAACTATTAATCGAAGACACAATTCGAAATTGATGCATATAAAGCAATATCCAAGAATGTTTTGCCGATGACTGCTAGGAGTACCTTGGCTTTTGGTGTGTTCGGCTCTAGTCAGAGTCCCCCGTTGATATTATCGATACTTTAAAGGCATCCAATGTTGTACTACGAGAGCAATGCTGGAGACATACAGTATCCCCTGAGACTCAGGTTGCGCGCGGCGGACCAACCTGAGGATCGAATCTCCTCGGGAACTAGTCCAAATGTCATGTAGGTTTCACCAACACCGAGATGTAATTCAACAGGAAAGATACCAAGCTGTGGGGTGGAAAGATCTCCTTAGCTGAATTATTATGCAGGGCACCTCGATCAGGAGGGTGTCCCGCCTCCTAAAAGAAAAACATACAAATATCTTAAAAGTGCCATAAGCTCGAAAAGCCAAAAAACTTATGTAAAAACTTTGATGTCCAAACTAAATAAATTTTTTGGTGCCAATTCAAAATTGGTCTTAAAATTAATACGTGCTTTGGTCATGCTTTAACATGATACATCCGATCTTTGGACTCCAAGCGGGCCAGCCTTTGACTTCAACCTCCATATCCCGAAGGCGGAGTGTTTCTCCGAGGCATGTTTAGCGAACTACACTCGGTTGGCTTTAGAAAGAAACCAGGCTATCCGGCTATTGGTCATACACTAGTGTCAGAAAAAAGAGTAGTAGAAAAAGACTTTGCAACGATCAAGAAGAAAACACATTTATTTTAAAATGGCTCATATGAATTGAAGAGCCCCCAGGTAACATGGGAAAAAAGTGTTTTTAACAAATAACGTTTTTAATAAACAACTTTTTTGTTTGACACAAATATAATGCTTTGTTGAACCGCACAGAAAATTAAAAACTTAAGAAATTTGAGCATGAAAAAGCAACTTAGCTGGTTAATGTGCTCGGCGTTGATGACGTGGGCCAAGGTTGCGGCGAATCGAGGTCCCAGCCCCCAAGCCGGTCCAGAGGTGCCAGAGCAAAGAGCTCATCTTGATGAAATGGTGACGCGTCACGACCGATGTGGCGAGGCGAAGCCCCCGGTCCAGCTAACATGACGGAGCTGGTCGGCTGGTGACGCCAAACTCCTCGGAGCAGGTTGATGAAGAGATGGAGAAGCCTTTGTATAGCCGAGGTGACATCGGAGCCCCCACGTCAGCCGATGTATCGACACAGGTTGATGAAGATAGGGCGCGGGGATGCCAACACAAGGCTGCGCACCAGGACAACAACATAATTCGGTGAACAGAAGTGGGACGACAACGCCAGGACACCGTCGTGACCGCGTTACATAGTGGAAGGTAATTAAGTATGCTCATAATATAATGCAAGCCAAAGCAATAACACATAAAGGTAAAAATAATTTTTTTTCTACTTAATTGATTTAAGTGAACATTAAGGAAAATATGGCCAGAGCATCGTGGTCACTCCGGCAGAGTGGCAGCGCCAAGATGCCGGCACAGGGACATGCACCGAGGCGACGCCGCGACTTAGTGGAGGCACGTGGGACAGCGATGTCTGCTTGCTGAGGTGACAATGTGACGCAATCGAGGTCACTTATCTGTATCTATGAAGTGAAAGATGCGTGGCGTGCAGACGTCAACGCGCCGAGATTCCGTCCAATCTATCAACAACGTGATTAATAATGCCTAGAGCTTCACGTAGCACTTTGAGCAGACCAAATAGTAAGTACATTACTATAACTACTACCAAGGTTAAACTATTCTAAGTTTTATGTAGGGAAAATAGTGCTAGCGCAGAAAACGAAAACCAATTTAATAAGTACTTATCTTGGGAAACTTTAGTAGTCAGAATCAATTTTAACGATCATGGAATCTGTTGGAATCCGTCCGCACGTTGGTTTCCTTCTCATCTAGCCTGGTGCTGCCCTAGGAGTTGTTCCTGTAGACGTCCGCTCGAACCGGCCGGTGCGTCTGCGCTACCGCAGCTCGACAGCTGGCCGCCATCCGTCCTTGCTGCTTTCAAATCGGATCAGGCAAAGCGCGTCATGTTAGGTTTCAGTCTCACCGTCAAATATTCTCCTGATTTCAATCTGCACATGAAACAAGAGAGAAGACAGTGTCTTCGCAAACAAACAACTTTATGCAAAGCAGATCTAATTGAAAATTAGCACCTGATCATTGATCTAGATTCCGTTAATCCGTGAAGATCACCTAGCGGACTCTCAATGAAAGCATCAATGTTGGTGTCAAATCCGACATATCTCGTAGTAGGGGTCCTAAGCTAGGCGTCTTGGAGCGATGGTAACATGGACACATGATTTTACCTAGGTTTGGGCTCTCTCAAGAAGATGATACCGTATGTCCTGATTTTGATTGTATTGATATGGGGATAGTACATAGTACATATATCTATCACAAGATTGTTGTAATGAATATGAGATTGTCTATTGACTAGCCTGGCCTCGGTTTATATAATGTACCGTAGGCCTAGGGTTTAGAGGAGTCATTGCCTTGTGCGCCAAGTCTTGTGAAATCTCTCTTGTATGCATCATGGGCTGCCCGAAGTGGCCCATGAGTGAATCGTCATTGGGGTCCTCGGCCCGACCCACTGGTCGGGAGACGACGTGGTGAGTACCCCCTAGTCCAGGACACCGTCACCCGTGATACGGGGGCGACGCGCGCCAAGCTGACGACCCCGCACTTCGGGACGCACCCTCATCTGCCGCCTTGCATCGGTTCCATGAGAGGGCTAGACACCAAGGACCTTCGCGAGATGACGTGCACGGGGGGCCAGCCCGTGAGCCACAACTCGGTCACTTGGATTTATCGACGCTGCCGGGACAAGCCCGAGCACAAGCGTCATGTCCAGCCCCCAGTTTAGGGGTTGCCGAGGGGGCGGGTGCAAGGACGCAGCGATTTCGAACGTCGACGAGGCGTAAAAGCTCAAAACTTAAGAAAACATCATAAGCTCAATAAAAGAGACAACCAGATTCTATTCATAACAAGAAAGTGCTGACTTGAGGGTAATACAGCCCCAGGGGCACGCTTAACTTCAACAAACCAAATGGTCACCTGACGTACTAGCTGCTGCTGTGTGTGTGTGGGGGGGAGCAGCTTGGCGTGGAGCGTCGTGGAAGTTCTTCAGGGGCGTCGCAGGGCCCCGTCGCGTTCCTTCCTGTGGCACTGGATATACTTGTGCATCATCTGACCAATGAGGTGCTTCACGCGCCACCGGCGGGCGTCGGCGGAGAGGGGATGGTCATGCACACCCTTGAAGTTGGTGGTGAATAGGTCGCAGAGCTCGCTCCATGAGGAGACTGGCCCCTCGGGCAGGCTCATGAGCCACTAGCGTGTGCCGCCCTTCAGGACCGTGGGGAACCAGTTCGCCTTGGCATTGTCGTCTCCACCTCCTGCCTCGATACTCAACACATAGAGTGGATTGACCTTCGCGGGGTCAGGGACGCCATCATAGCATGGGGGTAGCTCGGGCTCAAACTCGATGTGCCAGGTCACTTGGTGCAGCTCGCGCGCTAAGGCACGACAGTCATCGCCGCCCAGGGGACCTCGCTGACCGCCCCCATTGTTGATTGCCAAGGCGTCCCAGGCGGTCCATTCCTGGCGTTGGCACCACATCCTTTTCTTGGAGGGACCTTGGATAGCCGACTGCTGCCTCTTCCTTGGGGGCATGGCCTCGCGAGCCCTCGGGCCTTCCTCGTCGCTCAAGCGCTTCAGCGCGGCCACTCCATGAGCTCGCTTAAGGGGCGCGTTGCGTCCAACTCGTCATAGGAGACGTTGATGATGCTGCTGCGACCACACATCCTGAGGGTGTTGTGGCCGTAGTGGACCATCGCCATGAACTTGGCCAACGTCGGGTACCCCAGGATCGCATTGTACGGGAGGCCGATGTGCGCCATGTTGAAATCAATGAGCTCCGTGCGGTATTTGTCATGTGCGCTGATGGTGAAGGGGAGGAGAACATGTCCCAGGGTGACGACAGGGTCCCTTGTCACCCCCAAGAATGGCCTGGTGGGCACCAGCCGGTCGCAGAGCGTCCGGAGCGCCTCGAAGGTCTTCATGAAGAGCACGTTGAGGCTGACGCCCCCGTCTACAAGGGTATTGGAGACCGTGACGTTGTTGATCATTGGGGTGCATAGCAAGGGGAGCGCACCCGCGACGGCTCCGGACCTGACGCCGTCCCTGGCACCAAAAGAGGTGGCGCATCATGGACTCTCGAGGGGTCGCACGTCAACCCCACGCGGGGCTTGCTTGAGATGGTGACTCGGCGCCGGGGCATGGGCTTCATTGAGAATACATGCCATCGTGCGTGGCTCCTTGGGGGCCCTGGCTTCCTTGCCAAACTGGCTGTTACTGCCTCCCCTGGGCGGTGTCGGCTGTGGGGAGGGAGCGACACTCTCCCGAGATCGCGGCCCGCGGGACCTTCCATGCCGGGCTCCCGCATGGTGCTTCTCACGCCCACCATCCTGGTGGGAGTTGCTATCTCGATCGCCACGTGTGCAACCCCCTTGATCACTTCCATGACTGGCATCATGGCCACCACGGCTCTGGCGCGGGTCTGCGCGCTTGCCTCGAGGGGGCTTCAGCGCCCGACAGTCCTTGGTCTTGTGAGTGCGCACCTGGTAGAAGACGCAGAATAGGCATTTTGCCCTCTTGGGCCTAGTGCGGCCGTGGCCGCGCTCTCACTCAAGCTCACATGCAGGGACTCGGAGTAAGAGGAAGAAGCCGCGGGGATGGTCATTCGGGCATACGTCAAGCTCGGGCTTGTCTGGGTTACCATGCTAGTGAGGCAGTGCGAGCACTCCCGCATGTCGCATCCCCAGCGCGGGACACCAGGGGCGAAGTGATGATGCGGGATCCGGAACTCCTCCGACGGTGGCAATGATCTCAATGACGTGATTCAACCAGGTGTCGTGGCTGCCGTCTGTCGGGCAATGGCAAAGCAGCTCGTTCGCCATGAGCAATGCATCTTGTGCGCCCATGTCTCGAAGGTGGGTGAGGGAGTCTTGGATTAAGGGTTCCTCGGGATGCCGACCTGTTCTCATGGTCCGAACTATATGGGCCACTTTCCGAACACCGGTATGTTTGGCGGCCCAGTCTTCAAGATGGAAGCTTCGGGAAGACCGGCTTGCACTCCACGTTTGATGTAGAGAATAGGAATGTTTATCTCTTCGGCATGCAACCGACCATGTGTAAACCCTAGGCATCCTCGACGTCTATATAAGCCGGAGGGTTTTAGGGCATAGGGACAGAACAACTCACCTAAGGTTAGCTATTCGATCTCGAGGTAGATCAACTCTTTAACCCCTCATACCATCAATACAATCAAGCAGGACGTAGGGTATTACCTCCATAGGAGGGCCCGAACCTAGGTAAATCTGTGTCCCCTTTGTCTCCTGTTACCGTCGATTCTAGTCTCACAGTTCGGGACCCCCTACCCGAGATCCGTCGGTTTTGAGACCGATATTGGTGCTTTCATTGAGAGTTCCTCTGTGAGCAAGATGGAATCGACGTCTCGCCTTGTCATCAGCGAGGAGGTCCGCAATACGGACACTTTTGTCCTTGGACAGATCTTCGCCTACGACAGCATTGTGCTGCACGCTGACTCCGCTAGCCATCTAGGCCGCGTTGAGAGCTTCGCCCTAGATAGAGAGGTAAGATTTGGAAACTTAGAGTTCTCTGTCGACTCTCGGGGTGACATGTCGTTAATCGGGCTCGCGGCTCCACCCACAGCCCTTGAGGACACTAAGTCTTTAACCTCGAGTCCCTTCTTCGGACATGCCGATGGGGTCACCCATAGCGGTAAACCGATCTCTTACCCCGGACCGGCCATTAAGCCAGATGACCGGACACGTCTTCTTGCGGAACGCCTCCTATGTCCGGATAACCTGGAGGTTAAATCCACAAATTCCGAACACCTGGATCCAATCGGCCCCTCGGCGGTCGATGAAGACCTGGATCGGATCTCGTCAATGAAGATCACTGACGATCCAATCCCGATCTATGCTAAGATTGGCTACGGTGCGGGTCAGGACAAATTTTTAGACCCGTCCACCACCCACTTGATAGCCACTGTCGAGGATTTAACCGACATGCTGGACTATGCCTCCGAGGAGGCAGAATACATGGATGAAGAGGACCATGATCCCACCCCTGTTAACACCAGGAGTTGGGCCGCCACTTCCATGTACGAAGCCTACATGGTGGACACTCTTGCCACTAACGGCAACAACACGCCTCGTAATGATGGCGACAATCCGGGTGATGCGCCATCAAGGCACCGGAAACCGCATAAATGGTCCAAAGGTAAAAGGGAAGAAAGGCGATTATTAGCAACGAGGGTGGCAATACCCCCGCTAATCACGACAACCCCGATATCCCCGAGCACCCGTTGGAGGGTCCGGAAGGGCCTGAGGACCAAAACAACCCTGATAATGTCAACAACTCCGAAGACGATAATTACCTTCCCCCCGTCGAGGAGGAAGATATACCGGAAGCCGATGACTTATATGCCCCTGATAACCTTGAAGATTAGGAGGAACTCAGACAGTGGCTCATAGCAATGGCTCGCAGCCTCAAAGCTAAAGAACGGTGATTCAAAGCCAAACAGGACGACCTCAATGATCGATGGATGAAAGTCCTCTCTACTGAGGAAGGATATGGTACCGGTCTAACCGACCAACCCAAGAGTTACCCACAGAGAAGGCTGCTGCCACAATTCGATGATGAGCTCACCGATACTCCGTCTCCGCATCCTACCCCATATGATAAGCCGGACCGCCCTCCTCGTGGGTGTGACAGAGCGGCCAATGACACTAGTTATGTACCGGCGATGCCCCGAAGACGGGGTAAGGAGCCATTCGAGACCAACGACAGGTTCGACCTGCGCGATGACCTAGATCACAGAGCAGGATGTACAAGATCCATCTATGGATCCAGAGATTACTCACCGGATAGACGGGGCGAGTATAGACCATGGTTCGACCAAAACCACAGAGTCCGGGAATACAACCGGGCCCATACAGATGCCGAATACAGGCATGACATAGCATGGGTCAATGGCGTCGCTCACCCACTGTGCTTCACAGATGAGGTAATGTGACATCAGTTCCCCGAGGGGTTTAGCCCCGTGAATATAGAACAATATGATGGGACCACTGAGCCAACCATATGGATTGAGGACTTCCTCCTCCATATTCACATGGCGCGAGGAGACGATCTCCATGCCATCAAATATCTCCCTCTTAAGCTTAAGGGGCCAGCTCGTCACTGGCTAAATAGCCTCCCCGAAAACTCCATTGGATGCTGGGAAGACCTGGAAGATGCGTTCTGCTCTAATTTCTAGGGAACCTACATACGGCCTCCGGACTCTTCCGATCTCAGCAATGTCATCCAGAAGCCCAACGAGTCTGCTCGGCAATTCTGGAATTGGTTCTTGACTAAGAAGAACCAAATTGTCGACTGTCCAGATGCTGAGGCTATAGCCTCTTTTCGGCACAATATTCGGGACAAATGGCTGCCCCGCCAGCTTGGCCAGGATAAACCTCGGACCATGTCCGCCCTTATCTCCCTCATGACCCGCTTTTGTGTGGGCGAGGACAATTGGATGGCAAGACGCAACCACAATTCCGAAGATCCCATAGCCCCTGAAGGTCGGGATGGCAACGGAAAGCCAAAGCACAATAAGAATAAACGTCGGCACAATAATAGCGATGCCGATGACACGGCTATAAATGCCAGATTCTGCAATTCCCAACCAGGGCAGCGGTAGAAGTCCCCTAAAGGCACTCGCAACGGACCCACCCAGCTAGAGAAGATTATGGAAAAGTCTTGCCAGATCCATGGGACTACGGAAAAGCCCGCCAATCACACGCACCACAATTGTTGGGTGTTAAAGCAGGCTGGCAAGATACCACCCGAGGACCAAGGCAAGAGCTCTCGCAGTGAGGATGAGGATGAGCCTCGTGGTCCAATTGGTGGCGGACAAAAGAAATTCCCTCCCGAAGTCAAAATGGTGAATATGATATAGGCCACCCACATACCTAATAAGGAGAGGAAGCGGTCCCTTCGGGAGGTCTATGCTGTGGAGCATGTAGCTCCGAAGTACAATCCATGATCAGCATACCCAATCACCTTTGACCGGCGCGACCACCCGGCCAATATCCATCATGGGGGCTCGTCTGCCCTCGTCCTATATCCCATTATAGATGGGTATCACCTCACTAAAGTCCTAATGGACGGAGGAAGTAGCCTCAATCTGATTTACTCAGACATGGTGAAAAAGATGGGTATAGATCTGTCAAGGATCAAACCCAGCAGCACTACCTTCAAAGGAGTGATCCCAGGCGTTGAGGCCCGATGCACGAGTTCTGTAACCCTGGAAGTTGTGTTCGGCTTCCCCAGTAACTTCCGCAACAAAGACTTGATCTTCGACATTGTGCCCTTCCGCAGCGGCTATCACGCGCTGCTTGGTCGGATGGCGTTCGCTCGTTTCAATGCAATCCCGCACTACGCATACCTCAAGCTCAAGATGTCGGGCCCCAAGGGGCTCATTACTATTAAAGGCAATACATAGCGTTCCCTTAGAACCGAGGAACATGCACTGGCACTGGCGGCCGAATTCAGTTACAAAGATGACCGACATGTTTCGGCATCCGTCGTAAAGGCATGGAAGGCTAGGAAGCGAGTTTGGATTTAGAATGAAAACTCGGATCCTCCCTCCTCCCCTCAATAGGGACTCGCCCCCCACCGTACAATCTTAAGACTAGCAAAGTATGTGCCAAGGAGTCACAACTTCGCACTTAAAATTCCATGGTAGCGGTGGGGAAATATAAGACGGGTGTTCGGCTGGCCCGAACTTCTGCCCTCAACGTGTCTTCGGACTAAACGCATGCACTACTAAGAGGTCTGCCCATGGCGTAAAGCTCATTTACAAATTCGGCAACTTCTCAAGACTTTGTTTGCAAGATCCGTTTGCCGAACACTATCACCCATCAGGTACATCTAAAAGCAAGAGTCAACTAGCAAGAGGGCATATCGAGGACGTCAGACTATCAATCGAAGACACCTGGTACAACAACTCCTGTATTTTTTTTCACATACCTGTAAACAGTTGGTTTGACAACCCGAGTTATAATAGTTGTTGAGAAAATGCAAAATTGTGTGGCACAAGTTTGCCCCATCTGTCCTTTTTTTGGCGCATATTTTTCTCTCCTCACCCTCTTATAGAGGGCTTGTTTGTATGATGCGAGGTCACCGGCTAATAGACCGGGGACTCGAGTTCACATATAAATCGCCTTGTGTTCGGCGTCTTGGCGTTCGCTTTATATGCATCCTTTTCAAACTATGTCTTTGGTCAATAAGTTGGGTTGCCGCATTCCTGTACTTGCCCCTTTACGTTCCGCTCGATCGGCTAAAAGGGCAAAGGGAGCACCCCTGCGATTGTGCTTCCGGATAGTCTGGTCAGGCACCTCAGGGGAGAAAGCCAAAAACCGACTGTCATAGTGTGCGTGATCCGGTCTGTGAACCCCGACTTGGAAGTATTATACTTCATTCCTCGTAGGCGGTTATTCCATTTTATACGAGGAACTTGCCTTTGTGCAAACATTGTGATACCAGATTTGGCCATGGCTCGCCCGAACATCACAACACTTCGGTATGCAAATCGTATGCTTCCCGTACTCCTTTTCGCGCCCCTACGGCTAAGTGAAGGAAAAAAGCACTATAGTCTGGTTGCCTAGTATGCCGCACTTTACTGCCTTCGAGTTCCGATAATTCGGCTAAGGGACATAATGCATTGGCATCGAGACCTCATGTAGTATCTACATGGGGGCTGGAGCCGACGACTCACATCTTTCAGTATTAAACGACCACATAGGAGTTATAAAGGAATGCAAAACCATAAAAGAAAAATAACTTATATTAACAAAAGCTTTGATAAGTCTTTGGACGCATTACAGTTCATTCAAATATTCTATCACCCGAACACTGCGACGCTATAACCCGATCACTCTCCATCACTCCATCAAAGTACAGCTCAAGGTGTTGATGGGATTTCCCGGGTGGCGGCAGGTAGGTGGCTACCTTCATCGGATTTAGCCCCGGCAAGGGCACCTTGGCCTTGGCAAGGGCCATCCGGGCTCCTTCGATACAGGAGGAGCGTTTGACGGTGTCGAGGCGGGGCGAGGCGGCAATCAACTTCTGCACCAGGCCAGAGTACTGCCTGATAGTGGCTTGCCAGGACATACGCGGATGCAGAGGTCCTTCATGGCCGGCTCCACCATCTAGTGCAGCTCCATCAGCTGCTTCAGTTGCTCCACCAGAAGAGGAGGACGCTCGGGGGCTCCGAACTGTGCCCGAACAACCGAGCCTCATCTCCCTCCTCGTGCGAGGTGAATAGCTGACAGTTCGGTCTCGCTCTTCTTTCCCTTTGCTCAAGGGCCTCACACTTTCCGATGGCATCCTTAAGATCATTGTAACACCCCGTTACTCCTGGCAGGACCTAGACTGGCCCCACAGACCAACACTAGTCTTTCCTACGCACTTCATCCTCACTCGTGCGCACCCGAGACCAACTTCCCGGTCGGTCACCCATCCTAGAATCGCTCCAAGCCAAGCACGCTTAACTTTGGAGTTCTTTTCGAATGGGCTCCCGGAAAAGAAGGAATTCCTTGTTGATATGAGTAGTCTATCATTCCTAGTAAGCCAGGCTCTCACATACACCCCCACTCAAAGGAACCGACGTCCTCGTCGGCCCATCAGGAACGTTCCCTTTTGGCACACGTATGCACGTTCAGTCCGGCACATGTGCCATGCTGTGTGCCATGACGGGCCATACACGCCATGCGCCACATGCCCGTGCAGCTGACCCGCGCATGCCCGTGTAACCGCAATGGTCGGCTTTGATAACAATTGTAACACCCCGTTACTCCTAGCGGGATATAGACTGGCCCCACAGACCAACATTAGTCTTTCCTGCGCACTTTGTCCTCACTCGTGCGCACCCGGGACCAACTTTCCGGTCGGTCACCCATCCTAGAATCGCTCCAAGCCAAGCACGCTTAACTTTGGAGTTCTTTTCGAATGGGCTCCCGGAAAAGAAGGAATTCCTTGTTGATATGAGTAGTCTATCATTCCTAGTAAGCCAGGCTCTCACAATATTCTTATATCTCCGCCACGCGATCCTCATGCTTATTGCTGATGGCTCGCATGGCGGAAAGTGCGGTGGCTGCCTCCTTGGCCATCGCCCTCTCAACAGCCGCTTCATCCTTAGCTTGTTGAAGCTGGGCCTTGAGCCTTTCCATCTCCTTCGACGGGGTTGCAAAGGATAAACTTTGTATAAAGCGACACTGCATTAACAATATTTGGGCAAAGGAGTCGGATTTTGTTCGGACTTACCCTTGCCTCGTCGAACCTCTTGTCGAGGGCCTCAACTTCGTCTTCGAGCGCTAAAGCTTTTGATTCAGCTCTTCCAGCTCGGTGCCATTTATGGCCGCCGCCGATGACGAATCCTGCATTACGCACACATGAGCTCTCAGTTCACGAATCATAGACAATCCGCTCATATATTGAGTTATTCTAACATGCCAGACACTTAAACTGTCTAGGGCTCGGATATCACATACAAGTGTGACCCCTAGGCGAGCTTTTTTCACCTCACCGAGGGCTCGGGTGCTGCCATGTATATAATGCGGTTTAACAAAATCTTTGCAAATGAATAGATCAAATGACTTACTTGAAAACCCGAAAGGAGACCTTTGAAGGCCTCCTTTAGTCCGTTGGCAACGGACTGAATGCTCTTTATCACTGCACCCATAAGGGTGCAGTGATCCTCGGCGATAGAGGCGCTCGACAGAGCCTCCTCCATGACCGGCCACCTAATGGTAGGTGGAGTCAGTGATGATCGGTTACCCCGATCACCTATCGGGGATTGAACCATTGCCTCCGGAGGCACGATGCCCTCGAGAGATGTCTTCGGAGGGGACTGAGCACCTGCTCGTCCGTCCTCCTTGATGTCCGGGAGGGGTTTGTCCCCCCGTTCTTCGGTAGCCGAGGCATTAGCCTTGGCCATAGTATGGCCCCCTCGCCACCAGCGTCCACCTTCATCGGAGCATGTTGGGACGATACATCTGCGGCGCCCCTCGGGGCTCCCGGAGTGGTGGGATGCGAGGCATCCCCGCTCTCCACCAGTTCGGTGGGCGGAGTTTCCCCGTTCGATATCACATCGGTGGGGAGAACGCACGGGGGGCTGCAAAACCAATGACCTGCATGTTAGCGAACTCTAAACCTATTAATAATGAGCAGGAGGGTCTTCAGATACTAACCTTCTTTGGGGGGGGGGGGGCTTGACCCTGAGGCTCCTTCGCGGAGCCGCCTCGAGGTCTTCAAACTCACTGTCCGAATCTGAGCTGTCGTTGGACATGACCACTTGTGCTCCGTGTGCCCTCTTTTGGGCAGGAGGAGGCATCTCCTTGGTGGCGTCCGATGCCGCCGCCCTCTTCCTTGTGAGGGGGAACTATACACCCTCTTGACCTCGACCTTGGCCTCCTCCTCCTCCTCTTCTTCTTCTTCTTCTTCTTCTTCCTCCTCCTCCTCCTCAGACTCCTCCTGATTCGAGGAGGCGGGGGTATCCTCGGATGCCGCGTTAGGCTGATCCTTGATTCGGATGCCAGTCTAGCCTGGTTTCTTCTTGTTATCTTTCTTATCACGAGCATTTTCGCTAACAGCCCGGTCCTCTTGTCTTCGGGCTGAGGCGCCAAACTGTTAATATTGACGACTTTCTTCAGCCATTTCTGCGAAGGCAGATCAGATAAGGGGTCATTAGGACTTCTTATGTAATAAAGCTGACCAAGCTAGGGAGTAACGTACCTCGAAAATGGGCTTGGCGGCATGCAAACCCTTGTCCTACTCTTCGGATGGCAGGCGCTTCGGTGATTTGAAGAAGGCCTTCCACAAGTTCTCCCGCGTAATGCAGAAGAGATTCCAGACTGTGGGCTCGGCATCGAGTTTGCGAGCCCATAGGGGGGTCCTGGCGCTGGCAGGGAAGGATGCGTCTTCGGAGCATCAGCTAGACCACATCGGTCAACTTGGTGCCCCCTCGACCATAGAGCGGATGTGCTTCTACATGTCACTCACCTCTTTGTCCGGTCCCCAGACAAGGCCCTTTTCGAGCCAAGAAGCTAATCTGGTAGGGGGACCAGATTTGAATGCGGCGGCGGGGTGCTGACCTTCTTCTTGTGGTTCAGTGACGTAGAACCACTCCTTGTGCCACCCCTTGATGGTGTTAATAAGGGTGCCCGCCGGCCACTCGACGCGTGTGAGCTTGCCGATGACGGCCCCGCCGCAATCTGCGTGCTTGCCGCCGACGCACTTGGGCTTGATGTTGAACACCTGAAGGCAGAGCCCGAAGTGTGGCTCGATGTGCAGGAAGGCCTCGCAGACGAGGATGAACACCGATATGTGTATGATGGAGTTCGGAGGGAGGTCGTGGAAGTCGAGGCCGTAAAAGAACATTCACCCCCTGATGAAGGGGTGGAGTGGAAAGCTCAATCCCCTGATCAAGTGGGGGACGAACACCACCCTTTCGCCTGGCTTGGGGATGGGGATCACTTGGCCCTTCTACGCCGCGCGATGAGGGATGTCGACAGGGAGATATCCGGCCTTCTTGAGGTCTTGGATGTCCTTGTCGGTCACGATGGAGGCCTCCCACTTGCCGTTGGAACGAAAGCCCACCATTGATGAGCTCAGAGGTGGGGGTGGAAGGTTTGGATCTGGGCGTAGGAGGCTCAGAGGAGAGGAAGGCAACGGAAGCAGAGCAGGAGTGTAGATGGAATTGAGGTTTTTTTTGCCTTTTATGAGGCTTATCGCTTGAGCTCCCTCCGCCGTGCCGTGAATCCCTCCACTTCCCAAGACATGTGAACAGTTGTGCATGTATGATTAAACATATCCCGTGTAAAATGGAACAAGATCTACGCATTGATAGATCGTGCTAATGAAACGGCCTCGAACCACGCATTGAGTTCCTATAACTGGCCTAGCGGTCATGGTTGGCCGTGACCTTTCCCCAGAGAGGTCGTCAGGGGCATTGTTTCCCCCCTGACATTTGGCCTTCAAAAGCCAACCTATTTCACAGTATTCAGACGCGCCGCTATTCGAAAGCTACTTGTCATCGGAGGCCGAACTCTATTCGGCGGATGGAACTTACCTTGCAAGCCGAAGACTTTGTTTGTGGAGCAGTTGAAGCTGGAGACCCTTGGCATTGGAGGCAAGTTTGGGGGCTACTGAGGGAGTCCTGGATTAAGGGGTCCTCGGGATGCCAACCAGTTCTCATGGGCCGAACTATATGGGCCACTTGCCGAACACCGCTATGTTTGGCGGCCCAATCTTCGAGATGGAAGCTTGGGGAAGACCGGCTTGCACTCCACGTTTGATGTAGCGACTAGGAATGTTTATCTCTTCGGCATGCAACTGACCATGTGTAAACCCTAGGCATCCTCGGCATCTATATAAGCCGGAGGTTTTTAGGGCATAGCGACAGAACAACTCACCTAGGGTTAGCTATTCGATGTCGAGGTAGATCAATTTTGAAACCCCTCATACCATCTATACAATCAAGCAGGACGTAGGGTATTACCTCCATAGGAGGGCCCGAACCTGGGTAAATATGTGTCCCCTTTGTCTCCTACCGTCGATTCTAGTTTCACAGTTCGGGACACCCTACCCGAGATCCGTTGGTTTTGACACCGGCAGCGGGCGCTGTGCGGAGAAACCGCTATTGCGCGGTCCTCTCACTACAGGGGAGGGTGCGGAGAGGAGACTGATACATCTCCATCGTATCCACTTTTACAAAAACTTTTGCCCTTGTTTTGGACTCTAATTTGCATGATTTGAATGGAACTAATCCGGACTGACGCTGTTTTTAGCAGAATTGCCTTGGTGTTATTTTTGTGCAGAAATAAAAGTTATCGGATTGTCCTGAATATTTACGAAGAATATTTTTGGAGGAAATAAAAAATACTGGCGCAAAAGTCAACAAGAGGGGGGCCACCTGCAGGCCACAATCCTGCTAGGCGCGGCCACCCCCTGGTCGCGCCTAGCTTGTGGGGCCCCTGTGGCTCCTCCGACCTCATCTCCAACTCCATATAACCCTATTCGTGGAGAAAAAAATCAGAGAGAAGATTTCATCATGTTTCACGATACGGAGCCACCGCCACCTCCTGTTCATCCTCGGGAGACCAGATCTGGAGTCTGTCTTGGGCTCCGGAGAGGGGAAATCGACGCCATCATCATCACCAACCATCCTTCATCTCCAATTCCATGATGATCCCCGCAGTTCGTGAGTAATCCCATCATAGGCTTGCTGAACGGTGATGGGTTGGATGAGATTTATTATGTAATCGAGTTAGTTTTGTTAGGGTTTGACCCCTGGTATCCACTATGTTCTGAGATTGATGTTGCTATGACTTTGCTATGCTTAATGCTTGTCACTAGGGCCCGAGTGCCATGATTTCAGATCTGAACCTACTATGTTTTCATGAATATACATGTGTTCTGGATCCTATCTTGCAAGTTGTAGACACGTATTACGAGTTATGATCCGCATCCCCTAGGTGACAATAACTGGGATTCTTTCCGGTGATTACCGTAGTTTGAGGAGTTCATGTATTCACTAAGTCCTAATGCTATGGTCTAATTCTCTATTAAAAGGAGGCCTTAATGTACCTTAGTTTCCATTAGGACCCTGCTGGCATGGGATGGTAGGACAAAATATGTCATGCAAGTTCTTTTCCATAAGCACGTATGACTATATATGGGATACATGCCTACATTACATTGATGAATTGGAGCTAGTTTTGTGTCACCCTATGTTATAACTGTTGCATGATGAATGCCATCCGACATAATTATCCATCACCGATCCATTGCCTATGAGATTTCTACATATTGAGCTTTTCTAAGTTACTTCTCCGCTGCTACTGTTACAATCACTATAAAACTGCTACTGTTACTTTTGCTATCGTTACCTTTACTTCCATACTACTTTGCTACCGAATACTTTGCTATAGATATTAAGTCTTTCAGGTGTGGTTGAATTGACAAATCAGCTGCGAATACTCGAGAATATTCTTTGGCTCGCCTTTTGTCGAATCAATAAATTTGGGTTGAATACTCTACCCTCGAAAACTATTGCGGTCCCCTATACTTGTGTGCTATCAAGACCTTTTTCCGGCGCCGTTGCCGGGGAGCATGGCTTTATTCTCTAAGTCACTTGGGATTTATATCTATTGATCACTATGAAGAATCTAAAAGATCCAAAAACCAAGATCTATCCCTTAACTACGAGGAGAGGTAAGGAACTGGCATCTAGCTCTACGCTTGATTCACCTTCTGTTACGAGTAAGTTTGCGACACCGCCACCTGCTAGTAATTTTGATATGCCGCAAGTAAGTGATGATGCCACTTCTGCGATGCATGATACTTATGATGATATTTTGCTTTATTATACCATGCCACTGGGAGAATTTCTTGATGAACAAATTGCTAGAGTCAATGCTGAGAATTATGATACTTCTGAAACTGATGAAATTATTGAAACTAAAGACTTTGAGACAACTACCAGACCTAGCTCTCCTAGATACGAAATGTCCTGATATTCTTGAGGGTCATGTTATGGAAGGAGAGGTAGCTAGGGAATTTCTTGCTTGTAATGATAGAGATGATCTTAAGAAATTGCTATGCAAGTGGAAAGAAAAATCTTTGAATGCTAGAATGAAATAGATCCTAAGTTTGCTACTTCACCTATGTTTGTTACTTATAAGTATTATGATTCTCTGTTGATCCTGACTTAATTACTTTGGTTGAATCTAATCCTTTCCTTGGTTATGAATCTGAAACTGTTGTGGCACACCTCACTAAACTAAATGATATAGCCACCCTATTTACTCATGAGGAAAAAATTCATTACTAATATATCCTTAAGTTGTTTCCTTTCTCGCTAAAAGGTGATGGTAAGATATGGTTTAATTCTCTTGCTCCTCGTTGTGTGCATAGTCCCCAGGATATGATATATCACTTTTCTGAAAAATATTTTCCTGCCCATAAGAAACAAGCTGCCTTGCAGGAAATATTTAACTTTGTGCAAATTGAAGAAGAGAGTCTCCCACAAACTGTTCAACAAGCTGAAATACTACTGAATAATGTACCGAGCAATGATAATGATTGGACTATTCCCAAACCACCTGCGAAGCCAACACCGAAGAAAAGAGGTATTCTGTTTCTCAATCCTGAAGATATGCAAGAGACAAAGAAATCTATGAAAGAGAAAGGTATTAAAGTTGAAGATGTTAAGAATCTACCACCTATTGAAGAAATACATGGTCTTGATAACCCGAGATAGGCAGTAGAGGTAAATTACTTTCATAGATTTGATGAAAGCGATATTCCTTATAATAAGTCTGCTAGCCAATGGTTGGATGAGTTTGATAATTTTGTTGTTAAGCAAGAAAATTTTAATGCTTATGTTAGTAGATAATTGAAACATAATGCTTTCATGCTTGATCGCTTAGGTGATCGTATGCGTAGAACTATCAATGATCTTAAACTGATTATTAAACATGCTTCCATGGTAACTACTCAAGTAGAACAAGTACTTGAGGCACATAATGATTTGCTTAATGAGATGAATAGTAAGAACAATGATCATTCTGTTAAAGTTGTGACTAGAGGTGGAAGAATGACTCAGGAACCTTTGTATCCCGAGGGCCACCATAAGAGAATTGAGCAAGATTCTCAAAAGGATAATATTGATGCACCTAGTCACTCCAGTAATAAGAGTAACAAGGATGATTATAGGACTTTGCATGTTGCTAGTGAACCTGTTATAGATACACCTGAAAACCCAAATGATATTTCTGTTTCTGATGCTGCGACACAATCTGGTGATGAACATGAGCCTAGAGATAATATTAATGATGATGTTCATGTTGATACTCAACCTAGTAATGATAATGATTTGGAGATTGAACCTGCTATTGATCTTGATAACCCACATCCTAAGAATAAAATATATGACAAAAGAGAGTTTATTGCTAGGAAGCATGGTAAAGAAAGAGAACCATGGGTTCAGAAACCCATGCCCTTTCCTCCTAAACCATCCAAGAAAAAGGATGATGAGGATTTTGAGCGCTTTGTTGAAATGCTTAGACCCGTCTTTTTGCGTATGAGCTTGGCCGGTATTCTGAAAATGTCTCCTTCTGCTAAGTATATGAAAGATATTGTGACTAATAAAAGAACGATACCGGAAGCTGTGATTTCCACCATGCTTGCTAATTATACTTTTAAGGGTGGAGTACCAAAGAAATTAGGAGCTCCAGGAATACCAACTATACCATGCTCTATTAAAGGGAATTATGTTAAAACTGCTTTATGTAATTTGGGAGCTAGTGTTAGTGTTATGCCTTTCTCTTTATATTGTAGACTTGATTTGAATAAGTTGATACCTACTGAAATCTCTTTGCAAATGGCTGATAAATCAACTGCTCTACCTATTGGTATTTGTGAGGATGTACGTGTCATAGTTACAAATGCTACTATCTTAACGGACTTTGTTATTCTTGATATTCCCGAGGACGATAGTATGTCGATCATCCTTGGTAGACCCTTTTTGAATACTGCAGAGGCTATTATTTATTGTAACAAGGGCAATTTCACATTTCATATTAATGGTAATGAGCATACGGTACACTTTCCGAAGAAACAACCTCAAGTTCATAGTATCAACTCCATTGAAAAAATTCCAACGATTATGGTTGGAGACTTTGAGTTCCCTCCTTCTACTGTCAAGAAGAAATAAGATATACTTATTGTTCGGGATATGCATATCCCCATTGAGGTAACTTAGTGTTATTCGAAAATTCTTTGGTTTCGTGTTATTCGAAAGAAGTTTGTTAATAAGACTTGATCAACCTTATTGATGGATTCCTTTTGATGAGCATGAGATGGATGAATTTAGAAAGCAAAACTTCCTATAGCCAACTTTTACTTTCTGTTAGTTAGATGAAAAAAATAAAAATGCTATTATTTTTCTATTTTCTGAGGTTCCCGTGCAATAAAAGTGACCAGAAAATAAAAGTTCTTAAAATGTCCTGAAAATGGAGTATGATTTTTTCTGGAATATTTAAAAATATCTGGCACCGAGCACACTGCAGGGGGCTGCACCAGTGAGCGAGAAGCCCACAAGGCATGGCCACCCCCCTGTCCGTGCCTAGCAGGCTTGTGGGTCCCACGTGGCCCCCTTGTCGGGACCCCGATCCTAAGCCATACGAATCCAGCATGTAACACATCAGATCACTTTGCGTCCTCACGCACGGTTAACTCCACGGCTGCCACCTTACCTGGGCAGGGACCGTTTGCGTCTTTTGGCCCACATATGTAAATATGTCGCTAGCATTCAAATGTCAAAGAATCTGCGTCAACATGACTAGTCGTAGAACCCAAGTGGCACATCTGTACAGGAATAGGCATACGTAACCCAGCAATGCAGGTGTCGGCCTATAGCGTGTGTAGATGAGTCATAGCAAGCTACAAGGACTCCATTACGCCGTGGGACATAAATGTCATCACTACACGTAGACGAGTCGTAGCAGGCTACAGGGACTCCATTACATTGCGAGACATTTCCCCAAAGGGATAGACACAACAACAAAGAAGGATACATGCCGGTCAATCAATGTGTCCGGAGCAGTAGCAAGCTACCAAGGCTCGATGGAAGCACAAAGAGGCAGTTCCCTGTAAAGAGTACTACTAAAGGCACACAACTAGGTATCGAATCCCATACATATCGTTGCACATCACATGTACTCACGACATGCCCGATATGCATAGATACAACTATGGCATCACAACATAACCATACAACAACAAACCATTTATTTGGAAGGCTCATAAGGGCCAACATAGTGTGATATTACAAGCAGGGGTCACATAACCCAACACACAAGTCATACAAGCAGCAAGCGGAAGCTTAACATGTCTGGGTACAGACATCTAGAAAAGAAGAAGGCTGAGGGAGCCTGTCTATCTACAAGGACCTCCAAAGGAACCATACCTCTGGCTGGGATTCCCAAGCTACTCGGTCAACATCGACCTTATCGCAGAAACCACTAGTGAGACTGGAGTCTCCTCTGCAAAAACATAATTAAGCAATAGTGAGTACTGAGTACTTAGCAAGACTTACATCAGAACTAACTACATATGTATCGGTATCAACAAGGGGGTTGTGGGGTTCAATGCAGAAAGCCAGCTTTGACTCGGTGGCTATCCTGTACTATGACTTTCATAACTTTGAAAAGTTTGTGAAGCTTACATGAGTTCACTGACACCACAACAATACACCACCATGGATCCGCTCCCATCTTCCTACGAGAGTGCCATCCATGGTACTCACACTTGTCTTGAATCTTTTATGCATATCCATTTCACTTGTCTATGAACCATATAAGTCTCCAAGTAGTCCATATCCGCGGACGTGGCTATTCGAATAGATTGATTACCTGCAGGGGTGTACTTTGTCACACATGCTCCCGCCACTTACCGCCATGTGCATGTAAAAGGCACCTCGACAACCTTCAAGCGGGAGCCTAGCGAGGGAGTCGGCCACAACCGTTAACCACACAAGGCTCTAGTCCAGGTTTATCGCCTATTTGAGACTGAACCCGCAAGGAAGTCTGGCCAAAGTTTCCTCAACGGCCCAAACGATGTGTACAGGGTTCCCAAGCCCACCTCGATGGATGGTACTATGCTTGGTACACCGGGCCATGATGCCTAGTCTGTCCCAAGCCCACCTGTACGGGGTGCCACTCGGTATACAACTAGCATGTCCTAGAAACCCAGAAACTAGTTGCAACTCCTAGACAGAGATCAAGTCTATTAATAAGTCGAGAGAGTCAATTAAGGATCCGAATGTGCGGTAGTAGCTAGTCTTGGATAACATACACATGACTTAGTTCTTAAGGACGGTCCCAATGAGACAACCCGCCACGTACTCTTACATGGCCTCACATCACAACCTTTACCAAATCGGGTTCACAACCTAATTCTCATCATCAGAACACGTTCAGTTCACTCCGGTTCATCACCCAGATGAATCAGACCTGACAGAAATCTAAGCATATCATGCATAGCAGGTTAAAGGCACAACATGGCTCAAGCATCTACCAGGTATGCTAGGTTGCATGGTTCATCTATTTACTGTGATAATGACAGGTCATGGAGAGGAATGGGTTCAAATATCGGAACATGTAAAAGTTGAAACATTTTGTCCTAATGCAATAAGTGAGAGCAAGAGCGAGAGAGTGGGATCGTATCAAAGATGTTGAAGGGGGGGTTGCTTGCCTGATAAGACATTCACACTTTACTGCTCCTCAGTTGGATACTCGACCGTATCCTCTAGAACAGTGCCTAACACGAAGAACAACCATCGAAGGGGGACAAATCAATACACATCAAATGCAACAATATGATGCATGAATATGACATGGCAATATGATGTGGTTTGGTCTAATACATATAGCAACACAGTTAAATGAAGTAGGTTTGAACTCAAGGTTCAAAGTCAACTTCATATATGGAGTTCCATAATGCATTTGAACTAAAATGTCCAAGTTTACCTATTTTGGTTCCTCTAATATGCATGCAAATGGTACAAATGGATTCACTGGATTTTTCTGATCATTTTTCATATATAAATTATTTTCATTTGACTTAAAGATTAATTTATATGAATTTTGTAAGTTTTCATCATTTTCTATAATTATTAAAAATCCATAAATGCATTTATTGCGCCAGCCATGCGTCAGCATGACGTCAGCCTCGTAAATTGACCGCTCTGGTTCAAACCTGACCAGTGGGACCCACTGATGAGTGACCCAGTGGCTAACGGTGTCAAATCCTGCTCTAACCCAAGGATTAACCCACAGCGGGGCCCATTGTCAGCCTCTAAGAGGGGGATTAGCACTAATGGCCTTGCCACATTGGCTCCGCCGGAGTTGGCCGGCGGCGACCATCCCAATGGTGAAGGTTCGTCGGAGTGGCGCTGCAGGGGGTCTCCGGGCGAGCTGAGGGCACTGGGGTGAAGCCCGTGCTCGCCCGCATCACATGGAACACGCGGGGAGGCGAGGGGTAGCCGGAGCTAACAGCGGTGAGCTCGCTCGCGACAGTCGGAGCTCGAGCGAGGACGGCCGCGGTGCTACAGGCTGCGGGAGGAGAAGCAGAAGGTCGGGCGGCATCTATAGGTACCCGCAAGCACGCCCGAGTGTTCAAGCGAGCATGACATGTGCTCTAGCCACGGTGGCCATGACGCCGACGGCAAGGTGCTAGGGCACGACGGGGAAACGGCGGCTACAACGACTAAGCAACAAGGAAAAGGAGGGGGTTCGATGGTGAGGCTCATGGAGCATTGGACGTTAGGCTTCGCGGGCTCGGGGAGGCACCGGAGGCGGCGAATCGACGGCAGCGATGGCGGCGCTCTCGGGTCTGAGGGGAGAAGATAGCCAGGGGAGGAGAGACAGAGGAAGGAAGAAGGAAAGAGGGGCACGACGAGGGCACCTCGTGGCGCTCTTAGCGGCTTCCGACGATAGCGGCAAGTAGGAGGTGGTAGAGGAGCTCGGTGGCCTCTCCACACCTCGCCTGTGCCTACTAGCACGAGGAATAAGACGGTCCAGTCCCTGGTGGGCTAGGCCTCTTCTGCCAGGTAAGCCTAGGTAGGTTTTCTGCCCTTTTTTCTATTTTGTCTCATTTTCGGTTTAATGCAATATGTTTCTGATTTAATGAAAATATCAAATCAATTTTGTTGCTTCTGAAATTTAATATGTGGTTAGATGTATAATATCCAAGGCCACATAACAACTTCCAGAATTATTGGAGCTATATAAATATTATAGAATTTTATAACTCCAATTCAAATAACTATTGATTTAATTCAATAAGAAAAATGACATGGAAAATATGCATCAACTCTGGTTTATGTTGCCACATTTTTCCAGAAATGATGAACATTTTAGAAACCCACTTTGGTTCATTGAAAAATATTTTGGTTGAACCTATTTGAATTCAAATTGTGCTAGGGTTTTGATCATCCCCATTTCAAGTTTAAAAAGAATTTAAACATGATGCAAACTCAAACATGACCCTAGTGCATGCTAAGGCTGGGATGTGACAACTCACCCGCACTTAAAAGAATCGCACCCCGAGATTCAGGAGTCGACGGGAAGAGAGTTGGATACTCAAGTCGAAGACGATCTTCTCACTGCCAGGTAGCTTCATTATTGGCATGATGGGACCACTAAACCTTCAGAAGCTTGATATTCCAACGCTGGGTGACACGCTCAGCTTGATCAAGAATATGAACAGGATATTCTCGATATGAAAGATCATCCTGAAGATCAAGCGTTTCGTGGTCCACTTCACCGACAAAGTCCTTGAAGGAACGTGTGATTTAAGAAACGTGGAAGACATCATGAACTCTAGAAAGCTGAGGCGCCAGTTCCAATTGGTAGGCAATCTCTCCTCATTTGGCAAGAATGCGAAAAGGTCCAATGTAACGAGGAGCCAATTTGCCCTTGATACCGAAACGATGGGTACCCTTCAGAGGAGTAACCCGAAGGTAAGCCTTTTCGTCCATCTCATAAGTTACTTCCTTATGATGGCGATCATACTGGCTCTTCTGACGAGACTGGGCTGTCTTGAGATTCTCGCGAATAACACGAACTTGCTCTTCTTCTTCCTAGATCATGTGTGGCCCAAAGAATTGTCTTTTCCTGGTCTCTGACCAGTTCAAAGGTGTTCGACATCTTCGTCCATAAAGAACTTCGAATGGAGCTTTTCCCAGACTAGATTGGTAGCTGTTGTTATATGCAAACTTAGCAAACGGAAGACACTTCTACCAATTCATTCCGAATGAGATGACACAAGCTCTGAGCATGTCTTCGAGAATATGATTGACTCTTTCCACTTGACCACTTGACTGAGGGTGTAAAGTGGTGCTAAAAGAGAGATGGGTTCCCATAGCATTTTGGAAACTTTCCCAAAATTGAGAGGTGAAAAGACTTCCACGGTCTGAATTAATTTCTAATGGAACACCATGCAAGGACACTATTCGAGAGGTGTATAAATCAGCCAACTGACTAGCAGTGATACTCTCTCGGACAGGAAGGAAATGAGCCACTTTGGAAATGCGATCAATAACCATGAAGATTGCATTATTTCCTTTCTTGGTCTTGGGAAATCCGGTGATGAAGTCCATTTCAACTTTGTCCCATTTCCACCCAGGAATAGCTAAGGGCTGAAGGGTGCCAGCAGGCCTCTGATGCTTTGCCTTGACGCGACAACAAACATCAAAGTTGGCAACGAACTCAGTGATTTATCTTTTCATTCTAGTCCACCAGAACCTTTGGCGTAGGTCTTGATACATCTTAGTGCTACCAGGGTGAATGGTGAGAGGAGATTCATGAGCCTCCTTAAGTATCAAGTCACGAATTTGTTGCTTTTTAGGAACTACCAGTCGGTTCCCAAAGTATACTGCACCTGTATCACCAATGGAGAAACTACCAGCAATTCCCTTTTCAACGTTATCCTTGATCCAGGTAATACCCGCATCATACGACTGGCTTGTTATGATCTGATCCTCCAGGGTGGGTTTTGCAACCAAGGTTGAAAGGGATCCACGAGGAACAATGTGGAGGTTAAGCTTGCAGAATTCTTCATGGAGAAGGGGTTGACCTTGTTGCAACATAAGGTTGTTGCAGTAGGACTTATGACTTAATGCATCCGCCATGACATTTGCCTTGCCTGGGGTGTAAGTAATTCCTAAGTCGTAATCCGTAATCAGCTCTAACCATTGCCTTTGTCTAAGATTCAGATCTGGTTGAGTGAAGATATACTTCAGGCTTTGGTGATCGGTGTAAATCTCGCAAGATTACCAAGAAGGTAATGTCGCCATACCTTGAATGCATGGACTACTGTTGGAAGTTCCAAATCATGTGTTGGATAATTTTCGTCATGTGGGTGCAACTGTTGGGATGCATAGGCGATCACTTGTCAATATTGCATAAGAACACATCCATGTCCTTGTCTTGAGGCGTCATAATAGATGACAAAGTCTTTGAAGAAATCCGACGGCACAAGCACGGGAGCTGAAGTCAAACGTCTCTTCAGTTCCTGGAAACTGTGCTCACATTGTGGGGTCCACTCTAACTTCTTATATTTCTTGAGGAGTTTCGTCTGAGGCTTGGCAACTTTGGAGAAGTTCTCAACGAAGCGACGACAATAGCTCGCTAGACCAAGGAAACTCCTAACTTGCTTAACTGTTTCAGGTGGAGTCCAATCAAGAATGGCCTGAACTCTTTTGGGGTTAACTGCAATGCCCTTACCGGAGATCACATGACCTAGATAGGTCACTTTAGGTAACCAAAATTCACACTTGGAGAAATTGGCATAAAGACAATGCTCTCTGAGCTTTTCTAGCACAAGTCTGAGGTGCTCACCATGTTGTTCTTCATTCTTCGTGTAAATCAATATATCATCGAGGTAAACCACAATGAACTTATCTAAGTACTCCATGAAGATTGAATTCATCAGAGAGGAGAATGTTGCTGGAGCATTGGTTAGTCCAAAGGACATGACTGTGTACTCATATTCACCATAACGAGTGACAAAGACCATCTTGGGAGTGTCTCCATTCTTGATTTTTATTTGATGGTAGCCTAACCTCAAATCCATCTTGGAAAACACTGAGGAACCAGCAAGTTGATCATACAAATCATTGATCCCGGGGAGTGGATACTTATTCTTTATAGTGACCAAATTGATAGGTCGATAATCTGCAACCATACGATCCGTTCCATCCTTATTTTTGACAAAAAGAACGGGGCAACCCCAAGGAGAAGAGCTAGGTCGGATGAAACCCTTTTGCAAGGACTCATCAAGTTGTTTCTTAAGCTCAGCTAACTCCAAGGGTGCCATCTTATAAGGTCTTCTAGAAATTGTAATAGTTCCTGGGATGAGGTCTATCACAAACGCCACATCCCTATCAGGCAGAATGCCTAGCAATTCTTCTGGGAAGACATCTGGAAATTCTCGGACTACCAGAATATCTTCAAGCTCGGGAAGAGGGTTGGCATTGAGTGAATAGAGTTGACGCTTTGCAACTCGTGTTGAAACACAGACTATCTTGCCAGATGAATGCGTAAGATGAACAGACCTGATGAAGCAATCAATCTTGGCATGATGAGCTATCATCCAATCCATACCCAAGATGATGTTAATATCTGAGGACTTGAGGGCTATCAGCGATGCAAGATATACAAGTCTATCAACAAGGATTTCATTTTCATGGCTTATTCTTGTGGTCTGCCATCTAGACCCTGGAGTCTGAATTTCAAGAGCAATTGACATATCACAAAATGACATATCATGCAACCGGGCATACCTTTGTGATATGAAGGAATGTGATGCTCCAGTATCAAACATAACTGATGTCGGGTGGCAATTGACAAGGAGTGTTCCAAGGAGAACATCTGGATCATCATTTGCTTCTTTGGCTGAAACGTGATTCACACATCCCCATTCAATGATGGCGAGCTTGGCATGGATCACCTTGACTGATGGCTTATTATGGCCAACAGACTTTGCAAACTCGGGTTAAGCAATGCTAGACTGAATACAATTTCAAGCAACATGGCCTGGTTCTCTGCACTTGTAGCAAGTCATAGAAGTCTAGCGTGGAACCGCATAGGCAGGTGGTCCACCAACAGGCTTGGTTGGAGCATTTAGCTGAGTTGGACGAGGCACCCCATAGGATGGCCTCGATGCAGATCCAGGTGGAAGTGATGATTGGAACCCAAATCTAGCGCTTCCGAGATCAAGAACCGGAGGTGGAAGCCAAGTCACAGTTATGCTTGCGAGACTCTTTTCATAAGTGAACTGAGCTGTCTCTGCATTGATGGCCTTGTTCACAAGAGCTTGGAAGGTGTCGCAATGATGCAAGTGAAGATCACGACACAACTTTGGGTTGAGACCCTTCCTGAACCTAGCTTGCTTCTTGGCATCCGTAGACACTTCTTCTGTGGCGTAATGTGCAAGGTTCTGAAACTCTCGACTATAAGAATCTACAGCCATCATACCCTGGGTAAGGCTACAAAACTCTTCCCTCTTTCGGTCCATGAGACCCTTAGGAATATGATGCTCGCGGAGAACCTATGTGAATTCTTCCCAGGTAGGAATCTGGCCAGTTGGAATTACAGTCTCATAGTTCTCCCACCATATACTAGCAGGACCCTCCAGAACATATGTAGCATAGGTGACCTTATCATCCTCAGCCACATTCATAGAATGCAACTTATTTTTGATGCTACGGAGCCAGTCATCTGCATCGAGTGGCTCAATGGAGTGATGGAAGGTGGGTGGGTACATCTTGATGAAGTCACGGATGGTCACTGTTCCAGCACACCGATGTGCGGTGTTTTCCTGAATATGTGCCAGCAAGCGATTTGACTCATGCTTGTCCTTCTCAATGTCTAGCATGAACTGTGCCAACGAAGGTGAATCCAACATAACTTCAACATCTCTAGTTCCACGTCTCTGGCCCTTCTTGCGACCAATGGGAGCTTGGGTACCGCAAGACATCCTGAGGATGAGAATCTAGGATTAGACAAGGTGCATACCAGATAGATAGGAAGGAATGCAAAAGCATTTGATCTTCATGAAATCCTAGGGAAAATTGGACAACATAACCGCTGTGAATGCTCAGAAATGAGACATCCTGAAAAATATTTAGGTGCCACGACACCTTAACATGACAATCTCAAGATTCTGATTGAGCTAACAAGCTACACAGATAGCACTCGAGGACTGGAATGCAACTCATATCGACCATTCCTATACGTCTACGGAATAGTAACTCGAGATCCTGGTAGATAGGTAAGAAGCCTAGTTCTTAATCCCCGTAGAAAAGGAGAGAGTGACTCAGAATAAGAATAACATGGGGAAAGGAGTAAAAAGAGCCTTACGTTCCCTTCCACAATCAATTCCCTTATATAACTAAAGAGTTGCTAGAATCAACATCGACCAGTTTGCTTGGTAATCCTACAGTCTGTCAGCTCTGATACCAACGCTCTCAGGACCCCGATCCTAAGCCATAAGAATCCAACGTGTAACACATCACATCATTTTGCAGCCTCACGCACGGTTAACTCCACGGCTGCCACCTTACATGGGTCAGTACCATTTACGTCTTTTGGCTCACGTATGTAAATATGTCGCTAGCATTCAAATGTCAAAGAACCCGGGTGAACATGACTAGTCATAGAACCCAAGTGGCACATCTGTATAGGAACAAGCATATGTAACCCAACAATGCAGGTGTCGTCCTCTAGCGTGTGTAGACGAGTCATAGCAAGCTACAAGGACTCCATTATGCCGTGGGACATAAATGTCATCACTGCACATAGATGAGTCGTAACAGGCTACAGGGACTCCATTACACTGCGAGACATTTCCCCGAAGGGACAGACACAACAGCAAAGAAGGATACATGCTGGTCAATCAATGTGTCCGTAGCAGTAGCAAGCTACCAAGGCTCGGTGGAAGCACAAAGAGGCAGTTCCCTATAAAGAGTACTAATAAAGGCACACAACTAGGTGTCGAATCCCATACATATCGTTGCACGTCACACGCACGCACGACATGCCCGATATGCATAGATACAACTATGGCATCACAACATAACCATACAACAACACAACATTTATTTGGAAGGCTCATAAGGGCCAACATAGTGTGATATTACAAGCATGGGTCACATAACTGTTGGGGAACGTTGCATGGGAAACAAAAAATTTCCTACGCGCACGCAAGACCTATCCATGGTGATGAGCATCTCTGAGAGGGAGAGTGAATCTACATACCCTTGTAGATCTCTAAGCAGGAAGCGGTAAGAAACGCGGTTGATGTAGTCGAATGTCTTCGTGATCCAAATCGCCGAGCGTCACGCGATCGAATCATGATCCGTCCTGATCTAGCACCGAACGGACGGCACCTTCGCGTTCAGCACACGTACGGCTCGATGACGATCTCCGCCTTCTTGATCCAGCAAGAGGGAGCGGAGAGGTAGTAGATTTCTTCAGCAGCGCGATGGTGTTGCGATGATGGTGGTGGAGTTATTCCAGTTGGGCTTTTCATAAGCACCGCTGAAACCGATCTAGAGGAGAAGCTATGATCTAGAGGAGAGGGTAGCATGTGGCTGAAATTATATGTCAAAACCCCTCAAAACCTATAGTATATATAGGAGGAGGGGAGGGAGGAGGCTTGGCTCCCAAGGGAGCCAAACCTTGTTCGGCCGAAGTGGGAGGGAGGAGTTCTCCTCCTCCACTCCTAGTAGGATTAGGACTCCTTCCTTATTTCCCACTTTTGCCTTTTTCCACCTTGGGATTTCTTCCCAGCCGCATGGGCCCTATGTGGGACTTTGACCAGCCCACTAAGGGCTGGTATTCATCGTCCCAAAGCCCATGTAGCCTCTTGGGTCGAAATACCCCTCCCGATGGTCCCCCGGTACCCTTCCGGCACTCCCGGTACACTACCGATGAGCCCAAAACTTTGCCGGTGACCAATATAGGACATCCTATATATCAATATTCACCTCCGAACCATTCCGGAGCTCCTCGTGATGTCCGGGATCTGATCTAGGACTCCAAACAACCTTCGGTCACCACCATACATAACTCTATACTACCGAAATGTCACCGAACCTTAAGTGTGCAGACCCTGCGGGTTCGAGAACTATGTAGACATGACCGAGACACCTCTACGGTTAATAACCAATAGCGGGACCTGGATGCCCATATTGATTTCTACATGTTCTATGAATATCTTTATCGGTCGAACCTCTATGTCAATGATTCAGTTAATCCCGTATGATGTTCCCTTTGTTCATTGGTATGTTACTTGTCCGAGATTCGATCGTCGGTATCTCCATACCTAGTTCAATCTCGTTGCCGGCAAGTCTCTTTACTCATTCTGTAATGCAAGATCCCGTGGCTAACACTTAGTCAGATTGCTTGCAAGGCTTATTGTGATGTTGTATTAGCGAGTGGGCCCTGAGATACCTCTTCGTCACACGGAGTAACAAATCCCAATATTGATCCATGCCAACCCAGCAGACACCCTCGGAGATACCTGTAGAGTACCTTTATAGTCACCAAGTTACGTTCCGATGTTTGATACACACAAGGCACTCCTCCGGTGTTCATGAGTTCCATGATCTCATGGTCATAGGAACATATACTTGACATGTAGAAAACTGTAGCAATAAACTGACACGATCATATGCTACATTTATAATTTGGGACTTGTCCATCCCATCATTCTCCTAATGATGTGATCCCATTATCAAATGAAATCTCATGTAAATGGGTAGGAAACCTTGACCATGTTTGATCAATGAGCTAGTCTACTAGAGGCATACTAGGGACATAGTTGTGTCTATGTATCCACACATGCAACGTGTTTCCAATCAATACAATTATAGCTTTGACAATAAACGATTATCATGAACAAGGAAATATAATAATAACTATTTTATTATTGCCTCCAGGGCATATTTCCAACAATAACCCAACACACAAGTCCTACAAGCAACAAGCGGAAGCTTAACATGTCTGGGTACAGACATCTAGAAAAGAAGAAGGCCGAGGGAGCCTATCTATCTACAAGGCCCTCCATAGGAACCAAACCTCTGGCTAGGATTCCCAAGCTACTCGGTGAACATCGATCTTATCGCAGAAACCACTAGTGAGACCGGAGTCTCCTCTGCAAAAATATAATTAAGCAACAGCGAGTAGTGAGTACTCAAGAAGACTTACATCAGAACTAACTACATATGCATTGGTATCAACAAGGGGGTTGTGGGTTTCAATGCAGCAAGCCAACTTTAACTCGGTGTCTATCCTGTACTACGACTTTCATAACTTTGAAAAGTTTGTGAAGCGTACACGAGTCCACTAACACCACAACAATACAACACCATGGATCCGCTCCCGTCTTCCTACGAGAGTGCCATCCATGGTACTCACACTTGTCTTGAAGCTTTTATGCATATCCATTTCACTTGTCTATGAACCATATAAGTCTCCAAGTAGTCCATATCCGCATACGCGGCTATTCGAATAGATTGATTACCCTGCAGGGGTGTACTTCGTCACACACGCTCCCACCACTTACCGCCATGTGCACGTAAAAGGCACCTCGGCAACCTTCAAGCGGAAGCCTAGCGAGGGAGTCGGCGACGACCGTTAACCACACAAGACTCTAGTCTAGGTTTATCGCCTATTTGAGACTGAACCCGCAAGGAAGTCCGGCCAAAGTTTCCTCAACAGCCCCAAACAATGTGTACAGGGTTCGCAAGCCCACCTCGACGGATGGTACTACGCTTGGTACACTAGGCCACGATGCCCAGTCTGTCCCAAGCCCACATGTACGGGGTGCCACTCGGTAGACTACTAGCATGTCCTACAAACCCAAAAACTAGTTGCAACTCCTGGATAGAGATCAAGTCGAATAATAAGTCGAGAGAGTCCATTAAGGATCCCAATGTGTGGTAGTAGCTAGTCTTGGATAACATACACAGGACTCGGTTCTTAAGAATGGTCCCAATGTGACAACCCGCCATGTACTCCTACATGGCCTCTCATCGCTACCTTTACCAAATCGGGTTCACAACTTAACTCTCATCATTAGAACACGTTCAGTTCACTCCGGTTCATCACCCAGATGAATCAGACCTGACATAAATCTAGGCATATCATGCATAGTAGGTTAAAGGCACAACATGGCTCAAGCATGTACCAGGTATGCTAGGTTGCATGGTTTAGCTATTTACTGTGATAATGACAGGTCATGCAGAGGAATGGGTTCAACTACCGAAACATGTAAACATTGAAACGTTTTGTCCTAATGAAATAAGTGAGAGCAAGAGCGAGAGAGTGGGATTGTATTAGAGATTTTCAAGGGGGGTTGCTTGCCTGATAAGACGTTCACACTTTACTGCTCCTCAGATGGATACTCGACCGTATCCTCCGGAACAGTGCCTATCACGAAGAACAACCATTGAAGGGGGGACAAATCAATACACATCAAATGCAACAATATGATGCATGAATATGACATGGTAATATGATGTGGTTTGGTCTAATGCATATAGCAACATAGGTAAATGAAGTAGGTTTGAACTCAAGGTTCAAAATCAACTTCATATATGGAGTTCCATAATACATTTGAATTAGAATGTCCAATTTTACCTATTTAGGTTGCTCTAACATGCATGAAAATGGTACCGATGGATTCATTGGATTTTTCTGATAAATTTTCATGTAAAAATTACTTTCATATGACTTACACATTAATTTATATGAATTTTCTAAGTTTTCACCATTTTCTGTAATTACTAAAAATCCATAAATGCATTTATTGCGTCGGCCATGCGTCAGCATGACGTCAGCCTGGTCAACCGACTGCTCTAGGTTAAACCTGACCAGTGGGACCCACTGGTCAGTGACCCAGTGGCTAAACGGGGTCAAATCCTGCATGGACCCGAGGTTTGACCCATAATGGGGCCCATTGTCAGCCTCTAAGGGGGGATTAGCACAAATGGCTTTGCCATGCCGGCTCCGCCGGAGTTGGCCGGGGGCGACCATCCCGACGGTGAAGGTTCGCCAGAGTGGCACTGCAGGGGATCTCCGGGCGAGCTGAGGGCACTAGGGCGAAGCCCGAGCTCGCCCGCATCGCATGGAACACGCGAGGAGGCGAGGGGCAGCCGAAGCTGACGGCGGCGAGCTTGCTCGCGACGGCCAGAGCTCGGGTGAGGGCGGCCGCGGTGCTACAGGCTACAGGAGGAGAAGCGTAAGGTCGGGGCGACATCTATAGGTACCCACGAGCACGCCGGAGTGCTCAAGCGAGCACGGCATGTAGTCTGGCCACAGTGGCCATGACGCCGGCGGCGAGGTGCTCAGGCACGATGGGGAAACGACGGCTACGGCGGCTAAGTAGCAGGGAAAAGGAGGGGGTTTGACGGAGAGGCTCACGACACATCGAATGTCAGGCTTCGCAGGCTCGGGGAGGCACCGGAGGCGGCAAATCGACGGTGGCGACGGCGGCGCTCTTGTGTCCGAGGGGAGAAGAGAGCCAGGAGAGGAGAGACAGAGGAAGGGAGAAGGAAATAGGGGCACGGCGAGGGAGCCCTCGTGGTGCTCTTAGCAGCTTCCGACGACAGCGGCAAGCAGGAGATGGCGGAGGAGCTCGGTGGCCTCTCCATGCCTCTCCTGTGCCTACTGGCACGAGGAAGAAGACGGTCCAGCCCCTGGTGGGCTGGGCCTTTTCTGCCAGGTAAGCCCAGGTAGGTTTTCTGCCCCTTTTTCTATTTTGTCTCAATTTCTATTTAATGCTATATGTTTCTGATTTAATAAAAATATCAAATCAATTTTGTTGCTTATGAAATTTAATATGTGGTTAGATGTATAATATCCAGGGCCACATAACAATTTCCTGAATTATTGGAGCTATATAAATATTTATAGCATTTTATAACTCCAATTCAAATAGTTATTTATTTAATTTAATAAGCAAAATGATATGGAAAATATGCATCACCTCTGGTTTATGTTGCCACAGTTTTGCAGAAATGACGAACATTTTAGAAGGCCACTTTGGTTCATTGAAAAATATTTTGGTTGAACCTATTTGAATTCAAATTGTGCTAGGGTTTTGATCATCCCCATTTCAAGTTTAAAAAGAATTTAAACATGATGCAAACTCAAACATGACCCTAGTGCATGCTAAGGCTAGGGATGTGACACCCCTCCACTTATTCCAACACCCATCCACTTCATCTTCCACCAGAAAAAATCCCACCATTGCTCAAACCCGTGTTCTAGCTCATTTTGTTGCCATTTTCGATCTCCTTGTGCAAAGCTTCACTTCAGAAAACTGTTTTGGGAGATTGTTCTTTGGTATGTGACTCCTCCAATGATCCAATTAGTTTTTGTTCTAGTGCTATATATATTGCAATTTTTTGCTGCTAAGGTGACCTTGTTCTTGAGCTTGTGTCGTGGGAACGATCCTGATAGTAGATAGTGGGGGTAAGAAGGGAGAGGGCAGAGTCCTATCTACGGCGAGGGTGTATACACAGATGTATGAGTTCATGCCCCTCTCGTGGAGGTAACAGCCCTACGTCTCAGTGCTCTGGAGCGTTGTCGAGTGGAATGTTGAGACTACATTGGTTGCGAACCCTTTGGCCACAGGGGAGGGGCGGCTTATATAGAGTTCGTTGCCCCTCATAATTACCTGGCATCCAAGGGTCTGATTGTGGGTTTAAAGAATGGCGTTACTGGTAACATACATAATAAAGCTACTAATGACGAAAGGGCCTAATGTGTGCCCGTTGGTCTCCCGATGGTGGCTTCTGGTCTTCTGGTGTCGACTGGAAGTGAGGTTTTCCGAGTGACTGACGGCTATCAAGTGGAGGAAGAAGTCTCCGAGTGGATTGCCTATTGAATGAATTGAGCGTCATCAGGAATCCAGTTGGAAGCTTACTTGTGATCTTCAGGTCCTCCAATGTAGTGTCCTTAGGTAGGGTATGTAGATTAGGCCTAGGACCCTACCCTAGGTGCATATCCTCGTCATTAGCCTCTGAATGGATCGGGGTTCGAGTGGTGAATGGGGGTATTGATGCCAGTCCGGAACAAAGCGCCAAATCTTCCGAATGAGATTTGGGGCTTCAACGAAACTTGCGTCGACTAAACTCTTCTTCATTCGCCCAGATCAATTCAGCCTTGAAAGTGCCCGAGTGAACGTCCATTGTCAATTTTATTCTGAGTGATCTTCAGGAATCTTTGGAAGGGACGGGTCTGTTTGTCAAACCCGGATCTCGTGGGATACGAAAATTTGGGAAGCACGCGCGCCTGCGGTGATGACGCCATGATCGGTGCAAGTGGGGCCATGACGCCTCGATTCCTGTGCCAGTCATTTCGCCACGTACAGGGCATCGTTAGCGGTTGGGATGTGCGGGGATCTCGCGGGCCCACCCGTCAGTGAGGCACTCGGTAGGGGTATAAATCTCGAAGCGCCGCGGATTGCATAGTATCCTTCTCCAAATTTCCTCTCTTCCTCCACTCCCCGTCTCCAGTGCCATACTTTGTTCCTCTCCGATGAGCATAGCCGCTGCAATGATGAAGGGAACCACAGAGAAGCTAGAGCGCGCCAAGAAGGGGGCGGAGAAGGGCAAGGGCAAGAATCCCTCGACCCCTCGGTTCACCGCGCCGCCGGGATGGATCCAGAGAGATTTCCTCCCCTTGGTGGTCACTCGAGCGGATATCGATGGCTTGGTTGCCGACGGACTTGTGGCGAACGGCGTGTGGAGGTTGCCGGAAGGGGAGCGCAAGCCGGAGCCGCGCGAAGGGGAGCGGGTTCTCCTCCTTTCCCACATCGAAAGAGGTTTTCCTATGCCTCCCCATCCGTTCTTTAGAGGATTCCTTAACTTCTTCGGGGCTCAGCTCCACCACTTTCCGCCGAATGCCATCGCCTACCTATCTGCTTTCATCACATTGTGCGAGTGCTTCTTGGGCTGCCCTCCCCACTGGGTCTGTTTAAGTACATTTTCACTGTCAGGTCCTAGTCGGTGAAAAAGGCCCACCCTGAGATGGAAAGACTCATGTAATTCAGCTATGTGTGGGTCTAGGAATCCAGAAGAGAGCCCGTAGTTCTTTTCCTTCTATGACTTTTCCTGAATCTGGTAGAGGTTGGCAGTCGACATGGTTTTACTACAAAGATGTAGCTTCCCCCAATATGTCGACTAGCCTTTCCCCTTTCACACCTAACCGTCCCATCACACCCAAGTCCCTAACGGTGTCAGAAGCAGAGAAGATCCAAGTGGGAATCTTGGTGGACGCCGTGGTGACACTCATCCGGGGCAGAGTGACCAGCATGGATCTCTTGGAGACCTTCCTTGATCGACGGATCCAGCCGCTCCAAGCGAGAGACCACACCATGTGGCATTATACAGGCCCTGAAGACTCGACCAAGACACATCCAGAGGAGGTTCCATAGGAAACTATCGAGCAGTGGTTCCGCGGTATCACCGGAGCTTGTGACAATCCTCTAGGAGCCAAGAGGGTCCAACTCTATTCTCCTGAGAATCCATCGATGAATCTGGTCAGTTTTATCTTGTCGACTGCTGTGCCACTCTATCGAGTGATTGGTTGATTTGTTGACTGATTTCCTTGTTTGAACCATGCAGGATGAATATGAAGACTCGAGCGAGAACAAGGAGGAAGCCAAGTCTCCTTCACGCTCCAAACACCGCTCCAAGTCACATAGGACCCCGCAATTGCCGCGAGCAAGGCTCCAACTCTTAGTGAAAGGAACCCAAAGCGAAGCCGACCCTCGACCATCGAGTCAAGCAATCGATCGGCGAAACAGCTCAATCCCAACACAGCAAAACCTCGCAAAGCTCTGCCTCGCATGAAGATGGCTGTGCCTATCGTCTCGACGTAAGTGTTTGCTTCCGCCTTTCACTATCGATTGTGACTTCGAATTCTTGTTTGACTGAGTGGAATTTGATCTACCAGCACCACTACCTCAGTGATGTCGCCTCCACGGGACGAAGAGGAGCAAATGGATGTGGAGAATGCTGATGCGGCCACTTCTCAAAGAGGTAAATCTTCACTCAGCTCTGCTTCTTGAACACAGTTTGTCGATTGTAGGAGATAACATTGCTGATTGACATCTGCAGAAATCATTCAACTAGAAGATGATGAAGAACGACCTTGTGGTATGGAGGGGGGGTGAAGGTAGGACCTTAGGCACTCCGCGCATCCACGCCTGAAGAACTACGTCAGCACAGGCGCCTCAGCGGTCGACCGCTGGATCCTCCCAGGGGGTAAGCAACTCGACACAAGTCGGAACCGAACTTGCAGCCCTGCTGTCGAGTGCTCCACCAGCTGTTTCAACCGTCGTGACGTCAACTCCAAGCGAACCGCCTCAGACAGCTCCAATTGTCCCAGCTGTAGCGTCGATCCCTCAGGTGACTGCCTTTCCTCTGCACCGTGTCCCGGAATACCAGACTGGGGATGCAAAGGAAGACATGATCCAAGCTGAACAAATAATGTTGCGCACCATGGAGGCGTATGAGGCTAGCAAGTTGGCCTACGATGCCAGCATAGCGCTTCGCACCAATGTCCGAGTAAGTTCGATTGTAAGTACATTTGCGATTGAATTCCTGTCTTCTTTGATTGTACACCCACTGGGTGTTTTCCACTTGTATGATGTTTGAAAATTCTCCACTCAAATAGATCAGGTCTTAATCAAGTAGACTTAGGTCCAGTGGGGGCACGCTGAGTGCACCCATTGGGTGTAGTCCTCGAGACCATTGTCGAGTGCTTGCAACGGCAGGGGTCTTAGAATTTGTCGTATGCGGAATACGTTTGCCACTCGACATGTCGAGTGGAATTCTTGGCCTTGACAGCACCACTTTGAAGCCTTCTTGTCGGTTTTATGGACACCACTTTATCAACCATGATATGATGCTAGTCCAAGGGTGTGAAGTGGGGTGGCATGTTTCTTGACAGATCGAGTGATAGATGTTCCAGTGGGGGCACGCTGAGTGCACCCACTGGGTGTAGTCCCCGAGACCGATGTCGAGTGCTCGCACCGGTAGGGGTCTTTAGAAGAGACGATATTCTTATGCTTGCGCACGTTTTTTTCTCTGCCACTCGACAGATCGAGAGTTAGCAGATCCAGTGGGGGCACTCTGAGTGGAGACCATGGAATGCTCAGACAAGGCAGACATTGTCGAATGTTTTAGGAACCAGTGGGGGCACGCTTAGTGCACCCACTAAGTGTAGTCCCCGAGGCTACTATTGATCTTAGACAATGAGCAGTAGTCTTAAGAACTTGAACTCGTGATTTTTGTTGTACGTGGAGTATGCTTACCATTCGACATATCGAGTGGAATTTTTTCTTAGCCATCCCAAACTGCAGCTACCTTGTAGGTTTCATGGATACCATTTTATCAACCATGATATGACGCTACTTCAATGGTGCGGAGTGGGGTTGACATGTCACTTGACAGATCGAGTGTTAACAGTTCCAGTGGGAGCACACTGAGTGCACCATCAAGTCAACTGTTTCTGACTTTCTGCACTCGGGAGTGTAGGTGTAACTTGTCGACTGACTTTTCTTTGTTGATTTCAGAAAGCTTGTGAACTCGGTGCTCAATACAAGGACCTCGAGGAAGAACAGAACCAGCTGCGAGTGAGCTTGGAAGCTTCCAATAGCAGCTTGGATCGAGTACGGGCTGAGCTAAAAACTCTGGGAGGTAATCTTCTGTCGACCCAAAGCATCCCTTTCCCCACTTTCCGTGCTTTGAACCGAGTGCTTTCACTGGAACAGACATACGCGATGAAAATCGTCGATTCCAAGCGCATCTCAACAATGATGTTTCTTCAGATACCACGAAGAAGGCACTGGAGAACAAGGACAAAGCACTCACTGCTGCCCAACGGGTGGCAAGGGAGAAGACAGGAGCTGCCGACCAAAAGCTGGCTGCCGCCAAGAAGATTGAAGTGGCGAACTCAAAGCTAAAGCAGGAGCGGGTGGAGCTCGTCAAGAAGACTGAACAACTATCCAAGAGGGGCATTGGCTTGGAGAAGCATTTGGGGGAGTTTGCGAGGAAGATGTACATCATGCTCGACGGTGAGTGTCTTCGTAGATTGAAGCTTACAAAAAATTTGACGACTGTATCTCATCAATCCTCTTCCCATTCCTTCTTGTCAACAGAATTTTGCCAGGACTTTGAAAAAGAGACTGAGGAGATCGAGCCCAATTTGGATCCCACCAAGTTACCCGTTGGAGATACGGTGGCCATGAACATGCTCAGACTCAAGTTCAAGCTCTAGGGTGTTCAAGCATACGTCACCCAACTGAAATTTGCGTTGGAGAGGATCGACAAGGAGCTGTGGCCTGAAGACACTTTTCAGCTCGACCTCACATCTATGATGGCGTGCCTGAATGACCTCCCCAGTCGAGTGCATGCCTGGAAGAAATCTGTTGTACGCTGCGGAGCTGACGTGGCGCTCTCCCTCGTTAGGGTCCATTGCAAGAAGACGGGGGAAGACAAGTTGAAGGAGCTCCGAGTGGTTAACACGAAAAAACTTCAGTTTGAAGATTTCATGGAGACCTTCATCAACGCAGACACCAGGATCGCAGACGGCATTCACTTGGACAAGTTCGTCGAGCCAGCCAGCCCGTCGGGTGCTTGAAAAACTTGATCTTTGAGAAAAACTTTATTTTCCTCGGTATGCCGAGTGGAGTTGTATCAACTTTAAAACTTCATCCAGACCTTAGGCCTGAGCATGTTTGTTTTCTTATGAAACATTTATCCGTGATGAAACTCTTGAATTTGTCTGCATTTGGCTTTCAATCGGTCGTTCGACTAAATTTATTTTTTGACTTAAGCGAAAACTAGTTCGCAGCTAAGTCGCCGAGTGAATGGATTACCATCCACTCGGAAAAGGTTTTATCTTAAGAGAAACCATGTTCGCAGCTAAGCCCCCGAGTGTGAGGGTTGCTCAACACTTGGAGAAGTTTAGAACTTAGGCGAAGACTGGTTCGCGACTAAGTCATCGAGTGAATGGACTAGCATCCACTCGGAAAAGGTTTTATCTTAGGCGAAAGCATGTTCGCAGCTAAGCCCCCGAGTGTGAGGGTTGCTCAAGACTCTGAGAAGTTTAGAACTTAGGCGAAGACTGGTTCACGGCTAAGTTGTCGAATGAATGGACTACCATCCACTCGGAAAAGGTTTTATCTTAGGCGAAAGCATGTTCGCAGCTAAGCCCCTAAGTGTGAGGGTTTCTCAACACTCAAAGAGTTCCCAAGTGTGAAACTGCACGATCGAAATTGACAAAAAACTACGAAAGTCTGACTTGCATAGATGAAGTATCTTTATTACACCAAAAACTCTTCTATCTCTAGGAATAGAAGCGTCGGAGCAGATCTGCATTCCAGGCTCGTGGCTCGTCCATCTGCTTCTTGAGGTTGTACAAGTGATAAGCTCCATTTTTCAACACCTTGGTGACGACGAAGGGACCTTCCCACGCTGGAGCGAGTTTGTGGGGTCGTTGTTGATCCACTCGGAGCACCAAATCTCCCTCATGAAACGATCGACTCTTGACATTCTTCGCATGGAAGCGCCGTAGATCTTGCTGATAAACTGTAGTCCGAATCAGGGCCATCTCTCGTTCTTCTTCCAGGAGGTCGACACCATCTTGCCTGGCCTGTTCAGCTTCAGCTTCAGAATAAAGTTCCACTCGGGGAGAATTGTGAAACAGATCACTCGACAGGACAGTTTCGGCTCCATAGACCAGGAAAAAAGGAGTCCGTCCAGTCGACCGTTTGGGTGTTGTTCTCAGGCCCCATAGGACAGACGACAACTCCATCACCCAGGCCCCAACAGCATGGTCCAAGTCGCGCATGAGACGAGGCTTTAAACCTTTAAGGATGAGACCATTAGCTCATTCAACTTGACCATTGGTTTGGGGGTGAGCAACAGAAGCATAATCCACCCGAGTGCCTTGAGAGGAGCAGAAATCTCTGAGTTCTTCCGAGTCAAAGTTGGTGCCATTGTCTGTGATGATACTGTGAGGAACCCCGTATCGGAAAATTATTTCTCTCATGAATGTGACCGATGTGCAAGAGTTCAACTTCTTAATCAGCTTGGCCTCTATCCACTTTGTAAATTTGTCGACTGCAACCAGCAAATGAGTGAATCCACCTTTCCCAGTTCGAAAGGGACCAACCATGTCGAGTCCCCAAACAGCAAACGGCCAGGCGATGGGTATTGTTTTCAAAGCGGATGCCGGCTTGTGGGACAAATTTTCATAGAATTGACACCCTTCGCAATGATCGACAATGTCTTTGGCCATCTCATTAGCCCGTGGCCAGAAGAAACCAGCTCGGTATGATTTAGCGACAATTGTCTGTGAGGACGCATGATGACCGCAAGAATCACTCGACCTTCTTTAGGGAAGATACAACGCTGCGTCACGCCAGTTGTGCTTTCTCTGAACAGCTGATCTCCCATCACAGTAAAGGCTTTCGACCTACGCACAATCTGCCGAGCTTCTGTCTCATCTTCAGGGAGTTCTTGTCTGAGGATATAGGCAATGTAGGGCACCATCCAATCAGGGATGATGACCAGAAATTTCCATGACCAAATCAATTACTGCAGGGACATCGACTTCAGTCGGATCAGTGGAGCTCATAGCTTGCGGGGGCTCTTCGATGAAAGGATCTTCTTGCACCGAAGGAGTATGTAGGTGTTCTAAAAACACATTACTAGGGACAGGCCGTCGAGTGGATCCAATATTTGCTAGCTCATCAGCTGCTTTATTCTTCACTCGGGGAACTTGATGAAGTTCCACACCTTAAATTTCTTCTCCAGCTTTCTAACAGCACTGCAATATCCAGTCATAGCGGGGTTTCAAACATCCCACTCTTTCATCACTTGATTGACCACCAAGTCTGAGTCGCCATAAACCATCAGGCGCTTGACGCCGAGTGAGATAGCCATGCGCATCCCATACAAAGGTGCTTCATATTCTGCCTCATTGTTGGAGGAGTCGAAGTGAATCAGCAAGACGTAACTGAGCTTGTCGCTCTTTGGCGATATCAAGAGAACACCAGCACCAGATCCATTCAACATTTTAGAGCCGTTAAAGAACATGGTCTAGTGTGCCGAGTGGATCTGGGTTGGCTGCTGCTGTTCAATCCATTCGGCAATAAAATCTGCTAGTGCCTAAGACTTGATCACTTTCTTGGCTTCAAACTTAATGTCAAAGTGTCCAAGTTCGATTGCCCACTTAGCCACTCAACCAGATGCATCTCAATTGTTGAGAACCTCGGATAACGGAGCATCACTGACGACTGAAACCGAGTGGTCTTGAAAATAATGTGCCACCTTCTTTGCTGATAGGTAAATACCATAAACCAGCTTCTGGTAGTGTGGATATCTTTGCTTCGAAGGAGACAAAACCTTAGAAACGTAATAAACTGGTCGTTGGACTTTGTAAGCTTTACCTTCCTCTTCTCGTTCGATAGTAAGCACTGTACCGACAACCTGATTAGTGGCCGCGATGTACAGGAGGAAGGGCTCTTTGCTACCAGGAGCGACAAGCACCGACTGGGTGGAGAGCAGGGATTTGAGTTCAACAAACGCTGTTTGGCTTCTGGAGTCCACTCGAACATGTCGGACTTCTTCATCAGTCGGTACAAAGGCAGCGCCTTCTCACTGAGACGAGAAATGAATCGACTCAATGCTGCCAAGCAACCTATGAGCTTCTGAACATCGTGCACTCGCACGGGAGTCTTCATTCGGGTAATGGCGCTGATTTTCTTAGGGTTGACATGGATCCCCCGTTCGGAAACGAGAGAACCGAGTAACTTGCCGCCAGGGACGCCGAAAGTACACTTGACCGGATTCATCTTTATATCGTATCTCCTCAGATTGGCGAATGTTTCAGCCAAGTCAGCCAGCAAGTCTGAAGCCTTGCGGGACTTGACAACTATATCGTCCATATACGCCTCAACATTCTGAGGGATCTGGTCAAGTAGACACTTCTGAATCATGCGCATGAAAGTAGCGCTGGCATTTCTCAAACCGAATGGCATGATGATGTAGCAAAAAAACCCGAACGGGGTGATGAAGGCTGTTTTTATTTCATCTGGGCCAAACAGACGGATCTGATGGTACCCAGAGTAAGCATTTAGAAACGATAAATGCTCACATCCCGCAGTCGAGTCAACAATCTGATCTATGCGGGGGAGCCAAAAATGATCCTTCGGGCAGACCCGATTGATATGTTTGAAGTCAATGCTCATACACAACGACTTATCCTTCTAGGGCACCATGACAATATTCGAGAGCCACTCGGAGTGGTAAATCTCTCGAATGAACTTGGCCTGCAAGAGACGAGCCACTTCTTCACCGATTGCTTTACGCTTCTCCTCCGCGGATCGACGCAAATGCTCCTTGGCGGGCTTAGCTTTCGGATAAACTCTCAGTCGTTGCTCAGCCAGCTCCCTGGGAACCCCCGGCATGTCAGCAGGCTTCCATGCAAAGATGTCCCAGTTCTCACGGAGGAACTGGATGAGCTCGGCTTCCTATTTGTTATCGAGTGTTGATGATATATTGGTCGGGGCGGCGGTTGTATCTATCGGGTGGATGTGCACTTTCTTCACTTCCCGTGCTGACTGAAATGTCGACTCAAAAGCAGGCTTCTTAGCACGAAGCAAATCATCTGGGTCAGCGCTCTTCTTGTACTCTTCCAGCTCAACCATGGCCATCTGGTGGTCGGCGATCTTGGAGCCTTGCTGGAGACACTCTTCAATCCGCTGTCGATTGCCAGTGACCGTGATCACACCCTTAGGGCCTGACATCTTCAACTTGAGATACACGTAACACAGACGAGCCATGAAACGGGCATATGCGGGTCGACCCAGAATAACATGATAAGCGCTCTCGAAATCCACGACTTCAAACGTCAACTTTTCCTTTCAAAAGTTTCTATCATCTCCGATTGTCACATCTAATGCGATTTGGCCGAGTGACTTGGCCTTTCTTCCCTGGGATGACTCCATGAAATTGCATGTTGCTTTCACTCAGTCGAGACATCGGAATGCCCATCCCTTTGAGGGTATCTGCCTAGAGGATGTTCAGGCCGCTGCCATCGTCCATGAGGACCTTTCGGAGACGAGTGTCCCCCACCACTGGGTCAACCACCAGAGCCTGTCGACCGGGCGTGGCCACATGAGTAGGATGGTCTGTTTGGTCGAATGTGATGGCATACTGGGACCACTTGAGGTAGGTGGGGGTGGTAGGTACGGCCATGTTGACCTCCGTGTTGATGACCTTCAATTGACTCTTGCTTTCTACATCAGCGAAAATCATAAGTGTAGCGGTTACATCCGGGAATGTTTCTTTATCTTCATCATCCTTATCAGGAGTCTTATCACTCGATGGAGTACCTTTGAAATTCTGAATAAGCAGTCGACACTACTGAGTGGTGTGCTTGGGCAAAATCAAATTGCCTTCCTCATCTTTCCTCGTGTGGATTGCACACGGTTGATCTAATACATTAGTCCCTGACTGATTCTTCCCTTTCTTAGGGGCAACATGTCCTTTGGACTTCCCCTTGTTCTTCGCCTGGGTCGCCAGTGCGGCTGCCTCTGCCTGGCAGGGCCATCAGCCTTCCGCTTCTGTTTCTGATTGGAATTTCCACTAGCATCACCGACGACTACTTTTCCTTTGCCGCTATGGAGGAGGTCTTCTTCCTCGCCATTGGCGTACCGAGTGGAGATCTCCATCATCTTAGTGAGTGATATGTCACCCATTCGTCTGAACTTCAAATAAAGCTCTCTGTATTTCACACCATCCTTGAAAGCACACACAGCCTGGTATTCTGAAACATTCTCCACTTTATGATGTAGAGTGGACCAGCGCTGAATGTAATCCCTCAAAGTCTCATTGGGCTTCTGGACACAATGTTGTAAGTCGACCAGCCCGGCAGGGCACTTACAAGTGCCCTCGAAGGTTCGGATGAACACTCGGGCAAGATCCTCCTAGCAACATATACTGGATGGAGCCAAGCGATTCGACCAAGCACGAGCCGAACCATCCAACATCAGGGACAAGTGCTTCATTGCAACGTCATCATTGCCTCCACCAATCTGTACATCCACTCGGTAATCATCTAACCACGTCTCTGGCTTTGGCTCGCCAGAAAACTTCCCGATCCTAGCCGCCAACCTGAAGTTGGGGGGAATCTCCGGAGAACGGATGGCTCTGCTAAAACATTCAGGACCAGAAATCACAGCTGAACTGATGCTCAACAAATCTCTGTCTTCTCCTTCTCTGTAGGCTCTACCCCTGTCAATCTATTTCTGGGTGAGGAGGTTGCGAGCATCAAAACCTGCATTCCGATCACCACTGAACGAACGCCTTTCGTCCTGGTGCCGGGGCACGTGCGGACCACCCTGCAAAGGAGTGAGCACTCGACGGTGGTCTTCACAGTTAAACTGATCTCTGACCTGCTCTTCACGAAATCCTCCACCTCTACGGTGTAAGGGCGATCCAGGGCTGTATGTCGACTGAACGGTTTCTGCCCTGGGTGAGTTACTATGTATCCTGTTACACGACTGCGAAACAATAGAATTCTAACGCTGTGCTACATCTAGCAAAGCTCTAATCTGCATCAACCCTCTTCCAGCCTCAGACCGCGATGGCTGAATAGAATCTGCTATCCTAGCAGTAGCTACAACATTCAACATAGGGGTACGATATACCTCAACATTGTTATGAGATCCAGTCGGAAACAACCATCGCTGATGTCGACCAGACACTGGTGGGCGTTGGCGAGCATGCTCATCGAGTTCAGCTCTTCCAGCCGAATACGCGTGCCTCCAAGGCTTGGGCCTCGGTGGTCGTACCGACGATGGGAGTATGAAGGACTCCACTATTGCGATGCGGTTGTTCACTCGACGGGCCGCCAGCATCCCGCTTGTCGTGACCGAAGCCCGGTGGCGGGCTTTGATGGGAGCCTGCCATTAGGACCTCCGCTGCAGGATCACAACTCTCACACTCGGAAGGAACATTGGACGGATCGGAATCCGACTCGAACATGCCGTGCAGGGATTTGGCGGGCTCGAGCGCTTATGCAGAGAAGTTTGGAGTGCCGTTGCATGGCTGACCCAGCGCTAGAGTCGTGAGCGACCAGATCGCTTGCGACGACGATCAGCAAGGGGATTCAATGAGTATGGAGTCGGTGGTTGACACAGCAGCACGCCGCAGGGACTCGTGTGGAAGTGCGCAGCCCCACGGACCGGGAGTGCCTCGACGTCGAGAGGCACTTCTTGAGGCCATGCCGGATCATTGGCAATGAAGGTGAGCGCTCAGAAATGGATCTCGTGGCCCAGAGCAAAAACACCGCCGGAAGACATGTCGAAGGATGAAAAACACAACCTGGCCGGAAGTTGCTTAGACGCCTGCCCCATGGTGGGCACCAAATGTTGTGAGAACGAGCCTGACAATAGATAGTGGGGGTACGAAGGGAGAGGGCAGATTCCTAGCTACGGCGAGGGTGTACAAACAGATGTATGAGTTCAGGCCCCTCTCGTGGAGGTAACAGCCCTACGTCTCAGTGCTCTGGAGCGTTGTCGAGTGGAATGTTGAGATTACAGTGGTCACAAACCCTTGGGTCATAGGGGAGGGGTGGCTTATATAGAGTTCACTGCCCCTCATAATTACTTGGCATCCAAGGGTCCGATTGTGGGTTTAAAGAATGGCGTTACTGGTAACGTACATAATAAAGCTACTAATGATGAAAGGGCCTAACGCCTTCCTGTTGGTCTCCCGGTGGTGGCTTCTAGTCTTCTTGTGTCGACTGGAAGTGAGGTTTTCCAAGTGACAGATGACTGTCGAGTGGAGGAAGAAGTCTCCGAGTGGATTTCCTGTCGAATGACTTGAGCGTCATCGGGAATCCAGTAGAAAGCTTACTTGCGATCTTCAGGTCCTCCAATGTAGTGTCCTTAGGTAGGGTATGTAGGTCAGGCCTAGGACCCTACCCTAGGTGCATATCCTCGTCAGCTTGCATGTCAAATTTATATGGTCCCAAGTAGTTCTGATGCATGATATAGCCTCTAGGCACTCTAGGGAGTAGTTGCTATGAGTTTTGTTGAGTTTTGTGCACCTTTATTTTGAGTCACTAAAAATTTCAGAATTTTTCAGAGAAAGAAATGCTAAGGAGATTGATAAGAGTCTCTTCAAGCCGGAGTTCTAAGGAAGATGAAAATTAGATGAGGGAGAAACCAAAGTATAATCTTCCTCGCGTCGCAGAAGTTCGACCATGTGAATAGCCATGTGAGACATTCTTGAGGGTTGCCAGAATTTGAGATTTCTATTATTTGGCCGAGAATGCAGGCATCACCGACTTCCTCAACGATATGTGTGACCAGTACCTCTTCCTCACGAATACCTTTGTGCAAAATTTTCACTTTCATTCTAGGGAAGAGCCTCCTACAGTAGAATTTCACTTATATGATGTGCCTAACAAAATGAACCTTTATGATTTTTGCAAAGTTTACAAAATACCCTATGAGGGCAGCATCAGGGAACCACATCCTAGAGACGTGGAAGATTTTATTGCCGTAGTCACTATAGGGGAAGAGAGAGGTGTGTCAAAGGCAAGAGCAGCTAGTTTACATTTTCCTGTGCTATGCTATTTTTCATTATTTGCGGGAAGATGTTTAGTTGGTCGCTAGGAGAGTGGAAGTCTTAGTGCCCCCGACCTCGCCATTCTGCGCCATGCTTTATTTGCTGATAGAACCTTTAGTCTGGGCGCTATGGTGGCCCAACGGTTGAACACCAACCGTTCGAAGGGGCCCATACTCGGAGGTATCTATGCATCTCGTTTGGACAAACACTTTGAGATACCCATTAGGATTAATGAGGAAGATGAGAGGCTGCTACCCTGAAAGTCCTTACATTATAACCGTATGGTAGCAGATGATGTTATTAAGAAAAATGATGATAGGAGGCTGCTTTATAACTTAGTCTTTAGCCAGGGTACTTGTGAGATTATTACTCTACCTGCTTATTCTTTTTTTGATATTCGCTCAGGTAGGTAGACCATATGCCCGGAGACATTTATAGATATCGGGATCTGATGCAACCCCCAGCTCCAGAACCGGCACCAGCATTTGATCTGTACTTGGAGCCAGTTTTTCAGTGGGAACCGCAGGAGTTCGCCAACCAATGGAACTCTGATGACGCTCCTGAGTATCCGGGAGAGAGCTCTTTCTAGCCATGGCCGTAGACCAACTTAGGACAAAAGCCTAAACTTGGGGGGAGTACATATTTCTCATCGGCCTTACATTCATGTTCACACACTCATCTTAGTAGTCAGTGTTCATACTCTTTCATTGTACCATCCATGGTAGTTTATTTCCTTGTTTCGCTTTCTTCTTGTGTGTTTAATTAAATTTGAGAAAAATACAAAAAATAGTTCTAGCTTTATTTTCTAGTTGCTTATTTGTAGCATTAAAAAGAAAACCCAAAAAGATTTCTCATTCTTCTTTTTCTTGTTGGGAGATTTCCCATGTAAATAGTTTTTTTCTCGTTCTTGTTTTCATTTTTTGTTTCTTTGGGTCATAAGGAGAACACCACAATGAAAATATTGAGTGGCTCTCATATGCATTATTGTTTACCTATTAGAGAGCCCATGTTACCTTGTCTTCTCCTTTGAGTTATTGTTTGTAGATTCTAGCTTAGTCTAATGCACATGCACTATTATTATTATCCATACCGTTCGGTCGTGCAAGTGAAAGGCAATAATGACGATATTTGATGAAAACATTGAGATGGAGAAAAGCTGGTATGAAGTCGGCCTATCTTGCTTTTGTAAATATGATTAGCTCATCGTTCGGAATTCAGTTCATTATGGGTGAAACATATTTGCAATGACAATTAGTGATTGCAGTTATTCATGCCATGCTTAATTAGCTAAGAGTGGATAATGGTTTGTTTTGGGTACCAACATGCATATTAAAATGGTTGTGATGTAGTATGATGGGATGGTATCCTCCTCTAAACGATTCAAGTGGCTCGACTTGGCACATGTTCATGCATGTAGTTGAAACAAAATCAACATAGCCTCTATGATATTTATGTTCATAGTGATTTATATCCTACTGATGCTTGCATTCAATGTTGGTTAATCTCAAAGCATGTTGATTATTGTGTCGCTCTCTAGTTGGTTGCTCCTCAGTCTTTTGCTAGCCTTCACTTGTACTAAGAGGGAATACTGCTTGTGCATCCAATCCCTCAAACCCAAAGTTGTTTCATAAGAGTCCACCATACCTACCTATATGTGGTATTTACCTGCAGTTCCAAGTAAATTTGCATGTGCCAAACTCTAAACCTTCAAATAAACATTCTGTTATGTATGCCCAAATCGCTCATGTGGCGACTCGGGGTTGTCAAAATCTTCCATGCTAGGTGGGTTGTTCTCACGATATGTGTTGATTTACTGTCATTCACGAGAAAGTGGCTGGTAATCGGGATGCCTAGATCCATGCTCGAAATAAAAGCAAAATATAATTAAACAAAACTCCCCCAGAAGTGTGTATGTATGGACGGTAGCCGTGAATTCGTCCCGCCGTGGAGTGTGACTGATTGGTGAAGGGGGAGTAAAAACTTTATCATTCTGTTTGGGAACCGCCTATAATGTATCTAGCATGGAAGATGTTGAAAACCTTTTGGTCATTATGTGAGCAATGAAAGCATACCGCTCAAAAATTATTACTTATCTCTGTTTTTAAAACTCGAGGTCTGGCACCTCGGCAAATCAATGCTTCCCTCTGCGAAGGGACTTTCCATTTACTTTATTGTTGATTCATCCTCTTCTTATAAAAGGCACTAGTTAGAGAGCACTACCGTCATTTGTATGCTTTGCTATTAATTGATATTGAGAATGAGCATGACTGGATCTCCTTCACCGTGAATTACAATGTCTAGTCAGCCCTTTTTCTTTAGAGGTGCTTTGCATTTATGTTATGCGGTCTTAGAAAGGGCTAGCGAGATAACATTTCACCATATTGTATCATGATTGTTTTGAAAAAGTGTTATCATCCGAGAGTTATTACTATTGCTCGCTAGTTGATTATGTCATTGATATGAGTAAATGTGAGACCTAAATGTTATTGTGAACGTGATTAGTCCACGATCTTTGCTAAAAATCTGAACATCAGTTAGACGTATTTACAACAACAAGATCAAACAGAGTTTGTAAAAGTTTTTCTTTATCACTTTAGTTTATCAACTGAATTGCTTGAGGACAAGCAATCGGTTAAGCTTGGGGGAGTAGATATGTCTCCATCGTATCCATCTTTCCAAATTCTTTTGCCCTTGTTTTGGACTCTAATTTGCATGATTCGAATGGAACTAACCCGGACTAACACTGTTTTGAGCGGAATTGCCTTGGTGTTATTTTTTGTGCAGAAATAAAAGTTCTCAGATTGTCCTAAAAATTGACGGAGGATATTTTTGGATTTAATAAAAAATACTGGCGCAAGAATCAACCAGAGGGGGCCACCTGCATGTCACAAGCCTGCTAGGCGCGGCCACACCCCTGGTCATGCCTAGCTGGCTTGTGGGGCCCCTGTGGCTCCTCCGACCTAATTTGCAACTCCATATAACCCTATTCGCGGAGCAAAAAATTAGAGAGAAGAGTTCATCGCATTTCACGATACGGAGCTGCCGCCACCTCATGTTCTTCCTCAGGAGACCAGATCTAGAGTCCGTCTTGGACTCGGGAGAGGGGAAATCGACGCCATCGTCATCACCAACCATCCTTCATAACCAATTCCATGATGCTCTCTGCCGTTCGCGAGTAATCCCATCGTAGGCTTGCTGGACGGTGATGAGTTGGATCAGATTTATCCTGTAATCGAGTTAGTTTTGTTAGGGTTTGATCCCTAGTATCCACTATGTTCTGAGATTGATGTTGCTATGACTTTGCTATGCTTAACGCTTGTCACTAGGGACCGAGTGCCATGATTTCAGATCTGAACCTATTATGTTTTCATGAATATACATGTGTTCTTGATCCTATCTTGCAAGTTGTAGACACCTATTACGAGTTATGATCCCCATCCCCCAGGGTGACAATATCTGGGATTCTTTCCGGTGATTACCGTAGTTTGAGGAGTTCATGTATTCACTAAGTGCTAATGCTTTGGTCCGGTTCAATATTAAAAGGAGGCCTTAATATCCCTTAGTTTCCATTAGGACCCCGCTGCCATGGGAGGGTAGGACAAAAGATGTCATGCAAGTTCTTTTCCGTAAGCACGTATGACTATATATGGGATACATGCCTACATTAGATTGATGGATTGGAGCTAGTTCTGTGTCACCCTATGTTATAACTGTTGCATGATGAATGCCATCCAACATAATTATCCATCACCGATACATTGCCTACGAGATTTCCGCATATTGAACTTTGCTAAGTTACTTCTTCGCTGCTACTGTTACAATCACTATAAAACTTCTACTGTTACTTTTTCTACCGTTACCGTTACTTCGATACTACTTTGCTACTGAATACTTTGCTACAGATATTAAGTCCATCAGGTGTGGTTGAGTTGACAACTTAGCTGTGAATACTCGAGAATATTCTTTGGCTCCCCTTGTGTCGAATCAATAAATTTGGGTTGAATACTCGACCCTCGAAAACTGTTGCGAACCCCTATACTTGTGGGTTATCAGAGACCTGTCGCCCGGGGGGGGGGGGGCGAGGTCACAGACGGCGACCGCCACGGGGTTTGTGGGATGGCAGCGGGCGTTATGGCAGGTGGGCACGGCCTGATCCAGGCGGGTCCTTTGGCATCCGGCGTACAGGAGATGGGTGTCACCCATAGGGTCGCTGAAGGGAGGAGCTCGGATGGAGCTGGGGAACAACAACGCAACCCTACCTAGCGCACCAAATGTCAGAAATGGGGCTCCGTGGACCCAAGAAAGGTTCGAACTCTGGGGTGAGCTTGCTCATCAGCCCTATCCTAACTCGTGAGCCCTCGACGATGCTGTGGCAATCACGTGCTAAGGATGAAGAACACGGACACATCAATTACTCAGGTTCAGGCCACCTCGGGTGTAAGAACCTACACCTGCTTGTCCGAGTTTCTTGGAAATATGGGAGGTTACATATGTGTGTTCTTTCCTGCTGATCTCTAGGGGTCGTTCCTCATCTACGGCTGAGGCCTACCCTATCTTATACTGTCCCATGGTCCTCTTACCCCAAAATCACAAGGCGGGAAGGGTCGCCACAGCGTGCGTTTGAAGAGGGGCAAGATCGCAGACTATCCTGACAAAAGCAGTCAACGCATGCTAAAGTTCGCTGTCGTGACGCGCCGGTGGGCTCGGGGATGACTTTGTCCTGGCAAGCCCCAGACCTTAGTCTCTTTTCACCAAAGGGGAAACCTTTGGGGGTCACTTTCGGAACTGGTGGGCCGGCCTTGCTCCCTTAGAACAAAAGAGGAAAACCCATCCGTTTGCACCCGCTAACACGGCTCCTGGCATCGCTTGGTGCGGCTTGCGTCACCCATTGATACGTCTTGAACATATATATAATTTTTATTGTTCCATGTTGTTATATTATCATTCTTGGATGTTTTAAAATCATTTTATAGCAACTTTATATCATTTTTGGGACTAACCTACTGACATAGTGCCGAGTGCCAGTTGCTGTTTTTTTTGCTTGTTTTTTACATCGCAGAATATCAGTACCAAACGGAGTCCAATTGCCATGAAATTTTTGGAGATCTTTTTTGGACCAGAAGACAAATTGGGGACCAAGGAAGCACCTGATAGGAGGGATGTGGGTCCCACAAGAAACTACGGCATGCTAGAGGCCCCTAGTGCGGCCTGGTGGGTTGTGGGGCCCACGAGATCCTCCTCCTCCGCCTCTCTGATCTATAAATCCTTAGAAATTCCAGAAACCCCAGGGGAGTCGATGAAACACAATTCCAGCAGCCGCAAGTTCCAGAACCACGAGATCCACTCTAACACCATCACAGAAGGATTCATCATCCTCATTGGTGCCTCTACGATGATGTGTGAGTAGTCCACCATAGACCTACGGCTTTGTAGGCAGTAGCTAGATGGCTTCCTCTCTCTCTTTTTGTTCTCAATACAATGGTCTCTTGGAGATCTATTTGATGTAATGACTTTTTGTGGTGTGTTTGTTGGGATCCAATGAAGTTTGAGTTCATGATCAGTTTCTATCCATGAATATTATTTGAGTCATATTTGATCTCTTATATAGATGATTATTTATAGCCTTGTATTTCTTCTTCGAATATTTGGTTTAGTTAGGCCGACTAGATCGAGTTTTCTTGCCATGGGAAGAGTTGCTTTGTGATGGGTTCGATCTTTCGGTGTCCTCTCCTAGCGAGAGAAGGGGCAGCGAAGCACACATGTATCATTGCTATTAAGAATAACAAGATTGGGTCCATTCCTACATGAATAGATCTTGTCTACATCATGTCATCATTCTTATTGCATTACTCTGTTTCTCCATGAACTTAATACACTAGATGCATGATGGATAGCGGTCGATGTGTGGAGTAATAGTAGTAGATGCAGAATCGTTTCAGTCTACTAATCTTGGATGTGATGCTTATATAATGATCATTGCCTAGGATATCATCATGATTATTTGATCTTCTATCAATTTCCCAACAAGAATTTGTTTACCCACTGTGTGCCATTTTCTTGAGAGAAGCCACTAGTGAAACCTACGGCCGCCGGGTCTATCTTTTAACATATTGCTTTTCGATCTATCTTTTTCCGCATTTGCTTTATGATCTACTATTCCAAAAAACCAAAATACATTGCTGCACTTTTTATTTGCATCTTTTATTTTGCGTTCTTGCGTGATCTATTTATCCAATCTCATACAAATCCATCTATCTTTTACCGTGGAGAGATTGACAACCTCTCTTACTCGTCGGGTTGCAGGTATTTGTTCTTTGTGTGCACGTACCGTTTACATAGTGTTGTTTGGTGAAACGTCTCCATCGTATCCAATTTTCCAAACCCTTTTGCCCTTGTTTTGGACTCTAATTTGCATGATTTGAATGGAACTAACCTAGACTGGTGTTGTTTTCAGCAGAATTGTCTTGGTGTTATTTTTGTGCAGAAATAAAAGTTCTCGAATCATCCTAAAATTTACGGAGAATATTTTTGCATTTAATAAAAAATATTGGTGCAAGAAGTAAGCATAGGGGGACCACCTGCATGCCACAAGCCTGCTAGGCGTGGCCACCCCCTGGCCGCGCCTAGCAGGCTTATGGGGCCCTCGTGGCTCGTCCAACCTCCTCTCAAGCTCCATATAACCCTATTCACAGAGAAAATAATCAGAGAGAAGAGTTCATCACGTTTCACGATACGGAGCCACCGCCACCTCCTGTTCTTCCTCGGGAGACCAGATCTGGAGTCCGTTTTGGGCTCCAGAGAGGGGAAATCGATGCCATCGTCATCACCAGCCAGCCTTCATCACCAATTCCATGATGCTCTCTGCTGTTCGTGAGTAATCCCATCGTAGGCTTGCTGGACGGTGATGGTTTGGATGAGATTTATCATGTAATCGAGTTAGTTTCGTTAGGGTTTGATCCCTAGTATCCACTATGTTCTGAGATTGCTGTTGCTATGGCTTTGCTATGCTTAATGCTTGTCACTAGGGCCCGAGTGCCATGATTTCAGATCTGAACCTATCATGTTTTGATGAATATATATGTGTTCTTGATCCTATCTTTCAAGTTTTAGACACCAATTACGAGTTATGATCCGCATCCCCCAGGGTGACAATAACTGGGATTCTTTCCGGTGATTACCGTAGTTTGAGGAGTTCATGTATTCACTAAGTGCTTATGCTTTGGTCTGGTTCTCTATTAAAAGGAGGCCTTAATATCCCTTAGTTTCCATTAGGACGTCATTGCCACGGAAGGGTAGGACAAAATATGTCATGCAAGTTCTTTTCCATAAGCACGTATGACTATATATGGAATACATGCCTACATTACATTGATGAATTGGAGCTAGTTTCGTGTCACCCTATGTTATAATTGTTACATGATGAATTACATCCAGCATAATGATCCATCACCAATACATTGCCTACGAGCTTTCCACATATTGATGCTTGCTAAGTTACTTCTCCATTGCTACTATTACAATCACTACAAAACTGCTACTATTACTTTTGCTACCGTTACCGTTACTTCCATACTACTTTGCTACTGAATACTTTGTTGCGCATACTAAGTATTTAAGGTGTGGTTGAATTGACAACTCAGCTGCGAATACTCGAGAATATTCTTTGGCTCCCCTTGTGTTGAATCAATATATGTGGGTTGAATACTCTACCCTCGAAAACTATTGCGATCCCCTCTACTTGTGGGTTATCAAGACCTCTTTCTGGCGTCGTTGCCAGGGAGCATAGCTCTATTCTTTGAGTCACTTGGGATTTATATCTGTTGATCACTATGAAGAATCTAAAAGATCCAAAAACCAAGATCTATCCCTCTACTACGAGGGGAGGTAAGGAACTGCCATCTAGCTCTTTACTTGATTCACCTTCTGTTGTGAGTAAGTTTGCGACACCTCCACCTGCTAGTAATTCTGATATGTCGCAAGTAATTGATGATGCCACTTCTGCTATGCATGATGCTTATGATGATACTTTGCTTGATAATACTGTGCCACTGGGTGAATTTCTTGATGAACAAATTGCTAGAGTCAATGCTGAAAACTATGATACTTCTGAAACTAATGAAATTATTGAAACTGAACACTTTGAGACACCTGCTAGACCTAGCTCTCCTAGATATGAATTTCCTGATATTCCTGAAGGTTATGTTATGGAAGGAGAGGTATCTAGGGACTTTCTTGCTTGTAATGATAGGGATGATCTTAAGAAATTACTATGCAAGTGCAAAGAAAAATCTTTGAATGCTAGAATGAAATTTGATCCTAATTTTGCTACTTGACCTATCTTTGTTACTGATAAGGATTATGAATTCTCTATCGATCTTGAGTTAATTACTTTGGTTGAATCTGATCCTTTCCATGGTTATGAATTTGAAACTGTTGTGGCGCATCTTACTAAACTGAATGATATAGCCACCCTATTTATTCATGAGGAAAAAAATCGTTATTTTTATATCCTTCAGTTGTTTCCTTTCTCGTTAAAGGGTGATGCTAAGATATGGTTTAATTCTCCTGCTCCTAGTTGTGTGCGTAGCCCCCAGGATATGATATATCACTTCTCTGAAAAATATTTTCCTGTCCATAAGAAACAAGCTGCCTTGCAGGAAATATTTACTTTGTGAAAATTGAAGAAGAGAGTCTCCCACAAGCTTGGGGGAGGCTTCTCCAATTACTTTATGCTTTGCCTGATCATCCTCTCAAGAAAAATGAAATACTTGATATCTTTCATAATGGACTAACCGATGCTTCTAAGGACCACCTAGATAGTTGTGTTGGTTGTGATTTTAGGGAACGAATAGTTGAACAAGCTGAAATACTATTGAATAATATATTGAGCAATAATAATGATTGGACTATTCCTGAACCACCTCCGAAGCCAACATTATCAGTCCTGAAGATATGCAAGAGGCAAAGAAATCTATGAAAGAAAAAGGTATTAAAGCTGAAGATGTTAAGAATCTACCACCTATTGAAGAAATACATGGTCTTGATAACCCGACACAGGTAGTAGAGGTAAATCTCTTTGTAGATTTGATGAAAGCAATATTCCTTATAATAAGTTTGCTAGCCAATGCTTGGATGAATTTGCTAATTTTGTTGTTAAGCAAGAAAAATTTAATGCTTATGTTAGTAGACAATTGAAACATAATGCTTTCATGCTTGACCGCTTAGGTGATTATATGATTAGAACTATCAATGATCTTAAACTAATTAGTAAACATGCTTCCATGGTAACTACTCAAGTAGAACAAGTACTGAAGGCACATAATGATTTGCTTAATGAAAGGAATAGTAAGAACAATGATCATTCTATTAAAGTTGTGACTAGAGGTGGAAGAATGACTCGGGAACCTTTGTATCCTGAGGGCCATCCTAAGAGAATTGAACAAGATTATCAAAGGGGTAATATTGATGCACCTAGTCGTTCCAATAATAGGAGGAATAAGGATGATGATAGAACCTTGCATGCTGCTAGTGAACCTGTTATAGCTACACCTGAGAACCTAAATGATATTTCTGTTTCTGATGCCGAGACACAATCGGGTGATGAACCTGAGCCTAGTGATAATATTAATGATGATGTTCATGTTGATGATCAACCTAGTAATGATAATGATGTGGAGATTGAACCTGCTGTTGATCTTGATAACCCACATCCTAAGAAAAAACGATATGATAAAAGGGACTTTATTGCTAGAAAACATGGCAAAGAAAGAGAACCATGGGAATAGAAACCCATGCCTTTTCCTCCTAAACCATCCAAGAAAAAGGATGAACAGGATTTTGAGCGCTTTGTTGAAATGCTTAGACCTGTCTTTTTGCGGATGCGCTCGACCGATATTCTAAAAATGTCTCGTTATGCTAAGTATATGAAATATATTGTGACTAATAAAAGGAAGATACTGGAAGCTGAGATTTCCACCATGCTTGCTAATTATACTTTTAAGGGTGGAGTACCAAAGAAATTAGGAGATCCTCGAGTACCAACTATACCATGGTCTATTAAGGGGAATTATGTTAAAACTGCTTTATGTGATTTGGGAGCTGGTGTTAGTGTTATGCCTTTCTCTTTATATCGTAGACTTGATTTGAATAAGTTGACACCTACCGAAATCTCTTTGCAAATGGCTGATAAATCAAATGCTCTACCTATCGGTATTTGTGAGGATGTACCTCTCGTAGTTGCAAATGCTACTATCTTGACGGACTTTGTTATTCTTGATATTCCTGAGGACGACGGTATGTCAATCATCCTTGGTAGACCCTTTTTGTATACTGTAGGGGTTGTTATTGATTGCAACAAGGGCAATGTTACTTTTCATATTAATGGTAATGAGCATATGGGGTAATGAGCATATGGTACACTTTCCGAAGAAACTACCTCAAGTTCATAGTATCAACTCCATTGAAAATATTCAAACGATTATTATGGGAGACTTTGAGTTCCCTCTTCGTACTATCAAGAAGAAATATGATATACTTATTGTTGGGGATATACATATCCCCATTGAGGTAACTTAGTGTTATTCGAAAATTCCTCGATTTCATGTTATTCGAAAGAAGTTTATTAATAAGACTTGACCAACCTTATTGATGGATTCCTTTTGATGACCATGAGACGGATGAATTTTAAAAGCAACACTCCCTATACCCAACTTTTACTTTCTGTTAGTAAGTTTAAATTAAGTAAAAATGCTATTATTTTTCTGTTTTCTCAGTCTCCCGTCAAATAAAAAGTGGCCTGAAAATAAAAGTTCTTCAAACTTCCTGAAAATGGAGTATGATTTTTTCTGGAATATTTAAAAGTTTTTGGCACTAAGCACACTGCAGGGGGCTGCACCAGTGGGCCACAAGCCCACTAGGCGCGGCCACACCCCCTCGCCGTGCCTAGCAGGCTTGTGGGTCATGCGTGCCCCCCTGCACTTATTCCGGCACCCATTCACTTTATCTTCCTCCAGAAAAATCCTTTCATTGCTCAAACCCGTATTCTAGGCTATTTCACTGATGTTTTCGATCTCCTTGTTCAAAGCTTCATTCGCAAAACTATTTTGGGAGATTGCTCTTCGGTATGTGACTCCTCCAATGGCCCAATTAGTTTTTGTTCTAGTGCTTTATATATTGCAAATTTCTGCTGCTGAGGCGACCTTGTTCTTGAGCTTGCATGTCAAATTTGTATGGTCCCAAGTAGTTTTGATGCATGATATAGCCTCTAGGCACTTGTGGGGGTAGTTGCTATGATTTTTGTTGAGTTTTGTGCACCTTTATTTTGAGTCACTAATAATTTCAGAATTTTTCAGGAAAAGAAAAAAAATGTTGAGGAGGGTCTTTCAAGGAGGTTCATCGAGCAAGAAGGCATCGAGACTCGTGATACGTGAGCCCAACCTTGAACTACCAATGGAAGCTCAAGTATGACCTTGTGAATGGCCATCAGATCAGTTCATGAGTGACGCCGGTTTCAATGACGAATTTTATGCGTACACAAGTAATGCTGGCCCTAAGGAATTCGTGTCGGACAAGTGCAAGCAATACTATCAATTCACGAATTCTTTCATCCGGAGGTTTGAATTTTCACTCAATCATAATAAACCTTCCATCCTATTTGACCTTTATGACAAATCATTTACTTTGGATATAGAGGATTTTAATCATGCATGCAAAATTCCACAATGGGGTAGCTATAGTGATCCACACAGAACTAAATATAATGATTTTCTTGCTAGCATTACCATCGGAGAAACTAGAAATATTACACAGGATACCATGGGGAGCATTCACTTTCCTGCCATACATTATTTTTCTCTATTCATAGGTAGATGTATTAACGGTAAAGCTGAGCATAGCCACATTTTTGCAACCGATCTTAGTATTCTTAAGAGTGCAGTAATGGGTGAAAGGCGATATAACTTAGAAGCCATTATTGCTAGAAGGTTGCATAATAATGCTAAGGATGGAGATTTCTTTGGTGGTATTTATGCCACTCATTTAGCTAATTATCTTGGGGGTACCCATATGCGGAAATAATATTAAGTTACCACCTGCTTTTCTTGAATATTAGACTTTGGTACATTTTTAGTTTCTCAAAAGGAATGAACCATCTCCTCAGTACCGACTAATTTTTGACAGACAGCATGCTGTTCATGTTACCCTTCCTGCTCCTGCCTTCTTTAACTTTCAGGAAAAACAGTGATACATTATAACCAGAGAGGAGGCTGACGAGTACGAAAGGAGCACAGAATCAGCTCGCCTTCACGCTGCAGTCGTTCAGGTGGTAGCCACCGCAGCCCAGTACAACCCCAACTATGACTTCAGATATTATCAGGGCTAGTCATGGACATAGACCAACTTAGGCCAAAAGCCTAAGCTTGGGGTAGTACGTATTTCTCACCGACTTTGCATTCATGTTCACACACTCATCTTACTAGTCGGTGTTCATACTCTTTGATTGTACCATCCATGGTAGTTTATTCTCTTGTTTGGCTTTCTTCTTGTGTGTTTATTTAACTTTGAGAAAAATACAAAAAATAGTTCTAGCTTTATTTCCAGTTTTTTAGTTGTAGCACCAAAAAGAAAACCCAAAAATATTTTTCGTTCTTCTTTTACTTCTTGGGAGCTTTCCCGTGTAAATAATTTTTCTTGTTCTTGTTTTGATTTTTTTCTTTCTTTGGGTCATAAGGAGAAGACCACAATGAATTGTCGAGTGGCTCTCATATGCATTATTGCTTACCTATTAGAGAGCCCATGTTACCTTGTCTTCTCCTTTGAGTTATTGTTTGTATATTCCATCCTAGTCTAATGCACGTGCACTCTTATTATTATCCACACCATTCGGTCGTGCAAGTGAAAGGCAATAATGATGATAATTCATTAAAAGATTGAGACGGAGAAAAGCTGGTATGAACTCGACCTATCTTGCTTTTGTAAATATGATTATCTCATCATTCTGAATTCAGTTCACCATGGGTGAAACATATTTGCAATGAGGGTTAGATATTATAGTTTTCATTCCATGTTTAATTAGCTAAGAGTGGATAATGTTTGTTTTGGGTGCCAACATGCATATTAAAATGGTTGTGGTGTAGTATGATGGAGTGGTATCCTCCTATGAACGATTCAAGTGGCTCGACTTGGCACATGTTCATGCATGTAGTTGAAACAAAATCAACATAGCATCCACGATATTTATGTTCATAGTGATATATATTCTACTCATGCTTGCATTCAATGTTGGTTAATCTCAAAGCATGTTGATGAGTGTGTCGCTCTCTAGTTGGTCGCTCCCCAGTCTTTTGCTAACCTTCAATTGTACTAAGGGGGAATACTGCTTGTGCATCCAATCTCTCAAACCCAAAGTTGTTCCATATGAGTCCACCATACCTACCTATATGCGGTATTTACCTGCCGTTCCAAGTAAATTTGCATGTGCCAAACTCTAAACCTTCAAATAAACATTCTATTTTGTATACCCAAATCGCTCATGTGGCGACTGGGGGTCGTCAGTATCTTCCATGCTAGGTGGGTTATTCTCACGATATGTGTTGATTCATTATCGTTCACGAGAAAGTGGCTGGTAATCGGGACGCCCAGTTCCATGCTCGAATTAGAAAGCAAAATATAATTAAAAAAACCTCCCCCAGAACTGTGTTTATATGGACGGTACCCGTGGATTCGGCTCGCTATGGAGTGTGACTGATTGGTGGAGGGGGAGTAAAAACTTTATCATTCTGTTTGGGAACCGCCTATAATGTATCTAGCATGGAAGATATTGAAAACCTTTTTGTCGTTATGTGAGCAATGAAAGCATACCGCTCAAAAATCATTACTTATCTCCGTTTTGAAAACTCGAGCTTTGGCACCTCTGCAAATCAATGCTTCCCTCTGCGAAGGGCCTTTCCATTTACTTTATTGTTGAGTCATCATATTCTTATAAAAAGGAACCAGTGAGAGAGCACCACCATCATTTGTATGCTTTGCTGTTAATTGATATTGAGTATGAGCATGACTAGATCTCTTTTACCGTGAATTACCATGTCTAGTCAGTCCTTGTTCTTTAGAGGTGCTCTGCATTTATGTTTTTCGGTCTTAGAAAGGGCTAGCGGGATACCATTTTGTCATATTGTATCATGATTGTTTTGAAAAAGTGTTGTCATCCGAGAGTTATTATTATTGCTTGCCAGTTGTTTATGTCAATATATGAGTAAATGTGAGACCTAAATGTTATTGTGAACGTGGTCAGTCCATGATCTTTGCTGAAAATCTTAACATCACTTAGACGTATTTACAACAACAAGATCAAACAGAGTTTGTAAAAGTTTTTGTTTATCACTTTCAGTTTATCAACTAAATTGCTTGAGGACAAGCAATGGGTTAAGCTTGGGGGAGTAGATACGTCTCTATCGTATCCACTTTTCCAAACCCTTTTGCCCTTGTTTTGGACTATAATTTGCATGATTTGATTGGAACTAACCCGGACTGACGTGGTTTTCAGCAGAATTGTCTTGGTGTTATTTTCATGCAGAAATAAAAGTTCCCGGATCGTCCTGAAAATTGACGGAGAATATTTTTGGATTTAGTAAAAAATATTGGCGCAATAAGTAACCAGAGGGGGGCAACCTGTAGGCCACAAGCCTGCTAGGCGCGGCCACCCCCCTAGCCGCGCCTAGCAGGCTTGTCGGGCCCTCGTGGCTCCTCCGACCTCCTCTCTGGCTTCATATAATCCTATTTGCCGAGAAAAAACAGAGAGAAGAGTTCATCGCGTTTCACGATACGGAGCCGCCGCCACCTCCTGTTCTTCCTCAGGAGACTAGATCTGGAGTCCGTTTTGGGCTCCCGAGAGGGGAAATCGACGCCAGCGTCATCACCAACCATTGTTCATCACCAATTCCATGATGCTCTCCGCCGTTCGTGAGTAATCCCATCGTAGGCTTGCTGGACAGTGATGGGTTGGATGAGATTTATCATGTAATCGAGTTAGTTTTGTTAGGGTATGATCCCTAGTATCCACTATGTTCTGAGATTGATGTTGCTATGACTTTGTTATGCTTAATGCTTGTCACTAGGGCCCGAGTGCCATGATTTCTGCTCTGAACCTATTATGTTTTCATGAATATATCTATGTTCTTCATCCTATCTTGCAAGTTGTAGACACCTATTACGAGTTATGATCCGCATCCCCCAGGGTGACAATAACCGGGATTCTTTCCAGTGATTACCGTAGTTTGAGGAGTTCATGTATTCACTAAGTGCTAATGCTTTGGTATGGTTCTCTATTAAAAGGAGGGCTTAATATACCTTAGTTTCCATTAGGACCCCGCTGCCACGGAGGGTAGGACAAAAGATGTCATGCAAGTTCTTTTCCATAAGCACGTATGACTATATATGGAATACATGCCTACATTACATTGATGAATTGGAGCTAGTTCTGTGTCACCCTATGTTATAATTGTTGCATGATGAATTACATCCGGAATAATTATCCATCACCGATCCAATGCCTACGAGCTTTCCACATATTGATCCTTGCTAAGTTACTTCTCCGTTGCTACTATTACGATCACTACGAAACTGCTACTATTACTTTTGCTACCGTTACCATTACTTCCATACACTACAGGAATCAGGCAGTTTGCTGTCAACCATCCCCGACGATAAAGGCGTGCATCCCGGACGACAAAGCCTTTGCTGTCTGCCAGCAGACGGCCAACCGTCCGGCTGAATAAGCCACGGTAAAGGGTGCTTTGCCGTCTGCTGGCAGACGGCAAATACCTTTGATTCTTTGTCGTTCGCCAGCGGACGGCAAAGGGGCTGGACAGCACACGTGGCAACTTAGCTCTGTTAGGGGCTTAACGGCGTGCTTTGCCGTCAGCTGGCAGACGGCAAAGACCTGACGGCATCACACCTTTTTTTGCCAGCCTTGGTTGGTTCTTTGCCGTCCGCTGGCAGACGGGAAAGACCTTAGGTCTTTGCCGTCTGCCAGCGGACAGCAAAGAACCAACCTAGGCCAGCCCCAGGTTGCACAGGTAGCTGCCACGTGGCCACTTTGCCGTCTGCCAGCGGACGGCAAAGCTCTTTGTCGTCTGCTAGAAGACCGCAAAGTGGCTATATAGTCCCTGTTTTTCTTCTTAAAATCATTAAATTTGAAACATATATATCCAACAATATCACATATATATCCAACAATACAAGCATACCAACAATAAGTTGAAACAATCATATACCAACAATAAGTTACAACATATACACAAGTTTCCAACAACACACAATGGTTTACAACAACATATCCATACATACGTATCCAAAACAAGTTTACATAAACACAAAGGAAGCAGAAGTAGAAGAGTATAGTCCATCAATGCACTCTTCCTCATCTATAGCAAATCTGCAAAGTAGGAAAGATGATAGTTAGAAGAAGAAGAAGACTAGCTAGAAGAAAAAGAAGAAAAAGAAGAAGAAGAATTTATCTTCTCTTTATTTTTCTCCTCTCCTCTCCTCTTCTCCAAGGTAGTAATGCCATTTTGTAGCTAACTAAGCATATCAAGTCATTTTGGAGGGAAAAAATGCTACGTATAGGTCATTTTATAGCTATCCTAGGTAGAATATACCATTTTGGAGGTAAGTAAGGTTATTATGTATTTTTGAGAAAAATAAGCTAAGTATACGTCATTTTGGAGCTAAACCAAGGTTATTATGCCATTTTTTACCTAAGTGAGCATATTATGTCGTAAATGAACTAGCTAAGCTAATTATAGATCATTATTGAGCTATTCTAGGTAGCTATGCCATTTTGTACCTAAGTGAGCTAATTATGTCATAAATGAACTAGCTAAGCTAGCTATAGATCATTATTGAGCTATACTAGGTACTTATGCCATTTTCTAGCTAACTAAGCATATTAAGTCATTTTCGAGGAAAAAATGCTAAGTATATGTCATTTTATAGCTATCCTAGGTAGAATATACCATTTTCTAGCTAACTAAGCATATCAAGTCATTTTTGAGGAAAATAAGCTAAGTATAGGTCATTTTGGATCGAAGTAGGTAATTTCTTAATCTAAGTATGCATTTTTTTAATGAAAACACTTGGGAAAACTTACCATCAACACGGAGGTGAAGGACCGGTAGGGTTTGGGCTAGGGTGAGACGTAGAAGGATGGGTCGGGGTTGTGGCAGACGCAGAAGGATCGGTCGATGCTTGTCGGGAGGCACGCTGCACCAAAGATCATTTGCAATGTCTGCTTAGCATGATGCAACTCAAATGTGAGTACTAGTAACTAATGACCATTTAAATGAAACTCACCGTGGGTGCTATAGAAATATGGGGCATTGACGGAGGGGTCTGACCATTGTTCTGGCACACGGTCTGCACATTTTGTTTTCACGAGTCATTCATATTAGTTAGTGATGAAACGAACATTACGTGCATGATTTGGCTAATATGCAAGAGAAACTTACCACGAGGAGCTCGTATAGGGCCCGATGAGACGCGTCATTCCGGTTCCTCTCCTCCTCCAGCAGCCTAGCCGTCCTCTCCTCCTCTAGCAGCCTAGTCATCCTCTCCTCCATCTCCCTCTCCCTCTGTGCCGCCTACCTATTTGTCTCCGCCAGAAGCTCCTGGGCCCTAGCCTCAATGGCGAGCTCCATTGGTCGTGGACAAGGCCTTATCTTAGGATCAGAGCTCGTCTGGCACTTCTTGATCTTCAGGAGAGTTCTAGGACAACGTATCAGTCCATCCCCAATGGCTATCAAGCCATGGGGCCTCCCACCACAAGATATCATCATGAGATCTGGATCAAAAGGACTCTGGCTTGGGTTGAAGTCCTCCCCTTTCCTCGCCTTCCCCTCATATCTGTACCTCACGAGCTTGTTGTGGGAGGAGATGTTGCTGAAGCTCTCTAGAAGATCGAGGTCATCCTCATAGAATGCCTTGGCCTTCTTGTACGAGGCAGTATGGGCCATGGCATAGAGGTCGAATAGAGGTGGCACCTCCTTCTTGTTTTCTCGCGCCTAAAAGAGGTGAACAAAATATTAGTTTAGGGCTCAAGCTAGCGTGAAGAATGAAATTGCATGAATCATGAAGCAAACCACATACCCAGTTATCCCCGTACTCAAACAGGTTGGAGCTCCCTTGATGGTGTGGCACACCTCTCATTTGGGCACGCTTCTCCTTGGCCTTGTTGTGTTCGGCTAGCCATTCGGGAGAGCACTACTCATCCACCAATGCCTCCCAACAGTCCATCCTATCCGCACACCATCTCGGGGGCACCTAAGTTAGACAAGAGAAATTTCAGTGCTACGCCTACGAATCAAATCAAAGAAACTAAGTACAAGGCCTTAAGAATAGATAATTACCTTCATAAACTTCTCCTTACTCAGATAATTTTCGCCGCACTTCTTCTTGGCCCTCTTAATGTTACTCGAGGCGTAGTAGTCTCAAATAGCCTGCACCCGAGCCTCGTGCCGTAAGTTCTGAAGTAGGTGCTTGCACTTGGCTTCGAGAACAACAGCCGCTCTCGCCTCGTCTTCCTCAAGACACCTATAGAAGGTCTGCAATCAAATAAGACAACACATTAGACAGTGATTAGTACAATCACTAGGTGTTCTGGATTTTTAATTCTCTAAAGGAGAAATTACCCAAAAGCGATGGATCACAATGTCAGCCACCGTCTCGCACAAACACCATCGACCATCTCCTCCGGCGGGGCCGGGGCAGCCTTGTACAACTCCCAGGTCAGTGCTACCTGTCGAGCCTCACCCTCACCGGGCAACTGGACCATCCCCGGGAAGTGGTGCAAGAGAAGCACACCAAGGACCTGGTTGGGCCTGCGAACACCATGCTCGTATTTCCAACCCCTGCAGTATGACAAGGCCAACACATTAGATATTAATTTGAAGAAACATGAAGGCAAAAGGTTAAAAAAGAGTAAATGCACTTACTTCTCTACATTAGGCGCAATCAACCACCTCTGCTCGCGGGTCGTCGGCACGGGAGGCAACTTTGTACAACCACGCTGGTAGACCTTCTTGCCCTCCTCAACCAGCTCGCCCTCGCTATAGGTGTCCTCGGATAAGTAATTGTCCTCACCACCATCAGCATGGCCACTAGCCTCCGAAGTCACGTGGGACGAAGACTCTAGGACCCGAGTCTCCTGGGACGAAGACTCTGGGACCGGAGTCTCCTGGGACGAAGACTCTGGGACCGGAGTCTCCTGGGACGAAGGCTCGATGACCCGATGCTCGTCGACCCGAGGCTCGTGGACCGGAGTCCGAGATGGGTCCAAGTCAGACGGGTCCACCTGAGATGGAGCACTCCTGTGGTCACGAGAATCAGCTGGGGGTGGCGGCGAGGAAGGCGCAGTAGCCTTCCTACCTCTAGCACCTCTCTTCGTCTTCCCCCGACCTCTCCCGGTCGAAGAAGCAGCGCCCACCGGTGTCTGCATGCTGTGTACAAGCGCTCTCCGAAGTTGCTAGGGTGGAATAATAGCACCCCTCCCAGCACGCGTCGAGGAAGGAGGCTCAGAGCGCTCTCGACCCCCGCCCACCATCTGTCAACACCTGCAATGGCAAAGAGTGAACGAAATTAGTTCAACATAAAAAAATTGAATACCCAATAACATGAACTAGTTAATAATATATATGTACAAAATAATAATTGAATACCTCACATTACTAATATTATTCTTCATCGTCTATATATGCTCCGGGATCAATAAATGCATAATCATCATCACTATCAGTAATGACGTGCTCATCAGCATCATCAATAAATGCATCAACAAGTGGAAGGCCTCTATGTATTCGGTCAAGCATTGTGAGGTCATCCGCAGCAGTAACCTCTTCTTGTTCCGTCTCTTCTTGTTCCTGCTCAGGGGTGAAGTCGGGTTCACTGTCGGTGTCGACCTCAATGTTCTGGGGTGAAATAGAGCGGTTCTTGAAGCATTTTTTGGAAACACGTGTTTCTTGGAAGAATTCTCCTTCATATGTGTGTGGGTTAATGTGTGGTTCATTATCATCTTTATTGAGGGGAGGTGGTCTAAAATGTGGCGGCACATCATAAACGACATCCCAACCTTTCAAATTTGGATCCGTTTGGCAGGCCCACGGCAGATAGAAAACTTAGGTCGCCTGTTGAGCCGTAATATAGACATCAGCAACATCTAAATGGATGCTCTGTTTGATTTCGACTAGCCCTATATGTTCATGAGTCCTTCTAGTCTCCTTCGGCTGGAACCAATAACATTTGAAGACTACGATGTTTGGTGGGTTTTCACCAGAGAATGTAAGTTCATAAATTGCTTCAACTCTTCCATAATACTCGACCCCTCCTTTGCCGCCAGTGGAGACACAACAATTTGTAGAATTTCGGTCGGCCATAGATATCTCTTTGCCAAAAGTACGAAAGCGATACCCGTTGAAGTCGTATTTGTCAAATGAACGGACCTTAAAGTCAAAGCCATTAGCGACTTGTCTCAATTCAGAGTCCATAGACTCTGCATTAGCCAACAAGTTTAATACCAAAGGATTGTTGCATTAACTCCAAACTAGGCGAAGAAATGAAATCGTCTAATTAATGGAAATTACCGTTTGCTTCAACCAAGAGATGAAACCTGGATAGCCACCTCCATGCTTTGCCAGAAGCTCATACTCTTCGATGGAATCCTTCTGGATCACCGCACCATCCGAGAATTTGGCGACGTATCGACTGTATCACATATTCGGGAATAAGAGCATTTCAAAAGAATTAGAAATTGCGAAACAATGTACCGAGAACTTACTCGATGTACGGCCGCACTTCTGTTAGGTTGTTCAAGATGTACAACGAAATGGTCCACCATTCTTAGACATCCAACTTTATTGGTTTCGAAGCACCGGCTGGTGTGAGCTTCCCTTTGAATAGGCTGAGGTTGGATCGACCTTTTTCACGGTTGCCATCATTGTACTGACGCTTTGGATTATGCAAATGACGATTCTGGGCTATGTAGTGTGTTGTCACAAAGTTTGCCGCCTCCTCAATAATGAATGCCTTGGCCATCGATGTTTCAACTCTATGTTTATTTTTACATTTTGCTCGAAGCGTCTTCTGCATCCTCTCAGTTGAGAAGCACCAACGATTTTGCACGGGCCCTCAATCTTGCCTCGGTCGGGAGATGCAAAATCAAATGCTGCATTGGATTAAAGAAGCCCGGTGGAATGATCTTTTCTAACTTGCAGATCAACTCTGGCGCCAACTCTTCCAGTTCGTCAAGCACGTCACGCGAAAGTACTTTCACACAAAGAGCACGAAAGAAATAGCTCAGCTCTGCCAGTACTAGCCATTCATCCTCAGGGATAAAGCCATGCAACATCACCGACATTACGCGCTCAAGCCATATGTGCCAATCATGACTCTTGAGACCAAATATTTTCAATTTGTCAAGACTCGCTCCCCTCTTTAGATTCGCTGCATACCCATCGGGGAACATCAACTGCATTTTCACCCACAAGATCATTTCCCTCATAGCTGGCCTTCCAAGATTGAACCATGCCTTTGGCTTCCTCCAGTTCTTCTTTCCTTTCGGTTGTCGAATGTTTTGTAACGGTCTATCACATAGAGCCTCTTGGTTGACTCTAGCCTTAGGATTATCCTTCGACTTCCCCTCTACACGTCTCGGCAATAAGCAGAGAGGATGTGTACCCGTAGAACAACAGGGAGGCACTGACGAAATTCTGCGTCAGATCTAGAGCAAAGCATATGGGAAAACGAACCCAAACTACACATACTCGGGTTGTCCATGGATAACGTTGGACAATTCGAAAGAATCATGGTGTTATAAATATGCTAATGAATGCATATTTATAGATGTAACTCTTTCGAATAGGACACGCATAGTGGTCACGCATACTGATGATTGAAGACACCTATAGCTAGCAAGTTTCATCGTCACGAAGACCAGAACAGAGGAAATGAAGGGGGCAGGAGGAGATGTCATTTGTGCTCACCCACGAATGCAGGGGCGGAGCTCGTCGAACGCACGGGAAGGTCGTCGTACACCAGACCCTCGCAGCGACGAAAAAACTACACATTTAAATCCACCTGGTCAACATAAATATGATGTTTTGTATAACAAAATCGAAAAATATATGACCTAACTGATAATTCACAAATATATGACCCGTCGGCCTCTGGAAGGCCGAAGAGCACATTTTTGGGATCGGGGTGTCGGGGGTGTCGTGTTGGGGTCAGGGTGTTGGGGGTGTCGTGTCGGGGTAGGGGTGCTGTGTCAGGGTCTGGGGTGCCATGTTGGGGTGTCGGGGTGTCATGTTGGGGGTCGGGATGTCGGTGGTGTCGTGTTGGGGTAGGGGTGTTGTGTCGGGGTCGGGGGTGCCGTGTCGGGGTGTCGGGGTGTCGTGTTGGGTCAGGGTGTCGGGGGTGTCGTGTCGGGGTAGGGTGCTGTGTCAGGGTCTGGGGTGCCGTGTCAGGGTGTCGGGGTGTCGTGTCAGGGGTCGGTTGTCGGTGGTGCCATCGGCACCGACGCACCCCATCGCCGATCCTCGACCCAGTTACATCGGCGCCGACGCACCCCGTCGCCGATCCTCGACCCGGTTTTTATTTTTCCTTTTCTTCTTCTCCTCTTCTCCTCCTTTTCTTCTTCTTCTCCTTCTCCTCCTCCTCCTCTTCTTCTTCTTATTCTCCTTCTTTTTCTTCTTTTCTCCTCCTCCTCCTCCTCCTCCGTTTCTTCTTCTTTTTCTTCTTCTCCTTCCTCTCCTTCTTCTTCATTTCCTCTCCTCCTCCTCCTAACTAACTAACTAACTTACTAACTTAACAGAAAAAACTAACTAACTAACTTGTTTTTTTCTAACCTAATGAACTGAACTAACCTAATTAAACGTAAATCTAAAAAAACAGAAAAATCTAAAAAAAGAAAAAAAAGAAGAAAAAAACTAAAGGTAATTAAACTCACCAGTGGGGGTCGGGGCGGCGGCGGGGTGCGGCAGCGGCGGTGTGTCGGTGTCGGCGGGTGGGGCAACTTGGTCGGGGCCGGTGGAGGGGGCAAGGGAGGGGCGGCGTCGCCGCAGGGGAGGAGGTGGGGCAGGGCCGGTGGAGGATGCTGGGCAGGGGAGGGGGCGGGCGCGGGGCCGGTGAAGGAGGCCGGGGCAGGGGAGGGTGCAGGGCGGGGCCGACGGAGGAGGCCGCCGGGGCAGGGGAGGGGGCAGGGCGGTGGCGGTGGGGGTCGGGGTGGCGGCGGGGGGGGGGGAGGTGACAGAGCGGCGGGGCGTTGGTGGCGGCGGGCGACGGGCCGGAGCGGCGTGGGGTCGGGGCAGCGGCGGGGTGGCAGTCGGGGCGGCGGCGGCAGGGTGCGATCGGGGAGGGAGAGAGAGAGACAGAGAGAGAGAAGAGAGGAGGGGGTAACAGACCGTTAGATAGGAATTTCTTTGCCGTCCGCTAGCGGACGACAAAGAGGTGGGGTGGGCCGTTGCACTAACCTGGCCTCCACTGGGCCCCACCCCTCCTCTTTGCGGCCCGCCAGCAGACGACAAAGAACTTGCTGATGGCAAAGCCAACCTTTGCCGTCCGTTTTCTGCTAGCTGATGGCAAAGCCACTATTTGCCGTCCACTAGCAGATGGCAAAGATGTGGCAGACGGAAAATCTTCTGATTCCAGTAGTGATACTACTTTGCTGCAGATTTAAGTCTTTCAAGTGTGGTTGAATTGACAACTCAGCTACGAATAGTCGAGAATATTCTTTAGCTACCCTTGTGTCGAATCAATAAATTTGGGTTGAATACTCTACCCTCGAAAACGGTTGCGATCCCCTATACTTGTGAGTTATCACTTGGTTCTTGTACTGTTTTGATAACCTTGATTTCATAAATGAGGGAAATACTTACCGTAGTTGTGCTGCATCATCCCTTCCTCTTTGGGAAATACCGACGCGGTCTCAAGCCACGTCAAAGGAGTTTCTGGCGCCGTTGGTGGGGAGACATCATCCACATCTATCAGGTTCCTAATCACAAATCTCATCTCCTTGCAATTCACATTATTTCTCATTTTCCTCTCGTTTTCATCACCCCCACTTCACAAAAAAATCCATTTTATTCGCCCTCTTTTTCGTTTGCATTTTTCTCGTCAGATCTCTTATTTGCTTGCCATCTTGTTCGCGTAGTCATGATGAATCAAGAAAATACCAAATTGTGTGATTTTTCCAATACCAATAATAATGATTTATTAGTACTCCGATTGCTCGTCCCGCTACTAGTGCGGAGTCTTGTGATATTAATGCTTCCTTGTTGAATCTTGTCATGAAAGATCAATTTTCTAGTACTCCTAATGAGGATGTCGCGCCCCATCTAAACACATTCGTAGAATTGTGTGATATGCAAAATAAAAATATGTGGACAATGATATAGTGAGGTTAAAATTATTTCCTTTCTCCTTGCAGGATCGTGTAGAAATTTGGTTTTCTTCTTTGCCTCGCAATAGTATCGATTCTTGGGATAAGTGCAAGGATGCTTTTATTACTAAGTATTTTCCGCGTGCGGGAATTATTTCCATTAGAACTCAAATCATCAATTTTAAGCAACTTGAGCATGAACATGTTGCACAATCTTGAGAAATAATGAAAATTATGCTAAGAAATTGTCCTACTGATGGTTTAAATCTTTGGATGATCATACAATTTTTTATGAAGGATTGAGTTCTGTCTCAAGAAATCTTTTAGATTCCGCCGCATGTGGTATTTTTATGGAAATTAATTTGTGTGAAGCTACTAAATTGCTAGATAATATTATGGCAAATTATTCACAATGGCATACTGAAAGAGCACCTACTAGTAAAAAAGTTAATTCGGTTGAAGAAATTTACTACTTTGAGTGACAAAGTTGATGCTCTTATGAAGTTGGTTGCTAGTAAAAATGCTCCTATTGATCTAAGTGATGTGCCTTTGTCTACTTTGATTGAGCAAAATAGTAATTCCGTAGATGTGAATTTCATCTCGTGAAACAATTTTAATAATGATGCTTATAGAGGTGATGTGAATTTCATCTCGCGAAACAATTTTTAATAACAATGCTTAGAGAGGTAATTTTAATCCTAGAACTTTTCCTGGAAATTCCTCTAATAATTATGGTAATTACTATGGTAACTCTTCTTATAATAAGAATAGGAACCCCTCTGATCTTCACAGTAATATTAAAGAATTTATCAATGCTCAAAAAGTTTTCAATACTACGATAGAAAAAAGTTGATTAAGATTGATGATATGTCTAGAAGCATTGATAGAATTTCCCATGATGTAGAAAATTTCAAGTTGAACACTTTTCCACCCAAGATTAAGGAATCAATTAAAGATTTATATGTTTCTATGGATGAAAGTAAGAAAAGAATCGCTATGCTTAGAGCTAAAAGAGAATTTTTAGAAAAGGTGTTTTCTTGTTATTGCCTTCATAAAAATGATGAAGATCTTAAAATGATTGGTGTTTCTTCTATTTATTCCTTGTTTAGTAATATTAAAATTGATGATAAAGGTACTGAAGAATATTCAACTTTAGCTAGAAGGTGTCCCCATGATTTGGAGGGTGAAAATCTTGATGAAAGTGGGTTTCCAGAGCTCAAAACTTTAACTAGTGATGTGCCCATTATTTTGAATTACAAAGAAATTAATTATGATAGTTGCTCTTTGATTGAATGTATTTCTTTTTTGCAATCCATGATAAATTCACCCCATGTTTATGAACAAAATAAAGCTTTTACTAAATATATTGTTGATGCCATGATGAAATCTTTAGAAGAAAAAATAGAGTTAGAGATTTCAATTCCTAGAAAATTATGTGATGAGTGGTAACCTACCTTTAAAGTCAAGATTAAAAATTATGAGTGCTTTGCTTTATGTGATTTTGAAAGTGCGTTATATCGACTAGAGGGGGGTGAATAGGCAATTTTTACAAATTCACCAATTGAGGAATTTCAACTTCAGGAATTTGAAATGTGATGAATAACTAGCAGCAGAATAAGTACTCAAGTGCATGTGAAACATAGTCACAACATTGTCATCATGATGAAATAAAACATGCACGGATTATAGGTAGCGTGATATAGGATAAGCAGGTGAGGAACAAGGTAACTTGAAGAATTTGAGGTGAGGAAATTGTGGAAGTCTTCAGTCAAATTCTTCAAACAATAATGATCAATTTCATCAACAAGTATACGAGGAATAGAGGGGTTGAGTAAATAGAACCAGGTAGCTCAATGAAGACAATGATTTGATGGCCCAGCTCCAACTGTTGTGACAGTCGTACGTCTGGTTTGGAGCGGCCTGGTATTTAAACCAGAGGACCCACAGTCCTTACCGTATTCTCCTTGAGATAAGGTCACAAAGTCCTCGCCAGACACTCGTGGTAAGTCTTTAGGGCAGACTTCCAAAACCCTCACAAACCGGTCACCCAGCAATCCATAATTGAATGCTGGATGCTCTAGACCAAGGTCACTCCGTGATCCCCAATTGACTGTGGGATGCAGTAGACCATGCTACCTAACCGTCTGGAGGATACACAGTCCTCAAAGGTAACAAGCGTCGGTTCCACACAGGAACAATCTCTTCAGTGATGCTCAATCACTTTGGGTTTGGTGGTTTGGATTTGTTTTTTCCTCACTGATGATTTTCTCTCAAAGTCCTTGGAGGATGGGTTGCTCTCAAATGACAAGTGTCAGTTCTCTCTCAGAGCAGCCAACCAACTAGTGGTTGTGGGGGGTGGCTGTTTATAGCCAGGGTGCAACCTGACATGATAAGACATAAATGCCCCCAATGATATAACCGTTATGTCGATAAGATGATTGGGGACAGTTGGCGCTAAGCACAACAACGGCCAGAATTTCGAACTATGAAAGTCCTCAGGCTTATCATGTTCCTCACTTGTAGGCAATTCGCACTAGAAAAATCCTAACTCCTTAGTGAGACCAATTTCCTCATAGATAAGAAGAACATTGTCTCTGTCACTGAAGAACTTGACTGAACTGTAAGAGATTTCCAAAAGGCTTCACTCGAAGTATTGGATATGTCGGGGATATACCCCGCGATATGACCCGGCCTGGCGACTCATAGGAGACCCGGTCAAGACATGGCGTTTTATTGATGACCCGGTAGGCGGATCGCATGACGACCATGCCCAAGACCCGACATGCAAGCCGGCGCTAGGCGACTCACAATAGAAGGCTCAAAGAGAGAGACTCCTTCACATAGGAAACAAGACCCGGATTAAGATACATGAAAGACTAGTCCTAGTCCTACTGGGAGTAGGACTCTACATGTAAACATACCCTCTCCACTTATATAAGGAGGGGTAAGGTGCCCCTAGAGGGATAAGTTTTAGACAGAAAAATCATTAGAGATAGACAGATTAGAGGCTCTCCAGATTAAAGGTAGCAAAACAACACCCTTGTAACCGAGAGATCTTCATCATCATCAATACCAGACAAGCAGGACGTAGGCTTTTACCTCCACCGGAGGGGCCGAACTTGGGTAAATCTGCGTCTGTCGATTCCGACCAACCCCTCTCAAGCCGCCACATAGTTGCGACCCCCCCGAACCTAAGTCTGTTCACCCGGACAACTACTGTGACAAATTCATGACACTTGGAAATTTTGAGTTGAGGATTCTGAGTTGAGCATCAGTTGGAAATTTTCCTTAGTATTACCTTGGTCCCCTTTAATAGTACGTTGTTTCCTATGACTCAAAGAAAGGAAATGAAACTACAAAAACAAAAGTCTTCACGCTTCATAGTCCTTGTTCATATCTTCAAGGTCACACCAACTTCTTGAATTTCAAAGTCTTCAGGGAATACCAAATTCTTCACCAAAGTCTTCAGTTGAAGACATACATTTTTAACGGTCATTAATTTCCGAACATATCAAACTCCTCATTGACTTATAGAGCATGTGTACACTCATAAACACATTAGTTCCTTAACCTATAAGTCTTCAATACACCAAAATCACTAAGGGGCACTAGATGCACTTACAATCTCCCCCTTTTTGGTGATTGATGATAAATAGGTTAAGTTTTCAACGAGGATAAAAATATGGAATATAAGTACTGAGTTTGAGGAATTTGATTGCAAGATATAGAAGAACTCCCCCTGATGAGGAATTTGCTTTGGACTGCAAATGCACATGGCAGGTTAAAAACATGGAGAACTCCCCCTATATCTTGTAATTCATACACGCATTTAACATATGATATGAAGAATTTGAAATGCATGATGAAAATGGTGTCTGACAAAATTTAGCATGCATGAATTAAGGTACCTTAGGAAATAAGCATGCGGAAAGCAGTTCAAAAGAGTCAGACCAGCATCAAACTTAAGTTTACAACTCAATCAACAAAAGCTTCAGAAGAGAGAGAGTTGTAACTTAAACAAAAATAGCCCATATATAGAGACCCGCTTGAAGACTAACTCAAATTTTCTGCCCCTTTGTCATCGACTACCAAAAGGGACGAAAAAGTGAGGACTAACGCTCCTTGAAGAATTTCATCTTATTGGTGAGGAAGGAGCGCCAGCGTTGTCGGGGTCGTTTGTCGATGCAGGGCCTGCCGCAGTGTCGTCAATGTTCTCAGCTTCATCCGTCTCACGCGATGAAGAATATGGACTTGTAACCAGCCGAAGAACTTCAACCTTCTTGAATTTCTTCTGAGGAGGATGAGACCAGTCAAAGTTTTGCTAAAAATCCATGTCCTTGAGTTCCTTAGGAGTCTTGAGATGTGCGAGAATGGCCCATGCGTGATCGAAGATTTCATGCACATAGTAGAGGTTTTTCCTCAGAGAGTTCTGCGTCACAGTCATGTTTCGAAGAATTGCAGCAAACTGACACTTTACCCATTTGTGATTGCGATCAAACTTCTGATGAAGACTTATGAGAAGCTCACGATCAGTCATCACACGAGGGGTAGACTCTTGAGGCTTTTGTGCTGAGGCTTTTGCAGCAGAGTCTTGGGTAGCAGTGTCATCATTGGTGGAGTAAGATGCAGCTTTGCGAAACTGACCATCCAATGGACAGGTACATTCATCAATGACAGTTTTGCCTTTTCCTTCAACTGGGGCAATTGTGTTCTTGGTGACTTCAATCGGAGGTAGGAAGCCGAAGTGATTTTGGAACTCAGCCTTGAAGGGAATTGAAGACCTTGATCTGATGAATTTCATGATCTAGGGAGCATAAGGCTTCAATTCAAAAGGGGTTAATGCTGCATTGGCCAATGTCCTCATGAAGAAATCATGGTAGTTGATGGGAATCCCATGAATGATGTTGAATAGCATGTTTTTCATGACTCCCTCCACTTCTTCTTCTTCAGAGTTGTGACCCTTCTGAGGACAAAGGGTGAACAATCATGGGCACATAGAGCAAGTCCTTCACAAGGAAGGTGATACTTTGAGGTTTGCCAAGATCCAGTGGTTTCATCGGCACTTGCATCATATGGTCGGGCAGAGAAGGTTCATCAAACAGGCAGTGGACTTCTTCTGAAGGAATTGGAACTGGGACTGACCGAAGCAATTCGGAGGCTGGTGCAGCGTAATGAGTTGATCTAGTCATCCAATCCAAGACCCATGAGTTGATTTCAGAAGCATCACATGTGATGTGCAGAGTGGCATAGAATTGAAGAATTAGCTCTTCATTCCAATCGCAGATATCCACGCAGAACGGAAGAATTCCTGCATCGCGAAGAATTGGGAGCACAGGTGTGAAGGATGGAATTGTTTCCATATCCGCATGAGGAATTTGATGGTGCTCGAAGACTTTCTTCTTGTCAATCAGTACTGATGCATAATAGTTCATCTGCGTAGGAGTCCAGAATCTGGTGCGACCGGCCCTAGCTGAGTCATATGGAGTGGGTCCAATGAAGAAAATGTGCTCATTGAAGAAATTGGTCTTGATGAATTTGTGGCGCTTTGAGCCTTTGAATGGCATCCTTGGCTTCGGCTGAAGGTTTGGCTTGAAGCAGCCCACAATCTCTTTAGGCATTTGAGGAATTTCTTTAGACTAAGGAATTTGCTCTACAGGTTCCTAAGTGGTAGTTGGAGCAACAATTTCCTCAGCTGACGCGGCTGGAATTTCTTCAGTGGCAGTTGCGGCCAAGTCATCAGATCATGTATGAATTTCTTCAGTTCGGGCTGGGGACTGAGGAATCTGTGACAGAGGAGTGGTCATTGGGGAATTTGGGTGTGCAGCTTCCCAATATTCATCATTGATGATAGGGGTTGTATTGCCAATGTCCACGTTCTCATCAATTTCTTCAACATCGGCCACTTCAGCAGTCAACTGAGGCAGGGGCGGTGATACCTTTGGAGTTGAAGCATTTGCTTCCACTTCAATTTCTTCATCAATCTACTCTGAGGTAGCAGCGGATTGATCCTTTTCTTCTTGAACATCATTTGGGATGACATAGTCAACACCAAATGGCACTATTGCATTAGCTGGCATGGAGCTGATAGGCGTTGCATCAAACGGTTTTGTTGAAGAACTTGGCAGTGTCTTCAATTTCTTCACTGCCGAGGAATCTATCATTGATGCCTTTCTCTTTAGTGCCTTCTTCTCCGTAGCCTTGGTCTTCTTCGCTTCTGATGCAGAAGGAAGGTTGCTTCACCCTTGATGATTTAGCTGTTTCAGTAGAGGGTGAAGGAGGTGCATTTTCTTCAGGTACGACTCATGCAGTCGCCCTTATGGTATCAATTTCCTTAGGCGAAGCAAAAACTTCAGTTGGCTTGTCAGTTTCTTCAGGCACAACAGTGGAGGTTGCCTTGGTATCTTCTTCAACAACCTGAGTTTCTTTAGCTGCGGGAGCAGTTTCATCAGCAGGCTGAGAAGATTCTTCGGCCTGAGGAATTTGTGGTTGCAATCGTGATGCAACCCTTGAGTTATGGTCTTTGATGGTTTTATCAGCCACTTTGACAAAATGAACTTTGGCACCTTGCCAATCAACATAGTATCTGTAGAATTCATCATTGCGGTTTTTGATTTCAGACTGCATCTTCACAAGTTCCTTAGGAGAAAGCCTCGGAACATTGTTCTTCAAGTAGTGCTCTTTCTTGTACTAAGCCTTCTTGGTTTGTGTGGCCTTCTCATATTTCCACTTTTCTTCAGCTATGAAGGCAATGAGGACATGATCTGGACCAGGAGGCAGTTTCAAATCATCAATTGGCATGTTGGGATCCTTGTGCAAGATGTCAATGAAGTTTAGCACCATTTTAGGATCCAACCATTGAGGAATTTGAGTGCCCTTTGCTTGGGCCACTCGTTCTTGCTTGTTTCTGATGATGGCCTCAAGTTCCTCATCATCAGATTCATCTGAAGAATATGGTGGTATTTTAAACACCACTTTCTTCGGTTGAGGACTTGGTCGAGTACCTCGTCCAGGAGTAGCTTTCATATTCATCAGAGAGGCACTGGTTGAGTAATGTGCTTGGTCTGAAGAACTTGCTCATGCCCCTGGAGCAATTGAGAATCCCTCTGTCCTCTGACATTATGCAAGGTGCACAGGAGTTGAGGACTTAGCAGCAGCAGTAGAGGACTGAGCAGCCACTGAACCAGCGGCTGAGGCCTTTGAAGGCTTTGCTTGAGGAATCTACTATGATGATTTTGAAGTTGAAGACTTTCACTTCACAGCATATTTCTTAACCATAGTTTTCTTCGGAGCACTAGCAGAGGCTCCGGCAGTGGCAGCAATAGCTGAGTCTTCGTTGAATTTCTTCATACCTCTTTTGCTTTCTTCGCCAACTTGGCTTGCTGTCTTTCCCATTCATGAGGAAAGTCATCACCAATCTTAAGACTTGTGGGATCAGCAATATGGTTCGGAGCCAAGGGTGGCCTGTTGCAAGGGGGTTTGTACAATCGAAAGTAGGTCTAGAGGGGGGTGATTAGACTACTTGACCAAATAAAAATATGCTTTTTCCCAATTTTAGTTCTTGGCAGATTTTAGCATTCATAGTATGTCAAGTACACCCTACACATGCATGTCTAAGAGTATATCAGCGGAAAGTAACAATAAGCATGAGTAAAAGGATATGGTGGGAAGATCAAACACAATTGTAGATACGATGATTTTTCCCGTGGTTCCGATACGTGGTGCTATCGTATATACACGTTCATGGAGTCTTCAACTCACGAAGGGTAACGGTCGCGAGAGTCCATGGATGGCTCTACCCACGGAGGGTTCCACGAAGAAGCAAACTTGACTATACCATGACGGCCTACGTCCACGGAGGACTAGCCTTACTCGGGGTAGATCTTCACGAAGTAGGCGATCTCCTCACCCTTACAAACTTCTTGGTTCGCTCCACAACACAAACTAGGAGGCTCCCAAGCGACACCTAACCAATCTAGGAGGCACCACCCTCCAAAAGGTAATAGGCTCGGTAATGATGATGAACTCCTTGCTCTTGTGCTTCAAAATCATAGACTCCTCAACACACAACCGCTCTCTCATAGATTTGGCTTGGTAGAAGAGATGGGATTGGTCAAAAGAAACTTGGGGAGGCTACAAATCAAGATCCATATGGTTGGAGTGGAAGATCTTGACCTCAACACAAGGGTAGGTGGCTCTCTCTCAGAAAACTGAGTAGGATTCGTATGGAATAGTTCTGAGTGCTTCTCTTTCAAGTAGGTAGTGGTGGAGGGGTATATAGGCATCCCGAACAATCCAACCGTTACACACAAAATGACCAACTCGGTGACACCGATGGGTAAATCTTGGTGGTACCGAAGTGACCAAAAGGTGGCAAGTTTTGAATCTCGGTGAGACCGATATAGGAATCTCGGTTGCACCGACAAGGAGACCAACGGTCAGATTTGCCAAACTCGGTGATGCCGATTCACAATTTTCGGACGGACCGAAAATGTAAACTTGCGTAACAGAAACTTGGCAACCCAACTCAGTGGCATCGAGAGCAGTGTCGGCTGCACTGAAGTGTTAGGGTTTGGCTGAGTCTGTCTAGGGTTTGGAATCGGTGGCACCAGGATAGGAATGTTGGTTGCATCGATTTTGCATATTTCGCTTTGGACAGACTTTGGTGGGAGATTTTGTGGATGTTTTGCTGACTATCACTTGTGCATGTTTGAGCATATTGTTCACCAACAAAACTTTACCCCTTTTTAATAGTATTGGCTTTCCTATGGACTCAAAGTGATTTGTCACAAATGTAAAATGTAGATTCCTCTTGCTTGAAGCTTGGCCAACCTATTTCCTTGCATCCTGGGGTAGTTCGACAATCTCTACAATCCTTTTGCCATCCATATCATTGAACTTTTCTTGAAATATACTTGGTGGAAACATTAGTTCAATGACTCATATGTTGTTATTAATTACCAAAACCACCAAGGGAGCAAATGTGCTTTCAATCTCCCCCTTTTTGGTAATTGATGACAACATATAGATCAAAGCGTCGACAAAGATATAATCAATGAATATAATCATGTCTTCGAGAAGTATGTGAAAAGCAAGAGCTCTCCCTAAATTTGTGCATTATTTTTAAATTTGCGTTTGAATGAAAATTAACAATTGATTAGGTACATGGGTCACTTCTTACATGTCACAATCAACCAAAGATGGAATGAGCATCATCAACAATTGGTGGTGTGCGAGAGTAAATGGAATGAGCATCATAGCATAACGAAATCAACCAAAGATGAATGATGATCACATGAGCATTAAGATGATAGGAAATAGTGGCATCACACATTAAAGCGTATGATCAAACATCTTCAAACGTATATGACAAGCAACCAAAAGTGTATCTCAGCAACCAAAAGCCATTTTTTGAAAACAAGCAACAAAACAACAAATGCTCTCTCACTCAAAGCCTAAAGATCTATATACACTTCTCCCCCTTTGGCAACAAGTTACCAAAAAGTTCAAAGGCATACATCTAAGCATTCTTGGGCTGATCTCCTCCGGTTGTTGATGAAGGAGTCGAGAGAACAGCGTCGGCGAAGATCTCTGCAAATGTCGTGGATGGAGCTGGAGTGGACACTCGAGGAACTGGAGCTGATGTAGCAGGAGTTGTGCTGACAGTAGCAGGAGTTGATGAAGAGGGCTACAAGTTTGATGTAGGCACTATGGCTGATCTAGCCTGAGTAGTGAACTATGTGCTTGGCCTAAGAGGTGATCCATCCTCATGATCATCATCATCATCATCATCTGAAGAAGTAGAAGAGACACGAGGGATGTGCACTGAGTCATCTTCCTTCTGAAGCTCTATAACTGTCTTTGTCACCTTGTCCACCTTATCATTTAGAGTCTTGATCGTTGTCTCAAAGATCCTCACAAGACTGTTATGGTTCTCCAGAATCCCCTTGATATCCTTCTACATACTCTAGACTGTTGAGATCAGAACATCCATTTGCTCGTTTCTGGATCTGGGGGCTTGAGCGCTAGCGGCTCGAACTGCTTCTTCCTCTGCCTGTGTTGTAGCAGATGTGGGATGATCTGGGTCCATCACCACCACATTATCCTCAAGTTCTGGTTGTAGGGGAAGATGTGGACGATCTAGAGCAAATATGTGCTTCTCCAACTAAGAGTTGATAAGCAACTAGATGTAGGGTGCATAGCAGCAAGAGCGCTTCTGATCAGCAGCAACCCTCTTGATTGTCTCAACAATCAAATCCATGACTCTAATCCTGGTATGACCGTCAAGGTGTACCAACATGTTGATGGAGTAGCCTCGGATCATCTTGTCATCTCTTGACTTGGGCATCAAAGTATGCCTCAGAATAGTGTTCATGGTACGGAGGCCTGCTTGCAGATAGTAGATCGATCCTAGCTTGTGTTATTGCACTTTCTCTGCAGTGATAGGAGTATACATATCCTTCATGGCATTGTACTTGCCTTGGATTCTGAGTATACATCCAGATCACCATGCTGAACATCTGGAACTCCTAGAAGTGCCCACTCCTCAACAGTAGATTCATACCTTGCTCCTTCAGTCATCCAAACAATTCTACCATCTTCGTAGAAATGTGCAGTGGAGTAGAATTGCATGATCATCTCATCGTTCCATGCAGTAAGCTCTCTGCCAATGATTTTATCCAGACCTATACAGTGGAAATTATCTTGGACACTTGGAAAGTAGTCCTCATTCTCCTTGATAAATTTCCAATCAACATATCTCATATCACTAACAGTTGGGCTCTTGTCAAGCAGCACTGTCTCATAAAAGTCCTGTTGCTCTCTGGTGTAGAACCTGTAGTCAACAACAGTTTTCCTCCTATGAGCATAAGGATCTATAGCTCTCCAAGATATCAATCTTGATTCTTTCCTCTTCTTCATGTCCTTAGCAACTAAGTGGCTGACATCATGTACTGGAACATGTGGTCTGAGCTTCATCAATGTAGTCAAGTCATCATCATCTTCACATCTGGAGGCAGTTCCTTTGTTCTTCTTAGAAGCTGGAATGTCTCTGGTAGTCCTCTTGGACTTCTGTGCAGCAACCTTCTTGGATGTAGGCTTGGTGCTCTTAGAAGTGCCAGTCTTTGGCATAGCATCAGCCATAAGATTCTTGGCCTTCTTCTTGGGAGGGGCCTTTGCAGCTAGCTCATCCTCCTCTTCCTCAGCAGCAGCACCAGCAACCTCCTCTGGATCCTCATACATGGAGGTAGGCCTGCCTATCACATGAACAATCCTTTTCCTGGCTTTCTTCTCCCCTGTCTTCTTAGGCATAGACTTCCTTGGGGGATCAACAGACATTGTGGCCCTAGCACTCTCATGTGCTTTCATAGTCTCACAGCTGGCATGGACCTTGCTGATAACTCTTTTGGAACAAATAGCTTCAGTTGGTGTTTTCTTAGCAGCCTTTTCTTTCTTCTTGGCAAGAATCTCCTCAGGGATAAAGTCTGAATCTTCCTGGTCCTGGTGGCAGCCTTGGGCAACCAGTGGGAACTGGGGGTTCCTGGATCTGAAAATGAACTAGGCTTTGGGCTTGTGCCTGAACTCATGTCAACTCCCTGCTTTGGCAAATTCTTACTGTCCTCACCGTTTGACATACTAACCCTGTGAATAGAGTATAGAAGAGCAAAAGTAGATGAGTCATCACGAAATGAGGCTGGATTTTTGGAAGTTTGAACAATAGATTTTCAAGGTTTTTGCATTCTGTCAAATAAATATCGGTATAGCCGAAACAACATTTTTGGTGGTGCCGAGACAGACTGTCTCTCTTAACAGAATCTTGGCACTCTTCTCGGTCAGACCGAAAAGAGGTACTCGGTTCCACCGAGTCAGCTCTCAGCATCACAGAAGTTCACATCGGTGAGACCGATATGTTTATTTCAGTTCCACCGAAATTTATCTGGCAAACGGCAAAACCCTAGAAAATTCATCATTCGCTAGACTATGGAGGTTTCATGTGGATGGGAATACATGCAAGGAGTGGTTTATAGATAAACTTCAATCCAATGTGCAAGAATCGGACGAGGAGCATAAAGGAGATCGAATCCGTACCCTAGCTTGGAGCGGATCCTTTACGGCGGCGACGATGGAGAGGATTTCGTCGACGACGACGATTCCCAGCGGCAGAGGAGCGTAGCGAGACAAGGGCGATGACCAGGGGTTTCGTAGGTGGCAGCTTAGGGTTTTGGGGCGTGACAATTGAGATTGAATTTCAAAGTGTCAGGGTCCACAGCTTTTATACCAACCACTGTCGGTGGCACCGATTCTAACTTTTTGGTGTCACCGAGTTCCTCAACTGTCAGTTGACAGGGAAACTCGGTGTAACCAAGAAGATGGAATCGGTGGTACCGAGATTGAAAACCAGATCAACCCTAGGCATTCAGTGAGACCGAGATTTTGTGGTTGGCTCCACCGAGATGCACTTGGGAGGTTTTAATGGTCAGTCCCTGTCGATACGGAACTCCAAGTGCTCCACACACAGAGGGATCAAAAAGCACTTGTTCAAATTTTGTGATGCAACATGAATAGAGTATGAGGTGAGAAATCATAGATAACTAAAGAAGTGATCATAGGCATTCTTGTATATCCAATTGGCAAAAGATAAATAAAAACCCAAATAGCAACAATTGGATATCCTTGAATGAGAAAATAAATGCAGACCAACATGCTCACACAATAAGATGTCACATGAAATCATGGCAAACATGCACAAACACTCTAGCATATAACAAGAACTTGGGCGATGACGAGGTCATCTATATATGAGTATTTGACTTAGGAGCCAAGTAAGAGTACTTAATCATAGGTCATACTCATCATTTAAGCAGAAGTTGGGTTACCAGTTTTTCATAAAGCATTGAATGTTGTCACATACTAAGAGATTCTTTGACTCAAGTCTTAGAGTAAAGCTCCCCCTTGATGTGACATCCACCCATAATAGGGATAAACTAACCTTGGGTTTTTGTCGATGAAGACTTCATGTTGGTGAGGTAGTGGTGGATGCTCAAGGTTGATGAATATCACCAAGAGTTGGGAGCATCCTTGTTGTTTCCTTGCTCTTCTCACCTACATGGGTTAGTCCCAACACACAAGAGACAAATACAAGGATATCTATGGACATGGAGTGCAAAGCATGTGTGATGATGTCCATTTTTGTTGTTGATTACCTTGTCCATTGCTTACCTTTGAGGGAATGTGTGACTCCTTGATCTATTGCATAGGGTTGATGTTGATTGCAAATAGATCTTGCCAATAATATATGTGAGTGAATTTCATTGGCGGAGTCACGCCTCAAGCACTCTCTAGTTCTTCTTCTTGGGAACCCACATCAAGTTGATCGGGATCCTTGGTGTTGAAGTAGCACTTATAGAAGTTGAGCTTGTAGTAGCCTTGGGAACCCACTTCACCATAGCTTGGGATTCATCTTTATATGAGTCAAAGTCCCCTTGGAGCTTTTTCTTGCCCTTGAGCTTGTGGTCTTGTGGTGGAATGTCATCTTGCTACTTTGTTCCCTTGGGAAGAGTATTTTCATACTTTTCCTTTTGAGGAACAAACTTGGGATTGGGGTATTGACCTTCTTTCCATTCAACTCCATTAGCGTTGAAGTAGCGAACACCAGGATTCTTACAGTATCCTCCATGCTTGCGTACAGTCTCATCAAATTGTTTGTACCATTGAAGGCTTTTGTAGATACCTTTCTCTATAATTCCTTTCAATAAAGCATTTTCTTGCTCAAGTGTAACTTGGCTAAGAGAATCATAGTTAGTGGAATCAATAGAACTACTAGGAGCAACATCATTGGATTTGGCATTTTTATTATTGCTACTAGATGAAGAACCTTTCTTTCCTTTGTTACTAGTTTGCTTAGATTTGACTTGTGGCATGAAAGTAGACAAGAGTAATCATTTGGCGAGATAAGATGAAGTCTTCTTTTGGAGATCGTCATTGATAGCTTTAAGAAATTCCTGTTCTTGCTCGAAATTGAGCTTCTCGAAGCATAGCTTCTCATGAGTTCTTACAAGCTCTAATGATCTTCAAGAGTAAATTCATGGGCTAACTTAAGAGTGTTGAGTTCTTTAGTTAGTTCTTCTATTTTCATCTTATCATCGTCAATTGACTTATCTTGACTAGCATGAGAAATATCAAGTTCATTATGATCAACATCACTAGTTTTATCGCATAGCAAGTCATCATCGTAAAGCAAATCATCTTCATCACTATCGAAATGAAGATATTATGGGTGCGATACCTTGGGGCCTTTAGCCATGAAGCAACTTCCACTCCCTTCATTTGGTGAATGAAATAGATCATAGGAGTTGGTTGTCACTAGTGCAATTCTGGCAACACCATCATCTTGACTATAGTCAGAGTTTGAGTGATAGCTTCTCTCGGAGTGGTTGTCGGAGTCGGAGCCGGAAACCCATTCATCAACATCAGCTTGATGTTTCCTTCTTGAGTAGCTATTGGTGTGCTTCTCCTTCTTCTCCGAGTCCCTACTCTCCTCGAGGGTCTTCGTTCATAATGATCATCTCTACTCCATCTCTCTCTTCGATGTGATTCATCTCTTGAGCTTCATCTTCTAGGTGACTCTTCTCTTCGTTTGTAGGGAGTCATGCACTCATTGGAGTAGTGTCCGGGCTTCCCACAATTGTAGCAGTTTTGGTCACGACTTGACGAACGCTTCTCTTCATGTCTTGAGTTGAGGCTGCGATCTCTGCTTCTATTCTTGTATAAGTTGTTGAATTTCTTAACCATGAGGCTTATCTCTTCATTTGTGACAAGGTTGTCACTTGAGGTAGCGGGAGCATCATTTGTGGCTTTGTAAGCACCGCTAGACTTGTGGTGAAGCTCTTCCTTGTCTTTGAGTGTCATCTCATGAGCAAAAATTCTACCAATCACTTCCGTTGGTTTGAGATCTTTGTAGTTGGGCATCATTTGGATCAATGTGCACATGGTGTCATATCTCTCATCCAAAGCTCAAACTATCTTCTTGATGATGAACTTGTCAGTCATTTCTTTGCTTCCTAAGCCAGCAATCTCATTGGTGATGAGAGCTAGCCTAGAGTACATTTCAGCGACTTCTTCACCATCCTTCATCTTGGACTTATCAAGTTGACCTTGAAGAACATCTAACTTAGATCCTCTCATGGAATTAGTTCCTTCGTGCATATCAACCAAAGTAACCCAAATCTTTTTTACCTGTTCAAGACGACTGATTTTGTTGAATTCTTCGGGGCATAGGCAGTTGAAGATGATGTCAAATACTTTAGCATTGAGTTGCAACATCTTCAATTCTACCGTGTTCGCTTCACGATCCGGTTCACTTCCATCACCAAAGAATTCACCTTGCAAGCCAACACGAACAACAGCCCAAACGGCAGGATTAGGACCAAGCAAATGCATTTTCATTTTGTGCTTCCAACTAGCAAAATTAGTGCCATCAAAGTACGGACCTCCACGGTGATAATTTCCCTCACTAGATGCCATACTTCTCCCAGGTTGTCAAAACCAATGCAATGGAGACCAAAGCTCTGATACCACTTGTAGGATCGAAAGTAGATCTAGAGGGGGGGTGATTAGACTACTTGACCAAATAAAAATATGCTTTTCCCAATTTTAGTTCTTGGCAGATTTTAGCATTCATAGTATGTCAAGTACACCCTACACATGCATGTCTAAGAGTATAGCAGCGGAAAGTAACAACAAGCATGAGTAAAAGGATAGGGTACGAAGATCAAACGCAATTGTAGACACGATGATTTTTCCCGTGGTTCCGATAGGTGGTGCTATCGTACATCCACGTTCATGGAGTCTTCAACCCACGGACGGTAACGGTCGCAAGAGTCCACGGAGGGCTCTACCCACAGAGGGTTCCACGAAGAAGCAACCTTGACTATACCATGACGGCCTACGTCCATGGAGGACTAGCCTTACTCGGGGTAGATCTTCACGAAGTAGGCAACCTCCTTGCCCTTACAAACTTCTTGGTTCACTCCACAACACGAAGTAGGAGGCTCCCAAGCGACACCTAACCAATCTAGGAGGCACCACCCTCCAAAAGGTAATAGGCTCGGTAATCACGATGAACTCCTTGCTCTTGTGCTTCAAGATGATAGACTCCTCAACACACAAACTCTCTCACACAGATTTGGCTTGGTAGAAGAGATGGGATTGGTGGAAAGCAACTTGGGGTGGCTAGAAATCAAGATCCATATGGTTGGAGTGGAAGATCTTGACCTCAACACAAGGGTAGGTGGCTCTCTCTTAGAAAACTGAGTAGGATAGGTATGGAATAGTTCTAAGTGCTTCTCTTCCGAGTAGGTAGTGGTGGAGGGGTATATATAGGCATCCCCAAAAATCCTACCGTTACACACAAAGTGACCAACTCGGTGACACCGATGTGTAAATCTTGGTGGTACCAAAGTGACCAAAAGGTGGCAACTTTTGAATCTCGGTGAGACCGATATAGGAATCTCGGTTGCACCGACAAGGTGACCAACGGTCAGATTTGCCAAACACGGTGACGCCGATTCACCATTTTCGGATGGATCGAAAATGCGAACTTGCGTAACAGAAACTTGGCGACCCAACTCGGTGGCATCGAGAGCACTATTGGTTGCACCAAAGTGTTGGGGTTTGGTTGAGTTTGTCTAGGGTTTAGAATCGGTGGCACCGGGATATAAATGTTGGTTGCACCTATTTTGCATATTTGGCTTTGGACAGACATTGGTGGGAGAGTTTGTGGGTGTTTTGGTGACTATCACTTGTGCACGTTTGAGCATATTGTTCACCAACAAACCATTACCCCTTTTAATAGTATTGGCTTTCCTATGGACTCAAAGTGATTTCTCACAAATGTAAAATGTAGAGTCCTCTTGCTTGAAGCTTGGCCAACCTATTTCCTTGCATCTTGGGGTAGTTCCACAATCTCTACAATCCTTTTGCCATCCCTATCATTGAACTTTTCTTGAAATATACTTGGTGGAAACATTAGTTCAATGACTCATATGTTGTTATTAATTACCAAAACCACCAAGGGAGCAAATGTGCTTTCAGGGTTTAATTGTCAATTTCTTCATATACTTGGGAGTGACATAGCAATATTCTTTCCACTCCTTTGTCCATCTCCTCTCAATTTTCTGTATGTGAATCTTTCTTTGCTTAGTGGTTTCCTTGCCATGAGTTTCTTCATCCGGCATGCAATATTCCTCATACAAGTCATCAAGTATCTCAAAAGCAGTCAGCACTTCGGGTTTCTTTTCACCTTTCTGTGGCTTCTTCCCATCAACCATTTTCTTCGGTTGAGGATTCTGAACTCTTGAAGATTCTGAAGAAGTGCACAATTTTCCCTCAAGAAACGCTGCAAATGAGTTAAGTTGATGAGAACCAAGTGATTCATCAGCGGACATGTGTGTACCTGTGAACAGAGTATATGTGTGAGGAATTTGAAAAGGTCATATGCGTTCTGAGAAGTTTTTCAAAAACATCAAGTGTGAGGAATTTGACCATGGGTGTCTTGAGGATTTTCACTAAGTGTTCCTTGTCTTAGGTTCCAGAGTTGTGCAAATTTTGAGGATTCACACAATTAAGGAATCGGGAAGAAAATCATAACTTAGGGGAAAACATCAAGTTTAAGAACATGTAAGGTGCTTTAGAATGAGATTCTTGAAGAATAAACACCTTTGAGGAAATTGAGGAAAACATGAAGATCAAACAAGGGCAGTAAAATCAAATTTTATTTACCCTGATGAAGAACACGACGAACTGTGAGAATAAATCGAGGAAGTTCGTCAGTCCAGATCTCCCATGCCCTAGCTCGGCAGAGGGAGACAGCTACAACGACGGCAGGGTGAAGACTTCCACGGCCGATGCGAGTACGGTGACGGCAAGGTCGAGGCAGTGAAGCTCTTCCACACCACCGGCAATGATTTTAGCGGCAGCGCTAGGTTTGAGCTCGGGAGAGAGTAGGAGTGAGGATTAACCGAGCACACTGAAAGCAAAGGGGTATTTATAGCGGAGGTGAAAACCAATCTGTCCGAAGATTTTGGACAAGATTTCCCCTGACACTTGCTCTCCACGCGACATGTGTCACCCACGTTCTGAGTAGTGGTGATAGTAGGGGATCGTGGGTTATCTAGTCATGGGAATCGGAGCGGTTTGAGCGGGAAGCGCCGAAAATTTAGATAGTGAAAACTTTAAAGTTTCCGTTCGCAAATTCTTAAGCTCGTAAGGACACAATAAAGACTTAGAACGAGTTTAAAAGTAGAACGCATATGAAGAATTTGTGAACAGGCTGGGTTGAGTTTAGAATAGAGGGGGAAAGGGTCCAATCACATTCACTTAGATGAAAATCAACTTGAAGAAATATCAATAAGTGAATGTTCTTGAGGACATTGAAAACTCAAATATATATATATATATACGGTCAATGAAGAACATGAGTTTCATAGTTTGAAGAATTTGAAAATTTTGATGAATTTGAAAAGTTGAGGAATTTGCAAACTTGAGGAATTTGAAATTAGAAGAATTTGCAAAATGATGGAAAACTAAACTTTGAAAAAAATCAACTATGGTTGGTGGCATGACCCACCATATAAAAATGCTGACTTCAAACACCGCGTACAATTGTTGTAGGGTTCTGAGAATCAGATTCTTCATTAATTTCTTCACACTTACAGGGTTATTCTTCATTGATTGAAGAAAAACGTTACTTCGTGTGTTCCACATCTAAGTCATCAATTTTGCATAGGTGTTAGGATGTGTGTCCTTTTCCAAAGAACATTCGAAGATCCTAAGGTATTAGCTCACACCGCAACTTGCAAAATCTCTTTTCATCCAAGGGCTTTGTGAAGATATCGGCCAGTTGTTCTTTAGTGGGGATGTGGTCGATGGAGATGTCGCCCTTGAGTACATGATCTCAAAGAAAATGATGACAAATCTGGATGTGCTTGGTCTTGGAATGCTGAACTGGGTTGTAAGCAATCTTGATGGCACACTCGTTGTCACAGTAGAGAGGCACATTCTTCACCTTGATGCCATAGTGCTTGAGGGTTTGCTTCATCCACAGCAACTGAGTGCAACATGAACCAGCGGCAATGTACTTAGCTTCAGCAGTAGATAGTGACACATAGTTCTGCTTCTTTGAGGACCAACAGACTAAGGATCGTCCGAGGAAATGACATGTGCCTGAGGTTGAATTGCGATCCACACGATCTCCAGCATAGTCAGCATCAGAGTATCCGACGAGGTGAAGATTTGTGCCCTTGGGATACCATAATCCGAGCGTTGGTGTGTGAGCTAAGTATCGAAGAATATGTTTCACAGCCTTATGGTGTGATTCCTTTGGTGTTTCTTGGAATCGAGCACACATGCAAACACTCAGCATAATATCAGGCCTAGATGCACAAAGATACAAAAGAGCCAATCATGGAGCGATATACCTTCTGATCAAAATCTTTACCATTTTCTACAGTGCAGAGGTGGCCTTTTAAAGGCATTGGAGTTTTGACGCCTTTGCAATCTTGCATGTCGAATTTACTCAGAACATCCTTGAGGTATTTCTCTTGAGAGATGAAGATGCCATTGTCTTGCTGACGAATTTGAAGACCATGCTCGAGGGGCCTGCTTGAGGCCATAAAGGGCCTTGTTGAGTCTGAAGACTTTGTCAGGATGCTTAGGGTCTTCAAAACCTAGGGGTTGAGCAACATATACTTCTTCCTCAAGCTTACCATTGAGGAATGCACTTTTCACATCCATTTGATATAAGATGATGTCATTATGGTTATCATAAGCAAGCAATATGCAAATAGCTTCAAGTCTAGCAATAGGTGTAAAAGTTTCATCAAAGTCAATTCCTTCAACCTATGTGTAGACTTGAGCTACAAGACGAGCCTTATTCCTTACCACAAGGCCATTTTCATCTTGCTTGTTGCGGTAGATCCACTTGGTACCTATAATGTTATGCTTGTGAGGATCTGGCCGCTTGACGAGTTCCCACACGTTGTTGAGCTTGAATTGATGCAATTACTCTTGCATAGCTTGAATCCACTCAGTCTCCTTGAATGCTTCATCAACTTTGGTGGGCTCTATGATAGAGAAAAAAACAAAGTGCCCACAAAAGTTAGTCAAATGTGAAGCCCTTGAGGGAGTGAGGGGACCTGGTGCATTGATGTCATCGATGATTTTTTCAAGCTGCACTTCATTTGCAACTCTTGGATGAGCAGGTTGACATGGCTGGGGATTTTCATCAGCGCCATTTCTTTAGGTGTATCAGCATGAATGTCTTCACTCGTTGGAATGACTTCCACAGTGGGTATGACATCTTCAGTAGCCTTCAGCTTAATGGATTCCTCAGGAGACTGTTCATCTAACAACGAAGGCAGGTGCTCTCTTTGCGAGCCGTCAGTTTCTCGAACCGCACATCTACAGTTTCAACAACCTTGTGGTGGTAGGTGTTGAAGACTCCGTAGGTGTGCGATTCCTATCCGTAACCAAGCATAAAACCTTCATGTGCTTTCGGTGCAAATTTAGAACTATGGTGAGGATCTCTAATCCAGCATTTTGCACCGAAGACTTTGAGATAACTTACATTGGGTTCTTGCCAGTCATAAGTTCATATGAAGTCTTCTTGAAGAATTTGTGAAGATATACCCTCTTGATGATGTGGCATGATGTATCAATTGCCTCAGGCCAGAAGCGACGAGGAGTCTTGTATTCATCAAGCATGGTGCGAGCCAACTCAACAAGAGTCCTGTTCTTGCGCTCGATGACGCCGTTCTGCTGAGGAGTATATGGGGAAGATAACTCATGAGTAATACCAAGTTCATAAAGATATTCATCAAGATTGGTGTTCTTGAACTCAGTCCCATCATCACTCCTGATATGCTTGATCCTGACGCCGAAGTTCATGGAGGCCCTTGAAGCAAATCGTCTGAAGAGATCCTGCACTTCAGACTTATACAGAACAATATGCGCCCAAGTGTAACGAGAGTAATCACTAACAATGAAAAAGCCATACAAACTTGAAGAATTTGTTAGTGTGGAATAATGAGTGGGGCCAAAGAGGTCCATGTGAAGCAATTCAAAGGGTCGAGTCGTGGTCATGATTGTCTTTGAGGGATGCCTGGATCTGGTCATCTTCCCAGACTCACATTCACCACAAAGGTGGTCCTTGAGGAATTTGACACCTTCAATGCCAATGACGTGCTTTTTCTTCACGAGCGTGTGCAAGTTCCTCATACCAGCATGTCCAAGTCATCGATTCGCCAGCCAGCCTTCCGAGGATTTTGCAAGTCGGCATGTGGCAGGCTGAGGAACTATAGAGAAATCAACAATATACAAGTTTCCTCTCCTAAAGCCTTCTAAGACTTTGGAATTGTCAGATTCCATGATGAAAACACAACGATATTGTCCAAATACGACAACCATATCAAGATCACAAAGCATTGAGACAGACATAAGGTTGAACCCGAGGGATTCGACAAGCATCACCTTATCCATGGTTTGGTCCTTTGATTCTTGTCACCAGTCATGTGGTATGTCAGCGTAGGTGATATGCTTCAGATGAGATGGAGAAAGTGGAAAATTCATCAGCAGATTCTTGTCACCAGTCATGTGGTTTGTGCATCCACTATCAAGGACCCACTCAGTAGATTTTGGAGGTTCATCCTGCAGATGAATTAGTACAACTTACGAACTCATATGCTTCAGAGTGAACAATATGACATCAATTTCATCAGACAGGATTTCATCACGCAACGTAGTAAGTAAAGCAATGTAAGGACGTGAGAAATGAGGAATTAATTTCTAAATGGTTAGCTTGCGTCCTTTCAAGCATTTCCTCAGGTCTCCAGCAAATTCATCAGATGTTCAAGTTCATCTAGAGACCTGACCCTGCAGAAGAAATTAGTTCAATTTCTTCACCACCCACATCTGGAGGGGTGGCAAAGAGTTCGTCATTCTGCGAGCACCATATGATAAGGGAGGCATTGAAGCTAGTGCGCTTCGTTTCAATGGGTGAGAGTTAGAGTACTCATATGAATAAGCAGAGAAATTCTTCGAGGACTTATGAACATAATGATTTGAAGAATAATGCACATGTTCAGAACTCTTAGATTTTCCCTGCGAAACAGCGGCATTAGCACGAGAATGATATTTTTGAACATTTGAGGAATTTGGTCCAAGTGAAGACTTTGGTCCATATGAGGAATTTGATATGGGGTTCCTGTTCTTCATGAGTGGTGTCGTGAGGACATTCACTTGAAGATTTTGTATGCAGCTCTTGGGAACCCAGATTTTCTTCATAGGTGAACCGTTCCCGTAGTTAGTTCCAACAAATCTGGAAAATACTTCACCTTTCTGATTTTTGAAGAATTTGTAGTTGGAGTCAAGTGACTCATCAGAGGAATATGAAGTTTCACAAGTAAAGCCAGATAAAGTGGATGGATCTATAGGAGGTCCTTTCGCAGCAACCCATGAGGTTTTGGGGTACTGCTCAGGAGTCCAGTAGGATCCATCAGCATTGATTTTCCTCTCAAATGCAATACCCTCTTTCCTAGGGTTCCTGTTCAGAATCTGCTTTTTGAGGACATCGCAAAGGGTTTGATGCCCTTTGAGACTTTTGCACATGATTGTCACATACAATTCCTTCAACCCTGCATTTTCGTTAGTAATACATGTGGTATCCTCAGATGAGGAATTTGTGACCACTGGAATAGTTGAAGAATTTGCAGCAATAGAAGCATTTGAACATTCAGGTGAAGAATTAGCAGTTTCACGTTCGATGCATTTCAAACAAGGTGGAACAAATTCTTCCTGAGCGGTACTGATTTGTTGATCCAGTAAGGAATCGTTTTCTCTTTGGAGATCCTCATGACACACCCTTAGTTTCTCAAGATCTTGCTTTCTTTGAAGAAATTCATAAGAAAGCTTCTCATGATCGGCTAAGAGAGCATTATGATGACCTGAAGGTTATCATACTTTGTTTGAAGACTTTTGAGATTTTCATATAGAGTTTGAGTCCGATCCACTTCCTCATTCAACAGATCATCGCTTTTTTCTAGCATTTTCTGAAGCTTTTCAAGTGCACTTTGTTTCCTAGTAGCAATATTAGCAAGTTTGGCATAGCTAGGTTTCACATATTCATCAGATTCACAATCACTTGATTCAGAGGAGGAGTGATGCTTATGTACCTTGGAACCTTTTGCCATAAGACAAAGTGAGGAAGATGAACCAGGATCTGATTCCCGGGTTTTGAGGATTTTCTTGAGTTTGGTGAACATGGGGTCTTGAAGAGTGTGATAGCCTTCATTGATGTCCAAGATCCTATCCCAGATGAGCTTGGCATTTTGAAGATGACAGATGCCTTTGAACATGACACTTGATAGGCTTGAGCAGATGATGTTCCTCGCCTAAGAGTCAAGTTGAGTGTACTTACAAATTTCCTCAGCATTTGCCATCTTGCAAAGTTCAGCCAGTCCAAGTTCTGTAACCGTCCATAGCTCACTGTTCATAGATATGGGATGCTTCTTCATCAGAACCTTCCACCTAGGATATTCAATGTCATCAAGATTGGGACATTCTGTGACAGACCTGACGCCTTTTGCCATGAAACAGTAAGTAGGAGCATAGTCATCATTGACTCTGTCACAGTCGTTGGAGTCATCATTTTCTTCATCGTTGAAGATGGACTTGCTGACGAAGGCAGTAGCGAGAGCAAGGCTAGCGACACCAGATTCAGATTCCACCTCAGATTCTTCCTCTTCTTCATATTCTTCAGACTCCTCTTCAGAGTCCATTTCCTTGCCAATGAAAGCCCGAGCCTTTCTGGAACCATTCTTCTTGTGCATTGAGGGCTTTGAAGATGAGGACTTTGAAGATTTCTTCTTTTTCTTCGAGTCATCAGAATTGTCGTCCTTGTACTTCTTCTTCTTCTTCTTTGATTCTATTTCCCACAGAGGACAGTCAGAGATGAAGTGACCAGATTTGTTGCATTTGTGCAAGTTCTCTTCTTGTAGTCATCTGAGGAATCTGATTTCCTCAAACCACTTTTTGATGACTTTCCGAATCCACCTCTCCTTGAGAACTTCTAGAATTTCCTCACGAGCATTGCTAGCTCCTGACTCAGTTCTTTAGGATCACCAAGGCTACTATCAGAATCTGCGGCTTCAGATGAGGAAATTGCTTTTGCCTTCAGAGCACGAGATCTTCCATAGCTTGGCCCATAGAGGTATCTCTTCTCAGCTTGTTGGAATTCATGATTGTTGAGTCTCTAAAGAATATCAGCTGGATCAAGTGACTTGTAGTCTCCATGCTCTTGAATCATCAAAGCCTGAGCATTGAATGAGGAGTCAAGAGATCTTAGCAGTTTCTTCACCACTACATGGTCGGTGATATCAGTGGCACCCAGTGCTTGAAGCTCATAGGAGATATCAGTGAGACGATCAAAAGTTTGCTGAACATTCTCATTGTCGAGTCTCTTGAAGCGGTTGAAGAGATTGTAAAGAACATCAACACGAGAATCACGTTGAGTGGAAACACCTTCGTTGACTTTGGACAGCCTATCCCAGATAAGCTTAGCAGACTCCAAAGCACTCACTCTGCCATACTGACCTTTGCTCAGATGGCCACAGATGACATTCTTCACTTGAGAATCGAGTTGCTTGAATCTCTTCACATCAGCAACGTTGATTGTGGGAGTAACAGAGGGAACACCCTTTTCCACAACGTACCAGAGATCGTTGTCAATTGCCTCAAGATGCATACGCATCTTGTTCTTCCAGTACGGGTAGTCTGTCCCATCGAAGGTAGGACATCCCGCGGAAACCTTGATCATACATGTAGTTGACATAACTAGAACTCCAGGCAGTTAAACCAAAATCACACAGAACAAAGGAGTAACTCGCTCTGATACCAATTGAAAGTGCGTTATATCGACTAGAGGGGGGTGAATAGGCGATTTTTACAAATTCATCACTTGAGGAATTTCAACTTGAGGAATTTGAAATGTGATGAATAACTAGCAGCGGAATAAGTACTCAAGTGCATGTGAAACATAATGACAGCATAGTCATCATGATGAAATAAAACATGCACAAATTACAGGTAGCGTGATACAGGATAAGCAGGTGAGGAACAAGGTAACTTGAGGAATTTGAGGTGAGCAAATTGTGAAAGTCTTCAGTCAAATTCTTCAAACAGTAACGATCAATTTCATCAACAAGTATACGAGGAATAGAGGGGTTGAGGAAAAATAACCAGGTATTGTGACAGTCGTACGTCTGGTTTGGAGCGGCCTGGTATTTAAACCAGAGGACACACAGTCCTTACCGTATTCTCCTTGAGCTAAGGTCATAAAGTCCTCGCCCAACACTCGTGGTATGTCTTCAGGGCAGACATCCAAAACCCTCACAAACTGGTCACCTGGCGATCCACAATTGACTGCTGGATGCTCTAGACCAAGGTCACTCTGTGTTCCCCAACTGACTGCAGGATGCACTAGACCATGATGCCTAACCGTCTGGAGGATACACAGTCCTCAAAGGTAACAAGCATCGGTTCCACACAGGAACAATCTCTTCAGTGATGCTCAATCACTTTGGGTTTGGTGGTTTGGATTTGGGTTTTTCCTCACTGATGATTTTCTCTCAAAGTCCTGAGAGGATGGGTTGCTCTCAAATGACAAGTGTCAGTTCTCTCTCGGAGCAGCCAACCAACTAGTGGTTGTGGGGGGTGGCTATTTATAGCCAGGGTGCAACCTGACATGATAAGACATAAATGCCCCCAATGATATAACCGTTATGTGGATAAGATGATTGGCGGTAGCTGGCGCTAAGCACAGCAACGGTCGGAATTTTGAACTATGAAAGTCCTCAAGCTTATCATGTTCCTCACTTGTAGGCAATTTGCACTGGTGAAATCCTAACTCCTTAGTCAGACCAATTTCCTCATAGACAAGAAGAACATCGTCTCTGTCACTGAAGAACTTGACTGAACTGTAAGAGATTTCCAAAAAGCTTCACTCGAAGTATTGGATTGGTTGAGGATTTTGATTTGAGCATCAGTTGGAAATTTTCGTTAGTATTGCCTCGGCCCCCTTTAACACTATGGTGTTTCCTATGACTCAAAGAAAGGAAATGAAACTACGAAAACAAAAGTCTTCACGCTTCATATTCCTCGTTCATATCTTCAAGGTCACAACAACTTCTTCAATTTCAAAGTCTTCAGGGAATACCAAAGGCTTCAGCAAAGTCTTCACCAAAGTCTTCAGTTGAAGACATACATTTTTAGGGGTCGTTAATTTCTGAACATATCAAACTCCTCATCGACTTATAGAGAATGTGTACATTCACAAACACATTAGTTCCTTAACCTATAAGTCTTTAGTACACCAAAATCACTAAGGGGCACTAGATGCACTTATAGATTTGTGTGCTAGTGTTTCCACAATTCCGAAATCTCTATGTGATGTGTATGGTCTTAATAATATTGAAGAATGTTCTCTTAATTTGCACTTGTCAGATTGTACTATTAAAAATCCTTTGTAAAGAATTAATGATGTTCTTATTCTTGCAAATAGGAACTATGTGCCCATAGATTTGATTGTTCTTGATATTGATTGCAATCCGTCTTGTCCCATCATACTTGGTAGACCGTTTTTACGCACTATAGGCGTCGTGATTGATATGAAAGAAGGCAGTATTGAATTTCCATTTCCACTAAGGAAGGGAATGGAACACTTCCCTAGAACAAGAATTAATACATCGTATGAACCAACCATGAGGGCATCCTATGGAGCAAAAACTAAAGATGACAATACTTGAATCTATGCATTATGTCTAGCTAGGGGCGTAAAACGATAGCGCTTGTTGGGAGGCAACCCAATGAATAAAATTTATTTTTACCTTTTTCTTTGTGTTATTGAGTGTTTACACAATTATGCTACTGTTATGATTGTGTTTTTTATGTTTTAATTAGTGTTTGTGCCAAGGAAAGCCTTTAGGATCATGTTGGGTGATAGTTGATTTGATCTTGTTGAAATACAGAAACTTTTGCGTCCAGTAGCCGAATTTTCAAAAATCAAGAAGCGACGAAAATTCTGAATTTTTGACACAAGATTGACATACAAATTTCTGACGTTTTCCTAATGTTTTAGAATTTTTTGAGTTATATAAGTATGGTTAGAGTACAGATTACTACATATTGTTCTGTTTTTGACACATTTTGTTTTCGTTGCATTGTGTGCTTATTTTGATGAATCTATGGTTTGTATTGGAGGGTATAAGCCATGGTAAAGTTATAACATAGTAGATATAATTAAATAATTAAATATAAATGGGTTTGTAACAATACTTAGAGTGGTGATTTGCTTTATTATACTAGCAGATCTCACGAAGATTTTGTTGAGCTTTCCGTGATTGAAGTTTTCAAGTTTTGAGTGAGATCACGATGGATTGAGGAATAAGGAGTGAGAAAAGCCTAAGCTTGGGGATTATATGGCACCCCAAGATAATATCCAAGGAGAAACAAGCAACTAAGCTTGGGGATTCCCCGAGTGGCATCCCCTCTTTCTTCTAACGACCATCAGTATTTTACTTGGAGCTATTTCTATTCGTCACATATCATGAGTTTTCCTTGGAGCGTCTTGTATTATATGAGTCTTTGCTTGATTTGCTTTTTAGTTTGGCACAAGTATCCTTGATGGACACATTTATTTGAGAGAGCCAAAATTATGATATGATTTGTTAGAATTGCTCTATATGTTTCACTAAAAAAATTGAGTTGTGGAATTGCTCTAGTGCTTCACTTATATCTTATTAAGCACAGCGTGCTTTAAATTTTTGAAGAAATACTCTCATGCTTCACTTAGATCAAAGAGTTAGTAAATTTTGAAGAAATTCTCTCATGCTTCACTTAAACTATTTTGAGAGATGTAGGTTCACTGTTGTCCAACAACATGACCTCTAAAACTGGATTGTCGTACCACTCAGGGGCAGAACAAGTCCTTGTCGACCTTTGAGGTTTGGTAGTAACTTGATCCAAAGCTTCATGATCATCATAATTTGCTTCCTCTTCACTTGGTCTAGGCACCACATAAACAACTTTATGTGTCGTGCTACTATCCAACTGAAGTGACGATTCAACAACCTCATCGAGTTCTACTTCCCTCCCACTCAATTCTTTCGAGATAAACTATTTCTCGAGAAAGGACCCGTTTTTAGCAACAAACACTTTGCCCTTGGATTTGAGATAGAAGGTTTACCCAATTGTTTCCTTAGGGTATCCTATGAAGACGCACTTATCCGCTTTGGGTTCGAGCTTTATTAGGTTGAAGCCTTTTCACATAAGCGTCGTAGCCCCAAACTTTAAGAAACGACAGCTTAGGTTTCTTGCCAAACCACAATTCATACGGTGTCGTCTCAACGGATTTTGATGGTGCCCTGTTTAAAGTGAATGCGGTTCTCTCTAATGCATAAACCCAAAATGATAGTGGCAAATTAGTGAGAGACATCATAGATCGCAGCATATCCAATAGAGTACGACTACGATGCTCGGACACACCATTACGCTGTGGTGTTCCAGGTGGCGTAAGCTATGAAACGATTCCACACTATTTCAAATGTATACCAAACTTATAACTCGGATATTCTCCACCACAGTCAGATCATAGAAATTTAATCTTCTTGTTACGATGATTCTCTACTTCACTCTGAAATTGCCTGAAATTTTCAAACATTTCAGACTTGTGTTTCATTCAATAAATATACCCTTATCTACTCAAATCATCAGTGAAGGTGAGAAAATAATGATATCCACCACGTGCCTCCACACTCATCATACGCACACGTCAGTATGTATGATTTCGAACAAGTCACTTGCCCGCTCCATTTACCGGAGAACGGAGTTTTAATCATCTTGGCTAAGAGGCATGGTTCCCATGCATCGAGCGATTCAAAATTGAGTGATCCCAAAAGTCCATCAGCATGGAGCTTCCTCTTGCATTTTACACCAATATGATCTAAGCGGTAGCGCCAAAAGAAAGTGGTACCACCATTATTAACTTTGCATCTTTTGGCATTAGTGTTATAAATGTGTTTATCATTACTATCGAGTTTCAACAAGAATAAACCATTCACATTGGGTGCATGACCATAAAAGATGTTACTCATATAAATAGAACAAACATTATTATCTAATTTAAATGAATAATTGTCTCGCAATAAAAAGATCTAGATATAATGTTCATGCTCAACGGAGGCACCAAATAACAATTATTTAGGTTTACTACTGATCCCAATGGTAATTGAAGAGCGAGCGTGCGGACGGTGATCACATCAACCCTGGAACCATTTTGGACGCGCATCGTCACTTCATCCCTTGCCAGCCTCCGTTTATTCCGCAGTTCCTGCTTCGAGTTACAAATATGAGCAACCGAACCAGTATCAAATACCCAGGCACTACTACGAGATCTAGTGAGGTACATAACAATAACATGTATATCAGATATACCTTTGTTGACATTGCCAGCCTTCTTATCAGCCACGTACTTGGGGCAATTCTGCTTCCAATGTCCAGTCCCCTTGCAATAGAAGCACTCAGTCTCGGGCTTGGGTCAAGCTTGGGTTTCTTCACGGGAGCGGCAACTGGCTTGCCACCCTTCTTGAAGATTCCCTTCTTTCCCTTGACTTTCTTGAAACTAGTGGTTTTATTCACCATCAACACTTGATGCTCCTTTTTGATTTCTACTTCCGTGACTTTCAGCATCATGAAAAGCTCGAAGATAGACTTATCCATCCCTTGCATATTATAGTTCATCATGAACCCTTTGTAGCTAAGTGGCAGTGACTAGAGAATTCTGTCAGTGACCGTTTCAGGCGGAAGCGTTACTCCCAAATCATTCAAATGGTTGTAGTACCCGGACATCCTGAGGTGCTCACTGACATAACCATTCTCTACCATCTTTCAGGCGAAGAACTTATAGGAGGTCTCATACCTCTCGATCCAGGCATTTGCTTGAAATGTTAACTTCAATTACTGGAACATCTCATATGCTCCATGGCGTTCAAAACGCTTTTAAAGTCCCGATTCTAAGCCATATAACATGGCGCACGGAACTATCAAGTAGTCATCAGAATATGCCTGCCAGACGTTCACAACTTCTGCAGGTGACATTGGAGGGGGCAGCGCAGCAAGCGGTGCATCAAGGACATAAGCCTTTTGCGAAGCCATGAGGATAATCCTCAGATTACGGACCCAGTCCACATAGTTACTTCCATCATCTTTCAACTTACCTTCCTCTAGGAACCCATTAAAATTCAGGGGAGCTACTGCGCGAGCCATTGATCTACAACATAATTTGCAAAGACAACTTAGACTATGTTCATGATAATGAGTTCAATTAATCATATTACTTAAGAACTCCCAGTCAAATCAACATCCCTCAGGTTGTCTAAGTGTGACATGATCCAAATCCACCAACACAAGTCCGATCATCACATGAGTTGAGGTGGTTTCAACGGTGAACATCTCCATATTGATTAAATCTGCTATATGACTCATGGTTGACCTTTCGGTCTCCTGTGTTCCGAGGTCATGTCTGTACATGCTAGGCTCTTCAAGTTTAACCCAAGTGTTCTGCATGTGCAAAACTAGCTTACACCTGTTGTATGCGAACGTAGAGTCTATCACACCCGATCATCACGACGTGCTTCGAAATGACGATCCTTCTCAACGGTGCACAGGTGGGGAGAACATAATTTTAATCTTGAAATTTTAGTGAGTTATCATATTATAATGCTACCATCATCCAAACAAAAATAAGATGCATAAAAATATTAACATCACATGCAAATCATATAAGTGACATGATATGGCCATCAACATCTTGTGCTTTTGATCTCCATATCCAAACCACCAGCATGATCTCCATCGTCACCGGCATGACACCATGGTCTCCATCATCATGATCTCCATCATTTTTGTCGTCATGTGGTTGTCGCACCAACAATTTCTTCTACAACTATTGCTAACCCATAGAGATAAAGTAAAAGCAATTACATGGCATTTAGTGATTGACATGAAGGTCATACAATAAATTAAAGACAACCCTATGGCTCCTGCCGATTGCCGTACTCATCGACATGCAAGTCGTGATAACTATTACAAAACATGATCATCTCATACAAAAACATATATCAAATCACGTCTTGGCCATATCACATCACAACATGCCCTACAAAAACAAGTTAGATGTCCTCTACTTTGTTGTTGCAAGTTTTACGTGGATGCTATGGGCAACTAGTAAGAACCTGTCTTACCTACGCAAATCCACAGTAGTGATAATCAAGTTGCCTTTTAACCTTCTACAAGGACTACCTTTGTCATATCCAATTCAACTAAAGTGGGAGAGACAGACACCTGCCAGCCATCTTTATGCAACAAGTTGCATGTCAATCGATGGAACCGGTCTCTCATACGTTGACAAGTAAGGTTGGTGTGAACCGCTTCATCTCACAATACCGCCGAATCAACATAAGACTAAGGAGGTAAGCAATCTAAACATCAACGCCCACAAATTCTTTTGTGTTCTGCTCGTGCACGTTATCTATGTATAGACCTAGCTCTGATACCACTGTTGGGGAACATTGCCTGGGAAACAAAAAAATCCTACGAACACCCAAGATCTATATATGGAGATCAACTACTACGAGAGGGAGAGTGGATCTATATACCCTTGTAGATCGCTAAGCGGAAAGCGTTAAGAAATGTGGTAGATGTATTTGAACGTCTTTGCGATCCAATCACGATTTGTCCCGCGATCCAATCATGACCCGAATCTAGTGTCGAACGGACGGCACCTCCGTGTTCATAACACTTATAGATTGATGACGTCTCCACCTCCTTGATCCAGCAAGCAAGGGCGGAGTAGTAGATGAGTTCCCCGACATCACGACAGCACGACGGTGATGGTGGTGGATCTTTCCTGACAGGGCTTCGCCAAGCATTATCGTGACAAGAACGAGGGAGAAGATCTACTAGGGAGAAGGGAAGGGTTGTGTCGTGGCTAAGGGTACGGCTGGCCTCCCTCTCAGTCTCTATATAAAGGAGGGGGTAGGTGGGGCAACAGTTGTAGCCCCTCCTCCAAGGAGGGTCGATCGGCTCAAGGGGAGGACTCCACCTCCCACAAGGGAGGTGGGCGCCCTGGGGAGGAGTCCCTCTCCTCTAGGGGATCTCCCACCTACCACCTTGGGTGCATGGGCCCCTTAGGGGTCGGCTGCCCAGCCCACCAGGGGCTGGTGCGCCACCTCTTGAGCCCATGTGCCCCCCGAAAGGGTGGGCCCTCCCGATGGACCCCCGGAACCTTTTCGGCACTCCTCATACAATATCGGAAATACCTGAAACTCTTTCGGAACCCGAATACCACTTTCCTATACATATAAATCTTTACCTCCGGACCATTCCGAAACTCCTCATGACGTCCGAGATCTCATCCGGGACTCCGAACAACCTTCAGTCACCAACATATATAACTCAATAATACTGAATTGTCATCGAACGTTAAGTGTACAGACACTGCGGGTTCGAGAACTATGAAGACATGATCGAGACACCTCTACGGTCACTAACCAATAGCAGGACCTGGATGTCCATATTGGTTCCTACATATTATACGAAGATCTTTATCGATCGAACCACGATGTCAAGGGTTCAATCAAACCCATACGCAGTTCCCCTCGTCCATCGGTATGTTACTTGCCCGAGGTTCGATCGTCGGTATCTCTATACCTAGTTCAATCTTGTTACCGACAAGTCTCTTTACTCGTTCTGTAATACAAGATCATGTGACTAACTCCTGGGTCACATTGCTTGCAAGCTTCTTGTGATGCTGTATTACCGAGTGGGCCCAGAGATACCTCTTCATCATACGGAGTGACAAATCCCAGTCTCGATCCACGCCAACCCAACAAACACCCTTGGATATACGTGTAGAGCACCTTTATAGTCACTCGGTTACGTTGTGACGTTTGATTCACACAAGTCATTCCTATGGTGTCAGGGAGTTGCGTGATCTCATGGTCATAGGAACAAATACTTTGACATGGATAAAACAGTTGCAATAAACTAACACGAGCATATGCTATGCTTATGGTTGGGTCTTGTCCATCACATCATTCTCCTAATGATGTGATCCACTTATCGAATGATGTCTATGGTCAGGAAAGCTTGACCATCTTTGATCAACGAGCTAGTCAACTAGAGGCTCACTAGGGACATAATGTTTGTCTATATATCCACACATGTATCTCGTCAATACAGTTCTAGCATGGATAATAAACAATTATCATGAACAAGGAAATATAATAATAGTAACTTTATTATTGCCTCTAGGGCATATTTCCAACAAATCCCAAGTGACGAGGGAGGGTGGACTTGCAACTATGACAAAATAAACAAATCTACGAAACCTTAGTTGTGAGTCGAGGGGGGAATCACAACTAGAAGGAGAAGAAATCATAGTCCCAGTTTGCGAGTCGAGGGTCAACTTGTAACTATGATGACAAAACAAACTACGGGCCCCAGTTACGAGTCAGGAATTGAGTTGAACTAGGACGACTGACGAGGATATGTACCTAGGGTAGGGCACTAGGCATGACCTACATACCCTACCTAAGGACACTACATTGGAGGACTTGAAGATCACAAGTAAGCTTCCGACTGGATCCCCGGTGGTGCTCAAGTCACTCGACAGGTAATCCAGTTGGTGTCTTCTCCCTCCACTCGATAGTCACCTGTCACTTGGAAGACCTCACTTCTAGTCGACGCCAAAAGACTAGAAGCCACCCCTTGGAGGCCAACGGGCAGGCGTTAGGCCTTTCCGTCATTAGTAGCTTTTATTATGTACGTTACCAGTAATGCCACTCTTTAAACCCACGATCAGACCCTTTGATGCTAGGTAATAATGAGGGGCAACGAACTCTATATAAGCCGCCCCTCCCCTCTGGCCCAAGGGTTAGCAACTATTGTAATCAGAACATCCACTCGACAAAAGCTCTAGAGCACTGAGACGTAGGGCTGTTACCTCCACGAGAGGGGCTTGAACTCATACATTAGTGTGTACACCCTCGCCGTAGCTAGGACTTTGCCCTCTCCCTTTGTACCCCTACTATCTACTGTCAGGCTCGTTCCCATGACAGTTGGTGCCCACCATGGGGCAGGCGTCTAAGCAACTTTCGGCGAGGTTGCATTTCTCCTCCTTCGACATGTCTTCCGACGATGTTTTCTCTCTGGGCCACGAGATCCGTTTTGGTGCGCTCACCTTCATCGCCGACGATTCGGCATGGCTTCAGGAAGCGCCTCTCCACGTCGAGGAGCTCCCGATCCGCGGGGCCGCGCACTTCCGAGCGAGTCCCTGCGGTGCGCTGCTACGTCAAGTGTCGACGTCGTACTCGTCGACTCCCCTCGCTGATCGTCGTCGCAAGCGATCTGGTCGCTCTTGACTCTAGCACTGGGTCAGCCATGCAGCGGCACTCCAAGCTTCATTGCAGATTGTGGCACTCGAGCCCGCCGAATGCCTGCACGGCATGTTCGAGTCGGATTCCGATCCGTCCGACGTCCCTTCCGAGTGCGAGAGATGTGACCCCATAGCGGAGGTCCTAATGGCGGGCTCCCATCAAAGCCCACCGCTGGGCTTCGGTCATGGCAAGTGAGAGGCTGGCGACCCGTCGAGTGAACATCCACGTCGTGATGGTGGAGTCCTTCATACTCCCATCGTCGGTACGACCGCTGAGGCCCAGGCCTTGGAGGCTACGTGCGTTCAGCTGGAGGAGCTCCAGAGAGAACTCGACGAGCGCACTCGCCAGCGCCCACCAGTTTCCGGTCGACATCAGCGACAGCTGTTTCTGACTAGATCTCATAACAACGTTGAGGTATATCGTACCCCTGTGTTAAATGTTGTAGCCACTGCTAGGATAGCAGATTCTATTCAGCCGTCGCGGTCGAAGGCCGGAAGAGGGTTGAAGCAGATCAGGGCTTTGCTAGATGCAGCATAGCGTCAGAATTCTGCTGTTTCGTAGTCACGCAACAGCATACACAGCAATTTGCCCAGGGCGGAGACCGTTCAGTCGGCACACACCCCTAGATTGCCCTTACACTGTAGGGGTGGAGGTTTCCGTGAGGAACAGGCCAGAGATCATTCTCACCGTGAAGGTCACCGTCGAGTGCCCACTCCTTTGCGGGATGGTCCGTACGTGCCCCGGCACCAGGACGAAAGGCGTTCGTTCGGTGGCGATCGAAATGCAGGTTTTGATGCTTGCGACCTCCTCACCCAGAGGCGGATCGACAAGGGCAGAGCCTACAGAGAAGGACAAGACAGAGATTTGCCGAGTGGCAGTTCAGTGGTGATTTCTGGTCCTGAGTGTTACAGCAGAACCATCCGTTCTGCGGAGATTCCCCCCAACTTCAGATTGGCGACTGGGATCGGGAAGTTTTCTGGTGAGTCAAAGCCAAAGACGTGGTTAGATGATTACCGAGTGGCTATACAGATCGGGGGCGGCAACGATGACATCGCCATGAAGCACTTGTCTTTGATGTTGGATGGTTCGGCTCGGGCTTGGTTGAATCGCTTGGCTCCTTCCAGTATATGGTGCTGGGAGGATCTTGCCCGAGTGTTCATCCGGACCTTCGAGGGCACTTGCAAGCGCCTTGCCGGACTGGTCGACCTATAGCACTGTGTCCAGAAACCCAACGAGACACTGAGAGATTACATTCAGCGCTGGTCCACTCTGCACCATACAGTGGAGAATGTATCCGAGCACTAGGTTGTGTGTGCTTTCAAGGCCGGTGTAAGATACAGAAAGCTCTACTTGAAGTTCGGGTGAACAGGTGATATATCGCTCAGTAAAATGATGGAGATTGCCACTCGGTACGCCAATGGCGAGGAACAAGACCACCTCTGTAGCGACAAAGGAAAAGCTTCGTTAGTGATGCTGGTGGAAATTCCAATCGGAAACAGAAGCGGAAATTTGATGGCTTGTCCAGGCGGAGGCAGCCACACTGGCGGTCTAGGCGAAAGGCAAGGGGAAGTCCAAAGGACAGTTCGCCCCCAAGAAAGGAAAGAATCAGTCAGGGACTGATTTGCTAGATCAACCGTGTGCAATCCACACAAGGAAAGATGAAGAAGGCAATTTGATTTTGCCCAAACACACCACTCAGCAGTGTCGACTACTTATTCAGAATTTCAGAGAGACTCCGTCAAGTGACAAGACTCCCAATAAGGATGATGAAGATAAAGAAACATTCTCGGATGTCACCGCTACGCTTATGATTTTCGCTGATGTGGAAAGCAAGAGCCGGTTGAAGGTCATTAACAGAGAGGAGAACATGTCCGTACCTACCACCCCCAGATACCTCAAGTGGTCGTAGTATGCCATCACATTCGACCAATCAGATCATCCTGCTCATGTGGCTACGCCCGGTCGATAGGCTCTGGTGGTCGACCCGGTGGGGGGGGGACACTCGACTCTGAAAGGTCCTCATGGACGGTGGCAGCAGCCTGAACATCCTTTATGCAGATACCCTCAAAGGGATGGGCATTCCGATGTCTCGATTGAGTGAAAGCAACATGAAATTTCACGGAGTCATCCCAGGGAAGAAGGCCAGATCACATTGGATGTGACATTCGGAGATGACAGAAATTTCCGAAAGGAAAAACTGATGTTTGAAGTCGTGGATTTCCAGAGCGCTTATCATGCTATTCTGGGTCGACCCGCATATGCTCGTTTCATGGCCCGTCCATGTTACGTGTATCTTAAGATGAAGATGCCAGGCCCTAAGGGCGTGATCACGGTCACTGGCAATCGACAGCGGGCTGAAGAATGCCTCCAGCAAGGCTCCAAGATCGTCGATCACCAGATGGCCATGGTTGAGCTGGAAGAGTACAAGAAAACCGCTGACCCTACCGATTTGCTATGCTCTAAGAAGCCTACTTCTGAGTCTGCATTTCAGTCGACAGGAGAAGTGAAGAAACTGTAGATCCACCCGACAGATCCAGCCGCCGCTCCAACCAATATATCGTCAACACTCGACAGCAAATAGGAAGCCAAGCTCATCCAGTTCCTCCGTGAGAACTGGGACATCATCGCATGGAAGCCTGTTGACATGTCGGGGGTTCCCAGGGAGCTGGCTGAGCACCGACTGAGAGTTGACCCGAAGACTAAGCCTGTCAAGGAGCATTTGTGTCGATCGGCAGTGGAGAAGCATAAAGCAATCGGAGAAGAGGTGGCTCGTCTCTTGCAGGGCAAGTTCATTCGGGAGATTTACCACTCTGAGTGGCTCTTGAATGTTGTCATGGTCCCCAAGAAGGATAAGTCGTTGTGTATGTGCATCGACTTCAAACATGTCAATCGGGTCTACCCAAAGGATCATTTTCCGCTCCCCCGCATAGGTCAGATTGTCGACTCAACTGTGGGGCGTGAGCGCTTGTCGTTTCTAGATGCTTACTCTGGGCACCATCAGATCCGTCTGTTTGTCCTAGATGAAATAAAAATGGCCTTCATCACCCCGTTTGGGTGTTTTTGCTATATCAACATGCCATTCGGCTTGAAAAATGCTAGTGCTACTTTCATGCGCATGATTCAGAAGTGTCTACTCGACCAGATCCCTCGGAATGTCGAGGCGTATATGGACGATATGTTGTCAAGTCCCGCAATGGTTCCGACCTGCTGGCTGACTTGGCAGAAACATTCGCCAATCTGAGGAGATACGACATCAACCTGAATCCAGCCAAGTGTACTTTTGGCGTCCCCGACAGCAAGTTACTCGGTTTTCTCGTTTCCGAACGGGGCATCGATGTCAACCCTGAGAAGATCAGTGCCATCACCCGAATGAAGACTCCCATGTGAGTGCACGACGTTCAGAAGCTCACCGGTTGCTTGGTGGCATTGAGTCGATTCATCTCTCGTCTCGGTGAGAAGGCTTTGCCTTTGTACCGACCGATGAAGAAGTCTGACATGTTCGAGTGGACTCCAGAAGCCGAAGTAGCGTTTGTCGACCTCAAAGCCCTGCTCTCCACCCAACCGGTGCTTGCCGCTCCTGGTAGCAAAGAGCCCATGCTCCCGTACATCGCGGCTACTAATCAGATCGTCAGTACAATGCTTACTATCGAGCGAGAAGAGGAAGGCAAAGCATATAAGGTCCAACGATGTAGCGTCCCGACTCAAAACGAGTCAAGCCTCTATGTGTTCTGTGCCATCCCTGGATCAGTATGCTGGCACACACAGTACATCAATGTATATATCAAAGTGGAATCACATGTAATTAACGTAAAACTGATATATACCTTAAAATCTCAGCGGAAGCGATCAATGGGAGTGAAGTCCCAATAACACCAACGGCAGGTTGAGTACGGACCGTAACCCAAAATCGTACTCTTACTCGTCGGGAAAGAGTATCTGCAACATAAGACGTTGCAGCCATGTAGGTCAGTACATTGAATGTACTGGCAAGATCACCATAGTAAAATCAGAAGAATAAAAACTATTCTATATGCAAAGGCTTTGTGGCTCTATGGCTAAGTTTTTGCGTAAAAGCTGCTTTTGTTTTCCTACAACAAAGGAATATCAGGAATTTCACTATAGAGTTACCTATCACAACTAAGGTGGTGATGAAGGAAATACTTAAGACAAAACTCAAGTAACAAAACTACTTCAACACAACCAAGGGTTGGTTTTCTCTACAAATGATCGTATTTTCAAAAGTAATTAAACAAAAACAATGTAAAATATAACCATAGTATTTTGGTAAATATTTTACTAGCAAAAAAATTTCTTTTGAAGAACAACTAATAATTAAGAAAACAATACTCTAACAACATAAGTTTGGGTAACCATAGTATTTTGGTAAATTTTTTACTCTAACAATATTTTACATTGTATAAGGTTTAGTGAATCTAGTATTCTAACACTTGGGCTTCCTCACAAGCATTGGAGAAAAATTTCTTGTCAACGAACGAGGTTCGGATAAATCCTTTGATTCTGCAAGCTAAGAAAAAACATCTATCGTTTCTTCAGAACTCTCAGGTTTTTCGTATACTCCTAAGAAAAACGTTTGCTAATCAGTCGCAGCTTCTTCCAAGTCTCTGCCTTCACAAAGGTAGGGCTTGATCTTTATCAATCCTCAGGTCAGTGATTTGTGGGTTCACTTGAATACCTAGATAGCCTTAACTCACTCTTGGGGTTACTATCATTCCATATTCCAACATTACCTTCCGTTCACTACACCATACCCTTGAGGTAACAATTCACAGACTTATTATTGTCTAGATTCCACTCTGTGGAAATTCATTTTCCTTTCCATTGGTCTGTTTAACCTTGGGTATGGTTTCTTCACAATCCTTCCTTTTCTCAACATTCCAGCGGCGAACGCACTTTGTCTCAAAGCTTATCATCCAGATAGTTTGAGGTGGTTCCACATTCTCTTCACCTGTATTCGCTTATTCAAACTCCTTAATATGAATGGTATTTTCTTCATTCATTTATCCCGTTGGTTACTACAACAATTAAAATGAAATGCACTCCTGCCTGCATAGACCATATTTTCTCATATCCTCGAAACTGGTCCATGATCTTTGTTCATAGAGTAACAACTCATGTAATTCAACATAGGAGAATCATGTCACCATAAATTCCATTGATCTCATGAACTTATTACAAACTCTAAGACTTCTATTACATAACTTCAAAATGATAAGAGTGCTACCTATTACATTTGTTACTTCCAAGATCCAAAACTCAAACTACTCATGCTTAGCCTTCTTCTCCGGGCAGGTATAGGAGTAGTGTCCTGTCTTCTTGCACCGGAAACACATGATCTGACTCAGATCCTTCTTTGCAGAAATTGGGTTGTTCTAAGAACGTCTTCGGTTTCTCTTCCTAGGCTTCTTTGTTCCGATCAAACTTTCAATTTCCTATGGATCAAACTCCACTTCTTCTGTCGGGAAGTTTCCTAGATACTCTTTTCTTTCCTTCGTACAGTCCTGTGAGAAATGTCCTTCTTCTCCACATGAATAGTAGGCATTGGAGTAAAATCTAGTTAGGCCTTCTACATTAGGGTCTTCAACATCTTCCTTCATCACAAGTTCTCCTAAATTTTCTCTGAAGGCTTCCTTCATGGCTTCCTTCTGCTGCTTGATGACTTCTTGTACCTTGGGGTACATTTGGCATTGAGCCGAGTAATGCGTAGGTCCTTCACACAAGAAACATGTCACCTGCCCAGTTGGGCATTCGTTAGCTCGGTGATTTTCTTCACAATGAGGGCATCCTTCCTTGTGTAATTCCTGGGTGTGTCCTATCTCCCCACATATCTTGCATGCACAAGTCTTCTTCACTTCTTTGCAACGGGGCTTCTAGGTGTTGGTGACAACATGAGATTTTTGCAGAGTCATCTTGAATTCTTCCCAAGTGATTGTTGCTTGCGTATCATGGGTAGCTTCATGCATCTTCCACCAATGTGAAGCACCTTCTGCAAAGTACCGAAAAACATACCAGACCATCTCGTTCCTTGCAACATGGTTACTCCTTAGATGATCCTCCATGTTCTGAATCCATACTTCTGTCTCTAATCGAGTCATCGATCCGGAATAAACGAGTCCAGCTTCATTCATCATCTATTGGGTTCAAGGTTTTGAGGATGAGATGAGTAAGAGAGAGAGAAAGGAGGGGATACACACAATACAAACAATGGTTTTGAAAAATAGATTTTAGTTGTGGCTGTCGAAAAATTACACACAAATGATAGCTTACAAATCATCGTATCTAACGTAGGTATACAACAGGGGTTTGGTCTTCTAGGGAATAATATCTTGGAAATTCTTCATGGTCTTCAATTTCTTCGGGTCTTCACAGTCTTCAACTCGTGTAGCTTCAACTCTTCTAATGCATGGTGAAATCTTCTTTACTTTGAAGTGACCATCAGTTGTTTCGATATCTTGTCCTTCTCGAAGTGGTCTCAGTTGATCCTTAGTGTGGTCAAAGGGTAAAGGGTATTTTCTAACTCTTTGAGGTAAGAGAGATCATTTGATAAAGCTCAAATAAGATGAGAAGTAAAAGGTATTTTGAAAACAAAGTTTTTAGAGAAATCGTTCCCTAAGGGCTTTCCAGTTTCTAGGGTCACGTCCTACAGTCAACATGTGCTTTGATACCATTTTCTGTAGCGACCCGACTCAAAACGAGTCAAGCCTTTGTGTGTTCCGTGCCATTCCTGGATCAGTATGCTGGCACACACAGTACATCAATGTATATATCAAAGTGTAATCACATGTAATTAACGTAAAACTGATATATACCTTAAAATCTCAGCGGAAGAGATCAACGGGAGTGAAGTCCCAATAACACCAACGGCAGGTTGAGTGCAGACCGTAACCCGGAATCGTACTCTCACTCGTCGGGAAAGAGTATCTGCAACATAAGACGTTGCAGCCGTGTAGGTTAGTACATTGAATGTACTGGCAAGATCACCATACTAAAATCAGAAGAATAAAGACTATTCTATATGCAAAGGCTTTGTGGATCTGTGGCTAAGTTTTTGCGTAAAAGCTGCTTTTGTTTTCCTACAACAAAGGAATATCAGGAATTTCACTATAGAGTTACCTATCATGACATGGTTCCGCCAACCGATGTCTAAATATCCACAAGTATCATAAGTTGCCCACAATTAGTTCTCAGTCCAGTGTTGAGAGTTCAGAGATAGATCCAAGTCTAGAAGCTCAAATTGTCCGTAACCGGGGACATGGCTAATCGATTAGGTTTAACTATGCAGAGTGTTGTGTACTTTACCCACAAGATTCATTCCCTCCTGGAAAGTCCTCGCACTGCATGGTGTTTGAGAACAGGATGAATGAAACATTGTCTTTCAGAGTGTTTCCCTGACTACCGACAGTGCCCATCCAATCCTAACGTCGACTACATCTCGTAGCACTGCCTAGCCAGAGTCACAACAGAGATCAACCAAGACAGAGCCCATAATGACTTGTGGCTACACAGGTAAGCTTCCGGGCATGAAGTATTCATCCGTCTCTTTGAGTCTAGGTGAGGCTTTCCGCGTGAATACTGGCACTTCCCCAGCAACACCTAGGCTAACCACTGGCTTCCCCAGGGCGCCGTTCCAACCATCCTTCACCCAGTAGTGTGTATTGAAAACTTGTTTCTCGAGTCTCGAATGTCTTGTGGTCTTGAAGATGCAGGACTTGAAGATGCCTCCGTGAAGTTGTCGTCTTAACGCAGAGTCCTCCTTCTCACACCACTCACGAACACTCATACCAGACCCCGTCTACTTTAGCATAGCATAAAAATAACTAACGTTCCCGGGGCTTTAGTAACAATTGGTGGGTTCCTACCTCATGCATTATACTCAACTACAAGAATTTCAATAACACTACGGGAGGGATTTGTTGAATGATGTCACTACATGCAATAAAACATAGGTATGAAATGGATGGTCAAAGTGAACTTGCCTGTACTGTTGATGAAGAAATAATATCGCTCTCAGAAGTAACTTGATAGACTATTCATCACTCTCCGATAAAATCTATACAATCAAACATTGCATTCATAAGCAAACACTTCTAGCAATCAATACTAACAATCAACAAGTAAAACAAAATCAAACACAAAAGGGTTGATGAAGGAAATACTTAAGACAAAACTCAAAATAATAAAACTACATCAACACAACTAAGGTGGTGATGAAGGAAATACTTAAGACAAAACTCAAGTAACAAAACTACTTCAACACAACCAAGGGTTGGTTTTCTCTACAAATGATCGTATTTTCAAAAGTAATTAAACAAAAACAATGTAAAATATAACCATAGTATTTTTGTAAATATTTTACTAGCAAAAAGAATTTCTTTTGAAGAACAACTAATAATTAAGAAAACAATACTCTAACAACATAAGTTTTAACTACTAGAACATATCAGCAAGAAAACACTAAGTTAATAAAATAAAACAAATTTTTAAAGCAAATAATTATAGAAAGTATTTTATCATAAATCTTTATTTTGCAAAAAGAACTAATTGAAAAGCTTTTATAAAGATTCTTCTTTGATATAAAACAAGTTCATCCATGGCTTAAACCACAAACAATCTCAAGTATAATACAAATTGTTTCTCGTCTAAACTTAGACTAACAGCAAATCAAACTTATAAAACAATTTGTGGAAACTATTTTCAAATAGAAGATCAACATAGCAAATGAAAATCCAATTGCAAGTTATAATTGAACTAGAATTTCATTTTCATTGCAATCAACTAATAAAATATTATTGGTTTGAAGGGCTACTATTATCTAACAGAAAACTTTATAAAACCTATCACTAATATAAAAGAAAAAAATAATTTAAAACAAAATAATTATAAATAAACCTAAAAGAACTAAAACAGAATCTATTTTGTTAAAAATACTAATTTAAAATATTCTCAAATTTTCCAAACTCTAGCTACTGATAACTCAGGTCACTAGTGACAAGTAGCAAAAGAATCAACTCAAAACAACTTTTTTAAACTCAAAATATTCAGAAAATAAATTTTTAATCAAATCTGTTTGAAATCAATATTAAATTATTCAAATTTGGTCAAACTTGATATCTACGGAAACTACATAAAAATGGTGAAAAAATGCAAAAATAATCAAATTAAAACAATTAAAAACATAAAAGATATGAATAAAACAAAAACAGAACTAAATCTGGAATAGAAAAAAACAGAACTAAAAAGAAAAGAAAAACTATCGATCGGACAGGCTACACGTGGCGCGTTTGGATTGGCTGAGACCTATGCGTGCGAGGTTGAAATGAGCGGATGACCTACCCTTAACAGAAAACATTTTGGTGTTATTTAACTTCTAATGTGGCGCGTTGGATCTAAATCTAACGGTCTAAGGAGGGGGTGAGGTGCTCATAGAGGAAGGTCGCCGGCGATGGAAGATTCCGGCGAGGCAGGGGCGATGAGGTCGATGTGGGCGGCGCTCCAGGGGTCCTCCGGCGATGGCGAGGTCTCCAATCAACGGCGGGGATCCTTCGGGGATGGTTGGTTGCGACGGAGAGACGAGGGGGCGACGGTGGTGAGCTATACGAGCTCGGGGGGCTCCGGTTGAGATTTGAGCTCCGGCAAGGGTGGTGGTTACGACGTGGCAGGGGGTTTCCTAGCGAGGGCGAGGGCACTGGGAGGTGCGGACGATGGAGGCAAAGTGGATGGTGGGCTCAGACGGCGTCGGGGACGTCTGGGTGGAGCGGTGGTTCGACAATGGCGCGACGGCCGTGGTTATCATCGGTGAGGGATTCCGGCGGGGGGAGAGGGTCGGACGAGGGGGAAACGGGCGGAATGGGTGCGAGAGGGGTCGAGGTTTTATATAGGGGCCTTGAGGCGGTCAGGGAATGGCAGGAGGAGGGCTCTCCGGCTCGGTGGTCGCCGGCATGGTTTGGGGAGCGAGAGGAGGGAGGTGACCGCGGGGTTAGCGGGATCAGGCGGTGGGGCCATGCGCTCAGAGAGAGAGAGAGGGTGCGGCATCAGTGACTGTTGCGGAGGAGTTTCGGGAGGGTTAAGGGCAGGTGGGTTGGCCCGTTTTAATAACCCATTAATAGTTTCCTGTTTCTATTTTTCAGAGCAATTAAAACTCTTCAATGCATTCAAATCCTTTCCAAAAATAGGGAATATATATATTAAAATCATCACAGGAATAAATTACATTTAATGAACATTTTTCCACGGCCAAATTAAATACTTTTAAAAAATATATTTCCAAAAAATGCCTAAATGGCTTTATTTATTTTTGCAAATATTTTTTTCAAATAACCCCTTGGGTTTTATGGTTCAAATACTTCACAAAATTACCCCTGGTTTGGATTGTCATATTCCTCCTCTCAAAAACTTGTAAGGGGTTTGAATGCTTAAAAATTTCAAATAGGAAAATCAAATATGAAAGTGATCTCCATACCAGAAAATTTTCAAATAGTTTTTTTCAAAATTCACTTTTCAAATCCTTTTATAATGAAGAAGTCATGTCATCTCCTCTCATTGATTTGAATTGTAGGAATTTGAATTCAAACACAAAAGGGAAAGTCATTTTATTCCCTCTCGTTCAAAAGTTTTCAAAAGTTTCAAATTTTCACTCAATTTCAATCACTCAAGCAAACAAACAATTATTCTAGTATTTATTATAACATTCCAAAATTTGGGATGTTACAAACCTACCACACTTAAAATGAATCTCGTCCTCGAGATTCGAAAGGGCTAGAAAGAAAAGGTTAGGGTTTGGGGTTTTCTAACAAATCCATTGACCAAGAAGGTGTGGGGTCTACCACACTTAAAATGAGAGTTATTGGTTCCTCAAAATCATGGAAGTCCTCTGGGTGCATCTATCTCTTCACATTCTTCATGGTAGCTTCTTCGGTGATGCTCCTCCGTTTAATTCAAAATCTTGTGTTCTCTCAACAACAATGTATTTCCTCCGATACTGGGTCTTCTTAACTGACAGGTCTTGTGATCATTCTAAATAACTTATCGATGATCTCATGGTGGTCTACCATTAGTGGTTATCCTGCAGTGAAATGGGTCTTGGTTTCATTCCTCACCGTAGAATTCCTACGTGTGGCAGCAACTGCCATGTACAAAGGGTTTCTTCATACCATTCTAAGGCTTAAACCAAAAGCTCCAAAGAACGTCGTCTCTTTACTATGGGTAAGTCACTCAGATTTACCATTCCGAATAGCAAGAGAATGATAAGAGTAAGTCGTCATGGTGATCAATCCATGCCACACTGAAATCATTACCTTGTATAAGGTTTAGTGAATCTCGTATTCTAACACTTGGGCTTCCTCACAAGCATTGCAGAATTTTTTCTTGGCAACGAACGAGGTTCAGATAAATCCTTCGATTCTACAAGCTAAGAAAAAACATCTATTGTTTCTTCAGAACTCTCAGGTTTTTCGTATACTCCTAAGAAAAACGTTTGCTAATCAGTCGCAGCTTCTTCCAAGTCTCTGCCTTCACAAAGGTAGGGCTTGATCTTTATCAATCCTCAGGTCAGTGATTTGTGGGTTCACTTGAATACTTGGATAGATTTAACTCACTCTTGGGGTTACTATTGTTCCATATTCCAACATTACCTTCCGTTCACTACACCATACCCTTGAGGTAACAATTCACAGACTTATTATTGTCTAGATTCCACTCTGTGGAAATTCATTTTCCTTTTCATTGGTCTGTTTAACCTTGGGTATGGTTTCTTCCCAATCCTTCCTTTTCTCAACATTCCAGCGGCGAACGCACTTTGTCTCAAAGCTTATCATCCAGATAGTTTGAGGTGGTTCCACATTCTCTTCACCTGTATTCGCTTATTCAAACTCCTTAATATGAATGGTATTTTCTTCATTCATTTATCCCTGTGGTTACTACCACAATTAAAATGAAATGCACTCCTGCCTGCATAGACCATATTTTCTCATATCCTCGAAATTGGTCTGTGATCTTTGTTCATAGAGTAACAACTCATGTAATTCAACATAGGAGAATCATGACACCATAAATTCCATTGATCTCATGAACTTATTACAAACTCTGAGACTTCTGTTACATAACTTCAAAATGATAATAGTGCTACCTATTACATTTATTACTTCCAAGATCCAAAACTCAAACTACTCATGCTTATTCTTCTTCTCTGGGCAGGTATAGGAGTAGTGTCCTGTCTTCTTGCACCGGAAACACATGATCTGACTCAGATCCTTCTTTGCAGAAATTGGGTTGTTCTGAGAACGTCTTCGTTTTCTCTTCCTGGGCTTCTTTGTTCCGATCAAACTTTCAATTTCCTGTGGATCAAACTCCACTTATTCTGTCGGGAAGTTTCCCAGATACTCTTTTCTTTCCTTCGTACAGTCCTGTGAGAAATGTCCTTCTTCTCCACATGAATAGTAGGCATTGGAGTAAAATCTGGTTAGGCCTTCTCCATAAGGGTCTTCAACATCTTCCTTCATCACAAGTTCTCCTAAATTTTCTCTGAAGGCTTCCTTCATGGCTTCCTTCTGCTGCTTGATGACTTCTTGTACCTTGGGGTACATTTGGCATTGAGCCGAGTAATGCGTAGTTCCTTCACACAAGAAACATGTCACCTGCCCAGTTGGGCATTCGTTAGCTCGGTGATTTTCTTCACAATGAGGGCATCCTTCCTTGTGTTCTTCTTGGGTGTGTCCTATCTACCCACATATCTTGCATGCACAAGTCTTCTTCACTTCTTTGCAACGGGGCTTCTAGGTGTTGGTGACAACATGATATTTTTGCAGAGTCATCTTAAATTCTTCCCAAGTGATTGTTGCTTGCGTATCATGGGTAGCTTCATGCATCTTCCACCAATGTGAAGCACCTTCTGCAAAGTACCGAAAAACATACCGGACCATCTCGTTCCTTGCAACATGGTTACTCCTTAGATGACCCTCCATGTTCTGAATCCATACTTCTGTCTCTAATCGAGTCATCGGTCCGGAATAAACGAGTCCAGCTTCATTCATCATCTATTGGGTTCAAGGTTTTGAGGATGAGATGAGTAAGAGAGAGAGAAAGGAGGGGATACACACAATACAAACAATGGTTTTGAAAAATAGATTTTAGTTGTGGCTGTCGAAAAATTACACACAAATGATAGCTTACAAATCATCGTATCTAACGTAGGTATACAACAGGGGTTTGGTCTTCTAGGGAATAATATCTTGGAAATTCTTCATGGTCTTCAATTTCTTCGGGTCTTCACAGTCTTCAACTCGTGTAGCTTCAACTCTTCTAATGCATGGTGAAATCTTCTTTACTTTGAAGTGACCATCAGTTGTTTCGATATCTTGTCCTTCTCGAAGTGGTCTCAGTTGATCCTTAGTGTGGTCAAAGGGCAAAGTGTATTTTCTAACTCTTTGAGGTAAGAGAGATCATTTGATAAAGCTCAAATAAGATGAGAAGTAAAAGGTATTTTGAAAACAAAGTTTTTAGAGAAATCGTTCCCTAAGGGCTTTCCAGTTTCTAGGGTCACGTCCTACAGTCAACATGTGCTTTGATACCATTTTCTGTAGCGACCCGACTCAAAACGAGTCAAGCCTTTGTGTGTTCTGTGCCATCCCTGGATCAGTATGCTGGCACACACAGTACATCAATGTATATATCAAAGTGTAATCACATGTAATTAACGTAAAACTGATATATACCTTAAAATCTCAGCGGAAGCGGTCAACGGGAGTGAAGTCCCAATAACACCAACGGCAGGTTGAGTGCGGACCGTAACCCTGAATCGTACTCTTACTCATCGGGAAAGAGTATCTGCAACATAAGACATTGCAGCCATGTAGGTCAGTACATTGAATGTACTGGCAAGATCACCATACTAAAATCAAAAGAATAAAGACTATTCTATATGCAAAGGCTTTATGGCTCTGTGGCTAAGTTTTTGCGTAAAAGCTGCTTTTGTTTTCCTACAACAAAGGAATATCAGGAATTTCACTATAGAGTTACCTATCATGACATGGTTCCGCCAACCGATGTCTAAATATCCACAACTATCATATGTCGCCCACAATTAGTTCTTAGTCCAGTGTTGAGAGTTCAGAGATAGATCCAAGTCTAGAAGCTCAAATTGTCCGTAACCGGGGACATGGCTAATCGATTAGGTTTAACTATGCAGAGTGTTGTGTACTTTACCCACAAGATTCATTCCCTCCTAGAAAGTCCTCGCACTGCATGGTTTTTGAGAACAGGATGAATGAAACATGGTCTTTCAGAGTGTTTCCCTGACTACCGACAGTGCCCATCCAATCCTAACGTCGACTACATCTCGTAGCACTGCCTAGCCATAGTCACAATAGAGATCAACCAAGCCAGAGCCCATAATGACTTGTGGCTACACAGGTAAGCTTCCGGGCATGAAGTATTCATCCGTCTCTTTGAGTCTGGGTGAGGCTTTCTGCGTGAATACTGGCACTTCCCCAGCAACACCTAGGCTAACCACTGGCTTCCCCAGGGCGCCGTTCCAACCATCCTTCACCCAGTAGTGTGTATTGAAAACTTGTTTCTCGAGTCTCGAATGTCTTGAGGTCTTGAAGATGCCTTCGTGAAGTTGTCATCTTAACGCAAAGTCCTCCTTCTCACACCACTCACGAACACTCATACCAGACCCCGTCCACTTTAGCATAGCATAAAAATAACTAACGTTCCCGGGGCTTTAGTAGCAATTGGTGGGTTCCTACCTCATGCATTATACTCAACTACGAAAATTTCAATAACACTACGGGAGGGATTTGTTGAATGATGTCACTACATGCAATAAAACATAGGTATGAAATGGATGGTCAAAGTGAACTTGCCTGTACTTTTGATGAAGAAATAATATCGCTCTCAGAAGTAACTTGATAGACTATTCATCACTCTCCGATAAAATCTATACAATCAAACATTGCATTCATAAGCAAACACTTCTAGCAATCAATACTAACAATCAACAAGTAATACAAAACCAAACACAAAAGGGTTGATGAAGGAAATACTTAAGACAAAACTCAAAATAATAAAACTACATCAACACAAGTAAGGTGGTGATGAAGGAAATACTTAAGACAAAACTCAAGTAACAAAACTACTTCAACACAACCAAGGGTTGGTTTTCTCTACAAATGATCGTATTTTCAAAAGTAATTAAACAAAAACAATGTAAAATATAACCATAGTATTTTTGTAAATATTTTACTAGCAAAAAGAATTTCTTTTGAAGAACAACTAATAATTAAGAAAACAATACTCTAACAACATAAGTTTTAACTACTAGAACATATCAGCAAGAAAACACTAAGTTAATAAAATAAAAACAAATTTTTAAAGCAAATAATTACAGAAAGTATTTTATCATAAATCTTTATTTTGCAAAAAGAACTAATTGAAAAGCTTTTATAAAGATTCTTCTTTGATATAAAACAAGTTCATCCTTGGCTTAAACCACAAACAATCTCAAGTATAATACAAATTGTTTCTCGTCTAAACTTAGACTAACAGCAAATCAAACTTATAAAACAATTTGTGGAAACTATTTTCAAATAGAAGATCAACATAGCAAATGAAAATCCAATTGCAAGTTATAATTGAACTAGAATTTGATTTTCATTGCAATCAACTAATAAAATATTATTGGTTTGAAGGGCTACTATTATCTAACAGAAAACTTTATAAAACCTATCACTAATATAAAAGAAAAAAATAATTTAAAACAAAAGAATTATAAATAAACCTAAAAGAACTAAAACAGAATCTATTTTGTTAAAAATACTAATTTAAAATATTCTCAAATTTTCCAAACTCTAGCTACTGATAACTAAGGTCACTAGTGACAAGTAGCAAAAGAATCAACTCAAAACAATTTTTTTAAACTCAAAATATTCAGAAAATAAGTTTTTAATCAAATCTGTTTGAAATCAATTTTAAATTATTCAAATTTGGTCAAACTTGATATCTACGGAAACTACATAAAAATGGTGACAAAATGCAAAAATAATCAAATTAAAACAATTAAAAATATAAAATATATGAATAAAACAAAAACAGAACTAAATCTGGAATTGAAAAAACAGAAATAAAAAGAAAAGAAAAACTATCGATCGGACAGGCTACCCGTGGCGCGTCTGGATTGGCCGAGACCTATGCGTGCGAGGTTGAAATGAGCGGATGACCTACCCTTAACAGAAAACAGTTTGGTGTTATTTAACTTCTAATCTGGCGCGTTGGATCTAAATCTAACGGTCTAAGGAGGGGGTGAGGTGCTCATAGAGGAAGGTCGCCGGCGATGGAAGATTCCGGCGAGGCAGGGGCAACGAGGTCGATGTGGGAGGCGCTCCAAGGGTCCTCCGGCGATGGCGCGGTCTCCAATCGACGGTGGATCCTTCGGGGATGGTTGGTCGCGACGGGGAGACGAGGGGGCGACAGTGGTGAGCTATACGAGCTCGGGGGGCTCCGGTTGAGATTTGAGCTCCGACGAGGGTGGTGGTTATGGTGTGGCAGTGGGTTTCCTAGACAGGGCGAGGGCACTAGGAGCTGCGGACGATGGAGGCAAAGTGGATGGTGGGCTCAGACGGCGTCGGGGACGTCTGGGTGGAGCGGTGGTTCGACAATGGCGCGACGGCCGTGGTTATCATCGGCGAGGGATTCCGGCGAGGGGAGAGGGTCGGACGAGGGGGAAACGGGCGGAATGGGTGCGAGAGGGGTCGAGGTTTTATATAGGGGCCTTGAGGCGGTCAGGGAATGGCAGGAGGAGGGCTCTCCGGCTCGGTGGTCGCCGGCGTGGTTTGGGGAGCGAGAGGAGGGAGGTGACCGCGGGGTTAGCGGGATCAGGCGGTGGGGCCATGCGCTCAGAGAGAGAGAGAGGGTGCGGCATCAGTGACTGTTGCGGAGGAGTTTCGGGAGGGTTAAGGGCAGGTGGGCTGGCCCGTTTTAATAACCCATTAATAGTTTCCTGTTTCTATTTTTCAGAGCAACTAAAACTCTTCAATGCATTCAAATCCTTTCCAAAAATAGGGAATATATATATTAAAATCATCACGGGAATAAATTCCATTTAATGAACATTTTTCCACGGCCAAATTAAATACTTTTAAAAAATATATTTCCAAAAAATGCCTAAATGGCTTTATTTATTTTTGCAAATATTTTTTCAAATAACCCCTTGGGTTTTATGGTTCAAATACTTCACAAAATTACCCCTGGTTTGGATTGTCATATTGCTCCTCTCAAAAACTTGTAAGGGGTTTGAATGCTTACAAATTTCAAATAGGAAAATCAAATATGAAAGTGATCTCCATACCAGAAAATTTTCAAATAGTTTTTTTCAAAATTCACTTTTCAAATCCTTTTATAATGAAGAAGTCATGTCATCTCCTCTCACTGCTTTGAAATGTAGGAATTTGAATTCAAACACAAAAGGGAAAGTCATTTTATTCCCTCTCATTCAAAAGTTTTCAAAAGTTTCAAATTTTCACTCAATTTCAATCACTCAAGCAAACAAACAATCATTCTAGTATTTATTATAACATTCCAAAATTTGGGATGTTACAAGCCTACCACACTTAAAATGAATCTCGTCCTCGAGATTCGAAAGGGCTAGAAAGAAAAGGTTAGGGTTTGGGGTTTTCTAACAAATCCATTGACCAAGAAGGTGTGGGGTCTACCACACTTAAAATGAGAGTTAATGGTTCCTCAAAATCATGGAAGTCCTCTGGGTGCATCTATCTCTTCACATTCTTCATGGTAGCTTCTTCGGTGATGCTCCTCCGTTTAATTCAAAATCTTGTGTTCTCTCAACAACAATGTATTTCCTCCGATACTGGGTCTTCTTAACTGACAGGTCTTGTGATCATTCTAAATAACTTATCGATGATCTCATGGTGGTCTACCATTAGTGGTTATCCTGCAGTGAAATGGGTCTTGGTTTCATTCCTCACCGTAGAATTCCTACGTGTGGCAGCAACTGCCATGTACAAAGGGTTTCTTCATACCATTCTAAGGCTTAAACCAAAAGCTCCAAAGAACGTCGTCTCTTTACTATGGGTAAGTCACTCAGATTTACCATTCCGAATAACAAGAGAATGATAAGAGTAAGTCGTCATGGTGATCAATCCATGCCACACTGAAATCATTACCTTGTATAAGGTTTAGTGAATCTCGTATTCTAACACTTGGGCTTCCTCACAAGCATTGCAGAAATTTTTCTTGTCAACGAACGAGGTTCAGATAAATCCTTCGATTCTGCAAGCTAAGAAAAAACATCTATTGTTTCTTCAGAACTCTCAGGTTTTTCGTATACTCCTAAGAAAAACGTTTGCTAATCAGTCGCAGCTTCTTCCAAGTCTCTGCCTTCACAAAGGTAGGGCTTGATCTTTATCAATCCTCAGGTCAGTGATTTGTGGGTTCACTTGAATACTTGGATAGATTTAACTCACTCTTGAGGTTACTATTGTTCCATATTCCAACATTACCTTCCGTTCACTACACCATACCCTTGAGGTAACAATTCACAGACTTATTATTGTCTAGATTCCACTCTGTGGAAATTCATTTTCCTTTCCATTGGTCTGTTTAACCTTGGGTATGGTTTCTTCCCAATCCTTCCTTTTCTCAACATTCCAGCGGCAAACGCACTTTGTCTCAAAGCTTATCATCCAGATAGTTTGAGGTGGTTCCACATTCTCTTCACCTGTATTCGCTTATTCAAACTCCTTAATATGAATGGTATTTTCTTCATTCATTTATCCCTGTGGTTACTACCACAATTAAAATGAAGTGCACTCCTGCCTGCATAGACCATATCTTCTCATATCCTCGAAATTGGTCCGTGATCTTTGTTCATAGAGTAACAACTCATGTAATTCAACATAGGAGAATCATGACACCATAAATTCCATTGATCTCATGAACTTATTACAAACTCTGAGACTTTTGTTACATAACTTCAAAATGATAAGAGTGCTACCTATTACATTTATTACTTCCAAGATCCAAAACTCAAACTACTCATGCTTATTCTTCTTCTCTGGGCAGGTATAGGAGTAGTGTCCTGTCTTCTTGCACCGGAAACACATGATCTGACTCAGATCCTTCTTTGCAGAAATTGGGTTGTTCTGAGAACGTCTTTGGTTTCTCTTCCTGGGCTACTTTGTTCCGATCAAACTTTCAATTTCCTATGGATCAAACTCCACTTATTCTGTCGGGAAGTTTCCCAGATACTCTTTTCTTTCCTTCGTACAGTCCTGTGAGAAATGTCCTTCTTCTCCACATGAATAGTAGGCATTGGAGTAAAATCTGGTTAGGCCTTCTCCATAAGGGTCTTCAACATCTTCCTTCATCACAAGTTCTCCTAAATTTTCTCTGAAGGCTTCCTTCATGGCTTCCTTCTGCTGCTTGATGACTTCTTGTACCTTGGGGTACATTTGGCATTGAGCCGAGTAATGCGTAGTTCCTTCACACAAGAAACATGTCACCTGCCCAGTTGGGCATTCGTTAGCTCGGTGATTTTCTTCACAATGAGGGCATCCTTCCTTGTGTTCTTCCTGGGTGTGTCCTATCTCCCCACATATCTTGCATGCACAAGTCTTCTTCACTTCTTTGCAACGGGGCTTCTAGGTGTTGGTGACAACATGAGATTTTTGCAGAGTCATCTTGAATTCTTCCCAAGTGATTGTTGCTTGCGTATCATGGGTAGCTTCATGCATCTTCCACCAATGTGAAGCACCTTCTGCAAAGTACCGAAAAACATACCGGACCATCTCGTTCCTTGCAACATGGTTACTCCTTAGATGATCCTCCATGTTTTGAATCCATACTTCTGTCTCTAATCGAGTCATCGATCCGGAATAAACGAGTCTAGCTTCATTCATCATCTATTGGGTTCAAGGTTTTGAGGATGAGATGAGTAAGAGAGAGAGAAAGGAGGGGATACACACAATACAAACAATGGTTTTGAAAAATAGATTTTAGTTGTGGCTGTCGAAAAATTACACACAAATGATAGCTTACAAATCATCATATCTAACGTAGGTATACAACAGGGGTTTGGTCTTCTAGGGAATAATATCTTGGAAATTCTTCATGGTCTTCAATTTCTTCGGGTCTTCACAGTCTTCAACTCGTGTAGCTTCAACTCTTCTAATGCATGGTGAAATCTTCTTTACTTTGAAGTGACCATCAGTTGTTTCGATATCTTGTCCTTCTCGAAGTGGTCTTAGTTGATCCTTAGTGTGGTCAAAGGGCAAAGTGTATTTTCTAACTCTTTGAGGTAAGAGAGATCATTTGATAAAGCTCAAATAAGATGAGAAGTAAAAGGTATTTTGAAAACAAAGTTTTTAGAGAAATCGTTCCCTAAGGGCTTTCCAGTTTCTAGGGTCACGTCCTAGAGTCAACATGTGCTTTGATACCATTTTCTGTAGCGACCCGACTCAAAACGAGTCAAGCCTTTGTGTGTTCCGTGCCATCCCTGGATCAATATGCTGGCACACACAGTACATCAATGTATATATCAAAGTGTAATCACATGTAATTAACGTAAAACTGATATATACCTTAAAATCTCAGCAGAAGCGGTCAACGGGAGTGAAGTCCCAATAACACCAACGGCAGGTTGAGTGCGGACCGTAACCCTGAATCGTACTCTTACTCATTGGGAAAGAGTATCTGCAACATAAGACATTGCAGCCGTGTAGGTCAGTACATTGAATGTACTGGCAAGATCACCATACTAAAATCAAAAGAATAAAGACTATTCTATATGCAAAGGCTTTATGGCTCTGTGGCTAAGTTTTTGCGTAAAATCTGCTTTTGTTTTCCTACAACAAAGGAATATCAGGAATTTCACTATAGAGTTACCTATCATGACATGGTTCCGCCAACCGATGTCTAAATATCCACAAGTATCATATGTTGCCCACAATTAGTTCTTAGTCCAGTGTTGAGAGTTCAGAGATAGATCCAAGTCTAGAAGCTCAAATTGTCCGTAACCGGGGACATGGCTAATCAATTAGGTTTAACTATGCAGAGTGTTGTGTACTTTACCCACAAGATTCATTCCCTCCTAGAAAGTCCTCGCACTGCATGGTTTTTGAGAATAGGATGAATGAAACATGGTCTTTCAGAGTGTTTCCCTGACTACAGACAGTGCCCATCCAATCCTAACGTCGACTACATCTCGTAGCACTGCCTAGCTAGAGTCACAACAGAGATCAACCAAGCCAGAGCCCATAATGACTTGTGGCTACACAGGTAAGCTTCCGGGCATGAAGTATTCATCCGTCTCTTTGAGTCTGGGTGAGGCTTTCCGCGTGAATACTGGCACTTCCCCAGCAACACCTAGGCTAACCACTGGCTTCCCCAGGGCGCCGTTCCAACCATCCTTCACCCAGTAGTGTGTATTGAAAACTTGTTTCTCGAGTCTCGAATGTCTTGAGGTCTTGAAGATGCAGGACTTGAAGATGCCTTCATGAAGTTGTCGTCTTAACGCAGAGTCCTCCTTCTCACACCACTCACGAACACTCATACCAGACCCCGTCTACTTTAGCATAGCATAAAAATAACTAACGTTCCCGGGGCTTTAGTAACAATTGGTGGGTTCCTACCTCATGCATTATACTCAACTATGAGAATTTCAATAACACTACGGGAGGGATTTGTTGAATGATGTCACTACATGCAATAAAACATAGGTATGAAATGGATGGTCAAAGTGAACTTGCTTGTACTGTTGATGAAGAAATAATATCGCTCTCAGAAGTAACTTGATAGACTATTCATCACTCTCCGATAAAATCTGTACAATCAAACATTGCATTCATAAGCAAACACTTCTAGCAATCAATACTAACAATCAACAAGTAATACAAAACCAAACACAAAAGGGTTAATGAAGGAAATACTTAAGACAAAACTCAAAATAATAAAACTACATCAACACAACTAAGGTGGTGATGAAGGAAATACTTAAGACAAAACTCAAGTAACAAAACTACTTCAACACAACCAAGGGTTGGTTTTCTCTACAAATGATCGTATTTTCAAAAGTAATTAAACAAAAACAATGTAAAATATAACCATAGTATTTTTGTAAATATTTTACTAGCAAAAAGAATTTCTTTTGAAGAACAACTAATAATTAAGAAAACAATACTCTAACAACATAAGTTTTAACTACTAGAACATATCAGCAAGGAAACACTAAGTTAATAAAATAAAAACAAATTTTTAAAGCAAATAATTACAGAAAGTATTTTATCATAAATCTTTATTTTGCAAAAAGAACTAACTGAAAAGCTTTTATAAAGATTCTTCTTTGATATAAAACAAGTTCATCCTTGGCTTAAACCACAAACAATCTCAAGTATAATACAAATTGTTTCTCGTCTAAACTTAGACTAACAGCAAATCAAACTTATAAAACAATTTGTGGAAACTATTTTCAAATAGAAGATCAACATAGCAAATGAAAATCCAATTGCAAGTTATAATTGAACTAGAATTTGATTTTCATTGCAATCAACTAATAAAATATTATTGGTTTGAAGGGCTACTATGATGTAACAGAAAACTTTATAAAACCTATCACTAATATAAAAGAAAAAATAATTTAAGACAATTTGAAACAAAAGAATTATAAATAAACCTAAAAGAACTAAAACAGAATCTGTTTTGCTAAAAATACTACTTTAAAATATTCTAAAATTTTCCAAACTCTACCTACTGATAACTAAGGTCACTAGTGACAAGTAGCAAAAGAATCAACTCAAAATATTCAAAAAATAAGTTTTGAATCAAATCTGTTTGAAATCAATTTTAAATTATTCAAATTTGGTCAAACTTGGTATCTACAGAAACTACATGAAAATGGTGACAAAATGCAAAAAGAATCAAATTAAACAATTAAAAACATAAAAGATATGAATAAAACAAAAACAGAACTAAATCAGGAATTGAAAAAAATAGAACTAAAAAGAAAAAAACTATCGATCGGACAGGCTACACACGGCGCCTCTCGATTGGCCGAGACCTATGCGTGCGAGGTTGAAACGAGCGGACGACCTACCCTTAACAGAAAACGGTTCGGTGTTATTTAATTTCTAATCTCGCGCGTTGGATCTAAATCTAACGGTCTAAGGAGGGGGTGAGGTGCTCATAGAGGAAGGTCGCCGGCGATGGAAGATTCCGGCGAGGCAGGGGCGATGAGGTCGATGTGGGCGGCACTCCAGGGGTCCTCCGGCGATGGCGAGGTCTCCAATCAATGGCGGGGATCCTTCGGGGATGGTTGGTTGCGACGGAGAGACGAGGGGGCAACGGTGGTGAGCTATACGAGCTCGGGGGGCTCCGGTTGAGATTTGAGCTCCGGCGAGGGTGGTGGTTACGGCGTGGCAGGGGGTTTCCTAGCGAGGGCGAGAGCACTGGGAGGTGCGGACGATGGAGGCGAAGCGGATGGTGGGCTCAGACGGTGTCAGGGACGTCTGGGTGGAGCAATGGTTCGACAATGGCGTGGCGGCCGTGGTTATCTCCGGCGAGGGATTCTGGCGAGGGGAGAGGGTCGGACGAGGGGGAAACGGGCGGAATGGGTGTGGGAGGGGTCGGGGTTTTGTACGGTAACGCAGGAGAAAACAAAAAAAAATTTGACCTACGCACCAGCCCAGGATCACTATGGAGAGTGCATACAAGGTTTGATCATTTCCGTTACCGACTTGTAGCGCAGCGGAAGTAGAGTCGATGACGAACGGCGGTGCAGATCCCCGCAGCTAGGATTTTACAACCCCCCAACCGCGAGGATTTATACCCTCATCTGCCCTTCGGACAGCCCTCCGGGAGGCGGTCGCATAGCCCCCCGGACGGTGTCGCGGACAGCCCTTCGGGAGGACCTCCGAAACTCGGACTGTCACTCGAACAGCCCTTCGGGAGGACCTCCAAAACTTGGACGGTCACACAGACAGCCCTTCGGGAAGCACTCTCAAACTAAGACCGAAACTACAATCTCTCTACAGAGTTGCACACATACGGTGTCATCTATCCGGCAGGGCTTCGCCGTCTAGAACTAGTTCGTGCCAGAACCCAGACAGCCTTTCGGCTCTACGAAACTATTTCGCTGGGAGGGAGAGAGAGAGCCAGATCATGCATGGCATTTGTATGAGAGTAAGAGATGAGTTTGTGGGCAGCCCACTCACCTCTATTTATAGGAAAACCAAGGGGTAGGATGGGACTTGGAATTACCAAAATGCCCATGAGGTGAGCACACCACAAGGGCATGAAGGGAAAGCCTCCAAATAGTGTTGCCTGCATCACCATGCCTACATCACTATGCCTGCATCACCATGCCTGCATCATCCCCTAATAGTATTTTCACTATTCACAAATAGTGTTTCCACTATTCACAAATAGTGTTTCCACTATTTGCAATAGTGTTTCCAATAAAGTAATCCAGAAAGCACTTTCACTATTCATGGCGATATTTTTCAGCGTCTGTTCGAACTAAAAATATTTATGTGGGCTTAGAACATTTCCAGCACCCACTAAAATAATTTTCAATACGATCCGGAACAATTCCGGAATAGTGATTTTCATCTACGAAAAGCATCTGAAGCGGTTCCGGCAGCTCCGGAACATTTCCGGTTATTCTTCCGGAAAATTCCCAGAAGTTTCCAGAATGATTCTGGCACCCTCCAAGAATTATCAGGCATGTGCCAAAACCAATTTGACTTTATGGTATCCTCTGAAACAACTTTTCAGTTTCACCGAAACTGTTTCGGTGACCTGTCTACGGAACATTTCCGCTGTCCGAAACTTTTCCGGTGTCCGAAACTTTTCGGTGATTTTCTCTCAGACTCCGTGTCTAGTATTCAACAGATAGATGACCCTTAAGCGTGTGACCCTATAGGTTCGGTGAAGCATAGACATGACCCAGAACCCCTTCCGATCAATGATCAACATCGGAGCCGTGGACACCCATATCGATCCCTATACCCACACGAATAAATATTCGAGTGAACCTCCAGTTGCCGTGTGCTATTCCTGTTGCTTCGCGATATGTTACAAATACCCGAGGTGAGACATGTTGGCATCCCCATGGATCAACAACTTGTCCACTATGCCAGTTACCTCGTTATCGGTATTGTTCTCTTTTCTCGTTCCCGTGTTCCGGCATCCCCGTGATCAAATCGCAAAGTGTCTGGCCAGACGATGATGGATACCGTAACACCGAGAGGGCCTAGAGATATCTCTCCATCGTCGGAGGAGCAAATCCCAGTCTTGAGCTATCAAGTTACTTCACTTACTTTTCCATGAACCCGTAAGCTGCCGTAATAGCCACCCATTTACGAATGACGTTTAACAAACCCCAAAGTTCATGAAGCAAGCATGAAGAAACTCGATACTCTCATGGTCTAAGGAATTATGCAAACATTAACTTCTCTGTGTTATTAACCATTAACTTATGACGAATGTATCTCATAGCATAACATTAATTTGGGTCGATTCAACACAAATGTTCTTCTAACATTGTGCCCTCAAAATTGCCGGCATAGCCATGCCCATGATCAGGAAAACAGGATCATCATGCAATACTTGAGCCAGTCTTAGAGGCCAGACTAGGAATACATTTTACCATTTATTATCCCACACGTGCACATGAGTTTCCCTCCAAGCCTCGTTTTATTTGTAGACTCGAGAATCATTGCAGTTATAGCATGGAACATAAACATAATTATGAACAGGGAGATAATCAATAACATTTATTATTGCCTCTAGGGCATATCTCCTACAGACTCCCACTTGCACTAGAGTCAATAATCTAGTCAATGCTAAGGAACTTTACACCTATGGCATACTGGTGTAAAATATGCTTCGCTTGTGGTATAGCCTGATGTCCAACGGATCTGACAACTTTAGCTCCGTGTGTAACTATGCATATCCTCGCGTTTTCACGCTATCACAAAATTCATATTTTGTGTGAACTTGGCTTTTCATATGTGTGAATCATTGGTCGAAACCCGATTCCTCAGACTGAGCTATGGAGCAACTATCTGCAATAGTGTCTCATAGACCAAAACCATCTTGGAACCATACTAAGTTCATGAATGAACTATATGATTCAACAACTTCTTTGTCGCTTCCAAAGCGTCAACATACTTAGCCTTTGTTATAGAATTCGCCACAGTATCTTGTTTGGAACAATTTCCAACTACCGTGCCACCATATTGTGTATTACACAAAACCCTTAACTTAAATCGAAAATCGCATGGAGCATTGATTGAGACTGTATCGATGTAATTTCTTACAACGAGCACTTCATAATCTCTGCTTGCGAGAAACATGTCATCAGCACTACTCTAGTATTTAATGACATATTTCACTATTGTCCCATGATCAATGCTTTGATCACTTTGGTATCTATACTCGCAACAACTTGGGAATATCGGACATATCTGGTTGCTTTACATACCATGGAATACATGATTAATCCAAACACAAGAGTGTGTGGAATCTCCATCATGTATTTCACTCATCAGTGTTTTGGGACACTGAGTCTTGCAAAAACTCTTTCCATGTGACTTCGGCAAGAATCACTCCTTGGCATTTTAAATGCTAAAAGGTTTTAGCACCTTGTCAATATGTATTCATTGCTTAGCCTCATTAGGTAAATATATCTCCATAGATCATCATGCCTAATATTGAGGCTATTTAGCCTAAGCACTTCATGGAGAAAACTATTTTCAAATGAAGTCCTAATTCGTGTCAAGAAATTTATTTCCAATTAAAAATGTGTCAAGTACACAAGTTTTTAGAAATAGTATTATGCTCCCACTTACTTTCTTGAATCACAAGCATCTTCGATACCCATTTGATGAAGTCAAACTCCTTTGACCATTCCATCAAAAACGAAGATTCCAACTCCGCTTTGATCTCTTCTATCCATCGCTGGAACTCTGAAGTTTGCATACTTACTAGCATCCTCTGGATCGACAAATTACTTTGGATTGTATCACATACAAGTCCTAGGTTTCATTTCCATCAGATGGAAATCCTTTTGTCATCCATGTTTCATATCTCATGATTGATATATGTATTAATTGCTAGTTCAACCCGAACCGACCTTAAGCATCGCTACGCTGAAACAACCTCATCGTAGTCAACTCCTTGAACTTTTTATTTCAACAAGTCGAGCTTTATGGATAAAACATTTTTATCCGTACCAGTTTTCAGTTCCATAAATATTCGTTGGACTCTAAGTCCTCTGAAAGGTGTATCAAGGTTTTAATCTTGAATCACTTATATGGAAACTATCTCGGATTGTATTGGCATTTAGCCAATCCCGGAGTCAGGGCCCATCAACGCTTCCTTGTGTATTGTAGGTATACTGTTGTCCAACAACAATATCTCCTTTGCGCACCTGATAGGTTTGCACGAGCTTTGCCTACGTGGTTCAGCTGCACATTCGACCGAAGTCCATACATTTTATTGTAGAGACTTATGTATCAGTCGTAGTAGGAAACAACGGAATCACTTCCAGGGTTTCTTTCCTTTGAACTGATGACGAAGATACTGGTTATCTCATCGAGTTGCACTATCCTCCCACTCACCTTTTGTAAGAACTATTCTCTTTAAAATCATACCGTTTTGTGGCAAAACCCTTTGCCTCGGTATAGTGGTGGGGGAATACCCAATGACTTGGGATAACCATACAAAGTAGCACTTGTCTGATTTGGAATAGGTTTGTAACCTTTTACACAAGCCCCATATTCCAAATGTTAAGAAAAGATATAACATGGTTGGGCGTACCATACCATGGCGTCATTTCAACAGACCTAATGGATCTCTTTTCAGTGTAAAAGCCGCAGTCTCTAAAGCATCACTCTATAAAAGGGATAATGGCAAATCTATTTATGTCATCTTTGATCTTACCATGTCATAAATGGTTCGATTACATCTTCACGGACTTTCCACTTTGGAGTAGTGTTCCGGGAGGTGCAAGTTATGAAACTCTTTTCACAACTCATCAGACATTCGCTAAACTTGTAACTCAAATATTCCTTTCTGCAATCAAATTGCAGAAACATAATTTTCTTGGTACAATAACTTCTACTTCAATTTTTAAAACCTTTTGAATGATTTCAAAAGATCCAGACTTACGTCTCATCAAGTAAATATCCATATATCTACTTGAGTCATTTTTGAAGGTAGACAAATCCACTGTTTGCAACAACATTTATCGGACTACATACATCAAATGTATGATCACCGATAAGTTCTTTGCTCGTTCCTTATTGCCTGTGAACGGTATTTCAGTCACTTCACCGTCTGGAGGAAAGTTGCAAGTGTCATATGATTCAAAATCAAACGACTTCAAAATCCATCATAATGGAATTTTCCATGCGGGTTTCTCCAATGTGACCAAATGCAGTGCCACACATATGTGGTATTCTTTTAGTCTTGCGACATTTAGCGTCGGTGTTATGGATGTATCATATTTCCATCAGTATTCATAACATACATCCCATCTAGGATGGAAGCATGGCCCTTCATGTTATTCATAATACTGAACAACAATTGTTGTTTTTATGAACAAATGTTTTGCAACAAACATTGTGCAATGGGCTAGAGTGTATGAAACTCTAAAATGAACTATGAAAATAAACCCAGAGGTAATGTATTATTATCAATATTCATAACATACGTCTCATTCATAATGAAAATATGGCCCTTATGTTATTCATAACACCGAACATGAAAAGTTCTCTTATGAACAACCTTCTTCCAAGATACCTTATGCAAGGGGCTAGAGTGTGAAACTCTAAAATGAATTATGAAACTTAATACATAGGGAATACACCGATGGAAGTCATAGTAACATTTACTATGTTCCCTGCGTGTATCTAAGCCTCATATTTCTGGCTAGTCTTTCAGGCCATAGTAGTTCTTACATCGAGTTGCAACAGAATGCAATCGAGCAGGTTTCTTTGTGACCAACTTATAGTACCCAAGAATTAATGATTAACATGTTTAACCATAATTCCCAAGAACTATATCTTTGACCAGCCTTCTATACATCAAAAACTTGTATGATATTCATACATGAGCTGGATATTCCATTCTTCTTTCCTTTTGCCATTATACTTCTAATAGTTTAACTTTCAGTATTTCTCCTACTCTCAGAAGAAGCACCCAACTTAAGAGTGGCGTTAGCCCCGGACTTCCTAGGCGTGAAAGTCTCACTAACACCTTTGGGACACTTCCTTTCTCTTTAAGTTGTTGTTTTATTCACCTTTCATCATATGACAGGCGTTCTCCTGGATCCCTCTCTTATCAGTCTAATGCATAGTAAACTCCTTTACTAATAGTTTGCAAACAAACATTGCTTTGGATATCTTATATCTTTTTAGCCTTTGTCTGTCTCTGAAAATGATTTTCAGATTCCATGAATATCACATAACTATCCAAACTTTCGAAGTTCGGGTCTCATGGAAGCAAACATATTTCACTTGACCGAAATGGAATTTTAGCTTTTGGATCGAAGGACGGGAGTAATATCATCCATAGCATAGCATTAGCGGGAGAATACCGAAAGCATGCGATAGGACAAGTCCTTCTCGGCACTCTTGAGGACAATCCTCACATTACGTTACCAACCGTAAAGTTTTAACCAGATATTTAACAGCTTGTTCAATTTTAAAAGGGAAGGTGGAAACGCGAGCCATTATCCTACAACTATTATGCAAATCACACTTAGACATTGTTCAAAATTAATTGCACTGAGAATTAAAACAAGTTAATTCTACAGTGAGCTCCCACTCAAATCAATATCTCTCATAATTGATTGTGAGTGATTCAAGATCCAAATTACAATTCAACGCCAAGGATGTATCCATCTCAAGTGACGAGAATTGCAATCGGTAGGCCAACTTGCCAATCACATCTCTATGTGACTCTTGTTCATCTTTCGATGCATGTGTTCCGAGCTCATGACTTTCATGCCTGAACGTCAAGACAACCAAGTGATCTCGCTGCGAGGTCTCAACTCACCCGCCTCACACTTCTCTAATCGTTCGTACCCATGTAACCATGTGATACCCCGAAGAGATAGGTGTCGTGACGGTGCTACACTTGGGAGAACACTAACTACTTGATATTCTAAGTGAGAGATCACCCTAATAAAAAGCGACTACCGCGCAATCAAGAAGGGTGCATCAAGAGGGATAAACATCTCAGGCAATTCATAATTAGCATGACATGGTATAGCCCCTTCTGACGGAGAAGTCAAGTATTTCTTCGTCTTCGGTATTCGCATCGGTGTTCACCTTTGCGAAGATTGCCACCACCTTTTTGATGCACCAAACAATATTGCTATCTCTATAGCTTAATAAAATAAGTTCATTACATAAGGTTGACACGTAGGTCATTAAAGTGCAATCATATGGCTCCAGCCATCATGCCGAATCATGAGACGCAGGTCATGTTAATCAATTTACATCATATAGTCATCTCATACATAATCAAATTATTATGAACACTGTTATACCACATCATATGCACATGCAAACCATCCTGCAAAACCAAGTTAGACGCCTCTAATCGGTCCATGCAAAAACTTGTTTTTCGTGGCTTCTAAGGTTTCGAAACAAACCGAAGCTACCAACGTCCATCATCAAGTATGATAATTCAAGTTGCTAGATTAACAATCCAGGGTGTATGAAACACGAGATAATAAAATCTCGAGCCCCATACTAAACTTCGTCATACGCGTGACCCCCGTGCAGATCACATCTGCATTGCCCTTTCGTCTGCGAAACATCCATCTTTCTCAACTATGGTGGAACCCAAAGAACTGTTAGCACTTCGTTGATCTGTCAATCAGCATACTCAGGAGCAGCATGAAAGGATCGCGGATTGCCAGAACTTTGTGAGATTCCACCATTCCGTTAAGATCAGGACTACACAAATTCCAGGGAAGCAACAAGAACATCGGGTTACAGATTTCATCTGCTACCCGCACAAATAATTTTCAGTAATAGATCTCATCTACTACCTAATTATATTATGCAACACCCATACATCTCCATGTATTCTAGATCGCAACCTGCATCTACGCATAGCACGGCTCTTGATGCCACTGTAGGGTAACGCAGCAGAAAACAAAAAAAAATTGACCTACGCACCAGCCCAGGATCACTATGGAGACTGCATACAAGGTTTGATCATTTTCGTTACCGACTCATAGCGCAGTGGAAGTAGAGTCGATGACGAACGGCGGTGCAGATCCCCGCAGCTAGGATTTTACAACCTCCCAACCGCGAGGATGTATACCCTCATCTGCCCTGCGGACAGCACTCTGGGAGGCGGTCGCATAGCCCCCCGGACGGTGTCGCGGACAGCCCTTCGGGAGGACCTTCGAAACTAGGACTATCACTCGGACAGCCCTTCGGGAGGACCTCCAAAACTTGGACGGTCACACAGACAGCCCTTCGGGAGGCACTCTTGAACTAAGACCGAAACTACGATCTCTCTACAGAGTTGCACACATATGGTGTCATCTATCCGGCAGGGCTTCGCCGTCCAGAACTAGTTCGTGCCGGAACCCAGACAGCCTTTCGGCTCTACCAAACTATTTCGCTGGGAGGGAGAGAGAGAGCCAGATCATGCATGGCATTTGTATGAGAGTAAGAGATGAGTTTGTGGGCAGCCCACTCACCTCTATTTATAGGAAAACCAAGGGGTAGGATGGGACTTGGAATTACCAAAATGCCCATGAGGTGAGCACACCACAAGGGCATAAAGGGAAAGCCTCCAAATAGTGTTGCCTGCATCACCATGCCTGCATCACTATGCCTGCATCACCATGCCTGCATCATCCCCTAATAGTATTTCCACTATTCACAAATAGTGTTTCCACTATTCACAAATAGTGTTTCCACTATTCACAAATAGTGTTTCCACTATTTGCAATAGTGTTTCCAATAAAGTAATCCAAAAAGCACTTTCACTATTCATGACGATATTTTTCAGCGTCCGTTCGAACTAAAAATATTTATGTGGGCTTAGAACATTTCCAGCACCTACTAAAATAATTTTCAATAAGATCCGGAACAATTCCGGAATAGTGATTTTCATCTACGAAAAGCATCTGAAGCGGTTCCGGCAGCTCCGGAACATTTCCGGTTATTCTTCCGGAAAATTCCCAGAAGTTTCCAGAATGATTCTGGCACCCTCCAAGAATTATCAGGCATGTGCCAAAACCAATTTGACTTTATGGTATCCTCTGAAACAACTTTTCAGTTTCACCGAAACTGTTCCGGTGACCTGTCTGCGGAACATTTCTGTTGTCCGAAACTTTTCCGGTGTCCGAAACTTTTCGGTGATTTTCTCTCAAACTCCCTGTCTAGTATTCAACAGATAGATGACTCTTAAGCGTGTGACCCTATAGGTTCGGTGAAGCATAGACATGACCCGGAACCCCTTCCGATCAATGATCAACATCGGAGCCGTGGACACCCATATCGATCCCTATACCCACACGAATAAATATTCGAGTGAACCTCCAGTTGCCATGTGCTATTGCTGTTGCTTCGCGATATGTTACAAATACCCGAGGTGAGACATGTTGGCATCCCCATGGATCAACAACTTGTCCACTATGCCAGTTACCTCGTTATCGGTATTGTTCTCTTTTCTCATTCCCGTGTTCTGGCATCCCCGTGATCAAATCGCAAAGTGTCTGGCCAGACGATGATGGATACCGTAACACCGAGAGGGCCCAGAGATATCTCTCCATCGTCGGAGGAGCAAATCCCAATCTTGAGCTATCAAGTTACTTCACTTACTTTTCCATGAACCCGTAAGCCGCCGTAATAGCCACCCATTTACGGATGAAGTTTAACAAACCCCAAAGTTCATGAAGCAAGCATGAAGAAACTCGATACTCTCATGGTCTAAGGAATTATGCAAACATTAACTTCTCTGTGTTATTAACCATTAACTTATGACGAATGTATCTCATAGCATAACATTAATTTGGGTCGATTCAACACAAATGTTCTTCTAACATTGTGCCCTCAAAATTGCCGGCATAGCCATGCCCATGATCAGGAAAACAGGATCATCATGCAATACTTGAGCCAGTCTTAGAGGCCAGACTAGGAATACATTTTACCATTTATTATCCCACACGTGCACATGAGTTTCCCTCCAAGCCTCGTTTTATTTGTAGACTCGAGAATCATTGCAGTTATAGCATGGAACATAAACATAATTATGAATAGGGAGATAATCAATAACATTTATTATTGCCTCTAGGGCATATCTCCTACAGGTTTTATATAGGGGCCTCGAGGTGGTGGGGGAATGGCAGGAGGAGGGATCTCCGGCTCGGTAGTCGTCGGCGTGGTTTGGGTAGCAAGAGGAGGGAGGTGACCGCGGGGTTAGCAGGATCGGGCGATGGGGCCATGCGGTCAGAGAGAGAGAGAGAGGGTGCGGCATCGGTGACCGTTGCGGAGGAGTTTCGGGAGGGTTAAGGGCAGGTGGGCCGGCCCGTTTTAATAACCCATTAATAGTTTCCTATTTCTATTTTTTTAGAGCATTTAAAACTCTTCAATGCATTCAAATCATTTCCAAAAATAGGGAATATATATATTAGAATGATCAGGGGAATAAATGACATTTAATGAACATTTTTCCACGGCCAAATTAAATACTTTCTAAAAAAATTATTTTCAGAAAATGCCTAAATGGCTTTATTTATTTTTGCAAATATTTTTTTCAAATAACCCCTTGGGTTTTATGGTTCAAATACTTCACAAAATTACCCCTGGTTTGGAGTGTCATATTACTCCTCTCAAAAACTTGTAAGGGGTTTGAATGCTTACAAATTTCAAATAGAAAAAACAAATATGAAAGTGATCTCCATATCAGAAAATTTTCAAATAGTTTTTTTCAAAAATCACTTTTTCAAATCCTTTTATAATGAAGAAGTCATGTCATCTTCTCTCACTGATATGAAATGTAGGAATTTGAATTCAAACACAAAAGGGAAAGTCATTTTATTCCCTCTCATTCAAAAGTTTTCAAAAGTTTCAAATTTTCACTCAATTTCAATCACTCAAGCAAACAAACAATCATTCTAGTATTTATTATAACATTCCAAAATTTGGGACGTTACAAACGACCAGTCTATTACGTCTCTGAAGTTTTGTCTCCTTCGAAGCAAAGATATCCGCACTACCAGAAGCTGGTTTATGGTATTTACCTATCAGCAAAGAAGGTAGCACATTATTTTCAAGACCACTCGGTTTCAGTCATCGGCGATGCTCCACTATCTGAGATTCTCAACAATCGAGATGTGTCTGCTCGAGTGGCCAAGTGGGCAATAGAGCTTGGACATTTTGACATTAAATTTGAAGCCAAGAAAGCAATCAAGTCTCAGGCGCTGGCAGATTTTATTGCCGAACGGATTCAACAGCAGCAGCCAATCCAGATCCACTCGGCACACTCGATTATGTTCTTCGATGGCTCAAAAATGTTGAATGGATCTAGTGCTGGTGTTGTCTTGATATCTCCAAAAGGTGACAAGCTCAGTTACGTCTTACAAATTCACTTCGACTCCTCCAACAATGAGGCTGAATATGAAGCACTGTTGTATGGCATGTGCATGGCCATCTCACTCGGCGTCAAGCGCTTGATGGTTTATGGCGACTCAGATCTGGTGGTCAATCAAGTGATGAAAGAGTTGGATGTTCGAAACCCCGCTATAAATGGATACTGCAATGCAGTTAGAAAGCTGGAGAAGAAATTTGAAGGTCTGGAACTTCATCATGTTCCCCGAGTGAAGAAGCAAGCGGCTGATGAGCTGGCAAAGATTGGATCCACTCAACGACCTATCCCCGGTAATGTGTTTTTAGAACACCTGCATACTCCTTTGGTTCAAGAATATCCTTTCACTGAAGAGCCTCCGCAAGCTATGAGCTCCACTGATCCGACTGAAGTCGATATCCCTGCGGTAATTGATTTGGTCATGGAAATTCTGATCATCATCCCTGATTGGACGGTGCCATACATTGCTTATATTCTCAGACAAGAACTCCCAGAAGACGAGACAGAAGCTCGGCAAATCGTGCACAGGTCAAAAGCCTTAACAGTGATGGGAGATCAGTTGTTTAGAGAAAGCGCGACTGGCATGACATAGCACTACATTTCCCCTGAAGAAGGTCGAATGATTCTGGACGAACTCCACTCGGGAATTTGCGGTCATCATGCGTCCTCACGGACGATTGTCGCTAAAGCATACCGAGCTGGTTTCTTCTGGCCACGAGCTCATGAGATGGCCAAAGACATTGTCGATCGCTGTGAAGGGTGTCAATTCTATGCAAATTTGTCCCACAAGCCAGCGTCCGCTTTGAAAACAATCCCCTCTCCTGGCCGTTTGCTGTTTGGGGACTCGACATGGTTGGTCCTTTTCGGACTGGGAAAGGTGGATTCACTCACTTGCTGGTTGCAGTCGACAAGTTTACAAAGTGGATAGAGGCCAAGCCGATTAAGAAGTTAAACTCTCGCACAGCAGTCACATTCATGAGAGAAATAATTTTTTGATACGGCGTCCCTCATAGTATCATCACAGACAATGGCACCAACTTCGACTCGGAAGAATTCAGAGATTTATGCTCCTCTCAAGGCACTCGGGTGGATTATGCCTCTGTTGCTCACCCCCAAACCAATGGTCAAGTTGAACGAGCAAACGGTCTCGTCCTTCAAGGCTTAAAGCCTCGCCTCATGCGCGACTTGGACCATGCTGCGGGGGCCTGGGTGACAAAATTGCCGTCTGTCTTATGGGGCCTGAGAACGACACCTAATCGGTCGACTAGACGGACTCCTTTTTTCCTGGTCTATGGAGCCAAAGATGTCCTGCTGAGTTATCTGTTCCACAATTCTCCCCGAGTGGAACTTTATTCTGAAGCTGAAGCTGCACAGACAAGGCAAGATGGACTCGACCTCCTAGAAGAAGAATGAGAAATATCCCTGATCCGGTCTACAATTTATCAGCAAGATCTGTGGTGCTTCCATGCGAAGAATGTCAAGAGTCGATTGTTTCAGGAGGGAGATTTGGTGCTCCGAGTGGATCATCAACGACCCCACAAAGTCGCTCCAGCGTGGGAAGGTCCCTTTGTCATCACCAAGGTGTTGAACAACGGAGCTTATCACTTGTACAACCTCAAGAAGCAGATGGACGAGCCACGAGCCTGGAATGCAGCTCTGCTCCGACGCTTTTATTCCTAGAGACAGAAGAATTTCTGGTGTAATAAAATTACTTCATCTATGCAAGTCAGACTTCCGCGATTTTTTGTCGATTACGATCGTGCAGTTTCACGCTAGGGAAGTTCTTCGAGTGTTGAGCAACCCTCACTCTCGGGGGCTTAGCTGCGAACATGCTTTCAACTAAGTTTAAAAAAATGTCGAGTGGATAGCAGTCCATCCACTCGACAACTTAGCTGTGAACCAGTCTTCACCTAAGTTCTAAACTTCTCCGAGTGTTGAGCAACCCTCACTCTCGGGGCTTAGCTACAAACATGCTTTCGCCTAAGTTAAAAAAACGTCGAGTGGATAGCAGTCCATCCACTCGACAACTTAGCTGCGAACCAGTCTTCGCCTAAGTTCTAAACTTCTCCGAGTGTTGAGCAACCCTCACACTCAGGGGCTTAGCTGCGAACATGCTTTCGCCTAAGTTAAAAACCCTGTCGAGTGGATAGCAGTCCATCCACTCGACAACTTAGCTGCAAACCAATCTTCGCCTAAGTTCTAAACTTCTCCGAGTGTTGAGCAACCCTCACTCTTGGGGGCTTAGCTGCGAACATGCTTGCGCCTAAGTGTAAAAACCGTCGAGTGGATAGCAGTCCATCCACTCGACAACTTAGTTGCGAACCAGTCTTCGCCTAAGTTCTAAACCTCTCCGGGTGTTGAGCAATCCTCACACTCGGGGAATCCACTCGACAACTTAGTTGCGAACCAGTCGAATGAACGATTAAAGGCCAAATGCGGTCAAATTCAGCAGTTTAAGCAAAGATCAAGCAAGCGAACAAGTGTGCTCAAGCCTAAGGCCGGAATGGACTTTTAAAGTTGGTACAATTACACTCGTCATACCGAGGCAAATAAAGTTCTTCTCAGAGATTAAAAGTTTCTCAAGCGCCCGATGGGCTGGCAGGCTCGACGAACGTGTCTAAGTCAATACCGTCCACGATTCTGGTGGCTGCATTGATGAAGGTCTCCATGAAGTCTTCGAACTGAAGTTTCTTCGTGTTAACCACTTGCAGCTCCTTTAGCCTGTCTTCGCCTGCCTCCTTGCAATGAACCCTGACGAGGGAGAGCGCCACATCAGCTCCGCAGTGTCCAGCAGATTTCTTCCAAGCCTGCACTCGACTGGGGAGGTCATTCAAGCGCGCCATCATTGATGCGAGGTCGAGCTGAAAAGTGTCTTCAGGCCACAGCTCCTTGTCGATCCTCTCCAGTGCAGATTTCAGCTGGACGATATATGCTTGAACACCCTGGAGTCGGAAGTTGAGTCTGATCATGTTCATGGCCACCGCATCTCCAACTGGCGACTTGGTGGGATCCAGGTTGGGCTCGATCTCCTCTGTCTCCTTCTCGAAGTCCTGGCAGAATTCTATTGAGAAGAAAGTATGAGAAGAAGATTGATGAGATTCGGTCGTCAAAGATTTTGTGAAGTTCAGTCGACAAGGGCACTCACCGTCGAGCATGATGTACATCTTCCTCGAGAATTCCCCCAAATGCTTCTCTAGGCTGTTGCTCCTTTTGGTCAGCTATTCAGTCTTCTTAATGAGCTCTACACGCTCCTGCTTCAGCTTTGAGTTCTCCACTTCGAGCTTTTTGGCGGCAGTGCCACCCGTTGAGCGTCAGCGAGTGCTTGGTCCTTGTCCTCCAGCGCCTTCTTCATGGTATCTAAAGAAACACTATAGGGTAGACGCGCTTGGAGTCGACGATTTTCATCGCGCACGTCTGTTCGAGTGAAAGCACTCAGTTCAAAGCACGGAAAGTGGGAGAAGGAATGCTTTAGGTCGAAAAAAATTACCTCCCAAATTTTTCAGCTCGGCCCGCACTCGCTCCAAATTGTTATTGGAAGCCTCCAAGCTCGCTCGCAGCTGGTTCCGTTCTTCTTCAAGGTTCTTGTATTGGGCGTCGAGGTCACAAACTCTCTGAAAACAACAAACAAAAGAAATTTCAGTCGACAAATTACGCCTACACTCCAGAGTGTAGAGTCAGAAAAAGTCGACTATATTCAAACAAAAGTCCACTCGACATGTCGAGTGGCCCGTGTGCCATGCGTACCGAAAACAACCCAGAGTTCAAGATGGTCTCTATCAGACCCCTGCCGAATGCAAGAACTCGACAACGGTCTCGGGGACTACACCCAGTGGGTGCACTCAGAGTGCCCCCACTGGACCTAAAACTACTCGATTAAGACCTGATCTATTTGAGGTCACTCGATCTGTCGAGTGACATGTCACACCACTCCGTGAAGTGTAGTCTATCCTTATGTAGCGTCATATCATGGTTTATCAATGATATCCATGAAACCTACAAGGTAGCTTCGGAGTGGTACGCTCAAGGGCAAACATATCCCGCATACGACAAACTAAGACCCCTGCCGGTGCAAGCACTCGACAGCGGTCTCGGGGAATACACCCAGTGAATGCACTCAGAGTGCCCCCACTGGACCTAAAACTACTCGATTAAGACCTGATCTATTCGAGGTCACTCGATCTGTCGAGTGACATGTCACACCACTCCGTGAAGTGCGGTCTATCCTTATGTAGCGTAATATCATGGTTTATCAATGATATCTGTGAAACCTACAAGGTATCTTTGGAGTGGTACGCTCAAGGGCAAATGTATCTCGCATGCGACAAACTCTAAGACCCCTGCCGGTGCGAGCACTCGACAGCGGTCTCGGGGACTACACCTAGTGGGTGCACTCAGAGTGCCCCCACTGGACCTAAATCTACTCGATTAAGACCTGATATATTCGAGTGGAGAATTTTCAAACATCATTCAAGGGTAAAACACGCATTGGGCGTACAACAATCAAAGAAGACAGGAATTTTATCACAACAGTACTTACAGGTGAACTTACTCGGACATTGGCGCGAAGTGTTGTACTGGCATCGTAGGCCAACTTGCTAGCCTCATATGCCTCCTTCATGCGTAGCATCATTTGCTTGGCTTGGATCATTGCTTCCTTCGCAGCTCCAGTCTGGTCCTCTGGGACATGATCTAGAGGAAAGGCAGTCGCTGCAGGGATCGACGTTACAGCCGGAGCAGTCGGAACTGTCTGAGGCAGTTCTCTTGGAGTTGACGTCATGACGGTGGAGACAGCCGGTGGAGCACTCGACAGCGGGGCCGCAAGTTCAGCCCTGGCTCGTGTCGAGTCGCTTACCCCCTGGGAGGATCCAGCTGTCGACTGCTGAGGCGCATGCGCTGACGTAGTTCTTCGGACATGGACGCGCGGAGTTCCTAAGGACCTGCTATCACCCCCCGTGCCAAGAGGTCGGTCTTCATCATCTTCCAGTTGAATGATTTCTGTGAATTCAGTCGGTAATGTTATGCCCTGCAATCAACAAGCCATGTTCAAGAAGCAGAGCCGAGTGAAGATTTACCCCTTTGAGAAGACGCAGCATCGGCAGTCTCCACATCCATTCACTCCTCTTCATCCCGTGAAGGTGACATCACTGAGGTAGCGGCGCTGGCGGATAAAATTCCACTCGGTCAAATGAAAATTTGAAGTCTCAATCGACAGTGAAAGACGAGAGTAAAAACTTACATCGAGACGACTAGCACAACCATCTTCATGCGAGGCAGAGCCTTGCGAGGTTTCGCTGGGTTGGGCTTGAGCTGCTTGGTTGGTCGCTCGCTCGCCTCGACGGCATAGGGTCGGCTCCGCTTTGGGTTCCTTTCACTCGGAACTGGGGCTTTGCCTGCGGCAGTCGCAGGGTCCTGTCGTGACTTGGAGCGATGTTCGGAGCGTGGGGGGGACTCGGCCTCCTCCTCACTCTCGCCCGAGTCCTCGTATTCTTCTTTGCTGTCATCTTCACTGACGACGTCCACGCTGCCGCCGTCGCTCTCCCCAACATCTTCAGGGTTGTTCCCGTAGGGTACAGGGGAGTACATATTCGTCCACTCCTGCATGGTTCAAACAAAGTGGTCAATCAACCAATCACTCGACAATATAACACAACATTCGACAGGTTAGAGCTTACCAGCTTCTTCGGTGGGTTCTCAACAGAATAAGGTTGGACCCTCTTTGCTCCTAGAGGATTGTCACAAGCTCCGGTGATGCTTCGGAGCCACTGCTCGACAGTCTCCTGGGAAACCTCCTCCGGGTGAGTCCTAGTTGTGTCCTCTGGGCCAGCATAATGCCACATGGTGTGGTCTCTTGCTTGGAGTGGCTGGATCCGTTGACTGAGGAAGGTCTCCAAGAGGTCCATGTCTGTCACCCCGCCTCGAATCAGCGTCACCACGGCGTCAACCAAAATTCCCACTTGGATATTTTCCGCCTCTGATACTGTTAAGGACTTGGGCGCAGCGGGACGCTTAGGTGTGAAAGGAGAAAGTCCAGTCGACATATTGGGCGAGGCTACGTCTTTACAGTAAAACCACACCGACTGCCAACCTCTAACAGACTCGGGAAAGGTCATAGCAGGGAAGGAACTACGGACTCTCTTTTGAATTCCAAGACCCCCACATAGCTAGATGACATGAGTCTTCCCATCTTCCGGGTGGCCCTTTTCACCAACTGAGATCTGACTGTGAAAATATGCTTGAACAAACCCCAATGGGGAGGGCATCCCAAGAAACATTCGCACAACGCGATGAACGCGGAGAGATAGGCGATAGCATTCGGCGGAAAATGGTGGAGCTGGGCCCCGAAGAAGTTCAAGAACCCTTGGAAGAATGGATGGGGAGGCATAGAAAAACCTCTCTCGATGTGGGAAAGGAGAAGAACTCGCTCCCCTTCGCGCGGCTCCGGCTCGTGCTCCCCCTCCGTCAACCTCCAGGCGCCTTACGCCACCATCCCATCGGCAACCAAGCCGTCGAGGTCCGCTCGGGTGACCACCGAGGGGAGGAAATCTCCCGTGATCCACCCCGGCGGAGTAGTGAACTGAGCGGTCAAGGGCTTCTTTCCCTTGCTCTTCGTCGCCCCCTTCTTGGCGCGCTCCAATTTCTCGGTGGCTCTCTTCGTCATGGCGGCGGCTTCGCTCGTCGTAGGAGAACAGAGTGGGGTGCTGGAGACGAGGGAGGCGGAGGAAGAGAGGAAATCTGGAGAAGGATATTGTGTAATCCGCGACGCTTCGAGATTTATACCCCTGTCGAGTGCCTCACTGATGGGTGGGCCCGCAAGATCCCCGCACATCTCAACCGCTGACGACGTCCTGTACGTGGCAAAATGACCGGCGCAGGAATCGACACGTCATGCCCCCACTTGCATCGATCGTGCCGTCATCATCGCGGGTGCCCGCGCTTCCCAAATTTTCATATCCCGCGAGATCCGGGTCTGACAAACCGACCCGTCCCTTCCAAAGATTCCTTCAGATCATTCAGAATAAAATTGACGACGGACATTCACTCGGGTACTTTCAAGGCTGAATTGAGAGTTTATTCGACGCAAGTTTCGTTGAAGACCCGAAAATCATTCGGAAGATCCGGCATTCTGTTCCGAACTAGCGTCAATACCCTCATTCACCACTCGATCCCCGATCCATTCGAGGGCTAATGGCGAGGATATGTACCTAGGGTAGGGCACTAGGCATGACCTACATACCCTACCTAAGGACACTACATTGGAGGACTTGAAGATCACAAGTAAGCTTCCGACTGGATCCCCGATGACGTTCATGTCACTCGACACGTAATCTAGTCGGTGTCTTCTCCCTCCACTCGATAGTCGCCTGTCACTCGGAAGACCTCACTTCCAGTCGACGTCAGAAGACCAGAAGCCACCCCTTGGAGGCCAACGGGCAGGCGTTAGGCCTTTCCGTCATTAGTAGCTTTTATTATGTATGTTACCAGTAACGCCACTCTTTAAACCCATGATCAGACTTTTGATGCCACGTAATTATGAGGGGCAGTGAACTCTATATAAGCCGCCCCTCCCCTCTGGCCCAAGGGTTAGCAACTATTGTAATCAGAACATCCACTCGACAAAAGCTCCAGAGCACTGAGACGTAGGGCTGTTACCTCCACGAGAGGGGCCTGAACTCATACATTCGTGTGTACACCCTCGTCGTAGCTAGGACTCTGTCCTCTCCCTTCGTACCCCTACTATCTACTGTCAGGCTCGTTCCCACGACAACGACAAAACAAACTACAAGCCAAGTTGCAATTCAAGGGTGGACTTGTTGTTGGGAGAACTATAACTACGGGCAGAGTTGCTAGTCGAAGGTAGACTTGCATTGGGGCAACTACAACTGCAAGCCATGGTTGCGAGTCGAGGGTGGGCTTGCAATTGGTGCAAGTACAAATACAAACGTCAGTTGCAAGTCGAGGGTGCACTTGGAACTGGGACGAAGAAAAGTCAAGGCCAGTTGTGTGCCGAGTGTGAACTTGCAGCCGGAACAAAAAATGGTTGGGATAGTTGCATGCTTATGGTGAACTTGCAACTGGAATATAATATGCTAAGTAATGTACAAGCAAATGGTACCTACTGGGGGTACGAAACCAAGAACAACATGAAAAGGCGAGCTTTAAAATATCACGCAATCTAAACAAATAGGCTATCCAATCTACTCCCAGAACCAATGGATAAATAACTAATGACTCCAAAAAATAAATCTACATTCCTGATCATAAGACATATCTACAAAAGCTGAAAACCTGAAAACAACCCATATACCATCAAAAATATATGAAAGTTAAAACTATAAACATCAAGAAAATGTTGAAATGTGATGTGTTTTGCCACTGAAGCCTTAAACTCAGGCCATACGTGGACGCTGAAATCAGTTCAAGCATCATTCTAGCAGTAGTACACACAAACTCCACAAACCAAGTTCCAAAAAAACATAAAAATAATTGATTTATGAGGTGGTTTGCTTTTGCTTTTTTATCCAACCCCATTGATCTAAAAAATGGATTGGAGGGTCCTAACATGAAAAAATCTCATGGTTGCTTTGGTTTTGGTAAGATATGTACACTAAACCAAAATAATAATCAGGATGTACATATGTGCGCCATTCCAGAGACGGGCTTACTGCTACCATGTTTCAACAAAATAAACTAACAAAACCAAGAAATGCATGCTCAAAAATATTTTGCATGCGCATCCCTAGACTTCTTCAAAGACAACAAACATAGGGTTTTAGGTACAAGATATATAGTGATCCCCCACTGATCAAATAGACTAGGGTCCTACCACAATCACATTTCCCTACAAAAGAAGCACACACCATCCCCCATTGATAAATTAGACTAGGGTCCTACCGCAATGACATTTCCATACAAAAAATTCCCTACAAAAAAGCACAAAAAACAGGAGGGGTCTGCTCCAACAAAAACAAACTGAAAACACAAGTCATACTTTCATACTTACACAGCAAAAACCATTTTAGAAAAAATATTTAAGTACCGCTAACTGGAAAAATAGCTCTAATTATATTCTCGAAATAACTTTGTATGGGATAACAAAGACATGACAAACACTCATGTTTCTGTTTAAATCCTCTGAAAATTTGAATTTTAGATTTTTTGTACATCTCGACTTTCAAAAGAATAAATACTCCCCTGAACATTCCTTTGTTTCATGTATATAAAATTCATAAATAAGACGTGTGTTTCTCTCTGCTTATTTCAGAAATCATTTTGTGAGTGTTGGACAAACGAAAATACAAAGACAAACAAAAAACACAACTGATCAAAAAGTTGTCACATCATAAATCATAATGTAAAAATCGGGCCAAAAGAACTCACAAATCTCAAGCACAGGGAACTACAGTGATGACCTTATTCCCCTACTTCGATTGTCGTCTACCTCTTTGCTGCAATTTCTCACTGCTTATCCCTGAGATAAATCGCAGATTCATAGAAAACAAGATAAATTCATGGAAAACAAGATAAGATGAGAGAGACAGGGATGATGTGATAAGAGGTGAGTAATGGAGAAACCGAACGGCCAGAGCGATAATACGATCGCTCCACTCCATTCTCTCTTTGAAAATGCGGCCTATGTAACTTCCGATTCATCAACACGTCGTGTTCTGGTAAAAAAAAGAGGACACAAATTAACTCCTGATTATGTGTCGGGAACTTAAAAATGTTGAATTAAAAATGAACTGACAAAAAAATAATTGAACTCACAAATTGTTGCTTGAACATTTGGATAGAACTGATAATGAGATTCATCAGCTTTTGGCTAATTAAAGTGACATAAAAATGAACTAACAAAGTTCTACAGTACCAAAAAAATCATGTACATTTGGTAGAATATTGTTTGTGATATTACAAAAACAACATCAAACAACAGTACCCTAGTAAACCCCATGGTTGAACAACAACTACAGGCAACTCCCACTAATCTATAAGGACTTGCCATGACGCAAGTGCCCTGTATCTAAAACAACCCAAATCTGCTACTGAACACAGAGCTATTCCACAACCCCACCCACCCCAAGATAACACACGTATAAAAGTTTCAGACATTCCTCCTAACAAAAAATAGTGGCATCCGCTTACTTCCGTACACAAAACAACCAGAACACAAAAACACATGAACAAAAAAACTATTTCTAGAGCCAAACGCATTCAAACATTTCCCCTAAGACAAGACTACATCTGCTTCTATAAAAACTACTCCCTCTATAAACTAATATAAAAGCATTTAGATTACTAAAATAGTATTCTAAACATTTTTATATTAGTTTACGAAGGGGATATTAGGAATCTGCTCTCACCACCACCAACATCCCCCTCCCCTCCCTCCTCGCGCATCAACCCCCATCAATTTAAGCAATTGCATCCAACAACAAACCCTAGATGTGGGAGAAAAATGGAGAAGGACAACAGATCACTCACATATCATGGTGTTCCCTAGCGTTCTCTCCCACGTCGCGTGCACTGGGCCGATCTGGCTGCTTCCCCTTGGCCTCGCATCGCTCATTAATGGAGGAAGGGGAACAGGAGAAGGAAGAAAGAGATATGTCAAAGAGTGAGAGGTGCATCGGGCCAGACAGCTCTTGAAGCCCAACAAATGATAACAAAAAGGGCTAAGGGCATGTACCATGATGCTATCTTAAGAATGCCATGTAGGATGAATGTTGAGGTGAAGGAGAGAGAAATCATAAGAAAAAGATTTGTCTTTTTTTTATTTAAGAGATGGTCTCTTAGCACAATATGTCTCATCATACTTTTAGACAAGGCTAGTTATTAAAGATAAGGATAAGAGATAACCCATTGTACATATAGTTTTTTTGTCATATCTAAATTACATAAGACTCAAGAGAAGGTTATCTTATCAATTGTTGTACATGCCCTAAGCCCCTCGTCCCACAACCACATAACGGGCCGACAGAAGAAAACAAGGGCCAAACAATCAACGCATGCGACATAACGGCGCAGCTTAGAGGTTGCATGACATTTGGAGCACAGAACAAATTGAACGGCCACCAACTTAGATGTGAGATAAGTATATTACATCTAGATGTGAAATAGCAATCCCGTTATGTAAAACGATATAATATATATTATCATAGTTCTTGAAAATAGAGTTAATTACAAAAACTACCACATTTGCGGCTAGGTTTGCACAAAACCATCAAGTCCGTAATCCATTGCAAAAATCACCATGTTCCTAGTAAACTTTTTACAGAAAGCACTGATCGCGTACTTTGTTGTGTTTAATAGTGTTTCCGACAGGTGGGCCCGCTTGTCAGGGGCTGACTTGGCAAAAATCGCCACGTGTGTGCATTGACAGAGACTTCTTCCTTCTCCTCTCTTCCCTTTCTATCACACATTTTATCAAACATGTTGAGGGCATGTCCCGCCAGCGCCATGGACAGCTGTCAAGGTTGGCCCTAATCATTGGTGGACCACCTCGGTGGGCAGGGTATGGCACCTGCCATACCTTGATTTCTAGCAAAAAATATTTTATACCTATTAATACTAATGGGCCAACAGTGAACTCAATTAACCATGCGACGCAATGGGTCAACTCAACAGCCACAGCCACGCGCATGACACAACGCAACCCACAGCGACTCTCGTCTCTCGACCCACTCACACGAGATGCAACGCAGCGACGCTTGACCCAAACCACTCCCACGCGACGCAAACCCTAGGCACTAGCGCGGCGGCGGCATCTGGGTGGCCAGCGACGGACTAGCGGAGTGCTGGTTCAATCGGGGCACAGGGCTGCGGGCCAGCTAACGGCGGCGGAGGCTGGTCCATCGTCAGGACCACGAGGGGTAGCCAAAGGCGGGGCGGCTAACGGCGGCGGCAGGGCAGGCGGACAGCGAACGGTGGGGCAGGCGCCAAGCGGGCAGCCGACAGCGGCAAGCAGCAGCAGCCCAACTTCACAAGCCCAAGGTGAACGAGGCAAGGAACAGGAATCAGCAGCAACAACTTCAGGCTTCTAATCCATAGAATTGCCCCCAAAATTGTTATTTTTTGATTTTTGAGAAGATGGAAAGGAATAGCAAATCCGAAGGAAAAGGGAGGAGGTAATTTCTCATTTTTTCTGAAATTTTGTAGCATTTTTAACAATAGCTTCAAGTGTTTAATTCAAGCAAATTGTAGTGACGTATTAATGTTGTGAATACTCTGGTTGTGAATTGTAGGTTTGACAAGATATTTTGAAGTGCTTGGTAGTGGAAGCAGCTCGAAATCGAATCCAAGCACCCGTGAAAGTGTCAATATTTCGGTACATGCCACTCATGAAGACCAAGTGACTTCCATGGAAGTAGAGCATGAAAATTTGATGCAAACCGAACAGGTGGAAGAACAAACTACGGTGGAAGAGAATGTTGAAGTACATGCTGTTGTAGTTGAAGGTATAAATGTTTTTAATGAAGATTACATAAATGGTGATCCAGGACTTTGCATTTTACTTGATAGATTTTTTTCCCAACATTAGAGATGAAGTTAGATTTGCTTATATACGAATGGGTGCAACTCGACCAACTAGTTACACTTTCCCCCCAAATAGAGATGGTACATGCTTCCGGCCACAATGGTATAAGGACTTTGATTGGTTGGAATATAGTGTAACAAAGCATAAGGCCTATTGCTTCTATTGTTATCTTTTTAAGCATGACCGAATGGATGATAAATCTGGGCATGATGTTTTCTCCAAATTGGGTTTTGACTGTTGAAAAAATGCGGTTGCAGCATTCCGTCAACATGTTGGTGGTCCATGTAGCATCCACAATATTTCAAAAACAACATGTAATGATTTTAAAAATCAAAGGGCAAGTGTGAAAAGTAAAGTTACAACTTATAGCAAAGGTTCACTGGTCAAGTATGAAACTCGTGTGGATACATCTTTGGGCACTGTAAGTTATCTAGCATTGCAAGGTGAACCATTTCGTGGACATGATGAATGCACTACTTATTTGAACAAGGGAATTTTTTTAGAGCTACTTGATTGGGTGAAAGAAAGAATTCCAGAAGTGAAAGTTGCATTCAATGAGCTATGCCCTAAGAATGCCAAAACGACTTCCGAAAAAATTCAAAAAAACCTTGCTTCTCATTGTGCAAATGGGGTCACCACAGCAATCAAAGAAGAGATGGGTGATTTTCGTTTCTCTGTTCTTATTGATGAGTGTCGAGATATATCGGTGAAAGAACAAATGGTCGTGGTTGTCAGGTATGTGTTTAAGTTTTAAGTGTCTCTGTGCATTTTGATCATTTTGTTCTATGTAGTGGTCAACTAATTGTATGACTTTCTATAGGTATGTGAACAAACAAGGAGAGACCATTGAACGATTTTTAGGTATTAAGCATGTCCCGGACAAAACATCTGCTTCTTTAAAGAAGGCGTTGTTGGAGGTTTTTGCTAAACACGGTCTAGTTGTTGCACAACTACGAGGGCAAGGGTATGATGGGGCATCTAATATGAGTGGAGAATTCAATGGCCTGCAGAAGTTAATTCGAGATGAGAACCCATACGCTTTCTGTATCTATTGCTTTCCCCACCAATTGCAGTTGGTAGTTGTTGTTGTTTCGAGATGCTGCAAGGGTGTTGAGGATATATATTTTTAATATGTGACCATGATTGCTAATCTTAGCACTTCATCTTGCAAAAGGAAGGATAGATTGCTTGAAAAGCAAAAAGAAGTTCTTTTGGATAAGATTGAGAGAGGTGAGATGCCCACGTGAAGAGGGAGAAATCAAGAAACATCCTTGGTCAGACCTGGAGATACAAGATGGAGATCTCATTACACAACCTTATCTCTCAATGAATCAATGTGGGATGTAGTCATAGAAGTTCTGGGCATCGTGGAGGATGATGTGTATGTTCCATGTAGGGCGGGAGATTTGGTTCATCAAATGGAGACTTTTAGCTTTGTGTTCATCCTGAAGATGATGCTAAAAATCCTTCGTGTGACAAATGATTTGTCTCTTCCATTGCAAAAGAAATATCAAAATGTTGTTTAGGTATGTGATGGATCTTGCTATATGTAAACACCTTCTATGATATATTTCCTATGATATAAACAAACATGCATCTAAATTTGTAATTGTCTTATCTCAGGCAATGGCATTGGTTACAGATGTGAGAACACGTCTGATCAACCGAAGAAATGATGGTTGGGGGCAACTCTTGGAAGATGTCAAAGCCTTTTGCACCAAAAACGACATTCCAATACCAAAGATGGATGACATCTTTACAAAGTGGGAAAAACAAGAAAAGGTGGACGAAACAATATCATAGCTGGTCATTTTTCCCGTGTGGACACCTTCTATGCTGTTATAGACTCCATCACCATAGAGTTTGATCATCGTTTTAATGAGGTATCTTCAGAGCTGCTCCAGTACTTCTCTTGTCTTGACCCAAGAAATTCCTTTTCTAGGTTCAGTGTGAATAAGCTTGCTAGACTCACAAAGATTTATCATGAGGATTTCTCAGATTATGAACGTGAACATATAGTTGATAATTTGGAGCTATTCATTATCCATATGAGAAGAATTGAAGATTTTAGAGCTTGTCGTGATATTGCAAGCCTAACTAAAAAGATGGTTGAACTTGAAAGACATGTCATGTTTCCTGATGTTTATCGTCTCATTGAGTTGGCATTGCTACTACAGGCCTTTTCATCAATGAAAATCATCAAGACTGAGTTGCGCAGGAAGATGTGTGATGGCTGGCTTAATGACTTGATGGTGTGTTACATTGAATGAGGGATCTTCAAAAGTATTGATCTTCGTAAAATTAAGGAAGGTTTTCAGAAAAAGGATAGGGCACCGCCATTGCGTGGGTCTTCTGATTCGTATTATTGGCATGTTATAGGTTGTTTTTTAATGAAACATGTCTACATTTTTACTGTAGTTGGTTATTTATTTGTATTGTGCATTGTTAACGTGTATTGACTCTTTTGATTCGTATAAAAAGAATTAGTGAGACCTCGCCCCCACCTTAAATCTTTTTCGTGGTCCGCCTCTAGCCCCTAATGCGCTCGCCCCGGCGAGCTCGCCTCCGCGACGTTCTTGCACTGTGCAAATCCCCGCGACGGCCAACTCGGGGTCACTGACCGACCTCCCGAAGATCGCCAACGCGAGCCTGTACGGGTTCGGGGAGTACCACGGCGTGGTGAAGGTTGTGTGCCTCTGGTACACCGCGGCCGCCAGAGAGATGCCCCTGGAGACCACCCTCGAGGAGGAGGACATCAAGCTCGGCTTCGCCATCAGCCACACCGAGGACTACGAGTTATGCCCATGACCAACCGGAGGAGCCCCAGGCCCAGGGCGTTCACGTCCCACTGCGTACCACCTGCTCCGAGGTCGGTGAGCTTGCTGACGACGGGGAGGTGCTCCTCCTCCTCCTCCTCCTCGTCAAGCAGGAGAATGGTCATCGGGAGGACGTCGTCGTGCACTGTCTTCGCTGGCCCTCCATGGCAGCGCCGGCGTCCCATCACCTCCTTGAGCGAGGCCTGCCGTCAATCGGCGCGAGGCAGTCGAGCGCCGCCGAGACCGGCCTGTCCGCATCCACGCCAGCCACCGAGAGGTCCGTCGCCGCGATGACGAGGTTCACGGGATTCTTTAAGACGAGGCGGAGCTGCGCGGCGAGGTCGTTGTTCCCGGCTCGAAGCACGGTTGAGGCAGCAACGGGCGGCGGCCCCTGAAGCCTTCCTTTGCGAGTTGCGGCAGTAGCTCGGGATTAGCTCCACGAGCGGTGAGGGCGGATGGGAGCTCGCCGGGGCGGCGCGTTATTTATTTTTTAAATAAAGGGGCGGCGCATTATTTATTTTTTAAATAAAGGGGCGGCGCATTATGACCAGCCGTGACGACTGCCGTTGCACTGGCGGGAGATGCCCTCGACATGTTTGATAAAATGTGTGATAGAAGGGGAAGAAAGGAGAAGGAAGAAGTCAATCAACACGCACACGTGGCGATTTTTTGTCAAGTTAGCTCCTGACGAGCAGGCCCCACCTGTTGGGAACGCAATTAAATGCAGCAAAGTGAGCAACCAGTCCTCTCTAGAAAACGTTTACTAGGAACGCGGTGATTTTTGAAACGGATTGCCGATTTGATGATTTTTTACAAATCTTACCCCAAATGCGATAGTTTTTTACAACTAACTCTGAAAAATAAGATAAGCTTTCACACCCCACGTTGGAATAATGGTAGCAGTCTTGCATGACTGTATGAACATGATAAAACAACGAGATAGTGTCCCAGCAGTGTGAGACATACTCAAAAAACCTCTCCATGTGCAATGGCGGAGCGTGACGAGCAAACAAGGGGGGTCAATTTCAAATTGAAAGCAAATTTTGTATAAAAACAGATGCTACTTACAGTCTTGTGATATAAACGCTGGGAATCCATTGCGTCAACACAATCGGTGTTTGGATCCGACGTCGATGCTTCACCGGAGGCGGTGTAGTCCGCCTGGCCTCCGAAAGCCGTGGCGGAAGCGCAACCACTTTGTTGGCGCGTCGAACACGAACCATGGGCATCCTCGCACGATAACATGGTGCGGTGTGCCCGCCGTTCAAGACAGCGGGCGCGGGAGGCGTGGAGGCCCTCACGGCGGTGGATGTTGGAGGCGGAGTCACACTCTCCGGTGCCCCGTAGGATGCTCCAGTGTGGGCGTCGCAATCGCCTCGTGGTTAACGTTGGCTCCTCCCAAGAAGGATCCATCGTCAACCTGATGTCCACCGGCACCGTCCGGGTTACGGGTTCCGACGAGGAAGAATAGGGCTTGGGAGACGTCGAGAGCTCGAGTCCCGTGAGCCGGCTAGTGCCCCATGTCCTACTCTACCTCATCGGTGGTGACTGGACCGACACAACGAGGAGTGCAGCCAGCCGCCGAAGGATCCGGCGGAGCCGGACGAGCTCCGTTTGTATTAGGTTTACGTTGCATGTAATAATATGCATTTGATGTTTCTAATTTAAGACATCCAATAATAAAATACATTATTTAAGGCGTGACCGATCGGTATCCATAGACGCGTCCGCGGTTGTTTGGAGGAACTGGATTTGTAAGTTGCTAAACTTTTTTTCAGATTTGTAAGGTGGGTTGGGGGGGGGGGGCGTGGCCCCTTTGGCCCTAAAGAGGACCCGCTAATGTCCATATGGGTTAGTACTATGTTGAGACAAGGACTAGAGGTAGTTAGCTACAACTATGTTTCGACAAAGTTGGATGAAATGGTGGAGGAGCTAGAGGAAGAGCCGAAGATGTGTGTGAGGGCAAATATGCATCGGAGATATGGTTGGAGAAAATTTAAAATAAAGAAGAACAAAGCCCGATGGGAACATGATGGGGAGGAGTACATCATTTATCTTGTGTAGGAGGACAGTCTGTAGTGTGGTATGTAATTTCAATTTTCTCTTGCAATGAATTTTTTTGTCGTCTCTTTTCTCTTGTATACTTTTAATTTTCTCATTTCCTGTGGTTCTGTAGCTATGACGCCCTGGTTTTTGTACTACAGTAATCACTGTAATTAAGCTACAGTAATCTCACGCTAATAATGTCATGTCACCGCGTTTACTGTTGTTAAACTCGCGTTGGTTCAAACCCCGTTCCATTCCGTTGCAAATTTAATTCGTTTGAGAAGTGGATTTTAAAAGTCGTGCGAAACAGAAATTAAAAATGTTGGATGGGTTGCAATTATTCCCTAAGATTTTATAAAATTGAAACCAGTATTTTTTAAATTAATTTGGTGCCTCTAAAGAATTAAAATCAGAAGGTGTTTTAGTAATAATAATAATAATAATAAAACCTACCGGGCCTAAACAGGCCGGCCCAGCCAACCACTATATGGGGCCAGGGGCAACCCTAGCGAGCGCCCTCCCGAGCCCTCACCCCCCCCCCCCACGATGCCCGAGCCCTCACACACCCCCTCCCGACGACGACCGAGCCCTCACCCCCCCTCCCGACGACGCCCGGCGCGACGCCGCCGCTCGCCCCCCCACCCCGAGGGCCGGTCTGTTCCCGTCGCTGCCTCGTCGCGCCGCCCCGTTCCGACCACCGGCGCCGCCGCGACCTGCTCCCTAGTGAGCCGCCCTCACCCCCCCCCCACCGGCGGCCACCGCGCCACGCCGAACGGCTCGGCCGGTGCGCATGCGTGTGTGTGTGTGTGCTGTGTGTGCGTGCCTGCGCTTTGCGCGACCGGACATGTCTCGTGCCCGAAGGGACACAACTGGACGTGTTCGGCCTGCCTCTATGACAAACGGGGTCCGCCCCAAAAATAAATATAAATAAATAAATACGAATATATAAATAATTAATATTAATAATTACTTAATTAGATTAATTAATTAGGTGCTTAAGACTAAACAGATTGATTAATTAAACTATTAATTAACATGTTAATTAGTTAATTTATTAATTAATTACTTAAACAGTAAATTACTGTTTTGGATAATTCGTATTAATTAATTAAAAGAATTTCATATATTGCTAAATCTTTATAAAATCATATAAAATAAACCGTAACTCGGATGAAAATAATTAATACATGAAAGTTGCTCACAACGACGAGACAAACCCGAATATGCTACCCACATACCTGTCAGATGCTTCTACCTATCTAAACATGCAACTTTTTGCGTGTTTTTGATAGATGAATAGTGCATGACTTTAATAAAATAATTCCAAATAAAATTCTAAATTAACTAATACACTTAGGTAGGCAGTATATCAACCTTGCACTACATCGTAGCTATCACATGCCTCTTAACACCACAAACCTGGAACATTCCCTGCCCCCCCCCCCCCTCGGTCATCTGTCCGACATTTGTCCGGAACCGGGAACACTTTCCCGCATGGGTTCCCCCTTTCTCGGTATCGGGTAACATTGCGTTAGGACACACCCGCCACTGGATATCGCCATGTCATACCTTGTGTTATGATTGTCTGCTATTTATTTATTGTTTCTGCCCCCTTCTTCTCTATCCGATAGACGCTGAGATCGCCGACGACGCTGCTACCGAGTACGACTACGTCAACGTTGACCAGTCTTTTGCAGCAGAGCAACAAGGCAAGCAACCCCCTCTTAAGCATTCCGATATCGCCTATTCCTTTCCCTCTTACTCTTGCATTAGATTTTTGCTACTGTATTAGTTAGCTCCCGTTCTAATGCATAGCCTATTTTTGATGAACTACTATTTACATGCAATCATATCAACTGCTTAGTATAGGTTGGTTAGTGAATCCGTAGTGACCCCTTAGTCCCAGTTGCCCCTGCTTCTTCATCGACGACTCGACGACTAGAAGACCCGAAGACTCGGTCAACCGACCGACGAGCCAGGCCCCTCACATCACCGCACACCCCTTTAGTATGGCACTGCAGAACTACTACCGTGTGCCGAGGGTGATACCTCACTTAGCACTCCCGGTGTTAATTCTGTAGCGTAGCTAATCAATCGAGGGTATCGAGGGTGATTCCTCTTTCCCATTTATCGGTAGCGACTCTTGCCATACACTTACCTCGAGTGGGATCCATCGAGGGTGATTGCTCGGATATCCACTTGGCATATAACCACACAGTTACTATTGACATGACACTATACTAACATGACGGGACTGAAGCGACAGGCAGTACCACTCTGTTGAGGTGGACCTGAGTTCCCGACAGTCCTGAGACGGGTCAGCCCCAAGGGTATGTTGGGGAACGGCGCATGGGAAACAAAAAAATTCCTACGCACACGCAAACCTATCCATGGTGATGGGCATCTACGAGAGGGAGAGTGGATCTACGTACCCTTGTAGATCGCTAAGCGGGAAGCGTTAAGAAACGCGGTTGGTGTAGTCGAACTTCTTCGCGAGCCAAATCGCCGAGCATCCCGCGATCTCATCACGATCCGTCCCGTGATCCTATCATGATCCGTCCCACGAACTCATCATGATCCGTTCCGTGATCACATCACGAACCGTCTCGCGATCTCGATCACGGTCCTTCCGATCTAGCGCCGAACGGACGACACCTCCGTGTTCAGCACACGTGCAGCTTGATGACGATCTCCACCATCTTGATCCAGCAAGAGGAGGTGGAGAGGAGAGAGAGTTCACCGGCAGCGTGACGGCGCTCCGGTGATGGTGGTGGAGCAATTCCGGCAGGGCTTCGCCTAAGCGCTGCAGAAAACCGATCTAGAGGAGAAACTATGCATCGGTGTAACGGGTAGCACGTGGCCAGAAATTCTGTCCAAAAACCACCCAATCCACTAGTATATATAGGAGGAGAGGAGAGGAGAGGCAGACAAGGCCTTTGGGTTGGCCAAAATAGGAGGTGGGAAGCAATCCTACTTCACCTCCAATCCTAGTTGGAGTAGGATTGCCTCCTATTGGCTGATTTTCCACTTTTTGCTTTAGGACTTTCTCTCCTGCGCCATGGGCCTTTGTGGCTGTTTTCCCAGCCCACTAAGGGCTGGTTATTATTCTCCCACAGCCCATGGACCTCTTGGGGTCGAAATACCCCTCCCGGAGGCCTCCCGGTACACTACCGGCACTCCCGGTACACTACCGATGAGCCCGAAACTTTTCCGGAAACCAAACTGGGACTTCCTATATATGAATCTTTACCTCCGGACCATTCCGGAGCTCCTAGTGACGTCTGGGATCTCATCCGGGACTCGGAACAACCTTCGGTCACCACCATACATAACTCTACACAACCAAAACGTCACCGAACCTTAAGTGTGCAGACCCTACGGGTTCTAGAACTATGTAGACATGACCGAGACACCTCTACGGCCAATAACCAATGGCGGGACCTGGACCTCCACATTGGTTCCTACATATTCTACGAAGATCTTTATCGGTCGAACCTCTATGTCAAGGATTCAGTTAATCCCGTATAACGTTCCCTTTGTTCTTCGGTATGTTACTTGCCCGAGATTCGATCGTCGGTATCTCCATACCTAGTTCAACCTCGTTACTGGCAAGTCTCTTTACTCGTTCTGTAATACAAGATCCCGTGACTAACACTTAGCCACATTGCTTGCAAGGCTTGTTGTGATGTTGTATTACCGAGTGGGCCTTGAGATACCTCTCCGTCACACGGAGTAACAAATCCCAGTCTCGATCCATGCCAACTCAACAGACACCATCGTAGATACCTGTAGAGCACCTTTATAGTCACCTAGTTACGTTGCGACGTTTGATACACACAAGACACTCCTCCAATATCCGTGAGTTGCATGATCTCATGGTCATAGGAACATATACTTGACATGCAGAAAACAGTAGCAATAAACTGACACGATCATATGCTATGTTTGTAGTTTGGGTCTTATCCATCACATCATTCTCCTAATGATGTGATCCCGTTATCAAATGACATCTCATGCCATGGCTAGGAAACCTTAACCATCCTTTGATCAACGAGCTAGTCCATTAGAGGCATACTAGGGACATGGTTTTGTCTATGTATCCACACATGCATTTAAGTCTCCGATCAATACAATTATAGCATGGATAATAAACGATTATCATGAACAAGAAAATATGATAATAACTAATTTATTATTGCCTCTAGGGCATATTTCCAACAGTCTCCCACTTGCACTAGAGTCAATAATCTAGTTCACATCACCATGTGATTCGCATTGTTATGAATCTAACACCCAATGAGTTCTGGGGCTCGATCATGCTTTGCATGTGAGAGAGGTCTTATAGTCAACGGGTCTGCGATATTCAGATCCGTGTGTACTTTGCAAATCTCTATGTCAAACCGTAAACACTGCTACCACACTCCACTTGGTACTATTTCCAAATGGTTGCTCCACTATACGTATCCAGATTGCTACTACGAGTCATCCGGATTGGTGTTAAAGCTTGCATCGACGTAACTCCTTACGACGAACCCTTTATCACCTCCATAATCGAGAAACATCTCCTTAGTCTTTCAGTTACTAAGGATAATCTTGACCGCTGTCCAGTGATCCACTCCTGGATCTCTTTTGTACCCCTTGACAGACTCATGGCAAGGCACACACAGGTGCGGTACACAGCAAGGCATAATATAGAGCCTATGGCTAAGGCATAGGGGACGACGTTCGTCCTTTCTCTTTCTTCTGCCGTTGTCGAGCTTTGAGTCTCACTCAACTTCACACCTTACAAATCAGATGAGAACTATTTCTCTGGCTGATCCATTTTGAAATCTTTCAAAATCTTGTCAAGGTATGCACTCATTGAAAGTCTCATCAAGCATCTTGATCTATCTCTATAGATTTTGATGCTCAACAATTAGGTAGCTTTATCCAGGTCTTCCTTTGGAAAACACTTTTCGAACAACCTTTTATGCCTTCCAGAAATTCTATATTATTTCCGATCAACAATATGTCAACCACATATACTTATCAGAAACTCTATAGTGCTCCCACTCACTTTATTGCAAATACAAGTTTCTCGTAAACTTTGTATAAACTACAAAAACTTTGATCACCTCATCAAAGTGTATATTCCAACTCCGAGATGCTTGCTTCAGTCCATAGAAGGATCACTGAAGCTTGCTCATCTTTTAGCATCCTTACAAAACCTTCTGGTTGTATCACATACAACCTTTCCTTAAGTAAACCGTTAAGGAAACGATGTTTTGACATCCATCTGCCAGATTTCATAATTGAAAATGCAGCAACTGCTAACATAATTCCAACAGACTTTTAGCATCGCTACGAGTGAGAAAGCCTCATCGCAGTCAACTCCTTGAACTTGTCACAAACAACTTTGCAACAAGTCGAGCTTTACAAATGGTGACATTCACCATCAGTGTTTGTCTTCATTCTAAAGGTCTATTTGTACTCAACGACCTGCCATCTAACGAGCAAGTCTACCAAAGTCTATACTTGGTTTTCATACATGGATCCTATCTCGGATTTCATGGCCTCTAACCATTTGTCGGAATCCGGGCCCATCATCGCTTCTCCATAGCTCTTAGGTTCATCGTTGTCCAACAACATGATCTCCAAGACAGAATTGTCGTACCACTTAGGAGCAGTACACATCCTTGTCGACCTACGAAGTTCGATAGTAACTTGAGCCTGAAGCTTCATGATCATCATCATTAACTTCCTCTTCAACTAACGTAGGCTTCACAGAAACATCTTTCTGCGCTGCGCTACTCTCTGGTTGAACAAAGGTTTAACAACCTCATCAAGTTCTATCTTCCTCCCACTCGATTCTTTCGAGGGAAACATTTCCTCGAGAAAGGATCCGTTTAAGCAACAAACCAGTCTTACCGGCGCCCTTGCCCTTCTTTGGCTTGCCTTTCTTTTTGAAATTGGCAGTTTTATTCACAAGCAACACTTGCTTGCGATTTTTCTGCAGTCCTCCTTCAGCAGTTTTTAGCATGGCAAGCACCTCATTTGCTGTTTTGTCCATCCCATTCATGTTGTAGTTCATGATAAAACCGCCATAAGACGGGGGGAGTGAACCTAGCAACAAGTCCATAACATGCTCTTCTGGAAGTGGGAATTCCAGGATTTTAAGCCTTTCAGCGTAGCCAAACATATTGACTACGTGCTCGCCAACTGAACTGCCCTCAGCCATCTTGGTCTCCGCCATCATTTTCATGATGTCAAAACGTTCAGACCGTGCATTAAACTTGTAAAGAGCATCCAGATCCTTGATCATATCAAAGGAGTTATGGAATTCAAAACGTTTTTGAAGCTCTGAACTCATGCAAGACAGCATGAGGCACTGCACTAAGTTGTAATCATCATCCTTAGTGGCCCAGACATTTTGTATGTCTGCCGCGGCTGTTGCCGCCGGTTTAGGAGGAAGAGGTCCGTCAAGCACATACACTTTCTTAGCACCCCGGAGGACAATCCTCAGGGTACGGACCCAGTCCGCATAGTTGTTTCCATTCGCAGCTAACTTCTCTTTCTCTAACATAGGGCCTAAGTTGAACGCGGTGTTGCGAGCCATTTGATCTACAACGGAAAACACAAGTTCATTTAGACTTTGTTCATAATGATTTTTGGCACTAGTGAATAAATAATTTTTATTCTAAGGTGCACTCCCACTCAATTCAATATCTCTCATAATTGATTGTGAGTGATGCAAGACCCAACTTTCAATTCAGCGTCAAGGATGTAACCATCTCAAGTGACGAGAATTTCAATTGGTAGGCCAACTTGCCAATCACATCTCTATGTGACTCTTGTTCATCTTTCGATGCATGTGTTCCGAGCTCATGACTTTCATGCCTGAACGTCAAGACAACCAAGTGATCTCGCTGCGAGGTCTCAACTCACCCGCCTCACACTTCTCTAATCGTTCGTACCCATGTAACCATGTGATACCCCGAAGAGATAGGTGCCGTGACGGTGCTACACTTGGGAGAACACTAACTACTTGATATTCTAAGTGAGAGATCACCCTAATAAAAAGCGACTACCGCGCAATTAATAAGGGTGCATCAAGAGGGATAAACATCTCAGGCAATTCATAATAGCATGATATGGTGTAGCCCCTTCTGACGGAGAAGTCAAGTATTTCTTCGTCTTCGGCATTCGCTTCGGTGTTCACCTTTGCGAAGATTGCCACCACCTTGTCGATGCACCAGATAATATTGCTATCTCTATAGCTAATAAAATAAGTGCATTACATAAGGTTGACACGCAGGTCATTAAAGTGCAATCATATGGCTCCAGCCATCATGCCAAATCATGACACGCAGGTCATGTTAATTACATCATATAGCCATCTCATACATAATCAAAATTGAATATGAGCTTTGCTATACCACATCACATGCAAACCATCCTGCAAAACCAAGTTAGACGCCTCTAATCGGTTTATACAAAATTTTATTTTACGTGGCTTCTAAGGTTTTGATTCAAACCGCAGCTACCAACGTTTATCATCAAGTATGATAATTCAAGTTGCTAGATTAACTTTCCAGGGTGTATGAAACACGAGATGATAAAATCTCGAGCCCCATACTAAACTTCGTCATACGTGTGACCCCCGTGCAGATCATATCTGCATTGCCCTTTCATCTGCGAAACATCCATATTTCTTTTGACTATGGTGGAACCCAAAGAACTGTTAGCACTTCGTTGATCTGTCAATCAGCATACTCAGGAGCAGCATGAAAGGATCGCGGATTGTCAGAACTTTGTAAGATTCCACCATTCCGTCAAGATATGGACTACGCAAATTCACGGGAAGCAACAGGAACATCGGGTAACAGATTTTATCTGCTACCCGCACAAATAATTTTCAGCAATAGATCTCATCTACTACAAAATTATACTATGCAATACCCATACATCTCATGTATTCTAGATCATAACATGCATCTACTCATAGCCTGGCTCTTGATGCCACTGTTGGGGAACGCGACAGAAAACAAAAATTTCCGGTATAGCGAGCACGCCCAGGACCACTATGGAGACTGCATACAAGGTTTGATCTGATCCGTACCGACTCGAAGCGCAGCGGAAGAAGAGTCGGTGGAGATCGTTGGTGCAGATCCCCGCAGCTAGGATTTTACAACCTCCCAACCGCAAGGATGTACTCCCTCGTCAGACAGCCCTTCGGGAGGCGGTCGGACAGTCCCCCGGACGATGTCGCGGACAGCCCTTCGGGAGGACCCTCGAAACTCGAACGAAGACTCGGACAGCCCTACGGGAGGACACACGAACAGCCCCTCGGGCAAAAGATCGAAACTACGACCTCTCTATGGGGTTGCACACATACAGTTTCATCTATCCGGCAGGGCTTCGCCGTCCAGAACTAGTTCCTGCCAGAACCCAGACAGCCTTCCGGCTCTACGAAAGACTCTTTTCGTGGGAGGGAGAGAGAGAGCTTGCAAAGCAAAGCATGTGTATGAGAGCACAAGGATGAAGAAATGGCAGCCCACTCACCTCCTATTTATAGGAAAACCAAGGGGTAGGGTGGTTTTACAATAAAACCCAAAATGCACATGAATGAAGTCCTTCCACAAGGGCATAAAAGTGAAACCAAGGAACAAGAGGGACTCCATGAAGGAGTCCACCATGTGGCCGGCCACAACCTCATGTGGGGACCCAAAAATGACCCCAATCCATCCATGTCATCCCCAAGATCTTTTGGAGCAAAGCCCCAAAAGGTGGCTTTCCATAAAGTAGTCCAAAAGCACTTTCACTATTCACGGCGACAATTTTCAGCGTCCGCTCGAACTAAAAATATTTATGTGGGCTTAGAACAATTCTAGTACCCCACTAAAATAATTTTCAATGCGATCCGGAACAATTCCGGAATAGTGATTTTCATCTGCGAAAAGCATCTGAAGTGGTTCCGGCAGCTCCAGAACATTTCCGGTTTTCATCCCGGAAAATTCCAGAAAGTTTCCAGAACGATTCTGGCACCCTTCAAGAATTATCAGGCATGTGCCAAAACCAATTTGACTTTTTGGTATCCCCTGAAACAACTTTTCAGTTTCATCGAAACTGTTCCGGTGACCTGTCTGCGGAACTTTTCCGCTGTCCGAAACTTTTCCGGTGTCCGAAACTTTTCGGTGATTTTCTCTCAGACTCCTTGTCTAGTATTCAACAGATAGATGAACCTTAAGCGTGTGACCCTATAGGTTCGGTGAAGCATAGACATGACCCGGAACCCCTTCCGATCAATGATCAACATCGGAGTCGTGGACACCCATATTGACCCCTATACCCACACGAATGAATATTCGAGTGAACCTCTAGTTGCCGTGAGCTATTCCTTTTGCTTCACGATATGTTAACAATTACCCGAGGTGAGACATGTAGGCATCCTTGTGGATCAACAACTTGTCCACTATGCCAGTTACCTCGTTGCCGGTATTGTTCTCTTTTCTCGTTCCCGTGTTCCGGCATCCCCGTGATCAAATCACAAAGTGTCTGGCCAGACGATGATGGATACCGTAACACCGAGAGGGCCCAGAGATATCTCTCCATCGTCGGAGGAGCAAATCCCAATCTTGAGCTATCAAGTTACTTGACATACTTTTCCATGAACCCGTAAGCCGCCGTAATAGCCACCCATTTACGGATGACGTTTAACAAACCCCAAAGTTCATGAAGCAAGCATGAAGAAACTCGATACTCTCATGGTCTAAGGAATTATGCAAACGTTAACCATCTCTGTGTTATTAACCATTAACTTGTGACAAATGTATCTCATAGCATAACATCAATTCGGATCGATTCAACACGAGTGTTCTACCAACATCGCATCCTCAAAATTGCTGGCATAGCCATGCCCATGATCAGGAAAACAGGACCATCATGCAACACTTGAGCCAGTCTTAGAGGCAAGACTAGGAATACAATTCACCGTTTATTATACCACACGTGCACATGAGTTTCCCTCCAAGCCTCGTTTAATTTGTAGACTCGAGAATCATTGCAGTTATAGCATGGAACATAAACATTCATTACAAACTTTGGAGATACAAAATAACTGCTATTACTGCCTCTAGGGCATATCTCCTACAGACTCCCACTTGCACTAGAGTCATAATCCAGTTACATGGCTTCCCTAACACCAATGGCTATCCGGTGTTGCTCATGCTTTGCTCGTGGTAGAGGCTTTGTCATTGGGTCTGACACATTCAGATCCGTGTGAACTTTGCGTACTTTCACTAAACCTTCTTCGACATGATGTCGAATGAGTTTATATTTGCGTTGAATATGCATTGTCTTATGGTGCGAACATGGCTCCCTTGCCTGAGCCACGGCGCCACTATTATCGCAATAGATCTCCACCGGGTCCAGAGCACTTGGAACCACACCAAGGTCTTCAAGAAATTGCTTGATACCGACAGCTTGCTTGGAGGCTTCAGAAGCAGCAACATATTCCGCCTCCGTTGTAGAATCCGCCACAGTCTTTTGTTTGGAACTTTTCCAATCAACTGCACCGCCGTTCAATATGAAAACATAGCCAGATTGAGATTTGAAGTCATCTGGGTCTGTCATGAAGCCTGCATCAGTGTAACAACTTACAATGAGCTCTTCATCACCTCCGTACACAAGGAGTAAATCCTTGGTCCTTCTGAGGTACTTAAGAATACCCTTGACTGCGGCCCAGTGTTCCAATCCTGGATCACCTTGGTACCGGCTGCTAACACTTAGCGCATAGGAAACATCCGGTCTTGTACATAGCATGGCATACATAATAGAACCAACTGCCGAAGCATATGGAATATCATTCATTTGTACTCGCTCATCGAGGGTCCGAGGACTATGATTCTTGCAAAGCACTATGCCAGGTGACATGGGGAGTAGGCCTTTCTTGGAGTTCTCCATGTTGAACCTTTTCAACACCTTGTCAATGTACGTGCTTTGGCTAAGAGCTATTAGGCGTCTTGATCTATCTCTATAGATCCTGATGCCCAATACATATGCCGCTTCACCTAAGTCTTTCATTGAAAAACTCCTTTTCAATGAGTCTTTTATTTCGCTAAGAAAATTCACATCATTTCCAATCAACAATATGTCATCCACATACAAGATTAGAAATGCTTTTGCACTCCCACTAAACTTCTTGTAAACACAAGATTCTTCATCGTTCCTGATGAAGCCAAACTCTTTGACCACTTCATCAAAACGAATGTTCCAGCTCCTTGATGCTTGCTTCAGACCATAAATGGCTTTCTGAAGCTTACATACCTTTCCAGCATTCTTAGGATCGACAAAACCTTCTGGCTGTATCATGTATACATCCTGTTCAAGGTTTCCATTTAGGAAAGCCGTTTTGACATCCATCTGCCATATTTCATAATCGAAATAAGCAGCAATTGCTAGTAATATCCGAACAGACCTAAGCATAGCTACGGGCGAGAAAGTCTCGTCGTAGTCCACTCCTGGAACTTGCGTGAACCCTTTCGCGACAAGTCTAGCTTTGTGGATAGTAATGTTACCATCCGCGTCCGTCTTTCTTTTGAAAATCCATTTGCAACCAATGGGTTTTACGCCATCTGGAAGTTCTTCCAAGTTCCAAACTTGGTTTTCGTACATGGATTCCATTTCGGATCTCATGGCCTTGTGCCATTCCCTTGAGCTAGGCCCCGCCATCGCTTCCTTGTAGTGCGCAGGTTCATCATCTTCAAGAATGAAGATTTCGTCATGAAACCACTCAGGTGGCTGGATAGCCCTACCTGATCTGCGCGGTTCAGTAACAACATTGTCTGAAGTTTCTGCATCACATGCGACAAGTTCCGGCTCGGTTGTAGGGATAATTTGTGGAATTACTTCCAGTTCCTTAGCCATATCAACGGTTGCCAAAGATTCACTAATCTCATTAAGTTGTACTGTCCTCCCACTCAATTCTTTAGCGAGAAATTCTTTCTCGAGAAAGTGTGCAACCTTTGTGACAAACATTTTGCCTTCGGACTGGTGGTAGAAGGAATATCCAATGGTGTTATTTGGATAACCTACAAAGTAACATTTGTCTGATCTAGGTTCTAGTTTGGTTGGCTGTAAACGTTTTACGTATGCCTCACAACCCCAAACCTTGAGATGCGACACACTAGGTATCTTCCCACACCACATCTCATGTGGTGTCGTCTCAATAGACTTAGACGGCGCTCTGTTTAATGTATAAGCGGCAGTGAGTAGTGCGTGACCCCAAAAAGATATCGGTAGATCTGTAAGAGACATCATCGACCTTACCATGTCTAACAGGGTTCGGTTACGTCGTTCCGACACTCCGTTTCGCTGTGGAGTTCCGGGAGGCGTAAGCTGTGAAACGATTCCACGGTCACTCAGATGTTGGCCAAACTCATGACTAAGATATTCGCCTCCGCGATCAGACCGCAGAAACTTAATCTTTTTGTCACGATGATTTTCTACCTCATTCTGAAAATCTTTGAACTTTTCAAAGGTTTCCGACTTATGCTTCATCAAGTAGATATAGCCATACCGACTTAAATCATCAGTAAAAGTCACGAAGTAAAAAATACCCACCCCGTGCGGCCGTGTTCATTGGACCACATACATCACTATGTATTATTTCCAATAATTCACCCGCCCGTTCAGGATGACCCGTGAACGGCGTCTTGGTCATTTTTCCCATCAAGTAAGCTTCACATGTGTCAAATGATTCAAAATCAAGGGACGGTAAAACTCCATCTTTATGGAGTCTTTGCATGCGTTTCTTTCCGATGTGGCCAAGCCGACAGTGCCACAAGTAAGTGGTGGTGGTATCAGCCTTCTTAAGGCGTTTAGCATTCACGTTAAAGACATCATTTCCACAATCAAGATTCAGTATGAAAAGGCCCCCAACAATGGGTGCAAATCCATAAAACATATCCTTACAATAAAGTGAACAACCATTGTTCTCGGACTTGTAGGAGTACCCATCGTGTACTAAACATGATCCAGAGATAATGTTTCTACACAATAACAGAACAAAATAACAGTTACTAAGTTCCAAAATAAATCCTGAAGGGAGACGTAGAGGCATAATGCCGACGGCTTGAGCGGCGATCCCAGCGCCGTTCCCGACACGCACCACGACTTCATTCTTTGCCAGCTTGCGCACCTTCTGAAGCCCCTATATCGAGTTGCAAATGTGAGCAACCGATCCGGTGTCAAATACCCAAGACTTAGAATTTTCGCTAGCAAGCAACACGTCAATGACATTAACTTGTATAACAATTATACCTTTTCCGGGTTTTTCCGGACTTCTTATCTTCTAGATACTTCTTGCAGTTTCTCTTCCAGTGTCCTGTGCCCTTGCAGTAGAAGCACTCAGTTTCATTCTTGGCTCCGCCCTTAGATTTGCGTTGGAAACCAGTCTTACCGGCGCCCTTGCCCTTCTTTGGCTTGCCTTTCTTTTTGAAACTGGCAGTTTTATTCACAAGCAACACTTGCTTGCGATTTTTCTGCAGTCCTCCTTCAGCAGTTTTTAGCATGGCAAGCACCTCATTTGCTGTTTTGTCCATCCCATTCATGTTGTAGTTCATGATAAAACCGCCATAAGACGGGGGGAGTGAACCTAGCAACAAGTCCATAACATGCTCTTCTGGAAGTGGGAATTCCAGGATTTTAAGCCTTTCAGCGTAGCCAATCATATTGACTACGTGCTCGCCAACTGAACTGCCCTCAGCCATCTTGGTCTCCGCCATCATTTTCATGATGTCAAAACGTTCAGACCGTGCATTAAACTTGTAAAGAGCATCCAGATCCTTGATCATATCAAAGGAGTTATGGAATTCAAAACGTTTTTGAAGCTCTGAACTCATGCAAGACAGCATGAGGCACTGCACTAAGTTGTAATCATCATCCTTAGTGGCCCAGACATTTTGTATGTCTGCCGCGGCTGTTGCCGCCGGTTTAGGAGGAAGAGGTCCGTCAAGCACATACACTTTCTTAGCACCCCGGAGGACAATCCTCAGGGTACGGACCCAGTCCGCATAGTTGTTTCCATTCGCAGCTAACTTCTCTTTCTCTAACATAGGGCCTAAGTTGAACGCGGTGTTGCGAGCCATTTGATCTACAACGGAAAACACAAGTTCATTTAGACTTTGTTCATAATGATTTTTGGCACTAGTGAATAAATAATTTTTATTCTAAGGTGCACTCCCACTCAATTCAATATCTCTCATAATTGATTGTGAGTGATGCAAGACCCAACTTTCAATTCAGCGTCAAGGATGTAACCATCTCAAGTGACGAGAATTTCAATTGGTAGGCCAACTTGCCAATCACATCTCTATGTGACTCTTGTTCATCTTTCGATGCATGTGTTCCGAGCTCATGACTTTCATGCCTGAACGTCAAGACAACCAAGTGATCTCGCTGCGAGGTCTCAACTCACCCGCCTCACACTTCTCTAATCGTTCGTACCCATGTAACCATGTGATACCCCGAAGAGATAGGTGCCGTGACGGTGCTACACTTGGGAGAACACTAACTACTTGATATTCTAAGTGAGAGATCACCCTAATAAAAAGCGACTACCGCGCAATTAATAAGGGTGCATCAAGAGGGATAAACATCTCAGGCAATTCATAATAGCATGATATGGTGTAGCCCCTTCTGACGGAGAAGTCAAGTATTTCTTCGTCTTCGGCATTCGCTTCGGTGTTCACCTTTGCGAAGATTGCCACCACCTTGTCGATGCACCAGATAATATTGCTATCTCTATAGCTAATAAAATAAGTGCATTACATAAGGTTGACACGCAGGTCATTAAAGTGCAATCATATGGCTCCAGCCATCATGCCAAATCATGACACGCAGGTCATGTTAATTACATCATATAGCCATCTCATACATAATCAAAATTGAATATGAGCTTTGCTATACCACATCACATGCAAACCATCCTGCAAAACCAAGTTAGACGCCTCTAATCGGTTTATACAAAATTTTATTTTACGTGGCTTCTAAGGTTTTGATTCAAACCGCAGCTACCAACGTTTATCATCAAGTATGATAATTCAAGTTGCTAGATTAACTTTCCAGGGTGTATGAAACACGAGATGATAAAATCTCGAGCCCCATACTAAACTTCGTCATACGCGTGACCCCCGTGCAGATCATATCTGCATTGCCCTTTCATCTGCGAAACATCCATATTTCTTTTGACTATGGTGGAACCCAAAGAACTGTTAGCACTTCGTTGATCTGTCAATCAGCATACTCAGGAGCAGCATGAAAGGATCGCGGATTGTCAGAACTTTGTAAGATTCCACCATTCCGTCAAGATATGGACTACGCAAATTCACGGGAAGCAGCAGGAACATCGGGTAACAGATTTTATCTGCTACCCGCACAAATAATTTTCAGCAATAGATCTCATCTACTACAAAATTATACTATGCAATACCCATACATCTCATGTATTCTAGATCATAACATGCATCTACTCATAGCCTGGCTCTTGATGCCACTATTGGGGAACGCGACAGAAAACAAAAATTTCCGGTATAGCGAGCACGCCCAGGACCACTATGGAGACTGCATACAAGGTTTGATCTGATCCGTACCGACTCGAAGCGCAGCGGAAGAAGAGTCGGTGGAGATCGTTGGTGCAGATCCCCGCAGCTAGGATTTTACAACCTCCCAACCGCAAGGATGTACTCCCTCGTCGGACAGCCCTTCGGGAGGCGGTCGGACAGTCCCCCGGACGATGTCGCGGACAGCCCTTCGGGAGGACCCTCGAAACTCGAACGAAGACTCGGACAGCCCTACGGGAGGACACACGAACAGCCCCTCGGGCAAAAGATCGAAACTACGACCTCTCTATGGGGTTGCACACATACAGTGTCATCTATCCGGCAGGGCTTCGCCGTCCAGAACTAGTTCCTGTCGGCACCCAGACAGCCTTCCGGCTCTACGAAAGACTCTTTTCGTGGGAGGGAGAGAGAGAGCTTGCAAAACAAAGCATGTGTATGAGAGCACAAGGATGAAGAAATGGCAGCCCACTCACCTCCTATTTATAGGAAAACCAAGGGGTAGGGTGGTTTTACAATAAAACCCAAAATGCACATGAATGAAGTCCTTCCACAAGGGCATAAAAGTGAAACCAAGGAACAAGAGGGACTCCATGAAGGAGTCCACCATGTGGCCGGCCACAACCTCATGTGGGGCCCCAAAAATGGCCCCAATCCATCCATGTCATCCCCAAGATCTTTTGGAGCAAAGCCCCAAAAGGTGGCTTTCCATAAAGTAGTCCAAAAGCACTTTCACTATTCACGGCGACAATTTTCAGCGTCCGCTCGAACTAAAAATATTTATGTGGGCTTAGAACAATTCTAGTACCCCACTAAAATAATTTTCAATGCGATCCGGAACAATTCCGGAATAGTGATTTTCATCTGCGAAAAGCATCTGAAGTGGTTCCGGCAGCTCCGGAACATTTCCGGTTTTCATCCCGGAAAATTCCAGAAAGTTTCCAGAACGATTCTGGCACCCTTCAAGAATTATCAGGCATGTGCCAAAACCAATTTGACTTTTTGGTATCCCCTGAAACAACTTTTCAGTTTCACCGAAACTGTTCCGGAGACCTGTCTGCGGAACTTTTCCGCTGTCCGAAACTTTTCCGGTGTCCGAAACTTTTCGGTGATTTTCTCTCAGACTCCCTGTCTAGTATTCAACAGATAGATGAACCTTAAGCGTGTGACCCTATAGGTTCGGTGAAGCATAGACATGACCCGGAACCCCTTCCGATCAATGATCAACATCGGAGCCGTGGACACCCATATTGACCCCTATACCCACACGAATGAATATTCGAGTGAACCTCTAGTTGCCGTGAGCTATTCCTGTTGCTTCACGATATGTTAACAATTACCCGAGGTGAGACATGTAGGCATCCTCGTGGATCAACAACTTGTCCACTATGCCAGTTACCTCGTTGCCGGTATTGTTCTCTTTTCTCGTTCCCGTGTTCCGGCATCCCCGTGATCAAATCACAAAGTGTCTGGCCAGACGATGATGGATACCGTAACACCGAGAGGGCCCAGAGATATCTCTCCATCGTCGGAGGAGCAAATCCCAATCTTGAGCTATCAAGTTACTTGACATACTTTTCCATGAACCCGTAAGCCGCCGTAATAGCCACCCATTTACGGATGACGTTTAACAAACCCCAAAGTTCATGAAGCAAGCATGAAGAAACTCGATACTCTCATGGTCTAAGGAATTATGCAAACGTTAACCATCTCTGTGTTATTAACCATTAACTTGTGACAAATGTATCTCATAGCATAACATCAATTCGGATCGATTCAACACGAGTGTTCTACCAACATCGCATCCTCAAAATTGCTGGCATAGCCATGCCCATGATCAGGAAAACAGGACCATCATGCAACACTTGAGCCAGTCTTAGAGGCAAGACTAGGAATACAATTCACCGTTTATTATACCACACGTGCACATGAGTTTCCCTCCAAGCCTCATTTAATTTGTAGACTCGAGAATCATTGCAGTTATAGCATGGAACATAAACATTCATTACAAACTTTGGAGATACAAAATAACTGTTATTACTGCCTCTAGGGCATATCTCCTACAGGAGTTTCTACATGCGCTTTATACCAATATGACATTTAGCGACAGTGCCACAAGTATGTGGTACTATCATTATTAACTTTGTATCTTTTGACATCAATGTTATGAACATGTGTAATACTACGATCAAGATTTCAACAAACCATTCTCACTGGGTGCATGACCATTGAAGGTATTATTCATGTAAACAGAATAACCATTATTCTCTAACTTAAATGAATAACCGTATTGCAATAAACATGATCTAATCATGTTCATGCTCAACGCAAAACACCAAATAACATTTATTTAGTTTCGTCACTAATCATGAAGGTAGAGAGAGCGTGCGATGTTGATCACATCAACCTTGGAAACACTTCCAACACATATCGTCACCTCACCCTTAGCTAGTTCTCCGTTTATTCCGTAGCTTTTATTTCGAGTTACTAACATTTAGCAACCGAACCGGTATCCAATACCCAGGTGCTACTAAGAGTACTAGCAAGGTACACATTAGTAACTCGTATATCAAATATACTTCTATCAATGTTGCCAGCCTTCTTATCTACCAAGTATCTAGGGTTGTTCCGCTTCAGCGACCGCTCACCTCATAACAGAAGCACTTAGTCTCGGGTTTGAGTTCAACTTTGGGTTGCTTCACTGGAGCAGCAACTGACTTGCTATCCATGAAGTTTCCCTCCTTGCTCTTGCCCTTCTCGAAACTAGTTGTTGGATTAACCATCAACACTTGACGCTCCTTCTTGAATTCTACCTTCGCGGTGTCAAACATCGCGAATAGCTCAGGGATCAACATTTCTTTCCCTGGCATTTTATAGTTCATCACAAAGTTCTAGTAGCTCAGTGACAGTGACTTGGAGAACTACATCAATCACTATCTTATCTGGAAGATCAACTCCCACTCGATTCAAGCGATTGTAGTACCCAGATAGTCTGAGCACATGCTCAATGATTGAGCTATTCTCTTTCATCTTGCAGGCGAAGAATCTCGTTGGAGATCCTATATCTCGCAACTCGGGCACGAGCCTGAGATCAAAATCTCAGCTCTTGGAACATCTCATATGTTCCGTGATGTTCAAAACGTTTCGGAGCCTCAATTCTAAGCCGTAATGCATGACGCGCTAAACTATCAAGTAGTCATCAAAACGTGCCTGTCAGATGTTCACAACATCTACAGACGACGCTAGATGGGGTGGCGCACCGAGCGGTGCATTAAGGACATAAGCCTTCTGTGCAACAATGAGGAAAATCCTCAGATCACGGACCCAGTCCGCAATATTGCTACCAACATCTTTCAACTCTATTTCTCTAGGAACATATAAAAATTTAAGGGAGCTACAGCGCGAGCTAGTAATCTACAACATAATTTGCAAAGACACTTTGACTATGTTCATGATAATGAGTTCAATTAATCATATTACTTAAGAACTCCCACTCAAATTGACATCCCTCGGGTCATTCGAGTGATACATGATCCAAATTCACCAACTCAAGTTCGGTCATCACGTGAGTTAAGGTGGCTTCAATGGTGAACATCATTATGTTGATCATATCCACTATATGACTCATGCTCGACCTTTCGGTCTCTTGTGTTCCGAGGCCATGTCTGTACATGCTAGGCTCATCAAGTTTAACCCGAGTGTTCTGCGCGTGCAAATCTGGCTTGCACCCGTTGTATGTGAACGTAGAGTCTATCACACCGGTCATTACGTGGTGTCTCAACACGACGAACTTTCGCAATGGTGCACACTCGGGGAGAACACAGTTCATCTTGAAATTCAAGTGACGGATCACCTTATAATGCTACAGCCGTACTAAGCAAAACAAGGTGCATAAAAGGATTAACATCTCATGCAATTCATAAGTGACATGATATGGACATGAACTTGTGTTTAAGATCTCCATCTTCGAAACACCGGCATGATCTCCATCGTCACCGGCACAACACCATGATCTCCATCATCTTGATCTCCATCAATGTGTTGCCATTGGGGTTGTGGCGTCAGCCCTGCTTCTACTTCTATTGCTACCGCTTAGCGATAAAGTAAAGCATTACATAGCGCTTAATGATTGACACGCAGGTCATACAATAATTAAAGACAACCCTATGGCTCCTGCCGGTTGCCGTATTCATCAACATGCAAGTCGTGATAATCTATACATCACATGATCATCTCATACATCACATATATCACATCATGTAATTGGCCATATCATATCACAACATACCCTGCAAAAACAAGTTAGACGTCCTCTAATTGTTGTTGCATGTTTTACGTGGCTGCTACGGGTATCTAGCAAGAACGATTCTCACCTACGCATAAACCACAACGGTGATACATATATTGCTTTTCAACCTTCTCAAGGACCGCCTTTGTCGGATCCGATCCAACTAAAGTGAGAGAAACTGTCACCCGCAAGCCATCTAAGCAACAAGTTGCGTCGAGGGAACCGGTCTCTTGTAAGCGTACGAGTAATGTTGGTCCGGGCCGCTTCATCTCACAATCCCGCTGAACCAAAATCCGACCAAGGGAGGAAGCAATCTAAGCATCAACGCCCACAAACCTTTTGTGTTCTACTCGAGATCTCATCGAACCATCAACCTAGCTCTTATACCACTATTGGGGAACGGCGCATGGGAAACAAAAAATTTCCTACGCACACGTAAACCTATCCATGGTGATGAGCATCTACGAGAGGGAGAGTGGATCTACGTACCCTTGTACATCGCTAAGCGGGAAGCGTTAAGAAACGCGGTTGGTGTAGTCGAACTTCTTCGTGATCCAAATCGCCGAGCGTCCCGCGATCTCATCACGATCCGTCCCGTGATCCAATCATGATCTGTCCCACGAACTCATCACGATCCGTTCCGTAATCACATCACGAACCGTCTCGCGATCTCGATCACGGTCCTTCCGATCTAGCGCCGAACGGACGGCACCTCCGCGTTCAGCACACAAGCAGCTTGATGACGATCTCCACCATCTTGATCCAGCAAGAGGAGGTGGAGAGGAGAGAGAGTTCACCGGCAGCATGATGGCGCTCCGGTGATGGTGGTGGAGCAATTCCGGCAGGGCTTCGCCTAAGCGCTGCAGAAAACCGATCTAGAGGAGAAACTATGCACCGGTGTAACGGGTAGCACGTGGCCAGAAATTCTGCCCAAAAACCACCCAATCCACTAGTATATATAGGAGGAGAGGAGAGGCAGCCAAGGCCTTTGGGTCGGCCGAAATAGGAGGTGGGAAGCAATCCTACTTCACCTCCAATCCTAGTTGGAGTAGGATTGCCTCCTATTGGCTGATTTTCCACTTTTTGCTTTAGGACTTTCTCTCCTGCGCCATGGGCCTTTGTGGCTGTTTTCCCAGCCCACTAAGAGCTGGTTATTATTCTCCCACAGACCATGGACCTCTTGGGGTCGAAATACCCCTCCCGGAGGCCTCCCGATACACTACCGGCACTCCCGGTACACTACCGGCACTCCCGGTACACTACCGATGAGCCCGAAACTTTTCCGGAAACCAAACTGGGACTTCCTATATATGAATCTTTACCTCCGGACCATTCTGGAGCTCCTCGTGACGTCCGGGATCTCATCCGAGACTCCAAACAACCTTCGGTCACCACCATACATAACTCTACACTACCAAAACGTCACTGAACCTTAAGTGTGCAGACCCTGCGGGTTCTAGAACTATGTAGACATGACCGAGACACCTCTACGGCCAATAACCAATGGCGGGACCTGGACGTCCACATTGGTTCCTACATATTCTACGAAGATCTTTATCGATCGAACCTCTATGTCAAAGATTCAGTTAATCCCATATAATGTTCCCTTTGTTCTTCGGTATGTTACTTGCCCGAGATTCGATCGTCGGTATCTCCATACCTAGTTCAACCTCGTTACTGGCAAGTCTCTTTACTCGTTCCGTAATACAAGATCCCGTGACTAACACTTAGCCACATTGCTTGCAAGGCTTGTTGTAATGTTGTATTACCGAGTGGGCCCTGAGATACCTCTCCGTCACACGGAGTAACAAATCCCAGTCTCGATCCATGCCAACTCAACAGACACCATCGGAGATACCTATAGAGCACCTTTATAGTCACCCAGTTACGTTGCAACGTTTGATACACACAAGGCACTCCTCCGATATCCGTGAGTTGCATGATCTCATGGTCATAGGAACATATACTTGACATGCAGAAAACAGTAGCAATAAACTGACACGATCATATGCTATGTTTGTAGTTTGGGTCTTATCCATCACATCATTCTCCTAATAATGTGATCCCGTTATCAAATGACATCTCATGTCCATGGCTAGGAAACCTTAACCATCCTTTGATCAACGAGCTAGTCCATTAGAGGCATACTAGGGACATGGTTTTGTCTATGTATCCACACATGCATTTAAGTCTCCGATCAATACAATTATAGCATGGATAATAAACGATTATCATGAACAAGGAAATATGATAAACTAATTTATTATTGCCTCTAGGGCATATTTCCAACAGGGTACCCGTGTGTAAGATTTGGTGGGATGCGCCGTAAGGCATCCGTGAGATGTGGTGGGGTGCGCCAGTAAGGCACCCGAGAGTTATTGGCGGGGCGACGGACTGTCTTTTGGTTCGCGCTTGCCCCACACTAATAAATTGCTAATGAGTTGGGTATTTGATCTGAGTTGGTCGTTTGACCTTCTTCGCACTAAACCTTCACGTGGGAATAGTTATGGGTACTCAGCGTCGTTGTATCAGCCGAAGCTCTTCGGACGTCAGCAATGGAGTGGTGCGCGCCGGATTGGTCTGGAATGCATCTCGCTTGTTATTAAGGGGTGCTAGAACTATTTTCGGCCGCGTGTGGATCATGCAGGAGTGCAAGGGCAAGTGGGCCCATGAACCTGCGCGCTTAGGATTTAGACCGGCGGGCTGGCCTCTTCGTTGAGTCTAGGTGGGGCGATGACGTTTTGGATCTCGAGGCCGGGCATTATCCCGGAAAGTGTGTCCGGCCGAAGGTGATCAAGCATGTTGGAAATGTGGTGCACCCCTGTAGGGAAGAACTTATCTATTCGAATAGCCGTGTCCACGGTAACAGGACGACTTGGAGTTGTACCTTGACCTTATACAACTATAATTGTGATTTCATTTGAAATGAAATGTGGCTCCGGGATTGCTTCCTCGCAGGGAGTCGAGGAAGAATCTCTGGGCGTGGTTACTTAATAAAATTATTACAATAATATGATTATAAGTGATTATCGGTCTATTCTCTTCTTATGCTGCAAGATGCTGAAGACGCTAGTCTTCGCTAGGCCTTCCCCTTATTCTTGCTTTCTGGAGTCAGTCCTGATATAACCCCACTCCTTGATAATGATGCATATTTAGATTAGTTCTGAAGTAAGTCTTGCGAGTACTTCTGATGAGTACTCACCGTTGCTTTGCTCCCCTTTCCCCTTCGATACGGTTCTGCGTTTAGACGATGGAGTCCAGGAGATGGAGTACGCCGGAGACGACTACTACACCATCGTTGGAGCCTACTACTACGTGGAGGACGCCGACGCTCAGGAGTAGTTAGGAGGTTCCCAAGCAGGAGGCCTCGCCTCTTTCGATCCGCTGTTTATGTTTGTGCTAGCCTTCTCAAGGCAAAAACTTGTTTAGTATGTCTGTACTCAGATATTATTTGCTTCCGCTGACTCGGGCTTGTCGATCTTTGTATTCGAGCCCTCGAGGCCCCTGGCTTGTAATATGAAGCTGTATGACTTTAATTTGTGTGTAGAGTTGTGTTGTGATATTAATTAGTGAGTCCCTAATCTTGATCGTACGCATTGCGTGCATGATTAGCGTACGGTCAAAATTGGGGGCGTGACAAGTTGGTATCAGAGCCGACTGCCTGTAGGTAGCCCCTTTCCAACTCCTTGGCTGAATTCGAGTCTAGTCTTTGAAAAACTTTTACTAACATTGATGTTGTGGCTTACGGGCCCACATCTCAATCGGATGGTATTAGGATCTTTTATTCCTCGTCCATACTTTGGGTTCTGATCTCTCTTCTCTTTCAGGTTAAAGATTTTATTAACTCTAACTCTAGGTTCTCGTAACTACTTCTCCCGAAGAGCCCTCATACCAGAAGGTCACCTGCTCCGTCAGAAGATCCTGAAGATACCCTTTTGATGTTTTCCGAACTTTGTGCTCATGGGCTTTGCAATTCCCTACCACGGATAAGTCCCTATGGATGACTAATTGCACTTGTCATTCATACAATATTTCTCGTTGCTCTTGTTGTTACAAGATGCCCCGAAATATTCTCCATTTCCCCGATAACCCTTTGAGTTTATAGCCTTATAGTTCTTTTCGCATGGAGGCCAACAGATAATTCCTCACAATTGTCGAGGATCCGTTCATCCTAGTTGTTCATATGTTTCACAGAATTCTTCGAAATACTTTTTTGATCTTCCGAAATCCTCAGTAGGCTTTTTGCTCTTGACATTCCCTCACCTGCTTACATGGTGGTTAATTCCATATGTCAAGCAATATCCATTCAAAATCCTTTGTGATTTTAATTTGATTTTATTGATTCAACCTGTGTGTGAATGCACGCAGTCATTAGTTGTTCATCATAAATTATCCGTCCGGCTCAGACGTCTTTCCAAACATGAGTTGGTCCCCGACAAATCAACCTTGATTGATTGCCCATCTAAGTCCTTTCTTCTTACTTGTATTTGATCGGAACATCAGTTTCCGATACACCAAATTGGGAATCTTAATTCCTTTGGTTATTTAAGCATCAAATTATTTGGATGTTCTATGATCTGATGCCTTACATTCTTTTTCCCTCTGAATGAGTATCGATAATCACATCAGGTCCTTTGTGGACCGCCAGACCCATTGTGGGGTTATGATCCGATAGCGTTCTTCACGTTCAAAATTATTGTGATGTTCTTTCCCTGATAAGGGATGCCATTTGTAAATTGTGTCTTCTCCCTCTGACAAGTTGTATGCTATGCTTTGTCAGCCATGCTTTGTTGCCGAGCATGTGTTAAATACTCTTGAAGCTTGTGGGATATGTTCCTAAGATGCCCCGATGGGTTGGACCTATACCTTCATTAATTCGTGTGAACCCGACAGTTCTCACGAGTCATACTTTTCTGGTGTTTTGCCAATTAAACTGTCAAAACTACAACCTTATCAAAGGCGAGGTGTAAATGTGAGGTGATGCTTAGATGAAGTGGGAGTCGACCTTGAACCTTGTGTTCATGCCCATGGAAACGATGTTGATCTTATCATACAAGCTTCTACTTTCATATAATCATTCATTGTATGACTTGATATTGTATCTTTGATCTTGTCCTTTGCAATCGTGGTTCCGACCATGTTGTTCTACTTAAATTTCATTCTCAGACAAGTTAAAGTGCTTGTCTTCCACAGATGAATACGCTAGTCTAACCTCTATGTTGATCTACCTCCAAGTATTATCCCTAGTATCTGGATAATTATCACGGAGCTATATAGCTTCTTATGATCCCCTCATCAACTATTGTATTTCACCGATTCTAACCCTCGTGTCCTGAGTTGTTGTACCATCAAGGACACCCATAATTGAATCGAGTCCGCATGGCGATTCAACAACTCTTAGTAATCTGCTTTGCTCATGAGTTTATGCTCGATCATGTCTTTCCAAGCTGTTTGGCTACATCATCATCGTCATGCTAAGACTTGACCGTGCTGATTATATCCTTCATCCCCGGAACACAATTCCAACAGTGCTCCAAGCTTACATCGAGTTTGCAACGTCATGTTGATTGTCTTGAAAGGCAATTTCGACTCTGGTCTAACACACTAAATTGTGGTTCCGACCACCCTTCGCTTCATCATTTTCCTTGCTTGATGTCGTCGCTGATCGATTACATCTTTAAGAGACTTCGCATCAAGTATGTCGTGATTTCTCATCAGCATTCTGGGTTCTTCCAGGATATCAATTAAATTCATGATGAGGGTAGCATCCTTGTCCTTGGTAGTTGTGTTGTCATGGCGACATCCTTGTCATCACTTTTCATTCCTCAGATCCCGTATTGTTTCTAAACGGAATACTGACAAATGGATAATGTGTAAATTCAATACTTATGGCTTACCAACTCTAGCACTTTGGAGTTAATGAGAAATAAGTGCATTCATAGTGTTGACTGTTGAATCAACATTCTAACATTGGTCGTGCAACTTAGTCCGGTTTTTGGGAGCACCTTTCGAATAAGTTTTTAATTGTGGTTGTTTTCCCTCGGGCATACCTCGTGGTATCAATTGGTTTGACCGATGCTATCAACTTATTCGCGCAATCGTGGAAATCCATCATTGTGGAAATTTCGACAAATTGTTGCTGAGCCCATCAGCCACATCCTCTTCTCCCATGTGGATCATGATGAACATTTAAGCTAGTGTTGGAAACCTTGTAAGCATTATCTTTGTGCCTAGTTCATGAAGAATATGTTGATAAAAGAAGTGTTTTTCTATAAGATTACGTGCATTTTTGCCACCGTGCTTATGTGAAAATGTTGTCTCGCTTCTTCTGGGATCGTCCAGTTCATTCATGCATGTGCGAAGTATTCTATGGTTTGATAGATTTGTTACCTTCACCCCATATCTAATTCCAAACACGCCAAGCCACTGATTGAATTGATCTGGGGGAAAGAAGTTCTTCGTAAGAGCTATCCGGGCTTATACACGGAACTTTGATATCCCCTATGATGGTTCCCAGCCAGATCTTGATTGCATTCCATCCTAAAAACTTCCATGTGGACACAAATGTCTTGACATAGTGTTCATATGTCTTGCATTCCAACTCATGATTCAGGGTTTGCTTCCATCGTTCATTCCGAGATTCTTACAAATCATCTCGTAGATCTGTGTTGCATCCTTTTCTTCTCAGGCCTTCTATGTCTGAAGTATCCTGACACCAACCAGATCTGAACCTCAGCGGATATGATGGTTGGAACCCTTCCCAAGAATTGTAACGTTGGTCTCTGTGTTACTCGATAGGCGATGAGGCTAACACACCTGCCCGGAAGACCCATTGTCATAATATCCTGTTCAGCAAGATTCGTCTTTCTCCCATGAGGAAATTGTAAGACTTATTTTATAAGTTGTTCCTGATGGATCCTTTGAGTTCTTGAAGTCCGACCTTTATCTAATGACATGTCGATGCTTCCCTGAAGCATGGGGGCGATACTCCACTCATGAACAAGAACATAGGAAGCGCAATGCTAAATGTTTCTTGATCAATTATCCAAACGCCATTGTATGGATAATACCATGAATTCCTCCCCCCTTACCTAAATGGACATGCACTTGATGCCCTATCATGTATATCGTGCTTTGTTTGTCTTTGGGAAAGGAATACTCAATTACTTGGGTATAAACACATCTCCATTTCCATTGGTCTGTTTACCCCATTCTTGTAATCTAACTTATCTGAACAGTGGTAATCCCCTGCTTAGGTAAACACATTGGTGATCAACTCTGTCAGTAAGGCCCTGTTACTATTGTTGATAACACTTCGGTAACCGTCGGTGGACGAGAACTTTGCCTATTGGTCCGCCTCATTTCAACGAGTAGGAAAATGGTTCTATTCGTTCCCCACCCTTGGTACCGACGTTGTTGCCAACTTAACTGACAGGCTCTCCTCTAGCAGGACTTGCTACCATGACCATGCAAGATGTCATCGCTTTTTTTACTCTTGGCCGCATGGCGGGCCCATAACCCAAAGTTCCACATGATCGAAACCTGACTCTCATGTACATCTCTAAATCCAAAGTTTTTGTTGCACTTGGCTTCGTATGTAAATCCCGAGCCACCGTCCAAGGTTATGGTGTTATTCTTGTCGTCATTGACCAACTATACAAAGTTGCACATATTCTGGCTGTCAAAGAAACTATTACAGCTAGTCAGCTAGCGGATCTTTACATGTCCAGAGTCGTTTCACTCCACGGTATTCCATTGGTGATTATTTTAGACCGTGGCAGTTTATTCACTTCAAGGTTCTGGGCAAGTTTGCAGGAAACTATGGGAACTCAATTATCCTTCAGCACCGCTTTTCACCCTCAATCCCAGGGACAAGTTGAAAGAGCCAATCAGATTCTTGAAAACATGCTTCGAACTTGCGTCATTCTTTTGGCAAGAAATGGAAGAAATCTCTCCCATATACCGAGTTCTCCTACAACAATAGCTATCATGCTAGTCTAGAGATGGCTTCTTTTGAAGTGTTATATGTACGTAAGTGTCAACTCCTCTGAATTGCTTAGAAACTGGGGAACGCACACTTATCGGTCCGGATATTATCCAACATGCCGAAGATTAAGTCCTCATTATTCATGCAAATCTGAAGGCTGCTCAGTCTCGTTAGAAGAGTCAGTATGACCGTCATCACAAGGATATGGTCTATCAACCTGGCGAAAAGGCTTATCTTCGAGTCACGCCAATGAGAGGTATACACCGTTTTGGGATCAAAGGCAAGCTAGCTCCTCGACACATCGGTCCTTTCACTGTTTTCGAAAGGCGTGGTAAAGTGCCATATCAACTGGGACCACCGCCAAACCTTTCTCAGGTTCACGGTGTGTTCCATGTGTCACAGCTTTGTCGCTGCTTCAAGGATCCTATCCGAGCAGTGGATCATGATATGCTTGAGCTGCAACAGGACCTTTCTTACAAAGAACAACCAGTCCGCATTCTTGATGAAACGGAACGTCGGACTCGTCAGAAGGTTACCAAGTTCTTCAAAGTGCAGTGGGCAAATCATTCTGAAGATGAAGCCACTTGGGGACACGAAGATCATCTTCGTGCAGAATACCCCAAGCTCTTTCCTTCTACTTCTTAATTCTAGAGACGAGAATTCTTATTAGCAGGGGAGAATTGTGACACCCTGGTTTTTGTACTACAGTAATCACTGTAATTAAGCTACAGAAATCCCACGCTAATGATGCCACGTCATCGCGTTTACTGTTGTTAAACTCGCGTTGGTTCAAACCCCGTTCCATTCCGTTGCAAATTTAATTCGTTTGAGAAGTGGATTTTAAAAGTCGTGCAAAACTGAAATTAAAAATGTTGGATGGGTTGCAATTATTCCATAAGATTTTATAAAATTGAAACCGGTATTTTTCGAATTAATTTGGTGCCTAAAAAAATCAGAAGTTCTTTTAGTAAAATAATAATAATCATAATAATAATAATAAACCTACTAGGCCCGGCCTAGCCAGCCATTATATGGGGCCCAGGGGCAACCCTAGCGAGCGCCCCCAGCGCTCCCCCGATCCCCCCTGCCTTGATTCCCCCCCGATGACGCCCAGCGCGACGCCGCCGCTTGCCCCCCCAACCGACAGTCGGTCCGTCCCTGCAGCCACCTCCCGACTCGTCGCCGACGCCGCGCCGCCTCCCGCCTCGGCCCCACCGCCTCGTCGCGCCGCCCCGCCCCCACCGACGGCGCCTCCGCGACCTCTCCCAATGAGCCCTCCCCCGCCTCGCGCCGGCGGCCAACGCGCCACGCTGACCGGCTCGACCGGTGTGCATGCATGTGTGTGTTGTGTGTGCGTGCGCGCGCTTTGCGCGCCCGGACATGTCCGGTGTTCGAAGGGACACAGTCGGACGTGTCCGGCCTGACTCTATGACAAACGGGGTCCGCCCAAAAATTAATAAAAATTAATAAAAACAAATTTATAAATAATTCATATTAATAATTACTTAATTAGATTAATTAATTAGGTGCTTAAGACTAAACAGATTAATTAATTAACCTGTTAATTAGTTAATTAATTAATTAAACAGTAAATTACTGTTTTGGATAATTGGTATTAATTAATTAAAAGAATTTCGGAATATTGCTAAATCTTTATAAAATTATATAAATAAACCGTAACTCGGATGAAAATAATTAATATACGAAAGTTGCTCAGAACGACGAGACGAACCCGAATATGCTACCCACATACCTGTCAGATGCCTCTAACTATCTGAACACGCAACTTTTTGCATGTTTCTAATAGATGAATAGTGCATGACTTTAATAAAATAATTCCAAATAAAATTCTAAAAACTAATACACTTAGGTAGGCAGTATATCAACCCTGCACTACATCCTAACTGTCCCATGCCTCTAACACCGCTAACCTGGAACATCCCCCCCTCCGGTCATCTGTCCGACATTTGTCCGGAATCGGGAACACTTTCCCGGATGGGTTCCCCCTTTCTCGGTATCGGGTAACACTGCGTTAGGACACACCCACCACTGAGTATCTCCATGTCATACCTTGTGTTATGATTGTCTGCTATTTATTTACTGTTTCTTCCCCCTCCTTCTCTATCCGATAGACGCCAAGACCGCCGACGACGCTGCTACCGAGTACGACTACGTCAACGTTGACCAGTCTTTTGTAGCAGAGCAACAAGGCAAGCAACCCCCTCTTGAGCATTCCGATATCACCTATTCCTTTTCCTCTTACTCTTGCATTAGATTTTTGCTACTGTATTAGTTAGCTCCTGTTCTGATGCATAGCCTATTTTTGATGAACTACTATTTACATGCAATCATACCAACTGCTTAGTATAGGTTGGTTAGTGAATCCCTAGTGACCCCTTAGTCCCAGTTGCCCCTGCTTCTTCATCGACGACTCGATGACTCGAAGACCCGAAGACTCGGTCAACCGACCGACGAGCCAGGCCCCTCACATCACCGCACACCCCTTTAGTATGGCACTGCAGAGCTACTACCGTGTGCCGAGGGTGATACCTCACTTAGCACTCCCGGTGTTAATTCTATAGCGTAGCTAATCGATCGAGGGTATCGAGGGTGATTCCTCCGTCCCATTTATCTATAGCGACTCTTGTCATACACTTACCTCGAGTGGGATCCATCGAGGGTGATTGCTCGGATATCCACTTGGCATATAACCACACAGTTACTATTGACTTGACACTATACTAACATGACGGGACTGAAGGGACAGGCGGTACCACTCTGTTGAGGTGGACCCGAGTTCCCGACAGTCCTGAGACGGGTCGGCCCCAAGGGTACCCGTGTGTAAGATTTGGTGGGATGCGCCTTAAGGTATCCGTGAGATGTGGTGGGGTGCGCCGGTAAGGCACCCGAGAGTTATTGGCAGGGCGACGGACTGTCTTTTGGTTCGTGCTTGCCCCGCACTAATAAATTGCTAACGGGTTGGGTATTTGATCTTAGTTGGTCGTTTGACCTTCTTCGCACTAAACCTTCACGTGGGAATAGTTATGGGTACTCAGCGTCGTTGTATCAGTCGAAGTTCTTCGGACGTCAGCAATGGAGTGGTGCGCGCCGGATTGGTCTGGAACGCATCACGCTTGTTATTAAGGGGTGCTAGGACTGTTTCCGGCCGCGTGCGCATCGTGCAGGAGTGCAAGGACAAGTGGGCCCATGAACCTGCGCGCTTAGGATTTAGATCGGCGGGCTGGCCTCTTCGTTGAGTCTAGGTGGGGCGACGACGTTTTGGATCCCGAGGCCAGGCATTACCCCGGAAAGTGTGTCCGGCCGGAGGTGATCAAGCGTGTTGGAAATGCGGTGCACCCCTGCAGGGAAGTACTTATCTATTCAAATAGTCGTGTCCACGGTAACAGGACGACTTGGAGTTGTACCTTGACCTTATACAACTATAATTGTGATTTAATTTGAAAGAAATGTGGCTCCGGGATTGCTTCCTCGCAAGGAGTCAAGGAAGAATCTCTGGATGTGGTTACTTAATAAAATTGTTACAATAATATGATTGTAAGTGATTACCGGTCTACTCTCTTCTTATGCCACAAGATGCTGAAGATGCTAGTCTTCGATAGGACTAGGCCTTCCCCTTATTCTTGCTTTCTACAGTCAGTCCAGATATAACCCCACTCCTTGATAATGATGCATATTTAGATTAGTTCTGAAGTAAGTCTTGTGAGTACTTTGGATGAGTACTCACCGTTGCTTTGCTCCCCTTTTACCCTTCGATACGGTTCTGCGTTCAGAAGATGGAGTCCAGGAGATGGAGTACGCCGGAGACGACTACTACACCACCGTTGGAGCCTACTACTACGTGGAGGACGCCGACGCTCGGGAGTAGTTAGGAGGTTCCCAGGCAGGAGGCCTCGCCTCTTTCGATCCGCTGTTTATGTTTGTGCTAGCCTTCTCAAGGCAACAGCTTGTTTAGTATGTCTGTACTCAGATATTATTTGCTTCCACTGACTCGTGCTTGTCGAGCTTTGTATTCGAGCCCTCGAGGCCCCCGGCTTGTAATATGAAGTTGTATGACTTTAATTTGTGTCTAGAGTTGTGTTGTGATATTGATTAGTGAGTCCCTAATCTTGATCGTACGCATTGCGTGCATGATTAGTGTACGGTCAAAATTGGGGGCGTCATAGTAGCGTAGCACGGGCATCATACTAGTTGGATGGTATATTTGCACTTGGGTAGGACATCAGGAGATTTCAATGTTCCTCCACCTACCCCTTGCACATTTCTAGCAACCACTTTCTCAGTAGGTAGCTGATGTTTCAGTGCAAATTGTTTGTCCATGAAAATATTGGTACTGGCAGAGTCAATGAGGGTAATAGCTTGGTGTCCTCCCACAATAATTGACAAGGAAATAGTGTCTTCACCAGGGATGCCATGTATAGTTTCAGCTGAAATCATCATCATGTGACCAGGTCTCTGTTGTTCTTCATGTACAACATCAGGTTGTTGGATTTGTTGTAAATCCAATTGCTCAAGTGGAGATTGTTGTTCTTCTTCCTTCTTCTGAATCAGATTCATCTTCTGAGTGGCCCTGCATTTGAATAGCATTTAGGAGACATTTTACTCCATAGCAGTTGTGCCCATAGGTCCATCATTCAGGACAGTACCAACAATTACCCTTTTCTCTGTGTTTTTCCTTGTTATTTCTTGGTTTGAATTTTGAATTCCCTGTTGGTGTTGCCTCTGTTTCCATTCCACTGGAAGTTTTGTCTTTGCCCTGCTGGAGTAAAGGTTTTATTTTGCTGAGCCAAATAGGACAATTCATGTTGTCTACCAAACTAGTATGCTACTTTGACAGTTGCTGGTTTATGACACTTAGAGCATCTCCATCCGTTCGTCCCCCCGGGGGGCGAAATAGCGCCTGGGGGCCGAGATGGTGCTAAAATCGACATGGGGGGCTCGGCTTCCCAGTCGCGCCCCTAGAGTCGCCCCCAACCGACGATTTCGGCCCATTATGGGCGCAGATTCGGCCCAGATTCGGCGCTAGTTCGGCAAAACTTCAACAAATTCGATGCTATTTCGGCTTAAAATCAACAAATTCGGCGCTCTGTCGGCATAAATTTAACAAAAACTAAATGTTTCGTACAAAAGTTCATCATAGAAATTAATATAAAATCAAATAGTTCAATGAAGCAAGTTCCAACATAAATTAAAACAAATCGAACTAGGCGTTGCCCTTGAGCCTCCATAGGTGCTCCACCAGATCGTCCTATAGTTCTTGATGCACTTGTGGGTCTCGAATCTCCTGGCGCATATTGAGGTAGGCAGCTCATATTGCTGGTACCTGGTGATCAACAACTACAAGAGATCCCATCCTGTGATATGGTTCAGTGTCAAACACTGGCTCTTCCTGCTCGCTCTCAATGAGCATGTTGTGCAAGCATACACAACAATTCATGATCTCCCACATCTATGATTTCGACCAGGTCAGAGCGGGGTACCGGACAACAGCAAATCGAGATTGGAGTACACCAAATGCTCGCTCGACATCTTTCCTGCAAGCCTCCTGACACTTAGCAAAGTATGCCTTCTTTAGCGCCACAGGTTTTGAGATAGTCTTCACAAATGTGGACCATCTCTGATAGATACCATCTGCTAGATAGTATCCCTTGTTGTAGTGGCGTCCATTGACCTCAAAGTTCACCGAAGGAGCATGACCTTCAACAAGCTTGGCGAAGACATTCGAGCATTGCAAGACGTTGATGTCATTGTGAGTTCCTGGCATGCCAAAGGAGGAGTGTCAAATCCATAGGTCATGTGTGGCTACTGCCTCAAGTACCACACCGCAACCTCCTTTGGCGCCTTTGTACATCCCCTACCAAGCAAATGGACAATTTTTCCATGACCAATGCATGCAGTCGATGCTTCCAAGCATCCTAGGAAATCCTATTGCTGCGTTTTGTGCTAGGATTCGAGCAGTGTCTTCAGCATTTGGTGATTACAAATATTATGGCCCAAACACTGCCACCACTGCCCTGCAAAACTTGTATAGACACTCAATGGTGGTGGACTCGGTCATTTGTCCATAGTCTTCTTGTATGTCAGCGAGAGCTCCGTATGCAAGCATCCTCATAGCTTGGGTGCATTTCTGGAGTGAGGAAAATCCAACTATGTCGGTGCAATCCTTCTTGCAAACAAAACAGTTCTCGAACTCTCGGACGGAATTAACAATCCCGAGGAAGAGCTTCCGGTTCATCCGGTAACGAAACGAAAATACTTTCTCACCGTGCAATGGAGAATCGACGAAGTAGTCGGCGTAGAGCATGCAATACCCCTCCATCCGATGCCTCTGCTTGCTCTTGCGCTGGCCCGGTATCGATCCACCTCGTCGGGGCTTGTCATTGTTCACGAACAAGCCGGCCAGCGAGGAGAGTATCATGAGGTGCCCCTCGCCGGCGGTGTCGACCTCGGCTTCTTCCTCCAACATGGCCGCGAACGCCTCCTCGTCATCCGAGTCCATGGCCGAGCAGGCAAAACGACGAACACCTTGTCGGCGTGACGAGCGAGCAGCCGCCGTTTTCCTACCGGCCTGATGGCGGCCGAAGGATGTCGATGGGCGAGGGTTGGGGAAGCGAAATCCGACGGGGAAGAGGGGGATGAAGGGACGGTCAAAAGAGGCCTTCTAGCGGCCGCGCAATGGCCATGAACATGCAAGAGGTCCCGAAATCGGCATGGGGGAGAGCGCAAGGGGAGTGGCTCGGCGAGGAAAAGAACGAGATTCGCCTGACAGTGTTGTCCCACACGCCGGTTTGTTTCCGCCGGAGCCACCAGCGCGCTGGGTTCGGCCTGGGTTCGTCGGTCCAAAAAAAGGCTCTAATCGACGAAAAACGGGGTCATGTGGCGTGACTGAGCCGATTTTTTTACGCTGGCGGTAGAAAAGTCGTCCGGGAGGGCCTGTTGGGGCGCGGCTGGAGATGCTCTTAGTGTCATGTTTGATGATATCTTTGAGAACATTGAGAAATTTAAACAGAAAGCAATTTTCAGGTAAGTATTGGTGGTCTCTTTTCATCACTGTCATCCATTCCTCAAATAGATCAATGTACCGATCAACTGTGGGTTATTGTTTCAGTTGGATGCATCGCTCCATAGACTCATCCACTCCACACTCCAGGGACAGGGAATCTTTCACACAAGAAGCTGCAAAATTGTTGCCAATTCATCAAATATAATTGCAAGTCAGTACTCCCTCCGTCCGGACATACTATTTAAGCAGGTCTTGGCTCTTCCTCTGATGTGGGCATGTGCCCATTTAACTTTCTGAGCATGGGAAATTCCAACTGGCTCAAGTATACTCTCACAATCCTGTATCCATGCCCTAGCATTATCTCCAATGAATAAAGGAGGATCAACTGAAGGAGGTCTGATGTGAGGTTCAGTAAAGTGCAGATTGTTCCGAACTCTGTGGTCAGTTTTGTTTTTTTGAAAGACCCAGCTTGAGCTAGCGTTTCACATCATTAGCAGAAAGAGGACGACAAACAACGGTCAGGTTGTTGTATCAGAGGGTTTTGTTGGGTATAAGCATGTTGTATCATTGAGGGTGCGTAAATTTGGTGGTATGGTGATTGGGTTGGAGGTTGTATGTGTTGTGGGGTGTAGTGTGATATTGTTGCCACCGGAGATGGAGTGTTGGGGCTGAGTGCAAGTATAATGTGGCACATGTTCTAGAGGATTACAGTACCCCCACTGAGATTGCTGGAACTGTGGTAGATGAGGGCTGGCTGTAGGTGAAGTATTTGTGTGGTGAAAGTATGTGGAGCTGCTGACAGGTTGTTGCTGGTATATATGTGGGTGGGTGTGGGTTGCAGTATGTTGTTGGTAATTCATAGTCTGGCTGGTTTGCGGTTGAAACTGAGTCATAGGCATAGTGTAGGTAGGTGTTAAGGTTTGCAATGGAAAAGTTGCTACTTGACGATTGTGTTTGCATGGTATTGCTCTGAGGAGCTTGGCTTGGATATGGTTGCTCGTAAGTTGATGGTACAGGCTGCTGAGGAATTGGGACTTGTTCCACTTATGAGAAATGAAAAGGCATGGTCTTTGGAGGGAATTTGCAAATGCGTTGAGATAGGAGCGGATACTTCAGGTGTCAGGCTCAAGTTTGTATGATTGTGTGGAGTGTTGAAACTCAGGCTTGATTGGTTCGATCCGGCGCCTGTTGCAGATCGGTTGACAGGTAAACCGGCAAACGGTTTTGTGCCACCATTGATGTCAGGTTAGAGATATCACCTTGCAAGCTTGCTACCAACTATTGATGTTGTTCCAATCGTCGGTTGATGTTGAAAACTACCCTTGGAAGCCGAGCTTGGATAGCTTCTTCCTCCCAAGCTTGTGCTTGCGCCGCCTCTTAACACCGCTACCTCCTCTGCAGCTTGCGCTAGAGCTTCTTGCGATCGCGTCCTGATCGGTGACATGGCCACAAACTGCAGACGGACCCTCACTGACAAAATTCTCTCCACAGCAGGGATTTTACAACCTTATAAGCTAAATAGTATATATATTCAAGCTAAATACGGCATATGTTGCATAACCAGTTAAATAGGAAGTACAGTCAAGGTCCAACTTCCAAAAGGTATCTCAGATAGACGGTGATGACAAGCGAAATATCCAATATATAAATATTGCGGCAGGCAAAACAAAACCAGATAAAGATCTTGATTAATTGCAGGGAGAATGGGCTCGTTCAGGACACCTGCACAGTCGAAAATAAGCAATCTAATGACTGACGCATCCATTCCACACAAAAAACATTAGTTTAGCTCAATTCTACCTGATGGTAAGACTCAAAAATCAAAATAGTTTACTGGAATCTTTCAACACGTAAAATTTAGCTATTCTGTTCAAAAGCTTAGTTAACTGCCGTACCTTCATTCTCTGGCATCATACTCATACACGTTTCAGCATCTTCAGGACAGTGGATGCAGCAGTACCAAACAGCCTTCTGGATTTACAGGTACTCGCTAATTTTGGATCACTTGCTAATTTCTGAGACCTACTCTCCAGCAGGCCTAGCATGCCAAGACGACCTTGAGAAAGCCTTTGATCATTCAATTTCTTATGGATGTCATCTTGTTTAGTATATGGTGACTCTATGCTTGGTGCATAGGATGGAAAGGTCCTCACGGTAAACCGACATGTCAAAACTGATCTCCATGTTGGGAGAAACTGGTCTCTTGCATACCACAGGTTCTCTCCTTTACGTGGTTTTTTCGTAGCAGCCTGGGTAACACGTGAATTATCAACTATCAACATCAAGAATATATAAAACAAACATATTTCAACGTGCTCAAACATGTACTCCCTCCGTCCCATAATATAAGAGCGTTTTTTACACTAGTGTAGTGTCAAACACGCTCTTATATTATGAGACGGACGGAGTACATGGCTTTTTCTAGGTTTAAAAGAGATTATTGTCATTGAGTTGTGAGTACAGCGTTTCGGTGCTCAGGCTCATCTGCACCCGGTCAGAAAAAAATATCACAAAAATTCAAAAAAAAAGCATAGTAGAAAATTTGTTGCATGAGGTCCGCTCCAATTTTCAGATCATTTGGACATCTGAGTAGCTCTCAGCAAAAATCACAAATCGGGTCAGAACAGTGCATGAACAGTAAACTTTTTTGCAGACCCTGAATTTGTCTTTTTTGCCGAGAGCTGCTCAGATGTCCAAATGATTTGAAAATTCGAGCAGACCTCACGCATCAAATTATCCACCATATAAAAAAAGTTGGAATTTTTTGAATTTTTTTAGTATTAGTTTTGATTTTTTTTCTTCAACACGGGTGCAGATGAGCCTGGGCTCAGAAGTGGATTATCATTGAGTTGTCGACTAGCTACACAAATAAAAACCCAGCCCTGGGTGAGCTGAGGTGTTGCAGCTGCATGGATTACTACATGAACCATAAAAAAAGAGACTTGGCATTTTTTTTACTATTTCAATTCAGTGTATTTTGAGGTATCTCAATGTTTGCCTCTTTGAACTAGACGGCCATAGACACTTGGTCTGCTAGAATGACATGCTTAACAGCTGGTGCAGACAGTATGAACTACAAGCTAAGGTTCCTTTTATCCTCGGTCTCCACATGTAAACAGCAGAAAGAAATAAAAACATAAAATTACGAAATTTGTTAAGAAGGGTAATCAGCATGGGGCAAAATAAGAAAAAGAGAAGTTGAAAGGCACACTAAGTTCGAATATCCACACCTTTTTTGCCTTGATTTCCTGAGTAGATGATCCTATGGCTCCATTCATCAAATCTGTTTGCCCTGCTTCCCATTAAAGAATCATTAGAGCTGATTTGTAAAATGTGTGGAGCACAGTTATATACATAGTTGTGAAACAAGCACGCACCATGTTCATGCAACACTTTGTCTGGCACTGGACAGGCATAGGGGCGGCTACAAGAGCATGTGAAAGAACGAAATAAAATATTGTTAGGTAGATCGTCTATATGTAAAGATAGCAAACAAAAAATCATGGGCCATAAGGCAAGAAAAATCAAACCAGTCAAGGTCTTCAATGCAGATTACTTTTCCACGAGGATCAACATCATACTTCTGTAGAACTGCTGAAACTTTTCCAAGGACCTCCTCATGAGATGCCTGCATAATTACTCTTTTGTGAACCCAGTAATAATGGTAATTAAGTTTCGTTTATCATTTTGTCTTGTTTTACTTGATATGTATCCAAGCTAAAAAGGGCAGCCCGGTGCACGTAGCTCCCGCTTGCGCAGGGTCCGGGGAAGGGTCTAACCACTTTGGGTCTATAGAACGCAGCCTTTCCCTACATTTCTGCAAGAGGCTGTATCCTGGACTCAAACCCGTGAACTCATGGTCACAAGGCAGCAGCTTTACCGCTGTGCCAAGGCTCCCTTTCATATGTATCCAAGCTAACTTATACATACCAAAAAAGACTTGCCGCTACAAACCTCAAATGCGCTGAGTGTTGGACCATCGAATTAAAGCCGGATGGATGAAGTGGCGCCAAGCTTCTGGCATTCTTTGTGACAAGAGGGTGCCACAAAAGCTAAAAGGCAAGTTCTATAGGACGGCAGTTCGACCCGCAATGTTGTATGGCGCTGAGTGTTGGCCGACTAAAAGGCGACATGTGCAACAGTTAGGTGTGGCGGAGATGCGCATGTTGAGATGGATGTGTGGCCACACAAGGAAGGACCGCATCCGGAATGATGATATATGAGATATAGTTGGGGTAGCGCCAATTGAAGAGAAGCTTGTCCAACATCGTCTGAGATGGTTTGGGCATATTCAGCGCAGGCCTCCAGAAGCCCCAGTGCACAGCGGATGGCTTAAGCATGCTGATAATGTCAAAAGAGGACGGGGTAGACCGAACTTGACATGGGAAGAGTCCGTAAAGAGAGATCTGAAGGACTGGAGCATCACCAAAGAACTAGCCATGGACAGGGGTGCATGGAAGCTTGTTATCCATGTGCCAGAACCATGAGTTGGTCGCGAGATCTTATGGGTTTCACCTCTAGCCTACCCCAACTTGTTTGGGACTAAAGGCTTTGTTGTTGTTGTTGTTGTTGTTGTTGTTGCTACAAACCTCAAATGCACTTGCAACAACAACAACAAAGCCGTTAGTCCCAAAGAAGTTGGGGTAGGCTAGAGGCACTGGAGGAGCTAGGTAAAATGTGTGCGTGTGTGGTGGTGGTGGGGTGGGGGGGGTCTATATTTTCCCTAATCTTCCACTCTATTTTTCTTTTCTTTCACATAATTTACCCAGGCTGGGGGAGCCATGGCCCCTGCAGCATACAACATAGCCCCGCCGCTGGCTAGAGGTGAAACCCATAAGATCTCACGACCAACTCATGGTTCTAGCACATGGATAGCCAGCTTCCATGCACCTTGGTCCATGGCTAGTTCTTTGGTGATACTCCAGTCCTTCAGATCTCTCTTAAACCTCAAATGCACTTAACAGACACATATTCAGTACACTTCTACCCTTAACATTATTAAATCTTCAGCTTTTGTAATCACCAATATTTGGTGAGTGGTACAGGCAAATATTCAGACAGCTCAAAATACACTAAGCTCAAATAGTAACAACCACCATTTTCAGGTCAGTAACTAGTGGTACCAACTACCATATGGAAATAGTTTTAGTGTAGCTGTGGCTTCTCTGGCATGATTAATTTATTACATGTACGCAAATATTTATACTGCGCATGCAGAATATATTGATTTGGAAAGATTTCATAAAAGGAGGAAAGCCAAGTCATTGGACTGCGGTTTGCTGAACATTATTTTTTATTTGAAAGAAGACTTGGTAAAAAAAAGTATAACAGAACAGCACAAGAAAATGATTTAGATAGAGATTTTGTTTTTTTCTGTTGGTCAGCAAGGGAAATGTTATGCAGCATCCTCTCACTACAATCAATATCACAAATTCTCCAATCTTTGCATATTAAAATATATTCAATAGAAAAAAAAAGTAGATGTGAAGATGCGATCTAACGAAAATTGCGTACCTTTGAATGAGTTTGAATATATGCGTCAAGAGCTTCACCAGCTTTGAGAATTATCCTAACAAGCACCAATGCATTACTAAAATATATTTTCTTCTCCTTCCGCTGTTTTTGTGCCTTGGTATTTTTACCACTTTCTAATCCACACCCATCCTTTTCTAAGGCAAAAATAGAATCCTCTATAAGATTCTTGATCATATCTATTCCAGTGAGGTTGCAGAAATGCCTATGAGCTGCGAGGAGCAAAATAGCTGCAGGGACAAGCTTCCCATGCTTGATGTAATCCCAGAGCACATCTAGTACATTTTCCGTGTGAGTTGCAAGCACTCTAGTGGTGTCCAAGAAGATCTTCTGCATAAGTCATCAATGCAGAACAATTTTAAGTTAAAGTAGTTACATTTGACATACTCCTTCAGTCCCATGATACAGTGCACATTGGTTTTCTGGAAAGTCAATCTTCACAAACTTTGAAAAAATCTAATATGCACAATATTTTGGGATGGATGGAGTAATAAAGGTTGAGATTAAACTTTATCAGCAAGCAAAGTTAACAAAAAGTTGTAATTGCAGAGAATTTAAGGCATTTCCCCTTTAACTGAAACAAAATAGTTCCTCCTACAAGTATATACATAAATGTAGAAAAAAATACACAGGCAAACTATTTTCTCTCACAAGCTGAACTATACAAAGCAACAATTGTCAGTTCTTAAGCACTGTAAGAACAGATAATTTAAATATCTTGCATGAGCTAAACTTCTTTAAGCTCTTATGTAACAAAGGTAGTAAACGATGTTTGGAGGGTTTAGCACAAACCATCTCAGGCAAGCATAGTAGATATATGAGCTTGTAGATGTACTTGACATTCCCCTTCATATAGTTCTTGTCAGCCAATAAATTGTCCTCCAGATACTTGTGCTGGCAAGCGTTCTCAATAGCAACATGGAGTGGGAGGAGGCCCTCGATGATTTTATCGCCCGAGGTGCGTAGATTGGGCAATGCACCATAGTGTAACAGTAAACCAACCATGTCAGCGGAGAATGTCTCGGCAGCTTGGTGGAGGGGGAAGAACCCAAAGCTGGTAATGTAGTTGGGGTTAGCGCGCATCCCATGGAGCTTAGGCGCCTTCCCCTCCAAAACAAACTGAGCACAACGCAGGGCATTCATTGCAATAATTAAGTTGAGGGTTTGTGGGGTGATGACATATCCATAAACAATGTGTTGCCTATACTTTTCGAAGAGGCGGAGGAAGCCCAGAACACTATCTTTTTCTAGGGTGGCCAGCAAGCGGTCAAATATCTCATAAAACTTCACGCGCCTCTCCTAGATGGGTCCATCCATGTTTAAACAAAGTGAAGAGCAATCAGTTCAGCTATACAGCTAATAAAGCATAACAAGAGAAGTACCCTATACCAGCATCTTATGTCAATAAAATTGCGAAAATATGTACTTTCCCATCCCTCAACTATTGAGTGAGTGGAACTTCCATCCTACAATTCTAAATCATCCAAAGCTGACCCCCAACTATCAACAAGAAATTTGCAGTTCTCATAGTTGTTTCATCCATTTGAAAGCAGTTCCAATCAAAGGGGCGCTTACGTGTAGGCTACATCATCACCATATGTTTGGCATCTCACAAAAGTTTCCTTCAATGTTGTTCCATCAATTTATTAGTCTAACTTCGAAAGAAAAAATGGAGGGGGGAAACGACATGCTACATCGTTTTCTTGGTATTTCCTGTTTTCATGAACATCATGTTATTTGAATTGGTCTTTTTCATTTGTGAATCTACTTTTTCATAATATATATATGAGCGTATTTCAACCCATTTTCCAGAATAATTTGTATGCCTTGGCTCTTTCAAATTTTCCAGATTTTTTGTAAATCTATGTATAATTTTTAAGAGAATTGACAGCGACGTAGCCAACATGTATGTGCTGTCTCACTCAAAAGAGCTTTAGATTGGACAAAAGTACTGAGAGATGAAAACTGAAAATTGCACTGTATTGATAGTTGACGGAGCAACTTTGGGTGGTTACAAGTTCAGGGCAAATGCTACACTCGTATAATAACTGAGGGGTGAAAACAAATACATTTTTTGCTTCAAATTGTAACGGTGGAGCATACAGGAATAACTACAAAATAAGACAATTGCGAGAAAACCACGAAAAACATTACTTAGATGCCAAATGATATGTCAACCATACGAAATGAGCAAGTATAAAGAACCTTGGGAGTGCGGTCTGGGACAATTATATTGGCGGCTCTGACTTCAGAAAGGAAATCCGCAATTTGACGCATGTACTAAAAAGAGGAAATCTCAGTCAAGAACAACTGCCAAAATAAGTGCAGTAAGAAGAGGGAGAGAGTGGGATATGAGGAGGAAAAGTTGTTTTACCTTTATGTTATATTGATGAGGGCATGATAAGGCCACTATTGAGGGATGAGGAGGTGGGCGGGGAGGGTCCCATGGATCATACTCATCTGTGGCTGACCCTTCTTCCCTACCTTTACTATTATCTTCTTGACAACGACCTTCCACTGCCTCAGTTCTGCGGATTGTTTGCAGTGACATCGACTGAAAGAAAAAGGGAACATACTATTAATTGACTACCAATCCAATTTAGCATCCCACTGAGATGCCAAATTTTAGTGATCTGCGACGAGACAATATGAAAGAATGCGGAATGCGGAATGCTTAAATTATTTAGCAGAGGCTGTTGGGACCTAAATTCACCATTTAGTGGGAAACCCTGCCATTCACATAATGTTGATTGACTATACCAATCCAATTTAGCATCGTGCTGAGATGCCAAATTTTAGTGCAGTGCGACTAGACAATATGAAAGAATGCAGAATGCTTAAATCATATTAGCAGAGGCTGGCATCAGACCGGGGGGGGGGGGGGGGGGCTGCTCTGCCTTTTTTAAAGGTCTCCATTACCCCAAGGTGCTAATTGATTCGGATACAGAGGAACAAAACAAATTAATGCCAGCGCAACAATAGATGGAAGAGTGTATTTCTATATCAATTGGGTCATCAGAGTGATAGGGTCTCCTCTAGAATGTTGGAACCCTTAAGCACCTGGTAAGACATACAGCTGAAGGAATCCTAACCATTTCTAATTTCTTTCACTTCATCCTGAGCTTTTTCGTTTAGCTGTCCTGCGAAATCTGGGAACTTATTTTTCGTTTGTTTTCTTATTGCATCTTGTTGATCATTTTTACGCAGTGTTTGTGCAATACTTTTTCATTAATGGGGTACATAATTTCGAAAATTTCGTATGGATTACTTAAGAAATCCTAAACAGTACACCTGCCAGAGTCGTGGATCTCATACCTTGGCCCATTAGAGATAATTAGTAAGGATATCCATAGATAGGAAAGAGGACGATTCAGTTAGAAAAATCAAGATATGGTTTGTTAGGAAAGTTGAGACTCTATTCTTAGGCATCAATGGGACGCCATGTACCCCATAAGGATTATGAAACATATTATGAGAATAAACTATAGTTAAGATCTAATCCATGTCCCCAACCTTCTCTCCCTCTCATCCCCGGCACCATGGCCAGCCAACCTTCGCTCCTCAGTGTTGTACCCCCAACCATGTGACGTTCATAGGACTGGTCCCAATCGTAGCACGTGACAACAACCCACTATGTGATACGAGGAACAGGAGAGAGAACGGATTAACCTGAAGTTTAACCGTCGACTGACATGTTGACAAGGTAGACATTGGCACTCCACAACTAGAGGCTGCAACTCCGACCTGCATGCGACGAATCTCAGTTTCAGTAAGATGTTTACTTAAATCCAAGAGCTCGAAGAGGAACTAAGATCCAACACCAAAAAGGCACTCATTTCTAAGAAAAATATCCAACACAAAAATTCATACTGATTCCAACACCCTAAGAGCAGCAGGTATAATAATGAACAAAGAAAAAAACCGTAATTTGGTGCAAATCACCAGAAGCTTATGACTACTAGCCTGCTTTACCACTGCCTGAGAGGCGCGGCGCATCTAGGGTTTCGGGGATGACGCGAAAGGGAGCGAAAATCAGAGAGGGGAGAGAGATAGACAGTGAGGTCCGAGAGACGGAAAGGATGCCGACGAGGGGACGCGGTTGATCTGGCGAAGCGAGCGTACCTAGTGATGGCAGCTGCCGGAAGTCGAGCAATGAAAAAGACCGCAATTTGGTGCAAATCACCAGCAGCTTATGACTACTAGCCTACTTTACCACTGCCTAGGAGGCGCGGTGCATCTAGGGTTTCGGGGATGACCCGAAAGAGAGTGAAAAACAGAGAGGGGAGAGATAGACAGTGAGGTCCGAGAGACGGAAACGATACCGACAAGGGGGCGCGGTTGATCTGGCGAAGCGAGCGTGCCCAGCGATGGCAGCTGCCGGAAGTCGAGCAATGGAGCTGTGACCTGCGAGTGCGTCCGCGGCTGAGTGAGGGAGGGATGAGGCAAAGTGTTAGCAACCCTCCACACGGGTGGGCCTTGGGCCGGCATGATGGCTGGGCTAGCGAACAGGCCTGGGAAGCCAGAGACTACAAGTAGTCGAAGAAGGGCATCGATCAGTTCATCCAGTTGGATCACGGCTGAAACGGCACGGCGGCTTCCTCTTCCACCCCCTGGCTCTCCTCCCAATCCCATGTTCTTGCTTGTTCATGTAATCTAGCTACCCAAATCCTTGTATCCAGCAGTAATTCATGTGCTATTAGTGAGATCATAGGAGGTACCTAACACTCGGTATTCAGAGCCAGCAAATTTCCCCCAAAATTTTCTCATCACCACCACCTGATCCGAAAATGGAGCCGGCCACTTTGAGTGATCTGAAGGACTTTATGAAGGAACTACGGGAGAGCATGAAGGAGAGCATCAGGGAGGCTGTCGCGGCTGGGTTCGGCAACTCGAAGCCGGCGCTCGAGCACACGACTACCTCGTCCGCTCCCCAGCTCCTCGCCATGCGCGCCTCCGACACCAAAGTTCTGGCACCTGCATGCTCCAGCCCCGACCAGGGCACGTCCACCCTCGACCTCGCCCCAACAACCACCATCGACATCCTCCCCGAGCTCGACATTGACACCAGGGGCGTTGCTGCTCTAACGCCCACAACCTGCTCGACGGATGGCCTCAGCCACAACGCACATGGAGACGACCGGATGGAGGCGTCAAAGGCTGCTTGGAGTATGCCTACGACCTTCACCCTTCCTCCAGGGGACTCACCAATACCGTCCCGTGAGCCATCTTTCGTCCACGCACTCGGCGCGTTGGCGCAGACCGAATGTTCGACAGAATACTCAGGTAAATTTGGGGCGTCTGTGACGGTCAGTCCTATCTCAACTACAGTTAGTTGCATGCTCACTACCTGTTTGGTTGAGTGGGTCACCTATGCTGACAGTCGCAACATCGACTCATCATCCACGATGACCTTACCCATCTGGCTAGCAACGGCAGCGGTGTTCCGTCCTTGGGTGCAACCAGTGCCACCGCGCCCACTAGACCCGAGGTTATTTTTGTGGTGGGGACACAGGTATCTGCTGAGTAGCAACTATGAATTGGAAGCAGTAATGTATCTTAGCACAAATGAAACTGTATGCACAAGGCAATCTCATGAGGTAAAACTATCGTGTCTGTTTCATGGATTGCCTATTTCCTGGCAATGGTCGGCACATTGGTTGATGCACGGGGTTGATTTACGACCAATTCCTTGGCCATCGTTTTCAGTTGGTGAGCCATCAGATGTCTCTGCTTGTTTCAGCTTTGCCATTTGGGACTCCCATGTAACTATTTCTTTAGATGACATTCATCCATGGAATTTCATGGAGCATCTGTTTCTGATTGTTCAAGTGCATGACAGTGGGATGGTTAGTAAATTCCTCTCTAGGAAATTATATCATATTGGAGGTCGTGTCTACACTACATGGGGCCACAGGTGCAATTTTCTTGGATACAGCATAAGGCTACTTCCTGTTCTATTTTGGTGCTTGTACTGGGGGACTATACTGAGGGCTACCACTACCGTACAAGAGGAGCAGAAATGCTATATCATCTGGGAGCCACGACCACCTTGGTCGCCACCGTGGTCGCAACCTATGCAACTGAATGTCAGTAGTTCAGAGGGAACATATTTTTTGAGTGGCTCTGTACCAAGGTATCAAATGGCAGATTACTTTGTCTTGGGCACCATTACAGCATGTCTGACTACAACTGCAACTAACACTTCCATTCGCCACATGTCTGCACAGAGAATTCCTCAGGAGGAAAAGAAGCGAACAAACTGTTTCACTAAAGGTTGGGCATATGCGGCGTATAAGGATCAGAGCTACACACAGTCGCATCGGTCCAACCTTTGTCGTCATGAAAGAAATTTCAAGGTAAAGAAGTTATGGTCTCATGTTGCTAAGCATAATACAACCAGAGCTTTTACTTATTGGTGGTGCAGACCATGCACATGAGCCATTATCTAAGTTAGAGGGTGCTGCTTCTAGCTTCCTTGGTAGTGAAGATCTGGTAGTATACATCTACAGTTTAGGTGCTTGGGCTTCAGCACCGCACTTGTTAGTTGAAATTTGGTTCTCATGTGTGCTCCGTATAAGCTTTAAGAGGAGGATGGCAAAGTTAGAAGCAATAGACTCATTGAGCATTCCTAGGCATGATCATTGTTTCATACGAATTGGTCCTGCTGTTTTAGTGACAATAGGGCAAGGTGCGGATGGAGAGCAGTTTAATTGTGGTATAAAGTTCCTGGAAACTCTGTGGAGAGAGTCTATCGCTGGGGACACAACTATGTTGTTCTCAGTTACTGCTGCTAGGTGCATGTCCCTATTGCAGCAACCACCAGATTGTAAGGAGCCAAGGCTATCATCAGCAGGCTTTATTTGTGAGTTGCATTGTATTGGTACATTTAGTTCAATTTCTAGAGCTGAAAGGGAACACCAGCGGAGAGGGCTATACATTGGAAAGGAGGTTTCTTACTTGCTCAGGCCTTGGACTGGTGGCGTTAAACAGTTCACCAAGGAAGATATGGGTATTCAGTTCACTGTTTTTATGGCAAATGAGTTGACACGAGCTCCTCATGAACTTCTTGCTTACCAACTGTCTGGAACAATTATTGTGGCTTTTCTATTTACAGTCAAAAGCATCAGGATACTTGGTGCTTGTGGTTTCTCTAGAACGTCTACTCCAACTGCTTCCCAGTTACAACAGTCAACAGCAAACCATATGGAGGTCCCTCAAATGGGGATACAAGAACTGTATTGGGGATATAGTCCGGGCAATGAACACAATACCCTCAATCTGGTGAGTAAGACATTAAACATCATGGGAGGATTGTTTTTCCCCGGGGACCATAGTGTCTTGAGGATTATTTTTGAAGATATTCGTGGCGAGAGAAATCCTGATTTTGTTTGCCAAGTCTTGCTCACCATCCCATGCAGTTATCTAATGGACGCCATGGAGTTTTCTACCGGCTGCGGACACACTCTTTTTCAAGGAGGGAGGAGCTTCATGGTCCTCGACACCTTTGTCGACCACGATTACTACCTTGACGTCGTCCTCAACCTGGTCCCTATCGGCCATGATGACTACCCTAACCTTCTTCGACTGAACTCCGGCCACGGCTGCAACCGCGAAGGCTACTTCGACGATGTCGGCAAGAAAGCTTATTACCTTGGTCGAGTCTACACCGACCTCGGCTACTATCTTGAAGACTACCATGGCGACCCTAGTAAGATCAAGGAACTTCGAGCACTGTGGGATCCCGGCAAGTAAGCCTCCCAGTCTTATCCTGAGCTTCGGCTTGGGGTCAAGCCGACTTTCAAGGAGGGAGGGGTGTTAGCAACCCTCCACACGGGTGGGCCTTGGGCCGGCATGATGGCTGGGCTAGCAAACAGGCTGGGAAGCCAGAGACTACAAGTAGTCGAAGAAGGGCATCGATCAGTTTAGTTTAATTTAATAAACTGAAATAACCCACTATCTATGACAGGTGGGGCCCACTGGTCAGGTTTGACCTAGCCAGCCCCTGTTGACTGCTGATGTCAGCATTGCATCATGCTGACATCATATTTTACTATTCTGGATAATGTTGATTTATTTAGTTAAAATAATTGCAGAAAATCTATAAAACTTTAGAAAATCATATCTTTTAAACCGTAGTTCAGATGAAAATAAATTATATATGAAAGTTGATTAGAAAAATCCCATGAATCAAATATGCCATCCAATTATTTGTCACATGCTTCTAGCATGATGAACATGGAAATTTCCTCCAATTCGACTGTTCGATAAATCCGCACACCCGGGAAATATCATCTGATATTCTTTCGACCCGTCTGCTACGTGTAGTATTGCGTTAGTGCATACCTAGCGCTGCATATTGTCATGTCATGCATCGTGATGCATTTGTTTGCTTTGTAATTATTGTTTCACCTCCCTCTTTTCTCCGGTAGACTCTGAGACTGGCGGTGCTGCCGGGTACGACTGCACCGTCGACGATCAGCCTTTTGCCGCAGAGCAGCAAGGCAAGCAAAAAAAAACCTTGAGCATTTCGATATAGCCTATTCTTCTCCGTCTTATTCTTGCATTAGATTTTGCTACTATAATAGATAGCTCCTATATCTAATGCATCACCTATTTTTGATGAACTGATACTACACCTGCTATCATATCAATTGCTTAGCATAGGTTGATCAGTGGACCCCTGAGATCCCCCTTAGTACCAGTTGCCCCTGCTTTCATCGACGATATTGAGGACTTGAAGACAGAAGACTCAATCGTCTTGACTGACAAGCCGTTAGCAACACATCACCTCACACCCCCTTTAGTATGGCACTCCAGAGCTACTACCGAGTGCCAAGGGTGATACCTCACTTAGCACTCCCGATGTTAATTCTGTAGCGTAGCTATCGGTCATGGGTATCGAGGGTGATTCCTCCTTCCCATTTATCGGTAGCGACTCTTGTCATACACTTACCTCGAGTGGGATCCATCGAGGGTGATTCCTCGGATATCCACTTGGAGTATGGACACACAGTTACTATGACTGGTTACATAAATATGTTGAAGACAGGTCGGTCCCAAGGGTACCCACGAGAGTGATATGTGGTGGGGTGCACCGGTAAGGCACCCGAGAGTTATTGGAGGGGCGACGAACTGTATTATGGTTCGCGCTTGCCCTGCACTTATAAAATGCTAATGGGTAGGGTATTTGATCTGAGTTGGTCGTTTGACCTTTTTCGCACTAAACCTTCGCGTGGGAATAGTTATGGGTACTCAGTGTCGTTGTATCAGCCGAAGGTCTTCGGATGTCAGCAATGGAGTGGCGCGCGCCGGATTGGTATGGGACGCATCGCGCGTGTTATTAAGGGGTGCTAGGACTGTTTCTGGCCGCGTGCGCATCGTGCAGGAGTGCAAGGGCAAGTGGGCCCACGAACCTGCGTGCTTAGGATTTAGACCGGCAGGCTGGCTCTTCGTTGAGTCTAGGTGGGGCGATGACGTTTTGGATCCCGAGGCCAAGCATTACCGCGGAAAGTGTGTCTGGCCGGAGGTGATTAGGCGTGTTGGAAATGCGGTGCACCCCTGTAGGGAAGAACTTATCTATTCGAATAGTCGTGTCCACGGTAACAAGACGACTTGGAGTTGTACCTTGACCTTATACAACTATAACTGTGATTGAAATGAAATAAATTGTGGCTCCGGGATTGCTTCCTCGCAGGGAGTCGAGGAAGAGTCTCTAGGCGTGGTTACTTAATAAAATTGTTACAACAATATGATTATATGTGAGTACCTGTCTACTCTCTTCTTATGCTGCAAGTTGCTGAAGATGCTAGTCTTCGATATGACTAGGCCTTTCCCCTATTCTTTGTTTCTGCAGTCAGTCCAGATATAACCCCACTCATTGATAATGATGCATATTTAGCATAGTTCTGAAGTAAGTCTTGCGAGTACTTTGGATGAGTACTCACCGCTGCTTTCTCTCCCCTTTTCCCTTTGATACGGTTCTGCATTCAGACGATGGAGTCCGGGAGATGGAATACGTCGGAGACGACTACTACACCACCGCAGGAGCCTACTACTACGTGGAGGCGGCTCCTGACCAGCAGTAGGATAGGAGGTTCCCAGGCAGGAGGCCTCACCTCTTTCGATCCGTGTTTATGTTTGTGCTAGCCTTCTCAAGGCAAAACTTGTTTAACTTATGTCTGTACTCAAATATTATTTGCTTCTGCTGACTCGTGCTTGTCGAGATTTGTATTAGAGCCCTCGAGGTCCTTGGCTTGTACTATGAAGCTGTATGACTTTAATTTGTGTCTAGAGTTGTGTTGTGATATTGATTAGTGAGTCCCTAATCTTGATCGTACGCATTGCATGCATGATTAGCATACGGTCGAAATTGGGGGCGTCACACATCTGTCGTGAGAAAACGAGGACAGTTGGCACCCACCATGGGGCAGTACGCGGCGCCTGCTGGAGTCACGCTCCGGGCGGGACCCTTCACCACCTCCTCCGGCCACTCGGTGTTCGGATGGAACCGCAAGCGTGTGGGGCTTGCTCTGGCAGGTCCTACGGGCAACGACGTCGGTTTCCCCTACAAATGCCTCAAAGGCGACCTCGCACTTGACATCATCGCGCTCACCGAGCGCTTCGGCAAGATGAGTCTTTCCGATGAGCCAACGGCCGACGAGTACCCTAGCCAGGTGATGTGCTGCATCGATTTGCCCTCGCCCGTGGTAGCTCTCCTCCCGGCCGAGTCCAACGGCTCCCACGTTCGCGTGGGGGTGATGGTCACTGCTTCATCCACCTCGGGTCCGCTCGGCGCTACCCTTAGGGGGCTGAGCACTCCCATTGCCCCGACGGTGAACCCAGACGCCATCGTAGCCGAGCTGGAGGCAGCTCACCACCTGCTGTTCGAGGACGCGAGCGCCATGGAAGCCACTAAGCGGTGTAGGATCGAAGAGGGGTGTCTAGAGGGGGGGGGGTGAATAGACTACTAGCAGAAATTTAAAACCTAACCTTTTCCCAAGTTAATTGGTTTGCAGATTTTAACAATTTTAACAAGTCTAGCAAGTCTAACAACCCTACACATGCATGTCTAAAAGTATGGCAATGGAAAGTAAAGACATTGCACATGTAAGTAAAGAGATGGGGTAGGAAGATCAAACGCAATAGGAGACACAAGGATTTTTCGCGTGGTTCCGATAGGTGGTGCTATCATACGTCCACATTCATGGAGTCTTCAACCCACGGAGGGTAACGGTCACGAGAGTCCACGGAGGGTTTCACGAAGAAGCAACCTTGACTATTCCATGCGGCTTCCGTCCACGAAGGACTAGCCTCACTATGAGTAGATATTCACGAAGTAGGCGATCTCCTTGCCCTTATAAACTTCTTGGTTCACTCCACAACATGAAGTAGGAGGCTCCCAAGCGACACCTAACCAATCTAGGAGGCACCACCCTCCAAAAGGTAATAGGCTCGGTAATGACGATGAACTCCTTGCTCTTGTGCTTCGAGATGATAGACTCCTCAACACACAATCACTCTCTCACATATTTGTCTTGGTAGAAGAGATGGGATTTGTGGAAAGACACTTGGGGAGGCTAGAAATCAAGATACATATGGTTGGAGTGGAAGATCTTGACCTAAACACAAGGGTAGGTGGTTCTCTCTCAGAAAACTGGGTAGGATAGGTATGGAATAGTTCTGAGTGCTTCTCTATCGAGTGGGTGGTGATGAAGGGGTATATATAGGCATCCCCAAAAATCCAACCGTTACACACAATAAGTCAGACTCGGTGACACCAAAGTGTAAAACTCGGTGGTACCGAAGTGACAAAAAGTGGCAACTTTTGAATCTCGGAGGGACCGATATACAACTCTCGGTTGCACCGACAAGGTGACCAACGGTTAGATTTACCAATCTCGATGACGCCGATTCACCATTCTCGGTCAGACCGAAAATGAGAACTTGCGTAACAGAATCTTGGCAACCCAACTCGGTGGCACCGAGTGCAGTGTCGGCTGCACCGAAGTGCTAGGGTTTGGCTGAGTTTGTCTAGGGTTTGGAACTCGGTGGCACCGGAATAGGAATGTTGGTTGCACCGATTTGGCATGTTTGGCTTAGGATAGACATTGGTGGAAGAGTTTGTGGATGTTTTGGTGACTGTCACTTGTGCACGTTTGAGCATATTGTTCACCATCAAAACTTTACCCCCTTTTAATAGTATTGGCTTTCCTATGGACTCAAAGTGATTTCTCACAAATGTAAAATGTAGAGTCCTCTTGCTTGAAGCTTGGCCAACCTATTTCCTTGAATCTTGCGATAATTCCACAATCTCCTCAATCCTTTTGCCAACTCAAATCTCCATGGACCATTATCTGAAATATACTAGATGGAGGTGTTAGTCCAAGAGACAGTGTATATTATCATGAATTATTGAAACGACCAAGGGCGCATATTGTGCTTTCAATCTCCCCCCTTTTGGTAACTGATGATAACATACAATCAAAGCTTCAATTAAATATATGCATGGATGCAATGAAGACTTTGAGAAACACATGACTTAGATTTGCTCCCACTAAATGTGTGCAGTCCTTTAAAGGATAGTGATAGAGGCAAGGGTCCCGATCTTTCGATGAGATGATAACTATCGATTTGGTTGATATGACTTTGACGATCCGACTACGAATGTGCACGACGTTGCGCCTTAGCAATCGCTAAACCAATCTCCAAGATGTTATTGACCAGGCCGGAGCATGATCAACCTGACCACAAAGGTCTATTCCTGCAAGCAATCGAAGAACAAGCAAGAATATGATAATGAAATCTAAATATTGCGAATATATATGAAGTATTGATAATGGTGGGGTTCCGAAAGCGGTCTTAGTCTGGTCGTTGGACACAAACGAAGTACACGAAGTTGCAATGGCTAACTTTTAACTAAACAAAATCCAAAGGAAAAGCTACTAGATCGATCTACTTATATAGGAGCAAGGGGTGGCGGCCAAGGAGGTGGTAGGACGTCCAAGACACCTTAAAACCAACCCTAGGTCATGCAAGGCCCATGGGCCCAAGTGGAGGTGATGCAACACCTTTGGACTTGTAGTTTGACTCGGATTCTGCTGTAACGTCAGATTGTTTCGACGATATCTTCGCGATCCAGACAAATTTTAAGGTAATTCCAACTGGGTTGGAACGCATATGAAATCTAGTTTCCATAATCACCCAATTCCGAGTCTGTATGAAAAATTTGTTGGCGTTTTGAGACAGGTGTGTCTGTGCAGTCCGAATCTGAGTCCAGAACATGAGAGACTTGAACTCTATCTTCTCTTGGGCTAAAAGTGATGTGATAGAACTTCTTGAACAACACCTGATTGTTTCCTTTGACATTAGAGGATCTTTTGAATAGCAACCAATCATTTCCTCTTCCTTTGTCATCACACGTGGTTCATACAAGTGTTCGACCATTCTGCATTTAGGCATAAAATAAAAATAGGTGAAGTATTTTTGTTCCGGATAACATAAATAAATTATTGCATGATTCTTATAAGAAATCACCTCACAAATATGCATGTATGCAATATTTTTCGTCGTATCCAAGGTAGTCATGTCCTCATCATCCCCCCTTCTTGAAAACAAAGCCTTCCTCGGCGTTGCTTAATCTGAAATGTGGCTACCAAAAGAGAAAAGGCGTAGACATTGTATATGTATATGTCATCCATTTTTATTGTTCTCAGTTGTGACACATGTGACACATATATACAAGGGTACTCATCACATTTCATGAAATATAAAGCCAAAAGATTATGACAAGAAGTAGAAGGCATCACAATATTGCAACTCAGTTTGCACATATAAGCGAAGTCCTTATTCATATCAAAAGATGCATAATGTTCATCACTAAACCATCCCAATATTGGTAAATAAATGTGAATCATTTCAAATTTAGATGCTACAACATGCTTAAATAAGCAAACATGCAACATGTTATTTGACACAGAATTATCACCAAGATTGGAGGTCATATCAAAATGATTAAACACCGGCAGAATTATTTGCAAACATATTTGACCCAAATTTGATTTATTTCCTGATTCACACGGTTCTTGCTCATCAATAGTGAATTCAATGGGTGCACTCACAATTGTTGATATTATAGTTATTTGATCACATGACGAAGTAAAATCATGAACATAGTCCTCTAAAATAGGTGGTATGATCAAAGTAATGGGTAGCTCATCACAGGGTACATTGGAATTGACAAGGCATTCATCATACTCATGTGGAGGTGGAATATCAATACCTTTGCCATTACCTCTTATGATCAACTTAGATGATGTAGGCACTCTCGGTGGTGACGTATTACATGGTGAAGGTGATGTAGCCCTCACAAGAATTGATTTGGTTGTCATAGTACGCCTAGTAGTTGAAGGAACAACTGTATCAACTCTTGGAATATGCACCTTGCGCTCTGTCTCCTTGTGGGCAACCCATTGTTTTATTTCCTATTCAGCTTTGCAAGCAAGACGAAACAAACGATCCATAGAATAACACTTTTCATGAATTAGTATGTCCTGAATATCACAGTTTAATCCTCCCCAAAATCTATCCATAAAATCTTCTTCACTTTCTTGTAATGAAGAATGCAACAAGGTTGTTTGTAAATCATCATAATATTTTGTTACGGTGTCACTACCTTGTTTTAAATATTGTAACTTTTTAAGCTTGTCACGAGTATAATAAGCAGGAACGAATGTGTGTTTCATGGCAAGTTTTAAATCATCCCAAGTAGTAGGTATAATATCATGGTGTAACCGACAATATTCGCTCCACTAAACTGAAGCATAACCAGTGAAAGAACCAACCGCGACCTTAACTTTCTTATGTTCAACAAAATTATGGGAAGCAAATATATCATTCATTTCAAACTCCCATTCAATATATAAAGCAGGTCTAAAACGACCATTAAATGATGGTATAGAAACATTAACCTGATCATGTGCATTTGGATCTCTTCGCAGCTCTCGTAGTGGTTGTTGTGGTGACACGTCTCCCATGATCGAAGAAACCCATGAACTGACAACTCTGGATCCTTTCATGACTAGTAGAAACAAGAAACAAAGATCCAAGTATATTGTTCCTATGAACTACTGGGATGTGGTGGTAAAACGCTCACAGTAAAGCAAATATCAATGTCTTACAAATTCTTACCATGCAGTTGTTGGGGAACGTCGCATGGGAAACAAAAAAAATTCTACGCACACGCAAACCTATCCATGGTGATGAGCATCTACGAGAGGGAGAGTGGATCTACATACCCTTGTAGATCGCTAAGCGGGAAGCGTTAAGAAACGCGGTTGGTGTAGTCGAACTTCTTCGCGATCCAAATCGCCGAGCGTCCCGCGATCCAATCACGAACCGTCCCGCGAACACATCATGATCCGTCCCGCGAACTCATCACGATCCATCTCACGATCTTGATCACGATCTGTTCCGCGAACTCATCACGATCCGTTCCATGATCACATCACGAACCGTCTCGCGATCTCGATCACGGTCCTTCCGATCTCCGCGTTCAGCACACGTGCAGCTTGATGACGATCTCCACCGTCTCGATCCAGTGAGAGGAGGTGGAGAGGAGAGAGAGTTCACCGGCAGCGTGACGGCACTCCGGTGATGGTGGTGGAGCAATTCCGGCAGGGCTTCGCCTAAGCGCTGCGGAACTACGATCTAGAGGAGAAACTATGCACCGGTGGAACGGGTAGCACGTGGCCGGAAATTCTGTCCAAAAACCACCCAATCCACTAGTATATATAGGAGGAGAGGAGAGGAGAGGCGCCAAGGCCTTTGGGTCGGCCGAAATAGGATGTGGGAGCAATCCTACTTCACCTCCAATCCTATTTGGAGTAGGATTGCCTCCTATTGGCTGATTTTCCACTTTTTGCTTTAGGACTTTCTCTCCTGCGCCATGCGCCTTTGTGGCTGTTTTCCCAGCCCACTAAGGGCTGGTTATTATTCTCCCACAGCCCATGGACCTTTTGGGGTCGAAATACCCCTCCTGGAGGTCCCCCGGTACACTCCCGGCACTCCCGGTACACTACCGGCACTCCCGGTACACTACCGATACTCCCGTTACACTACCGATGAGCCCGAAACTTTTCCGGCGACCAAACTGGGACATCCTATATATGAATCTTTACCTCCAGACCATTCCGGAGCTCCTCGTGACATCCGGGATCTCATCCGGGACTCTGAACAACCTCCGGTCACCACCATACATAACTCTACACTACCGAAACGTCACCGAACCTTAAGTGTGCAGACCCTGCGGGTTCGAGAACTATGTAGGCATGACCGAGACACCTCTACGGTCAATAACCAATGGCGGGACCTGGACATCCACATTGGTTCCTACATATTCTACGAAGATCTTTATCGGTCGAACCTCTATGTCAAGGATTCAGTTAATCCCGTATAACGTTCCCTTTGTTCTTCGGTATGTTACTTGCCCGAGATTCGATCATCAGTATCTCCATACCTAATTCAACCTCGTTACTGGCAAGTCTCTTTACTCGTTCCGTAATACAAGATCCCATGACTAATACTTAGCCACATTGCTTGCAAGGCTTGTTGTGATGTTGTATTACCGAGTGGGCCCTGAGTCTGGTCGTTGTGCACAAACAAAGTACACGAAGTTGCAATGGCTAACTTTTAACTAAACAAAACCCAAAGGAAAAGCTACTAGATTGATCTACTTATATAGGAGCAAGGGGTGGTGGCCAAGGAGGTGGGAGGACGTCCCAAGACACCCTAAAACCAACCCTAGGTTGTACGAGGCCCATGAGCCCAATTGGAGGTGATGCAACACCTTTGGACTTGTAGTTTGACTCGGATTCTGCTGCAACGTCAGATTGTTTCGATGATATCTTCGCGATCCAGACAAATTTTAAGGTAATTCCAATTGGGTTGGAACACATATGAAATTTAGTTTCCATAATCACCCAATTCCGAGTCTGTATGAAAAAGTTGTTGGTGTTTTGAGACAGGTGTGTCTGTGCAGTCTGAATCTGAGTCCAGAACGTGAGAGACTTGAACTCTATCTTCTCTTGGGCTAAAAGTGACGTGAGAGAACTTCTTTAACAACACCTGATTGTTTCCTTTGACATTAGAGGATCTTTTGAATAGCAACCAACCATTTCCTCTTCCTTTGTCATCACACGTGGTTCATACAAGTGTTCGACCATTCTGCATTTAGGCATAAAATAAAAATAGGTGAAGTATTTTTGTTCCGGATAACATAAATAAATTATTGCATAATTCTTATAAGAAATCACCTCACAAATATGCATGTATGCAAAATTTTTGGTTGTATCCAAGGTAGTCATGTCCTCATCAGATAGTTGCTTTGGAATGCACAGACACACATATAGATGAAAGGGATATAAGAGTCATGTGTATCTTGGCTATATGCATCAAGATATGTGAATGAAATGTATATCCTTGATCAAGACTTCACTCTTGTAAACAATATGCGCAAGAAGCAAGAGATCATGTTGATCAAAGCTATGATGCATATACTTACCTTGAGTTCTTGAGCATTCTAGTAGTAGAGACACACTTGAGAAAACAATGTTAGGAAACACACGAGTATTCTACTAAACAAAAGCAATAGAACTCAATGAGTACCAAGATGTGAAGAACATATACAATATGATAACCATTAAGATTGATATGTCTCTACCTTTATCATTAATCTATTGTATCTTTTCTCCATTTGATATAAATATGATAGTACATCCTCTCCCCCTGAATCTTAGCATGTAGATATTGGGATCGGATAGGGTGAGAAAAGGAATCCTTTGTTCACTTGAGACTTTTCTCCAAAAGTGGTTTTCTCCCCCTACATTGTTGTTCCTCTCCTTGATTATATAAGTGTGAACTTTTGATGTTTTCCTCTCCCCCTAAATCATATCTCCCCCTTTGCATAAGCATGTAACTCCCCCTTTAGCATGAAGCTTTGATATTCTCCCCCTTTGGCATTAAATACCAAAAAGGTTAAGCTTGGGAGTAGTGACAGGGATCCATGACAAGGAAGGGATCCTGGAGATCAAGGGTCATTGAAAGTAGGGTTCAATAAAAGACTAAGGGAATCATTGAATGTAACTTCTCTCCCTTTGGAAAATTTGAGATTTCTTCTCCTTGGAGCTAGGGATCCTTGAATAAAGAATTTCTCCCCCGAAGTTTTGTTTGTTCTTCTCCCCCCATTTTTTTGAGAAGGGGTCATCGAAAGAACAAGAATATTACAAGAATAGAAACAAATAGACAATATCAAAGAAACATAGAATTTGAAAACATAGAAACTCGATGTCTCCGAGATAGATAAATCAGTGATATCGAGATTGTGTAGTGCAGCTGATCTGCAAATTCGGTAGGACCGAGTTATCTATATCGGTGACTCCGAATGATAAAAGAAGTTTCTGTTTTCAGAAAGATAAATGAAACTGTTTCAAAAAGAGAAATGCGAAAGATTTACAAAGGTCATCAAATAGATAAGATTTGAGTGGTTACGAGAGATCATGCAATAAGAAAACAAACCGCGCAAAATGCTTAACTAAATGATGGGTGGTGACCAGGTCACCTATATTAGAGTATATTGACTTAGGAGCCAAGCAAGAATGCTTGATCATAGGTCATACTCATCGTTTAAGCTCGAAATGGGGTTACCATTATTCGATTAAGCATTTTGATGTCTTCGTATCTCTTGAGTTGCTTTAGCCCATGACTTGGAGTAAAGCCTTTTCAAGGATATGAGTACATACCTTTGAATGATGTTTATGATGCTGCTCGTAGGTGAACTTGTTGAGGATGCTCGAGGTTGATGAAGATCATGTTGGGTTTTGAGCTATCCTTCTCGTTCTAGTTCACTGGTCACCTACAAAGGTTAGTCATGCAAGGAAGAGAAGAGGATATGTCCTATTGACATGACACAATTAAGATTTGCAATTGAGATCAAGTATATGTCAAGGATATGTTTTTGTTGTCTTCTTCCTTCCATCATCAAGAGGGGTTGTGGATACTTGGTAATGACAAGATTGCTTATGATGTGAGTTGATGGCAATCTTGTGAAATGAAGTTCTTCCAAGTACCTACAAAAGGTTAGATGCAATACAAGGGAGCATAGAATTCCATGGCATATGATAAAGAGTTACGAGAACATGGATATAATAATAAAGCTCATGCCCTTGATTGCAACCGAGTGAGTCTAGCTCAAGTTTGAAGCATCAATGATGTTCAACTCACTCCTCAAATGACAAGATGTCTTCTCATCAAGTGGCTTGGTGAAGATATCAACCAATTGTTTGTTAGTACGAACATGCTTAAGATTGGTATGTCGTTTGGCAACATGATCACAAATGAAATGATGTCGACCTTGAATATGCTTGGTTCGAGAATGTTGCACAGGATTCTGTCCAATTTTAATAGCACTTTCATTGTCACAAAGTAATGGAACATTTTAAACATAAATCCCATAATACTTAAGCATTTGTGTCATCCATAGTAATTGCGCACAACAAGATCCAACAGCAATATACTCAGCTTTGATAGTAGATAGAGATACCGAGTTTGGTTTCTTGGAGGACCAAGACACAAGAGATCTACCTAAAAATTGACAAGTACCCGAGGTGGATTTTCTGTCAACCTTGTCACCAGCATAGTCCGAATCGGAATAGCCAACAAGATTAAAAGAAGATCCCTTGGGATACCAAATGCCAAAGTTTGGTGTTTGTATCAAGTATCTCACAATATGTTTCACAGCCAAAAGATGACACTCTTTAGGTGCAGCTTGATATCTAGCACACATGCAAACACTAAGCATAATATCAGGATGAGATGCACATAGATATAACAATGAACCAATCATAGATCGATGAACCTTTTGATCAACCGGTTCATCCTCCCTGGTAAGGTCAACATGTCCACTAGTGGGCATAGAAGTTTTCATACCTTTGCAATCCTGCATGTTGAACTTCTTGATCAAGTCCTTGGTATACTTAGTTTGAGAGATGAAAGTTCCTTCTCTTGATTGCTTGATTTGCAATCCAAGAAAGAATTTCAGCTCACACATCATAGACATCTCATACTTCTCGGACATCAACCTTCCAAATCTTTCACTAAACTGAGGGTTAGTGGAACCAAAGATAATATCATCCACATAGATTTGGCACACAAATAATTCTCCATTAACTCTCTTAGTGAACAAGGTTGCATCAATTTTACCAATTTCTAAACCTTTTTCGATGAGAAACTTCATTAAACATTTATACCAAGCACGAGGGGCTTGGTTGAGACCATAAAGAGCTTTGCGAAGCTTGTAAACATGATTAGGTTTCTTAGGATTCACAAAACCAGGTGGTTGCTTAACATAAACTACTTCCTCTATTTCACCATTTAAAAATGCACTTTTGATGTCCATTTGATAAAGCATGATATCATGGTGATTAGCATACGCAAGGAGAATACGAATAGCTTCAAGTCTAGCAACGGAGCATAAGTCTCACTGTAGTCCATACCTTCGACTTGCATATATCCTTGGGCTACGAGACGAGCCTTGTTGCGTACGACTTGACCATCTTCGTCTTGTTTGTTCCAAAACACCCATTTGGTTCCGATGATGTGCTCATCTTCAGGCTTCTCCATGAGTGTCCACACTTCGTTCCTCTCGAAGTTGTGTAGCTCTTCATGCATTGCGTTCACCCAATCCACGTCTTCAAGAGCTTGTTCTACCTTTAAAGACTCAATGCTAGAGATGAAAGAATAATGCTCACAAAAGTTAGCTAGGCGGGTTTTAGAGCGAGTGATTCTCCCTGTTTGTATATCACCAAAGATTTGGTTTAGGGGATGATTCTTGGTCACTTGAGCTCGAACACGGGTCAGCTTCCGATTGTTGGATGGTGGAGCTTCTTCTTCATCATCATCATCTCGTTCATCTTTGTTGTTGTTGAAGGTATCGTCCCCTTGAGGTGGTGGTGAAGGTGGTTCTGGTGGATATTCATGATACACTTCCTCTTCTTCATCATCTCGTCGTGTACCGCTTGTGGATGCCTCCATGTCGTGTTGAGGTTCACCTTGACATGAAGTGAGGGCTTCCACTTGAGTTGATGAAGTACTTTCCTTCACCTCCATGGGATGAATCTTGCCAATGGGTAGATCTAGTATGGCTTCCTAAGGATCCTTATCACCTACATCATTTGGCGATTGTTCGACTTGCGAACCATTAGATTCATCAAACTTCAAATCTATCGTCTCTTCAACTTTTCGAGTGAAGTTGTTGTAGACACGGTAAGTGTGAGAGTTCGATCCATAACCAAGTAGGAATCCTTCATGAAATTTAGGAGCAAATTTAGTACGATGATGCTTATCAAGAATGTAGCACTTTGAGCCAAATACCCAAAAGTATCTGACTTGGGGTTTGTTACCGGTGAGTAGTTTGTATGCCGTTTTACCGAGAAGCTTGTGCAAGTAAAATCGGTTTGTCGCATGACATGCTGTTTCAACGGCTTCTGCCCAAGAGTGTCTTGGCGTCTTGCATTCGTCAAGCATCATTCTTGCCATCTCAATGAGCGTCCGGTTCTTCCTCTCAACAACTCCATTTTGTTAAGGTGTGTATGTAGCCGAGACCTCATGCGAGACACCTTCTTCGTCAAGAAAGGTATCCACATGGGTGTTCTTGAACTCCGATACGTTATCGCTCTGAACCTTCTTGATCTTCACTTCAAACTGATTTTGCGCTTTGCGAGCGAAGTTCTTGAAGATCTTTTGAACCCGCGACATATCATGAAGAAAGAATACCCACGTAAATCTGGAAAAATTATCAACTATAACTAGACCATAGGAATGTCCACCGAGACTCTTGTAAGCATTGGGACCAAAAAGATCCATGTGAAGTAACTCGAGTGGTCTCCTATTAGTCATGATATTCTTAATGGGATGACTTACAAATACTTGCTTTCCAGCCTGACAAGCACTACAAAGTCTATCTTTGTCAAAGATAACATCTTTAACTCCAAGTATATGATCACCTTTGATTAGCTTATCTAGATTTCGCATGCCTACATGTCCAAGTCTTCTATGCCAAAGCCAACCTTTAGAAGATTTTGCAATTAAACAAGTGCGAGGCTTGGATCTTTTAGTGAAATCAACAATGTATAGATCACCTCTATGGAAACCGGTAAAGACCATTTTATGATTATCTTGACGAAACACTTGGCAATCTACTTTCGTGAATAAAACATTGAAACCGAAGTTGGCAAGTCTAGATACGGAAAGAAGATTGTAGCCAAGGGATTCAACAAGCATGACATTTTGAATAGAGCTATCATGGGATATGTCCACCTTACCAAGGACAAGTACCTTACCCTTAGAGTTGTCTCCAAAGGTCATGTACCGTCGAGGACCTTGATTAGGCGTGATCTCTTGGAACATGTCTCTATCACCGGTCATATGATCCATGCATCCGTTGTCAATAATCCACTCTTTTCCTCTGGGCATGTAATCTCTAAAGTTTTCCATAAGACTCAGATTCTTCATGATCTTCTCATGCTTGATGTCGAACAACTCATCTTCTTCATAGTAGCGATGTTCCACATTGTCATCATCAAGTGGGAAATCCTCATCATAAAGAACAAGGAATTCGTTAGAATAGTGATCATGACAATGTTCAAGTTTATGAATGCGAATGGCTTCAAAGATAATGTTGTTAATGGTGGTGACATCTCCTTTAGCACGCATAAGATCACGGAGCTCAAAGAGGGATTTATCAAAGTTTGGATCACTAGGCTTCATTTTGTGAAAAGCAACGGTTTTATGAAGAATTTCATGAAGATTTCCTAAGGAAAGATTTGGATACCGTTTCTCCAAATCAGTCCATAAGGTATAGGCACATGCGAAGTTGTTCATTTGAGAAAGCATGAATCTTGGTAAACCTCTAACAATAAGATTGACAGTTCTTAGGTTACCAAGCATGTTAATTTCCTCTTCGTGTGAGGGATGATATTCATCAATGGGGAGCACATAGGGATTTTCTATATATTTAGTCAAATGGAATCTATTAAATAGATCAATCATGTCATTCTTCCATTGACTATAGTACTCTCCATCAAGAATGGGCACTCTACAACTTAAACTCTCTACTCTAGACACATCCATCTTCCTCCACGGTGATTAAACCGAAGCAATGGAGACCAAAGCTGTAATACCACTTGTAGGATCGAGAGAGGGGTGTCTAGAGGGGGGAGGGGGTGAATAGACTACTAGCAGAAATTTAAAACCTAACCTTTTCCCAAGTTAATTGGTTGACAGATTTTAACAATTTTAATAAGTCTAGCAAGTCTAACAACCCTACACATGCATGTCTACAAGTATGGCAGCAGAAAGTAAAGACATTGCACATGTAAGTAAAGAGATGGGGTAGGAAGATCAAACGCAATAGGAGACACAAGGATTTTTGCCATGGTTCCGATAGGTGGTGCTATTGTACGTCCAGGTTCATGGAATCTTCAACCCACAGAGGGTAACGGTCGCGAGAGTCCACGGAGGGCTCTACCCACGGAGGGTTCCACGAAGAAGAAACCTTGACTATTCCATGTAGCTTCCGTCCACGAAGGACTAGCCTCACTATGGGTAGATATTCACGAAGTAAGCGATCTCCTTGCCCTTACAAACTTCTTGGTTCACTCCACAACACGAAGTAGGAGGCTCCCAAGCGACACCTAACCAATCTAGGAGGCACCACCCTCCAAAAGGTAATAGGCTCGGTAATGACGATGAACTCCTTGCTCTTGTGCTTCAAGATGATAGACTCCTCAACACACAATCACTCTCTCACAGATTTGGCTTGGTAGAAGAGATGAGATTGGTGGAAAACAACTTGGGGAGGCTAGAAATCAAGATCCATATGCTTGGAGTGGAAGATATTGACCTCAACACAAGGGTAGGTGGTTCTCTCTCAGAAAACTGGGTAGGATAGGTATGGAATAGTTCTGAGTGCTTCTCTATCGAGTGGGTGGTGGTGAAGGGGTATATATAGGCATCCCCAAAAATCCAACCGTTACACACAATAATTCAGACTCAGTGAAACCAAAGTGTAAAACTCGGTGGTACCAAAGTGACAAAAAGTGGCAACTTTTGAATCTCGGAGGGACCGATATACAACTCTCGGTTGCACCAACAAGGTGACCAACGGTTAGATTTACCAATCTCGGTGATGCCGATTCACCATTCTCTGTCGGACCAAAAATGAGAACTTGTATAACAGAATCTTGGCAACCCAACTCGGTGGCACCGAGTGCAGTGTCGGCTGCACAGAAGTGTCTAGGGTTTGGAACTCGGTGGCATCAAAATAGGAATATTGGTTGCACCGATTTGGCATGTTTGGCTTAGGACAGACTTTGGTGGGAGAGTTTGTGGATGTTTTGGTGACTGTCACTTGTGCACATTTGAGCATATTATTCACCATCAAAACTTTACCCCCTTTTAATAGTATTGACTTTCCTATGGACTCAAAGTGATTTCTCACAAATGTAAAATGTAGAGTCCTCTTGCTTGAAGCTTGGCCAACCTATTTCCTTGAATCTTGGGGTAATTCCACAATCTCCTCAATCCTTTTGCCAACTCAAATCTCCATGGACTATTATCTGAAATATACTAGATGGATCTGTTAGTCCAAGAGACAGTGTATGTTGTCATGAATTATCAAAACCATCAACTGAGCATATTGTGCTTTCAAGCAGGAGTACGCCACTGCTTACGATCTCACCCGACGGGCATCGAGCCCAGCCGGCGTGGGGCTGTGCGCGACCGTGGCCACGTGGTCGCAGAAATACTCGGCGGCAACTTGCCCGTCTACAACACTCCTGCGGCCAACCTGCGGGGCGCCAAGGTAGCCTACGAGGACTTAGCTACCTTGGTAGGCGAAGAGAGTGCCTCGTGCGAGCGACACATCAAAGATCTCATCGACACCACCAACGAGCAGCAGCTGCTGCTCACCCCCGGTGGAGCCGCCTTTGAAGGTCCCCGTCCCGTGGGTGAGGGCATTGGGGCTGCCGGTCGTCAGCCGGCTCAGCACTCCTGCTCCCCTCGCGTCTTCGGCCGGTGGGCCAAGGCAAGCAACCCCCGGCGCTCCCAGCTGTCGAGGAACGAGCAGCCGGCTGTGAACAGCCGACACAACAACAATCCGGCTCGCAACAACCACCGCAACGAGGTGCCGGCTGGCGGTAGCCGGCGTAGCCGCGGGCACACGCCACCTCCACGACACGAGCCGGCGTGGTCAGTCCTGGTGGCCGTCCGCCCAGAGCTTGCGGCGTGGCTCGGAGCATGGGTCCCCCACAACGACAACGACGCCCGCCTCCGTCTCGACCGACTGGCGCAGTCGGTCCTCCTCAAGGAGGAGGGCTCGATTGGTCTAGCGTGCTTCGGCCCCCAGATCGGTAATGAGCACTTCCCGACCGCCTTCACTCTCCCCCGGGATACCCTGAAGTACAACGGGACTGCCAATCCCGAGGATTGGCTGATCGACTACACCACCGCAGTAGGCATCGCCGGGGGGAACAAGTGCGTAGCCGTCCATTACGTTCCCCTCATGTTGATCGGCTCGGCTCACACCTGGCTCAATAGCCTGACAACCGGCAGCATCAACACCTGAACCGACTTCGAAGAAGCGTTCGTCCACAACTTCATCGGCACCTACAAGTGGCCAGGCCATCCCCGCGAACTAGCCATGTGCATTCAGGGGCCGGACGAGGCCCTTTGCGACTACCTCACTCGATGGACCGAGCTCTGCAAGTCCTGTGAAGGGGTGCACGAGGTGCAGGCCATCCAGTACTTCATCGAAGGTTGCTGTGACGACACCTTCCTCAAGCACAAGCTCCTGTGCTCTGAGCCGGCTACGCTGGCGAATCTCATGGCCAAGCAAAACAAGTACACCACGGCCGACTTCACGATCTGGGTCAAGACGAGCACTCCCGCCAAGGCGGCACCGATGCTGGCTACGTCGTGACCGACAGCCATCAACCGGCATCCGTAGAACAACAAGCACAAGGTCGACCAGCCCGACTCCTGCTATGGGAGCCGGCAGGTCGCCACCATCGAGGAAGAAGAGCCGGCTGCCCAGCTTTCCGTCCAGCGTCAGTGCACCGGCAAGGCTACCTGGCAGCCCAAGTTCACGTTCGAGCAAATGCTCGACCTCCCCTGCAAGAATCATTCTGTGGCCAAGCCCTCCATGCACACGCTCCGATAGTGCAGCTTCTCACAGCGACTGGCCTGGGGGGACAGCCTTCCGGATCCCCCCCGCGCCTCCTGCCCGAGCCCCGATGCCGGTTCTGGCTCCCGCTCCGGCACCGGCTCCAGCTCCGGCCCAGAACAACGGTCGCCTGCTTGACCAGTTCCCCAATCGTGACGGTTCCTTTGTCGTCTTTTCACTAGTGAAGAGACGGACAAGCACGCTCAGCGCCGGCTCCACCGCGAGGTGAATGCCACGATGGCCGCGACTTCCCAATTCATGCACTGGTCTGAGAAGCCTGTTACTTGGAGCCAGGCAGATCACCCGGCCGTGATGCCAAATCCCGGCAGCTATGCCCTGGTCCTCGACCCCACCATCGCCTCCGAGAGACGCACCTGCCGCTTCTCACTGGTGTTAATCGATGGCAGCAGCAGCATCAACATCCTCTACCTCGACACGATGCTAAAGTTGGGGCTCAAGGCAGAAAATCTGCAGATGAGCCGGACCGTTTTCCACGGCATTGTGTCGGGAAAGTCCTGCACCCCCATTGGCAAGACCAAGTTCAACGTCCTCTTCGGTAGTCTCGGGCACTTCTGCCGCGAGCCGATATGGTTCATGTTGGTGGACCTCGACAGTCTCTACCACGCGCTGCTCGGCCGGCCGGCTCTCGTCAAGTTCATGGCGGTCCCCCACTATGCCTACCTCAGGCTCAAGATGTCGGGTCCCAAGGGGATCATCACTATCAATGGAGAATATAAGATGTCCATTGAGTGTACGCGAGACGGCAACCGGCTGGCCAGGGCCCTGGAGATAGCAGAGGAGAAGCGGTAGCTTGACTGGTTCATGGCCCTCGCCGCCAGCCAGCCGACCGTGCCGGCTCCTCTCTCGCAGTCGGTCGGCGAGGCTTCGTTCCAGCCATCTAAGGACATCAGGCAGGTCCCAGTCGACCCGGCCAACCCCGAGCAGTGAGTCACCATCGGCTCTCGCCTTGACAGCAAATAGGAAAGCAAGCTCGTCGACTTCCTCCGTGAGAATCGGGACATCTTTGCATGGTCTCCCAAGGACATGTCGGGTGTTCCGAGGAAGTTCACCGGGCACAAGCTTCATGTATGTGCGGACGCGAAACTGGTCAAGCAACCCCTACACCGTTTCTCCGAGGAGAGGCGGTGTACTATAGGAGAAGAGATCGCCTGGCTGCTCGCAGCCGGCTTCATCACGGAAGTATTCCACCCGGACTGGCTAGCCAACCCAATCCTGGTGCTGAAGAAGAACAAGACCTGGCGCATGTGCATCGACTACACCAGCCTGAACAAGGCGTGCCCCAAGGACCCTTTTGCCCTGCCACAGATCGATCAAGTCATCGACTCCACGGCCGGCTATGACCTACTATCTTTCTTGGATGCCTACTTCGGATACTACCAGATCAAGCTAGACCTGGACGACCGACTCAAGACCTCCTTCATCGTCCCCTTCGGGGCCTACTGCTACATCACCATGTCCTTTGGCCTGAAGAATGCAGGTGCCACCTTCCAGCATTGCATGCAGAAGTGTCTCCTGCCTTAGATAGGCAGGAACGTCCACGTCTACGTTGACGACATCATTGTCAAGACCAACAAGCACTTCAGCCTTCTCGACGATCTCCGGGAGACGTTCGCGAACCTACGCGAGTACAAGATCAAGATCAACCCAGAGAAGTGCGTCTTCGGCGTCCCAGCCGGCCAACTCCTAGGTTTCTTTGTGTCCGCTCGCGACATCGAAGCTAACCCTGGGAAGATCAGGGCGATCAAGCGTATGCCCAAGCCGACCCGGCTCCGCGACGTCCAGAAGTTCACCGACTGCCTCGCCTCGCTTAGCCGGTTCATCAGCCGGCTGGGAGAGAAGGCTCTACCCCTCTATGGGCTCCTGTGGAAGACGGCTCTGGTCGAGCCGGGCCGCGCCTCACGAAGAAGCTGGCCGTGTTCAACTGGCCCAACGAGGCGGACGAGGCCTTCCGTGGCCTCAAGAGGGCCCTTACTAGCGCACCCATCCTGGTCGCGTCAGCTGAGAAGGAGCCCTTGCTCGCCCATCACGGCGATCACGCGCGTCATCAGTGTCGTCCTGGTGGTCGAGCGGCCAAAGGAGGGTAGGGCGCTGCGAGTCCAGCGCCCTGCCTACTACCTCAGCGAGGTCCTCTCCGCCTCCAAGAAGAACTATCCCCCACTACCAGAAGATGTGTTACGGCATATACTTCGCCGCCAAGAAGGTCAAGCAGTACTTCTAAGAGCACACCATCACCGTGGTGAGCACGGCTCCGCTCGGCGAGATCATGAGTGGCCGAGACTCCACCGACCGGATCGCCAAATGGGTCATCGCCCTTGCCAACCACGAGATCCGATACGAACCACACACCGCCATCAAGCCGCATGTGATGGCTGACTTCCTCATCGACTGGGCGGAGACCGAGTTCATGCTGCCTTCCCCAGACTCTACTCATTGGCGCATGCACTTCGGCGCCTCGATGATGAGGACCGGCCTGGGAGCCGGCATAGTCCTCTCCTCCCCAAAGGGAGACTAACTCAAGTACGCTCTTCAGATCCACTTCGCCGCCTCCAACAACGTGACCGAGTACGAGGCGCTCGTCCACGGCCTCTGGCTCGCCAAGGAGATTGGCATCAGGCAGATCCTATGCTTCGGCGACTCTGACCTCTTGGTGCAGCAAGCTCTGGTGAGTGGGATGCCAGAGATGCCAACATGGCCAGCTATTGCTTCCTCGTCCAGCAGCTCACCGGCTCCTTTGAAGGATATGAGTTCCACCATGCCCCCGGGCGGACAACGAGGCGGTCGATACGCTGGCAAAAATCGGCTCCACCCGGTAGGCCATCGTAGCACTACTGGCGTTTTCCAACGATGTATCGAGCCGGAGAAGGGATGGGAGATCCTCCTCGACATCCACCAAGGAAAGTGCGGGCACCATGCCGTCTCCAGGACCCTAGTGGCCAAGGCATTCCATCATGGCTTCTACTGGCCAACTGCCTTGGAGGAGGCCAAGCGGTTGGTCAACAAGTGCGAAGGCTACCAACACTTGAGCACACAGAGTCACCTGCTGGCTACGGCCCTCCAGACCATCCCCTCTCATGGCCCTTTGTCGTCTGGGGGCTGGACATGGTGGGCCCCTATAAGACTGCACGAGGCAGCATGACGCATTTGCTGGCAGCCGTCGACAAGTTCACCAAATGGATTAAAGCTAGGCCGATCAAAAATCTGGACGGCCCCATAGCCGTCCGGTTCATCGAAGACATCACGGTACGCTACGGCGTCCCTCACAGTATCATCACCGACAACGACACAAACTTCGGTAAGGGCACGCTGGCACGCTTCTGCGCCAAGCAGGGCATTCGGCTCAACCTGGCCGCCATCGCTCATCCGCAGTCAAATGGCCAGGTCGAGAGGGTGAACGGCCTGATCCTGTCCGGCATCAAGCCCTGGCTCATGGCGCCGCTGGTCAGGTCAGCCCGCTGCTGGATTAAAGAGCTGACGGCTGTCCTCTGGAGCCTTAGGACAATGCCTAACCGGTTGACCAGCTATACCCCTTTCTTTCTCGTATACGGCTCCGAGGCAATCATCCCCATCAACATCGAATTTGATTTGCCTCGGGTTGCCCTGTATATGGAGAAGGACACGAAGGAGGCAAGGGAAGACGACGTAGACCTACTCGAAGAAGCACGTGAGCTGGCTCTGAGCCGGACGACCATCTACCAGCAGAAGCTCCAGCACTACCACAACAAGCGGATCCGGCCAGTCTCTTTCGCGAAGGAGACTTGGTGTTGAGGCAGATCCACCGAACCGCCGACCAACACAAGCTGTCCTCCCCATGGGAGGGCCCGTTCATCATCAGCAAAGCGCTGCATAATAACGCATACTACTTGATAGACGCCCAGAAGCCGCAGAAGCGCAAGAGAGACGCCTCTGGCGAGGAGACGGAGCGCCCGTGGAAGGAGCGAAGAAGGCAAAGAGGAAGAAGACGAGGGGAGCAAGAGGAGTGCAGCTGCCTCCGCCCCTTGCCCCTCCCCTTTAAATAAGGAGGCGACACCCGGGGGGGGGCGTGTAGGGATTAACTACGCCCACTCCCCCGGGATACCCGCGCGTTCGTGGGTGCCTTGGGATGCAACCGCCGCGATCTGGGCGCAGAAGATCTCGGCTTGCGGCCCGAGGCCTACTGGGCTACACCCGCGTCCTAGCGGGCTAGGCCCAGGGCGACATCCCGTCTGCCCATGGGTGCGGGCCCCATGGCATCATTACACCCCGCGTGGCGCACCGCGGGCCGGCATGGGATCCGGAGCGGTGCGACGGAACCCGAGGCGTTGGGGGCAATCGCTGGTTCGACCGGCCATTCGGCTCCGTGCAGGAGGCGAGCGCCACGTGAGGGAAGCCGTCGACTCCCCCTCGTCTGGCATACGTGCCCCCCGCCGGCTTCGGGGACTACTGACGGGGTTATTACCCCTAGGTAGGCCAAAGCAACGGGGTTCTCCCCCCGCTTTAAGAAAAATTACGTCATCGGCTCGTCCTTGGCCAGTGGGCACGTTGTCGGCTACCCCACGGCTAGCTGGCGCACGGCCAGCGGGCTCGTGGCCGGCTGGCTCATGGCCGACTGACCAAGGAGCCGGTTCGGCCTTGGCCGGCTGGGCCACGGCCGGCTACCTCCAGGCTGACTCTTTCGTTGACTCTTGAGCGAATAGGCCCCCGTCCATCTCTTTGCGCGCGGGTACGGCGACAACACAAGACCCCCACGACGAGCCCAGGCATGGCCACAACGATCGCTGACACGCAGGCGCGCATGGCTACAGTGCAGCCGGTCGTACCGCTAACCTCAGCTGACCGCGACCGAGTGGGGCAATAGTGCTGGCACGCCACAACCTACTTCATTACCTGTCCCCGTGTGGCTACAGCGCAGCCGGCCGTACCAGAGGCCTCGGCTGGTTGGCGCTAGGCAACGCCACTTGGGGCAACCCGTGCCGCGACATGTGAGCGCAGGCCAATCGCGGAGCCGTCCGGCGGGCCCTAAAGGGCAATGGGGCCGCACGGCCGGTGGGCCCTACCGATGACAAGAGGGCTCGGCGGGGGGTCCCCTGGCCGGCCAGAGAGACTGCCAGCCGGGTCCCCACAACCGATACCTTAGAAATATTGTGAGGATAACTCCATCCCCCAAACAGGCCAAGGTCTTGGATCCATCAAAGTACATTGTCCAATGGGAGTATGCACTATACTCTTTGGGGAGCTCGGCCTCTGTCCATTTAGCCAAGAAGTCCGCCAGTACCTGAGATTTAATGGTGCGGCGTGGCTTGTAGGTTATTTCAAAGGGAAGGAGCTCAATTTCCCATTTGGCTATGTGACCGGTGGCATCCCTGTTGTTGATTATATCATTCAGGGGTACTTCTGATGCCACCGTTGCCGCACACTCCTGGAAGTAGTGTCTGAGTTTCCTCGATGCCATGAATACTGTATAGGCTATTTGTTTATAATGTGGGTATCTGGACTTGCACTGCATTAGCACCTCTGACACATAATATACCGGCTACTGAGTCTGGAATTTATGTCCCTCCTCATCTCGTTCAACGACGAGCACCACACTGACGACTTTGTTGGTGGCCGATACGTATAACAACATGGGCTCACCGGCGCCTAGTGTCGTGAGTATGGGGTTGGTTGCCAGTAGTGTTTTGATTTCATCTAACGCAGCGATTGCTTCATTGATCCATTCGAAATTGTTGGACCGTTTCAGCAGCTTATAGAGCGGCAAAGCCTTTTCTCCGAGGCGGGAGATAAAGCGGCTTAACGTCGCTACGCACCCGGCTAACCTCTGGACATGCTTCATCTCTATGGGGATTGCAAGTTCTGATAGAGCACGTATTTTAGCCGGATTTACCTCTATTCCTCTATGGGGGATGATGAATACAAGCAGCTTACTAGAGGGAACTCCAAATACACAGTTTTCCGGATTGAGCCGTATATCATATTCGCGTAGGTTAGCAAAAGTTTGGCATAAGTCATCGATCAACTGTTCGACGTGTTTAGTTTTGATTACCACATCATCCACGTATGTCTCGATAGTCTTTCCGACCTGTGTCGCGAGGCAGGTTTGGATCATGCGCTGGTAAATGGCCCCGGCATTTTTTAGCCCGAAGGGCATCGCGTTGAAGCAAAATGGCCCGTAGGGGGTGATGAATGCAGTAGCCGCTTGACCGGATTCCTTCATTTTAATTTGATGGTATCCGGAGTAAGCATCGAGGAACCACAACAAATTATGTTCGGCTGTGGCATCAATGATCTGGTCTATGCGTGGTAAGGGGAAAGGGTCCTTGGGGCATGCTTTGTTGAGGTCTTTGAAATCGACACATAGCTGCTAGGACTTGTCTTTCTTAGGTATTATCCCTAGGTTTGCTAGCCATTCGGGGTGTTTAATATCCCGAATAAATCTGGCCTCAAGAAATTTGTCTAATTCTTCACCCATGGCTTGCCGTTTAGGCTCAGAGAAGCGGCGCGAGGTCTGTTTCACGGGCTTAAAGCCCGGAATAATGTTTAAGCTATGTTCGGCGAGCCGCCATGGGATTCCAGACATATCGGAAGGATGCCAAGCGAAAATGTCCCAATTGTCGCGGAGGAAATTTTGCAATGCTTCGTCCATAAGGGGATCGAGCTGGGTTCCGATGGACGCTATTTTATTGGGGTCCGTTGGATGCACGTGAAATTTGACGATTTCCTCTGTGGGTTTAAAGGACGTGGATTTGGGTCTTTTGCTGAGGGCCACATCGTCCCTATTGACCGTCGACCCTAAAGCGGTCAACTCTTCGGCGGCAAAAGTTTCTGCTAATGCCTCAAGGGTGAGTGCTGCCATTTTGTTTTTGGCTTGAAGGGCTATATTCGGATCGCTGGCGATCGTGATCACTCCATTCCATCCTGGCATTTTAAGTTTCATGTACCCGTAATGGGGTATAGCCTGGAACTTTGTAAAGGCATCTTGTCCCAATAGGGCGTGATAGCCACTTGGGAAGGGGACGATGTGGTAGAGAAGTTCTTCGGATCAGTAGTTTTCAAGCGTACCAAACACAATGTCCAGGATGACATATCCGGAACAACGTGCCTCTTTCCGTGGGATAATTCCCTGGAAGGTTGTGTTGCTATGTTCGATGCGGGATCGGTCGAACTACATTTTCTCCAGAGTGGCCTCGTATATGAGGTTTAGACCACTTCCGCCGTCCATGAGCACCTTGTGTAGCCTGTATCCGTCAATGATGGGATTCAAGACTAGAGCGGTCGGTGAATGACTGGGAAGGAAGGGCGGCTGGTTAGTGTCCCCGAAAGTAATCGGTGCGTCTGCCCATGGGCTAGTAGCTGCCATGTGGTAGACTTGCTCGTGCTCCCAAAGAGCTATTTTACACCTGCTCCTCGAGGGGAAGATCTCATAGACTGACAGGACTTCGTCATTGAATCCGGTTGGCAAAGGAGAGCGCTTGTTCGACAGAGGTGTGTCGAGGATGTCCTCGCTGCTTTTTGCGACTTGCCTAACGACCCAACAAGCTCGAAGGCTATGAGTAGGATTTGTGTTCAACAAGAGTCCGTCGAGGATGGTACCAGTCCCAGAAAGGGACTTGTTTCTTTTTTCGACAGGTTCATACCTGGCTGGCTGCTTTGGAGGTGTCCTGTTTTTCCGAGATCCTCTAGGGTGTTCGGAGAAGATTGGTTCCGAGAACAATCGTTCGGATTGCCAGACACTTTCCCTGGCACAGTACTTCTGTACGAATTTGGATAACTCCAAAAAGTCGCTTATGCGTCGGCAGGCCAAGGCATTGAGAATCCCTTCATCATGGTAATTGCGAATGAAGATTGCCATTACATCATGGTCACTAAGACCTTTTACTCTGCTCCTAGTGAGTATGAGTTTTGCCCAAAAGTGGTGGACTGATTCTCCTTGTATTTGCTTGATATCCCTAAAGTCCGAAGACATGGGCTTTGGCACGGTACTTGGATGATCATCTTGGGCGGTGGGTGGGGAAAAATTGGTTCCCTGTCACAACGAGTGTTCGGAATTGCTGTTCCCAAATCGTGCGACGGATCCTGGACCGGTGACGGTCCAGTTTTAGAGCGATTCCCCGCTTTTGATTCACCAGCAAGGTCTTGGAGATCGAGGACCGGGGTATAGACGGTTTTCAATTCCGGCTGTCGGGAAGAATCCGCGGCCGTACACTTGATGGTAGTGACAAGGTGGGTGACCGGAGGGACATGAATCTCCCTGTCATCGGGTCTGATGCCAAGCCGATCATAGATCGGAATTTGGTCATCCGATATACGCATAGCTTCGATCCGATCGAACAACTCGTTTAAGAACGAGGCGATGGTAGGATGCGTGTCTTTGATACGAGTGGATTCGTCAAGCGGTGTGACGGTACTAGAGTTACGCAGACGCGGATCCGTGTTTTGTTCCACCATGGGGCTTGATGTCCTGGACGTCAAAGGATCCGGACTTACAGGTTCTTCTTCGAAGGTTGAAGGTTCCATTGGAATGAGTGTTCCCCGTGAAACAGCCATGAACTCTAGGGTTCCGAACTTGACACTCTGATTGGGGGGGGGGAACCTTCCGATCTAGCCTTGACGGCCGACCGGGTGGCATGCGACAAGATATCGTTGCCGATGAAACTCTGATCGGGGGCGGGAATTCCCTCGATACAGATCTCGCTACTTGCGATGGGGTGAGCCATCGATTCCTTGGGCGCCCACAGAGGAACTCTCAATGAAAGCACCAATGTTGGTGTCAAAACCGGCGGATCTCGGGTAGGGGGTCCCAAACTGTGAGACTAGGATCGATGGTAACATGAGATGAAGGGGACACGAGTTTACCCAGGTTTAGGCCCTCCAATGGAGGTAATACCCTACGTCCTGCTTGATTGTATTGATGGTGTAAGGGGTTACAGAGTTGATCTACCTCAAGATCGTATGTCTAACCTAGATGAGTTGTTCTGCCCCTATGCCCTAAAACCCTCCGACTTATATAGATGCGGGGGGTGTCCACGGCTTACACATGGTCGGTTACATGCCGAAGAGATAACATGACTAACTACAGCTAATAACTTGGATAACACGTCAGGACTCCTCGAAGCTTCCGTCAGGCGCAGGTGGTCTTCGATCATCCGATGCCTGCCTAGCGGCCCATATAGTCCGGCCCATGAATAATGGGTCGGCTATCCGAGGACCCCTTAATCCAGGACTCCCTCAATATGGCCATGAACTTGTGCTTTTGATCTCCATCCTTAAAGCACCGACATAATCTCCATCATCACCAGCATGAGACCATGATCTCCATCATCTTGATCTCCATCAATGTGTCACCATCGGGGTTGTCGCGCCCACCGTGCTTCTACTACTATTGCTACCGCATAGCGATAAAGTAATATTCTATACAAAACATGATCATCTCATACATGACATATATCTCATCATGTAATTGGCCATATCATATCACAACATACCCTGCAACAACAAGTTAGATGTCCTTTAATTGTTGTTTCAAGTTTTACATGGCTGCTATGGGTATCTATCAAGAACAATTCTTACCTCCGCATAAACCACAATGGTGATACACAAATTGCTATTCAACCTTCTCAAGGACCGCCTTTGTCGAAACCGATCCAACTAGAGTAGGAGAGATAGACACCCGCCAGCCATCTTTGTGCAACAAAGTTACACGTCAGTCGATGGAACTGGCCTCTCGTAAGCATATGAGTAAGGTTAGTTCGGGCTGCTTCATCCCACAATACCGCTGAATCAAAACACTACCAAGGGAGGAAGAAATCTAAGCATCAATGCCCACAAACTCCTTTGTGTTCTACTCGTGATCTCATCTACACATAAACCTAGCTCATGATGCCACTGTTGGGGAATGTTGCATGGGAAACAAGAAATTTCCTACGCACATGCATGATCTATCCATGGTGATGAGCATCTACGAGAGGGACAGTGGATCTACAATACTTGTAGATCGCAAAGCGAGAAGCGTTAAGAAACGCGGTTGATGTAGTCGAACGTCTTCGCAATCCAAATTGCCGAGCGTCCCGCGATCCCATAACGATCCATCTCGCAATCCAATCATGATCCTTCCCGTGATCCCATCACGATCCATCCTACAATCAAATCATGAATCGTCTCGCAATCCCGACCATAGTCCTTCCGATCTAGCGCCAAACGAACGACACCTCCGCGTTCAGCACACGTACACCTCGATGACGATCTCTGCCTTCTTCATCCAGCAAGAGGGGGTGGAGAGGTAGATGAGTTCTCCGGCAGCGCGATGGCGCGGCAAAGGTGGTGGTGGAACTATTCCGGCAGGGCTTCGCCTAAGCACCGCCGAAATTAGACTAAAGGAGAAAACGGTCTAGAGGAAGTAGAGGGAGCACATGGCAATTAGTGTTAGCTATCCCCTCTAAATTCTCTAGTATAGATAGAAGGGAGGGAGGGGAGGATGCAGCCTCAAACCCTCAAGGTTTGGCCGAAATTGGAGGTGGAGGAGTCCTACTCCAATCCTACTAGGAGTAGGATTCCTCCTCTCCACTTGGAAACCCTTTCCACCTTTCCACCTTTGGGTTTTTCCCACCATTATCTGCATGGGTCTTAGTGGGGGGGGGGGGTCGGACAACACACTAGGGGATGGCTTGACTCCTCCCACAGCCCATGAGGTCCTTTGGGTCGAGACACCCCTCCCGACGGTCCCCCGACACCCTCCCGGCACTCCCCGATACACTACTGATGAGCCCGAAACTTTTCCGGTGACCAAAACAGGACTTCCTATATATCAATCTTTGCCTATGGACCATTTCGGAGATCCTCATGATGTCCGGGATCTCATCCGGGACTCCGAACAACCTTCGGTCACCACCATACATAACTCTATACTACCAAAACTTCACCGAACCTTAAGTGTGCAGACCGTGTGGGTTCGAGAACTATGTAGACATGACCGAGACACTCTACGGTCAATAGCCAATAGTGGGACCTGGATGCCCATATTGGTTCCTACATATTCTACAAAGATCTTTATCGGTCAAACCTCTATGTCAAGGATTCAGATAACCTCGTATGTTGTTCCGTTTGTTCTTTGGTATGTTACTTGCCCGAGATTAGATCGTCGGTATCTCTATACCTAGTTCAATCTCATTAACGACAAGTCTCTTTACTCGTCCCATAATACAAGATCCCGTGGCTAACACTTATTCACTTTGGTTGCAAGGTTTTGTTGTGATGTTGTATTACCGAATGGCCCTGAGATACCTCTCCGTCACACGGAGTAACAAATCTCAGTCTTGATCCATGCCAACTCAACAGACACCCTCGGAGATACCTATAGAGCACCTTTATAGTCACCCAATTACGTTGCGATGTTTGATACACACAAGGTACTCCTCTGGTGTCAGTGAGTTGCATGATATCATGGTCATAGGAACAAATACTTGACATGCAGAAAACTATATCAATAAACTGACATGATCATATGCTATGTTTATAGTTTGGGTCTTGTCCATCACATCATTCTCCTAATGATGTGATCCCATTATCAAATGACATCTCATGTCTATGGCCAGGAAACCTTGATCGCCATTGATCAACGAACTAGTTAACTAGAGGCATACTAGGGACACATTGTTGTCTATGTATCCACACATGTATCTAAGTTTCCGATCAATACAATTCTAGCATGGATAATAAACGATTATCATGAACAAGGAAATATGATAATAACTAATTTATTATTACCTCTAGGGCATATTTCCAGCACTGCCTCAGTAAGACAATCGTCGAGCGTGTTGTCTTCCTCGATGAATCCCAACCTCTCAGCAGCCTCTCGAAAGCTCCCACAGAGCCTGCCATCCACGGCCAGTAGGTCCTTGAAGGACGTCTTGCCAGAAACATGGTTTAGCAGCACACACAGATAGTATCTCTCACCCTCAGCTGGATTGGCAGACACAATTCGACCTATTTGATAACGCTCCACCCGTGGCCTCCAATACTTCTTACCCTTCTGCCATGTGAAGCTTCTAGGAAAATCCTTGTATAATATATTCCTAGCCCACAGGTGGTCCTGGTTAGCCTTGAAATACTCCGTCAACATGGATTTTGAAGCATTCTCAGAGGCGACGACATTGGTCAAATCCGCTTGCTCATTAAATGCCACCCTATGCATATTTGGGATATGAAGAGGCAACTGTAGTACATACGGGGAGTTATCCCATAGGGGGAAGCCAAATATTCCCCACATCGCCTCCGGTGGAGTAACCCACCTCGCGTCGACGTATCTCTTGATCTCATCAATGTTACCATCGGCATCGGGCTGGTCGATGCTGAAAGAAGCCTTGTCGTGGCCCTTGTATATGTACTTGTAAAGGTACTTGACGGCCTTTATGCTGGAGCAGACCTCAACGTTGATGTGGCAATTGAACATCCGCAAAAGGGAAGGGTTATAAGGCACAACCCATCTGTTGTCCAACATTTTGCCCCAAACCTTAGCCCTTTAACCGTCATCTCTACACCGGTAAACTGGGTATGCGTCCTTGTCCTGTGTCATGTTTTCATTGAATGGCCGAGGGTATCTGCACTTGCACTCGTTCTGTTACATGCACACATTATTGGGGTTGAGAGCACTGCAAGGTCCGTGCATCATATGTTTGACGACCAAGACATAGAGTTCTGGATACTTCTGCTTATCTGGGAGCTCAGTGGAAATGACTCGGTCATACTGCTCCGAAACGACAAGCTTATATGGCGAATCCATGATTAATAGAAAGTGTGCATGGGGGAGGCCCCTCTTCTAAAACTCGACTACATATACATATGCAACAACAACACCCAGGATATGCTTCTTGAACAACATATCTTTCATAGCCTCTAGCTTGCCATGAAACACATGGGCCACAAGATCAGGTCGGTCCTGTGCTGTCTGACCAGGAAACAATTCGTTTGATATCTCTTCCCATTTAGGGTTGCAGGTCATGGTCAACAAGATGTCAGCCTTCCCGTATGTATGGATAATTGCCATTGCATCCATATGCCTCCACTTCATGTCGTGGTCGTCACCAGGGTACATTCCAGGGAGCACTATCCTTACGCCAACCGCGCTTGCTCGCTTCTCCCCGAAAGTGATAACATCAACAACTCCTTTATAAAGCTTGGCACGGATCTTCGTCTGGTTCTTCCTCAACCATATCAACCTACAACTCTCAATCTTGATGTACATGTCAACCCCCCATTGTTGGAGCAATCGTGCTCCACAAAGTATGGGATTGAATATCACAGGTCGTGTCTGCAGCCTGTAATAGTAGTAGTCTCTCACGGACACGCATAACCTACTATTGCCCTCTGCAAATCGATGAGTAACACGTAAATTAGGATTCATATGAAAATTATACTATTTTCAGAAGGACATAATACAAAAAAGGCCTACCTACATCCTCTTCATTATCATGCCCCCTCTTGGATGTTGTACAGCCTCCCAAGGGACATTACGTTTAGGTAGTTTCGGATGCCAACCGAGCTCGCCCCTTCGGTAGAAGAAGGGATAAGACAGCGGGTCATATGAGTCATCAGTCACATGTATACTATGCTTCTGGCTATCATTACCAAAAAGTGTAGTACTACGATTAAACCTTTTCGCTAGGTCAGTGCTCTCGACCCAGATTGTAGTGACCTCAGATGACACCGGTCTATTATATCTCCATTGGTCAAGCCTCTGATCGGTGTTGAGGTCTATCCTGTAATCGTCGAGGTTATCCTTGTGTGCACCCAAGCTCCTAAACTACTGTGAGTACGGGTTTCCCGGACTATGTCCACCAACTTCTTGACGACATTCTGGTCCAATTGCTTTGTGGCAGCCTTGCGATGGGTCAGACCAGGGTCGTCGTCGTAGAAGTACAATTGGAGATGTTCTGGACGGGAGCTTGGACCAAAGGAATGCACGTTGTGGTAGATGGTGCCGTGCGCCCGGAAAGTGTACACCCCAGACTTCATGTTAGTGTAGTTTTCATCGAGGCTAACGCCAAGGGTTGTGAATGAGAAGTGGCCGTTGAAGAACCGTATGTTTTCCCGAAAGTGTCTAGAGTCCGCATCCATGCTGGACCAAAGCCTCATTAGCTCCGGGATGGGATCCGGTTCCTTGAACTCGATCAACCCATTGCGACAGCAGAAGCCGCCGGTCTCGGAGTCAAACTTCTTAGCCTTACAATGATCGCAGTTTGCGGCGTGCTTCAAGATGCGTGTGTTGTCTGGGAGGTTCGAGTAGACACAGTGAAAAGGTTCATGGTCGATACTCTCAATGCCGGACATGTTGTTGTCTTCGTCTCCATCCATGCTATCAACATCAGATCCTGGGGCCATTTATTGCGGCATTGCAGTGCCACTATCATCTAGTCTTAGTTGTACTAAAAAAAGTTTTGGAAAGTGGCTCTTGAGTGTGTGACCATACCTTGGCCACCAAATAGATAGTACTCGTCATCCATGAAGTTGTCAGACTGCGGGTTATCTTCCATGATACCACTAAGGAAGGCCTCAATGTCTCCTGTGACATTGTTGAGATGGTAAGATAATGACTCATAATGATGTGGAAAGCACAGTGGTATAGTCGAGTCTTACCATCGGTCCCGATAGTGTAAGTCGGCATGCTCGTCGAAGGGGCATCAATTGGTGAAGACGTTTTGTGGGGTGACAAGTGTGAGCTTGTTGCTAGGGTGCCTCGTGACATCAACGTATCAATTGAGATTCCATATGCCTGACATTATAAATGAGGGTCCATGGTCAAGAAACACAAGTAGGTAGTAAATATGAGTGTTACCTTCTGTTCTGATTGTGTACTTAGACGTGCTACATGAGGTTGAGGCAACATGTGCATTAAATTCGTTAGGTTGCTCCGCTGAGCTCGCTCCCAGCATGGCGGTGAACCTGACGGATGGCGTATTCACCATAGCTGCAAAGTGTGCATTACGATGACCTAGCAGAGCAGTTTTCTCACCATGTGACACTCTCAATGTACTTGGTTTTCGCTTGCCAGTATTCTCCTGAAGCTTTTTGTGGCCATAAGTTCCTTACCAGCTCGCCCTCGGGCCATACGCTGAGTCCTGGACTCATGCACCAGCTCGCTAGCTCGATTAGTTGCGTTTGTTTCTGACTCACTGTTTTGCGAGGTGACATTTATCATGTGACCATTGATTTCAGTGAGGTCGTCCTCTACATCAATACCACCAAAGGTTCTGCTTAGGTACACACCTACACCATTGTAGAGTATTTAGTAAAAATAAATGGTTAAAAAGTAGAGCTTGTCATTGATGGGGGACTTTACCATCTGCTTCACCCCTGCATCTGTATGTGTGTGCCGACGTGAACATGATTTGCATGTATATGTTGACCACATCCCTGTTGCCCATGATCCAGAAGGAGGACACTATCTTCGGTGGTACTGCAATGGTACGCGGCTGCACCAATGCGGTGCTTATAAGAATTCTGGTTTAATAATGCCTAGGTACAAAAGTTGTGGAGTATAGATGGGTCAACATACCGTGTGATCGGATTTTTTGGTCCAAGGTGCTGGCACAAGATGTGCCCTCTTAAGTCAAGACGCGGCAATGCAATGTATTCAGCACAGGATGTGTTCCGCTTAGTTAGATATCTCTGATTGCACTCAACACTCCTCTCCCTTCTTCTCAGGAGTTAAGTTAGCCCGATGTTCCCGATCAGTTTCTCGTCTCTGTGCGTTTATCTGTTCTTTATTCTTCTGGTAAGTTGCTCATCTTAATGCATTTTTTCATATCTTTTTTCTTCGGATAACACATCTTCCTTTTTGGTGTCATCCTTTATTCTTTTCTGATAAGTTTCTCGCCTCCGCGCGTTTCTCTTACCCCTTTGTTCTTGTGTGGAGTCAACTCCGGGGCTAGTCTGTTCCTCGTTGTTCGTATTATAAGTTGCTCGTCTCCTTTCATTTATCTCATCCCTTTGTTCTTGGGGTAAGACAACAATGGAGTATCCTTCATTTCCTCTTTTCTTCTTATAAGCTGCTCTTCTCCGCTCGTTTTTCAAAGCTCTTTTTTGATCTAATAAGGTCTGAGCATGTTGTTCATCACTTGTACATGTTGCTGCATCATTTTATTAACATATTTTACAAATGAAAAGGTGGACGAATGCTAAAATTATATCATGCACAATCAGATCGCTTCGCCATATTTTTCATAAAAAATGTGAGACTGCTTAAACTTACCGTCAGAACCAACTGTGGAATTGCTCCGGTTAAGAATGTTGGCATTAGTTAAGGGTGGTACGTTTGCGAATAGGCCAGACGATGGACGGGGCTATTCTTCATGAACATTGCCTGCTCAAATTTCTAAAAACAAATCATCGAATTAATCGTTCATAACAAATTGTATGAATAGGCCAGTTACAAAATTGCATGCCAAACAAATCATCTGCTCATAAATAAGGTATGTTTATGCTGTCCATCACTTGTACATGTTGCTGCACCATTTATTATCGGCTTATACAAATGAAAAAAGATGGACATTATTGCATTAACCGTTACAAAACTTTAGTTAATTCCGCAATTGCATGCATAACCCAGGTAACCAATTGTAATATCTATGCTTGGATTGTAACCAAGTGTAATGTTTTTGCAGGCGCATCTGGTGAAGTTGCTTTAAGTGTTGCCGGTGGATTAAGGAAAATTGGATTCGGAGATACCTACGAGAGCCTTTCACTGGTATATATCTTATACTTTCCAACTTAATCTGGTAAATACTTCCATTTTGTGTCATATGTTAGTTAGCCCAAAAAGAGGATTTGTTTTGGACTATCCAAGAAACCTAGAAAGGAGAGGGTATCCTTGATATCCAAGCTGAAAAACTGAACAACAGTCTGTTAATTATATAAAATGCGAAAGTACACTACAATAAGTTATGTCGAAAAATAGCATCCAGATTGACCACTCCGTTCCCTATTTCTATTGGCATTTGTAGTTGGCCCTACTTATAAATCTGACAGTCAGGGTGGTCTCCCACCAACAAGGATACATGGCTGGAAGTAGCACCGCCTTCTGGAGGTCCAAAAATAAGTTTCTTATTGGGCACCCAAAAATCATAATAAAATACAGTTTTAATTGTTTGTGTTATTTTGTACAACCATTTAAAGCAATTTTTCTTTACAACCATATAAAGGATAAAAACAGATAGAAGATCATATAGACTTTAAAAAATAAGTTCAATCAATAGCAAAAAATAATGGATGATCTTGTTCTCGATTATGTTGTTGCTAAATTATATTGTTTTAAAATGAATTTGATTTAGTTTACCTGGACTCCCTTTGGAGAGTTGATCTACATTGGTGATATCACAAAGAATTCTATCATGGACAGTCTGCTCAGTTATCTTGGACTTCTGTAGTTGCCTAGCAAGATTTACCCGTTCCCATCGAGATCCAAATGGGGTTAAGCCTTCGGATGTCACTGCGTCTGTAGAGAATTGTACATACAAAAGAGGTTACATATATTTGTGACTCTGTGATAAACCATAAGCAATCATGTGCACTTACCTGGAATCGCAGACATTTGGGAATGAATTTCAAAATTAGAGATATCACGTAGAGGAGGCTGATGCCGATTCAGCAAGTCTTCATCTTCAAGGGTCATGGTCTGTTGGCACAAAACAAAGTAATGTAGAAAACGAATGGTCACCTTCAAGAGAATTAAGAACACATCCAGTTCCGTAGCTACAACCATCTGAAGAATACCAACCATTTTTTTTTTCAGAAATAGCTCAACCATGTAGTTCTAGGCTAGATGGGACATGGCACTGCCTTGCCCCTATAGAGGTCCCTCACTAAACACAGCAATGCGAAACAACATCTCGAAGGATACAATGTAACCTGCTTAACCTGTTCATCCAGGTGCAATCGAAGGGTGAAGAAGAACCAGGGCTCGCAACAATGTCGAGGGGGCATGGAGAACGATAGCTCGGCGACTGCCCAGAAGAAGATTTTGAGAAATTTGTGTCGCCTGTCCAGATGTTTGCTTTTATTGCTTGATTGATGTTTTGGATGATTTATGAAAGATTTATGTTTTGGTCATCAAAATATGGAAAGCAGTGCTGGACGATATTGATTTGTGTGGCCGTGCGTACTAAGATTGATGCATCAGGGAATGCTTTATTCCCTGCACGTACAACACATGGAAAGATTCAAATCTTGTATATGGAAAGTAAATATTGATTTTTGTGCCTGATTTATATTTATTTTATATGGAAAGTATGGATTGATTTGTATGGATGATTGATTTTGTCTTTTATTTGGAAATCATATGGATTGATTTCTATGGATGATTGAATTTGTCTTTTACTTGGAAAGTACAGATTGTTTTTTCTGGACGACTGATTTTTCTTTTTGTATGAAAAGTAGAGATCGGTATGTGTTGGACAGTTTGGTTAATTTACAAAAATCGAGTCGGTGGTGTTTCTATAAAAATCGGTGGGAGATCCATCCCTACAAAAACCGGTGGGTTGCTCTAAAAATTAATGGGAGATTGTTACCTACAAAAACCGGTGGGAGATCGATGGGTGGGGTGGGGGTACGAAGGGACGGAACGACGTACCAACTGGTCCATTAGGAATAGAGATGGGGTTTTTCGTTCGTCACTTTCGCATGATTTTTTTTATCTTTCCTCTCATTATCCCTCCCATCCGGGTTCATTGGTTTATTTTTCTTTCCAAACCAGGACTTTGAACATATAAAAATTACAGATCTAATTTGATAAGTAGTGATTTGTTAATCGATAGTTTCCAAACATAGCTCACTTTCTATCTTTTATTTTTCCTACGATTTTCTGCCAAACATAGCCCATTTTCTATCTTTTTTTGGTCGTCTTTCATATGTTCGCTCGCTTCCCTCGCACGACCACCTCTTTCACCAATTTTTTTCCATTGATTCCGTCTCCCGCACGTACAATCCCTTCCCATCGCATTTTTTATAATGAAACCCACCTCCCGCGTTTCCTTCATTGAGTTATTTTCCACTCAACGCTGATTAAAAAAACCAGCGTCCTTGCCTATCTCGGGAGTCGGGACCCCTCAGCAGGACTCCGGGTAGATATTAGGTGATACCATCCCTTACATGCTCCCATGATATAAATTTTAAAAAATCATATTTAGATGTTTCATAAAATTCTAAAAAAATTTATGGATGTCCACAAGACATATGTTTGCATCTCCTATAAAAATCAGATCGAAATTTGAAATGTACATTGAGAACCAAAGAAGACAAATCCATATGTGAATAGTGTCATTTCTGACACTATTCATGTTTTGTCTTCTTTTGACAGTATTCATTCAGATTTTTCTTTTTTGTTACTCAATGCGTGTTTCAAATTTTGATCTGATTTTTTTAGGGGTTATCAACCTATGCCTTGTGAACATCCACGATTTTTTCAGAATTTTTTGAAACATCCAAATGTGATTTTTCAAAACGTGAAGCATGGTATCATGTGAAGGTTGGTATCATCTGATATTTTCCCCAACGCTCCCTCTCGAATGGCTAGGGTTTTCTCGCATCCCAAGGTCTTCTCCTTGCCACCGTCGATTTCCCCTACCCGCGCTGCTAAGATCCGCCAACTAACCATTTCAAATAAAAGATCCGCCAACTAACCTCCTCGGAAAGCTTCGCGGCGGCCCTCTCCACCACCCTCTTCCTCCCCTCCCGGGCACCCTCGCCGGCTCCGCATAAGTCTACGTGGTCGTCATCCCGAACCATCACCTGCCCTAAGGTCGGCGAGGAGATCCTTGCCGCCATCCCATGCCTCGATGCCCAGTATGACCGTGTCTCCGAGTGCGGCCGTGTGCGGCATTTGAGTGACAAGGAGGCCTCTGATTACATTTACGATCATTTCTCCTAATATACTCCGTCACTGTCCATCTCTAAAACCATTGCATCATCGAAATTAAGGCCATCACTGTTGACCATAGGTCCGCATTGGACGTTGCTCGGACATGCACTTTCCGCGAGAGCACGTACATAGGCCGGAGTCGTTAGCCGTCCTAGACGGCCGATCGGTTTCTACTGAGATGATGCACACGTACAAGGAGCAAGCTAGCAGGCAGGTGTAGGCTTATGTGGAAGCTAGCTAGCCACGACTTGATTGATTAATCTCGACGGAACATCATACAGAACAGAAGCGATTTTGATGGCTAATAGGAGCATGAACCGTGGATTTTGATGGCCTATTGCTGACACGACCTGCCCCTCCCCTTTCTCCAGCATAAGGTATTAATTTGCTGCTTCATGTTTTTAGTATTGTTTGTTGATGGTTTGAGCTGACGAGGATGACTTGTTGGATGGGTGGCGAGAGAAAGCTTGTGGAGATGATGAAAACATGATATACTGTGTACTGAGGGCGGCTCAGAAAGGAAGAAGCTGGATTCTTGTCATTGACCTATATGAATTGTCAGATTGGTGATATTTCTATTTGTAGTTTTTACTGTGATCCTGCAAGCTGGGTCACGCTCCACGCATTTGATGGACGCATGTGACTGTGTGAGCTGAGGTGAAAGGAAACATATTTTCTTCGGTTGTCATGTTCTCTTAAGCACATTTTCCATTAGGGACTTGCCTTGTTTGCTGCGATCTATTTTATTAGAAGTACTTCTTGTTACAGAGGTTGCTGGCACACAAGGAGTGTGTATCTTTCTACAAGGTAGCTGGTACCAATATGGTTTTTCTAGCGTTCCGGGTTCCTATCGGGTAAGCTAACACCGAACGATCCTATTCGAAGATTCGTGCAAAACATACCCGGTCAATGAATGGAACTGTGCGTATTTCATTTGGATAGTACACAACCTCGATCAATGTGTACGGCCGTACATGTCTAAACAGTAGCAATACTTGCTTGGCCCCATATTGGAGGCATGCGTCATCCATATGACCACTTCTCTTCTGTGTCCCGTGAATCTTGTAACCTAAATCAAACCGTGCGGTGGCTATGCAAGATTGTAATTGAGATTTAAGTTTCCTAGTTGGATCCATTGCTTACGAATCTGGCGGCGTACTATCATTTTCAGCTGCAAGTTCCAACCGCTTCTATTTTACAAAGGGAAACTATAATTTGTCATCAAAACTAGCGTACTATAAATCATGTCGCTCATGTCTGGGCAATTTTTCACCTCTAGATCTGCTCCTCTTTACTATCACACACTGCGCAAATAATGCTTTCTTTAAATATGATAGTGATTTCATTTCAAAATTGTTATGTTGTTGATGTTCCGCTCAAGTATGAGACAAGTATGGTTCCAGCAAGATTCATGTTCTCCACCCCCCATCCCCACCCACGTGCTGTGTTATATCTCGAACGAGCTGAATGTAACCCCACCCCACCCCTTGTTAACCGCGGACTGTCATTCAAAACATATGTGGTTTTGCTATTTTTTAAATTATCCCTTAACCAAAATCAATTATACGATCGTTATTACATTTGTCCAAAAGATGTGTGCGGCCATTTGCAAAATATACAATATGTGTTAGCTGGTGATGCGATGTCATATCTATGTCTTGTCTCTTGTGAATTTCCTGATTGAATTGTGTAAATCAAACTATACTCCAACCAATCAATCTTTCTACGGTTCGCATCATGCATTCAAAGAGTGACAAAGAAATACGATGGTAGAGCATAAATATATAAGTTTAGGGTACATTTCCATATGCGTGCTTAACATCCTTTTAAAACCGGTGCGGTGAATCAGACATATATACATACTGACGTCCAAAATGTAAGAAAGCTCTGGCACAACTACTTAGCGATCTACCTTAAGATAAAGTTCGACAATACTTATACATCCACCCGCAAAAGCAATTGTTCAGTTCTCGCATGAGTTCCTAAGCTACTGATTTGGATGGCACCATCTACATTGCATATTCTTCTGAAATTAGCCCGTACTTCAGTGGCAGATCTCCGACGTTGGATTCCATTGACAGTATGTCCCCCAAATCTTTTCCTCTCGTTTCTGGGAGTGCCACCTCCATGATAGAAGTAAACATGACAGTTAATAAATTGTTTGTGGGTGATCGCTCGTTGTTGGGATCTTTTTATTTTGAAAGAATCATTACATTGTTAAGTGGAGTTACAAGTCCTCCCCGTCCATCGTAGTACAGGGCAATATACATGGAATGCATAACAGAATTTTTTCCTGTGAAACATGTTTGCTATGACAAGATGCATATCAAAAGAATTATGGCAAGCTTAATTTATGTGTTTACCATTGTCCGGATACCTTGAGCATTTACTGCATACCGCATCCATGATCTTTCTAGGCCACGTGTCTACTGGCCATTCCATTTCTGGGTAAAATGTTTGAATGCACCTTGTCATCATACGGTGTAACACATCGATTGTCCCAAAAAGCAAAAGGCTAATGTCACATGCGTGAGATCCGAATTTGTTAGGGTCCACTAGATGGATTTCCTTATTGGCTATGTCACATATGTACAATGAGTTTGTATTGAAGCGGTCTATTGGGACTATTATCTGCACGCATATGATAGGAGCAAGTTAATTTGGACAACATTGTGTCATTATTCCCTGCTCAGAATTTGTGTAGATGAGTTTACCGGCATGCAGTGTTTTACTTCATACTTGGAGAACTTGGATTTGAAAATTTTGGTATGGTTTCTAAGATCATTGGGTTCGTCGTCACCTAGAACTAGAGCCTGCAAAAAGCATTGGAGATATGCATGATTTAGCGTAGGAACTATAATAGTGTCACATTAATTCATTTTAGTTTCACATCTGTTCATAAAGCATGTGGTGCTCGCATACGTACCGACCAACTGTTTGGCATGAATTGTCTGGGACGTTTATTATGTTCTCCAAACATTAAGTCATTGTGGTATGTGTACCATCGGAATATTGCATCACAGTATCCCACATAGTAACTTCCGCCCAATTTTCAATTTTCTTTTAGAACCTTCCCAGAAAGGTACATCGGTGATGGCAAATGGTGCGAATACCATACACTGCAGGAAGAACACTAGTTTATTTGATCAATATCTATGACTATGTTATGCACAATACTTATATGTATGCAGGGAATACACACGGTGATAAATTGATTTCATTCTGTCTGTGTAGCCGAGGGAGTCCAGGACTAAGGGGTCCCCGGACCGTCGGCTCATCTCTCATGGGCCGACATGTTGGGCCGCTCTATAGAAGGCCGGACTATGCGGCGACCCCGTGTTCAGGAAGGAAAGCTCCGAAGATTGGCGTGTCATCCAAGTCTTGAAGTCAAGATCGGCGCATCTATCCGCGGTTGGAGACCGGTCATGTGTAACCCTAGGTACCCCTGGTGTCTATATAAACAAGAGGGTTTCATTCGTAGAGGCAGGTCGACTCATCTAGGGTTTTAGCTCATACGATCTAGAGGTAGATCAACTTTGTAATTCTCATCCACATCAATATAATCAAGCATGATGTAGGGTTTTACCTCCTCAAGAGGGCCCAAACCTGGGCAAGCATTGTCCCCTTCATCCCATGTTACCCATCAATCCAAGGTCCACAACTCGGGACCGCCTAGCCAATATCCATCGGTTTTGACACCGACATTGGTGCTTTCATTGAGAGTTCCACCGTGAGATCGCTAGAAGGGTTGATGGTGCGCTTAGTCATCAGCGAAGAGATCTGTAACAAGGACGTCTTTGGAGATCTGCAACAAGGACGTCTTTGTCCCTGAACAAATCTTCACTTTTGGAAGCACCGTTTTGCATGCCGATCCGGTCAGCCACCTCGGCCAGGTCGAAAGCTTCACCCCCGGTTAGTAAGTCAGGTTCGGGAGCCTAGAGTTCACCACGACCCCTGTGGAGATCTTGTGTTAACAAAGCTCCTAGATCCCTTCGAAGAGCACACGAGCCCCGATGCTTTAACTTCAGAAGCCTTGGATCCCACTCCTGGGGCGGACTCTATCCCTTGTTCGGCCCTAAAGCCTGATTTGGTCGATATGCCTAGATCTATCCTGGCCGAACACATCCCGGGAGCGTCCCCGAACGACCCCTGGGCAATAGTGTCGCGGACCAACTCCGAAAACTCAAACAATATGGACTCTGTCGAGATCCCGTTGCTACATGAGTTACTCGTTCGGATCCAAACTATGGGCATGGTCGGTGACCAATCTTTGGTCTACAATCGAATCGGGCTTAGACCCGACGACAGGGAAATTCGCATCCCACCCATCATGCATTTGGTCGCCACCGTCGAGTGCCCGACTGTGGGTTCCGCACCTCAACTACCGGAGCTAAGGACGGTTTATGTCCCGGTCGCCGATCATCCGGACCCCTCCGATAGTCCGAAATCCGGAACTGATCCCAAGAATAATTCGGGGCCAGTCGCCGATCTGGCACACAACTCGTACTCAGTGCAACGGGGTCCCATCGAAACCATGAACCTCGAGCCTGCCACACTGATGACCCACAAGTATAGGGGATCTATCGTAGTTCTTTCGATAAGTAAGAGTGTCGAATCCAATGAGGAGCATAAGGAAATGATAAGCGGTTCTCAGTAAGGTATTCTCCGCAAGCACTGAAATTATTAGTAACAGATAGTTTTGTGATAAGATAATTCGTAACGGGTAACAAGTAACAAGTGTAGCAAAGGTGCAGCAAGGTAGCCCAATCCTTTTTGTAGCAAAGGACAGGCCTGGACAAACTCTTATATAAAGCAAAGTGCTCTCGAGGACACATGAGAATTTCCGTCAAGCTAGTTTTCATCATGCTCATTTGATTCACGTTCGTATAATTTGATATGTGGGTGGACCGGTGCTTGGGTGCCGCCCTTACTTGGACAAACCTCCCACTTATGATTAACCCCTCTCGCCAGCATCCGCAACTACGAAAGAAGAACTAAGATAAATCTAACCATAGCATGAAACATAATGCTTGCCAAGAGAGAAAGGCGAAATATAGGAAGTGGTGGATATCACCATGAATCTTGCATAAAGGTAAGTACTTAAAAAGTAAAAGTAACAGATAGGCCATTACAGAGGGAAGCAGAGGTTGTCATGTGCTTTTTGTTTTGGGATGCACAAACCCTTAATGCAAAGGAACGCCACATTGTATTGCCCTTTGTGATATCAACCTTTATTATGTAACCCGTCGCTTTTATTTCTTTACTATCACAAGTTCGTACAACGCTTATTTCGCCTACAATAAAAGATCACACATATTTAAGAGCAATTCTTATTGCTTTTTGCACCGATGACAACTTACTTGAAGGATCTTACTCAATCCATAGGTAGGTATGGTGGACTCTCATGGCAAAACTGAGTTGAGGGTGTTTGGATGCACAGGTAGTATCTCTACTTGGTGTGGAAGTTTTGGCTAGTATGAGGTGGAAGCAAGCACTACATGTTGGAGGATCTAAAACCATATAACTTCTATTCGGAAGTAAGCAAACATAACCCATTATGTTGTCTTCCTTGTCCAACATCAACTTCTTAGCATATAATATTTTAATGAGTGGTCACAATCACAAAAGATGTCCATGATGATATATTTATATGTGAATCTCTCTCTCTTTATCACTTCCTTTTTAATTGCACCAATGACCAATCACTATGTTTGTCAACTCCCAACAAATTTCAATCGACATACTTTTTATATGTGAAGTCATCACTCCCCATAAGATCATTATATATACTCTTTGCTTTTATTCTATTCTTCTTTTATTTGTTTCTCTCAAGATCATAGCAAGCTAGCAAAGCCCTCATATCAAAACTAGTTTTTATTATATAACTCTCGGACTTGCTTACATAAGGGGAGCAAAAGCGAAAACTCAAAGCTAGATCATACTAAAACTGTATTCTACTAGATCAAGATAAAGCCAAAAGGATCAAACTAAGAAAAACAAGAAAAGAAAAAGGTGTGATGGTGATACGATACCGGGGCACCTCCCCCAAACTTGGCAAAATCCAAGGGGAGTGCCCATACCCATGTGCTTAGATGTACTTCTTCGGAGGTGATGGTGGTGGAGTTGTTGATGAGGTTGGAGGCTTGTCCTCCGTCTTCCAAGGCATAGGCTCACCATCATAAAAGGAAGAACGAGTCTCCGGAATCCTCAAATCTGCAGCCAAACTCATTCTCTTAAATATGTATTCATACTCACAGTTTTGGTTTTGCAGATCATAGATCTAGGCTTGGAGATGCTCGATTTTCTCATAAAGCTTGAAGATGTGCTCCCCGGTGTCCTTGGTGTCCAGCTTGTGTTTATGGGTAAAATCTGAGATCGTCATATGATTGGCGTTGAGTCCATGTTTCACCATCCCTTGGCACTTGAAGACTTGTTGCTCCATTGCTTCGAGCCTTGTTTCCACGCTTCCGGTCTTCTTTGGCCCCTCAACATCGCGGATCTGCAGCACCCCCTCACGCATCTCAATGGTTTGAGGGTGTCGCAGCACCTCCGCAAGATAAGGGTTGATGACCTTCTCGAAGAACTTGTCCTTCAGAGCACTTGGGGATGCCATGACAATCTAAATCGGTAGCAGAAACAGCTCAAAACGAAAACGAGAGGTATTGTCGTGATACGAAAGTCCAAACCTTCGGGAGATTATATAATGAATTTTTACCGACCCAAAGGAGTGTCCAACAAGAAAACAGAGTACGGAGGGTGCACGGGGTGGTGGCAAGCCCCCTAGGCGTGGCCAGGGGGTGGCCGCGCCTGGCAGGCTTGTCACCTCCTCGTGCACTTCTCGGACTTCCGAAACTGAGTAAAAATGCTATTGGGAAAGTTTTGGAGTCGGTTTCCTTACCGTACCACATACCTATTCCTTTTCGGAGTCTGAAACATTCCGGTAGGTCTCCCTAGTGTACTCCTCCAGGGTTATGGTATTACTAATATTGGTTTCAACATTTATGGGAGTACCTGAGATATAATGTTTGATTCTTTGCCCGTTTATCACCTTTAGATTTGTGGCTTCGGCGTTGTTGATCTTGATGGCACCAGAACGATATACTTCCTCGACAATGTAAGGCCCTACCCATTTAGAGAGAAGTTTTTCTGCAAAAAATCTTAAACGAGAATTGTATAGCAAGACATGGTCACCTACATTGAATTCACGATTTTGTATCCTTTTATCATGCCATCTCTTGACTTTTTCTTTAAACAACTTGGCATTCTCATAGGCCTGGGTTCTCCATTCATCAAGTGAGCTAATGTCAAACAACCTCTTCTCACCAGCAAGTTTGAAATCATAGTTGAGCTCTTTGATTTCCCAATAAGCTTTATGCTCTAGTTCTAGAGGTAAGTGACATGCTTTACAATAAACCATTTTACATGGAGACATACCATATGATTTTCGTAAGCAGTTCTATAAGCCCATAATGCATCGTCAAGTTTCTTGGACCAATTCTTTCTAGATCTATTAACAGTATTTTGCAAGATCAATTTAATTTTTCTATTGCTTAATTCTACTTGACCACTAGACTGAGGATGATAAGGAGACGCAATTCTATGATTAACGTCATACTTAGCAAGCCATGTATGGAAAGAACCATGAATAAAGTCTGAACCACCATCAGTCATTTAATATCTAGGGACTCCAAATCTAGGGAAAATAACTTCTTTTAGCATTTTAATAGAGGTGTTGTGATCAGCACTACTAGTTGGAATAGCTTCTACCCACTTAGTAACATAATCAACGGCAACCAGAATATGAGTATACCCATTGGACGTTGGAAAAGGTCCCATATAATAAAAACCCCAAACATCAAATGGTTCAATAACAAGAGAGTAATTCATAGGCATTTCCTGACGTCTACTAATAATTCTTTGACATTCATCACAAGTCAAAACAAACTTACGAGCATCCTTGAAGAGAGTAGGCCAATAAAAACCAGATTGTAATACCTTGTGTGCAGTTCTATCTCCAGCATGGTGTCCTCCGTAGGCCTCGGAATGACACCTGTTAGGATCTGTTCCTGTTCATGCTCAGGTACACAACATCTAATAACACCATCTACTCCTTTATAAAGGTATGGGTCATCCCAAAAGTAATGTCTTAAATCATAAAAGAACTTTTTCTTTTTTTGGTATGTGAAACTGGGCGGTATAAATTTAGCAACAATGTAAATACTATAATCAGCATACCATGGAGCATCACGCGAAGCATTTATGACGGCTAATTGTTCATCAGGAAAACTATCATTAATAGGTAGTGGGTCATCAAGAACATTCTCTAACCTAGACAAGTTATCTACTACTGGGTTATCAACACCCTGTCTATCAAAAATATGCAAATCAAATTCTTGTAGCAGAAGAACCCATCTGATAAGTCTAGGTTTAGCATCTTTCTTTTCCATAAGATATTTAATGGCAGCATGATCAGTGTGAACAATTACTTTAGAATCAACAATATAAGGTCTGAACTTATCACCTGCGAACACAACTGCTAAAAATCCCTTTTCAGCGGTAGCATAGTTTCTTTGAGCGTTGTCTAGAGTTTTACTAGCATAATGGATAACATTTAATTTCTTATCAACTCTTTGTCCTAGAACAGTGCCAATGGCATAATCACTAGCATCATACATAATTTCAAAGTGTAGGTTCCAATCAGGTGGTTGAACAACAGGTGCAGAAATCAAGGCATTCTTAAGAATTTCGAATGCTTCTACACAATCATCATCAAAAATGAATGAGGCATCTTTTTGTAAGGGATTAGTGAGAGGCCTAGAAATCTTAGAGAAGTCTTTAATAAATCTCCTATAGAAACCAGCATGACCAAGGAAACTTCTTATACCTCTGATATCCGTGGGACACGGTATTTTTTCAATAGCATCAACTTTAGCTTTGTCAACTTCAATACCTCTTTCGGAGATTTTGTGTCCCAAGACAATAACTTCATTCACCATAAAGTGGCACTTCTCCCAATTCAATACAAGATTAGTTTCTTCACATCTCTGCAAAACTCGATCAAGGTTGCTCAAACAATCATCAAAAGAAGTTTCGTAAATGGAAAAATCATCCATGGAAACCTCAACAATCCTTTCACAGAAATCAAAGAATATAGGAGTCATACATCTTTGAAAGGTAGCAGGTGCATTGTATAAACCAAAAGGCATACGTTTATAAGCAAAAGTACCAAAAGAGCAAGTGAAAGTGGTCTTCTCTTGGTCCTCTTTTGACACAGGTATTTGAGAGAAGCCAGAATAACCGTCTAAAAAGCAAAAATGTCTGTGTTTGGATAGTCTTTATAGCATTTGATCAATAAAAAGTAGAGGGTAATGATCTTCCTTAGTAGCTTTATTTAATTTCCTAAAATAAATTACCATTCTATACTGTGTAACTATTCTTTGCGAGATCAATTCATTTTTATCATTAGGAACTACAGTAATACCTCCTTTCTTAGGGACACAATGAACGGGACTAACCCATCTACTATTAGCAATAGGATAAATGATACCCGCCTCCAGAAGCTTTAATATTTCATTTCTTACCACTTCTTTCATTTTAGGATTTAACTGTCGTTGGTGATCAACAACTGGTTTAGCATCGGGCTCCACATTAATTTTATGCTGACATAGAGTGGGACTAATGCCCTTAAGATCATCAAGAGTATATCCAATAGCAACATGGTGCTTCCTCAGAGTTTTCAATAATCTCTGTTCTTCATACTCTGAAAGGTTAGCACTAATAATAACGGGATATATATTCTTTTATCAAGATAAGCATATTTCAGAGTATTCGGTAATTATTTAAGCTCAAACATGGGATCACCCTTGGGTGGAGGAGGATCCCCAAGTATTTCAACATGCAAGTTGTGTTTAAAAATAGGATCCTGATCAAAGAAAATCTTATCTTTTTCATTCCTTTCATTCATATGCATATCATTTTCATGGTCTAGCAGATATTGTTCTAAGGGACCAGTAGGAGGTACAACAATAGAAGCAAGACCAATAATTTCATCCTTAATAGGCAATTCCTTATCATGGGGTTGTCTACGAAATTTAGAGAAATTGAACTCATGAGACATGTCCCCAAAACTTACACTAACGGTTTCCTTCTCACAATCTATCCTGGCATTAACGGTGTTCAAGAAAGGTCGACCAAATATAATGGGACAAAAATCATCTTGTGGGGAGCCAAGGACAAGAAAATTAGTAGGATATTTTATTTTCCCACACAAGACTTCAACATCTCTAATAATCCCAACTGGTGCTATAATGTCTCTATTAGCAAGCTTAATTGTAACATCAATTTCCTCTAACTCAACCGGTGCAGTATCATTCATAATTTCTTTATATAAGGTAAAGGGAATTGCACTCACACTAGCACCCATATCACATAAGCCATGATAACAATGATCTCCTATTTTAACAGAAACAATAGGCGTGCCAACAATGGGTCTATGTTTATCCATAGCATCAGGTTTAGCAATTCTAGCAGCTTCATCACAAAATTGAATAACATGCCCATGAATATTATCAACCAAGAGATCTTTAACCATAGAAATACTAGGCTCAACTTTAATTTGCTCAGGGGGTGTAGGTGTTCTAGCACAGCTCTTACAAACCACAGTTGAAGCTTTAGCATGTTCCTTTATTCTAACAGGAAAAGGTGGTTTCTCAATATGAGCAACAGGAATAACATGATCAACATTATAGGTAATAGTTTCCTCTTCAACTTTAACAAGTTCACCTACTTTCACTTCAATGGGAGGATGATATTTAAACCACTTCTCCATGGGGAGATCAACATGAGCAGCAAAAGATTCACAGAAAGAAGCTACTATCTCAGAGTCAAAGCCGCATTTAGTGCTAAATTCACGAAAAGCATCGGTGTCTACGAAGGATTTAACACAATCAAACTTAAGGTTCATACCAGACTCCTTACCTTCGCCGAGTTCCCAATCTTTAGAGTTGCGTTTAATTATTTCTAATAAATCCCATTTGAAGTCAATATCCTTCTTCATATAGGAACCGACACAAGAAGTATCGAGCATGGAATTATCATTACGAGAAAGCCAAGCATAAAAATTCCGAATAATAATTTCTCTTGAGAGATCATGATTGGGGCATGAATATAACATTGACTTAAGCCTCCCCCAAGCTTGAACGATTCTTTATCCTTCACGAGGCCAAGAATTATAGATATAATTCCTATCATGATGAACTAGATGCATAGGATAGAACATCTGATGAAATTCCATCTTTAATCGGTTGTAGCTCCATGATCCAATATCATCACATAGACTATACCATGTCAATGCCTTCTCCTTCAAAGATAAAGGAAAGACCTTCTTCTTGACGTGATCCTCGGGCAGACCTGCAAGCTTAAATAATCCACCAACTTCATCCACATAGATTAGATGCAAATCAGGATGTAGTGTTCCATCTCCTGCATAAGGATTAGCCAGCAGTTTCTCTATCATACCCGATGGAATTTCATAATAAATATTTTCAGTAGGTTCAGTAGGTTGCGGGACAACTCTTTGCGCTTCCGGTCGAGGTTAATATACCCCGAACAAGCCCCTCAAAGGATTACTTTCCATAGTAACAAGTGACAGTAAATTTCAGCACACTATATAAATTTTTCCTTACCAGATTCCACTTACAAAAGGCGCTTCACTCCCCGGCAATGATGCGATAAAAGAGTACTGATGACCCACAAGTATAGGGGATCTATATTATCCTTTCGATAAGTAAGAGTGTCAAACCCAACGAGGAGCAGAAGGAAATGACAAGCGGTTCTCTGTAAGGTATTTTCTGCAAGCACTGAAATTATCAGTAACAGATAGTTTTGTGATAAGATAATTCGTAATGGGTAACATGTAACAAGTGTAGCAAAGGTGTAGAAAGGTAGCCCAATCCTTTTTGTAGCAAAGGACAGGCCTGGACAAACTCTTATATAAAGCAAAGTGCTCCCGAGGACACATGGGGATTTTCATCAAGCTAGTTTTCATCATGCTCATTTGATTCACGTTCGTTAGTTTGATAATTTGATATGTGGGTGGACCGGTGCTTGGGTGCTGCCCTTACTTTGACAAACATCCCACTTATGATTACCCCTCTCGCAATCATATGTAACTACAAAAGAAGAATTAATATAAATCTAACCATAGCATGAAACATATGGATCCAAATCAGCCCCTTACAAAGCAACGCATAAACTAGGGTTTAAGCTTCTGTCACTCTAGCAACACATCATCTACTTATTACTTTCCAATGCTTCCCATAATTGTGAAGTGTTATGTAGTCGACGTTCAAATAACACCAATAGAGGAGAGGCAACATACATCTCATCAAAATATCGAACAAATACCAAATTCACATGATTACTTATAACAAGACTTATCCCATGTCCTCAGGAACAAACATAACTAATCACAAAGCATGTTCATGTTCATGATCAAAGGATTATTAATTATCATAAAGGATCTGAACGTATGATCTTCCACCAAGTAAACCAACTAGCATCAACTACAAGGAGTAATCAACACTACTAGCAACCCATAGGTACCAATCTGAGGTTTGAGACAAAGATTGGATACAAGAGATGAACTAGGGTTTGGAGAGGAGATGGTGCTGGTGAAGATGTTTTGGAGATTGACTCCCTCTCGATGAGAGGATCGTTGGTGATGACGATGGCTTTGATTTCCTCTGCCGGGAGGGAAGTTTCCCCGGTAGAACAGCCCTGCCGGAGCTCTAGATTGGTTCTGTCCAAGTTCCGCCTCGAGACGGCGGTGCTTCGTCCCGAAGGCCTCCTTATGATTTTTTCCAGGTCAAAACCCTCCATATAGCAGAAGATGGGCATCAGGGACCTGCCAGGTGGGTCATAAGCCCCCTAGGGGGTGGTGCCCGCGCCTGGCAGGCTTGCCACCTCTTGGTGGACCCCCTCTGGTATTTGTTTCGGCCAATATTTTTATATATTCCAAAACAATTCTCCATAAATTTTCAGTACTTTTGGAGTTGTGCAGAATAGGTATCTCAGATTTGCTCCTTTTCCAGTCCAGAATTCCAGTTGCCGGCATTCTCCCTCTTCATGTAAACCTTGTAAAATAAGAGAGAAGGCATAAGTATTGTACCATAATGTGTAATAATAGACCATAATGCAATAAATATCAATATAAAAGCATGATGCAAAATGGACGTGTCATGCGCCAAGGCCCACTAGAGCATGGGACGCGGTCGTCGAGATCTCAGACTCACACCCTATGGGAGTACGAAATTTTATCCCACCCACCACCCAACTAGAGCATTCTTTGAGAAATGCAGAAGAGTTCGGTTCATTGGGCCCACAAGAGGTTAAACAATGGCCAGCGGAAACAATCCATCACTTCTGGGCCAGATTCCTCTTCAACAAAGACATGATAGAGGGCCACAGCGAACATGAGACGATCAACGCTTTCCGACATAACTGCCATGATGAAGGAATCCTCAACGCCCTCGCCCGTCGCCAAATTGAAACCTTCATTGAGCTGTCAAAGCTGGTGTGCAAATATTGCACCATGGAAAGCACCTGGCAAGTACAAGAAATGTGCATGGAACCAGTCCTTGCTGAACAACATAGAGGAATTCGAAGAGGGCGCATACTCCCGCGATGGCCGGTCACTCCCGAGCCCTCCAAGAAAAGGAATAAAACTCTGACTGGCGCTAGAACGGTCCTTGATGGACTACTAGACAAGCCATGCCCCATATGTAGGAGATATGCCCTACAGGCAATAATAAATGTTATTGATTATCTCCCTGTTCCATGCTATAACTGCTATGGTTCTCGAGTCTACAATAACCACGAGGCTTGAAGGAAGACTCATATGCACGTGTGGAATAATAAACGGTAAATTGTATTCCTAGTCTGGCCTCTAAGACTGGCTCAAGTATTGCATGATGATCCTGTTTTCCTGATCATGGGCATGGCTAAGCCGGCAATTTTGAGGGCACGGTGTTAGAAGAACATTTGTGTTGAATCGACCCAAATTGATGTTATGCTATGAGATACATTTGTCATAAGTTAATGGTTAATAACACAGAGAAGTTAATGTTTGCATAATTCCTTAGACCATGAGAGTATTGAGTTTCTTCATGCTTGCTTCATGAACTTTGGGGTTTGTTAAACGTCATCCGTAAATGGGTGGCTATTACGGCGGCTTACGGGTTCAGGGAAAAGTATGTCAAGTAACTTGATAGCTCAAGATTGGATTTGCTCCTCCGACGGTGGAGAGATATCTCTGGCCCTCTCAGTGTTACGGCATCCATCATCGTCTGGCCAGACACTTTGTGATTTGATCACGGGGATGCCGGAACACGGGAACGAGAAAAGAGAACAATACCGGTAACGAGGTAACTGGCATAGTGGACAAGTTGTTGATCCACGGGGATGCCAACATGTCTCACCTTGGGTATTTGTAACATATCGCGAAGCAACAGGAATAGCACACGACAACTGGAGGTTCACTCGAATATTCATTCATGTGGGTATAGGGGTCAATATGGGTGTCCACGGCTCCGATGTTGATCATTGATCGGAAGGGGTTCCGGGTCATGTCTATGCTTCACCGAACCTATAGGGGCACACGCTTAAGGGTCATCTATCTGCTGAATACTAGACAAGGAGTCTGAGAGAAAGTCACCGAAAAAGTTTTGGACACCGAAAAAGTTTCGGAAAGCGGAAAAGTTCCGCAGAGAGAACACCAGAACAGTTTCGGTAAAACTGAAAAGTTGTTTCAGGGGATACCATTAAGTCAAATTGGTTTTGGCACATGCCTGATAATTCTTGGAGGGTGCCAGAATCATTATGGAAACTTCTGGGAATTTTCCGGAAGAAAAACGGGAAATGTTCCGGAGCTGCCGGAACCGCTTCAGATGCTTTTCACAGATGAAAATCACTAATCCAGAATTGTTCCGGATTGCATTGAAAATTATTTTAGTGGGTGCTGGAAATGTTCTAAGCCCACATAAATATTTTCAGTTCGAACGGACGCTGAAAAATGTTGTCGTGAATAGTGAAAGTGCTTTTTGGGAGAAAATATCTCGTGAATAGTGGAAACACTATTATGAATAGTGGGAAACACTATTGGGAGAAAATATCTCATGACTAGTGAAAACACTATTACGAAATAGTGGAAAACACTATTGTGAATAGTGGGAAACACTATTTATGAATAGTGGAATCACTATTATGAATAGTGAAAAATATCTGAGGGCATTTTGGTATTTTTACCATAGTCTCTCACCCTATAAATAGGGGTGAGGAGGCAGCCCAAAGACTCATCCCTTCTCACATACAAGTGCCATGCATGATCTGGCTTCTTCTCTCCCTCCCAGCAAAATAGTTTCGTAGAGCCGAAAGGCTGTCTGGGTTCTGGCAGGAACTAGTTCTGGACGGCGAAGCCCTGCTGGATAGATGACACCGTATGTGTGCAACTCTGTAGAGAGATCATAGTTTCAGTCTTAGTTCGAGAGTGTCTCCTGAAGGGCTGTCCATGTGACCGTCCGAGTTTCGAAGGTCCTCCCAAAGGGCTGTCCGAGTGACAGTCCAAGTTTTGGAGGTCCTCCCGAAGGGCTGTCCGCGACACCATCCGGGGGACTGTGTGACCGCCTCCCGAAGGGCTGTCCGAGGGGCTGATGAGGGTATACATCCTCGTGGTTGGGAGGTTGTAAATCCTAGTTGCAGGGATCTTCACCGCCGATCGTCATCGACTCTACTTCCGCTGCGCTATGAGTCGGTAACGAAAAAGATCAAACCTTGTATGCAGTCTCCATAGTGGTCTTGGGCTGGTGCGTAGGTCAGATTTTTTTTGTTTTCTGCTGCGTTACCCCAACACCATACACTCAGTCTTGCTAAACACGAGCCCAACCAACAGCCTTCGAGCATGTCGGGTCATCAGGCAATTCGTGAAGAGCGAAGAAAGCATACTCAGGGCCTCACCCCCAGAAATGTTCAGTAACGCCACCCGAATAAAATGCAGAGATCCTAATGATCTATGAAACATTTTCCTCAAAAAAAAGACAAAGAAAAAGAGCTCTTCGAGAACTCCACCAAATTCACCATGTGGCGGCAACAAACTCATGGACGGACACGCCAATTACTTTCGGCGAGGCTGACCAACCAATATCCCGCGCAGACCGAACACCTACCGCCATAGTCCTAAACCCCATAGTCGATGGTTTCGGGTTGAACAAGGTGCTAACAGACGGTGGCAGCGGTCGAAACCTCATTTACGAGCATACACTTGACGAAATGCAGTTCGATAGATCTCGCATTGAACAAAGCAATACTACCTTTCGAGGAATCGTCCTTGGGAAAGAAGCACGTTGTACCGGACGGGTAACACTCGATGTAGTATTCGGCACACTCGAGAACTATAGATCCGAAGAACTTCTTTTCCATATCGTGCCCTTTCACAATGGCTATCACGCTCTATTAGGACGTGACGCCTTCACAAGATTTCAGGCCATACCACATTACGGGTATATGAAGCTCAAAATGCCAGGGCCCAACGGTGTGATCACAATTATAAGTGACCCCAACAGAGCACTCCGAGATGAAAATAAAATAGAATCTCTAGCCCTCGAGGTACTAGCTAAAACTCTTGTTGCGGAAGAACTCACTACGCTCTGCTCTATAGTAGACAAGGACAATGTGGTCCTCGTCAAGCAGCCGAAGTCCACATCCTTTAGACCTGCAGACGAGATCATTAAATTTCATGTTCATCCAACGGACCCCAACGAACGGCGTCCATCTGAGCCCAGCTGGACCCCACGGTTGATGAAGCACTACACACATTTATGTGCGAGAAATGGGACATATTCGCTTAGCACCCCTCAGATATGTCGGGAATCCCACGGAGGCTGGCGGAACATAGCCTGAATATAATAATATGCTTCAAGCCCGTTAAATAGGCTTTGCACCAATTTTCCGAACCAAAGTGTCAAGCTATGGGTGAGGAACTTGCTAAATTACTTGTGGATGGATTCATTAGAGAAATCAAACATCCTGAGTGGTTGGCAAATCTGGTCATGGTGCCAAAGAAGGAAAAATCTTGGCAGTTGTGCGTCAATTTCAAAGACCTCAATAAACCCTGCCCCAAGGTTCCTTTTCCCTTACCCCGCATAGACCAGATCATCGACGCAACTGCCGGACATGACTCACTGTGCTTCCTCGACACTTACTCTAGGTACCATCAGATTAAAATGTTGGAATCTGATCAGGCTGCAACCGCCTTCATCACCCCCTATGGGCCATTCTGCTTTTAACAAAATGCCCTTCGGGTTAAAGAATGCAAGCGCCACATATGAACTCATGATTCAGACATGTTTGGCGAAGCATATTGGCAAAACAGTCGAGGCGTACGTGAATGACGTGGTCATCAAGACCAAACATGTCGGTCGACTGGTAGATGACCTCACACAAACCTTCGCTAGTCTACGGGAATACGACATACGACTTAATTCAGACAAGCGTGTCTTCGGAGTTCCCACCGTCAAACTTCTCGGATTCATTGTCTCACAAAGAGGAATAGAGGCTAATCCCGCTAAGATCCGCGCCTTATCCCAACTCGCGGTCCCTACGGAGCTAAAGCAAGTCCAAAGGCTAGCGGGCTGTGTGGCGGCCTTGAGCCGCTTTATCTCCCGCCTCGGTGAAAAAGCTCTACCACTCTACAGGCTGATCAAACGGACCAAAAACTTCAAATAGACCAACAAAGCAACGATGGATCTAGAGGAAATCAAAGCGCTGCTAGCGAGCAACCCCACATTAGCAGCACCTTGCGTTGGGGAACCAATGTTATTATACATCTCGGCCACCAATCAAGCGGTCAGCATGGTCCTCGTCGTAGGACGGGAAGTCGAGGGTCACAAACTCTAGGTACAAAAGCCGGTCTACTATGTATCTGAGGTGCTCAATCCATGCAAATGCAAATACCCACACTACCAGAAGATAGCCTATGCAGTGTTATGGTGTCATGCAAGCTCGGACATTGTTTTCAAGAGTGTGCGGTCACAGTAACATCTGAGGTACCCTTGAATGACATAATCAACAACAGGGACGCCACCCGCCGTATAGCAAAATGGGCCATTGAACTCCTTCCATTCGAGATCACCTACAAGCCATGACGAGCTATCAAATCTCAGGTGCTGGCTGACTTCTTCGCTGAATGGACAGAGGTTGAGCTCCTCAAAGAGTATAGCACATTTGCTCCTTGGATGATGTTCTTCGATGGGTCCAAAACTCTTGCCGGACTGGGGTCTGGAGTTATCCTCACATCCCCCACCGAGGACAACATCTGATACGTACTTCAAATCATGTACGTTAACTCAAATAATGAAACCAAATATGAGGCACTATTGCACGGACTTCGAATGGTAGGATCAATGTGTTGGTGAACGTTGCATGGGAAACAAAATTTTTCCTACGCACACGCAAGATCTATCCATGGTGATGAGCATCTACGAGAGGGAGAGTGGATCTACATACCCTTGTAGATCGCTAAGCGGGAAGCGTTAAGAAACGCGGTTGATGTAGTCGAACGTCTTCGCGATCCAAATCGCCGAGCATCCCGCGATCCAATCACGATCTGTCCCGATCTAGTGCCGAACGGACGGCACCTCTGCGTTCGGCACACATACAAGTCGATGAAGATCTCTGCCTTCTTGATCTAGTAAGAGGGAGCAGATAGGTAGATGAGTTCTCCGGAAGCGCGACAGCGTTGTGGCGATGGTGGTGGAGCTATTAATCCAGCAAGGCTTTGGCTAAGCACCGCTCAAACCGATCTAGACGAGAAACTACGATCTAGAGGAGAGGGTAGCATGTGGCTGTTTTTCTGTGTCAAAACCCCTCAAAACCTCTAGTATATATAGGAGGAGGGGAGGGAGGAGGCTTGGCCCCCAAGGAGCCAACCCTAGTTCGGCTGAAGTGGTGGGAGGAGTCCTCCTCCTCCAATCCTAGTAGGACAAGGACTCCTCTTTTCCCACTTGGGCCTCCTTCCACACTTGGGATTCTTCACCCCAACTGCATGGGCTTCTAGTGGAACTTCGGCCAGCCCACTAGGGGCTGGTTTACCTCCTCCCACAGCCCATGTGGCCTCTTGGGTCGAGACACCCCTCCCAATGGTCCCCCGGTACCCTCTGGCACTCCCGGTACACTACCGATGAGCCCAAAACTTTTCCAGCGACCAAAACAGGACTTCCTATATATCAATATTTACCTCTGGACCATTCCAGAGCTCCTCATGACGTCTGGGATCTCATTAGGGACTCCGAACAACCTTCGCTCACCACCATAGATAACTCTATACTATCGAAACGTCATAGAACCTTAAGTGTGCAGACCCTACGGGTTCGAGAACTATGTAGACATGACTGAGACACCTCTATTGTCAATAACCAATAGCAGGAACTGGATGCCCATATTGGTTCCTACATATTCTACGAAGATCTTTATCGGTTGAACCTCTATGTCAAGGGTTCAGTTAATCCCGTATGCTTTTCCCTTTGTTCTTCGGTATGTTACTTGCCTGAGATTCGATCATTGGTATCTCCATACCTAATTCAATATTGTTACCGGCAAGTCTCTTTACTCGTTACATAATACAAGATACCGTGGCTAACACTTTAGTCACCTTGCTTGCAAGTCTTGTTGTGATGTTGTATTGCCGAGTGGGCCCTCAGATAGCTCTCCGTCACACGGAGTAACAAATCCCAGTCTTGATCCATACCAACTCAAGAAACACTCTCGGAGATACCTGTAGAGCACCTTTATAGTCAACCAATAATGTTGCAATGTTTGATGCACACAAGGCACTCCTCCAATTTTAGTGAGTTGTATGATTTCATGGTCATAGGAACATATACTTGACATGGAGAAAACTATAGCAATAAACTGACACGATCATATGCTACGTTTATAGTTTGGGTCTTGTCCATCACATCATTCTCCCAATGATGTGATCCCATTATCAAATGACATATCATGTCAATGTCTAGGAAACCTTGACCATCTTTGATCAATGAGCTAGTCTACTAGAGGCATACTAGGGATATAGTATTCTCTATGTATCCATACATGCAATGTGTTTCCAATCAATACAATTATAGCATGGATAATAAATGATTATCATGAACAAGGAAATATAATAATAACCATTTTATTATTGCCTCTAGGGCATATTTCCAACACCTCCCACTTGCACTAGAGTCAATAATCTAGCTCACACTACTAGGAAAAGGCCTGCTAGTGGCTCACCTGTTTTGGCTACTAATGGCGCACTACAGGCGCGCCACTAGCATCACGCCATCAGAATTTTTTACTAATGGCGCACCACAGGTGCGCCATTAGTATCTGGTATAATAATGGCGCACCATGCAATGCGCCATTAGTATAGCTCACGGTGTGCCATTAGTATGCCTCCCAGGGGCCATATTTACCCATGTGCTCTGGCTTACTAATGGCGCACTAATGGAGGATGCGCCACTAGTGTGCTTTTTGCAGTGCGCCACTAATGTGCTGAGTGGTGCGCCACTAGTATGAATATTAGGTATTATTGTTTTTCTTTTCTGATATTTGCACAGGTTACAAAACATATTACTCCACAGAATATAGAGAACACAACATATAAACATCAGATTTATCGAATACAATAGAAGATTAGTCTCCGAATACAATTCATCATATTAGTCTCCGAATTTAAAATACCGAACAACATTAGAACATTACAAGTCTCGACACCGCGAGTAGCGAGTTTGTCTTCACATTACAAGTCGATATCGATCATATAAACTACCATCACATAGAAGAGAGTTGCGGTCATCACGATGAGCATCATCGCGATGAAACTGGTCTTCATCCGGTTCCTCCAACGCTCCCTCCTCTCTCCCGCTAGATAGAAACAACCGACTTCCGAGAGATGACGTCTATTTCCTCGGCTACAGAAGGCTACTAGAGTTGCTTCTTTCCCGGCTCTGGCGCCTTTCCCGGCGGTGGGCACTCTTTCCAATTTTTCAACAACTTGTCTATTTCCTCGCCGCTCCTCGTACGCGGGCGTCTTCGGGGTTCGGTTTCACCATCGAACAGATCCTTGCGTTTTCTCAATGAGTCATCGTCGCGAAGCCACCTTCGATGTCCCATGAACACGGTTTTCGAAGACCCGGGATCTCTATCTAGCAGCTCTTGAATATGAGGGTCCTGCACCCAGCCCATTGATGGTCCATCGTCGTCTGCTCCGGCATCTTCATCTTCATGATGATGCCCTTCGTCTGCTCTGGCATCTTCCTCATCATCATGTCCGACATCTTCTACATGATGACCGTGTACTGCATCTACTTCGTGATCATGTCCTGGAGATTCTTCGTCTTCTCGCCCGCCCTCGCCGCGGTTGTCTTGCTCATGCCCTTCCTCATTTCTTGCCCGACCCCCATGGACGACTTCATAATCATCTTCATCACCTTGCCACCGATAGCCATCCATGAAACCACGCAAGAGTAGGTGGTCTCGCACCTGTACGGAATCTGGGTCCATAAGGCTCCTCAGCTTGCATCTTCAACACGGACATCTTATCTCCGTCTCGTTATTTTGAAGCATCTCGGCCTTCGCGAAGCTCAAAAACCTATTCACGATGCCTTCGGTCATCTTGCGGACCATGGTCGCATGCGGGGTAGAGCAAAACGATATTTTAGAAACAAGAAAAAATTTGGCATGACTTTGCCTAAAAATAGGACCAAAAAGAATGCATAGTGCCAAATTCTCGCCGAAATGGAAATGAATCAACATTCCGGCAAAATATTGGCAACTATTGCATTTCAAAAACCGGTACCTGCAAACACAAACATATATGCAACACCAGAAACATATGCAACACCACAAACATACATAGATCTAGCTAGGCCATAAAAAGTGGATGTGCACGTTGTTGGAGGGAAAAAAAGTAGATCTACAACATAAAAGCTTTCCTATTCTTACCTATCAAAAAAGGTAATTTAACCACTTAATTTGGGTGAATCTATGATGCAAATGAGGTGAGGAGGAGGAGGCACCCGAGACAAGCTTGGAGGAGGAGGTGGAGAGAATGAAAGTGGGGAAAGTGAGTGTGGTAGGTGGCTGTCCAAAACATCTAGCTGGTCCTAGGTTACTAATGGCACACCACCTACAAATGTGCCATTAGTAACCCTGGTTACTAATGGCGCACCATCTGGAGGTGCGCCTTTAGTAGTTTTGCAACAAAAAAATATAGTAGTGGCGCACTGGGTTAGTGGTGCGCCATTACTAGTTAAACTACTAATGGCACACTCTGCCCTAGTGCGCCATTAGTACTTTTGGAAAAATAACAAAAAAAAAGTTTGTTAGTAGTGGCGCACCGAGTGTGTGGTGCGCCATTAGTGCCCATCACACTAATGGCGCACCAGAACATGGTGCGCCACTGCTAGATAGTAGTGGCGCACCACATGACTGGGGCGCCATTAGTGTCTATATTATCTATAGCCGTTTTCCTAGTAGCACATCACTATGTGATTTACATTGTAATGAATCAAACACCCATACCATTCTGGGATTGATCATGTTTAGCCCTTGGAAGAGGTTTAGTCAACGGGTCTGCAATATTCAGATTCGTGTGCACTTTGCAAATACTTATGTCCTCCTCCTTGATGTACTCGCAGATGGAATTGAAGCATCACTTTATGTGTCTGGTCCTCTTGTGAAACCTTGGTTCCTTGTCCAGGGCAATGAAACTAGTGTTATCACATAACACATCTACTGGATTCAGTGCACTGGGCACTACTCCAAGATCTGTCATGAACTCCTTCATCCAGACACCTTCCTTCGCCACCTCCAAGGCTGCGATGTACTCCGCTTCGCATGTAGAATCAGTGATACGTCTCCAACGTATCTATAATTTTTGCTTGTTTCATGCTGCTATACTATCATTCTTGGGTGTTTTACAATCATTTTACAACAACTTTATATTATTTTCGAGACTAACCTATTAACCTAGAGAACAGTGCCAGTTCCTGTTTTCTTCGTGTTTTTGGGTTTTACAAAAAAGGAATATCAAACGGAGTCCAAACGAAATAAAAATTTACGATGATTTTTTTGGACCAGAAGAGACCCACGGAGCATCGGAGTTGGGCCAGAAGACCCACGAGGCAGTCACAAGCCTCAGGGGCGCGACCCCCCTGGGCTTGCCCTGCAGGCTTGTGACTCCCTCGTGGACCATCCTGACTTATTTCCACCGCCATAATTTCCTATAAATACAAAAAACCCCAACACAGAACCTAGATCGGGAGTTCCACCGCCGCAAACCTCCAGAGCCAGGAAAAACCAATCGGGAGCCCGTTTCGGCACCCTGCCGGAGGGGGAAACCATCACCGGAGGCCATCTTCATCATCCCGATGCTCTCCATGATGAGGAGGGAGTAGTTCACCCTTGGGGCTGAGGGTATGTACCAGTAGCTATGTGTTTGATCTCTCCCTCTCTCTCTCGTGTTCTTGAGATGGCACGATCTTGATGTACCGCGAGCTTTGTTTATATAGATTGAATCATATGGAGTTTTCCCCTCTCTATCTTGTTGTGATGAATTGAGTTTTCCCTTTGAAGTTTTCTTATCGGATTGAGTCTTTAAGGATTTGAGAACACTTGATGTATGTCTTGCGATGGGATATCCGTGGTGACAATGGGATGTTCTATTGATCCACTTGATGTATGTTTTGGTGATCAACTTTTGGGTTCCGTGACCTCAGGAATCTATGCATAAGGGTTGGCACACGTTTTCGTCTTGACTTTCCGGTAGAAACTTTGGGGCACCCCTTGAAGTTCTTTGTGTTGGATTGAACATGATGAATCATAAATTATGTGATGCATATCGTATAATCAAGCCCATGGGTACTTGTGGTGACATTGGAGTATCTAGGTGACATTAGGGTTTTGGTTGATGTGTATCTTCAGGTGTTATTTTAGTACGAACTCTAGGGCTGTTTGTGACACTTATATGGCTCATAAGATTGATTAGAAAAGATAATTTTGAGGTGGTTTCGTACCCTACAATAATTTCTTTGTTAGTTCTCCACTAATTGTGACTTTAGAGTGAACTCTTTGTTGCGCGAGAGGAATTTACATATGATTCAACTATGTCAATATTGTTGAGAGAAATTGCGCTAGTGAAAGTATGGACCCTAGGCCTTGTTTCCAATTATTTATACAACGTTTTGCTTGCCGTTTACTATTTTTTACCTTGCTGTTTTTATATTTTCAGATTACAAAATCCTATATCTACCATCCATATTACACTTGTATCACCATCTCTTCACCAAACTAGTGCACCTATACAATTTACCATTGTATTGGGTGTGTTGGGGACACAAGAGATTTCTTGTATTTGATTGCAGGGTTGTTTGAGAGAGACCATCTTCATCCTACACCTCCCACAGATTTATAAACCTTAGGTCATCCACTTGAGGGAGAATTGCCACTGTCCTACAAAACTCCGCGCTTGGAGGCCCAAGAAGAGTCTACAAGAAGAAGGTTGTGTAGTAGACATCAAGCTCTGTTCTGGCGCTGTTGCTAGGGAGGTGAGTGCTTGAAGGTATATCTTTAGATCTTGCAATTAAATCTTTTAGTTTCTTGTTTTTCACTAGTTTTATAAAAGAAAACTACAAAAAAATCGAATCAAGGTTGGCTCATATGCTTCATCTTTTTAATGTCTTTCGTGAAAATGATGGAAAGGAAAATTGTGCTCAAGTGTTAGAAGAAGAAGTTATTAAAATGTTTGGCACTAAATATTTGAGTGATGAGCATGATAGTGATATCGTTAGTATGATTTCTCTGAATATTCATGATGCTAATGATATGCAAGGCCACAAGCTTGGGGATGCTATGTTTGATGACGATGATATTTTTAGCCCCCCAAGTTTTGATGAGCAAAACTATTATGATTATGACATGCCTCCTATCTATGATGATTATTGTGATGACACATATGCTATAATGAGTAATGGTAACCATGAAAATTTTCATCATGCTTTTAATATTCAAAGTGGTTATGTCAATCAAGTATGTCATGATAGTTATTTTGTTCAGTTTGCTCCCACTATTTTGAATGAGAAGAAAACTGCTTATGTGGAGAGTGACAAATTTTCTATGCTTGTGCATCATCAAAATAAAGATTTATGTGCTAGTTATATTGTGGAGTTCCTTCATCATTCTACTGAAAATTATTATGAGGGAGGAACATATGCTTATATGAATTGCAATAATATCAAGTTTCCTCTCTATGTGTTCAAATTCTTGAAGATATGCTTGTTTTCCCTTCCTATGCTAGATGATTCTTGCTCCAATAAATTGTTTGCTCACAAAATCCCTATGCATAGGAAGTGGGTTAGACTTAAATGTGCTTGTCATGAGATTCATGATGCTCTTTTGCATGTTTTAATTATTATTCCTATTCCTATGTGAGCATCATTGAAATCATCATGCCTAGCTAAAAGGCATTAACAAAAAGCGCTTGTTGGGAGAGAACCCAACACTCTTACTGTCTGTTTTTGTGAGTTCGCATGATTAATATAATGTATTAGTCATGTTTTGTGTCTTTTATTTCAATAAAGTGCCAAGTAAATCCTTTGGGATAGTGTGGATAGTTGCTTGTTTGATTCTGTGCAAAAACAGAAAGTTTTGCATCCAGTATATGAATTATCTGATTTACTGGAGCATCAAAAAATTCTGAAATTTTTACACAAAGTTTATATTCAAATTTATCAAGTTTACTAATTTTTTAGATTTTTTAGAGTCAGGGAAGTATGGTGATCATTCAGACCTTTACAGACTGTTCTGTTTTTGACAGATTCTGTTTTGCATGCATAGTTTGCTTGTTTCAAGTATTCCTATAGCTTATATTGAGTAATATAAATTGTGGGAATTATTTAATACAGTAGGTATCATGTGGGAACAATTATGAATCTTGTCTTGACAGTACCTAAGTGAATGATCTATATTTAGTACACTAACCCATCTCAAGAAGTTCCGTTAAGTTGTGTGTGATTGAAGTTTTCAAGTTTTGGGTGAGACACCGATATGAGGAGAATAAGGAATGACAAGAAAATAAGCTTGGTGATTCCCAAGGCACCCCCAAGGTAATATCCAAGGAAGACTCAAGCGCCTAAGCTTGGGGATGCCCCGGAAGGCATCCCCTCTTTCGCCTTCAATATTATCGGTATATCTCACTTGGAGCTATATTTTTATTCGTCACATAATATGAGTTTTGCTTGGAGATTCATTGATTTATGTTAGGTGTTATTTATAATCTAGTTTTTCAATAAAAATTTCCAAGAATTGCCTTTAGGATGCTTGCACTGCATGTTTTGATGAGTGCTGTGTAAAATCAGAAACTTTGTCTGTGGTGTTTGAATTTTCATATTTTACTGGAACATGGAAAATTTCTGAAATTTTTACACAGTATGTTCATATGAATTTTATATCATTTCCTATATTTTCATATTTTTTTGAGTTATAGAAGTACACTGTTTTCATAAATTGCTACAGACTGTTCTGTTTGGGCAGATTGCTATCATAACTTTGTTATCTACTTATCCTATAGTTTCCATAGCCTATATTGGTAGATATAAATTGTGGAAATGATTGTATACAATACCTAATGTTTGAAAATTATTATGCAACTTGTCTTGGAAGTACATAAAGAGTTGATTTATTATTATGTGTACTAACCTATCTCACGAGTTCTTTTTGAGTTTTGTGTGGATGAAGATTTTGAGAATAGGTGAAACCGGGATATGAGAGGATTGAATGAGATACAAAAGATTAAGCTTGGGGATGCCCAAGGCACCCCAAGTAAATATTCCAAGAAGTCTCAAGCATCTAATCTTGGGGATGCTACACATCCCACCTCTCTTCATCAGCAATTATCGGTTAGCCTATGTTGAGCCTACATTTTTATTCGTTCACATGATGCGTGCTATTCTTTGAGTGCTCTTTTTCTTTTGCTTGCTGTTTGAATAAAGTAATTAAGATCTGAAAATATTTATTGAGGGAGAGAAAGTCCTCACATAGATCCTTAATTGTTTGACTACTCATATCCTTTGAGAGTAGCTTGTCATTTGCTTATGTTCTTCACTTATATCTTTTGAGCTAGGCAATGTTGCTCTAGTGCTTCACTTATATATTTATAGAGCATGCTGGTGTTATATTTTATATAAATTATTGAACTCTCATTCCTCACTTATATTATTTTGAGAGTTTCTTAAAACAACATGGTAATTTGTTTGGGTTATGAATTTAGTCCTAATATAATGGGCATCCAAGAGGGATATAATAAAAACTTTCATATTAAGTGCACTAAAAGACATGAGAAGTTTGATTCCTTGCATATAGTTTTGAATAATAGAGATGGTAATATCAGAGTCATGCTAGTGAGTATTTGTAAATTGGAAGAGATACTTGTGTTAAAGCTTGTGATTCCCATAGCATGCACGTATGGTGAACCGTTATGTAGCGAAGTCGGAGCATGATTTGTTTAATGATAGTCGACCTTTGTGTGAGGGTCAGGAGCGCGCGATGGTTGACTCCTACCAACCTCTCCCCTAGGAGCATGCATCTAATGCTTTGTTTGATAACTAATAGACTTTTGCAATAAGTATGTGAGTTCTTTATGACTAATGTTGAGTCCATGGATTATACACACTCTCACCCTTCCATCTTTGCTAGCCTCTCTAGTACCATGCAACTTTCGCCGGTACACCAAACCCTCCTTCCTCTAAACAGCCACCATATATTCCTCAAAACAGCCACCATACCTACCTATTATGGCATTTCCATAGCCATTCCGAGATATATTGCCATGCAACTTCCACCATGTAGTTTTTATATGACTTGCATCATCACTTCATATTGCATATAGAGTCATATTTTGTCATAGGAATCGAGTTGTAATTTATTTTTCTTTGAGTTATAAGTAAATAAAAGTGTGATGATTTTTCATTAATAGAGCATTGTACCAGGACAGAAAAGGATGATGGAAGCCATGAGTCCCTCACAAGTTGGGATGAGTATCCGGACTTTACAAAAAAATAAAAGAGGCCAGCAAAGCCCAAACAAAAAAAGAGGCCAAATAAGCCCAGCAAAATAAATAAAAAAAGAAAAAAAAGAAAAAATGAGAGAAATATAGAAGGGACAATTGCTACTACCTTTTTCCACACTTGTGCTTCAAAGTAGCACCATGATCTTCATGATAGAGAGTCTCCTATTTTGTCACTTTCATATAACTAGTGGATATTCATTTTGCATGACCACTTAGTTTTCTTTTTGAGCTTTCATAAACTTATAACTTTAAGTGCATTTGTTACATGGCAATCCCTACTCACTCACATTGATATCTATTGATGGGCATCTCCATATCCTGTTGGTACGCATAGTTGATGTGAGACTATCTTCTCCTTTTTCTCCTTGCACCTCCTCCATATTCTATTCCACCTATAATTCTATATCCATGGCTCACGCTCATGTATTGCGTGAGAGTTGAAAAGGTTTGAGAACACCAAAAGTGTGAAACAATTGCTTGACTAGTTCATCGGTGTTGTGCATGATTTAGATACTTTGTGTGGGGAAGATGGAGCGTAGCCAGACCATATGATTTTGTAGGGATAACTTTCTAAGACCATGTTATTTCGAAAGGACACGACTACCTTGTTGGTGTGCTCAAAGTATTACTGTTTTTATGTGAATATTAGACTACTGTTTTGAATCTTATGGATGTGAATATTCATGCCACAATAAATAATATTACATGGATAAATATGTTAGGCAGCATTCCACATCAAAATTTCTGTTTTTATCATTTTCCTACTCGAGGACGAGCAGGAATTAAACTTGGGGATGCTGATACATCTCCAACATATCTATAATTCTTGCTTGTTTCATGCTGCTATATTATCATTCTTGGATGTTTTAAAATCATTTTACCAGAACTTTATATTATTTTTGGGACTAACCTATTAATCTAGAGCCCAGTGCCAGTTCCTGTTTTCTCTGTGTTTTTGGGTTTTATAGGAAAGGAATATCAAACGGAGTCCAAACGGAATAAAAATTTAAGATGATTTTTTTGGACCAAAAGAGACCCACGGAGCTTCGGAGTTGGGCCAGAAGACCCACGAGGCAGTCACAAGCCTCAGGGGCACGACCACCCCCTGGGCACGCCTTGCAGGCTTGTGACTCTCTCGTGGCCCATCCTGACTTATTTCCACCGCCATAATTTCCTATAAATACCAAAAACCCCAACGTAGAACCTATATCAGGAGTTCCGCTGCTGCAAACCTCTAGAGCCACGAAAAATCAATCGGGAGCCCGTTCCGGCACCCTGCCGGAGGGGGAAACCATCACCGGAGGCCATCTTCATCATCCCGACGCTCTCCATGATGAGCAGGGAGCAGTTCACCCTCGGGGCTGAGGGTATGTACCAGTAGCTATGTGTTTGATCTCTCTCTCTCTCTCTCGTGTTCTTGAGATGGCACGATCTTGATGTACCGCGAGCTTTGTTGATATAGATTGAATCATATGGAGTTTTCCCCTCTCTATCTTGTTGTGATGACTTAAGTTTTCCTTTTGAAGTTTTCTTATCAGATTGAGTCTTTAAGGATTTGAGAACACTTTATGTATGTCTTGCGATGGGATATCCGTGGTCACAATGGGATGTTCTATTGATCCACTTGATGTATGTTTTGGTGATCAACTTGCGGGTTCTGTGACCTTGGGAATCTATGCATAGGGGTTGGCACACGTTTTCGTCTTGACTTTCCGGTACAAACTTTGGGGCACTCCTTGGAGTCCTTTGTGTTGGATTGAACATGATGATTCTGGAATTATGTGATGCATATCGTATAATCAAGCCCATGGGTACTTGTGGTGACATTGGAGTATCTAGGTGACATTAGGGTTTCTGTTGATGTGTATCTTAAGGTGTTATTTTAGTACGAACTCTAGGGCTGTTTGTGACAGTTATAGGGATAGCTCATAAGATTGATCAGAAAAGATAACTTTGAGGTGGTTTCATACCCTACAATAATTTCTTGGTTAGTTCTCCACTAATTGTGACTTTGGAGTGAACTCTTTGTCGCATGAGAGGAATTTACATATGATTCAACTATGTCAATATTGTTGAGAGAAATTGCACTAGTGAAAGTATGGACCCTAGGCCTTGTTTCCAAGCATTTATACAATGTTTTGATCACCGTTTACTATTTGTTACCTTGCTGTTTTTATATTTTAAGATTAGAAAAACCTATATCTACCATCCATATTACACTTGTATCACCATCTCTTCGCCGAACTAGTGCACCTGTACAATTTACCATTGTATTGGGTGTGTTGGGGACACAAGAGATTTCTTGTATTTGATTGCAGGGTTGTTTGAGAGAGACCATCTTCATCCTAGACCTCCCACGGATTAATAAACCTTAGGTCATCCACTTGAGGTAAAATTGCCACTGTCCTACAAAACTGCACACTTGGAGGCCCAACAAGAGTCTACAAGAAGAAGGTTGTGTTGTAGACATCAATCGGCTACCATGCTCTGCTTGAACTGCACCAGCTTACTGATCCCCCATTAAGAATAAATACGTATCTGGTTGGCAATTTAGAGTCATCCAAATCAGTGTCTAATCTTGCATCGACGTAACCCTTTACGATGAGCTCTTGATCACTTCCATAAACGAGAAACATTTCCTTAGTCCTTGTCAGGTACTTAAGGATATTCTTGACCGCCATCCAGTGCTCCATTCCAGGATCACTTTGAAACCTTCTGGCCATACTTATTGCAAGGCTGACATCGGGTCTTGTGCACAACATTGCATACATGATAGAGCCTATGGCTGAAGCATAGGGGATGACACTCATATTCTCTCTATCTTCTGTAGTCACTGGGCATTGAGTCTTACTCAACTTCACACCTTGTAACACAAGCAAGAACCCCTTCTTGGACTGATCCATTTTGAACTTCTTCAAAACTTTATCAAGGTATGTGCTGTGTGAAAGTCTGATTAAGTGTATTGATCTATCTCTATAGATCTTAATGCCTAATATGAAAGCAGCTTCTCCTAGGTCCTTCATTGAAAAACTCTTGTTCAAATATTCCTTCACGCTTTCCAGCAATTCTATATTGTTTCCAATCAGCAATATGTCACGAACGCTTCGATGACCTCATCAAAGCGCAGATTCCAACTCCGAGATGCTTGCACCAGTCCATAAATGGATCGCTGGAGTTTGCAAACTTTGTCAGCATTCTCTGGATCGACAAAACCTTCTAGTTGTATCATATACAACTCTTCCTTAAGGAAACCGTTAAGGAACATTGTTTTGACATCCATCTGCCAAATTTCATCATCGAAATATGCAGCTATTGCTAACATGATTCTGACGGGCTTAAGCATCGCTACGGGTGAGAAGGTCCCATCATAGTAAACTCCTTGAACTTGTGAAAACCCCTCTTCCACAAGTCGAGCTTTATATACGGTGACATTACCGTCTGCGGCCATCTTCCTCTTAAAGATCCATTTGTTCTAAATGGCCTTTCGCCCTTCAAGTAATACTTCCAAAGTCCATAATTTGTTTTCATACATGGATCCCATCTTGGATTTCATGGCCTCTAACCATTTCTCGGAATCCGGGCCCATCATCTCTTCTTCATAGCTCGTAGGTTCATTGTTGTCTAACAACATGACCTCCAAGACAGGGTCGCCGTACCACTCAGGAGCAGTACGCGCCCTTGTCGACCTACGAGGTTCAATAGTAACTTGATATGAAGTTTCGTGATCATCATCATTAACTTCCTCTTCAACTGTCGTAGGTTCCACAAAATCATCTTTCTACGCTGTGCTACTCTGTTGTTGAAGTAAAGGTTCAATAACCTCATCAAGTTCTATTTTCCTCCCACTCAATTCTTTTGAGAGAAACTCTTTCTCAAGAAATGTTCCGTTCTTAGTGACAAACACTTTGCCTTTGGATCTGAGATAGAAGGAATACCCAACTATCTCTTTTGGGTATCCTATGAAGATACATTTCTCCGCTTTGGGTTCCAGCTTTTCAGGCTGAAGCTTTTTGACATAAGCATCACATCCCCAAACTTTAATAAACGACAACTTTGGCTTCTTGCAAAATCACAGTTCATATGGCGTCGTCTCAACGGATTTCGATGGTGCCCCATTTAAAATGAATGCGGCTATCTCTAATGCATAACCCCAAAATGATAGTGGCAAATCGGCAAGAGACATCATAGAATGCACCGTATCTAATAAGGTTTGATTACGACGTTCGAACACACCATTACGCTGTGGTGTTCTAGGCGGTGTCAATTATGAAACAATTCCACACTGTCTTAAGTGACTGCCAAACTCGTAACTCAGATATTCACCTCCCCGATCAGATCGCAGGAATTTCATCTTCTTGTTAAGATGATTCTCAACTTCACTCTAAAATTGCTTGAACTTCTCAAACGTTTCAAACTGTTGTTACATTTAGTAAATATACCCATATCAACTTAACTCATCAGTGAAGGTGAGAAAATAATGATATCCACCACGCACCTCAATGCTCATCGGACCCCATACATCAGTATGTATGATTTCCAACAAGTGACTCGCCTGTTCCATTGTTCCAGAGAACGGCGTTTTAGTCATCTTGACCATGAGGAATGGTTCACATGGGTCAAGTGATTCAAAATCTAGTGATTCTAAAAGTCCATTAGCATGGAGCTTCTTCTTGCGTTTTACACCAATATGACCCAAATGGCAGTGCCACAAGAAAGTGGTACTATCATTATCAACTCTACATCTTTTGGCATCAATGTTATGAACATGTGTATCATCACTATCAAGATTCGACATGAATAAACCCCTCACATTGGGTGCATGACCATAAAAGATATTACTCATATAAATGGAACAACCATTATTCTCTGATTTAAATGAGTAACCATCTCGCAATAGACAAGATCCAGATATAATGTTCATGCTTAACGCAGGCACTAATTAACAATTATTCAGGTTCATCACTAATCCCGATGGTAATCAAAGAGCGAGCATGCCGATGGCGATCACATCAACCTTGGAACCATTTCCCACATGCATCGTCACTTTGTCCTTTGCCAGCCTTCGTCTATTATGTAGTTCCTGTTTTGAGTTGCAAATGTGAGCAACCGAACCGGTATCAAATACCCAGGCACTACAATGAGAGTTGGTAAGGTACACATCAATAACATGTATATCATATATACCTTGTTTGTTGTTGGCCGCCTTCTTGTCTGCCAGATACTTGGGGCAGTTCCGCCTCTAGTAACCAGTTCCCTTGCAATGAAAGGACTCAGTTTCTGGCTTGGGTCCAGCCTTGGGTTTCTTCACGTGAGGGGCAACTTCTTTGCCACCCTTCTTGGAGTTTCCCTTCTTGCCCTTGCCATTCTTCTTGAAACTAGTGGTTTTATTGACCATCAACACTTGATGTTCTTTCTGGATTTCAGACTCAGCGGCTTTCAGTATCGCAAACAGCTCGCCGACTGACTTGTTCATCCCGTGCATGTTATAGTTGTTGGAAATATGCCCTAGAGGCAATAATAAATTAGTTATTATCATATTTCCTTGTTCATGATAATCATTTATTATCCATGCTATAATTGTATTGATTGGAAACACATTACATGTGTGGGTAAATAGACAACACATTGTCCCTAGTATGCCTCTAGTGAACTAGCTCATTGATCAAAGATGGTCAAGGTTTCCTAGCCATTGACATGTGATGTCATTTGATAACGGGATCACATCATTAGGCGAATGATGTGATGGAAAAGACCCAAACTACAAATGTAGCATATGATCGTGTCAGTTTATTGCTACTGTTTTCTGCATGTCAAGTATGTGTTCCTATGACCATGAGATCATGAAACTCATGGACATCGGAGGAGTGCCTTGTGTCTACCAAATGTCGCAACGTAACTGGGTGACTATAAAGGTGCTGTACAGGTATCTCCGAGGGTTTCTATTGAGTTGGCATGGATCAAGACTGGGATTTGTTACTCCGTGTGACGGAGAGGTATCTCAGGGCCCACTCGGTAATACAACATCACAATAAGCCTTGCAAGCAATGTGACTAAGTGTTAGTCACAGGATCTTGTATTACGGAACGAGTAAAGAGACTTGCCAGTAACGAGGTTGAACTAGGTATGGAGATACCGATGATCGAATCTCGGGCAAGTAACATACCGAAGAACAAAGGGAACATCATACGAGATTAACTGAATCCCTGACATAGAGGTTCGACCGATAAAGATCTTCGTAGAATATGTAGGAACCAATATGGACATCCAGGTCCCTCTATTGGTTATTGACCATAGAGGTGTCTCGGTCATGTCTACATAGTTCTCGAACCAGTAGGGTCTGCACACTTAAGGTTTGGTGACGTTTCGGTAGTCTAGAGTTATGTATGGTGGTGACCGAAGGTTTTTCGGAGTCCCAGATGAGATCCCAGATGTCACGAGGAGCTCCGGAATGGTCCGGAGGTAAAGATTCATATATAGGAAGTCCTATTTTGGTCACCGGAAAAGTTTTGGGCTCATCAGTAGTGTGCCGGGAGTGCCGGTAGTGTATCGGGAGGCCTCCGGGAGGGGTATTTCGACCCAAGACGCTTCATGGGCTGTGGGAGAGTGAATATCAGCCCTTAGTGGGCTGGTGGAAACTCCCACACAAGGACCATGTGGCTGGTGAAGAAAACCCAATAAGAAAAAGGTGGAAAAAGGAAAAAAGGAGCAATCCTAGTCCTACTAGGATCAGAGGAGGATTCCTCCTCTCCTAGTAGGTTCAGCCGACGCCTTTGGCTTGGGAAGCCAAGGATGCCTCCTCTCCTGCTCTCCTCCTATATATACTGGTGGTTTTAGGGTTTTTGCACTAGTTTTTACAACCACGTGCTACCCGTTCCTCCGCTGCATAGTTTCTCCTCTAGATCGGTTTTCTGCAGCGCTTAGGCGAAGCCCTGCCGGAATAGCTCCACCACCATCTCCGCACCGCCATCATGCTGCCGGAGAACTCTTCTACCTCTCCACTCCGTCTTGCTGGATGAAGACGGCAAAGATCGTCATCAAGCCGTACGTGTGCTGAACGTCGAGGTGCCGTCCGTTCCGCGCTAGATCGGAAGGACCATGACGAGATCGCAGGACGGATCATGATGAGATCGCGGGACGGATCGTGAAGAGTTCGCGGGACGGATCGTGATGAGATCGCGGGACGGATCATGATGAGTTTGTGAGATGGATCGTGATTGGATCGCGGGACGGATCGTGATGAGATTGCGGGACGCTCGGCGATTTGGATTGCGAAGACGTTCGACTACACCAACCGTGTTTCTTAACGCTTCCCGCTTAGCGATCTACAAGGGTACGTAGATCCACTCTCCCTCTCGTAGTTGCTCATCAGCATTGATAGATCTTGCGTGTGCATAGGAAATTATTTGTTTCCCATGCAACGTTCCCCAATAGTGGCATCATGAGCTAGGTCTATGTGTAGATGAGATCTCGAGTAGAACTCAAAGAGTTTGTGGGCGTTGATGCTTAGATTGCTTCCTCCCTTGGTCAGATTTTGGTTCAGCGGTATTGTGAGATGAAGCGGCCCGGACCAATATTACTCGTACGCTTATGAGAGACCGGTTCCCTCGACCGCAACTTGTTGCATAGATGGCTTGCGGGTGCCAGTTTCTCTCACTTTAGTTGGATCGGATTTGACAAAGGCGGTCCTGGAGAAGGTTGAAAGCAACTAGTGTATCACTGTTGTGGTTTATGCGTAGGTGATAATTGTTATTGCTAGATACCCGTAGCAGCCACGTAAAACTTGCAACAACAGTTAGAGGACGTCTAACTTGTTTTTGCAGGGTATGTTGTGATGTGATATGGCCAATTACATGATGTGATATATGTGATGTATGAGATGATCATGTGTTGTATAGAATATCACGACTTGCATGTCGATGAGTACGACAACCAGCAGGAGCCATAGGGTTGTCTTTAATTATTGTATGACCTGCGTGTCAATCATTAAGCGCTATGTAATGCTTTACTTTATCGCTACGGTAGCAATAGTCGTAGAAGCATGTTGGGCGCGACAACCCCGATGGCGACACATTGATGGAGATCAAGATGATGGAGATCATGGTGTCATGCCGGTGACTATGGAGATCATGTCGGTGCTCTCATGATGGAGATCAAAAGCACAAGTTCATGGCCATATCATGTCACTTATGATTTGCATGTGATGTTAATCCTTTTATGCACCTTGTTTTGCTTAGGACGACGGTAGCATTATAAGGTGATCCCTCACTTAATTTCAAGATAAATTGTGTTCTCCCCGAGTGTGCACCGTTGCGAAAGTTCTTCGTGTCGAGACACCACGTGATGATCGGGTGTGATAGACTCTACGTTCACATACAACGGGTGCAAGCCAGTGTTGCACATGGAGAACACTCGGGTTATACTTGACGAGCCTAGCATGTACAGACATGGCCTCAGAACACAAGAGACCGAAAGGTCGAACATGAGTCATATAGTAGATATGATCAACATGATGATGTTCACCATTGTAACCACCTCAACTCACGTGATGATCAGACTTGAGTTGGTGAATTTGGATCATGTATCACTCGGATGACCGGAGGGATGTCAATTTGAGTGGGAGTTCTTAAGTAATATGATTAATTGAACTCATTATCATGAACATAGTCAGTAGTGTACTTGCAAAATTATGTTGCAGATTACTAGCTCATGCTGTAGCTCCCTTGAATTTTTATATGTTCCTAGAGAAATAGAGTTGAAAGATGATGGTAGCAATATTGCGGACTAGCTCCGTGATCTGAGGATTGTTCTCATTGCTGCACAGAAGGCTTATGTCCTTAATGCACCGCTCGGTGCGCCAACTCCTCTAGCGTCGTTTGTAGATGTTGTGAACATTTGACATGCATGTTATGATGACTACTTGATAGTTTAGTGCGTCATGCATTACGACTTAGAATTGAGGCTCCGAAACGTTTTGAACATCACGAAACATATGAGATGCTCTAAGATTTGAAATTAGGATCTCAGGCTCGTGCCCGTGTTGTGAGATATGAGATCTCCAACAAGATTCTTTACCTGCAAGATGAAGGAGAATAGCTCAATCGTTGAGCATGTGCTCAGATTATCTGGGTGCTACAATCGCTTGAATCAAGTGGGAGTTGATCTTCCGGATAAGATAGTGATTGATATAGTGCTCCAAGTCACTGTCACTAAGCTACTAGAACTTGGTGATGAACTATAAAATGCTAGGTATAGAAATGATGATCCCTAAGCTGTTCGTGATGTTTGACACCGCGAAGGTAGAAATCAAGAAGGAGCGTGAAGTGTTGATGGTTAGTAAAACCACTAGTTTTGACAAGGGCAAGGGCAAGTAGGGAAACTTCATGGATGGCAAGTCAGTTGCTGCTCGAGTGAAGCAACCCAAAGTTGAACTCAAACCCGAGACTAAGTGCTTTGATTATGAGGAGAGCGGTTGTTGAAGCGGAACAACCCTAGATACTTGGTAGATAAGAAGGCTGGCAACGTCAACAGAAGTATATTTGATATACGTGTTATTGATGTGTACCTTGCTAGTACTCCTAGTAGCACCTGGGTATTGGATACCGGTTCGGTTGCTAAATGTTAGTAACTTGAAATAAAAGGTGCGGAATAAACGGAGAACTAGCTAAGGGTGAGGTGACGATGCGTGTTGGAAGTGTTTCCAAGGTTGATGTGATCGACATCGCACGCTCTCTCTACCTTCCGGATTAGTAACAAACCTAAATAAGTGTTATTTGGTGTTTTGCGTTGAGCATGAACGTGATTAGATCGTGTTTATTGCAACACGGTTCTTCATTTAAGTTAGAGAATAATGGTTATTCTGTTTACATGAATAATACCTTCAATGGTCATGCACCCAGTGAGAATGGTTTGTTGAATCTTGATCATAGTAATACACATGTTCATAACATTGATGCCAATAGATGCAAAGTTAATAATGATAGTACCACATACTTGTGGCACTGCCGCTAAATGTCATATTGGTATAAAACACATGAAGAAACTCCATGCCGATGGATCTTTGGACTCTTTCGATTTCGAATCGGTTGAGACATGCGAACCATGCCTCTTGGTCAAAGATGACTAAGGACCCCGTTTTCTGGTTTGACGGAGCGGGCAAGTGATTTATTGGAAATGATATATGTTGATCCAATGAGTCTTGTAGCGTGCAATGGATATCGTTATTTTCTTACCTTCACTGATGATTTGGGTAGATATAGTGTATGTTTACTTAATGAAACACAAGTCTGAATCGTTTGAAAAGTTCAAGCAAATTCAGAGTGAAGTTTAAGATCATCGTGACAAGAAGATAAAAATATCTGTGATATGATCGTGGAGGTGAATATTTGAGTTACGAGTTTGGCATACAGCTTTAGACAATGTGAAAGTTGTTTCACAACACACGCCACCTGGAACACCATAGTGTGATGGTATGTCCGAATGTCATAGTCGTGCTCTATTGGATATGGTGCATGTTATGATATCCCTTATCGTTTTGCTACTATAATTTTGGGGTTATGCATTAGAGACAACTACATTCACTTTATATTAGGCACCATCTAAATCCGTTGAGATGACACCGTGTGAATTATGGTTTGATAGAAACCTAAGTTGTCATTTCTTAATGTTTGGGGCTGAGACGCTTGTGTGGAAAAATTGTTTTCACCTAATGAGCTAGAACCCAAAGCGGACAATGCATCTTCATAGAATACCCTAAGAACAGTTGGGTATACCTTCTATCTCAGATCCAAGCATAAAGTGTTTGTTGCTAAAACGGGTCCTTTCCCGAGAAAAAGTTTTCTCGAAAGAATTGAGTGGGAGGAAGATAGAACTTGATGAGGTTATTGAACCTTTGTTTCAACTAGAGAGTAGCGCAGCGCAGAAAGATGTTTCTGTGGAACCTATGTCAGTTGAAGAGGAAGTAAATGATGTTGATCATGAAGCTTCGGATCAAGTTACTATCGAACGTCGTAGGTTGACAAGGATGTGTACTGCTCCTGAGCGGTATGAAAACCCTGTCTTGGAGGTCATGTTGTTGGACGACAATGAACCTACGAGCTGTGGAGAACCGATGATGGGCCCGGATTCCGACAAATGGTTACAGGCCTTGAAATCCGAGAAAGGATCCATATATGAAAACCAAGTATAGACTTTGGTAGACTGGCTCGTTGGACGGCAGGCCATCGAGTACAAATGGACCTTTAAGATGAAGACAGACATTGATGGTGAGTGTCACCATTTATAAAGCTCGACTTGTCGCAAAGAAGTTTTGGCAAGTTCAAGGAGTTGACTACGGTGAGACTTTCTCACTCGTAGTTATGCTAAAGTCTGTTGGAATTATGTTGGCAGTTGCTGCATTTTTCAATTATGAAATCTGGCAGATGGATATCAAAACATCGTTTCCTTAACGGTTTACTTGAGGAAAGGTTGTATGTGATACAACCAGAAGGTTTTGTCAGTCCTAAGGGTGCTAAAAGGTGTGCAAGCTTCAGTGATCCTTCTATGGACTGAAGCAAGCATCTCAGAGTTGGAATATATACTTTGATGAGGTGATCAAAGTTTTTGAGTCTATACAAAGTTTATGAGAAACTTGTATTTACAATAAAGTGAGTGGGACCACTATAGAGTTTCTGGTAAGCATATGTGGTTGACGTATTGTTGATCGGAAATGATGTAAAATTTCTGGAAAGCATGAACGGTTGTTTGAAAAGTGTTTTCAAAGGAAGATCTGGATAAAGCTACCTAATTGTTGAGCATCAAAATCTGTAGAGATAGATCAAGATGCTTCATGGGATTTTCAATGAGTACATACCTTGACAAGATTTTGAAAGAGTTCAAAATGGATCAGTCAGAGAAAGAGTTCTCGCCTGATTTGTAAGGTGTGAAGAAGAGTAAGACTCAATGCCCAGTGATTGCAAAAGATAGAGAAAAGATGAGTGTCATCCCCTATGCTTCAGCCATAGGCTCTATCATGTATGCAATGCTGTGCACAAAACCCGATGTCAGCCTTGCCGTAAGTATGGACGGAAGGTTTCAAAGTAATCCTAGAATGGAGCACTGGACAGCGGTCAAGATTATCCTTAGTAACTAAAAGACTAAGGAGATGTTTCTCCATTATGGAGGTAATAAAGAGTTCGTCATAAAGAGTTACGTCGATGCAAGCTTTAAACACCAATCCAGATGACTCGTAGTAGCAATCTAGATACGTATAGTGGAGCAGCCATTTGGAATAGTACCAAGTGAAGTGTGGTAGCAGTGTTTACGGTTTGACATAGAAATTTGCAAAGTACACACGGATCTGAATGTCGCAGACCCATTGACTATAAGACCTCACATGCAAAGCATGATCGAGCCCCAGAACTCAATTGGGTGTTAGATTCATAACAATGCGAATCACATGATGATGTGAACTAGATTATTGACTCTAGTGCAAGTGGGAGACTATTGGAAATATGCCCTAGAGGCAATAATAAATTAGTTATTATCATATTTCCTTGTTCATGATAATCGTTTATTATCCATGCTATAATTGTATTGATTGGAAACACATTACATGTGTGGGTAAATAGACAACACACTGTCCCTAGTATGCCTCTAGTGAACTAGCTCGTTGATCAAAGATGGTCAAGGTTTCCTAGCCATTGACATGTGATGTCATTTGATAACGGGATCACATCATTAGGAGAATGATGTGATGGACAAGACCCAAACTACAAACGTAGCATATGATCGTGTCAGTTTATTGCTACTGTTTTCTGCATGTCAAGTATGTGTTCCTATGACAATGAGATCATAAAACTCATGGACATCGGAGGAGTGTCTTGTGTGTATCAAACGTCGCAACATAACTGGGTGACTATAAAGATGCTCTATAGGTATCTCCGAGGGTGTCTATTGAGTTGGCATGGATCAAGACATGGATGTGTTACTCCGTGTGACGGAGAGGTATCTCAGGGCCCACTCGGTAATACAACATCACAATAAGCCTTGCAAGTAATAACTAAGTGTTAGTCATGGGATCTTGTATTATGGAATGAGTAAAGAGGCTTTCCAGTAACGAGGTTGAACTAGGTATGGAGATATTGACGATCGAATCTCGGGCAAGTAACATACCGAAGAAAAAAGGGAACATCATACGGGATTAACTAAATCCTTGACATAGAGGTTCGACCGATAAAGATCTTCGTAGAATATGTAGGAACAAATATGGACATCCAGGTCCCGCTATTGGTTATTGACCGTAGAGGTGTCTCGGTCATGTCTACATAGTTCTCGAACCCGCAGGGTCTGCACACTTAAGGTTTGGTGACGTTTCGGTAGTCTAGAGTTATGTATGGTGGTGACTGAAGGTTGTTAGGTGCCCCGGATGAGATCCCGGATGTCACGAGGAGCTCCGGAATGTTCCGTAGGTAAATATTCATATATAGGAAGTCCTGTTTTGGTCGCCGAAAAAGTTTCGGGCTCATCGGTAGTGTACCGGGAGTGCCGGTAGTGTACCGGGAGGCCTCCAGGAGGGGTATTTCGACCCAATAGGCTTCATGGGCTGTGGGAGAGTGAATATCAGCCCTTAGTGGGATGGTGGAAACTCCCACACAAGGCCCATGTGGCTGGAGAAGAAAACCCAATTAGAAAAAGGTGGAAAAAGGAAAAAAAAGGAGCAATCCTAGTCCTACTAGGATTGGAGGAGGATTCCTCCTCTCCTAGTAGGTTCGGCCGACGCCCTTGGCTTGGGAAGCCAAGGCTGCGTCCTCTCCTCCTCTCCTCCTATATATACTGGTGGTTTTAGGGTTTTTGCACTAGTTTTTACAGCCACGTGCTACCCGTTCCTCCGGTGCATAGTTTCTCCTCTAGATCGGTTTTCTGCAGCGCTTAGGCGAAGCTCTGCCGGAATAGCTCCACCAGCATCGCCGCAGCGCCGTCACGCTGCCGGAGAAATCTTATACCTCTCCGCTCCCTCTTGCTGGATTAAGACAGAGGAGATCGTCGTCAAGCCCTACGTGTGCTGAACGCGGAGGTGCCGTCCGTTCGACGCTAGATCGGAAGGACCGTGACGAGATCGCAGGACGGATCGTGATGAGATCGCAGGACCGATTGTGAAGAGTTTGCGGGATCGATCGTGATGAGTTCGCGGGACGGATCGTGATTGGATCGCGGGACGGATCATGATGAGATCGCGGGACGCTTGATGATTTGGATCGCGAAGACGTTCGACTACACCAACCATGTTTCTTAACGCTTCCCGCTTAGCGATCTACAAGGGTACGTAGATCCACTCTCCCTCTCGTAGATGCTCATCACCATGGATAGATCTTGCATGTGCGTAGAAATTTTTTTGTTTCCCATGCAACGTTCCCTAACAATAGTTCATCACGAAGCTCTTGTAGCTAGGTGGCAATGATTGAAGAGCTCAGTTAGTGATCGCCTCCGGTGGAAGGGGCATCCCTAACTCCGCTAGACGGGACGAATACCCAGACATTCTGAGTATATGTTCACTGATAGACCCATTCTCCTCCATCTTGCAAGCATAGAGATTATCGGAGGTCTCATACCTCTCGATCCAGACATCATTCTAAAAGATAAACTCTAACTCTTGGAACATCTCGTCTGCTCCATGACGTTCAAAACGTCTTTGCAGTCCCAGTTCTAAGCCATACAACATTGCACACTGAACTATTAGTAATCTCTAGAATGTGCCTTCCAAGCATTCTTAACGTCTTCAGATGACACGAATGCGGGTGGGTCACCAAGCGGTGCATCAAGGACATAAGCCTTCTGGGAAGCCGTGTGGATAATCCTCAGATTACGGGCCGAGTCCACAAAGTTACTTCCATCATCTTTTAACTTAGCTTTCTCTAGGAACGCATTAAAATTCACGGGTGCTACTACGTGAGCCATTGATCTACAACATAAATATGCAAAGGTTACTAAGACTATTGTTCAAGATAATGAGTTTAGTTAATCAAATTACTAAAGCTCCCACTCAAATTGACATCCGTTAGGTCATCTGAGTGATACATGATCCAAATTCACCAACTTAAGTCTGATCATCACGTGAGTTGAGGTGGTTTCAATGGTGAACATCATCATGTTGATCATGTCTACTATATGACTCATGTTCGACCTTTCGGTCTCTTGTGTTCCGAGGCTATGTTTGTACATCCTAGGCTCGTCAAGTCTAAACCGAGTGTTCCACACATGCAACACTAGCTTGCACCCGTTGTATGTGAACATAGAGTCTATCACACCCGATCATCACGTCATGTCTCGACACGACGAACTTTCGCAATGGTGCACACTTAGGGAGAACACAATTTATCTTGAAATTTAAGTGAGGGATCACCTTATAATGCTACATCGTCCTAAGAAAAATAAGGTGCATAAAAGTATTAACATCACATGCAAATCATAAGTGACATGATATGGCCATGAACTTGTGCTTTTGATCTCCATCTCCAAAGCACCGGCATGATCTCCATCATCACTGGCATGACACCATGATCCCGATCATCTTGATCTTCAACAATGTGTCGCCATCGGGGTTTTCATGCCGCCTGTTGCTTCCATGACAATTGCTAACTCATAGCGATAAAGTAAAGCAAAACGGTGAAAATAATTAAAGACAACCCTATGTCTCCTACCGGTTGCCGTACTCATCGACATGCAAATCGTGATATTCTATACAATACATGATCATCTCATGCATCACATATATCTCAACATGTAATTGGCCATATCACATCACAACACACCCTGCAAAAACAAGTTAGACGTCCTCTAATTGTTGTTGCACGTTTTACGTGGCTGCTACGGGTATCTAGCAGGAACAATTCTCACCTATGCAAATACCACAACGGTGATACATAAGTTTCTTTTCAACCTTCTCAAGGAACGCCTTTGTCGAATCCGATCCAACTAAAGTAGGAGAAACAGACACCCGCCAGCCATGTTTGTGCAACAAAGTTACACGTCGGTCGATGGAACCGGTCTCTCGTAAGCGTACGAGTAAGGTTGGTCCGGGCCGCTTCATCCCATAATACCGCTGAACCAAAACACGACCAAGGGAGGAAGAAATCTAATCATCAATGCCCACAAACTCCGTTGTGTTCTACTCGAGATCTCATCTACACATAGAACAAACTCATGATGCCACTGTTGGTGAACGTTGCATGGGAAACAAAAAATTTCCTACGCACATGCAAGATCTATCCATGGCGATGAGCATCTATGAGAGGGAGAGTGGATCTACATACCCTTGTAGATCTCTAAGTGGGAAGCATTAAGAATGCGGTTGATGTAGTCGAACGTCTTCACGATCCAAATCGCCGAGCGTCCCACGATCCAATCATGATCCGTCCCAATCTAGTGCCGAATGGATGACACCTCCGCATTCAACACACGTACAGCTCGATGACGATCTCCGCCTTCTTGATCCAGAAAGTGGGAGCGGAGAGGTAGAAGGGTACTCCAACAGCGCGATGGCATTGCAGCGATGGTGGTGGAGCTATTCCAGCAGGGCTTCGCCTAAGCACCGCTGAAACCGATCTAGAAGAGAAACTACCATCTAGAGGAGAGGGTAGCACGTGGATGTTTTTCTGTGTAAAAATTCCTCAAAACCTCTAGTATATATATGAGGAAGGGAGGGAGGAGGCTTGGTCCCCAAGGGGCCAACCCTAGTTCGGCCGAAGTGGTGGGAATAGTCCTCCTCTTGCAATCCTAGTAGGACTAGGACTCCTCTTTTCCCACTTGGGCCTCCTTCCACCCTTGGGATTCTTCACCCCAGCTGCATGGGCTTCCAGTGAGACTTGGACAGCCCACTAGGGGCTGGTTTACCTCCTCCCACAGCCCATGTGGCCTCTTGGGTCGAGACACCCCTCCCGATGGTCCCCCGGTACCCTCCCAACACTCCCGGTACACTACCGATGAGCCCAAAACTTTTCCGGGGACCAAAACAGGAATTCCTAAATATAAATATTTACCTCCGGACTATTTCGGAGCTCCTCGTGATGTCCGAGATCTCATACGGGACTCCGAACAACCTTTGGACCACCATACATAACTCTATACTACCGAAACGTCACCGAACCTTAAGTGTGTAGACCCTGCATGTTCGAGAAATATGTAGACATGACCGAGACACCTCTATGGTCAATTACCAATAGTGGGACCTGGATGCCCATATTGGTCCCTACATATTCTAGAAAGATCTTTATCGGTTGAACCTTTATGTCAAGGATTCAGTTAATCCCGTATGTTGTTTCCTTTGTTCTTCGGTATGTCACTTGCCCGAGATTCAATCGTCGGTATCTCCATACCTAGTTCAATCTCGTTACCGACAAGTCTCTTTATTTGTTACGTAATACAATATGCCGTGGCTAACACTTTAGTCACATTGCTTGCAAGGCTTGTTGTGATGTTGTATTACCGAGTGGGTCCTCAGATACCTCTCCGTCACACGGAGTAACAAATCCCAGTCTTGATCCATACCAACTCAACAGACACTCTTGGAGATACCTGTAGAGCACCTTTATAGTCACCTAGTTACGTTGCGATGTTTGATACACACAAGTCACTCCTCTAGTGTCAGTGAGTTGTACGATCTCATGGTCATAGGAACAAATACTTGTCATGCAGAAAACTATAGCAATAAACTAACACGATCATATGCTACGTTTATAGTTTGGGTCTTGGCCATCACATCATTCTCCCAATGATGTGATCCCATTGTCAAATGACATCTCATGTTAATGGCTAGGAAACCTTGACCATCTTTTATCAACGAGCTAGTCTACTAGAGGCATACTAGGGACATAGTATTGTGTATGTATCCATACATGCAATGTGTTTCCAATCAATAGAATTATAGCATGGATAATAAACAATTATCATGAACAAGGAAATATAATAATAACCATTTTATTGTTTCCTCTAAGGCATATTTCCAACACAATTGGGATACAACAACTCGAAGTACGAGGGGACTCTAATCTCACCATCTTGCAAATCAATGACGAATTCGATGCCAAAAAACTAAAAATGGCATCATACAGAAACATCGTCCTTAAGATATCCGCGCGGTTCAAGGGACTAGAATTCCACCATGTCTCCACAGATAGCAATCAAGCTGCCGACGTCCTAGCCCACTTGGGCGCGAAGCCTAATCACGTCCCCAAGAACACATTCCTAGATAGGCTCTTCAAGCCATTCGTGGTATGGCAGAACACTAGCGCAGGAACTAATGGTGCAGAACAAGTTGTTCCCCCATGATCGAACTGGCCGAGCAAATCATCAACGGTTGTACCATTGAGGAAACACCTTTGGCTCACGAGGTCATGGCAGTAATCACACCATGGATCGAGACCTTCCTTTTTTACCTTCTTCACAAAGAACTCCCTGATGACCAGACCGAGGCAAGATGCATAATCCGTCGATCAAAGGCCTACAAGGTCCATGAGGGTGAACTATATAAGAAAATCACTACTCGGGGTCCTCCAATAGTGCATCTCAGAGGAAGAAGGGAGGCATCTCTTTGTCGAGGTCCACGTAGTTATGGGTGGTCACCATGCAGCGGCGCAAGCCCTGGTAAGCAAGGCCTTTCGAGCCGGGTTCTTCTGGCCCACCACCCGAGCGGATGCCCATACACTCGCCCAACACTGTGTGGGTTGTCAACTCTTTGCGAATCAAAGCCACATGCCCCCAACCGCTCTTCGGACAATTCCGATCACCTATCCTTTTGCAGTCTCAGGTTTGGACATGGTCAGACCACTTAAAGGGGGACCAATAAAAAGAAATACCTTCTAGTCATGATCAACAAGTTCACCAAATGGATCGAAGCAAAGCGAGTAAGTTCAGCTAAGTTCGGGCCGGTCGTCGACTTTATATCAGGCGTGGTACACCACTATGGTGTCCCTCACAACATAATAATGGATAACGGATCCAACTTCACTGCCCAGGAGGTAAACGACTGGGGCATTAACTTGGGAATCAAGCTCGACGGTATATCGTCCACAGACCAATGGACAAGTCGAAGAGGCCAATGGTCTCATTATGAGTGGTACCAAACCTCGTCTGGTCTGATCTCTTCAAGAATCCGACTACCATTGGTTTACGCACCACCCCGAATAGATGAACGGGGTATACACCGTTCTTCATGCTATACGGTGCCGAAGCAGTACTCCCATGTGACATCATCCATGACTCTCCTAGGGTGTGCATGTATGAAGAAAAGGAGGCCGAACTAGATCAGAAGGATGACCTAGACACCCTGGAGGGAGAGCGCGATATAGCTCGGGCTCGATCTGCCATTTATCACAAACAAGCTCGGTGATACCAAAGCAGGGAGGTTCGAGCGAAGGCATATAATGCGGGCGAACTTATATTACAACTCCTAGATAAATAGAAGCATAAACTCAACCCTATATGGGAGGAACCTTTTGTAATTGATGAAGTATTGACAGGAGGAGATTATCACCTCTGCAACCTGCAGGACAATCGCCTCAAACCAAATCCATAGAATGCAGCTCGCCTCCGGCGCTTCTACGGCTAGACCGGTGTCGCTACCTTCTCTAAAAACACTTGTATTTACTCCTTTCTACATTTCCTTGTTTAAATTTTATAGGGCTGTTTAGACTTTCCCAAGCTATGTTCGGCTCAACCGAACTATGTTAAGTTCTTCATCGGCATACATTAAAATATAATGTTCTACCTGGTAAAGACCTGGGGGCTTCTTTAAAAGCCAAGAAATTATACATTTACCTTGTGTGCATTCTTCATGTATCGTGTTTATGCCTCCATATGCATCAATTGTACTTAAGTTTTTGCCAAACTGGGTTGCCTCGCTCCTATGATTACCCTTGCTCTGGCTCAGCTGTGATCGCACTTTAAGTTGCCGCCTTCCCACCACCGTCGTGGCTGCGAAACTCGCGCTGCGTCCCCTTCGCTCGACCTCGTCCCGAGCCGTCGCGCTCCTGCTATGAGCCGCCTTTGCCTTGGCATCCGCAGTCTCGCCTCGAGTCATTTTGACCGATACGACCCGCCAACTTTGCTGTGGTCTCTATTGTGATTGATAATCTTCTACAAGAGAAGGAGAGAGTGGTTGAATCGCGATTGAAATTATTGGATGTTAGCCATAGCTGGTATATACGGATCACCTCTCGTCCAAACAAACCATGTGATATTCATCCGGTCCATTTTATTAACACATATTAAATAATTTTTGAGAACAATTACCTTTCCTGCAATATTTGTAACATAGGACAATTCGCATTGTACCGCGAAATTGGAGCACACACCAGCGTGTCGTGTTGCTTGATGGACACACGTGAGTCGCCGCCCCCGCGGACGGTCTACATCAATTTACCGATACAACGCGTGCTCATCCGCCAGTATGAGTCGCCCAATGAGTGCGACAAGTCGCCGTAGCTACGGCATGGTTTTCACCAACAGCGCCACGGCTGACTCGCCGTCCGCGCCGGCTTAAAACGCCGTGGCCGTCTCTCGCCATCCGTGACGGCTTACAACGCCACGGCCGCCTCTTACGGTCGCACCGGCTTACAATGCCAAAGCCGCCTTTTATGGGTGCACCGGCTTACAATGCCGTGGCCGTCTCTCTCCACCCGCGCTGGGTTACAATGTCGTGGTCGTCTCTTGCCATCCGTGTCGGCTTACAATGCCGAGGCCGTCTCTCGTGACCACGCGGGCTTACAATGCCATGGCCGTTTCTCATCATCTGCGCCAGCTTACAACGCTGTGGTGTCTTTCACAAATAGCATCAGTTTACAAAGCTGCGGCTGGTTTCTACGTCTACATCAACACACCAGTGGCTACATACATCAGTACGAGCCACCCAGCTGACGTGCACAAGCCGCTGTCCGCAGTCCAATCTACATTAACATATCGGTGCAGTGCTTGCCTGTATGAGCCGCCCAACGAACGCGCGTAAGACACCGCCCACAGCCTGATCTACAACATATTAGTGTGGTGCTCGCCTATATGAGCCGCCCAATGGGCAGGCACACAAGTCGCCGCCATTATAGTTTGGTTCACTTCAACAACCAGCCGGGACGAACCATCGACCGGATTATTGAAACAAATCATACGGGATCATCTATAACCCGCCGTGGCCAACCTCAACTTTCAGCGGGGATTCTCAAGCCGCCTCTTCGAGTCAACTTAAGACTCGGGGGCTACCGACATGGCGAGACACATTTGGTCATTTCTCAATGAGAACCCCAGGTCTTTGCAAGAGAAAACCCAATCTTGGGGCTATTGGCGGAAGAATTAAAAGTTGCCCAAGAGGACGAGTCGCCATGATGCACCGTTCAAACATGGGTACCCGGATCTGTCGGATCATCATAAAGTCACTTGGAGTTTCTGTCATTTCTTCAAAAAGTTGGCGGCTTACAAGATAGCGACTTACAAGATGGTGCACAAGTTGATACCGTCAACATGATCGTCCAAGGAGCTTCCCACCCACCGGGTGTAGCTTATCAAACCCTATCGGTTGGCTCTCAAGCTAAATAGTTGACTCCGTCAACATGATCGTCCAGGGGGCTTCCCACCCACCGGGAGTAGCTTATCAAACCCTATAGGTCGGCTCAAGCCAAATAGTTGACTCCGTCAAGATGATCATCTAGGGGGCTTCCCACCCACCGGGTGTAGCTTATCAAACCCTATTGGTCGGCTCTCAAGCCAAATAGTTGACTCCGTCAACATGATCTTCTAGGGGGCTTCCCACCCATCGGGTGTAGCTTATCACACCCTATCGGTCGACTCTCAAGACAAATAGTTGACTCCGTCAACAGGATCGTCCAGGGGGCTATCCACCCACCAGGTGTAGCTTATCAAACCCTATTGGTCGGCTCTCAAGCCAAACAGTTGATTCCATCAACAAAGGTCACTTGGGGGCTTCCCACCCATCGGGCGTAGCTTACACACCCTCTTGATCGGCTCTTAAGCCAAACAGGGTTAAACCTGCCTGTAAGATGATGCTACTCTACTAGGTGACCCGCCGAACTCTTACTAGTTAATCTCGCCTAGAGACCCTGAGCCGGCTCAAAGAAATTGACGGCCAATCTCCATAGAGACCCTATACTGGTTAAGGTTAAAACAGCGGCTCTTGTCACGAGAGGGCCGTCTTATGGAAAGCAAGGATAAACTCTCCCATCTATTGCCGACTCTCCACTATGTGGCCCGTTCGTACTATTAGACAGTTAATCCTTGAGGACTCTGTACCGTTTAAGGTTAAAACGACGGATTTACGTCACGTGAGAGGCAGTTTTTGGGCTATCAGGGTGCTCATGCCCTACCGTGTCTCTTCTGGGACGCCACACTTCCTTTCAGTTAATCTCACTTAGAGACCCTGAGCCGGTTCAAAGAACTTAACGGCCAATTTCCACAGAGACCCTGTACTGCTAAGGAGTTTTAAGTGGCAAGTCAACCAAGTAGAACCGGCACATGAGCTGTTATGAAAAAGCAAGTCAGGGAAAACAAGATCATCATGCATTACATCACATATTGCATCATACATTGCATTGCATCATATATTGCATCATACATTGCATCATATTTACATGTCATCCGGCTTATCAAGCCGGGTCAGAGCAAGATTATGAAACAAGGAGCAATGTTCTGAAAGATCTAAACATCTCCGGTTTGTGCTTTTTCAAGCCGCGCTCAAAACAATGCAGAATATATTCTGTCTTGTTTCTTTTTGCAGGTCTTATCTCTTAAGATGAGCCGCCGTTATATACTCTACAAGAGCAAATGGATCTTTAATAGCCAACCTGGCTGGATCTTCATGGTTTATCATAACCAGTACTAAATGATTCGGGTTTTCAAACCAGCTCGAAGAATTCATTATTCTTCAAGAGCCGCCCTATCAGATATAATACCGTGTCATCTAATTGATCGGTTCTCGAATTTCTTCGATTGTGCTCTGTAGTAATCTACAACACTCATGGATTTCTCCAACACATATTTGCCGGGTTGCACCGCAACCATGAGCAGGAATTTCATGTGAAAGACAAAGGAATTATTCCAGGATATTCATTCTGGGTTATATTACAACCACGGTCAAGGATTCATTAAAAAATTGTGGTGAGTCATATTATTCTTAATAGTCCCGAGTCGCCGCACGCAGACAACCTAGCACTTGGGGGCTACACTATTTACGTCCAGTTTATATCAAAATATGCAAGTCCCATGTCGCTGCAAGCACACACCATGGCACTTGGGGGTTAATGCAAGCCGGTTTTCAAATCATTACATTGTCGACAAGACCCTATTATCTCAAGGAGATGAGCCGCCCTTTCTATATCTTTGTAAGTCCGAGTCCAGTAATTCTTACTGACCCGACACTTGGGGGCTACACCGCTCAGATCAAATTTTCTAAAGTCCCAAGTCGCTGCTGGCATGCGACCCGGCACTTGGGGGCTACAGTATTCAGTTGTTTAACAGATTATGAGATCCAAATTGAAGACCCGGCCCATCACATACTGATGAGCCGGCCCTTGGGGGCTACACCCGCCAAATCTTCATAAAGTATAAGGCTATTACAAGTCCCAGCCTAGTAATTCTTACTGACCCGGCCCTTGGGGGCTGCAGTAGTCAGCTGTTCAAACAGATTATATGGTTCAAATTGAAGACCCGGCGCATCACATTCTGATGAGCCAGCCCTTGGGGGCTACACCCGCTGAAGCTTTATAAGGTATAAGACAGTCACAAGTCCCAGGCTGCTGCAAGCAAGACAACCTGGTACTTGGGGGCTACATAGTCCAGTATATTATTGCAAAGCACCAAGTTATCATGGATAATCTCGGAGCTTGGGGGCTACAGGTAATATAGACATATCAAAAACTTTGAGGAGAATTCTCAAGATGTTAATTATGGAGTTCAGTTGTTAGGCCCGACGTCACCAAACATTCATGACCCGGTGTCATCAAAAGATCATAACCTGCCAGAGTTTATATAAGCTGCCCTACTTCATAACAATGGAAGTCCGGTTTTACATCAGATGGATTTTCATCCCAATATGTTTATCAAGTCGGATGGATTCTAGTTATTTGAATCGGCATCACCAACGATAAATGACCCGGCATCATCAATGATTATGACCTGGCGGAGATGACCCGCCAAGAGTATTGGAAGCCGATTCAATGGCACATGGGTGTTCTATTCTTAATATTTTTCAAAGGACACTAACATGCAAGACGATTTTCAAGATGACTCATTCATATGAAGAAGAGACCCGGATTTCTGAGGAGCCACTTAATAAGCCAGCCAAAGGAGCAAGTTGGCCACTTAACATATTTACTATTCTCATTTCAGGAGCTTAGCATGAATAAATTCAAGCTAACCTAGGGGCTAATGTCGGGGATATACCCCACGGTATGACCCGCCTGGCGACTCACAGGAGACCCGGTAAAGACATGACGTTTTATTGGTGATTCGGCTGGTGGGCCACAGGACGACCAGGCCCAAGACCTAGAGTGTGAGCCGGTGCGAGGCGGCTCACAAGAGAAGGCCTACAGGAGAAAGGATTTCCTTACAAGAGAAACAAAGCCCGGAATAGGATTCTAAAGAGACCAGTCCCAATCCTACTCCTAGTAGGACTCTATTTGTAAACCTACCCTCTCCACTTATATAAGGAGGGGTAGAGCACCCCTAGAGGGACAGATTCACAAGTTCGCAAGCCGAGAGATCTTCTTCATCGTCAATACCAGACAAGCAGGACGTAGGCTTTTACCTCCATCGGAGGGGCCGAACCTGGGTAAACTCCACGTCTCTCGATTCCGACCAACCCCTCTCAAGCCGCTACATAGTTGCGCTTCTGCCCCGAACCTAAGTCCGTTCACCCGGACACCTGCCGTGACAAATCCATGACATCTACGATTGTTACGACCGGGTTACCCAGATACATACCTCATTCGGGTGAAGCCAAAAGTTAGCACTCTTAAGAAACAAATTGATCGGCTATGAAGAAAGAATACATAATTGGTGGTCTTCACCATAAATCTGGATTTTCCTCCAATCGTAGCATCTACCCACTCGATTACGGGTACACAACTATGACGTCCGCGATTAGCGGAGTAACCCGAAGAAAGGAACCCATGAAGGAGCTATTTTCTTCAGAAGATGTTTCTTACATTAAACAGTAACATAACATACCCACCCGTGCACGTTTTGTCCATCTGCACCACATGGTTGGATTGCCTAGTTCTCTGAAATTATTTCCTATTACCAGGGGATATAAAGTACGGAACACTCCGCAACCATTTGCCGGGGGCAGAAGACGATGCCGGTTAAGACAACATTTAAAACACGAATGGAATCGGTTTGGTGTTAAGTACATAGTTACATAGAATCAAAACATTACATCGATCGGTCAGTATCATCTATTATGGCATCCAGGGCACAGTCCTCCCGAGATATACGAGCGGCAGGCATCAGTTGGTCATAAACCAAGTGAAGAGGTATTTCTTGTCCATCTGGCCCTGCCGGCCCAACCCTGGCTAGGTGCTCCTGGTTGAGTTTGTTAAAACGGGTCTTCACCATGGCCCACACCTCTTGAGCCCCCTCTTGACAAGCCAAAGTCTTCCATAGCTCAAAATGACTTCGATCTCCTTTAAAACGCTCTGCCAGTTCGGTCATCCCTTGCGGAGGTGTCTTGACTGGCCAGAGCGCCCTAGTCATGCTCCTTGTAGCTTTCCGAGCTCGCTAGTGCGCAATGGACAGTTCCTTCAGCAGGTCCCAACCAAACGAGGTTATCTCTTCCCCAGGACACCTGGTTAGGAGGCCTAAGAACGACATATGATGTATCAATTACACCTAACACAACGTGAATGCTTTATGAAATTCCAGGTTAGAAATTCACTTACAGAATATGCCACCCTTCAATTTCTGGCACTCCTCACGGGTTTGTGCCAATTGAGTTTTTAAACTCTCAATTTCTTGGGCTTGTTGTCAGTTTTTCTCATTGAGTTGGTTCTTTTCTTTGCAACATTGTTCTAGTACGTGGTAACCAGCCTCAAGCTGAGGCTCGACATACCTTTGAGTTTCTCGAGACGCATGCAAATCCTTTTGCAGTTGACCTATGGATTCTGCTGCTACAACACAATCCTTCATTAGAAAGGGGTTTTCCAAATTTTATTATTGGCACATAATAAACACGTTTTTACTTACCGTGTGCCTCTCTGGTAAATTTTTTCACCTCCTCTAGTTCGGCCTTCATAGCCTTCAAATATGTCTAGCTGGACTCAAGGTCCTTGGACAACTTCTCATTTTCCAGCCTTAAATTCTGCATAGTAGCAAAACATTGTTTAGGCCCTTAACTCGGCCGTGTCGACCAAATTAAGGTTCGGGGGCTACTTGGTTAGGACATGTGTTCGGTTATGAAAACCAACTACTTACCCGCATATTGGAAAACATTAGTCTGGTAGCCCCCTCGAGGCCTGCTCTGGCAGCTCCAAGGTGTGCGTCCACCGAACTAAGAGCGTTAAACTCTAGATTGGAAAATGCTGGGTGGCAAAAGGACTCGTTTCACTGCCGATGATTCATCGCACTTCCGACCTCGGAATTAGTGACCGAGACTCCCCCGGAATCATCAGGGAGCAGATCTGTAACAGGGGCTCCCGCTTCAGGTTTAGCAGAGGCCAAAGGCCTTATTTGACGACGGCTATCTGGTGCCTCGGTTGCGTCTTCAGATAAGGGTGGCTGTACTCGTCTCCTAAATGTTTCGGCAAAAATACTGTGAGTACTTAAGGTAACAGCAACCAAAAAGCAAAGGTAATTTGGGTACGTTTTGGTAGAGGGTGCAGATGATGTGTTTTTTCCGCTATTGTCCCTCGCTTGGGTCCCTCGCTAGTGTGTGATGCGGACCTAGCCGGGGTAGCCCGGGATGGTGTTAGGACGTAGTCCGACGACCCTTGGGGGTAGGAGTCGGTATAATCGGAATGGCGGGAGGCTCACAACCTTTTCTGGATGTGGCCTTCTTTTCGCTTATGGTAGAAAGTGAGGATCCATGTATGATCGGCCATGAGGGCCACCTTGTGTTCATTGACACTCTCCTGGCAATAGACCCCGTCCTCGAAAATGGTCGAAATCTCCAGATCATCGTGAAATACGGGATCATCATCACGGGAATAATTATCTGGTTGGGGGGCAGGGTAGTTAACTGTCTCGGCCCAACATCTCCATTTCTGTTAAGAAAGACGGAAGGTTTTTTATCATTAAAATCAAACATAGGCATCCGAGCTACGGGGACATAATCAAACATACCCATTCGATGGGGTTGTAGGTGGAGAAGTCGTCCCAGATTGTCAGGTGGGCCAACTCTTCTTTTTCTCCTTTGAATAGATCGACCAAAATAGCCGCCAGTGCTTCCTGATTGTTCGATCGTTGTCGTCTGGAACGGGTGGTGTTGTTTGTCCCATGGTAACACCATAGAGATGCGGCCAATGTTGGAATGGTTGGACACACGGGGTAATCACTACGGCCATCACATAGATCATGGTCAACTTGCTATGAGCTAGCAACTTCACCTTGGTGGCCAAGCACTTTACTCGAGGCTCTCCTCTTGAGAGGGGCTCTTTGTCTGCTAGTTGAATTGCTTCTTTAAAGGGGCCTCTATCACATCCCTAGTTAGCATTGCTTTGTGCTAGCATGTGTGTGCATCATGTTTTAATTTTGCATCAAGATGAAATGGGGATCAAAAGAAACCCCAACACCTCACCCGAATTAAACCAATTCAAATGATGTGAATTTTCAACGAATCCAAAATGCCCCCCATGTCTGATAAATATTGGCAACAATATATCAGGGGACATTTTAATTTTCAATACATATATAGAATTTTAAAAATAAATAATAATGCTACTAAAATTGTCGAATAAAGCATTATAAATATTTTAGTCATTCAACATTATTGGAACTTTTGAGGAGGTTTGAAATATTCAAACTACACTCCAGGAAATGTATTGGTATTTTTGGAGCTAGGTTTGAGCCCTGACAAAAATAACAAAACAAATGTCAAAAATAGAAAAGAAAACATAATTAAAAAAAGGAGAAGCTACCTGTGCCTGGCCCAGGAGAGAAGCCGGCCTAGCCCACCAGGGGCAGGGAGGTCTTCTTCCTCCTCTTGCTAGGAGGACGAGGGTGTGGCTGACACCACTCGGACGTAGCACTCCACGCACCTGCCTGCCTGGCCTCCATTGGCTAGCAAGACGCCGTGGATAGCCTCGTCGCTACCGTATGGACCGCCCCCTCTCCCCATTCGCCTCTGCTTCTCTCCCTCTCCCCTCTGCTCTGCCATGGCCGCTACTCTCTCGCCGCTGTAGCCGCTGCTCCAGCCGCTCCCTTCGCCCTCGAGTAGCTCCCAGCTCCGCCTTGACCTGTTGCTGCTCCCTGCCGAGCCAGGCATCGCCAGAGGCCCCCCAGCGTCGCCCCATCCTCTTCTTCATCCTCGGCCATCGGAGATCGCCGCTGTCGATCCGGCGCAAGCGGAGCCTCCACGATCCTGCTTCCGACGCCATCGTGATCGTCGTGAGCCCCTGGTCCTTCCCCCTCTCTTCCCCAGCCATTTTGTGCCCCGGTTCGTGGAGCCGTGCTCGGCCGAGCTCTGACAGCCGCCAAGCTCATCGTTGGCCGCGCTCCGGGCCATCCCCGCTGCTGGGATGTGCGCCGTTGGATATGCGAAAGTGCAGGCACTCGAATGAGCCGCTCCGCCGTCGATTTAGTTGCCGGAGGGTGAAACCCGACCCCCTCCGCCGTCCCTGGCGTTGCCGGCGGCTCAGCGCCGGCGAGCCCGACCAGTTTGACCACGGGGTTGACCCCCCTAGGTCACTGGCAAGTGGGGCCCAGCCCTTGGTTAGTTTAGGATTAATTAAAAAATATTAAATAAAAAGTTAATTAAGTTAATGACCCACTGACATGTGGGCCAAACCTTAATAATTTGTAATTAGAAACTAAATTAATTCATGTTAATGCCTGGGTCACTGACCCGTGGACCCCACTGGTCAGGTTTGACCTGGCAACGTCCAGTTGACCAGGTGACGTCATGCTGATGTAATAATTGATTTTCTAATTTAAAATAATTCCAGAAATTGCTAAAATTTTGGAAAAATCATAGAAATTAATCTGTAACTCAGATTGAAATAATTTATATATGAAAATTTATCAGAAAAATCCAATGAATCCAACGGTACTATTATCATGCATGTTAGAGCAACTTAAATAGGAGAACATTGACATTTTGCAATAGGACTATGTATAGAACATCAAGTGGAAAATGATTTTAAACCTATATTCAAATCCACTCCATCTAACTCTAATGTTAGGTGCATTAGCTCATCCATTCATGCAACCATGTCATGATCATGCATCATATTGCTGCACTTGCTGTGTATTGATTGTTACTCCGTATTTGTCGCGGTAGGTTTTGTTCCATCAGATACGCTCGAGTATCCCCTGGAAGGAGAGTACCTCCTAGCCAGTAAGCAAGGCAAGCAGCCCCATTGATCATTCCGATATCATCCCATTCTCTCGCTCCTGCTCTTGTTTAATGCATTGGGACAAACGTTCAATTGTCTGTCATTTGCGGTAGTTGAACCCATTCCTCTGCATGACCTGTCATTGTCACTTAAAATAGCTAAACCTTGCAACCTAGCATACCTGGTAGATGCTTGATCCATGATGTGCTTTACCTACTATGCTTGCTATGCTTAGAGTTGTGTAAGGTTTGATTCATATGGGTGATGAACTGGAGTGAAACAGTGTTGTCCTGATGTGATGAGCTAAATGATGAACCCGATTTGGTAAAGGTAGCGATGAGAGGCTATGTAGGAGTACATAGAGGATTGTCCCGTTGGGACCGTTCTTCGGAACTGAGTTCCGTCTTTGTGATCCAAGACTAATTACTACCACATGCTGGGCCCTGAAATATGACCCCGCTCGACTTATCAACCGCCTAGTCCTTGGTCCAGGAGTTGCACGTAGTTTCTGGTGTTTATAGCTATGTTGGAGGCTGTGCGGTAGGCAGTGGCACAGTGTACCAAGGGTCACCGGAATGGTGGGCTTGGGAATCTTGCGCACATCATTTGGGGCCGTAGCGGAAACTTCGGTCGGACTTCCGTGCGGTTTCAGTCTCAAATAGGCGATAGCCTGGACTGGAGGTCTTGTGTGATTGACGGTCATGGCCGACTCCCTCACTAGGCTTCCACTTGAAGGTTGCAGAGGTGCCTTTTAAGTGCACCTAGCGATAACTGGCGAGAGCGTGTGTGAAGGAGTACACCCCTACAGGGTATGAATCTGATCGAATAGCAACATACTCGGATATGGAATACTTGGAGAACTTATGTTATTCATAGATAACTTGATGGTTACTCATAAAAATATCAAGACAAGTGTGAGTACCGTGGATGACACTCCCGTAGGTGACGGAAGTGAACCCATGGTGGTGTATTGATGTGGTGTTAGTGGACTCGTGTGCGATACCTAAAATTTAATAAAGAATTAATTTGTGTAGTATAGGTTAGCCAAGAGTCAAAGCTGGCATTGCTGCATAAACTCCACCACCCCCCTTGTTGATACATGAGCATGAATAGACTAGGTCTGCTTCAAAGACTTGCTGAGTATGTTTGTACTCATTTTTGCTTAATAAATGTTGCAGATGAGACTTAGGACCCATCATGTGGGTTCTACCTAGATGTCAACAATGCCGAATAGCTAGTATCCCAGCTACGACCCTATGCCATGTGTCAGGCTATAGATAGTCAGGCCATGTGCCTTTTACCCTTTCATCTGTCTATACTCAGACAGCTTTAAGCTTCCGCTTGGTTTGTATGAACTTGCGTGTATGACTTGAGTGTCAGGTCATGTGAACCCTACCCATAAGAACATATTATGCAAGGCTCCTCTGAGGCTCCTAAATAAAAGTTGTGTTGTTGTACTGTTATGTTGTGATGCCATAGTTTTATCTATGCAGATCGGGCATGTCGTGCGTACATGTGATGTGCAACTTTATGTATGGGATTCGACACCTAGTCGTGTGCCTTTAGTAGTACTATTTACGGGGAACTGCCTCTTTGTGCTTCCACCGAGCCTTGGTAGCTTGCTACTGCTCAGGACACATTGATTGACCGGCATGTATCCTTCTTTTCTGCTGTGTCTGTCCCTTCGGGGAAATGTCTCATAGTGTAATGGAGTCCCTGTAGCTTGCTATGACTCGTCTACGTGCAGTCATGATATTTATGTCCTACGGTGTAATGGAGTCCTTGTAGCTTGCTATGACTCGTCTACACATGCTTGAGGCCGACACCTGCATTGCTGGGTTATGTATGCCTGTTCCCGTATGGATGTGCCACTTGGGTTCTATGACTAGTCATGTCGACCGGGTTCTCTGTTGTTTGAATGCTAGTGACATATTCGCATACGTGAGCCAAAAGACATGGAGTTAATCATGCGTGAGGCCACAAAGTGATGTGATATGTTACATGCTAGATTCTTATGACTTAGGATTGGGATCCCGACATCATTGGTATCAGAGCCCGACTCACTGTAGGATTACCAACCCAAACCAGTCAAAGTTAAGTCTAGAAACATTTTAGAAATGTAAGGAAATTGATTGTGGAAGGGAATGTAAGGCTCTTTTTACTCCTCTTTCTGAGTCATTCTATTCTAAGTCACCCTCTTCTTTTCTACGGGGTTAAGAGCTAGGCTTCTCATCTTCTCTTAGGATGACGAGTTAGTAACCATGGACTAATAGCTAGCTTGCTTGGAAGTGAACTCCGGTATTCAAGTCTTGTTCTGTGTGACAATTAGTTGGATTAGAAACTTGAGAGTAGGAAGTTGAGTGGTTATGCTACCCAATCTTTTGTAGGTTGTCTCAAAATCCTTTTTGAGAAATTACAACCGTTATGCTATCCGATTTCTGCTAGGATCTCTAATGCCTTTGCATTATTCTCTGTTTTAGATGCCCCTCGTCCTTCTCGTCAGGTGGTTTGTTTGAACAGGTGCATCGATGTACCAGGTCACACGCCCATGTTAGTCAGAGTTATGATGGAGATTGGTTACCGTTGGTACCCAGAGTATACCGTGGAGGAGCAGTTCTGTGACTTCAACCAGAGCCAGTATCTGTGTACTGTTAGGATATATCCATCATATCCTGGAGCTGTAGAGCTGCTTCATTGTACTTATGGATTAGGTGTTACCATAGATATGGCAGTTCAGGAGGCTGCCTACACCATGTTGACTATCATGAGATCTCACCATGGACTTCTACAGAACATTGAGTTCTGTTATGTTCTAGCAACACTAGGAGGAGAGGATGGTTATCTTACTGCAGCCTAGTATGATCATTCTCATGAGGACCCTAGGCTTCAGGTGACCGCTCAGATGTTGGCAAACAGGGATGATGATGCACGTGCTCTTCACATGGAGCTTTATGCTACACGTGCATGTCTTTGGACAACCTTGACGCAGCTAGCACCTGTCGTGCAAACATGCTATGGAGATTTGGAGATGCTGAACCCATCACGGACTCATCTGCCAGCTCGCGTGGACTGGCCCGATGTTGGAGGCGTCACTCCACTTCAAGGACCGTTGTTGCCGCCAACTAGGGATTGAGGCTACATCTGTGTCCTTATGGTTTCCAGGGATCGCAGGCCAAGGTGTTCCCAGGTCCTAAGGTTCAGCTCCCGGGTCACGGGGGTAACCTATATGAGGTGTTCTACGGCGACGCTTGAGTGCATGTATGTTAGTATTAGTATGGTAGTAGCTGTATTGCCACAGTCCTCCATGTCTTGTGGGATATGGCTATAAGAGGGGCTGAGCAGCGCTAACTTAGCCAAACAAGGTTTGCTAGATATTGGAGGGGTTAGAGGCTATCATGGCAATGTAGGAGGCTTGATATTCAAGTGGTAGGTAACGTGAATGTAACGATAAGAGCGAGACATCTAGCAAAGCAAAAACAGTGTCGGGATCCGAGTACGATCATCTTGCATGTTGGTTCTTTAGAGGGACAAAGAGCTGGGTCCTCATAGTGGTACTCTCTTGAATCCTTGTACTCAGGTTCAAGACTCGCATCTACCTAAGATAAACAGCAACAAATAAACAAAAAACCAAGGCACAATGCACAAACAAGATGATGCATGATTCATTTGAAGTATTTAACCTGGCAACCCTAAGCTAGTCAAGTTCCCCATGCAATAGTTAAGTTCTTTAGAGTTCTGGACAGAAGCTCATGTTAATTTGTTTGAACATGCATGATCATGGCAAAAAATGGATGCTTCATGCAAAATCGATGCAAATGCATATGAAGAACGTAAGAAACGGAGTAGCGGTTCTCACGATACGCTCACGACAAGGTACGAAGGTAAAATACAAGACATGGAAGGCCATCGGCTATTCCTTGGTATTCCAAGGTATCCACTGGTTAGGAAATGAAAAACCAACCACAATAGAGCCAAAGATCAAGCGTAGCTCCCACAAGTCACAAAGCACCAACACACACAATCTGCCCCAAAACAGCAACATAGCAACTTACACAGCCAATATCTAGAGCTACAGGATGTTTCCAACCTCAAACAAAGTATTTACAGAAACTACATAACATGATTATCAAATCATCCAACTACACAAACTGGAAAGGAAGCACATATCACTAAGCATGAAGCTCACACGATGGCATGATGAAACAGATTCTAGGGACTTAGTGAAAATCATAGTTTTCTGGAATCTGAGTTAAGCTGATAGCAAATTGACAGGAGAAATTAATCTTATGGCATGAAAACTAACAGGATGGTAGAGGGCAACATCTACTTCAAAACACTAGCACCGAGCTTAAGCTAAAACACAACAGAACACTTGGTAGGATCCACTCATCATGACATAAAAATAACAGCAGATTCTCAGACTTGGAAATATTTAGCAAGTTGAAAACAACAACATTTTGTTAGCTACTTTGGAGCAAGAAACCAACTTATATGATAGTCTATAATGTCAAAAGAAAATACCATGGCATAATACTCATGAAACACTACCACTTCCATGTTGACACAAATATCATAGCATGCATGGATTAATTCTAGCAAAAATGACAAAATGGCATATTGGGACAAAACGACATTTTGTAAAACTTGCTCAAATGACCAAACCAATTGCACCAATGTATTCATTGGGAAATTCCACCCCAATTTCATATATCAAACTCATATATTGCAGTAGGTAAAATGCCCACAACCTCAAGTTCCAAATCACTTCACAACCATCATATGCTCATAAGTCAAAACTTGCCATATATGCTCATAGACAAATATGCTCATGTAAAGAAATGGTCATCTACAAGAAATGGAATAATCTACTTAAAACACAATAAAACAATAAACAAAATAAAAAACAAAAGAGAGGAGGGGGCCACCTCGCATAGTCACCAGGGCCCCTCCATGTGGATGACAAGTGGGCCATGGGCCTCATGTCATACACACACACACCAGCACATACACACACACAAGCACACACACAAGCACACACACAAGCACATACACACACATCTACACATGCACACCAGATCCACCGGGGGTTCTCTATGCCACAGTAGATCCACCACACACACACACACTGGCATACACACTCATACTGCACATCCACACGAGATCCGGTGTAGCGACCCCGGATCCGGCCCACACGCACACTCAGAAAAGAAACAAAAAAGGGGGCACACGGTGGGTGGGGGGGGGGTCGAACTCGCGACCTCCTGCTCTCTCCCGAGTCGAACAACCACCATGATACGAGGTGGCAACTGACCGAAGGGGAAAACTATGCCTCTACTAACACTTACGACAACTTAACTGTCGAAACTGAAACCCTGGCACCTGAACCGAACGACGGCAAAATTCCAGCGACATAGGGGCCCTCTGGCGAGGAGGAAACCCGGAGGGAAAAGTGGGAAGCTAGGAGGACCCGTTCCCCTGCTCGTCTTGCAACGAAGGGGACGGAGGCAACGGCCTCAAGGCCATGCCTTGTCGTGCTGGCGGCGACTGCGAGCAACTACGGCGTCGCGCAACCTACACTACGACTTGAAGAGGCTGCGGTGGAACTGCTCACCGAGGGACGTCGAAGACGGGCTCACGTACGACGGGTAAGAAGGGGCGGAGCGGGGCGGCACAGCCTAACAAAGAGGAAGAAGACCGCACGGGGAACTCCCTGTCTGGGGCTCCAGCGCGGACGCGGCCGTCGATGAGGGGGAGCCTGACCCCTCCTAGCGACGGGAACGAGCTGCGGGGAAGGTCCCAGACCTCCATGACATCCTTGACGAGGATGAAGATCGATGGAGAGGCATGGACGACGGCGAGGAGGACCGGCGGCTCTCTGAATTGAAACTCTCTCTCTCTCTGAACATACCTAAGGAGGAAGGAAGGGAGAAGAAGGGAGAAGGAGGGAGAAGGAGGGAGAGAGGAGTGGCGGCGGCGAGGAGGAAGAGGGGAAACCCTAGGGATCCACACACTTTTAAAGGGGCTGGCCTCAACGTCCGTGAGCTCCTCTCACGGCAACGTCGACCACTCTCTCTGCATGCTCTCTCTCTCACACGCTCTCTCAACTGAGGGAGCAAGCAATGGGAGTAGGTAGCTGCTAGCTCGGCTGGGCTGGGCTGCGCTAAGGGAGATGGTCTGCGAGGGAGGTTGAGGCCCAGTCCCTCAGACTCTGTCTCTTAGAAAATAGAAGGAAGGGTTTTTTGTTTTTGAATAAGCCTAGAACAAAAATAAAACCGCAACAGCAAACGAGTTTTTTTTCCCGAAAGTAAAAAAAAATTGAGCTGACAAAAAAACAAGCCATTTAATAAAAATGAAGTGGGCATTTTTAGAGCAAATAAATTTATTACTATTATTAAATAAAACTACTGTTTTATTAGAGATATGATTGCAAGCAATCAACAACCTATCTAAGAGCTCACCCACTCGACTCTAAACAATAAATCAAAACACCAAAACATTTTTAACAGATTTTTAAGACAAGTTAATTTGTGCCATAAAATAATTAGTAGCAAAAGCGATTTGATTTGAAATGAAAGAGAGGGGGGTTATGGAAACATGAGACAAGGGAGAAGAGCAACACATCAAACACATGCATTCATCCACATACAACCTCACCTCAACACCATAACACCACAAGCAAGGCAACAATAGATATGCATAGATATGATGAGCATGATGGCATGATGCATGATGCATGAGATGGAAATGCAGTCAAGAAAATATTAATTCATTCAAGCACATGTCAAACATAGAGGTTCATATGAGGAATACATGACCATAAATTTCAAGGGTAGCACTTGGGCTGTTACTGTTGTGTCCACCCAAGTTTCATCACTCCATCGACCCGCTCAACGCTGATGATTGGCTGACAAGCATGTCCCGCAAAATCCGTGCTGCTAATGTATCTGAGACCAATAAGGTGACTTTACTGCATACTTTTTGGAAGGACCCGCCAACCTGTGGTGGGAAAATTATGAAGCCATGCGTCCCGCTGGCCCCGCAGCAACCTGGGCGGACTTCAGTGAGGCGTTTCGTACCCATCACATCCCGGAAGCCTGATGGATCGCAAGAGAGAGGAATTATGTGTCGTTACTCAGGGTAGGCTGACAGTGGATGCCTACAACTGTGAGTTTGGCAAACTTGCTCAATATGCACCAGAGGAAGTGTCGACCGACGCCAAGAAACAAGCTAGGTTCCGTAAGGGACTTAATCTTGAGCTCCGTCGAGACCTGCGCATGCATGAGTGCACTACCTTCCAGGCTCTCGTTAACAAGGCTATCAACACCGAGACCAGACAAACCGATTACGAGGCAACTAAGAAGCACACCCATGACTTTAGCTCCCCATCCGGCTTAGGCTCCAACAAATGTTGGGTGTGGGTGCCTAACACTGCTCTGCGGCCAAGGTACGTCACGAGGCCATCCTACCAGGCGCCTCGCCCAGCTTAAACCAACCCTCCAGCCAGGACATTTGGAGGTCCCGCTGCCAATGTTGCCCCCTGTTCCACCACCGTTGTCTACTACAAGTTTGGAGAACCAGGGCACTATTCCCGTCAGTGCCCCTAGAACAATGCCAAGACGGATGGACGTGGGAAGCCGGGAAAGGCCTTCTATGGAAAGCTAGCTCCCGCTCGTGGACGTGTGAATCACGTCTCTGCTGAAGAAGCTCTTAAGGATCCCAATGTTATCCTAGGTACGCTCCTTGTCAAATGTCATCCAACATCTATTTTGTTTGACAATGGAGCATCTCATTCTTTCATCTTAGAAAGTTATGCATAGTTGCATAACATGTGTTTTTGTGATATGCCTACTCCTTTAGTAGTTCAGACTCCTGGTTCAAAATGGCCAACTTCTAGAGTGAGCCATGACAATGAAATCCTTGTGGATAGGCTAGTCTTTCTAGCATCTTTGATAGCTCTCAAGTCTTCGGACATCAATATCATCTTTGGCATGGACGGGATGAAAGCCCATTATGCTAAGATTGATACTCATACTAGGAATGTTCAGCTTACACATCCATCGGGTGGGATAGGTATTGTCTCAACTCGAGCTACCAAGCGCCAAATCTGTTCCCACGAAGCTAGCCCTCTTCCAGAACTAGAAGATTAACAGGATGGTAGAGGGCAACATCTACTTCAAAACACTAGCACTGAGCTTGATCTAAAACACAACAGAACACTTGGTAGCATCCACTCATCATGGCATTAAAATAACAGCAGATTCTCGACTTAGAAATATTTAGGAAGTTGAAAACAACAACATTTTGTTAGCTACTTTGGAGCAAGAAACCCACTTATATGCTAGTCTAGCATGTCAAAAGAAAATACCATGGCATAATACTCATGAAACACTACCACTTCCACGTTAACACAAATATCATAGCATGCATGGATTAATTCTAGCAAAAATGACAAAATGGCATATTGGGACAAAATGACATTTTGTAAATCTTGCTCAAATGACCAAACCAATTGCACCAATGTATTCATTGGGAAATTCTACCCCAATTTCATATATCAAACTCATATATTGCAGTAGGTAAAACTCATATATCAAAACTATAACCCTAGCACATAAACCGATCGGCGGCGAAACTCCAGCGACATGGGGGTCCTCTGGCGAGGAGGAAACCTGGCGGGAAAAACGGGAAGCTAGGAGGACCCATTCCCCTGCTCGTCTTGCAACGAGGGGGACGGAGGCGATGGCCTCAAGGCCATGCCTTGTCCTGCCGGCGACGACTGCGAGCAACTCTGGCATCACGCAACCTACGCTACGACCCGGAGAGGTTGCAGTGGAACTGCTCACCAAGGGAGGTCAAAGACGGGCTCGCGTATGACGGGGAAGAAGGGGCGAAGCGGGGCGGCGCAGCCTGACAAAGAGGAAGAAGACCGCGCGGGGAACTCCCTGTCCGGGGCTCCGACGCGGACGCAGCCGTCGATGAGGGGGAGTGCTGCCCCTCCTAGCGATGGGAACAAGTTGTGGGGAAGGTCCCTGACCTCCACGACATCCTTGACGAGGAGGAAGATCGACGGAGAGGCGTGGACGACGGCGACGAGGACCGATGGCTCTCTGAAACTGAAAATCTCTCTCTCTCTCTGAACTTACCTGAGGAGGAAGGAAGGGAGAAGAATGGAGAAGGAGGGAGAGAGGAGTGGCGGTGGCGAGGAGGAAGAGGGGAAATCCTAGGGATCCGCACACTTTTAAAGGGGCTGGCCTCGACATCCATGATCTCCTCTCACGGCGACGGCTATCGCTCTCTCTGCGCGCTCAATTTCTCACATGCTCTCTAAACTAACGGAGCATGCAACGGGAGAAGGTGGCTGCTAGCTCGGTTGGGCTGGGCTGCGCTAAGGGAGATGGCCCACTCGCCCACGAGGAAGGGTTTTTCTTTTTGAATATGCCCAGAACAAAAATAAAACCATAACAGCAAGGGATTTTTTTCCCAAAGTAAAAAAATATTTTTGAGCTCACAAAAATGCAAGCCATTTAATAAAAATGAAGTGGGCATTTTTAGTGGAAATAAATTTATTACTATTAATAAATAAAACTACTGTTTTATTAGAGATATGATTGCAAGCAATCAACAACCTATCCAAGAGCTCACCCATTCCACTCTAAACAATAAATCAAAGCACCAAAACATTTTTTAAAAGATTTTTAAGACAAGTTAATTTGTGGCATAAAATAATTAGTAGCAAAAGGGGTTTGAGTTGAAATGAAAGAGAGGGAGGTTATGGAAACATGAGACAAGGGAGAAGAGCAACACATCAAACACATGCATTCATACACATACAACCTCACCTCAACATCACAACACCACAAGCAAGGAAACAATAGATATGCATAGATATGATGAGCATGATGGCATGATGCATGAGATGGAAATGCAATCAAGCAAATATTAATTCATTCATGCACATGGCAAACACATAGGTTCATATGAGGAATACATGACCATAAATGGCAAGGGTAGCACTTGGGCTGTTACAACTCTCCCACACTACAAGAGGATATCGACGCGAGATCTAAGAACGACAGAACTCGGAAATTTGGAACGGAGAAGATCCTCATGTTCCCAAGTAGCTTCTTTGTTGGAATGATGAGACCACTTCACCTTGAGAAACTTGATAGACTTTTTGCGAGTCTGACACACAGTTTCTTTGAGAATAGCAACTGGGTGCTCACGATAAGAAAGATCTTCATGGAGATCAATGTCTTGGAGGTCAATGGTACGCTCAGGAGTCTTGATGCATCTCCGGAGCTGAGAGACATGTAAGACATCATGCACATTTGCGAAATTCGGTGGAAGTTCTAGTTGATAGGCAAGTTCACCTCTCTTGCCCACAACTCTAAAAGGACCCACAAAGCGAGGATCTAGCTTCCCTTTGATTCCAAACCGCTAAGTGCCCTTCATGGGAGAAACTCTAAGATAGACAAGGTCATCAACTTGGAAGGAGACATCCCGATGTTTGTTATCGTAATAACTCTTCTGTCGGGATTGAGCTGCTTTAAGGTTCTCACGAATGACACGACCCATCTCTTCTACTTTGGTGATCATGTCATTTCCCAGAATTTGACGCTCACCGGTTTCAGACCAATTGAGCGGGGTACGACACTTCGTGCCATAGAGAATCTCGAATGGTTCCTTGCCTGAGCTAGCTTGAAAGTTGTTGTTGTATGAAAATTGAGCGTATGGTAGGAAATCTTCCCACTTCATGCCAAAAGAGATCACACAAGCCCTAAGCATGTCTTCGAGGATTAGTTTGACTCTCTCAACTTGACCATTCGTCTGCGGGTCAAATGTTGTGTTGAAACGGATCTTTGTTCCCATAGCGGTCTGGAAGGACTGCCAAAACTTGGAAGTGAAGAGGCTTCCACGATCTGAGGATATGAGTTGCGGAATCCCATGCAGAGAAACTACCCTTGACGTATACAGCTCTGCCAGCTGAGCTGCCGAGATAAATTCTTTGACCGGAAGGAAATGGGCAACGTTGGTCAACTTGTCGATAAGCACAAAGATGGCATCGTTGCCCTTATTGGACTTAGGAAAGCCAGTGACGAAATCCATCTCCACGTGGTCAAATTTCCACTCCGGAATCGTCAAAGGCTGAAGGAGACCTGGTGGACGTTGATGTTCCGCCTTCACTCTATGACAAACATCGCACTCGTTCACGAACTGAGCAATTTCACGCTTCATGCGAGTCTTCCGGAACATTTGCTTGAGGTCCTGATACATATTGGAACTGCCTGGATGAATGGATAGGAGAGAATTGTGTGTTTCGTCCATGATATACTTCCTAAGATCACCTTTACGAACCATGAGACGGTCCTCAAAGAACAAGGTATCTTTGTCATCCACGCGAAAGCACTTGTACTTCAGAATGCCTTTGGCCACACCTTTCTTCACTTTCTTCACCATCGTGTCAAGAAGTTGAGCTTGGTGAACCTGATCTTCCAGAGTCGGAGAGACTTGAAGATTGGCCAGAAATCCTTGCGGAATCATTTGAAGATTGAGCTTGCGGAAGGCTTCACAAAGCTCTGGCTGAAGAGGCTTTAGGATGAGACTGTTGTAGTACGCCTTTTGGCTGAGCGCATCTTTACTGACATTTGCTTTTCCCGGAGTATACTCAATACTTGGGTTGAAGTCCTCAAGCATTTCCACCCAATGAGACTGCCGAAGATTGAGATCGGGTTGAGTGAAATGTACTTCAAGATCTTGTGATCGGTATACACCTCAACTGGTCTACCCAACAACAAATGCCTCCAAGTCATGAGAGCATGCACAACTGCTGCCAAATCAAGATCATGAGTGGGGTAGTTCTTCTCGGCAGGCTTCAACTGACACGAGGTATAAACAACAATCTTCTTATCTAGTATGAGAACACCACCAAGACCTTGGAGAGAAGCATCACAGAAGACTTGGAAAGGCTTTGATTACTCTGGAGGAACAAGAACTGGAGCTTAAGTCAGTTTCTGCTTGAGCATATTGAACGCCACATCACACTCAGGAGACCAAGCATACTTGACATTTTTCTGGAGGAGACTAGACACAGGCTTAGCAATTTGAGATAAGTTCTCCACGATTCTTCTGCAGTAACTTGCAAGCCCGAGGAAGCTACGAAGCTGCTTGACATTCTGAGGAGGCTCCCACTTCAAGATTGCCTCAACTTTCTCAGGGTGCACTTTAATGCCCTTTGCAGAGATCACATGCCCAAGGTACACCACTTCATTGAGCCAAAACTTACATTTGGAAAACTTAGCATAGAATCGATGATCTCTTAACTTGTCAAGCACAAGCCTGAGATGCTCTGCATGCTCTTCTTCGGTCTCCAAGAACACAAGAATATCATCCCAATAGACCAAGATGAACTCATTCTTGAAAGGAGAGAATATGAAGTTCATCATTCTGGAGAAGGTTGGAGGAGCATTGGCGAGACCAAAAGACATGACGGTGTACTCATAAGTGCCAAAACTCGTCCTGAAAGCAGTCTTTGGAATATCTTCTTGACGAATGCGAATCTGATGGTAGCCCATGCGAAGATCAAGCTTCGAGAAAACCTTGGCACCTTTCAGTTGTTCAAACAACTCATTGATGTTGGGAAGTGGGTACTTGTTTCTGATTGTCTTTTTATTCAATGATAGTAATCGACACAAAGTCGGTCCGTGCCATCCTTCTTCTTGACAAACAAAACACCACAACCCCATGGAGAAGAACTTGGTCTAATCAGACCCAAACGTTCTTGTTCATCTAGCTACTTGTTCAACTCTTTCAGATCTTCGGGGCCAAGTTTATAAGGACACTTGCAAACCGGTTTAGTTCCGGGCTCAAGGTCAATCACAAACTCAACTAGCCGGTGCAGAGGAATTCCTTGCAATTCTTCAGAAAATACATCTTCATACTCACAAACCACCAGAATTTGAGAAATAGCTGAGATTTCACCCTTCTCATTAAGAGCAAAGAGACGGATCGTGTCATCGCGAGCAGCGAAAATGATCACATCTTCTGAAGGATGAGTCCATTTGACTTCTTTTGCTTGACAATCAACATGCGCCTTACTCATATCCAAAAAATCCATGCCAAGAATGAGATCAATATCAGAATTACCAAGAACAATTGGAGAGGCCAGAAAAGCATAATTGCCCATCTTGATCGAGACATCCGGAACCACCAAACGAGAATTCAGCACTTTGCGGAGAGAAACTATTGATAGAGGCTTGGACAAATTAACGAGACACAAGTCATGCATTTCGGTGAACGGCCTCGAAATGAAAGAATGCGATGCACCAGTATCAAACAACACTTTTGCAGGAATAGAATTAACCAAGAGATTACCCATGATCACTAGAGAAGAATCTTCTGCTTCAGCTGCGTTCACCATGTTCACCCTTGCTGACTTGGGATTATGCTTCACCATAGCATTGCCTGGAGGTCTGACTTGTGGAGGAGGCGGAAGACGCTGCTGGTTGCACTTGTTTGAGTAGTGACCCTTCTGACCACACTTCTGTCAAGTAACCTCTGAGAGCGAACGGAAGTTGCCTGGAGGAGGAACATTAGCCGACTTGGGGCCTGGGGTCTCTGTTGATAACCTGGGTTGGGTGGGTGTGAAGAACCATGACCACCAAACTGTCTCTGCTACTAAGGAGGACAAAACGGAGAAGGGGGATGAACCCAAAACTTCTGCTGCTTAGGAACCATCTGAGAGCTGGAAAAAGAAGAATAGGAATCCCTGGAATGCTTCCCTGAGTTCTCCAACTTGAGCTGAGTAGCCTCGACCTTTAGATCCATGTTGTAGAACTGATCAAACTCACGAGGCTCTTGGAGGACCAGACCCGGCAAAATCTCATCCTTGAGACCACCTCTGAACTGATAAATCATGGACTTGTCATCTAGCTATCTTGTTTAGCATAGCGGGCTAGATTCTGGAACTCGACGTTGTATTGATAGACAGACTTGCTTCCCTGCTTCAGGTGCGTGAACTTCTCACACATTTCCTCGACAAAGCTTATCCGAATGTAATGGGCCCTGCAGTCACGATAGAAATCCTCCTAGATGACAACACGATCACCCCTGGAGTCCTTGTATTGCTACCACCAATCTGCTGCCTGACCCTCGAGCTAAAACGAAGCGAACCTGACATAGTCCTCCGGTCTGACATTGCTGCACTCGAAAGCTTACTCATGTCACGGAGCTAATCATCTGCATTAAAAGGCCGTTTACAACAGGTGAAAGACTTTGGCTAGTTGGCAAGGAACTGGCTGAGAGTCGCGAACTAAGGTTGATTCTAAAAATTTCCTTGAAAACCTTGTTGACCCTATTCTCTCTCTTGCAACAACCTGAGCAACATTTGAGTATTTGCATTGGTTACATCCATCACAACTTGCCAAGCTTCTGGAGGAGGAGGAGGATGCGGTGGTGGTGGGGGTGGAGGATCAAACTGCTCCTCACCCCGACCTGGATTCCCACGAGTTGGTGGAGCCATCCTGAGGATGGACAAGAAAATCAGCACACCATTGACAAAGATGATTGCAATAAGCTGAATCAAATGACTTGAAAGACGTTGAATAGAACAACATAAGTAGCCTTCCTACTGAAAAATTACTAAGAATGCCTTCTTCGGGTTAGCGATAAGATCATCAGACATTAGAAGCCACTTGCAATAACACAAAAGTATTGAGCTAATGTTGCTCGGAACAAATGTATATGCCCTCATACATCTGAAGAAGATAATCCTAGGAGATACTTGAATTCCCACCTAAGAACTTCCAAAAACTCTCTGGTTATGCAATCCAGTGTAGGGGATACAAGGAGGAAATATCTCACACAACTAACAATCCTACAATCCAACTGTATTGATCCTTCAACACATAACCAGAGGCTTCCAGAAGTCCATCTATCTTGGATCCTCGAAAGCACGACGATACTAACCATTGCGGTACCCCGGACACCTCCCTAGTACTGGGTGACTCCGACCTTATCTCACCATGATAAGTATTGAAGCAATTTCGAACATCCTCCGTCCTGAGATACTAAGAAAACTGAATGATAACGATGTGCCAAGAATGTCTTGGAGCTCAACACCCCAGAAGAAGTCAAGTCAGATAGGAGGCACCAAGACAGAACTCCGTCACATCAGTATCATATAGTTTCCAAAATACCCACGTGATCCTAATTTTTTTGAGTGAGAAGAGGAGTTGAATCAAAATTCCTAAGTCAAATACCTCACCCGAGTATAGAAGAGGAGTAAAAGAAACCTACTCTCCGATATAACTAGACTCAAAATAGTTTTTACTAGACTCGACTCGACCAAGTTCGATCAAGAAAAGGGCTCCTATGGTCGTCTAGCTCTGATACCAACTTGTAACGCCCAAGATGCGCCCCTTTCCTTATTAAGACACGGGGGTCTCGACAGGGATAGGGGCGCATCTCTTTGTTTCACAAGTGCGTCAATTCATTGCATACATTTATGAAAAGAGAGTATATGAGTTGGGTTATGTTGGGGAACGTTGCATGGGAAACAAAAAATTTCCTACATTCACGCAAGACCTATCCATGTTGATGAGCATCTACGAGAGGGAGAGTGGATCTACATACCCCTGTAGATCGCTAAGCGGGAATCATTAAGAAACGCAGTTGATGTAGTCGAACGTCTTCGTGATCCAAATCGCCGAGCGTCCCGCGATCCAATCACGATCCGTCCTGATCTAGCACCGAACAGACGGCACCTCCGCGTTCAGCACATGTACGGCTTGATGATGATCTCCACCTTCTTGATCCAGCAAGAGGGTGCAGAGAGGTGGAAGAGTTCTCCGGCAGCATGACGGCGCTCCGGCGATGGTGCTGGAGCTGTTCTGGCAGGGCTTCGCCTAAGCACTGCAAAAACCGATTTAGAGGAGAAACTATGCACTAGAGAAAAGGGCAGCACGTGGCAGAAAATTCTGTGCCAAAACCCTCAAAATAACTAGTATATATAGGAGGAGGGGAGGAGGAGGCTTGGCCCTAAAGAGGCCAGCCCTTTGGTTCGGCCGAACTAGGAGGGAGGAGTCCTCCTCCTCCACTCCTAGTAGGATTAGGACTCCTTCCTTATTTGTTCCTTTTTGCCTTTTTCCACCTTTTTCCTTTTCGACTTTTCTTCCCAGCTGCATGGGCCTTGTGTGGGACTTCCACCAGCCCACTAAGGGCTGGTATTCACCTTCCCATAGCCCACATATCCTCTTGGGTCGAAATACCCCTCCCGATGGTCCCCCGGTACACTACCGGCACTCCCGGTACACTAACGATGAGCCCAAAACTTTTCCGGCGACCAAAACAGGACTTCCTATATATCAATCTTTACCTCCGGACCATTCCGTAGCACCTCATGATATCCGGGATCTCATCTGGGACTCCGAACAACCTTCGATCACCACCATGCATAACTCTATACTACCAAAACGTCACCAAACCTTAAGTGTGCAGACCCTGCGGGTTCGAGAACTATGGAAACATGACCGAGACACCTCTACGGTCAATAACCAATAGCGGGACCTGTATGCCCATATTGGTTCCTACATATTCTATGAAGATCTTTATCGGTCGAACCTCTATGTCAAGGATTCAATTAATCCCGTATGATGTTCCCTTTGTTCTTCGGTATGTTACTTGCCCAAGATTCGATCGTCGATATCTCCATACCTAGTTCAACCTCGTTACCGGCAAGTCTCTTTAGTCATTCCGTAATACCAGATCCCATGGCTAACACTTAGTCACATTTCTCTCAAGGCTTTACTGTGATGTTGTATTACCGAGTGGGCCCTAAGATACTTCTCCGTCACACGGAGTAACAAATCCTAGTCTTGATCCATGCCAACCCAAGAAACACCCTCGGAGATACCTGTAATGCACCTTTATAGTTACCTAGTTATGTTGCGACATTTGATACACACAAGGCACTCCTCCGGTGTCCGTGAGTTGCATGATCTCATGGTTATAGGAACATATACTTGACATGCAGAAAACAGTAGCAATAAACTGACACGATCATATGCTACGTTTGTAGTTTGGGTCTTATCCATCACACCATTCTACCAATGATGTGATCCCTTTATCAAATGACATCTCATGTCCATGGCTAGGAAACCTTAACCATCTTTGATCAACGAGCTAGTCTATTAGAGGCATACTAAGGACATGGTTTTGCCTATGTATCCACACATGCATCTAAGTCTCCGATCAATACAATTATAGCATGGATAATAAACGATTATCATGAACAAGGAAATATGATAATAAATAATTTATTATTGCCTCTAGGGCATATTTCCAGCAGTCTCCCACTTGCCATAGAGTCAATAATCTAGTTCACATCACTATGTGATATACATTGTAATGAATCGAACACCCATGCTGTTCTGCTGTTGATCATGTTTAGCCCTTGGAAGAGGTTTAGTAAACAGGTTTGCAACATTTAGATCCGTGTGCAGTTTGCAAATATTTATGTCCTTCTCCTCGATGTAATCGCGGATGGAGTTGAAGCGTCGCTTTATGTGTCTAGTCCGCTTGTGAAACCTTGGTTCCTTGGCCAGAGCAATGGCACCAGTGTTGTCACAAAACAGGTTCATTGGATTCAGTGCACTGGGCACTACTCCGAGATATGTCATGAATTGCTTCATCCAGACACCTTCCTTCGCCGCCTCCGAGGCTGCGATGTACTCTGCTTCACATGTAGAATCGGTTACCATGCTTTCCTTGGAACTGCACCAGCTTACCGCTCCCCCGTTGAGAATAAATATGTATCCAGTTTGTGACTTAGAGTCATCCGGATTAGTGTCAAAGCTTGCATCGACATAACCCTTTACGACGAGCTCTTCATCACCTCCATAAACGAGAAACATTTCCTTAGTCCCGTTCAGGTACTTAAGGATATTCTTGACCGCCGCCTAGTGCTCCATTCCAGGATCACTTTGAAACCTTCCGGCCATACTTATGGCAAGGCTGACATCGGGTCTTGTGCACAACATTGCATACATGATAGAGCCTATGGATAAATCATAGGGGATGAAACTCATCTTTTTTCTCTATCTTCCGCAAACACTGGGCATTGAGTCTTACTCAACTTCACACCTTGTAACACAGGCAGGAACCCCTTCTTGGCCTGATCCATTTTGAGCTTCTTCACAACTTTATCAAGGTATGTGCTCTGTGAAAGTGCTATTAAGCGTCTCGATCTATCTCTATAGATCTTAATGCCTAATATGAAAGCAGCTTCTCCTAGGTCCTTCATTGAAAAACTCTTGTTCAAATATTCCTTCACGCTTTCCAGCATTACTATATTGTTTCCAATTAGCAATATATCATCCACATATAATACTAGAAATGCTATAGAGCTCCCACTCACTTTCTTGTAAATACAAGCTTCTCCATAAACTTGTATAAACTCAAACGCTTTGATCACCTCATCAAAGCGCTTATTCCAACTCCGAGATGCTTGCACCAGCCCATAAATTGATCGCTGGAGTTTGCAAACTTTGTCAACATTCTCTGGATCGACAAAACCTTCTGGTTGCATCATATACAACTCTTCCTCAAGAAAACCATTGAGGAACGCTGTTTTGACATCCATCTGCCAAATTTCATAGTCGAAATAAGCAGCTATTGCTAACATGATTCTGACGGACTTAAGCATCGCTACGTGTGAGAAGGTCTCATCGTAATCAACTCCTTGAACTTGTGAAAAACCCTTTGCCACAAGTCGAGCTTTATAGACGGTAACATTACCGTCCGCGTCTGTCTTCTTCTTAAAGATCCATTTGTTCTGAATGGCCTTTTGCCCTTCAGGTAATACTTCCAAAGTACACACTTTGTTTTCATATATGGATCCCATCTCGGATTTCATGGCCTCTAACCATTTTGTCGGAATCCGGGCCCATCATCGCTCCTCCATAGATCGTCGGTTCATTGTTGTGCAACATCATGACCTCCAAGATAGGGTTGCCGTACCACTCAGGAGAAGTACGCGCCCTTGTCAACCTACGAGGTTCAATAGTAACTTGATCCGAAGTTTCATGATCATCATCATTAACTTCCTCTTCAACTATTGTAGGCTCCGCAGAAGCATCTTTCTGCGCTACGCTACTCTCTGGTTGAAGTACAGGTTCAATAACCTCATCAGGCTCTATTTTCCTCCCACTCAATTCTTTCGAGAGAAACTCTTTCTCAAGAAATGTTCCATTCTTAGCGACAAACACTTTGCCTTCGGATATGAGATAGAAGGTATACCCGACTGTCTCTTTCAGGTATCCTCTGAAGATACATTTCTCCGCTTTGGGTTCCAGCTTTTCAGGCTGAAGCTTTTTGACATAAGCATCACATCCCCAAACTTTAAAAAACGACAACTTTAGCCTCTTGCCAAACCATAGTTCATATGGCGTCGTCTCAACGGATTTTGATGGTGCCCTATTTAAAGTGAATGCAGCTGTCTCTAATGCATAACCCCAAAACGATAGTGGCAAATCAGCAAGAGACATCATAGAACATACCATATCTAATAAGGTTCAATTACGACATTCGGACACACCATTACGCTGTGGTGTTCCAAGCGATGTCAACTGTGAAACAATTCCACACTGTCTTAAGTGACTCCCAAACTCATAACTCAGATACTCACCTCCTCGATCAGATCGCAGGAATTTAATATTCTTGTTACGATGATCCTCAACTTCACTCTGAAATTGCTTGAACTTTTCAAACGTTTTAGACTTGTGTTTCATTAAGTAAATATACCCATATCTACTTAAGTCATCAGTGAAGGTGAGAAAATAACGATATCCACCGCGCTCTGCAACATTCATTGGACCGCGCACATCAGTATATATGATTTCCAACAAGTCACTTGCCCGTTCCATTGTTCCAGAGAACGGCGTTTTAGTCATCTTGCCCATAAGGCATGGTTCACATGTGTCAAGTGATTCAAAATCAAGTGACTCCAAAATTCCATCAGCATGGAGCTTCCTCATGCGTTTTACAGCAATATGACCCAAACGGCAGTGCCACAAGAAAGTGGTACTATCATTATCAATTCTACATCTTTTGGCATCAATGTTATGAACATGTGTATCATCACTATCAAGATTGAATATGAATAAACCCCTCACATTGGGTGCATGACCATAAAAGATATTACTCATCTAAATAGAACAACAATTATTCTCTGATTTAAATGACTAACCGTCTCGCAATAAACAAGATCCAGATATAATGTTCATGCTTAACATAGGCACTAAATAACAATTATTCAGGTTCATCACTAATCCTGATGGTAATCGAAGAGAGAGCGTGCCGACGGCGATCACATCAACCTTGGAACCATTTCCCACGCGCATCGTCACTCCGTCCTTTGCCAGCCTTCGTTTATTCCGTAGTTCCTATTTTGAGTTGCAAATGTGAGCAACCGAACTGGTATCAAATACCCAGGCACTACAACGAGAGCTAGAAAGGTACACATAAATAACATGTATATCATATATACCTTGTTTGTCGTTGGCCGCCTTCTTCTCAGCCAGGTACTCGGGGCAGTTCCGCTTCCTGTGACCAGTTCCCTCGCAATGAAAGCACTCAGTTTCCGGCTTGGGTCCATGCTTGGGCTTCTTTTTCAGGAGTAGCAACTGCTTTGCCATCCTTCTTGGTTTTATCCTTCTTGCCCTTGCCCTTGCCCTTGCCATTCTTCTTCAAGCTAGTGGTTTTATTGACCATCAACACTTGATGTTCTTTCTAGATTTCAGATTCAGCGACTTTTAGCATCGCAAACAGCTCGGCGACTGACTTGTTCATCCCATGAATGTTATAGTTCATCACGAAGCTCTTGTAACTAGGTGGCAGTGATTGAAGAACTCTGTCAGTGATCGCCTCTGGCAGAAGGACAATTCCCAACTCTGCCAGATGAATTGAGTACCCAGACATTCTGAGTATATGTTCACTGATAGACCCATTCTCCTCCATTTTGCAAGCATAGAACTTATCGGAGGTCTCATACCTCTCAATACGGGCATTCTTCTGAAAGATGAACTTCAACTCCTGGAACATCTCATATGCTCCATGACATTCAAAACGTCTTTGAAGTCCCGGTTCTAAGCCATACAATATTGCACACTGAACTATTGGGTATTCTCCAGAACATGCCTCCAAAGCGTTCTTAACGTCTTCGGATGACATGTCTTCGGGTTGGTCACCAAGCAGTGCATCAAGGACATATGATTTCTGGGAAGCCGTGAGGATAAACCTCAGATTACCGGCCCAGTCAACAAAGTTACTTCCATCATCTTTGAACTTAGCTTTCTCTAGGAATGCATTAAAATTTAGGGGTGCTACTGCGTGAGCCATTGATCTAACACATAAATATGCAAAGGTTTTAGACTATTGTTCAAGATAATGAGTTTAGTTAATCAAATTACTAAAGCTCCCACTCAAATTGACATCCCTCAGGTCATCTGAGTGTCACATGATCCAAATTCACCAACTCAAGTCCGATCATCACATGAGTTGAGGTGGTTTCAATGGTGAATATCATTATGTTGATCATATCTACTATATTACTCATGTTCGACCTTTTGGTCTCTTGTGTTCCGAGGCCATGTCTGTACTTGCTAGGCTCGTCAAGTTTAACCTGAGTGTTCTGCATGTGCAACACTAGCTTGCACCCGTTGTATGTAAACGTAAAGTCTATCACACCCGATCATCACGTGGTGTCTCGACACAACGAACTTTTGCAACGGTGCACACTTGGGGAGAACACAATTCATCTTGAAATTTAAGTGAGGGATCACCTTATAATGCTACCATCATCCTAAGAAAAACAAGGTGCATAAAAGGATTAACATCACATGCAAATCATAACTGACATGATATGGCCATGAACTTGTGCTTTTGATCTCCATCTTGAAAGCACCGGCATGATCTTCATCGTCACTGGCACGATACCATGATCTCCATCATCTTGATCTCCATCAATGTGTCGCCATCGTGGTTATCGCGCCCACCATGCTTCTACTACTATTGCTACCGTTTAGCGATAAAGTAAAGCATTACATAGCGCTTAATGATTAACACGCAGGTCATATAATAATTAAAGACAACCCTATGGCTCCTGTCGATTGCCGTACTCGTCGACATGCAAGTGGTGATATTCTATAAAAAACATGATCATCTCATACATCACATATATCTCATCATGTAATTGGCCATATCACATCTTAACATACCCTGCAAAAATAAGTTAGACGTCCTCTAATTGTTGTTGCATGTTTTACATGGCTGCTATGGGTATCTAGCAAGAACAATTCTCACCTACGCATAAACCACAACGATGATACATAAGTTGCTTTTCGACCTTCTCAAGGACCGCCTTAGTCGAATCCAATCCAACTAAAGTAGGAGAAACAGACACTCGCCAGCCATCTTTGTGCAACGAAGTTACACGTCAGTCGATGGAACCGGTCTCTCGTAAGCGTACGAGTAATGTTGGCCCGGGCCGCTTCATCCCACAATACCGCTGAACCAAAACACGACCAAGGGAGGAAGCAATCTAAGCATCAACGCCCACAAACCCTTTGTGTTCTACTCGAGATCTCATCTACACATAGACCTAGCTCATGATTCCATTGTTGGGGAACGTTGCATGGGAAACAAAAAATTTCCTACGTTCACGCAAGACCTATCCATGCTGATGAGCATCTACGAGAGGGAGAGTGGATCTACATACCATTGTAGATCGCTAAGTGGGAAGCATTAAGAAACGCGGTTGATGTAGTCGAACGTCTTCGCGATCTAAATCACCGAGCATCCCACGATCCAATCACGATCCGTCCCGATCTAGCACCAAACGGACGACACCTCTGCGTTCAGCACACGTACGGCTTGATGACGATCTCCGCCTTCTTGATCCAGAAAGAGGGGGTGGATAGGTGGAAGAGTTCTCCGGTAGCATGACAGCGCTTCGGCGATGGTGGTGGAGCTGTTCTGGCAGGGCTTTGCCTAAGCACTGCAGAAAACCGATCTGGAGGAGAAACTATGCACTAGAGAAGAGGGCAGCACGTGGCAGAAAATTCGGTGCCAAAACCCTCAAAACCACTAGTATATATAGGAGGAGGGGAGGAGGAGGCTTGTCCCTCAAGGGGCCAGCCATTTGGTTCAGCTGAACTAGGAGGGAGGAGTCCTCCTCCTCCACTCCTAGTAGGATTAGGACTCCTTCCTTATTTGTTCCTTTTTGTCTTTTTCCACCTTTTTCCTTTTGGGATTTTCTTCCTAGCTGCATGGGCCTTGTGTGGGACTTCCACAAGCCCACTAAGGGCTGGTATTCACATTCCCACAGCCCATGTAGCCTCTTGGGTCGAAATACCCCTCCCGATGGTCCCCCGGAACACTACCAGCACTCCCAGTACACTCCCGATGAGCCCGAAACTTTTCCGGCGACCAAAACATGACTTCCTATATATCAATATTTACCTCAGGACCATTTCGGAGATCCTCATGACGTCCGGGATCTCATCCGGGACTTTGAAAAACCTTCGGTCACCACCATGCATAAATCTATACTACCGAAACGTCACCAAACCTTAAGTGTGCAGACCCTGCGGGTTTGAGAACTATGAAGAGATGACCGAGACACCTCTACGGTCAATAGCCAATAGAGGGACCTGGATGCCCATATTGGTTCCTACATATTCTACGAAGATCTTTATCGGTCGAACCTCTATGTCAAGGATTCATTTAATCCCATATGATGTTCCCTTTGTTCCTCTGTATGTTACTTGCCCGAGATTCGATCGTCGGTATTTCCATGCCTAGTTCAACCTCGTTACCAGCAAGTCTCTTTACTCGTTCCCTAATACAAGATCCCGTGGCTAACACTTAGTCACATTTCTCTCAAGGCTTTATTGTGATGTTGTATTACCGAGTGGGCCCTGAGATACTTCTCCGTCACATGGAGTAACAAATCCCAGTCTTGATCCATGCCAACCCAATAGACACCCTCGGAGATACCTATAATGCACCTTTATAGTAACCTAGTTACACTGCGACGTTTGATACACACAAGGCACTCCTCCGGTGTCCGTGAGTTGCATGATCTCATGGTTATAGGAACATATACTTGACATGCAGAAAACAGTAGCAATAAACTGACACGATCATATGCTACGTTTGTAGTTTGGGTCTTGTCCATCACACCATTCTCCCAATGATGTGATCCCATTATCAAATGACATCTCATGTCCATGGCTAGGAAACCTTAACCATCTCTGATCAACGTGCTAGTCTATTAGAGGCATACTAAGGACATGGTTTTGTCTATGTATCCACACATGCATCTAAGTCTCCGATCAATATAATTATAGCATGGATAATAAACGATTATCATGAACAAGGAAATATGATAATAAATAATTTATTATTGCCTCTAGGGCATATTTCCAACAGTCTCCCACTTGCCATAGAGTCAATAATCTAGTTCACATCACTATGTGATATACATTGTAATGAATCGAACACCCATGCTGTTCTGCTGTTGATCATGTTTAGCCCTTGGAAGAGGTTTAGTAAACGGGTTTGCAACATTTAGATCCGTGTGCAGTTTGCAAATATTTATGTCCTTCTCCTCGATGTAATCGCGGATGGAGTTGAAGCGTCGCTTTATGTGTCTAGTCCGCTTGTGAAACCTTGGTTCCTTGGCCAGAGCAATGGCACCAGTGTTGTCACAAAACAGGTTCATTGGATTCAGTGCACTGGGCACTACTCCGAGATATGTCATGAATTGCTTCATCCAGACACCTTCCTTCGCCGCCTCCGAGGCTGCGATGTACTCTGCTTCACATGTAGAATCGGTTACCATGCTTTCCTTGGAACTGCACCAGCTTACCGCTCCCCCGTTGAGAATAAATATGTATCCAGTTTGTGACTTAGAGTCATCCGGATTAGTGTCAAAGCTTGCATCGACATAACCCTTTACGACGAGCTCTTCATCACCTCCATAAACGAGAAACATTTCCTTAGTCCTGTTCAGGTACTTAAGGATATTCTTGACCGCCGCCTAGTGCTCCATTCCAGGATCACTTTGAAACCTTCCGGCCATACTTATGGCAAGGCTGACATCGGGTCTTGTGCACAACATTGCATACATGATAGAGCCTATGGATAAATCATAGGGGATGAAACTCATCTTTTTTCTCTATCTTCCGCAAACATTGGGCATTGAGTCTTACTCAACTTCACACCTTGTAACACAGGCAGGAACCCCTTCTTGGCCTGATCCATTTTGAGCTTCTTCACAACTTTATCAAGGTATGTGCTCTGTGAAAGTGCTATTAAGCGTCTCGATCTATCTCTATAGATCTTAATGCCTAATATGAAAGCAGCTTCTCCTAGGTCCTTCATTGAAAAACTCTTGTTCAAATATTCCTTCACGCTTTCCAGCATTACTATATTGTTTCCAATTAGCAATATATCATCCACATATAATACTAGAAATGCTATAGAGCTCCCACTCACTTTCTTGTAAATACAAGCTTCTCCATAAACTTGTATAAACTCAAACGCTTTGATCACCTCATCAAAGCGCTTATTCCAACTCCGAGATGCTTGCACCAGCCCATAAATTGATCGCTGGAGTTTGCAAACTTTGTCGACATTCTCTGGATCGACAAAACCTTCTGGTTGCATCATATACAACTCTTCCTCAAGAAAACCATTGAGGAACGCTGTTTTGACATCCATCTGCCAAATTTCATAGTCGAAATAAGCAGCTATTGCTAACATGATTCTGACGGACTTAAGCATCGCTACGGGTGAGAAGGTCTCATCGTAGTCAACTCCTTGAACTTGTGAAAAACCCTTTGCCACAAGTCGAGCTTTATAGATGGTAACATTACCGTCCGCGTCTGTCTTCTTCTTAAAGATCCATTTGTTCTGAATGGCCTTTCGCGCTTCAGGTAATACTTCCAAAGTACACACTTTGTTTTCATATATGGATCCCATCTCGGATATCATGGCCTCTAACCATTTTGTCGGAATCCGGGCCCATCATCGCTCCTCCATAGCTCGTAGGTTCATTGTTGTCCAACATCATGACCTCCAAGATAGGGTTGCCGTACCACTTAGGAGAAGTACGCGCCCTTGTCGACCTATGAGGTTCAATAGTAACTTGATCCGAAGTTTCATGATCATCATCATTAACTTCCTCTTCAACTATTGTAGGCTCCGCAGAAACATCTTTCTGTGCTACACTACTCTCTAGTTGAAGTAAAGGTTCAATAACCTCATCAAGCTCTATTTTCCTCTCACTCAATTCTTTCGAGAGAAACTCTTTCTCAAGAAATGTTCCATTCTTAGCGACAAACACTTTGCCTTCGGATATGAGATAGAAGGTATACCCGACTTTCTCTTTCGGGTATCCTATGAAGATGCATTTCTCCGCTTTGGGTTCCAGCTTTTCAGGCTGAAGCTTTTTGACATAAGCATCACATCCCCAAACTTTAAGAAACGACAACTTTGGCCTCTTGCCAAACCATAGTTCATATGGCGTCGTCTCAAGGGATTTTGATGGTGGCCTATTTAAAGTGAATCCAGCTGTCTCTAATGCATAACCCCAAAACGATAGTGGCAAATCAACGAGAGACATCATAGAACGTACCATATCTAATAAGGTTCAATTACGACATTCGGACACACCATTACGCTGTGGTGTTCCAAGCGGTGTCAACTGTGAAACAATTCCACACCGTCTTAAGTGACTGCCAAACTCATAACTCAGATACTCACCTCCTCGATCAGATCGCAGGAATTTAATATTCTTGTTACAATGATTCTCAACTTCACTCTGAAATTGCTTGAACTTTTCAAACGTTTTAGACTTGTGTTTCATTAAGTAAATATACCCATATCTACTTAAGTCAACAGTGAAGGTGAGAAAATAACGATATCCACCGCGCTCTGCAACATTCATTGGACCGCACACATCAGTATGTATGATTTCCAACAAGTCACTTGCCCGTTCCATTGTTCGAGAGAACGTCGTTTTAGTCATCTTGCCCATAAGGCATGGTTCACATGTGTCAAGTGATTCAAAATCAAGTGACTCCAAAATTCCATCATCATGGAGCTTCCTCATGCGTTTTACAGCAATATGACCCAAACGGCAGTGCCACAAGAAAGTGGTACTATCATTATCAACTCTACATCTTTTGGCATCAATGTTATGAACATGTGTATCATCACTATCAAGATTCAATATAAATAAACCCCTCACATTGGGTGCATGACCATAAAAGATATTACTCATCTAAACAGAACAACCATTATTCTCTGATTTAAATGAGTAACCGTCTCGCAATAAACAAGATCCAGATATAATGCTCATGCTTAATGTAGGCACTAAATAACAATTATTCAGGTTTATCACTAATCCTGATGGTAATCGAAGAGAGAGCGTGCCGACGGCGATCACATCAACCTTGGAACCATTTCCCACGTGCATCGTCACTTCGTCCTTTGCCAGCCTTCATTTATTCCGTAGTTCCTGTTTTGAGTTGCAAATGTGAGCAACCGAACCGGTATCAAATACCCAGGCACTACAACGAGAGCTAGTAAGGTACACATCAATAACATGTATATCATATATACCTTGTTTGTCGTTGGCCGCCTTCTTGTCAGCCAGGTACTCGGGGCAGTTCCTCTTCCAGTGACTAGTTCCCTTGAAATGAAAGCACTCAGTTTCTGGCTTGGGTCCATGCTTGGGCTTCTTTACAGGAGTAGCAACTGCTTTGCCATCCTTCTTGGTTTAATCCTTCTTGCCCTTGCCCTTGCCCTTGCCATTATTCTTGAAACTAGTGGTTTTATTGACCATCAACACTTGATGTTCTTTCTGGATTTCAGACTCATCGACTTTTAGCATCGCAAACAGCTCGGCGACTGACTTGTTCATCCCATGAATGTTATAGTTCATCACGAAGCTCTTGTAACTAGGTGGCAGTGATTGAAGATCTCTGTCAGTGATCGCCTCTGGCAGAAGGGAAATTCCCAACTCTGCCAGACGAATTGAGTACCCAGACATTCTGAGTATATGTTCACTGATAGACCCATTCTCCTCCATTTTGCAAGCATAGAACTTATCAAAGGTCTCATACCTCTCGATCCGGGCATTCTTCTGAAAGATGAACTTCAACTCCTGGAACATCTCATATGCTCCATGACGTTCAAAACGTCTTTGAAGTCCCGGTTCTAAGCCATACAATATTGCACACTGAACTATTGAGTATTCTCCAGAACATGCCCTCCAAAGCGTTCTTAACGTCTTCGGATGACAGGTCTTCGGGTTGGTCACCAAGCGGTGCATCAAGGACATATGATTTCTGGGAAGCCGTGTGGATAATCCTCAGATTACGGGCCCAGTCAACAAAGTTAATTCCATCATCTTTCAACTTAGCTTTCTCTAGGAACACATTAAAATTTAGGGGTGCTACTGCGTGAGCCATTGATCTACAACAAAAATATGCAAAGGTTTTAGACTATTGTTCAAGATAATGAGTTTAGTTAATCAAATTACTAAAGCTCCCACTCAAATTGACATCCCTCAGGTCATCTGAGTGTCACATGATTCAAATTCACCAACTCAAGTCCGATCATCACACGAGTGAGGTGGTTTCAATGGTGAACATCATTATGTTGATCATATCTACTATATTACTCATGTTCGACCTTTTGGTCTCTTGTGGTCCGAGGCCATGTCTGTACATGCTTGGCTCGTCAAGTTTAACCCGAGTATTCTGCATGTGCAACACTAGCTTGCACCCCTTGTATGTGAACGTAGAGTCTATCACACCCGATCATCACGTGGTGTCTCGACACGACGAACTTTTGCAACGGTGCACACTCGGGGAGAACACAATTCATCTTGAAATTTAAGTGAGGGATCACCTTATAATGCTACCGTCGTCCTAAGAAAAACAAGGTGCATAAAACGATTAACATCACATGCAAATCATAACTAACATGATATGGCCATGAACTTGTGCTTTTGATCTCCATCTTGATAGCACCAGCATGATCTTCATCGTCACCGGCACGATACCATTATCTCCATCAAAGTGTCACCATCGTGGTTATCGCGCCCACCATGCTTCTACTACTATTGTTACCGTTTAGCGATAAAGTAAAGCATTACATAGCGCTTAATGATTAACACGTAGGTCATACAATAATTAAAGACAACCCTATGGCTCCTGCCGGTTGCCGTACTCATCGACATGCAAGTGGTGATATTCTATACAACACATGATCATATCATACATCACATATATCTCATCATGTAATTGGCCATATCAAATCTTAACATACCCTACAAAAATAAGTTAGACGTCCTCTAATTGTTGTTGCATGTTTTACGTGGCTGCTACGAGTATCTAGCAAGAACAATTCTCACCTATGCATAAACCACAACGATGATACATAAGTTGCTTTTCAACCTTCTCAAGGACTGCCTTAGTCGAATCCGATCCAACTAAAGTAGGAGAAACAGACACTCGCCAGCCATCTTTGTGCAACGAAGTTACACGTCAGTCGATGGAACCGGTCTCTCGTAAGCGTACGAGTAATGTTGGCCCGGGCCGCTTCATCCCACAATACCGCTGAACCAAAACCTGACCACAAACCCTTTGTGTTCTACTCGAGATATCATCTACACATAGACCTAGCTCATGATGCCATTGTTGGGGAACATTGCATGGGAAACAAAATTTTTCCTACGTTCACGCAAGACCTATCCATGCTGATGAGCATCTTCGAGAGGGAGAGTGGATGTACATACCATTGTAGATTGCTAAGTGGGAAGCATTAAGAAACGCGGTTGATGTAGTCGAACGTCTTCGCTATCCAAATCACCGAGCATCCCGCGATCCAATCACGGTCCGTCCCGATCTAGCACCAAACGGATATCACCTCCGCGTTCAGCACACGTACGGCTTGATGACGATCTTCGCCTTCTTGATCTAGCAAGAGGGGGTGGATAGGTGGAAGAGTTTTCCGGCAGCGTGACAGTGCTCCGGCGATGGTGGTGGAGCTGTTCTGACAGGGCTTCGCCTAAGCACTGCAGAAAACTGATCTAGAGGAGAAACTATGCACTAGAGAAGAGGGCAGCACGTGGCAGAAAATTCCGTGCCAAAACCCTCGAAACCACTAGTATATATAGGAGGAGGGGAGAAGGAGGCTTGGCCCTCAAGGGGCCAACCCTTTTGTTCGGCTGAACTAGGAGGGAGGAGTCCTCCTCCTCCACTCCTAGTAGGATTAGGACTCCTTCCTTATTTGTTCCTTTTTGCCTTTTTCCACCTTTTTCCTTTTGGGCTTTTCTTCCTAGCTGCAAGGGACTTGTGTGGGACTTCCACCAGCCCACTAAGGGCTGGTATTCACATTCCCACAGCCCATGTAGCCTCTTGGTACGAAATACCCCTCTCGATGGTCCCCCGGTACACTACCGGCACTCCCGGTACACTACCGATGAGCCCGAAACTTTTCCGGCGACCAAAACAGGACTTACTATATATCAATATTTACCTACGGACCATTTTGGAGCTCCTCGTGACGTACGGGATCTCATCCGGGACTCCGAAAAACCTTCGGTCACCACCATGCATAAATCTCTACTATCAAAACGTCACCAAACCATAAGTGTGCAGACCCTGCGGGTTCGAGAAATATGTTGACATGACCGAGACACCTCTACGGTCAATATCCAATAGCAGGACCTGGATGCCCATATTGGTTCCTACATATTCTATGAAGATCTTTATCGGTCGAACCTCTATGTCAAGGATTCAATTAATCCCATATGATGTTCCCTTTGTTCTTCGGTATGTTACTTGCCCGAGATTCGATCGTCGGTATCTCCATGCCTAGTTCAACCTCGTTACCGGCAGGTCTCTTTACTCGTTCCGTAATACAAGATCCCATGGCTAACACTTAGTCACATTGCTTGCAAGGCTTTATTGTGATGTTGTATTACTGAGTGGGCCCTGAGATACCTCTCCGTCACACGGAGTAACAAATCCCAGTCTTTACCTCCGGACCATTCCGTAGCACCTCATGATATCCGGGATCTCATTCGGGACTCCGAACAACCTTCGATCACCACCATGCATAACTCTATACTACCAAAACGTCACCAAACCTTAAGTGTGCAGACCCTGCGGGTTCGAGAATTATGGAAACATGACCGAGACACCTCTACGGTCAATAACCAATAGCGGGACCTGTATGCCCATATTGGTTCCTACATATTCTATGAAGATCTTTATCGGTCGAACCTCTATGTCAAGGATTCAATTAATCCCGTATGATGTTCCCTTTGTTCTTCGGTATGTTACTTGCCCAAGATTCGATCGTCGATATCTCCATACCTAGTTCAACCTCGTTACCGGCAAGTCTCTTTAGTCATTCCGTAATACCAGATCCCATGGCTAACACTTAGTCACATTTCTCTCAAGGCTTTACTGTGATGTTGTATTACCGAGTGGGCCCTGAGATACTTCTCCGTCACACGGAGTAACAAATCCCAGTCTTGATCCATGCCAACCCAACAAACACCCTTGGAGATACCTGTAATGCACCTTTATAGTCACCTAGTTACGCTGCAAAGTTTAATACACACAAGGCACACCTCCGGTGTCCGTGAGTTGGATGATCTCATGGTCATAGGAACATATACTTGACATGCAAAAAACGGTAGCAATAAACTGACACGATCATATGCTACGTTTGTAGTTTGGGTCTTGTCCATCACACCATTCTCCCAATGGTGTGATCCCGTTATCAAATGACCTCTCATGTCCATGGCTAGGAAATCTTAACCATCTCTGATCAACGAGCTAGTCTATTAGAGGCATACTAGGGACATGGTTTTGTCTGTGTATCCACACATGCATCTAAGTCTCCGATCAATATAATTATAGCATGGATAATAAACGATTATAATGAACAAGGAAATATGATAATAACTAATTTATTATTGCCTTTAGGGCATATTTCCAACAGCTTACACTCGCCACAAGGAAATATGATAATTACAATTCACTTAATATTCAATCATCGTACAAAAGGTAGGGTCCGTCTATGGACGAAATCAAACGAAGAAAGGAAGCAATGAAAAGCGCCTTGCTATCCCACGGATCATGAACACAACCACTCTACTCATCGGGATATGTGACATTCATCGTGCCACGTTCTTCATCATACTCCCACTGGAACTGGGACGCTTCATCTGGCACGATCTCATCAACGCCTGCACCTGAATTGTTGTAGGAATCTGTGAGCCACAGAGGACTCGGCGATCATGTAACCCAGGTACCGAAACTATGTAAGCTTGTGGGTAGGATGGGGGTAAGTGTTGAGTTTGCAGCAGCACTAAGAATTATTTGGTGGCTATCTTATGAAAGCATGAATGTAAGTATGGTGGACTACGTAAGACGATCGAGTTCTACAATGATCTCTAAAAGATCCTAAACACCTACTTACGTCACACATAACCCCACTATGTTCTCTCTCGGTTCATGTTCACGAGCAGAGACGATCACGGTTACGCACATGGTTGGTGTATTTTATTGGATTTTACTTCAAGTTTACTATAACCGGGTGTTAAACAAAATATCCAAGTTGCCACATAACCACGGGCACGGCTTTCCGAAAGATTTAACCCTGCAGGGGTGCTCCAACTAGTCCATCATAAATTAACCACACTCCGTGGGAATAACCTCGACCATGGATCTCGTGATCATCCTAGGCAACTCCAAAGGAAATCCGACACCTCGAGATAGCATGAAGAAAATCAGAATTCCTCACGCAAGCCACTCGAGAAAGGTAAACAAGTCCAGCAAGACCTCCTGGTGAGCCAGATCCGCTTCTAGAGCTGTGCGCTCCCTATCAACGGGCATCATCCATCTATGCAAAGTGGACGGGTGCCTAGAAAATGCCTCGAGTTGCCCCAAGGTGGCATCGCCGACTGCTAGGTAGGTGGACCAACACTCATGAGGAGCACTAGCCTGGGGGTTGATTAATTATCCACGAGGTTGCAAAGCCCTATGCATTTTTATTAAGTTGATTAAGCAAATAGTACCAATGTTGGGTCTTGCCAGACAAGTTTTAATCTCAAACGAATAATCAAGGGGGTCCCCATAACAACCCCGAGCATGTTAGGAGCACAAAATATGGAACCATAACACTGGTAACAAGAACTATGGCAGTAAAAGTGGAACAAAACACCGAGCAAAAGGCCAAGCCTTCCACCATACCAGATATATATGTGCATTAATTTAAATAGCAGAAAATATTTTGATATCTATGGATATCCATGTTATCACATGGAAACAACCTGCACCTGCAACTAAGGATGCTATAAGAGGGGCTGAGCAGCGGTAACTTATCCAAACAAGGTTTGCTAGGTAGTGCAGGGGTTAGAGGCTATCATGGCAATGTAGGAGGCTTGATATTCAAGTGGTAGGTAACGCAAATGTAATGATAAGAGTGAGACATCTAGAAAAGCAAAAATAGTGTTGGGATCCGGGTACGATCATCTTGCCTGTTGGTTCTTTAGAGGGACAAATAGATGGGTCCTCGTAGTGGTACTCTCCTGGATCCTCGTACTCAGGTTCAACACTCGCGTCTACCCAAGAGAAACAGAAACAAATAAACAAACAACCAAGGTGCAATGCACAAACAAGATGATGCACAATTCATTTGAAGTATTTAACATGGCAACCCTAAGCTAGTCAAGTTCCCCATGCAATAGTTAAGTTCTTTAGAGTTCTGGACAGAACCTCATGTTAAGTTGTTTTAACATGCATGATCATGGAAATAATTGATGCTTCATGCAAAATCGATGCAAATCCATATGAAGAACATAAGAAACGGAGTAGCGGTTCTCACGATACGCTCACGACAAGGTACGAAGGTAAAATACAAGACATGGAAGGCCATGGGCTATTCCTTGGTATTCCAAGGTATCCACAGGTTAGGAAATGAAAAACCAACCACAATAGAGCCAAACATCAAGCAAAACAATGGAGCATAGCTCCCACAAGTCACAAAGCACCAACACACACAATCTGCCCCAAAACAACAACATAGCAACTTACACAACCAATATCTAGAGCTACAAGATGTTTCCGACCTCAAACAAAATATTTAAAGAAACTACATAACATGATTATCAAATCATCCAACTACACAAACTGGAAAGGAAGCACATATCACTAAGCATGAAGCTCACACGATGGCATGATGAAACAGATTCTAGGGACTTTGTGAAAATCACAGTTTTCTGGAATCTGAGTTAAGCTGATAGCAAATTGACAGTAGAAATTAATGATGCTAGAGACCACCTTATGGCATGAAAATTAACAGGATGGTAGAGGGCAACATATACTTCAAAACACTAGCACTGAGCTTGAGCTAAAACACAACAGAACACTTGGTAGCATCCACTCATCATGGCATAAAAATAACAGCAGATTCTCAGACTTGGAAATATTTAGCAAGTTGAAAACAGCAACATTTTGTTAGCTACTTTGGAGCAAGAAACCCACTTATATGCTAGTCCAGCATGTCAAAAGAAAATACCATGGCATAATACTCATGAAACACTACCACTTCCATGTTGACACAAATATCATAGCATGCATGGATTAATTCTAGCAAAAATGAGAAAATGGCATATTGGGACAAAATGACATTTTGTAAAACTTTCTCAAATGACCAAACCAATTGCACAAATGTATTCATTGGTAAATTCTACCCCAATTTCATATATCAGACTCATATATTGCAGTAGGTAAAATGGCCACAACCTCAAGTTCCAAATCACTTCACAACCATCATATGCTCATAAGTCAAAACTTGCCATATATGCTCATAGACAAATATGCTCATGTAAAGAAATGGTCATCTACCAGAAATGGAATAATCTACTTGAAACACAATAAAACAATAAACAAAATATAAAAACAAAAGAGAGGAGGGGGCCACCAGGGCCCCTCTATGTGGATGACAAGTGGGCCATGGGCCCCATGTCATACACACACACACCAGCACATACACACACACAAGCACATACACACACAAGCACACACACACAAGCACATATGCACACACCTACACATGCACACTAGATCCACCGGGGGTTCTCTGTGCCACAGCAGATTCACCACACACGCACACACACACACTGGCATACACACTCATACTGCACAGCCACACGAGATCCGGTGTAGCGACACCGGATCCGGCCCACACGCACACCCAAAAAGGAAACAAACAAAGGGGCGCGAGGGGGGGGGGGGAGGGGGTCGAACTCGCGACCTCCTGCTCTCTCCCGAGTCGAACAACGACCACGACACGAGACGACAACTGACCGAAGGGGAAAACTATGCCTCTACTAACACTGACGACAACTTAACTGTCGAAACTGAAACCCTGGCACCTGAACCGAACGGCGGCAAAACTCCGGCGACATAGGGGCCCTCCGGCGAGGAGGAAACCCGGAGGGAAAAGTGGGAAGCTTGGAGGACCCGTTCCCCTACTCGTGTTGCAACGAAGGGGACGGAGGCAAAAGCCTCAAGGCCATGCCTTGTCCTACTGGCGGCGACTGCGAGCAACTATGGCGTTGCGCAAGCTACACTACGACCCGGAGAGGCTGCGATGGAACTTCTCATCGAGGGAGGTCGAAGACACGCTCATGTACGACAGGTAAGAAGGGGCGGAGCGGGGCGGTGCAACCTGACAAAGAGTAAGAAGACCGCACGGGGAACTCCCTGTCCGGGGCTCTGGCATGGCCGCGACCGTCGATGAGGGGGAGCCCTACCCCTCCTAGCGATGGGAACAAGCTGCGGGGAAGGTCCCCGACCTCCATGCCATCCTTGACGAGGAGGAAGATCGACGGAGAGGCGCGGACGACGGCGAGGAGGACCGGCGGCTCTCTGAACTGAAACTCTCGCTCTCTCTCTGAACTTACCTGAGGAGGAAGGAAGGGAGAAGAAGGGAGAAGGAGGGAGAGGAGGGAGAGAGGAGTGGTGGCAGCGAGGAGGAAGAGGGGAAACCCTAGGGATCCACACACTTTTAAAGGGGCTGGCCTCAACGTCCGTGATCTCCTCTCACGGCGACGGCGACCGCTCTCTCTACACAATCTCTCTCTCACACGCTCTTTGAACTGACAGAGCAGGCAACGGTAGCAGGTAGCCACTAGCTCGGCTGGGCTGGGCTGCGCTAAGGGAGATGGGCCGCGAGGGAGGTTGAGGCCCAGTCGGTCAAACTCTCTCTGTCAAAAAACAGAAGGAAGGGTTTTTCTTTTTGAATAAGCCCAGAACAAAAATAAAACCACAAGAGCAAAGGAGTTTTTTTTTTCTGAAAGCAATTTTTTTTGAGCTCACAAAAATCCAAGCCATTTAATAAAAATGAAGTGGGCATTTTTTAGAGAAAATAAATTTATTACTATTATTAAATAAAACTACTGTTTTATTAGAGATATGATTGCAATGAATCAACAACCTATCCAAGAGCTCACCCACTCCACTCTAAACAATAAATCAAAGTGCTAGAACATTTTTTAAAAGATTTTTAAGACAAGTTAATTTGTGGCATTAAATAATTAGTAGCAAAAGGGGTTTGAGTTGAAATGAAAGAAAGGGGAGTTATAGAAACATGAGACAAGGGAGAAGAGCAACACATCAAACACATGCATTCATCCACATACAACCTCACCTCAACATCACAACACCACAAGCAAGGGAACAATAGATATGCATAGATATGACGAGCATGATGGCATGATGCATGAGATGGAAATGCAATCAAGCAAATATTAATTCATTCAAACACATGGCAAACATAGAGGTTCATAAGAGGAATACATGACCAAAAATGGCAAGGGTAGTACTTGGGCTGTTACAGTTGTGTCCACCCAAGTTTCATCACTCCATCGATCCGCTCGACGCTAAATGATTGTCTGACAAGCATGTCCCACAAAATCCGTCCTGCTAATGTATCTAGGGCCAATAAGGTGACTTTCGCCGCATACTTTCTAGAAGGACCCGCCAACCTATGGTGGGAAAATTATGAAGCCATGCATCCCGCTGGCCCCGCAGCAATCTGGGTGGACTTCAGTGAGGCGTTTCGTACCCATCACATCCCGGAAGGGTTGATGGATCGCAAGAGAGAGGAATTATGTGCCTCTACTCAGGGTAGGCTGACAGTGGATGCCTACAGCCGTGAGTTTGGCAAACTTGCTCAATATGGACCAGAGGAAGTGTCGACCGACGCCAAGAATCAAGCTAGGTTCCGTAAGGGACTCAATCTTGAGCTCAGTCGAGACCTACGCCTGCATGAGTGCACTACCTTCCAGGCTCTCGTCTACAAGGCTATCAATGCCGAGACTGGACAAACTGATTACGAGGCAACTAAGAAGCACACCCATGACTTTAGCTCCCTATCCGGCTTAGGCTCCAACAAATGTCGGGTGTGGGTGCCTAACACTGCTCTGTGGCCAAGGTACGCCACGAGGCCATCCTACCAGGCGCCTCGCCCAGCTCAGACCAACTCTCCAGCCAGGACATTTGGAGGTCCCGCTGCCAATGTTGCTCCCTATTCCACTACCGTTGTCTGCTACAAGTTTGGAGAACCAGGGCACTATTCCTGTCAGTGCCCGCAGAACAATGCCAAGACGGCTGGACGTGGGAAGCCGGGAAAGGCCTTCTATGTGAAGCTAGCTCCTGCTCATGGACGTGTGAATCACGTCTCTGCTAAAGAAGCTCTTGAGGATCCTGATGTTATCCTAGGTACGCTCCTTGTCAAATGTCATCCAACATCTGTTTTGTTTAACACTGGAGCATCTCATTCTTTCTTCTCAGAAAGTTATGCATAGTTGCATAACATGTCTTTTTGTGATATGCCTACTCCTTTAGTAGTTCAGACTCCTGGTTCAAAATGGCAAACTTCTAGAGTGAGCCATGCCAATGAAATCCTTGTGGATAGGCTAGTCTTTCTAGCATCTTTGATAGCTCTCAAGTCTTCGGACATCAATATCATCTTAGGCATGAACGGGATGAAAGCCCATTATGCTAAGATTGATACTCATACTAGGAATGTTCATCGTACACATCCATCGGGTGGGATAGGTATTGTCTCAACTCGAGCTGCCAAGCGCCAAGTCTATTCCCTCAATGCTAGCCCTCTTCCAGAACTAGAAGATATTCCGGTAGTCCTTGTATTTCTGGATGTCTTTCCAGAAGAACTGCCAGGAATTCCACCTGTCAGGGATGTAGAGTTTATGATAGAACTCGTTCCAGGGACTGTCCCAATAGCCAGAAGACCCTATAAATGGCACCCTTAGCACTAGCTGAGCTTAAGAAACAACTCGATGAGGCTTTGAAGAAAGGTTTCATCCGTCCTAGTTCTTCTCCTTGGGCTTGTCCTGTCCTCTTCGTCAAGAAGAAGGATGGATCGGATCGGATGGTTGTAGATTATCGACTAGTGAACCTGGTCACCATAAAGAACAAGTATCCGCTCCCCAGGATCAACGATTTGTATGATCAACTCGCTGGATCCTCAGACTTTTCCAAAATGGATTTGAGGTTGGGTTACCATCAAATCAGAATTAGAAATGGGGACATTCCAAAAACAGCTTTTGTTACTCATTATGGCCAATACGAGTACATCGTCATGTCCTTCGGTTTAACCAATGCCCCAACCACCTTCTCTCGCTTGATGAAATCTATATTGATGGGGTATTTGGATAAATTCGTCATGGTCTAGCTCGACGATATACTCATCTACTCGAAGAACAAACAGGAAGATGTCGAGCATCTAAGGCTGGTCTTGATGAAACTTTGAGAGCATCATCTGTATGCCAAATTCTCCAAGTGTGAATTCTGGTTACCAGAAGTGACCTACCTAGGCCACGTGATCTATAGTAAAGGTATTGTTGTCAATCCCGAGAGAGTTCAGACCGTCCTTGATTGGACTCAACCAGAATCGGTTAAGCAAGTTCGTAGTTTCCTTGGCCTAGCGAGTTATTGTCGCCGCTTTGTCGAGAACTTCTCCAAGGTTGCGAAGCCTCGGACTAAACTCCTCAAGAAAGATAAAAAGTTCAAGTGGACCCCACAACGTGAGCACAGTTTTCAGGAACTGAAAAGACGCCTGACCTCTACTCCCGTACTGGTACCACCAGATTTCTCTAAGGACTTTGTTATATATTGCGACCTCTCGCGACAAGGATTAGGTTGCATTCTCATGCAAGATCGTCATGTGATTACATACGCATCTCAATAGTTGCGTCCACATGAGGATAATTATCCAACACATGATCTTGAGCTTGTAGCTGTAGTCCATGCACTGAAAACCTGGTGACATTACATTCTGGGTAATTGTTGCGAAATTTATAGTGATCACCAAAGTCTAAAATATATCTTTACCCAGCTGGATTTGAATCTCACGCAAAGACGGTGGGTTGAGTTGATTACAGATTACGACTTAGGGGTAAATTACACCCCGGGGAAAGCCAATGTCATGGCTGATGCACTAAGTCATAAGTCTTATTGTAACAACCTAATGTTACAACAAAGTCAACCACTTCTCTATGAGGAATTTCGGAAGTTAAACCTTTACATTGTTCCTCAAGGATTCCTTTCCAACTTGGTGGCAAAACCTACTCTTAAGGATCAAATCATAGCTGGTCAAAAGCATGATATGGGTATATCCCGAATCAAAGAGAACCTCGTTAGCAGTAACGCTAAGGATTTCTCTATTGATGATCAAGGTGTAGTGTTCTTCCAGAACTGTTTGGTGGTTCCCAAGAACCAACATCTTCGACAACTGATCCTTAAGGAGGCTCATGACTATCCTCTCACCATTCATCATAGTAGTACCAAGATGTATCCGTACCTACGCCAGACGTTTTGGTGGACCAGGATGAAGAGAGAAATTGCTGAGTTCAATGCAAACTACGACGTTAGTCGTCGCGTTAAGGCAGAACATCAAAGGCCTGCTGGCACCCTGCAACCCTTAGCTATTCCTGAGTGGAAATGGGATAAGGTTGGTATGGATTTCATCACCGGATTTCCTAGGACCAAGAGAGGGAATAATGCTATCTTTGTGGTCATTGACCGTCTTTACAAAGTGGCTCATTTTCTTCCTGTTAGGGAGAGTGTAATTGCTAGCCAGCTAGCGGAGTTATATGTTTCTTGAATAGTTTCTCTTCGTGGTGTTCCTTTGGAGATTAAATCAGACCATGGAAGTATCTTTACTTCCCGTTTCTAGGAAAGCTTCGAAAATGCTATGGGGACTCATCTATCCTTTAGCACTAATTTCCATCCGCAGTCAAGTGGTCAAGTTGAGCGAGTCAATCAAATTCTAGAAGACATGCTCCGAGCTTATGTTATTTCTTTTGGTATGAATTGGGAGAAATGTCTTCCATTCTCTAAATTTTCTTATAACAATAGTTATCAGTAAGGCTTGGGCAAAGCCCCTTTTGAACTTCACTATCGATGAAGGTGTCGAACACCTCTTAACTGGTCAGGCCGGAGAGAGGAAAGTCTTTGGTCCGGATATGATCTAGGATGCAGAGGAGCAAGTTTGCATTATTTGTTAAAAGTTGAAAACAGCCCAATCTCGTCAAAAGAGCCAACATGATCGCCATCATAAGGCTGTGACCTATCAAGTTGACAAGAAGTCTTATCTTCAGGTTACACCTCTGAAGGGTACCCAACAATTCGGTATCAAGGGCAAGTTGGCTCCTCGTTACATTGGTCCTTTTCGCATTCTTGCCGAACGAGGAGAAGTTGACTACCAATTGGAAATTCCACCACATCTTTCCAAGGTTCATGATGTCATCCACGTCTCGCAACTCAGGCGTTGCTTCTCGGACCCTGTCCGCGAAGTAGACCACGAAGCGCTTGATCTTCAAGATAACCTTAGATATCGAGAATACCTTGTTCGTATTCTTGATCAAGTTGAGCGTACCACTCGACGTTGAACCATCGGGTTTCTAAAGGTTCGGTGGTCACACCCTTCCGAGAAGGAAGCCACACGGGAAAGGGAGGATCGTCTCCGACTAGAGTACCCTGCGCTCTTCCTGACGACTTCCAAATCTCGGGACGAGATTCATTTGAGTGCGTGTGAGTTGTCACATCCCTAGTTAGCATTGCTTTGTGCTAGCATGTGTGTGCATCACGTTCTAATTTTGCATCAAGATGAAATGGGGATCAACAGAAAACCCAGCACCTCACGTGAATTAAACCAATTCAAATAATGTGAATTTTCAATGAATCCAAAATGCCTATAAAAATGCCCCCCATGTCTGACAAATATTGGCAACAATATATCAGGGGACATTTTAATTTTAAAAACATATATAGCATTTTAAAAATAAATAATAATGCTACTGAAATTGTTAAATAAAGCATTATAAATATTTTAGTCATTCAAAAATATTGAAACTTTTTGAGGAGGTTTGAAATATTCAAACTACACTCCAGGAAATGTATTGGTATTTTTGGAGCTAGGTTTGAGCCCTGACAAAAATAACAAAACAAATGTCAAAAATAGAAAAGAAAACAGAATTAAAAAAAGGAGAAGCTACCTGTGCCTGGCCCAGGAGAGAAGCCGGCCCAGACAACTAGGGGCAGGGAGGTCTTCTTCCTCCTCTTGCAAGGAGGACGAGGGCGTGGCCGACGCCGCTCAGCCGCAGCGCTCCACGCAGCTGCCTGCCTGACCTCCCCTAGCCAGCACGACGCCGTGGATAGCCTCGCCGCTGCCGTTTGGACCGCCCCTCTCCCCATTCGCCCCTGCTTCTCTCCCTCTCCCCTCTGCTTCACCATGGCCATTGCTCTCTTGCCGCCATAACCGCCGCTCCAGCCGCTCCCCTTCGCCCTCGAGTAGCTCCCCAGCTCCGCCTCGACATGTTGCTGCTCCCCACCGAGCCAGGCATCGCCGGAAACCCCTAGCGACGCCCCATCCTCTTCTTCATCCTCGGCCAACGGAGATCGCCGCTGTCCATCCGCCGCAAGTAGAGCCTCCTTGATCCCACTTCCGACGCCGTCGTGATCGCCATGAGCCCCTGGTCCTTCCCCCTCTCTTCCCCGGTCATTTTGTTCTCCGGTTCATCGAGCTGTGCTTGGCTGAGCTCTGGCAGCCGCCGAGCTCGTTGCTGGCCACGCTCCGGGCCATTCCCGTCGCTGGGATGTGCCCCGTTGGACATGCTCAAGTGCGGGCGCTCAAATGAGCCACTCCGCCGTCGATTTGGTCACCGGAGGGTGAAACCCGACCCCCTCTGCCGTCCCTGGCGTCGCCGGCAGCTCAACTCCGGTGAGCCCGACCAGTTTGACCACGGGGTTCACCCCCTGGGTCACTGGCAAGTGGGGCCCAGCACCTGGTTAGTTTAGGATTTATAAAAAATTAATTAAAAAAATTAATTAAAAAGTTAATTAAGTTAATGACCCACTGACATGTGGGCCAAACCTTAATAATTTGTAATTAGAAACTAAATTAATTCCTGTTAGTGCCTGGGTCACTGACCAGTGGACCCCACTGGTCAGGTTTGACCTGGCAACGTCCAGTTGACTAGGTGACGTCATGCTGATGTCGTGCTGATGTAATAATTGATTTACTAATTGAAAATAATTCCAGAAAATGCTAAAATCTTAGAAAAATCATAGAATATAATCTGTAACTCAGATTGAAATAATTTATATATGAAAATTTATCAGAAAAATCCAATGAATCCAACAGTGCTATTATCATGCATGTTAGAGCAACCTAAATAGGAGAACATTGACATTTTGCAATAGGACGATTTATAGAACATCAAATGGAGAATGATTTTGAACCTATATTCAAATCCACACCGTCTAACTCTAATGATAGTTGCATTAGCTCATCCATTCATGCTGGCATGTCATGATCATGCATCATATTGCTGCACTTGTTGTGTATTGATTGTTACTCTGTATTTATCGCGGTAGGTTTTGCTCCATCAGATATCCTCGAGTTTCCCCCAGAAGGAGAGTACCTCCCGACCAGTCAGCAAGGCAAGCAACCCCATTGATCATTCCTATATCATCCCATTCTCCCACTCTTGCTCTTGTTTAATGCAGTAGGACAAATGTTTAATTGTCTGTCATTTGTGGTAGTTGAACCCATTCCTCTGCATGACCTGTCATTGTCACTGTAAATAGCTAAACCTTGCAACCTAGCATACCTGGTAGATGCTTGAGCCATGATGTGCTTTACCTACTTTGCTTGATATGCTTGCTATGCTTAGAGTTGTGTTAGGTTTGATTCATCTGGGTGATGAACTGGAGTGAAACAGTGTTGTCCTCATGTGATGAGCTAAATGATGAACCCGATTTGGTAAAGGTAGCGATGAGAGGCTATGTAGGAGTACATAGCGGATTGTCTCATTGGGACCCTTCTTAGGAACTAAGTTTCGTGTTTGTGATCCAAGACTAGGTACTACCACATGCTGGGCCCTGAAATATGACCCCGCTCAACTTATCAACCTACTAGTCCTTGGTCCAGGAGTTGTAAGTAGTTTCTGGTGTTTATAGCTATGCTGGAGGCCATGCGTAGCGCTGACCCTAGGGGTGGGCTACGACGCGGTAGGCAGTCGCACGGTGTACCAAGGGTCACCTGAATGGTGGGCTTGGGAACCTTGAGCACATCATTTGGGGCCGTAGTGGAAACCTCGGCCAGACTTCCGTGTGGGTTCAGTTTTAGATAGGCGATGGCCTGGACTAGAGGCACTAATAGGGAAAACCTTATACATAGAACCTTATCAGTAGCGTTGGATGAAAAGAGGCGATACTGCTACATAGCAGTAGCGTGCGTCAAGAAACGGCGCTACTGCTAACTACTTAGTAGTAGCGCAGTTTTTGGGTAGGGTGCTACGACGAAATTTGAACCTGCCCACATGACTGGCCCCAGTTAGCAGTAGCGCCTCCACCAGGAGCGCGCTATAGCTATGTCAGGTAGCAGTAGCGCTCTTTCCTAAAACGCGCTACTGCTATCTTGACATAACCCCCGCTCGGACTTCCTCGTCCACTTCTTTCCTCCATCCATTCCCCATTCGACCGACCCCTCTCCTCTGACGCCACCGTCGCCATCCACCGTCTGCCCACGCCGCTGTCCATTGTCGCCCTCCATCGTCGAAGTCCCTGCCCTCAAGCATCGCCGAAGCCCTCGCCGTGTCGCCACCTCTCTTCTATGCTAGCCTCGTCGTCGCCGCACCACCGTCTCCCTCGACAACACCATCGTCGGGCTCCCTTCCTCCTCCACCTCCCCGTCGCGTCTCCCCCGACAACCACCTCCCCATTGTAAGCCCTCCTCTCCCCTCCCCTCTTCTAGATTATGAACCGTTGTTAGGATTAACCCTAGTTAGTATGAACCCTAGGTTTCAAATTAGGACAGGAATTTAGCTAGGTTTTGAAATTAGGACAAAAATTTAGGGTTAGGTGTAGTTAACAGGATTCTAGGTATTTTAGGTGTTTTAGGTGTAGTTAACAGAATTCTAGATATTTTGGACATGTCATATTTGGACATGTGATATTTTGGACACGTGATATTTGGAAAAGGATGGTTATGTGCAGGGTAAATGATTCGAGTGACCTATGTTTTGCTGGAAATGTTGATTCATTTCCATTCCGGTGAATTTCAGGCGCATGATATGTGAACTTTTGGCAAAGGTCATGCCAAAATATCTCGTGAATTTTACCATGACTTGTGCTAGAAAGTACGCATATGGAGTGTCGGGATTTGCTATGACGGTAATGAAACGACATCATCGACGGTCGAAAAATCGGTCAGGGAGTGTCCACCATATATGAGAGAAGAAGAATGTCGACTGTTCTCATGGGGGTCACTTCTCCTTCTTCTCCTTGTGCTAGATATTTGTTATGCACTAGGGGAAGGAGGAGTAGCGACCATCATCGACGGTCGAAAAATCGGTGAGGGAGTGTCCACCATATACGTGAGATAAGATTTTAGGAAGGAAGACTCGACAGACCTAAAGTTTCCTGGTAGTTTCCGTCGATCGATTTTAAATGTTTCAACTATGAACATAGGAAATATCTGACGACGAAAGGGAATTCTTTATGTGCAAATACTGCAAAGACGAGCGCGGCCTCTGCGACAAGCCTCACCTAGTTGGTGGTAGGCGCTTCAGCATCAAGCTGAATGAGACCTTCGAAGTGGATATAGTAAGTCACAACGACAAGTCTTTTTCGTAATTAAGCATGTCTTCTGCTTCTTTTGCTTCAACTTATAATTTTAATTTTTTACTATTCTACTAGCGTATCCCCTGCCATGCAAGAATTTTTGTCTTGGATAAGATTGGTTTCAGTACTAAGGAAAGTATGGAGGTAAAGAGAGTTCACTTGAGGAACGAGCATGGTTATGCTTTTGCCGTAAAATTGTACAATGCAGACACCTACTCCTATTTTGAATGCAAAAATTGGAGAGCACTATGCAAGGCTTATGCTTATCACCTTTGATATTCGTCCGGAAGATGAAATTGAAGGTAATATCAACATCTAGGTCGATGTGCATATGCCTCCAGTTCTACCATTATGTGAGTTTCTCAACCATATTTATTAAGTAATTTATATTTTTTATTCAAAAAAAGTTAACAACTAATTTCTATTGACAACTTATGTCCATTCAAGCAAACATGTCCAGCGCTTGGTAGACAACACGTACTACTGTCCTGGGGCTGAACTAAACTGCGAGGAGATAGGTCATTATTTTTCATGGCTTGAGGATCTTGATACTGTCAAGACAGGTTATTTTCCTGGACTTCGAGATATTAGTACTCAAAACGTGCGACCACTAGTGTGCGTATTGAACTACTGTCACGTCTATTTAGGAAAGATGGTAAGATTTTTACTATTTGTCCTTAGTGCATCTTTTGCATACATTAATTTTTAAGCTAAACTTCATTACTAAGTATGTTATTACGATGTTCTTCAATAGGGACTATCGATGAGTGTTGTGCCTCCTTGGATCGAGCCTAAAGGTCGCATGACAATGGTTAGCTTACAACCAAGATATCCTACCTTGCACATGAGTGCATTCATCATTTCTCGAAGCGAGCAAGTCTTAATAGTCACAGACTGGAGCAAAATAGTGAAGGATCGCAGAGAAGTACTAGGGGGCAGCAATCAGAACTGCATCCCAGAATTTGGAGACAGGTTCATCTGCATTCTCCAATATGATGAAGCAGGAGTGCTACACATGTTTTATGCTATTTTACTTGAGAGAGAGAGAGAGCAGCAGGAGTAGGTCCTAGGTATTAGGAACAATTAGTTAGTGTTGATTATATATTACTATGATGATGATGAGAAGTTTTTATTACGTGTTACAATGTGTTCGAGTTGATGGTGATGCTAAGGAGGAGGAGTAGTGATTATGAGTACTATGATGATGAGGAGTTGTTATAACTAGTGACCAATTTGTTATATGATGTCTCATGGACTAAAATGATGATGATGAGGAGTTGTTATATGAAAATGATGTATTATGATGATACTGTATGAAAAATTGTATAGTGGCGTACGAATATACGACATAAAACAAAAAATAAATACGTAATAATAGTAGTAGTGCGGGTGGAGAGGCGCGCTGGTAGTAACTATCAGTAGCGCTTTCTACTAAAAGCGCTACTGCTAAGCAGGTATAGTAGTAGTGCGGGCTAACACACACTACCGCTACACTTTAGTTGTAGCACCATAGAAGTAGCACGCTGCCCCGCGCTACTGCTAGGCTTTTCCCTAGTAGTGAGGTCTTGTGTGATTGATGGTCATGGACGACTCCCTCGCTAGGCTTCCGCTTGAAGGTTGCCCAGGTGCCTTTTAAGTGCACATAGCGATAAGTGGCGAGAGCGTATGTGAAGGAGTACACCCTGTAGGGTATGAATCTGTTCGAATAGTCGCGTCCTCAGATATGGACTACTTGAAGAATTTATGATGTTCATAGATAACTTGATGGTTACTCATAAAAATATCAAGATAAGTGTGAGTACCATGGATGGCACTCTCGTAGGTGACGGAAGTGAATCCATGGTAACATATTGATGTAGTGTTAGTGGACTCGTGTGCGATACCTAAAACTTGAATAAAGAATTATTTTGTGTAGTATAGGTTAGCCAAGAGTCAAAGCTGGCATTGCTGCATAAACTCCACCACCCCTTGTTGATACATGAGCATGAATAGACTAGGTCTGCTTTAAAGACTTGCTGAGTATGTTTGTACTCATGTTTGCTTAATAAATGTTGCAGATGAGACTCGGGACTCATCAGGTGGGTTCTAGCTAGATGTCGACGATGCCGAATAGCTGGTATCCCAGCTACGACCCTATGCCCTGTGTCGGGCTATAGATAGTCACACCATGTGCCTTTTATCCTTTCATCTGTCTGTACTTAGTCAGCTTTAAGCTTTCGCTTGGTTTGTATGAACTTGCTTGTGTGACTTGAGTGTCGGGTCATGTGAACCCTAGCTGTAAGAACATATTATGCCTCCTAAATAAAAGTTGTGTTGTTGTATGGTTATTTTGTGATGCCATAGTTGTATCTATGCATATCGGGCATGTCATGCGTACGTGTGACGTGCAACGATATGTATGGGATTCGACACCTAGTCGTGTGCCTTTAGTAGTACTCTTTACGGGGAACTGCCTCTTTGTGCTTCCATCGAGCCTTGGTAGTTTTCTATTGCTCAGAACACATTGATTGACCGACATGTATCCTTCTTTGCTGCCATGTCTGTCCCTTCAGGGAAATGTCTCGCAGTGTAATGGAGTCCCTGTAGCCTGCTACGACTCGTCTATGTGCAGTGATGACATTTATGCCCCACGGCATAATGGAATCCTTGTAGCTTGCTATGACTCGTCTACACATGCTTGAGACCGACACCTGCATTGTTGGGTTATGTATGCATGTTCCCATATGGATGTGCCACTTGGGTTCTATGACTAGTCATGTCGACCCGGGTTCTTTGTTGTTTCAATGCTAGCGACATATTCGCATACGTGAGCCAAAATACACAAATGGTCCCGGCCCAAGTAAGGTGGCATCCGTGGAGTTAACCGTGTGTGAAGCCGCAAAGTGATGTGATATGTTAGAGGCTGGATTATTATGACTTAGGATCGGGGTCCCGACAGCCTCGGAATATTCGGGTAGACCCCTTTGAGCCGGGTCGAATAGGGGGACATCTACAATATAAAACCATTCCGAGGACCACTCGTTGGTTTCCTTCTTTGGGGTCGCAATAGGGTACCCCATACCGGCTATGCGCCATACTTCAGCTCCACCCACTCCCAGATTGTCCCTCACCTAGTTTGGGGAACAAGATAGAAGTACTTTCTCCATAAATCAAAATGGGGCTCGCATCCTGAAAACATCTCGCAAAGAGCCACGAAGCCTGAGATGTGAAGGATCGAGCCAGGGGTAAGGTTGGGGAGTTGGATCACATAGAATTCTAGCAGACCCCTCAAGAAGGGGTGGAAAGGGAAGCCTAGGCCTCGCAGAAGGAAGGAAACGAAGCAAACCCTCTCATCCTTGTGGGGGCTAGGGAAATTCTCTGCAAAGGCTCCGCCGTTCACGGAGGTCAGCAGAGCACGGGTGGACGTCACATACTAAGTAGGGAGATACTCTTGTACCTCAAGATCGCGCAATTGAAGAAGGGAAACATAACAACTGGCATGTCTCCTGGGAGGGGGCCGTGAGGGCACGAGGATGAACCTGGGGAGCTCGCCGTATTTCCAGGCTCTCAAGATTTAGGGCTCCTTGGTGGTAATGAGGGGGTGAATATCGCCTATGGCGGATTCGATCTGCTTAAATATGTGTTTTCTCCTTTGGCCTACAAGGAGCGGTTCTATAAAGGACCACTGAGTTACTTATCTTTAATTTTGCACATAGGAATCGAGGGCTGCTATCGATCTTCGAGCAGGAAAATTAATGTTGTGGGCCCCAGACGCTTCGACAATTGAGAACTTGTGAGTGACCGAATTGTTTTTCTATGAATCAGAAGGAATAGAGGAAGTTGCCTCACAAGCCGAATACTTTGAGTGCGTGTAGCTGTCGAAGACTGTATACCTCAGCGTTGGAGGCTAGTTCAGGGGCTACTAAGGGAGTCCAGGACTAAGGGGTCCTCGGGCGGTCAGCTCATCTCTCATGGGCCGACTTGTTGGGCCACTATGTGGAAGGCCGGACTAGGCGGCGACCCCGTGTTCAGGAAGGAAAGCTTCGAAGATTGGCATGTCATCCAAGTCATGAAGTCTGGATCAGCGCATCTATCCCTAGTTGGAGACCAGTCATGTGTAACCCTAGGTACCCTTGGTGTCTATATAAACAAGAGAGTTTCATTCGTAGAGGTGGGTCGACTCATCTAGGGTTCTAGCTCATACGATCTCGAGGTAGATGAACTTTGTAATTCTCATCCACATCAATATAATCAAGCAGGACATAGAGTTTTACCTCCTCAAGAGGGCCCGAACCTGGGTAAGCATTATAACCTTCGTCCCCTATTACCCATCAATCCAAGGTCCACAGCTCAGGAGTCCCTACCTGAGGTCTATCGGTTTTGAAACCGACAACAGCCATCTCTAGAATTTCTTGTTGTGTCATGGTTGTGATCCATGGTTGATGTGTCCAACTCAAACGGAGACATCCCAACGTATGGCGTATGATCTGCATGTTATTTAGTCTTTGTAATTTAGTTCAAACATGGTATATTTATTTTAACCTTTCAGACCTATTTACCTTCATACTTCATCATAGTCTACCGTGCAGCGGAATTCACCAGCGATTGCTCTGGTTCCCCTGCTTGCTCTGCCCCTATGTCGAAGCCAGAATTCACGTTATATGCCATCCCAACGTGCAGCATATGATCTATATGTTATTTGACCTTGGTAGTTTATTTCAAACATGGCATGTTGTTGTAAACTATCAACTTTCTTTACCTTCGAAACACATCGTATTCTGTTGGGCAGAGTAATTCACCAGTGATGTCTCCGGTTCCCCTAGTTGCTCTGCTCCCATATCGAAAGCAATTCATAGTTGTTAGGCGATCTGTGTGCATAATATTAAACATGTAATGATATATTCAGTCTTAATAATCTATTTGTATGTGCATAGTGTAATTGTAATTTCACTACAATGTACTAGGTGAACTACTAGTTTCCTTATTTGCAAATATGCCTTTGTTACCTTTTGTACGCAGAACAATCTGGCTTGCGGTGTGAGCATCAAAATCCAAAGGCATTCTGGTACAGAGAAATTTGTAATTGAGAAACTCTTTTCATTCTATACTTCATAGTATAATCGGCTCTTTTGTTTTCCTGCAAAACGAGTTAACGACAGATGATGCTTGTGAAATCATTGACATTTGGCCAGGAAAAACATGCATTGTTTATTCATGGAAGCGCACCTTTGCAAATCCTAGTTTTCTGACGGCTTGCCTTGTACTTGGTCTTAAGTGTTAATTGTCCAACTGACATGACTTTCCCACTCTTTGTACTTGCTGGAATTAAAAAAAGCGATTACCGAGAGCCCGACAGTTTAGTATGGTAGGAATCATTAAAAAAATTAAGCATTTATACATGGGTTCAAACATATTTTCTGTTGTAAATATTGTCTACAATTTTATATGCTTCATAGAATGAATGAGCTACATAAATTATATGCAGTGCAAAATAAAATATGCTAACTACACCTATTAAAGCTTCTTCTTCATCTAGAAATTCACTGTCATTAAGTGTGCCCCTCTTTCTCTTACTGTTCAACGATTGTATAAGATTGTATCCATGGCTGGTCATTCTAGAATAGCAAACGAGGTGTGGTTCCTTGAACTACGGACACTAGTTTTGTTATAATATTCAAAGGTCATATTTTATAAACTTGAGATGCATGACCATGTGGGTTACTTGGTGTTTCCCGAAAAGACGATTGCTTGACCCTTCTTCATATGTAGTGTCGTCCTCTATTATCTGTTGAACCACATCTTGCGTGAAGAGTGAAGACTGTGGAAAAACATTATCAGGTATGTTGGTGCACCTTGTTTTTAGACTGTCTAAATAATGAACCTGCAAAAATTGGAAAGTTAGAGCCAAGCAATGACCACTGCTCTGTTTTTTTATTAACAATTGCCATATAGCCAGTAAGACATGTTCCAGCTTCTTGCATGTAGGTACGATGGACAACCACCAAGCTTAATGTGTGGGCAATTTGACCCGATTTGAGTCTATGTGCACTTTGCCTCCTCGAGAGTTCTCTTCCACACGTATTCCGACCAATTGAATGAATCTATCTCGGTTGGAGCAACAAGGCTAGGAATGATATCAAATGGGAAAGTAATTTTGCTTCCATTTACAACATGCAATCCTACTATTGCCAACACTGTTGCACGAACTGTGAAACACATCCGTTCACGGAATGTCATCGGCCTGAGGTATTCTCTACTGAGAATGCCCTCTACGTTCTTCATGTTGAACTGTGCATACTTCCTATTTTCCAAAGTCAAGAATTTTCTGACAATTTCTACATGTGACCTTGATGCCAATGGTGGTCTCTCGATACGGAAGACTGATTTCTGAGAACATGGTAAACCAGTCACAATGTTCACATCAGTATCTTTGATAGGTATGGCACAATTGTTCTCTATCCTTATACAAGAATTGTCTGCATCCACCCTGCTTAGCAACCATAGATATTGCATATGATTAGGCTCTTTTATTATCGGGATAGTGCAGATTCCAGAAAATCCAGTTGCCCTGACCAGTTTGATCTTCTCTCCTTTGAATTTTGAGAAAAATATTGCAAACAGATTCTAGATCGTCGTTGTACTGAACACCCGTGCATGATTCATTTAAAAACCTTGGTATTTTCATAGTGCAAATTTCTCTGAGGTTTTTGCAGATCGGTTGCTAAAAACTTTAATACTTCATCGGCCTGCCATGTTAGTTCGATGATTAAAATTTGAAATGTATTCATATATTAGACGATGCTAGGAGGAATTGAATAAATTTATGTATAGAATAACCCAAGCAAGAAGGTGAAAGAATGGAAACTACTTGCCCATCATCAGATGCATATTTTCTTTCCCATTTCCCTACACATAAATGAATTTGATCAGACCATACATAAGGTGTTGGGGATATAACCCCATGGTAAGACCCGCCCAGGAGGGGCCGGGTCATATCTGGCGGCTCGTCTGTATATGGGACGGAATATGAAGATTGGATTGCATGGCGGTTCATCATGTAGGCTGAAGGTAAAGGCCAGAGACAGGTAGACACAAGACCCAGGCGGGAGAGCCATCCGGAGACGACACGCCAAGGAAGGCAAAGACAATTAAGAGACAGAGTCACATATGTTGTAAGAGTCGGCATGAGGCTTGTAACCTAGGGTCTTGACCTCCTATATAAAGGTGTGATCCGGGGACGGCGAAGGCCAAGCTATCGAGAGCTAGGTCAAGCAGTTACGCCCCTCTGTAATCGATACACCCGTCAATACACTGAAAGCAGGACGTAGGCTTTTACCTCATCTCGAGGGGCCGAACCTGGATAAATCTGTGTCTTTCATCCTGATCAACCCCTTTGAGCCCACTGCCTTAGTGATGGCCTCGAACCTAAGTCTTCGGACATCTGCCGTGAAAAAACCATGACATAAGGTGTTGACTTCATTCACAACACACACTACCCAGAGTATTACCTACTTCAAGTAACAAAATATGCAATCAAAAAGGTTGCTCCATTTCTTGCGTAAACACTTTGTTAAAGTGTTGTCAGTTATCAAACAAGACAGGGTTATATCATAGTTTAAAATTTCCCTCATTTGAAACATGTTTACCTCATTGAAAACACATTTTCTCCCTTAGTGGTTTTGGTAAGCAATAACAACATATATCTCATTGGACTCATGTTTCCACTAAGTATATTTCAGGAAAAGTCCAACGATGGGATGACTATAGATTGTGAGGAGACCCCAAGATGCAAGGAATGGATTGGCAAAGCTTCAAGCTAGAAGACTCTCCTTTTACTTTGTGAGAAATCACTTTGAGTCCATAGGAAAGTCAATACTATTAAAAGGGGGTGAGGTAATGTTGGTGAACAAATTTCTCCATGTGCAGAAGTGCTAACCACCAAAAACACCACGATTCGGGTGACTGATTTCATGGAATCAGAATTTCTGAGTTTTGTGTTTCGGTCTCACCGAGTTTGGAAACTGCCCTTGGCCACTCATATAGGTACCACCGACAATGTCATATCGGTCTCACCGAGATTCCCAAAGTTGCCACATTTTGAACAGGTCAGTACAACCGAGTTTTGCTTCGGTTTCATCGAGTTGGTCAATAATGTTGTAACAGTTGGATTTTTGGATGTGCCTATATACCCCTCCACCACATCCGACTCGCACGTGAAGCACTCAGAACAGTTCCCCACTTCCCATATCCAAATTTCTGAGAGAGAACCACCTACCCTTGTGTTGCGATCAGGATCATCCACTCCAACCATATGGATCTTGATTTCTAGCCTCCCCAAGTTTCTTTCCACCCAATCAGTCTCTTCTACCAAGCCAAATCTATGAGAGAGTGATTGAGTGTTGAGGAGTCTACCATATTCAAGCACAAGAACAAGGAGTTCATCATCACTATCAAGCCTATTACCTTTTGGAGGGTGGTGCCTCCTAGATTGGTTAGGTGTTGCTTGGGAGCCTCCTACTTCGTGTTGTGGAGTTGAACAAACAAGTTTGTACGGGCAAGGAGATCGCCTACTTCGTGAAGATCTACCCATAGTGAGGCTAGTCCTCCGTGGATGGAAGCCTCTATGGGATAGTCAAGGTTGCTAATTCATGGACCCTTATGGGTGGAGCCCTTCGTGGACTCTCACGATCGTTACCCTCCGTGGGTTGAAGACTCCATAAACATGGATGTACGATAGTGCCACCTATTGGAACCAGAAGACAAATCTTCATGTCTACAACTGTTTTAATCTTCTAACCCTAACCTCTACTACATGTCTTTTTCTTTACTTTCCACTTCAATACTCTTAGACATGCATGTGTAGGGTGTGCATGACTTGCTATAATTGCTAAAATCTTCCTACAACTAAAATTGGGAAAAGGTAGAATTTTTATTTGGTCAAGTAGTCTAATTACCCCAGCCCCCCTCTAGACTTACTTTCAATCCTACACTTATTCCATTGATTAATTGGGTACTAACTGCACGGAACGGCATAAGCAAACATGATGACTGAAATATCATCATAAGGTTCCAGATTGAAAATACAACACATTTCACACTACAATCATTTCAAAATGAACTATTGCATACGAATGCAACACAAGAAAATGCAACTACTGATTCTGATACATTCTAATTCCACATGAAATTTTGAAATACAACACTGATACCTACTAAGCTAAATAACTTAACTTCTCAAACATCACATTTCAGTACCGTATCTAGTACATGAGCACTACATGTGGCATGGCATGGTTATCAAATGGCACAAGTCCACATGTACATGTGTGTTCATTCAGAATCTGATGGTATAACTATTGTTCTATGGTGAACAATAGATGCTTTGATTGCAAGATCCAGCTGTCTCTCTTCTTCAGTTTCAACTCCAGCATCTACCTTATACTGGCTAAGGCCATGGTGAAGAGCTTCTTCATTTGAGTTAAAATCCAGGCCAAGTGATGTGAATGCTTCATCCTTGTAACACCCTAAAAAATTTAATCATGTTTTTATTAATTGAAATTTTCCATGAATTAAATTTTTATTTCTCTGGACCTTCTGTGGAGTTCAGAACCATTTCATTTACCTCTGAATTATATTTTTTTCCTCCAAATGGAAGCTTTTCAAAAAAATATATTGTGAAACTTGGATGCTTGCTTAAAAACATTTCATTTAAATTTGTCGTCATATGTGGAAGCATTTTACTATTATTTTGCCAAATTCTATTTTATTTAAATGGCTTTTTCATTCCTTTAAGAGCCTCTTTTGCATTGCAACCATTTGATAACTTCATTTAAAAATCCCACAAATATTTGCATGTGATGTTCCTACATCACTTTTATGCAAAAACCCAGCTTTGTGTTTTTTAATTTTTAAGCAAAGCATCCTATTTGCTATTCTAGACTAGTTTAAGGATTTGAACTACAACCCATCTTTATTTTTCCCAAATGCCCTTGGGATTTTTACTGCATGTATTTCACCCTACCAAACCTTAAGTCCAGGAGAGTAGCCACATTAGAGTAATTTAAGCCCATGCAATAATGGACTATGGTTTCTGTTCAGAAACAAGGTTTTGTAAAACTTGCACTAACAAGTTTTTGATTTTGCCGTAGTAACCTTGCCATCATCAGCTACACCCAAAGAGACCCCAACCTAGAGATTTTGATCACCAAAAGAGTTGCCTTGATGCCCATGGCATTCTGTCGAGCACCTTGTGTTCATGAACAAAATTGGCATGGAAATAGGTTTACATTATCAACCAGCGTCAGTGACCAAACCAGCATGTCATATAGCTCTACCTTGGCCTAAAACCCAATCCTGCTAAACCCCATAAGCATTAAAGCCTCCTGGAGGGCCTGGTCATTTCGCCGAGCATCTGGTGGGTGTGCACTGGGCGCGCCGAGAGCGCATCTATTGCAGACAAGCGCACCCGAGTCGCTGCGCCCTTGGCCCTTCCCCTCTTGCAAGAGCCACTCCCCTGACCCCTCCATCACCGCAGAGCCACCCCGTCCGCCCCTGCGGCCTCGCAACACTGTCAGAGCTCCTTGGCAGCCTCCGCTCGCCAGCTCGCTTAGGGAACAACGCCAGCCCATCCTCAGGCTCATCCGTTAGCGTCATCCAACGACACGTTACCCTGTAGTAGGAGAAGCGGTTGGCCGACGATCTTATCTCCGGTCACCACGGGAACTGCCTCGCTACGCTATAAATAGAGACGCATGAGCTCTCGGACGAAGCATGAGTCCTCCACTACCCCTCGGGATCTCTCCTTAAGAGCCAATTGAGACCAAGAGGATCATCTCCGTCGTCTCCGGCAACAATGGCTGTCGTCACCATCCGGTCAAATTCGACCTACCTGGAAGCCTATTTCCCTCCCTCCCTCGCTCCTAAAGCCCCTGGAGTTCCCCTGGATTCTTCCCAAGGCCAATTTTAGCCATAGGAGCACCCGAGAGAGCTACCCAAGTTTTCGCTCTACCTGAGCTTTTCGGGTGAGCTCGCCGCCGATGATCTTGCCCACTATGGCAAACCTGCAGTCCCTCCACGGGACACTCGTGACCTCCTTAGCATCCTCATGTGTTCCCCACCTCTCATGAAGCTCCCCCTAGCCAGTGTTGGTCGCCGGAGCTCCGTCTCGGCTCGATCGCGGGAGGAGAAAGAGGAGACCGGTCAAACCTAACCAGTGGGCCAAGCGGGCCCACTGTCAGTGATCTGATGTCGTGGGTTAAACGGCTAAGTGAAAGCGCATTCCAACAACTACGCATTCTTTTACTGAAAGCATATTTCGTCAGAATCGTTTTCTTTAATCTCTTTTATTTAAAAACAGAAGTTTGACCCTACTTTGACTCGCTATAATTTCTAAAATAAAACTCCAATTGAATTGATTCTTTTTCCCACCTCTCTCAAATTTCACCTAGTTTATTTTCATATTTAATTAAAAATAATTCGAACAAATTTTCTGTATTGTTTTTAAAATTGTGTGTTAATTAGAATAATTTCAATAGGAATTGGAAGGAAAAACTTTCAAATGTTTTGGAGTGCACCTCACCTACATATACATTGAAGGCAACCATTCTGAACCTTGGTATAATATATGTTCTGTGTTGTTTTATGTGACAAATAAAACTTCATCCCCTGTTGACATGAATTAAGTAATATTTCATGTGAAGGTATGATCATGCTCATGAGTGCATGATGGGAATTCCTTGCTGTTGGAATTAAAATGCTTGTGATAGTATTCATCCTCTTATACCTCTCATGCCTACCGGAAGGAATCTGGAGAAGTCTCTGTCTCGGGTAGACACGAGCTTGGTGCTGACATCTCATTGGAGTGAGAATGGTTAGTGAGGCATGAAGGGGTATGATGAGTGGTGATTTTGTCTGATGTCGTGAAATATATTTGTTGTGCTAATTATGCAGAGAATACATAACCTCCCGAGTCGACCATAGATCGAATCTTGTGCTAGTAAACCCCATACTTGCTTCATACTACCACTTGTCCCTGCCACATGTAGGGTATGGTTCAGTAAGTTGTCAAGCCATGTCTTAGCACACACCATACATAGAGGCCATAGTGAAAGATACCAAGGGCCCGTGGTAGGCATGTCACTTGGTCCGAGGGCACATGTGTTCTGGTGAGTTCGAGGGGGTAGCTTCCCTGTTTTGCGAGTGATAAAATTTTTGTGGCACCATGCTAATCAAGGTTGGAGCCTTACCACTTAGATTTTTCTTAACGAGTGTCGTTGGTGATTTCAGGCACCAGTAAGTTAAGCTGGTGTGTGCACGTTAGGTGTGTTTTCAATTCAAATACCGTAAGCAGAATTAGTGCCGGTGGGCTAAAGGAATCCGTTACTCGTGGGTAAAGAGTACACCCTCTACAAATTTTATATCTATTCGAATAACAGTGTCCACGGTTAAGGACTACAGTCGGGGATAGTCAGGTGTTGGTCTTAGTGTCGGTCTTTGGAGGAAAACTTCTAAAAAAATATTGATCATGAAGTGTGATGAATGATGATTATGAATATCATTATTGTGGACTAACTAATCATATTGTTTGTATTATTGAGTATCCCCGGTATGGTTCTACCTCCTGGATACTCATGTTATTATTCTTCATATAAGCCCTTCTTGTGGTGTCGCTCAGATGCCCGACTGTGGCATGTTTGTTATTTATTTTCCTCATAAGCCCTTTATGTGGCCTCGCTCAGACGCCCGACTGTGGCATGCTTGTTATTTATTTTACTTATAAGCCCTTTATGTGGCGTCGCTCAGACGCTTGACTATGGCAAGTATGTTATTTACTCTCCTTATTATAAGCCCTTTATGTGGCGTCGCTCAGACGCCTGACTATGGCATGCTTGTTATTTATTTTCCTTATAAGCCCTTTACGCCGCATCGCTCATACGCCCGACTGTGGCAAGTATGTTATTTACTCTCCTTATAAGCCCTTTATGTGGCATTGCTTAGACGCCCGACCGAGGCATGCTTTTTATTATTATCCTTTCGAGGCGTCGCTTCAGATGCCCGATCGGTTTATTTTTACCCTCTGATTGTTTATTCATGCTTCATATGAATGACCTGCTTGCGCGCATCACGAATTTTATTTTGTGACTAATTAAGTGACTGTGGATTATTTCAGTGTATAAATACCACTACTATGTTATATCTGTTTTCATAATGTTTGTGAGTACATTCAAAGTACTCAATGGCTTGTCCCTGGCTATTGTCTTGGCCAGATTGTGCATGTGAAGAGGAGCATTATGACGACAACCCCGGAACCTAGGCATTAAAGATGGCAGCCACATGAAGATAGGAGTTATCTAGGTCAGCTGTTCATGTGGGAAATGGAGTCCCATAGACGTTGATGACCCCGAACCGCTTCCGCCACCAACTACTAGAAACCTTTTGTTCTACTCATAGACCATAATGGTCTTGTACTTCAAATTTTGTAATTTTGCTTGGAATTTCTGTATCACGGAGTGTCCACCAGCTAATAGTAACCCTAGGGCTGGTGAGCACAAGGACCATTTGCTAGGAAATTAATATCTTGGAAAACCGGTACTAACAACCTTGGTATCAGAGCCAGGCTGACCATTGGCTAATCCTATCTTAGCCAGGTCGATAAACCTACGTAAACCACCCACCAGACCTTAACCTAACCGCTGCCAAGCCTATCCTATTTGATAGCCCAGACAGTGACCCCGACACCTTTAGGCAGTCGGTGCCCTACCTATCAGACTAGCCCATCGATCACGCGCCGTGACCGACACCTAATTTGTCCCTTTCGGAAGCGTGCGAAGAAAGACTCTATTTTATTCTATAAAAGAAAACGCCTGCCCAAACCTAGCACACCCCACCCAACCATCCAAAATCAAGCTAACATGCCTGGAGCCATTGTTCACAATGAGACCACTGCAAACAACCTTGGAGGTTTTGTGACTGTCCTAGCAAACCTCACCCGCCATGCCTTTGCATTAGAAGAGCCCCCAGAATATGTTGTGTACCAGGAGCACACGAGTGTTGAGAATCATCACTTTTGGGACACAATGCACATCTATGGATGGGGTATCTTGCTAGAGCACCCCTGCAGGTTCACCGGAAGGACAACTTCCTTTGAGCCACAAGCCATCCACCTAGCAGGTCGAGAGGCTATAGTTCAACTTCGGCACTTGTCGCCAAGAGTTAACTATTGCTCGTTCTATTATTACCCCAGCCGCGACGTGTATAGTAGGCCACCCTAGGTTGCCAACGGAGACCATGAGACGGACCATGCACTGCTACATCTTGTGTGCTACCTCAACGCACTAGAGGCACTATTCGATCAGGTCACTCTTGATCTGATCGCAGCTCGTGGAGAACTTCCTCGCCAAACCCTGACAAGAAGATAAGTGGAGCCCGATGCTGATAACCCCGTCATGCTATTTGGACGATCGGTTGAGTCTTTGAGGCCTGCACCTACAACCGACCGGAATGCATTTGTATCCTCGGAAGAGCTTCGTCACCTTTTGGGGACACGCTCCAACGAGATTGTGACCACCAATCCCCGCGATGGTCATCATCGCTACCCCGACCCGGCAACTCCCCATCCTAATCTAGCAAACCCTGATGCTGAATCCCAAAGAGAAGCCTGGACATCCGCAAGGCATGCTCGACTAGATATTAACGAGGTATACTAATCCACTCGAGTAGTACCGAGTCTTAGTATTCCTACGTCACGTAATAGTGTGACCTTGTAATCGCCATGAATAAAATGCAGGTTGCTTGTATGCTAGTATTTTAATAGTACTACAAGTATCCATTCATAAATACATTTTTGGCCTCTGGTTACATATTAAATTTTGGGCATAGCTACCAAAAATCACCCAGCCGACAACCACAGTAATACATCACTTTTTGTGAGATATATATCTGTGGCCTTGACCCCGATCCCCATAGAGCAGAACCGACAACGTAGATTGCCCCCACACCACAATATGTAACCCAGTCCAAATGCTATATAAGAGGCCACTTCATGACCTTACCAAGCATACCTCAATTTGTGCACTGCCCTGACAGCCATTTTTAACCATGCAAGACTCCAGGATTAATCGGAGAACCCCAGATGCGATCCCAGGTAGTTTTGTTAAAATATTGTGGGAGTTTACCTGCAGTGCCATAGGTTCTCCCCATCCACTCTTGTTGGGGATATAACCCAAGGGTGAGACCCACCCAGGTGTGGCCGAGTCATGCGGTTGGCGGCTCACGACAACCTCAGGAGTAAACGTAATCAATGGGCCAGAAGGCCCATAGCCAGAAGACAGGATGTAACCCGGCAGGCTTGAGCTGCCGGGGCCGACTTGTTAGATAAGGCATGTATAGTTAGAGGTGAAGTCGGTTGTCAAGTATAACCCGATTCGGACTCTTGTAAGCTCAGGGCCTTGACCCGTGTATATAAGGGTTGGTTACCTGGGCGTCTGAGTCCACGAAACAACTCATCGATAGCTAGGTCAAGCGAACTTGCTCCCTTGTAATCGATACCCAATCAATACAACATAGAGCGGGACGTAGGCTTTTACCTCTTTCCGAGGGGCCGAACTTGGGTAACCCATGTCTCTCGATTCCGATCAACCTATTCGAGCTCACCGCCTTAGCGATGGCCTCGAACCTAAGTCCTTTCACGAGGACATCTACCGTGAAAAAACCACAACTGTTGGTGCCCACCGTGGGGCTGGCACTCAGTGGTGTGGAGTTCTCAAAGGGCTCTCTCCCAGGGATTGAGGGATACGCCGTTGGCCAGATGACTAAGAGTCGCCACGGCAAGCTCTACATCGATGACGCCGAGTGGGGCCTCGAGGCCGACTCAATCGAGTACGGGCACCGGGTCCCCTTCTACAGAATTCATGTCTTCATTGGCAAGATCGGCGGATCTAAACCCGGGCCGAACATCTACGCCGACCTCGTCGGGCCGGCTCAGCGCGTGCAACCCGCACGTGTTAACCCGGGCAGGAAGCAGGTCTTCGTAGGCTTTACCCAAGGAACGGAGCTTGAAGGTTCCGTGCCGTGGGAGGAAACTCTCATCTGCTTAGAGGATGGTTCCTCGAGCAGGGAGACGAAATCAATCTATTAGCTTCACAATGACGGGCTTGGGTGGCTACATCGAGCATTACCCCAAGTCGGAATATCATGAGCTAGAAGATTATGAGCCGCCAAACTGTGTTGCCATCTTCATGGCAGGTTCAGCACCGGCCACTAGTAGCAAAGCCGCCGGTGCGACCGGATTTGGAGCTGGCAGGACGCTGGCTCAAGTTCTTCTGGATCTGATGAACGAGCTTACAACTCTGATGGAAACCGAGGTCACTGCTGAAAACCAAGCGGCCCGTAACACAGAGATCACGAGGTTGAAGGACCATATGGCTGGAGTCCAATAGGAGATCAATGTGTTGAAAGCTCAGATGGATGTTGAGTCAGAGCGCCTTAGGGCAGAAGCTATTTGCCTAGAGCTAGAGCAGCAATCCGCAGCGGTGGTTCACCGGATGAGGCATCAGTCCCATTTGCCGGATCAATATGAAGCCAAAAATCGTTTTAACATGCCAGGGATGGGACACAATACACCTTTGACCGTAACCCGGACAGCAGAAGTACCTGGAAGCTGGGCGGTGGTTCAGCATTAATAGCCAGACCCGCCCCGCCGGAACCAGACCCCACCACAGTCTTTTCCGACGCCATTTGGTCATTGTTCTAACCCAACGGAGAACACGGTGGTAGCAGCGACCTGGTTTGGTACAATCCCCATCCCCGATGAGGCGCCTTTCGCAGAGGAAATGCGGAACGCCATTGGATACCTTCACACGAGAGTGGCCCAGCAGGTGAAATATACTTATAGCCAGAGTCGCGTGCACTCAACCCTCATCCCAAGCCGCAACTACAATCGACGTTATGAGTTGCTGGTGGTTTCTACTAGTGATCGACATCGAAACTTGCCGAGAGACGATCGGACGGCTCGTGATGCTCATGCACTGGTGGATTGGGTAAGAGCCCAACGAGAGGCGGCGGCTGTGGCAGCTGCGGTAGCTTATCAGGAACCCACAGTTGCACCTTCCGTTTCTGTAGGAGACGGATTAACTTCTAAGGCTGTGGGAGTGTCGTGCTTAGCGATGGCTTTGCGAAACGAGCATCTGCCAAAAGACTTCAAGGGTCATCGCAAGGTGCCCAATTATACTGTTGACCTGCCTCCAGAAGCTTGGATTGAAAGTTATGAATTGGCCATGGTGATGTTGGATGTTAGTGATGCGGTATGTGCCAAGTATTTCATCATGATGCTGGAAGGGCCGGCCCGCACGTGGTTGAAGGGTTTGCCACCTAACACCATTAATTCCTGGGCCGAGTTAAAAGCAAAGTTCATCAAAAAAATACAAGGAATGTGCAAGAAGCCAATGATGATTGTGGATTTGGATCATTGTGTGCAGCGTGAGGACGAGTCGGCTCAACATTGGGTCCAGTGGGTCTCAACCATCATCCACTCTTCTGATAACATTACAACGTATCAAGGGGTCTTAATTCTGTTGAAAAATTGCCACTTCATGCCTTCAAAGCAGAAGCTTGGCCGGCTCGCACATGCCAAGACATGGGGGAACTCATGGCAGCTCTCACCAAGTATGCAGACTCTCATAACACAAAGGACCCTGGATCGGATGATGAGAAATCGGCCAAGGGAAAGAAGAATATCAATAGCAAGGGTCAATCGTAGAATGGGGGAGGAAACAACAATAATGGCACTGGCGGAAAGTGGAAAGACCCAGACGGCGGGTCAGATCTAGTGGCCAACACCAATACTAGGAATAACCATGGCAAGGGCAACGACAAGCCGCCTTTTAAACACAAGCCTGCCGACATGGAGGCAATACTGATTGCTCCTTGCCCAAAACATAGCCTTCCGGGTCGGCCCTCTACTCATGTTTGGAGGGATTGTTGGATCATGCATGAGTATCAAAATTACAACGATAACCAGCATCAAGGCGGCAGCGGTGTACCATCCGACGAGTCAGGATCCAGTCCTTCCGGGTCTCATTTTGGTCCCGGCGGCTCAGGCTTAGACCATCAGGGCTAAGGAAACCATGGAGGTAATAATCAACAGTCTGGCGGTGGAGGTCAGCAACAAAACAACCAGTCCGGGTATTAGTGTAACCCCAAGCAGCTTAATGGAGGGCAGTACCATGTTTTTACAACCAACCTTGACATGCAGGACCGGAAGGTGCGTAAGTGGGCGGTTAATGCGGCCATGCTGGCTCTCCCGCAATATTTGAAATGGTTTGAGTATGACATAACTTGGAGCAAGGCAGATCACCCGCCGCGTGTTGACAACCCGGGGCAATTGTCTTTGGTGGTCGCCCCTCAAGTGGGAGGATATGTGTTCACCAAAGTACTTATGGATGGAGGCAGCAGCATCAACATCCTGTATTATGAAACTTTTTGCCGGATGAATTTGCTTGACAAAGATCTTAAACCTTCTTCAACAGTTTTTCATAGTGTGGTGCCTGGGAATTCGGCTTATCCAGTGGGAAAGATTTGTTTGGAGGTAGCTTTTGGTGATGAATTCAATTACAGGGTGGAATCTTTGTGGTTTGAAGTGGTCAAGATTAAGAGACCATACCACGCTTCATTTGGACGACCGGCTTACGCCAAGTTCATGGCTAGGCCCTGCTATGTCTACTTACAGCTCAAGATGCCCGGATTAAATGGGACGATCACTATGCATGGTGATCGGAAGACGTGTGTCGAGTGTGAGGAAGGTGACGCAAGATATGCAGAGTCAAGTTGTGCTGAGGCAGAGCTCAAGTTTTATAAGGAAAATGTTGATCCGGAAGATATGACCCTGCTTAAGAAGCCTAAGACGGAATCCGAGTTGCCCCTCAAGTTTGTGGCAGAAGATACCAAGTTAGGGGACTTTATGCCTGGCGACTCGTCACAGCAGTTCACCATTGGGGCTAAAATGGATCTGAAATAGGAAAGCACACTCATCGAATTCTTCCGTGAGAATCAAGACATCTTTGCATGGAAGCCTTCTAACATGCCGGGTGTACCAAGAGAATTCGCTGAGCACCACCTTAATGTGGATCCTAAGTTTGAACCGGTAAAGCAGTTCCTATGCCGATTCAATGAGGAGAGGCAGAAAGCAATTGGAGAAGAGGTGGCCCGGCTCTTGGCAGCAGGGTTCATCGTTGAAGTTTTTCACCCGAAGTGGCTTGGTAACCCGGTGTTGGTACTCAAGAAGAACGTCACATGGCGTATGTGCATGGATTACAAGGATCTTAACAAGGCATGTCTGATTGACCCGTTTGCTCTCCCCCGTATTGACCAAATTATTGATGCGACGACGGGTTGTGAGAGTCTGTGTTTTCTGGATGCTTATTCAGGTTATAATTAGATCAAGATGGCGGTAAAGGACCAAGAGAAGACGACTTTTATTACGCCTTTTGGTGCTTTCTGCTATGTGTCTATGCCTTTTGGGCTCAAGAGTGCCCAGCCGACTTACCAGCGTTGTGTGCAGAACTGTCTTCATGGTCAAATTGGGCTCAATGTTCATGCTTACGTAGATGATATTGTGGTCAAGTCAAGGAAGAAGGAAACTCTTCTAGATGATTTTAAGGAAACCTTTGATAATTTGTGGGCCTACAAGATGATGCTTAACCCGACAAAGTGTGTTTTTGGTGTACCTACAGGCAAGCTCTTGGGGTTTTTAGTCTCTGAGCATGGCATTGAAGCTAACCCAGACAAGATAAAGGCTATTACTTCCTTGTCTGAGCCGGCGTACATCAATGATGTTCAATGCCCGGCGGTTCGTAAGCCGGCTCGTAGGCCTCCTGGGGGAGAAAGCTATTCCTCTATATCTATAGCGACCCGACTCAAAACGAGTCAAGCCTCTGTGTGTTCTGTGCCATCCCTGGATCAGTATGCTGGCAAATACAGTACATCAATGTATATATCAAATTGCAATCACATGTAATTAACGTAAAACTAATATATACCTTAAAATCTCAGCGGAAACAGTTAACGCGAGTGGAGTCCCAATAACACCAACGGCAGGTTGAGTGCAGACCGTAACCCTGAATCGTACTCTTACCCGTCGTAGAGCTTATCTGCAACATAAGACATTGCAGCCGTGTAGGTCAGTACATTGAATGTATCGGCAATATCACCATAGTAGAGCAGAAGATAAATACTATTCTATATGCAATAAGGCTTTGTGGCTCTGTATCTGAGTTTTTGCATAAAAGCTGATTTTTCTTTTCCTACAACAAAGGAATGTCAAGAGTTTTCACTACAGAGTTACCTAACATGACATGGTTCCACCAACCGATGTCTTATTGCCCACAAGTATCATAAGTTGCCCACAATTAGTTATCAGTCCAGTGTTGAGAGTTCAGAGATAGATCCAAGTCCAGAGGCTCAAATTGTCCGTAACCGTGGACACGGCTAATCGATTAGGTTTAACTTTGCAGAGTGTTGTGTACATTACCCACAACATTTGTTCCCTCCTGGTAAGTCCTCGCACTGCATGGTGTTTGAGAATAGGATGAACGAAACATGGTCTTTCAGAGTGTTTCCCTGACTACTGTCAGTGCCCATCCAATCCTAACGTCGACTACATCTCGTAGCACTGCCCAGCCAGAGTCACAACAAAGATCAACCAAGCCAGAGCCCATAATGACTTGTGGGTACACAGGTAAGCTTCCGGGCATGAAGTATTCATCCGTTTCTTTGAGTCTGGGTGAAGCTTTCCGCAAGATGTCATGGCGCTTCTCCATGCATCCCGGTCATCCACTTGTTACTCCAGGGATGCCCAATCAACCATCCTTCACCCAATAGTGTGTATTGAAAATTGTTCCTCGAGTCTCAAAGTCTTGAGGTCTTGAAGATGCAAGACTTGAAGATGTCTTCATGAAGTTGTCATCTTGACGTGGAGTCCTCCTTATCACACCACTAACGAACTCTCATACCAGACCCCGTCTACTTTAGCATAGCACTGAAATAACTAGCGTTCTCGGGGCTTTAGTAACAAGTGGTGGGTTCCTGTAGCGACCCGACCTGAAAGGTCGAATCTCCGATGTTTCCGTACCATCCCAAGATCATGCTGGTACACACACGGTACATCAATGTATATATCAAAGGGAAATCACACAACATTATAATAATCGAAATCTCATATCGAGTCCTTTATTACAAAAATATTACAATAAAGTGGTTGAAGGCCAACTCATGAGAATATCTAAATCTTGCGGAAGCATCGAAGGTAGATGAGTCCATTTGACTCCAAGGGCATCTCACCGAGCGTAGAGCGTATCCTCACTCTTGGTCGGAAAAGTACTCTGCAACACGATACGTTGCAGCCGTGTAGGTCAGCATATGGAATATGCCGGCAAAGTCACAAGAGAGGGGTAAAAAGATAATCATCTAATCTATATGCAAATATGGCAGGTGGAGTAGTAAGTTTTGCGTAAAGCCAATTTTTCCTACAACAAGAGAGGGCAAAGGCATAATTACTACAATGTTGGTTGATTAATGAGATGGTTCCACCAACCAATTCTCATACCCAAGTTATTAATACCCACATCATCATATTAATTGTGTTGAGGGTTCCAGAAGTTTCAGTTCCTTTGGCTCAAGTCGTCCATGACCGTGGACACGGCTAATCGATTAGGTTTGAGTACTCTGTAGAGTTCTAAACACGTTCCCCACAAGATTTGGTCGCCTCCGTTTGATTTCTCGCACTTCAGGGTGATTGAGAAACGGATGACCAAAACATGGTCTTCCAAAGGGTTTCCCTGCGACTTTGTCGGTGCCTATCCTTTCCTACCGTTCTTCTACATCTCGTAGCACCGCCTGTCCAGGGTCACCACGATATCCAACCAAGCCAGAGCCCATAATGACTTGTGGCTGTGCAGGTAAGCCTTGGGTCTTGAAGCATCCATCCATCTCTTCGTGCCTGGGTGGACCTTTCCGCGTGAATACTAGCCATCTCCAGCATCACCTAGGCAAATCCACTGGTTTCTCTAGGGTGCTGTTCAACCATCCTCCACCCAGAGGTAAGTTGAAAACTCAGAGTCTTGAAGTCTTTATCATTATGTAGGTCTTGAAATTATTAACTCTCTCAACTCTCATGAATCACACAACCAACCCCGTCTACTAATAGCATAGCAAAAAGTAAAACAACCTTTCCCGGGGCCAATGTGTCAAGGGTTGAGAGGGGGTACCTACCACATGATACTACAACAGTAACCAAGTTTCCAATTTACCTACTTTGCATGCAATTGGGGGGGGGGGGGGGGTAGAACTAATGCAATAAAAACATGGGTAAACATGATCAAAGTGAGTTGCCTGATTGATGATCTTCGTACGTGAGTGACTCCAGGTAACAAGCTTCGCACTCCGGATAATCTAACGACGCAAACAAGAGCACTCAATAAGCATACAACAAAATTATTTGTAACTCACAAAATCAAAGATGAACTAGTAAACAATCAAGACAAAACAATGCACAAATCACAAGCAAGAAAACACACAAACTTTTGTTTTCAAAAAGGTGATGGGTAAACCACTACTAACATAATAAAACTACTTGTATGTACAAAACAATAGTTGACAGCAAGGAAAAAAATAAAATATTTTATCAATAAATAGAATAAAATCCATTTAAAGTTTTGTTAAGAAAAATCTTAGTATGGTTTTGAAAGTTTCGGTAAACACTACTACATAACTATAGTTTTACTAACAAAGAGTAAAACAAAACTTATCATTAATTAATAAAAATTATATTAACAAAAAAGAATTTACTAAAAACTCTTCTTAGAAAACATAATTTAATTATATAAAATTTTGTTAGAAGAAAAGTATTACTAACTAGTTTGTTTTATAACAAATTATACCTAGTTGAAAAATGAGTTGAGATTCCTATAACAATAAAGAAATAAACTAAGCAATTTTATATTATTATTAACAGCAAGTAAAACACCTAGTGTTTACGCAACAGAAACTACTAAAACAAATTATAACAAATCTGATTTAAACTAACTAAAAACTAAATTAACTAAACTATACTAACTACTAGGCAGAATATGTTTATAGCTAGAACACTAAACAAAATCATCTTAGAAAGTCCTCAAACTAAGCATGATGATAGTCCTAACTAATACAAAGAAGTAGCAAAAAGATTCATATCAAAATCTATTTTTAAACTCTAGTTATTCAGATTTGAGTGATTTGAGCAAATTTGATTCAATTCAAATTTTAGAGGTCAAATTTAAAATCTAAGACTACAGGGTGAAACTACATGAAATATCTGAACTAATGGAAAAAGAATAAATTCAAAATACTAAATAGTTTAAAAGATATAAGCAAAACAAAATCAGAAAAGTTTCTGTTAACTAAAACAAAACAGAAAAAAACGAAATCCTAACGATCGGCCAAGGCTACGTGGCGGCTTCCTATTGGGTGCTAGCACAAGCGCGCGGGAGTTTGCGGCGGTCGACCGAAGCCTAGAGAAAAAAAGGTTCACATTTAATAGTTTCTAATCTGGATCGTAGGATCCAGATCGAACGGAAGAGAAGGGGGGGCTCACAGTGAAGGAAGAGGTCGCCGGCGAGGAGGTTTCTCTGGCGAGTCCGAAGCGGTGAGGTCGTCGGGGGGAGCATCGCTCCGGTGGTCGGGGTGGTCATCGAAGAGGTCCAGGCAACGGTGGTGATTGTCCAGAGTCGAGTGGTGGTGCCGGACGGAGCTGAGGGCGAGGGAGTCGACGGCCAGGAGCTCGGGGAGGGTTCGGTGGTCGGGGAACTCCGGCGAGCTCGATGCAGCGCTCTGGCTAGGGGAAGAGAGGGGTTCGGGGGGGAATGGAGTGCGGAGGGTGTCCGCTCTTATATAGGGGCGAGGCAGAGCGAGAGAAGGAAGGAGGAGGGAGATCCGGTGGAGTGGTTCCCGGCGACGGCGGCGCGCGCGCGAGGTGGAAGGCGACCGCGCCGATCCAGCGAACGGTCGGGTGGGACCTGCTGTCAGAGAGAGACAGAGAAATCCGGACGCGTCGGTGGCCGATATAAAGGTAAGTCGGGAGGGGGTTTAATAGTAGCTGGGCCGACCGGGCCTTGAAGGCTTTAACTAGTTTTTTTAAAATCCAGGGCAGTAAAACCTCTTTAAAAGCATTCAAACCATTTCCAAGTATAGGCAATATATATATCAAAATGATCCGGAGAATAAATGCTATTCGATGAGCATTTTTTTCTCTGTCATTTGAATACTTTGAAAAATATAATTATTTTCAGAAATTGCCTATTTGCTTTTAAAACCTTTTGCAAATATTTTTCAAAAGACCCCCTGGTTCTTATTGTTCAAATATATCAAGAAGATGACCCTGGTGTGGAGTGTCATGTTACTCCCCTCTTATTTTGAACTTTTTCCAGGGTTCCAAATAGGTGAAAGCAACACATTGAAAATAGAAAGGGACTTTCAGAAAGTCAGAAGAAGCATTTCAACTATTTCATACATTCAAGCAATGATGATGATGTATGCATAGCTATATTTCATAACATTCCAAAATGGAATTTTGGGATGTTACAGTTCCTACCTCATGCATTCTACTCAACTACAAGAATTTTCAGTAACACTACCGGAGGGATTTGTTGAATGATGTCACTACATGCAATAAAACATAGGTATGAAATAGATGGTCAAAGTGAACCTGCCTGTACTGTTGATGAAGAATAATATCGCTCTCAGAAATAACTTGATAGACTATTCGTCACTCTCCGAGGGAATCTATATAGTCAAACATAGCATCCATATAAGCAATCATACTAGCACTCAACTCTAACAATCAAAAAGTACACAAAACTAAAAGCAACAAGGTTGTGATGAAGGAAATACTTAAGACAAAACTCAAAACAATCAAACTTCATCAACACAACCAAAGTTTGGTTTTTCTCTACAGATGATCCTATTTTAAAATAGTAACAAAACAAAAACAAAGAAAATAAAAAAAAAGATTTTAGTAAATATTTTACTTAGCAAAAATAATTACTTTTGAAGAACAACTAAAAATTATGAAAACAACACTTTAAACAACTTCGGTTTTGGTCTAATAAACTTAACAACAAGAAAACCAAAAATAAAATATTAAAATAACGGAAACAAAATATGTAACAACTAAATTAAGAGAAAGTATATTTTATAAAATAAATTTTATTAAAGGTATTTTCAAGTAGCAAATCAAACTAGCAATGGAAATCAATTGCAAGTTATAATTGAACAAGAATTGATTCCATGCAAGCAAAACTAACAAATAACTTAGAAATAATTTGGTTGAAAATATTAATTCTAACCAACGGAAAACGATGTAAAACTTGTCAACTAATATAAAATTAAATAAATTAAAACAATTTAAAACAAAAGAAATATAAATAATCCTAAAAAGAACTAAAACAGAATCTGTTTTGCATGAAACCATAATTTAAACTATTCTAAAAATTCTCAAATTATACCTACTGTTAACTAAAGTCACTAGTGATAAGTAGCAAAAAGAATCAACTCAAAATAAATTTTTAAACTCAAGATATTGAGAAAATAAGATTTGAATCAATCTGTTTAAATTCAAATTTAAATTATTCCAATATGGTCAAACTTTATATCTCTAGAAACTAGATGAAATTTTTGACAAGATACAAAAAGAATCATTGAGAAACAATTAAAAACATAAAAGATATAAAGAAAACCAAAATAGAACTATTCTGTTTTAAAAGAGAAAACGGAAAAAGAAAGTCTAAACTAACGGAAAGGGGTGTACACGTGGTGCTCTCTGATTGGCTGAAGGGGTATGCACGTGGGTGCTAACGAGCGGACGGCCCAACCATAAAAGAAAACGGTTCGAGAATAAAATGTTCTAATCTGGATCGTTGATCCAGATCCGACGGTTGGGGAGGGAGAGAGAGCTCACAGAGGGAGGGGTTGCCGGCGATGGAGTTTCTCCGGCGAGGCCGAGGCGGCGAGGTCAACGGGGACGGTGCTTCGGTGGTCCTCCGGCGTGTCTGATGGCACCGGTCGACGTGGGCGAGGACGGCGACTCCGTTGGTAGCGTCAGCGGGGCTCAGGGGCAACGATCGCGACGATGGTGAGCTCGGAGGCGGCGGCGGCGCTCGGGTGCCGACAGGGAAAGGGGCTCTGGTGGGTGCGGGGCTCGAGTGAGGGCACTGGGATGTGCGCGCGAGTGAGGGGGAGCGGTTGGTGGGCTCGGGATGCGGCGGGGTGTCGGGATGGAGCGGCACGAGCTCGAGGAGCTTTAGTGGTGAGCCGAGCTCCGGCGAGGTGCGGAGCGGTGCTCTGGCGAGGTGAAGTGGGGTTTCGGGGGGGGGGTGGAATGGGGTGCGGCGAGGTAGTGCATTTATATAGGGGCCTCGAGGGGCTCGGGGAAGGAAAGGGGAGAGAGATCCGACGAGAATGGATCGCCGACGAGGTAAGGAAGGAGGGAGGAGATAGAGGAGGGAGGCGAGCACGGGATTAGTGGGATCGGATGGTGGGGTCCACCAGTGAGTGGGGGAGAGAGGGTGAGCGGCGTCGGTGGCCGATCCGGAGGAGGTGGGCCTCAGTGGACTTTCCTAATAAAACTATTTTCCTTTTATAAAATACTAGAGAATGGAAACTAACTTTATGGCAATCAAATTATTTTCAAAAGTGAGGATTTATATATCAGAATGACCAGGGGAATAAATGCAATTTAATGAACATTTTTCCACGGCCAAAATAAATACTTCAAAATTTTTTTTCAGAAAAAAATGCCTAATTGGACTTTATTTTCTTGTGCAAATAAATTTTCAAATAACCCCCTGGGTTTTATGGTTCAAATACTGCACAAAAATAACCCTGGTGTGGAGTGTCATATTGCTCCTCTCAAGTTTTGTGAAGGGTTTGCATTCTTTCAAAATTTAAAATGAAATTAAATATGAAATGAATTCCAAAAGGAACAATTCAGAGATTTTCAAATCCACTTTTCAAATTCCTTGTTTATGAAGAAGTCATGTTATCTTCTCTCACTGATTTGGAATGGAATTGAATTTGAATTCAAACACAAAGGGGAAAGTCATTGTATTCCCTCTCATTCAAAAGTTTTCAAAAGTTTTCAAATTCCACTCAAATTAAATCACTCAAGCAAACAAACACTCATTGTAATATTTATTATAACATTCCAAAATTTGGGATGTTACAAACCGACCACACTTAAAATGAATCTCGTCCTCGAGATTCTAAAGGCTAGAAAGAAAAGGTTAGGGTTTGGGGGTGTTCTAACAAATCCATTTTCCTAGAAGGGTGGGGTCTACCACACTTAAAATGAGAGTTACTGGTCCTCTCAAAATTCATGACAGTCCTCTGGGTGCATCTGTCTCTTCACATTTCTTTACGATAGCTCCTTGGAGATGATCTTCCGTTATATCAAAATCTTGTGTTCTCATAACAAAAAGGTATTTCCTCCGATACTGGGTCTTCTTAGCTGACAGGTCTCGCGTTCATTCTAAGTAACTTATCGAAGATCTCATGGTGGTCTACTATTTGTGGGTATCCTGCAGTGAAATGGGTCTTGGCTTCATTCCTCACCGCAAAATTCCTACGTGTGACAGCAACTGTCAGGTACAAGGGTTTTTCTTCATACCATTCTAAGGCTTAAACAAAAGCTTCAAAGAACGTCGTCTCTTTACTATGGGTAAGTCAGTCAGATTTACCGTCCCGAATAGCAAGAGAATGATAAGAGTATGTCGTCATGGTGGCCAAGCCATGTCGCACTGAAATCATTACCTTGTATAAGGTTTAGTGAATCTCGTATTCTAACACCTGGGCTTCCTCACAAGCGTTGCAAAAATTTCTCTTATCAACGAACGAAGTTTGGATAAATCGATTGATTTTGCAAGCTGAGCAAAAACATCTATCATTTCTTCACATCTTAATCCTAAGGAAACATTTGCTGATCCAATCACAACTTCTTGCTTCATGATCTTGGGGCAACCTGCATGAAACCATGAGATCCATCCTTGATACACGTTCTATTCCTTGAATATGTTTTTCCTTTCCATTGGTCTATTTAACCTTGGGTATGGTTTCATCACAATCATTCCTTTTTTCCCAATATTTCAGCTTCAAAATCACTTTGTCACAAAGGTTATCATCCACATGGTTTGATATGGTTCCACATTCTCTTCACCTGTATTCACTTATCCAAACTCCTTAACAGGAATCGTACTTTCTTTATTCATTCGTCGATGTGGTTACTACCACACTTAAAATGAAATGTACACATGCCTGCATAGACCATATTTTCTCATATCCTTGAACATGGTCAGGGATCTTTGTTCATAGAGTAACAACTCATATAATTCAACATAGGAGAATCATGACACCATAAATTCCATTGATTCATGAATTTATTACAAACTTTGAGACTTTCGTTACAAAATAATCTCATGAAAACAAGAGTGCTTCATGATACAGTTATTGCCATCTTCAAAACTTAACTACTCCATTCTAGCTTTCTTCTCATATTCAATCCTTTGTTACATCCTCAATCACTTATTAAAACTCCTAAAAGTACTTTATTTCAAATGCTGCCATCCACATTGTTTGGTATGGTCCAGCATCACTCCCAACTTTATCCATTTATTCCCCCTTGGAGATATTTTAGTACCACTTGGACTTTGCGATGTGCTCCTGGAAATCATCCATCTTTTGATTGATCAGGGTGGATATGAGCTTCGTCTCCATCATCTCCGTATGCACCTCATGCAGGTATTCCTGAGTATGACGGATTCTTGCTTCAAGTATTTCTCCAATATGACGTATGGCTTCCATGACAGCTTCATGAGCATCATCAAAGAAAGTTGCTCGTGGTACACGAGATATGAAAAAGTATTGTCCCATAGTCTTTGGGCAAACTCCTTTCACACAGTGGAGGTGTACCTCCACATACTAGAGTTCCACTCCATTCTCCATGAATGGGTAGCCTTTGTAGACTGCATCTCCTTCCAGATGGATGTGCTTCATCATATCCTTCAGGATCCTTGGGTAATCGTGATCGCTAGTCAGGGTCATGATCGTCTCCGGGCCCTTGAGAAAAGACTCATAAAGGGTGGTCATCTGTAGGTGTCAGAAAAAGGGTATTCAAAAATTAACTTATGTCTCTTCTTGGGTAAGCATCCAAACCAAGCTTCTGATTCACTTCCCAAGAGTATTGTCATCCTTAAAGCAAAATGGGTTATCCATTTACCATATTATTATATCCTTGTACTTTAGCAAAATCCCCGTTTATGCATCGACAACTCATTTTCATCCATGTTTTGAATCCAATCTTCTACTTCCAGATGGGTCATTGGTCCAGAGAATTGAAGTCCAGCTTCATTCACCATCTATTGGGTCTAAGGTTTTGGGATGAGATGCGTGAGAGAGAGATAGGGAGAGACATAAAGGATATGAACAACTCAAAGACACAAAACATTAAACTCAAGTCCACACATTCATAAAGTTCAATCAAACTATAGTATAGCCATCCACATAAAGTTGGTATGGTCGATCACTCAAATCGTAAAAACGTTTATCCTTTATTCTCTCATGGTGGGGCAACTACTAAGCTAGTCGATATCATGTCTTCGTCTTCAGTGCACTTCTTTTGGTCATGCTTGATATTCTCAAGTTCTTCTACCAGATTTCCCCTGTTGATGCGGAGTTTTCGGTGTCGCCCCTGTAGTTCCAGGAGTTGGTTCTTGAGCTTCTGAATTTCAAAATCTCCAGCATGAGCCATGGCCTGACTGTTCTTCAAGTCTCGACGAAGCTTCTGAATTTCAGGATCGTGTTCCTTCAGATTGGCTACCTTCAGCTTCTTAGACTTGAGGTTCTTACGAAGGGCTTCATTCTCAAATAAATCTGAGAGAGGGTCCATTTGAAGGTTCTTGATGTAGTGCTCCTGTTCTTGATTATACACAAGTACGGGTGAAAACTTCATCTTCTGTTCGTCGGTCAGGTCGATGAGTGCTCCATCAGGCTTCTGCCATCCAAGCCTTCCAAAGCAGTAGTTGCACAACTCAGCACGATGACGATAGCTCAAACGTGCGATAGCATCATGGACGGCGGTGTTCATGCCCATCTCATATTCATGCCTCAATGTGCCATAGTTGATGTCTTCAGTCTTGGGGTCTTCTTCACGTCCAAAAACTTTAGTTTTGATGCCCCATAATCCAGGCTTCCTCTTAGTCGCCTTGATCTCAGGTATCGGCAGCTTCACCATCTATACTAACTCCATGAGGAATGAGCCTCCGAGGACATATTCATAATCCTCTCTTTTGTTCAGGGTGTAGTTCTCCATCTATAGTTTGAAACAGGGAGGGTTCAGTAAAAGAATTTAGAAGCTACAGGAGTAGTGCAAAATTGTTCCTATCAAGGTCTTCCTATTTCTAATCCATTTCCTAGGGTCACGTCCTACAGTCAACATGTGCTCTGATACCATTTCTGTAGCGACCGGACTCAAAACGAGTCAAGCCTCTGTGTGTTCTGTGCCATCCCTGGATCAGTATGCTGGCACACACAGTACATAAATGTATATATCAAAGTGCAATCATATGTAATTAACGTAAAACTGATATATACTTTAAAATCTCAGCGGAAACAGTCAATGGGAGTGGAGTCACAATAACACCAATGGCAGGTTGAGTGCAGACCGTAACCCTGAATCGTACTCTTACCCGTCGTCGAGCTTATCTACAACATAAGACGTTGAAGTCATGTAGGTCAGTACATTGAATGTACCGGCAAGATCATCATAGTAGAGCAGAAGATAAATACTATTCTATATGCAAATAAGGCTTTGTGGCTCTGTATCTGAGTTTTTGCGTAAAAGCTGATTTTTCTTTTCCTACAACAAAGGAATGTCAAGAGTTTTCACTACAGAGTTACCTAACATGACATGGTTCCGCCAACCGATGTCTTATTGCCCCCAAGTATCATAAGTTGCCCACAATTAGTTATTAGTCCAGTGTTGAGAGTTCAGAGATAAATCCAAGTCCAGAGGCTCACATTGTCCGTAACCGTGGACACGGCTAATCGATTACCCACAACATTCGTTCCCTCCTGGTAAGTCCTTGCAGTGCATAGTGTTTGAGAACAGGACGAACGAAACATGGTCTTTCAGAGTGTTTCCCTGACTACTGTCAGTTCCCATCCAATCCTAACGTCGACTACATCTTGTAGCACTACCTAGCCAGAGTCACAACAAAGATCAACTAAGCCAGAGCCCATAATGACTTGTGGCTACACAGGTAAGCTTCCGGGCATGAAGTATTCATCCGTCTCTTTGAGTCTAGGTGAAGCTTTCCGCAAGATGTCATGGCGCTTCTCCATGCATCCCGGCCTTCCACTGGTTACTCCAGGGACGCCCAATCAACCATCCTTCACCTAGTAGTGTGTATTGAAAACTTGTTCCTCGAGTCTCGAAGTCTTGAGGTCTTGAAGATGCAGGACTTGAAGATGTCTTCATGAAGTTGTCGTCTTGACGTGGAGTCCTCCTTCTCACACCACTCGCAAACGCTCATACCAGACCCCGTCTACTTTAGCATAGCACTGAAATAACTAGCGTTCTCGGGGCTTTAGTAACAAGTGGTGGGTTCCTACCTCATGCATTCTACTCAACTACAAGAATTTTCAATCACACTACTGGAGGGATTTGTTGAATGATTTCATTACATGCAATAAAACATAGGTATGAAATAGATGGTCAAAGTGAACTTGCCTGTACTGTTGATGAAGAATAATATCGCTCTCAGAAATAACTTGATAGGCTATTCGTCACTCTCCAAGGGAATCTATATAGTCAAACATAGCATTCATATAAGCAATCATACTAGCACTCAATTCTAACAATCAAAAAGTAACACAAAACCAAAAGCAACAAGGTTGTGATGAAGGAAATACTTAAGACAAAACTCAAAACAATCAAACTTCATCAACACAACCAAAGGTTGGTTTTTTCTCTACAAATGATCCTATTTTCAAATAGTAACAAAACAAAAACAAAGCAAATATAACAAAAGTTTTTTAGTAAATATTTTACTTAGCAAAAAGAATTACTTTTGAAGAACAACTAAAAATTATGAAAACAACACTTTAAACAGCATAGGTTTTTGCCTAATAAACTTAACAACAAGAAAACCAAAAATAAAATATTAAAATAACAAGCACAAAATATGTAACAACTAAATTAACAGAAAGTATATTTTATAAAATAAATTTTATTAAAGGTATTTTCAAGTAGCAAATCAAACTAACAATGGAACTAAATTGCAAATTATTGTTGAACAAGAATTGATTCCATGCAAGCAAAACTAACAAATAACTTAGAAATAATTTGGTTGAAAATATTAATTCTAACTAACAAAAAACAATGTAAAACTTGTGAACTAATATAAAAGAAAATAATTTAAAACAATTTAAAACAAAAGAAATAAAAATAATCCTAAAAAGAACTAAAATAGAATCTGTTTTGCATGAAACCCTAACTGAAAATATTCTAAAAATTCTCAAATTATACCTACTGTTAACTAAAGTCACTAGTGATAAGTAGCAAAAATAAATTTAGAAAATAAGATATTCAGAAAATAAGATTTGAATCAATCTGTTTAAATTCAAATTTAAATTATTCAAATATGGTCAAACATTATATCTACAGAAAGTAGATGAAATTTGTGACAAGATGCAAAAATAATCATTGAAAAAAAATTAAAAACATAAAAGATATAAAGAAAACAAAAATAGAACTATATTGTTTTAAAATAGAAAACAGGAAAAGAAAGTCTAAACTAACGGATAGGGGTGTACACGTGGCGCTCTCTGATTGGCTGAAGGGGTGTGCGCGTGGGTGCTAACGAGCGGACGGCCGAACCATAAAAGAAAATGGTTCGGGAATAAAATGTTCTAATCTGGATCGTTGATCCGGATCTGATGGTTGGGGAGGGAGAAAGAGCTCACAGAGGGAGGGGTTGCCGGCGATGGAGTTTCTCCGGTGAGGCCGAGGCGGCGAGGTCAACGGGGACGGTGCTCCGGTGGTCCTTCGGCGTGTCTGATGGCACCGGTCGACGTGGGCGAGGACGGCGACTCCATTGGTAGCGTCAGTGGGGCTCAAGGGCGACGATGGCGACGATGCTGAGCTCGGAGGCGGCGACGGCGCTCGTGTGTCGACGGGGAAAGGGGCTCTGGTGGGTGCGGGGCTCGGTCGAGGGCACTGGGATGTGCACGCGAGTGAGGGGGAGCGGTTGGTGGGCTCGGTAGGTGGGGGGTGTCGGGTTGGAGCGGCACGAGCTCGAGGAGCTTCGATGGTGAGCTGAGCTCCGACGAGGTGTGGGGCGGTGCTCTGGCGAGGTGAAGTGGGGTTTCGGGGGGGAATGGGGTGCGGCTATGCAAGCCGTTTATATAGGGGCCTCGAGGGGCTCGGGGAAGGAAAGGGGAGAGAGATCCGGCGCGGATAGATCGCCGACGAGGTAAGGAAGGAGGGAGGAGACAGAGGAGGGAGGCGAGCGCGGGATGAGTGGGAGCGGACGGTGGGGTCCACCGATCAGTGGGAGAGAGAGAGGGTGAGCGGCGTCGGTGGCCGATCCGGAGGAGGTGGGCCTCAGTGGACTTTCCTAATAAAACTATTTTCCTTTTATAAAATAACAGAGAATGGAAACTAACTTTATGGCAATCAAATCATTTCCAAAAATGAAGTTTTATATATCAAAATTACTAGGGGAATAAATGCAATTTAATGAACATTTTTCCACGGCCAAAATAAATATTTCAAACATATATTTTTCAGAAAAAATGCCTAATTGGCCTTTAATTTCTTTTGCAAATAAATTTTCAAATAACCCTTGGGTTTTATGGTTGAAATACTTCATCAAAATAACCTTGGTGTGGAGTGTCATATTGCTCCTCTCAAGATTTGTCAAGGGGTTTGCATTCTTTCAAAATTTAAAATGAAACCAAATATGAAATGAATTGCAAAAGGAATAATTCAGAGATTTTCAAATCCACTTTTCAAATTCCTTGTTTATGAAGAAGTCATGTTATCTTCTCTCACTGATTTGAAATGGAATTGAATTTGAATTCAAACACAAAGGGGAAAGTCATTTTATTCCCTCTCATTCAAATTTTTTCAAAAGTTTTCAAATTCCACTCAAATTAAGTCACTCAAGCAAACAAACACTCATTCTAATATTTATTATAACATTCCAAAATTTGGGATGTCACAATATCAGATGATGAAAAACACGGATGACTTTGTTTGGATCATTGCTGCGGATGAGACGCTCAAGAGGCAGTTAGCTGAGCCGGCGGTCTTGGCTGCTCCGGCTGAGAAAGAACCTTTGCTCTTATACGTCACGGCTAATAACAGGGCACTCAGTGCCACCATTGTTGTGGAGCATAAGGAGGTAGGGAAAGAGTATCATGTCCAGCATCCAGTTTACTATGTCAGCAAGGTCTTGATAGAATCCAAGCAAAGATACCCGCATTGGCAAAAATTGGTCTATGGGCTGTTCATGGCAAACCGCAAGTTGAAGCATTATTTCCTTGAACACCAGATCACAATGGTTAGCTCTGCCCCATTGGGAGATATCATCCAAAATAGAGAAGCTACTGGCAGGATTGCTAAGTGGGCGCTATAGCTTGGGCCCCTTAATTTGAAGTATGTGCCTCTTACGGCTGTCAAATCTCAAGCCTTGGTGGATTTCATAAATGATTGGACAGAAAGTGTGGGGACCCTGACTAATAAGTGGTGATCACCGAATGTACGCACACAGTGATCCCAGTGATCAATGCTCACTGAACACACAGAAACTGAATAACAAGAGCCTTACATCCATTACATACCGTTTGTACTCAAATATGGCCTTTATGGCCAAGTCTTCATATATTTGAAGCAGAAAACTTCAACGATAGCATGAACCCATGACATCTACCTTAACCCTACAGGCATTCTAACTGGGAAGCGTCCTAGCTCACATGTTCATCACCAAGATACTATTCATCATAACCTGGTCTTTCAAGCCTGGCCAATAAAATAACCAGTGGCAAGCCAATGAGTACTTTGAATGCACTCGCAAGCAACCCATATTTGGAACAAGGCAATAACAATGCATGAAATAGCACTAAGTAGGTATTTTGCGGAAAGCCAATTTTGAATGCAATGTCATGATCAAGCAACTATGTGTAAGCACGCATCAATAGTTGGCAGATATCCATATGAACAAGTTACAAATATCATCATAAGCAGGGGTTGAACATCTCATGTTCATTCATCATATCAAGTCTTCAGACTTGTCTCAAGTATCATCCTTCTATCATCCGCATACACACACACCAAGTTTGTGAAAACATCTGGATGTGGCATAAGCAGCACCACCCAACTGTCCTTGACCGTGGACACGGCTATTCGAATAGTTTTACACTTTAAAGAGGTTGCACACTTTACCCACAAGACTTAGGGAACTTCCGTGTCATCCATGACTCGTGGTATATAACATACCCGAGGTAAGCACCCGAACAATGCCTTTCCCCTAACGATACTAAACAAAGAGTCCACTCGATTGGTACCCAGCCCTCATGATGTACATCATACAAGCCTTGCTCCAGATCGTACCATCCATGAAGGGACCAACGGTGTGCCCGGTGCCTGTGAAGACAATGCATGATCGTCCATACCGGTATGACCCCGTATCAAGAGTGACCACGTCACTCCCGCCACTAGTAATGTAGGCTCTATGCTAGTACCCATGAAGGTAATCAACAAAGACTCGTCCCATAAGGAGTATCGTGCTTGTGCATGTAAGGTTGGGACGGTCGACAAATCTTAAACCCTTCGTTTTCGAAAACACACACTCACTTATTCCGGTACACCACTTCTTTCTCAAGTGGATACCCAACTCATCATAATCTCCCTCGAGATTTGTGGCACCCGATGAGGTTTTCGAAAAGCCTTTAAAAATCTTTTCCTTCCATCACCATGCATATCCCCATCCTATTTGCGTAGCATCTACTAAGCAACCTATCTACACCCACCCGCATAACCCTCATAAGGAGGTAGGGTCATGCACGATGCAAGTATCAATGGCAAAAGTATCGGAAGCAACCCATCGAAGTGGTCGATACTCCACATGATCGAATATAATGAAAATAAAGTGCTATATTACTTGCAATAAAATGGTTTCTGAACATGATCCAAGGGCTGCTTGCTTGGCTTTGCAAAGTCTTCGAGGTCTTCACACACTTCTCGTCCATCCCGAGCACTTCCTCTACTTCGTCAACTATCGCCAGAAACAACTGCAATAAGCAACACAACAAGCAAAAAATAAAACTGAGCTATAAATAGGAGTTTTATTTTTCTTGGACAACTCTAGTCATGTGAAAAATAACCAAGGAGGTTTTGGTGGATGTGGGTCAAGGGGAAGTTTTGAATGGTCAAAACGATGGAAACGATGATCCTATAAGATTTCCACAACAAATATTTTTGTAAAAATGAGTGGATGGACCCAACAAATAGGGCATGATTTCAGGAACATGTGGGAAGTGGTTTCACTGGATTTGGAGTTGGTATGAATTTCCTATGATTTTCCTAAGATGGAAAAAATGGAAAAAGGGGCCATTTATTAGAGCCAACTGAATTGATGAAGGTAAAAAAATGTTCAACATGGATAAACGATTTGAGCATGACATTTAGAGCTTCTAGAAATTTTAATCACTCCATTTTGAGTTTATTTGGATGCTCTAGGGATTTTGCAATGGGGCTCTATCATAGTTTGAATTAAAGTTTGAATTTAAACTCTATAGATAATATTTTAGGAAAAACGTGTAAGACACATGTTTGGATAGATGAAGATTTTTGGAATCTGTAGGAATTTGAATCACCAAATTTGGAGGTCGATTGAATTTTATATGAATATATCTTCCTCTCTGAAAAAGAAAATGGGAAAATAATTTACCAAACGGGCCACGCACAACCCACCAGCGTGGGACAGTGACTGGGCCGGCCCATCTGCTCGCGCCCTCCTGCCAGGAAGCCACGCCAAAGGCGTGTTTCAGGAAATATGCTACCCTTTCGGGAAAACGGATTCCGGTGGAGGCCATCTCCACAAAATATGACAGCGGGCCCGGCCGGCACCTCAGAGGCTGACCAGTGGGGTTGTCGGCCCCACTGGCAGGGTCGTCTCCCTCCTCACATCACCGCCGGCTGGAGAACAAGGGAGGCAAAGGCCGAGCATGCCGACGCTCTCCCCGGTGGCACCGGCTAGCTTCGATGATGCCCGACACACCGGCGGACTCGGGGATCCACGCTGCATCCATCCCCGCGCTAAGGTCCAGCAGGGGAGGGACGCAGCAGTGCCGGGGCATATGGCCTCGAAGAGGCCGTCTGCCTTCACCGGCTTCGAGCGCGTGGTGCCTCCTAAAGAAATGGAGGTGTTGGGGGTGCTTTTAGGTGACGACGAGAGCAACCTCGAGAGTCCAGGGGGACAAGGGGAAGCCTAGGTCGCTCGAATTTGAGAGTGGGCTGAGGCAGCAACGTTGGCAATGTGGGAAGAAGGAGGGCATGGGAGGATGAGGGTCTTGGCCCAGAGGCTCTGAGGGAGAGATAGAGAGTGAATGGAGATGAGGGAGGGGCACGGGGAGGCCTGGTATAACCGCAGTGTCGGGCACCGTAGGCCATGTCCATGGCCATGGTCCAAACCACACCAGGGGAAAATGGGGATGCTTTGGGGCGTGTCTGCAGGATTCGTGGATGAGTTCCACGCCTAGGGAGAGAAAGAGGGAGAGAGGACGAAGACCAGGTCATCGCGTGTGTGAGCACTCTCACTGGCATGCTCGGGCGGCAATGGCGCGCGTCTGAGGAGGCCTCCAGAGGGGGAGAGAGGAGGGGGGCAGGGTGTTGAATGTCCCAGACATCAAGGCAAGGCTACAGGCGAGAGCGTGGAGCACGAGGCCGTCGGGAGCTTCGTGATGGGGGCGGCTACAGTAAGAGAGCACAGTGTAGCACGCTCCAGAGCACCCATATGGCCAACATGGCCTGCTCCCGCGTGCTCGGGCGTGTCCCTTAGCGTTTGGAAGGCATCTGGGGGATCTTGGAGTCCTTAGGTGCTAAGAGAGAAACAGGGGACGAAATATGGAGAGGGGGAGAAGTGCAAATCGTGCTGCCATGGCTTGTTCAGGTAGGAATCTTGGACATTTACCCCCTGAATGATTCACCCATGGCTTCAGATTTTTACTTGAGGTATAAGAGGTCAAGTAAGAACTGTGATAAAATTTTGGGTCAAGGAGAAATATGGAAGTGGCTATGACAGTAACTTTGGTGATTCAACAAAAGGTGTTTGATGCAAGTTTGAGCTAGCAAAGTGATTCTCCTTACCATGAAACTTAGCAGGATTAAATGATAGATGAAACTGGGGTTGATCGACTTATTTTATGAAAGTTTCTACTGCAAACTTTATAAACCCTAGAGATGGGTAGAAATAGACTTGTTTAGATTTAGCTAAGCAAATCCATTCTCCTTGATGCACCACTTGATGTGGTAGCATTATTTGGGTATTACAGAATACCCAAAAAGTTTGGGACCAAATGGGGAAACTTGGCAATACAAACATTCCCAATTTTTGAAATCAAGAGGAAGGGGTTTGGGGTGATTTGGACAAGTGAACATGTTCTCCTTGATGCACCACTTGGTGTGGATGCATTATTGGAGGATTAGATCATGTCCACAATGTTTGAGATTAAGGGGAAACAGCTGGTAATGTCGTGTTGCTCAAATTTGGATCTTGCCAGAGAGGGGTTTGGGATATTTTGGTGAACCAAAACTATTGGGATTGAGATGAAACTTTGCAAGATGATCACATATATCATGTGTGAAATTCTAGAATTTTCTTGGATTTATTTGAGAATATTTCTTATAGAAATATTTCAATTGCTTAAAATTGCCAGAAATGGTTTTGAAGGGTTTTGTCCAATATTTTGAACATGACCATGTGTTTAAACTCTTATATATGGACAATATATGTCCACTGAGTTTTCCTAAAATTTTCTCAAATATTTTTAAAGCATTTAAATATTTTTTCCCTATAAAATACCATTTCTGGCCTTAAGAAAAAGCCTTTAAATAAAGGAATAATTGTATTTGTGCCCTTAATTGTGTCACCGTCGACAGGAATAACCCTAGTTTTGGAAAACATGTGGTCATGCCCACATCACTTTGCTTGTCTTGTGCTTTTGCCCTTTGACCGTTTGGCTGCCATTTTGAAAACTTCATAACTATTTCATACTAACTCGGAAAAAATGCAAATAAGATATCAAAATGTTCAGAAACACATCACCAATATGTGCATGTCATTTGCATTCATGACAAAAGTGGTGGAAATTCCCCATCACCTATATGAGCTAAAACTGATATGGGGACTTCCCAAGAATTTTCTCATGAATTCAAATGTCATACACATATACGTGACGTGTTTCTGAATATTTTGATATCTTATTTGAATTTTCTGAGGTAGTATGAAATAGTTATGGTTTTTTCAAAATGAAAGTCAAACGGTCAAAGGGCAAAAGCACAAGACGAGCAAAGTGATGTGGTCATGATCGTGTGTTTTCCAAAACTAGGGGTATTCCTGTCGACGGTGACACAACTAAGGGCTCAAATACAATTATCCCTTAAATAAAATAGGAAAATAATCTTTGAAATTGATATTTGGTGGTTTTGGGAAGTCTTATATATAGTGGGTTTCAAATAAAGCATTTGGGGAAAATGATCCACCCAATTTGGGGACTTGTAGTGCAAATCTCAAATGAGGGGTTTTTGAAAACCTAATTTGAATAAATGTTTTTTTGGCCAAGATAATATGTTGTAAAACTATTTTTATGTCCTATTCACATGGTATGATCATTGGACAAGATTTGGTATCAAGGAAAAGAGTTCTTGAGGGTAGGTGGATGTTTTATGAATTATAGAGCACCAACAAGCAAGCAAATAACACACAAGTCAAGCATTCAAATGCACTCTAAAAGTTTTAATTGGCCCAAATCTTTGAGTCATCTTAACTTAGTCATGAGGCAAAACATAGGGTGTGACAAACCTACCCCCTTACAAGAATCTCGTCCCCAAGATTCCTAGGCTTGGTGTGGGAAAGATGCGGAAATTCAGAGGTGAGGTGGTCTCCATGTTCCATGTTGCTTCTGCTCCGGCGTGGTTGTCCTTGTGGATCTTGAAGTGCCTGAAGATATGTCTTCAAATGCATCGTCGGCTTCATCTAAGGGTGAACGGGGTTTGGGAAGGACCTGGCTTGCGTGTGTATTCCAAAGTCGGAATACGTAGCCAAGTAGTGTGTCTGTGTGCTGGTCCTGAGGTTTCTCCTCTTGGTTAGGGACATCTAGATGTATCACGTTAGAATAGAAGGGACTAGTCTTTGTGTAGCTTCTTGTTGACGGGGAAGTCATATCTTCCTTAAAGCAGGAGGTCTTGAGTCGTAGGTGGTCTCCATCCTTCAGGGTGTTGAAGCGCGTCATCGTGGGCTTCTCGTCGGGATCTTCTGCTTGAGTAAGTTTCCCAGGTAGATTCTTCATTCTTCTTTGGTCGTTTTTCTTCATCGTCATGGACGCACATTTCTGGAGGGTCTTTGAGTGTTTGGTCTACTCATTTCTCCATGGCAAGGTCCGCGCTGAGTCTTGTCCCTAAGACTGATCTTAGATACTTGGTGTTGAAACGGGTTGTACCATCTAGGAAGGTTTCTGAGGGGTTCTAAATAAGCTGACTATCCAGAAGTATAGAACATTCATTTAGTCTCCATGGTCTGAGGCTTGGCAAGTGGGGTGAACTACCTCTGACGTTGCTTCACCATGATAAAGTCACGGCTTACACCCTTGTTTGGTCCAAAAATGGGCTAGCAATGAGGTCATGACAGTCGTTCCACTCCGTTCTAGGCATGTAAAGGGAGTAGGGACATCATGCTCAACGTACACCATCAATATGGGGGAGTGAGAGGTGTTGTCCACATCTTGGTTCCTTCCTAGTCAGGAACTGGTATGTGACCACTTAAAACAAGGGGATCTTTAATCCTCTTGATGCCCAAGGGCTTCATCAGGCTTGAACGTCGGTGCTTCTGGATATAGTCTAGTTGATGTAGCCGACGGAGGAGTGGTGGTTGACTTCTTTTGATTCTTCAACGTCGTTGTCGTGGCTCCGCAATCGTAGTGATTCTTCGTCTTGCTTGGGCAAGGAAGTCTTCTTCTATAGGGAGGGTGCTTCATGGAGTCCAACTCCTTCAAGGTGAGACCTTATCTTCGAGAGGCATGGTAATCGGTGTTCCTGGGCCTTGTCCGAATAGGACTAAGGTGTTTCTTCCTCTCATTGGGTAAATAACTATGTCATCCGTGAGGATAACAACATATTCCTCTAAATACCAAATAAACACATTGCTCATGGGATGCGTGAGAGAGGCGGTTGTTGTTCTGGGTGGTCACTTGTCCATGGGTTTGTGGTCCAACCTAATATAGGTCCTAGTGGCCACCTTCCATATGAACATGTCTGGTGGAGGTCGGGGTGGAGTATCTACCATAGTCAAATGACTTAGACCCAAGACCTCTAGTCATAACCGGACCACATTGTGGCTTGGTAAAGCTTAGAGGTTTCAAGGAGCTTAGGATGTGAGATAATATCTATCATCTTATCCTCGAGCATAGTTCTTAGATGCCAATAGTACTACCTATTACTCCAAGCAAAATCATTGTATATCATCAAAGGTATCATCTCATATAAGTCACTCCAACATTACACATGCTACACCTATCTATGTACCTTAAGAGAAGGAAGTCCCATACTCTGTTGCATACTCTATAGCCATTCATCTATATCCCTATGTAAAAAATCCTCGAGATAACATACAAGCCGCTAAGCTTGATCATGACACTACAAATCCAAGTGTTCAACTAATGCATCCAAGATCTAAGATGTTGCATCTCTATGCTATGGAAACATGTAGTATACCAATCCAATATATTGTTTCCTTCCTATGAATCCGATTAACCCCTCGACTAATCCCATCAAGCATTGCATGATTTATCACTTCTACAAAATCCAACTTTAATGGAGTTACACATAATGTTCTAGAGTTCTTATAATCCCTAAATCCTTGAAAGGACTATCTTATCATAGTACATCCACTAGTTTCCATCATGTCGATATAGTAAACTCCAAGTTGGGTGCATATATAATCCTGACTCACATGGGACAACAATCTAGTGTTTTTAGTTTATCTCCCACCTAGAAATATGGTATCAAGATCAAGATCATCAGACTAAATCCAAACCATTCCTAACCATGTAGTATTGCTTACGACCATCACTCTATCAGGATTACCTATTTAAGTCCAACGAGAACTCCTATTTGCTACTCCAAGTCATTAGCGTAACCTCACCAATCTATGACTATTACTTGACAAAGTCAAATTATCATGCCACCAAGAATCTTAGCTTGTGATCATAATTGTTCTACTAAATCCAATTTTCTCAAGGGGGAAGTAAGTTATGCTACTCTATCAATCTTGATCCACCAAGTTCGTCTGTCAACATAAAGTATTGCAATCCATCCAAGGGTCTCAACTACTTCCTCAAGATATCCATTACAACCTCGTCAAAACATTAGCCTACTAGTTATATATCCTCAGAACAATCTTCCCTATGGTATCATTAGTTCAAGTGCTGGCTTTGGGATGCAATGTGTCCATTAACTATGATCACTAGTCCCATAATGAACCCAGTGCTAAGCAGGGGTTCTTGAATCTCAATAGGTGCTCTGGTCAAATTCATGTATTAAACACGTGACCAGAGGCTTGTGCTGGGGGAGCTTGTGAGGTCTAGGTTGGTCTAGGGAGGGGTTTCCAATCTCGAGGGAAAACATAACTCTACGGGGTGCGTCTGGTAAAGTACGTTGTAGTCAAAGTCTTCAGTGCCTTTGTGTGTCGAGGTGGATCCTTGGTGCATCTTGTCTTGCTGGTCTTCAGTTGACGAGAGGGGGAAGATGGAAAGTATCATAGGGGAGAGTGACTAAGGGGGTGGTATAGTGCAAGTGCAATCAAACAAGTGCCGAAAAGGCCAAACACAAACATCAAAGTAAGGTAGGTGATATAGTCGCGCACTTGTTGCCTAGGGCAAAAGTGTGACTTACACCAAAGCACAAACAGGAAAAAAATAGAAACACACATCATGGTTCCATTCGAAACATCATACAGACTCGACTTCGCATATGGGAGACACGACCTATCCTACCATAGGGGTTCTCGGACTCAGTAGTCGTGTTTGCTTCTTGTCTTGGAGAGGAGTCCACTTAGTCTTCTTGGTCTTCTTCATGTGTCACTATGTCTCCGGTTGTTGTTCTTCGAAATGATCCTAGCTGCGCAAGAAGAGTCCTGGACGACTTCGGGTCGGGTGAGTTGACAATGAAGGTGATTCTTCACAACTGTTGTAGACAGGGTCTTTTGGTGTCTTCGTAATTGTGACAATGCCTCCTTGTCTTTTGAGACGTCGAGGGTTCCAGGGAGGAAATCCTTTATGCGATGACATTGAAAAGGCATGGTAGAGTTGTATCCTGTCGATCTTGTTGACTATATCATTAGCACCGAGAGTAGGGGATGGTGACGACCGTTTTCCTGCTCACTATAGTGAGGCAGACAAAATGGCAAGGTTCTCATCCACCGATGGTTGACGACACAACAACGAAAAAGGACAGGGTTGCTCCATTAGCGATGCATATCATGACAGTGCATGTCTTGTGCCCTAGTGATCGAAGGCTAAGGTAGCATCATCCTTGGGCAGTGTCAAGGGTGTCACCATCTTCTGAGTCTTGCTATCCTCATCCTTTGAGAAGGTATCTTCGGTTGGTAGCTCCTTGTCTAGTGTCGCCAACTTAGGTCCAAGACATGTCGGCAATCGTCTGGCAAGGTGGCTTCCTTCCAGGTTACCCATGAGGATTACAAGGAATCCCGTGGTTAGGGGCATAAGGGTAGTAGCGACCATTTGTAAAGTTTTAAAAAATTAGGCGAGCAAAGTTAAGAGAAAGATGGTGGAAATGCTAAGGAAAAAACCTTTGCTTCCTTTGAAAATTTAGGAGAGGTGAGAAATATATAGGTTTTGGCAAGTTATTTTAAAGGGTCTGGAAAATAGGTTTGTCCTAACAAATGTCCATGCTAACTAAGGGCTTCCTGCAGTCAGGATGGCTCTGATACCAGCTCTATGGGGACCCCGACTCATAAGTCGTGATCACTGAATGTACGTGCACAGTGATCCCAAAGATCAATGCTCACTGATACCACAAAAACTGAATAACAAGAGTCTTACATCCATTACATACCGTTTGTACTCAAATATGGCCTTTATGACCAAGTCTTCATATATTTGCAGCGGAAAACTTGAACGATAGCGTGAACCCATGACATCTGCCTTAACCCTATAGGCATTCTATCTGGGAAACGTCCAAGCTCGCATGTTCGCCACCAAGACACTCTTCATCATAACCTAGTCTTTCATGCCTGCCCAATAAAATAACTAGTGGCAAGCCAATGAATACCTTGAATGTACTCGCAAGCAACCGATGTTTGGAACAAGGCAATAACAATGCATGAAATATCACTAAGTAGGTATTTTGCGGAAAACCAATTTTGAATGCAATGTCTTGATCAAGCAACTATGTGTAAGCATGCATCAATAGTTGGTAGACATCCATATGAACAAGTTACAAATATCGTCATAAGCAGGGGTTGAATATCTCATGTTCATTCATCATATCAAGTCTTCAGACTTGTCTCAAGTATCATCCTTCTGTCATCCGCATACACACACACACCAAGTTGGTGAAAACATCTGGACGTGGCATAAGCAACACCACCCAACTGCCCTTGACTATGGACACGGCTATTCGAATAGTTTTAAACTCTGTAGAGGTTGCACACTTTACCCACAAGACTCGGGGAACTTCCGTATCATCCACGACTTGCGGTATATAACATACCCGAGGTAAGCACTCGAACAATGCTTTTCCTCTGACGATACTAAACAAAGAGTCCACTCGATTGGTACCCAGCCCTCGTGATGCATCATACAAGCCTCGCTCCAAATCGTACCATCCATGAAGGGACCAACGGTGTGCCCGGTGGGTGTGAAGACATCACCTGATCGTCCATACGATACGACCCCGTATCAAGAGTTACCACGTCGCTCCCGCCACTAGTAATGCGGGCCCTATGCTAGTACTCATCAAGGTAATCAACAAAGCCTCGTCCCGTAAGATGTCCACAGCAAATATTTTTGTAAAAATGAGTGGATGGACCCACCAAATAGGGCAAGATTTTAGGAACATGTGGGAAGTGGTTTCACTGGATTTGGAGTTGGTATGAATTTCCTATGATTTTCCTAAGATGGAATAAATGGAAAAAAGGGCCATTTATTAGAGCCAACAGTATTGGTGAAGGTAAAAAAATGTTCAACATGGCTAGACAATTTGGGCATGACATTTAGAGCTTCTGGAAATTTGAATCACTCCATTTGGAGTTTATTTGGATGCTCTAGCGATTTTACAATGGGGCTCTATCAAAGTTCAAATTCATGTTTGAATTTCAACTCTATGGACAATATTGCAGGAAAAACGTGTAAGACACATTTTTGGATAGATCAAGATTTTTGGAATCTGTAGGAATTTGAATCACGAAATTTGGAGCTCGGTTGAATTTTATATAAATATATCTTCCTCTCTAAAAAAGAAAATGGGAAAAGGAACTTACCAAATGGGCCACGCACAGCCCACTAGTGTGGGACAGTGACTGGACCGGCCCAGCTGCTCGTGCTCGCTTGCAAGAAAGCCACGCCGAAGGCGTGTTTCAGGAAATATGCTTCCCTTTTGAGAAAACGGATTCCGGTGGAGGCCTTCTCCACTTAATATGATAGCGGGCCCGGCCAGCACCTCAGAGGCTGGCCAGTGGGGACGCCGGCCCCACTGGCAGGGTAGTCTCCCTCCTCGTATCACCGCCGGCTGGAGAACAGGGGAGGTAAAGGCCGAGCACGCCGACGCTCTCCGCAATAGCACCGGCCACCTCCGACGATGCCCGACACACCAGCGAACTCGGGAAACCGCGTTGTATCCATCCCCACACTAAGGTCTAGCAGGGGAGGGCCGCAATAGTGCCGGCGTATATGGCCACGGAGAGGCCGTCGCCTTCACCGGCTTCGGGTGCGTGGTGCCTCCTGAAGAAATGGAGGTGTTTGGGGGGCTTTGTGGTGACGAGAAGAGCAAGCTGGAGAGTCTAGGGGGACAAGGAGAAGCCTTGGTCGCTTGAATTTGAGAGGGGTCCCAGGCGGCAACGTTGGCAATGGGGGAAGAAGGAGGGCACAGGAGGATGAGGGACTTGGCCCAGAGGCTCTGCACGAGAGATAGAGAGTGAATGGAGATGAGAGAGGGGTACGGGGAGGCCTGGTTTAGTCGCAATGTCGAGAACCGTAGGCCATGTCCATGGATATGGTCCAAACCACGCCAGGGACAAACTGGGACGTTTCGGGGTGTGTCTGCGGGATTCGTGGATGAATTCCACACCTAGGGAGAGAAAAAGGGAGAGTGAATGAAGACCAGGTCGTCGCACCTGTGAGCACGCTCAGTAGAGTGCTCGGGAGGCCATGGCGCGCGTGTGAGGAGGCCTCCAGAGGGGGACAGAGGAGGGGTACCAGGGTGTTGCGTATCCCAGACGTCGAGGCAAGGCTGCAGGTGAGAGGGGGGAGCACGAGGCCATCGGGAGCTTCGGGATGGGGGCGGCTAAACTACGAGAGCGCACTGTAGCACGCTCCAGAGCACCCATATGGCTGACATGGCCTGCTCCCGCATGCTACGGCATGTCCCCTAGCGTTTGGAAGGCATCTGGGGGATTCTGGAGTCCTTAGGTGCTAAGAGAGAAGTAGGGTAGGAAATATGGAGAGGGGGAGAAGTGGAAATGGTGCTGCCATGGCTTGTTCAGGGAGTAATCTTGGACATTTACCCCCTGACTGATTGACCCATGGCTTTAGATTTTTACTGGAGGTATAAGAGGTCAAGTAGGGACTGTGGTAAAATTTTGGGATCAAGGAGAAACATGGAAGTGGCTATAACAGTAACTTTGGTGATTCAACAGAAGGTGTTTGATGCAAGTTTGAGCTAGCAAAGTGATTCTCCTTACCATGAAACTTAACAAGATTTAATGATAGATGAAACTGGGGTTGATCACCTATTTTGGACTTACTTTATGAAAGTTGCTAATGCAAACTTTATAAACCCTAGAAATGGGCAAAAATGGATTTGTTTAGATTTAGCTAAGTAAATCCATTCTCCTTGATGCACCACTTGATGTGGTAGCATTATTTGGGTATTATTGAATACCCAAAATGTTTGGGACCAAATGGGGAAACTTGGCAATGCAAACATTCCCAATTTTTGAAATCAATAGGAAGGGGTTTGGGGTGATTTGGACAAGTGAACATGTTCTCCTTGATGCACCACTTGGTGTGGATGCATTATTGGAGGATTAGATCATGTCCACAAAGCTTGAGATTAAGGGGAGACAGTTGGTAATGTAGTGTTGCTCTAATTTGGATCTAGACAAAGAGGGTTTTGGGATATTTTTGTGAACCAAAACAATTTATATTGATATGAAACTTGGCAAGATGATCACATATATCATGTGTGAAATTCTAGAATTTTCTTGGATTTATTTTAGAATATTTCTTATAGATGATCACATATTGGCAGAAATGGTTTTGAAGGGTTTTGTCCAATATTTTGAACATGACCATGTGTTTAAACTCTTATATATGGACAATATATGTCCACTTAGTTTTCGTAAAATTTTCTCAAATATTTTTAAAGCATTTAATAATTTTCCCTATAAAAGACCATTTCTGGCCTTACAAAAAGCCTTTAAATAAAATAGGAAAATAATTTTTAAAATTAATATTTGGTGGTTTTGGGAAGTCTTATATATAGTGGGTTTCAAATAAAGCATTTGGGGAAAAATGATCCACCCAATTTGGGGACTTCTAGTGCATATCTCAAATCATGGGTTTTTGAAAACCTAATTTGAATAAATGTTGTTTTGACCAAGATAATATTTTGTAAAACTATTTTTAAGTCCTATTCACATGGCATGATCATTGGACAAGATTTGGTATCAAGGAAAAGAGTTCTTGAGGGTAGGTGGATGTTTTATGAATTATAGAGCACCAACAAGCAATCAAACAAGCAAGCAAATAACACACAAGTCAAGCATTCAAATGCACTCAAAAAGTTTTAATTGGCCCTAATTTTTGAGTCATGTTAACTTAGTCATGAGGCAAAACACAGGGTGTGAAATAAAGTCAATCGCCCAAGGAGAAGCCGGATAACACATATTGGATGATTCACTTTGATGGATCTAGGCAATTGGAAGGCTCGGTGGCTGGAGTTGTTTTAAGTTCCCCACGAGATGACAAGTTTTGTTTAGTTTTGAGGCTAATGTTTCCTTGTACTAATAGTGTAGAAGAATATGAGGCTTTGCTTCATGGGCTTCGGGTGGCCAAGGAGATGAACTTGAGCCGGGTCAGGTGTCTTGGCGACTCAAACCTAGTAGCTCAGCAAGTCTCTCGCACATGGGACTCATGGGACCCTCATATGGTGGCTTACCGCCAGGCGGTTGATGTTATTGCTGGCCATTTCAAAGGTTATCAGGTGGATCACATTGATCGGCGCAAGAACGAGGCGGCTGATGCATTATCCAGGCTGGGGTCTCAGTGTAAGCCGGTGCCGCCTAATGTGTTCTTGGACGTGTTACATCACCCGTCAGTCAAGTTACCATTGGAGGAGGACTTGGCTATACCTGAACCGGAAGGGCAATTGTTGGCGGCTCTCCGTGTGATCCCTGACTGGACGTTGCCTCATATGGTGCACTTCACCCGTGACGAGTTACCCCAAGATGAGACTCTGGCAAGATAGATCACAAGGCGGTCTAAGTCTATGATTATTAACAATGGCGAGTTGCATCAGCGCAGTGTGACTGGTGTTTTTCAGCGCCATGTTTCTCCTGATGAGGGCCGTGAGATCTTGCAAGAAATCCATGCTGGTGATTGTGGTCATCACGTCGGGTCAAAATCATTGGTGGCCAAGGCTTTCTACCACGGTTTCTACTGGCTAACAACTCGTAAAGATGTAGACGATTCGGTCAGTAAGTGTGACAGGTGTCAGAAATTTGGGCGACGTGCCCACGTGCCGGCTCAAGAGCTATGGATGATTCCAATGTCACATCCCTAGCAAGATGTCCTAGGATAGCATGTGCTTGCATCATGTTTCATCTATTTGCATAAACATGAAATGGGGAACAAAAAGAAACCCCAAGCTCACTTTGAATCCAAACAATTCAAACTTGGTGAAAATTCAACAAATACAAAATGCCCACTAAAAATGTTCCCTATGTCTGGTAAATTTGGACATGATTATAACACGGATCACTTTAATTATTTGAACAATCAAAACAATTTAGTAAATGATAAAGCTCTTGAAATCATTAAATAAAGCACTATCATTATTTTTGTTATCAAAATATTCTGAAACTTTTTGGATAAGTTTGAAATATTCAAACTTCATTATAGAAAATACTTGGGATATTTTGCAAAGTCATTTTGTACCTGAAAAGAAAAATAAACAAATGTCAATAAACGATAACTGAGAAGAAATAAACAAAGGAAAAGGAGAAAGGCCTAGGCCAGGCCAGCCCACCTGGCCCAGGGAGGTCATCGTCCTCCTGGCGGCCAGGAGGACGAGCGCGTGGCCAGAGCGCGCGCGCTACCGTGCCCCCACGCTGGCAACTGCCTGCCTGCTTCCCCTTGCCAGCACGATGGGGATAATCTCTAAGAGCCGTCCCCATCGCTCCCTCTCTCTCGCCCGCCTCTCTTCCTCCCCCTCTCTGCTCCGCCATGGCCGAACCCTGTTAGAGCTCGCCGCCGTCGCATTAGCCACTCCCCCTCGCCCCTAAGCCCCTCATTCAATCCGCCTAGCTCCCCTCTTCCTCCTCGCCGAGCCGTGCACTGCAAGGAGCTCCCCATCGTCGTCTTTGGGACGTCTTCAACCTCCGGCCGTCGAAAATCAAGTGGAGCTCGCCGCTGCTCCAGGCCCTCCCCGAGCCCGCTATCGACGTCTCTACGACCGTCGTGAGCCCCTGGATCTTTTCCCCCTCTTTACCCCTTCGATTGCGTGCTCTAGCATCGGATTCCAGTTAGGTCCAAAAATCCCCGCCGCTCGAGCTCGACGCCGGCCATGCTCCGGTAACCAGCTGGTCCATCCGAGGCCTCCGTCGTGTTCGTGAGGCTATGTAGAGTCCGTAGGTGCCATGTAGAGGTCATGTTGTGCCCTGGTTCGACGAGCCCATGCTCGCCCGAGCTCCGGCCGCCGCCCACCTCGCCGTCGGCGTCGATTCCGACCATCTTAGCTCCTGGGAAGTGTCGGCATGGATGCGCGTGTGTGTAGGTGCGTTTGGTGCCCTTTGCCGCCCTTTTGGTCGCCGGAGGAGGGATCCCGAACCCCTCCGCCGTCTCTGGAGCCACCGACGGCTCAACGCCGGTGGGTCTTGCCGGAGTTGACCCACGGGGTTTGACCCCTGAGTCACTTGCAGGTGGGGCCAGGCCCTGACAGTCAAAGTTAATTAAGAAATTAATTGATTATTTTAATTAACCTAATCTGTCAGTGACATGTGGGCCCAGAACTGTTAATTAATTAGGATTTAGTTTTAATTAGTTAGTTAAGTGTCTAAGTCACTAACATGTGTCCCCCACATGTCAGGTTTGACTCACGCCCGGTCAGCTGACCAGCTGACATCATAATGATGTCATGCTGATGCGATAAAAGCAATTTCTAGTTTAAAAACAATTCCAGGAATTATTCAAAACTTCAAAAATTCATATAAATTAATATGTAAATCAGATGAAAATAATTTATATATGAAAATTTATCAGAAAAATCCAGCGAATCCAATGGTGCTATTGTCATGCATGTTAGAGCAATCTAAATAGGTGAACATTGACATTTACTGTCACATCCCTAGCAAGATGTCCTAGGATAGCATGTGCTTGCATCATGTTTCATCTATTTCATCAACATGAAATGGGGAACAAAAGAAACCCCAAGCTCACTTTGAATCCAAACAATTCAAACTTGGTGAAAATTCAACAAATCCAAAATGCCCACTAAAAATGTTCCCTATGTCTGGTAATTTTGGACATGATTATAACAGGGATCATTTTAAATATTGAACACCTAAAGCAATTTAGAAATAAATGATAAAGCCTCTGAAATTACTAAAGAAAGCATTATCATTATTTTTGTTTTCAAAATATCCTGAAACTTTTTAGACAAGTTTGAAATATTCAAACTTCATTATAGAAAATACTTGGGATATTTTGCAAAGTCATTTTGTACCTGAAAATAAAATAAACAAATATCAGTAAATGAAAACATAGAAGAAATAAAAAAAGAAAAAGGAGAAAGGCCCAGGCCAGGCCAACCCACCAAGCCCAGGGAGGTCATCGTCCTCTGGCGGCCAGGAGGACGAGCGCGTGGCCGGAGCGCGCGCGCTGCCGTGCCTCCACGCCGGCAGATACCTGCCTGCTTCCCCTTGCCAGCGCGAAGAGGATAAGCTCATAGAGCCGTCCCCATCGCTCCCTCTCTCTCTCTCTCGCATGCCTCTCTTCCTCCCCCTTCTCTACTCCGCCATGGCCGAGCCCTGCTCGAGCTCGCCGCTGTCGTGCTAACCGCTCCCCCTCGCCCCTGAGCCCCCTGTTCGAACCGCCTAGCTCCCCTCTTCCTCCTCGCTGAGCCGTGCACCGCCAGGAGCTCCCCATCGCCGTCTTCGCGTCATCTTCAACCTCCGGCCACCGGAAATCAAGTGGAGCTCGCCGCTGCTCCAGGCCCTCCCCGAGCCCGCTCTCGACGTCTCTGTGACCTCCGTGAGCCCCTGGACCTTTTCCCCCCTCTTTCCCCCTTCGATTGCGTGCTCTAGCACCGGATTCCATCGGGGTCCCGACAGCGTTGGTATTAGAGCCCGACTGACTGTAGGACTACCAAGCCAAACCGGTAGATGTTGAGTCTAGAAACACTAGAAAAGTAGGGGTATTGATTATGGAAGGGAACGTAAGGCTCTTTTTACTCCTCTTCCCAAGTTATTCTATTCTGAGTCATTCTAATGTTTTCTACGGGGATAAGACCTAGGCTTCTCATCTATTGCTTAGGATGACGAGTTACTAACTATGGACAAATAGCTAGCTTGTTTGCAAGTGAATGTAGTTACTCAAGTATTGTTGGTGTGACAAACAGATGGAGAAGAGATTTGAGTCTAGGAAGTCAAGTGGTTATGCCTTTCCAGTCTTTTCCAGTTGTCTCAAAATCCTTTTTGAGCAATTACAACCGTTATGCTGTCCAATTTCTGCTAGAGTCTCTAATGTCTTTGCATCATTCTCTGTTTCAGATGCCCCCTCGTCCTTCCCGTCAGGTGGTCCGTCTGACCAGGTGCATCGATGTATCGGGTCACACGGCCATGTTGGTTAGAGTTATGATGGAGTCTGGCTACCGTTGGTACCCAGAGTACACAATGGAGGAACAGTATCGAGATTTCAACCAGAGTCAGTATCTGTGTACCGTCAAGATTTATCCTTCATATCCTGGAGCTGCAGAGCCGCTTCATTGGACTTATGGATTAGGTGTCACCATAGACATGGCAGTTCAGGAGGCCGCCTACACCATGTTGACTATCATGAGGTTTCACCATGGTCTGCTCTAGAACACAGAGTTCTGCTATGTTCCTGCTTCCATGGGAGGAGAGGATGGTTATCTTAGCACAACCTACTACGATCATTCTCATGAGGACCCTAGGCTGTAGGTGACCGCTCAGATGTTGGAGAACATGGATCGTGATGCACGTGCGCTTCACATGGAGCTCTATGCTACTCGTGCACGCCTTTGGACAGCCTTGACGCAGTTGGCACCTGTCGTGTAGACAGGCTATGGAGATTTAGAGATGCTGACCCCATCGCGGACTCATCTGCCAGCACACGTAGACTGGCCCGATGTTGGAGGCATCACCCCTCTTCGAGGACCGCTGTTGCCACCAACAAGGGGACCAAGGCCACATTCATGTCCTTGTGGCTCCCAGGGATCAGAGGCTAGAGTGTTCCCAGGTCCTCATGTTTAGCTCCCGGGTCATGGGGGTAACCTGCATGAGGCATTCTACGGCGATGCTTGAGTACGTGGATGTTAGCTCTAGTATGGTAGTCATTGTATTGCCATAGTCCTGCATGTCTTGTGGGATATGATGAGGTTGAGAGTTGAGTTCCGGAGGTGTAGATAGATAATTGATAGGAAGCTTGTAATGCCTCCGATGAGTTGTGTCATCTCTCCGTAGTTGTATTTCAGCTTGGCTTGTACTGAACTATGTCATGGTGTGTATGAATCATGGTGTTCATATGGCAGTTGTTTTATCATGTTGATTGGTGTTTACCCTGCATGCCATGTTGTCCAGTACATTCCTTATCTCATGTCTTAGAGTTGTTGTCCCCTATGATTAAGTTGTGGGTTTCTTTTTCCCAGGATGGTGGCCAATAGGAATAACCCCGTGCCTACCCCCGAGCAGGGCGAGGGAAGCCAGCCAAGGCAAGAGGATCTGCCACATGCGCCCTCTCTGGCGGAAGTGACGCTAGAAGCTGAAAGGAACAATAGGGAGACCAACAGGCTGTTGGAAAGAATCAACCAGAACACAGCACGTGCTCCCCGCAATGACCTCAATGATGGCATATCACTTGGTGATTTCATCAGACTGTGCCCACCCAAGTATCATCATTCGGTCGACCCACTCGACGCAGATGACTGGCTGACTAGCATGTATCGCAAGATCTGGGCTGACAATGTGTCCGATGCCAACAAGGTGACCTTTGCAACTTAGTTTCTAGAAGGACCCGCTAATCTGTGGTGGGAAAATTTTGAAGCTATGCGTTTCGTAGGCCCCACACCAACTTGGGCAGAGTTTAGTGTTGCATTTCGTACCCATCACATCCCGGAAGGGCTGATGGATTATAAGAGAGAGGAATTTTGTGCCTTCACCCAGGGCAGACTTTAAGTGGATGCTTATAGTCGCGAGTTTGGAAACCTTGCTCGCTATGCTCCTGAGGAAGTTTCTACTGTTGCTAATTAACAGGCTAGGTTCCGCAAGGGTCTTAACCCTGAGCTCCGTCGAGACCTGCGCCTGCATGAGTGCACCACTTTCCAGGCTCTCGTCAACAAGGCTATCAATGACGAGACTGGACAGACTGATTATGAGGCCACGAGAAAGCACAATCGTGACTTCAACCCCACATTTGGCTCGGGCCTCAATAAACGCCGGGTCTGGGTTCCCAACGCAGCTCTACCGCCAAGATACAATGCGAGGCCATCCTTCCAGGTGCCTCGCCCAGCTCAGCCCAACCCTCCAGTCACACCATCTGGAGGTCCGCCTGCCAATGTTGCACCTTGTGCCACCGTGGTCTGCTATAAGTGTGGAGAGCCAGGACACTACTCCCATGAGTGTCCCCAGAATAATGCTAAGCCCGCTGGACGTGGAAAGCAAGGGAAAGCCTTCTTTGTGAAGCCAACTCCTGCTCGTGGACGAGTGAACTATGTGTCTGCTGAGGAAGCTCTTGAGGATCCTGATGTTATTCTAGGTACGCTCCTTGTCAATAGCCATCCAGCGTCTGTTCTATTTCATACCGGGGCATCTCATTCTTTCATCTCAGAAAGTTATGCACAGTTGCATAACATGTCTTTTTGTGATATGCCTACTCCTTTAGTAGTGCAGACTCCGAGTTCAGAATGGCAAACTTCTAGGGTGAGCAATGAGAATGAGATTTTGGTGGATAGATTAGTCTTCCTAGCATCTTCGATAGCCCTCAAGTCTTCGGACATCAATATCATTCTAGGTATGGATTGGATGAAAGCCCACTATGCCAAGATTGATACTCATTCTAGGAATGTTCAACTTACACATCCATCGGGTGAGATAGTTAATGTCTCCACTCGAACAACCAAGCGCCAACTCTATTCCCTCAATGCTAGCCCTCTTCCAGAGCTAGAAGATATTCCGGTAGTCCATGACTTTTCGGATGTCTTTATAGAAGAACTGCCAGGAATTCCTCCTGTCAGAGATGTTGAGTTTGTAATAGAGCTCATCCCAGGGACTGTCCCAATAGCTAGAAGACCCTATAAGATGGCACCCTTAGAACTAGCCGAACTTATGATCCAACTCGATGAGGCTTTGAAGAAAGGTTTCATCCGTCCCAGTTCTTCTCCTTGGGCTTGTCCCGTCCTCTTCGTCAATAAGAAGGATGGTTCGGATCGGATGGTTTCTGGATTACAGGCCAGTGAATCTAGTCACCATAAAGAACAAGTATCCGCTCCCCAGGATCAACGATTTGTATGATCAACTCGCTGGATCCTCTGTCTTTTCCAAAATGGATTTGAGGTTGGGATACCATCCAATCAGAATTAGAAACGGGGACATTCCAAGAACAGCTTTTGTTACTCATTATGGCCAATACGAGTACACCGTCATGTCCTTCGGTTTATCCAATGCCCCAGCCACCTTCTCTCGCTTGATGAATTCGATCTTCATGGAGTATTTAGATAAATTCGTCGTGGTTTACCTCGACGACATACTCATCTACTCGAAGAACGAACAAGAACATGCCGAGCATCTAAGGCTGGTATTGATGAAACTGCGAGAGCACCACCTGTACGCCAAATTCTCCAAGTGTGAATTTTGGTTGCCAGAAGTGACCTACCGAGGCCACGTGATCTCTGGTAAAGGTATTTCTATCAACCCTGAGAGAGTTCAAGTCGTCCTTGATTGGACTCAACCTGGATCGATTAAGCAAGTTCGGAGTTTCCTTGGCTTAGCGAGCTATTGTTGCCGCTTTGTCGAGAATTTCTCGAAGGTTGCCAAACCTCTGACTAAACTCCTCAAGAAAGATAAAAGGTTCGAGTGGACTCCACAATGCGAGCATAGTTTTCAAGAGTTGAAATGACGACTGACCTCCGCTCCCATTCTCGTGCCACCTGATTTCTCTAAGGACTTTGTTATCTATTGCGACGCCTCGCTACAAGGATTAGGTTGCATTCTCATGCAAGATCGTCATGTGATTACATACGCATCTCGACAGTTGTGTCCACATGAGGATAATTATCCAACACATGATCTTGAGCTTGCAGTTGTAGTCCATGCACTGAAAACCTAGCGACATTATCTTCTGGGTAATCATTGCGAAATTTACACTGATCACCAAAGTCTAAAATATATATTCACCCAGCCAGATTTGAATCTTAGGCAAAGACAGTGGGTAGAGTTGATTACAGATTACGACTTAGGGATAAATTACACCCCGGGGAAAGCCTATGTCATGGCTGATGCACTAAGTCATAAGTCTTATTGTAACAATCTGATGTTACAACAAGGTCAACCACTTCTCCATGAGGAATTTCAGAAGTTAAACCTCCACCTTGTTCCTCAAGGATTCCTGTCCAACCTGGTGGCGAAACCTACTCTTAAGGATCAAATAGTAGCTGTCCAGAAATATGATAAGGGTATGTCCCGGATCAAGGGGAATATTGCTAGCGGAAACGCTAAGGATTTCTCCAAGGACGATGAGGATGTTGTGTTCTTTCCGAACTAGTTGGTGGTTCCCAAGAGCACACACTTAAGACAGCCGATCCTTAAGGAGGCTCATGATTCTCCTCTCTCAATTCATCCGGGTAGTACCAAAATGTATCAGGACCTATGCTAGAGGTTCTGGTGGACTAGGATGAAGAGAGAAATTGCTCAGTTCGTTGCTAACTGCGACGTTTGTCGTCGTGTGAAAGCAGAACATCAGAGGCCTGCTGGCACCCTTCAACCTTTAGCTATTCTTGAATGGAAATGGGATAAGGTCAGTATGGATTTCATTACCGGTTTTCCCAGGACTAAGAGAGGGAATAATGCTATATTTGTGGTCATCGACTGTCTTTCCAAAGTGGCTCGTTTTCTTCCTGTTCGGGAGAGCATAACTGCTAGCCAGCTAGCGGAATTATATGTTTCTCGAATAGTTTCTCTTCATGGTATTCATTTGGAGATTAACTCACACCGTGGAAGTATCTTTACTTCCCGATTTTGGGAAAATTTTCAAACCGCTATGGGGACTCATCTATCCTTTAGCACTGCTTTCCAGCCGCAATAAAGTGGTCACGTTGAGTGAGTCAATCAAATCCTTGAAGACATGCTCCGAGCTTGTGTTATATCTTTCGATATGAACTAGGAGAAGTGTCTTCCATTTTCCAAATTTGCTTATAACAATAGTTATCAATCAATCTTGGGCAAAGCCCCTTTTGAAGTTCTCTATGGACGAAGGTGTCGAACACCTCTTAACTGGTCAAAAACCGGAGAGAGGCAACTCTTTGGTCCGGATATGATCCAGGATGTAGAGGAGCAAGTTCGCATTATTCGTGAAAAGTTGAAAACAGCCCAATCTCGTCAAAAGAGTCAATATGATCGCCATCATAAGGCTGTGACCTATGAAGTTGATGAGAAGGCTTACCTTCGGGTTACACCTCTGAAGGGTACCCATCGATTCGGTATCGAGGGCAAGTTGGCTCCTCGTTACATTGGACCTTTTCGCATTCTTTGCTAAACGAGGACAGGTTGCCTACCAATTGGAACTTCCGCCGCATCTTTCCACGGTTCATGATGTCTTCCACGTCTCGCAACACAGGCGTTGCTTCTCGGACCCTATCCGTGAAGTAGACCACGAAGCGCTGGATCTCCAAGATAACCTTACATATCGAGAATACCTTGTTCGTATTCTTGATCAAGCTGAGTGTACCACTCGGCATTGGAACATCAAGTTTCTGAAGGTTCCGTGGTCACACCATTCTGAAAAGGAGGCCACATGGGAGAGAGAAGATCATCTTCGACTAGAGTACCCCACGCTCTTCCTGACGACTTCAAAATCTCGGGACGAGATTCTTTTGAGTGGGGGTGAGTTGTCACATCCCTAGCAAGATGTCCTAGGATAGCATGTGCTTGCATCATGTTTCATCTATTTGCATCAACATGAAATGGGGAACAAAAGAAACCCCAAGCTCACTTTGAATCCAAACAATTCAAACTTGGTGAAAATTCAACAAATCCAAAATGCCCACTAAAAATGTTCCCTATGTCTGGTAATTTTGGACATGATTATAACAAGGATCATTTTAAATATTGAACACCTAAAGCAATTTAGAAATAAATGATAAAGCCTCCGAAATTACAAAATAAAGCATTATCATTATTTTTGTTTTCAAAATATCCTGAAACTTTTTAGACAAGTTTGAAATATTCAAACTTCTCTATAGAAAATACTTGGGATATTTTGCAAAGTCATTTTGTACCTGAAAAGAAAATAAAAAAATATCAGTAAATGAAAACAGAGAAGAAATAAAAAAAAGGAGAAAGGCCCAGGCCAGGCCAGCCCACCCGGCCTAGGGAGGTCATCGTCCTCCTAGTGGCCAGGAGGATGAGTGCATGGCAGGAACGTGCGCACTGTCGTGCCTCACCACCGGCAGCTGCCTACCTGCTTCCCCTCGCCTTCGCGATGGGGATAAGCTCTGAGAGCCGTCCCCATTGCTCCCTCTCTCTGTCGCCCGCCTCTCTTCCTCCCACTGCTCTGCTCCGCCATGGCCGAGCCCTGCTCGAGCTCGTCGCCGTCGCGCTAGCCGCTCCCCCTCGCCCCTGAGCCCCCTGTTCCAATAGCCTAGCTCCCCTCTTCTTCCTCATCGACCCGTGCACCGCCAGGAGCTCCCCATCACCGTCTTCGCGTCGTCTTCAACCTCCGGCCACCGGAAATCAAGTGGAGCTCACTGCTGCTCCATGCCCTCCCCGAGCCCACTCTCGACGTCTCTGCGACCGCTGTGATCCCCTGGACCTTTTCCCCCTCTTTCCCCCTTCGATTGCGTGCTCTAGCACTGGATTCCATCCGGCTCCCGATATTTACCAATAGGCTAATACATGGTATTTGAATAAAGAAACATTTTGAACCTATATTAAAATTCATTTCAAATCAACATGATCACTAGTTGTATTAGCTCATCCATACAAGCTATCATGCCATGATCATGCATCATATTGTTGCACTTGCGCATGTTGATCGTTTCTTATCTGCATTTCGATAGGCCCTGCTTCTAAGGATACCTACGACTATCCCGACGAAGGAGAGAAACTTTCTGCTACCCAGCAAGGCAAGCAACCCCTTTGGTCATTCCGATAATATCCCACTCTCTCGCTCCTGCTCTTGTTTATTGCATTAGGACAACCGATCACATGTCAGTCATACACGGTAGATGATCCTATTCTGTTGCATGTCTGGTAGATGCTTGTGCCATGATCTGCTTATCTTACTTTGCCTGCTATGCTTACTATGCTTAGAGTTGTGTCAGGTCGGATTTGTCTGGGTGAAGAACAGAGAGAAACGTTGTTGTTCTGATATGAGGATGTTATGATGAAGTCGATTTGGTAAAGGTAGCGATGTGAGGCTACGTAGGAGTACATAGCGGGCTGTATCATTGGGACCATTCTTAGGAACTGAGTTCCGTGTTTGTGATCCAAGACTAGCTACTACCACACATTGGGTTCCGGTAACTCGACCCCTCTCGACTTATCAGTCGCTTAGTCCTGAGTCCAGGAGTTGCAAGTAGTTTCTGGTGTTTATAGCATGTTGGAGGCCGTGCATAGCGCTGACCCTAGGGGTGGGTTCCGACGCAGTAGGCAGTGGCACGGTGTACCAAGGGTCACCCGAATGGTGGGCTTGGGAACCCTGCGCACATCATTTGGGGCCGTAGCGGAAACTTCGGCCGGACTTCCGTGCGGGTTCAGTCTCAAATAGGAGATAGCCTGGACTAGAGGTCTTATGTGATTGACGGTTGTGGCCGACTCCCTTGATGGGCTTCCGCTTGAAGGTTGCCGACGTGCCTGGTTTTATGAGCACACAACGATAAGTGGCGAGAGCGTGTGTGAAGAAGTACACCCCTACAGGGTTTGAAACTATTCGAATAGCCGCGTCCTCGGATATGGACTACTTGGAGAACTTATGCTGTTCATAGATAATCAAATGGATACTCATGAAAATATCAAGACAAGTGTGAGTTCCGTAGATGGCACTCTCCAAGGAGAGGGAAGTGAATCTATGGTGGTGTATTGCTATGGAGTTAGTGGACTCATGTGCGATATTTAAAATTTTAACTACGAGTTAAAAACTGAGTAGTGTAGGTTAGCCATGAGTCAAAGCTGGCATTGCTGCATAAACTCCACCTCCCCCTTTGTTGATACGTGAGCATGATTAGCCTAGGTCTGCTTTAAAGACTTGATGAGTACATTTGTACTCATGTTTTCTTAATAAATGTTGCAGATGAGACCCAGGACCCTTCGGGTGGGTTCTTTCTAGATGTGAATGATGCCAAATAGCTGGTGTCCCAGCTACGACCTTACGCCTGTGGCGGGCTGTAGATAGTCAGGCCATGTGCCTTTTTAACCTTTCACCTGTCTGTACTCAGACAGCTTTATGCTTCCGCTTGGTTTGTATGAACTTGTTTGTATGACTTGAGTGTCGGGTCATGTGACCCCTATCTGTAAGAACATATTATGCAAGGCTCGTCTGAGCCTCTTAAATAAAAGTCATGTTGTTGTATGGTTATGTTGTGATGCCATGGTTGTATCTATGCATATCAGGCATGTCGTGCGGACGTGTGACGTGCAACGGTATGTATGGGATCCGACACCTAGTTGTGTGCCTTTAGTAGTACTCCTTATGGGAAACTGCCTCTTTGTGCTTCCACCAAGCCATGGTAGCTTGCTACTGCTCCAGACACATTGATTGACCGGCATGTATCCTTGTTTGTTGTTGTGTTTGTCCCTTCAGGTAAATGTCTTGCAATGTAATGGAGTCCCTATAGCCTGCTATGACTCGTCTACGTGCATTGATGGCATTTATGTCTCATGGCGTAATGGAGTCCTTGTAGCTTGCTATGACACGTCTACACACGCTTGAGGCCGACACCTGCATTGTTGGGTTATGTATGCCTGTTTCTGTACGGATGTTCCACTTGGGTTCCATGACTAGTCATGTCGGCCCGGGTTCTTTGTCAATTGATTGCCAGTGACATGTTCACATACGTGAGCCAAAAGACGCAAACGGTCCCGGCTAAGGTAAGGCTGCAGCCGTGGAACTTACCATGCATGAGGCCGCAAAGTGATGTGATATGTTATAGTCTTGATTCATATGACTTAGGATCGGGGTCCCGACAGTGTTGGTATCAGAGCCTGACTGACTGTAAGACTACCTAGCCAAACCGGTCGAAGTTGAGTCTAGAAACACCATAGAAAAGTAGGGGAATTGATTGTGGAAGGGAACGTAAGGCTCTTTTTACTCTCATCTTCCCAAGTTATTCTACTCTGAGTCATTCTCATCTTTTCTTTAGGGATAAGAACTAGGCTTCTCATCTATTTCTTAGGATGACGAGTCACTGACCATGGACCAATAGCTAGCTTGTTTGCAAGTGAGTGTAGTTACTCAAGTATTGTTGGTGTGACAAACAGATGGAGAAGAGATTTGAGTCTAGAAAGTCGAGTGGTTATGCCTTTCCAATCTTTTGCAGTTGTCTCAAAATCCATTTTCAGCAATTACTGGCGTTATGCTTTTCAATTTCTACTAGAGTTTCTAATGTCTTTGCATCGTACTCTGTTTCAGATGCCCCCTCGTCCTTCCCGTCAGGTGGTCCGTCTGACCAGGTGTATCGATGTACCGGCTCACATGACCATGTTGGTTAGAGTTATGATGGATGCTGGATACAGTTGGTATCCAGAGTACAGAGTGGAGGAACAATATCGAGATTTCAACCAGAGTCAGTATCTATGTACAGTCAAGATTTATCCTTCATATCCTGGAGCTGCAGAGCCGCTTCGCTAGACTTATGGATTAGGTGTCACCATAGACATGGCAGTTCAGGAGGCCGCCTACACCATGTTGACTATCATGAGGTTTCACCATGGTCTGCTCCAGAACATAGAGTTCTGCTATATTCCTGCTTCCATGGGAGGAGAGGATGGTTATCTTAGCGCAGCCTACTATGATCATTCTCATGAGGACCCTAGGTTGCAGGTGACCGCTCAGATGTTGGAGAACAAGGATCGTGATGCACGTGCCCTTTGCATGGAGCTCTCTGCTACCCATGCACGTCTTTGGACAGCCCTGACGCAGTTGGCACCTATCGTGCAGACAAGCTATGGAGATTTGGAGATGCAGACCCCATCGCGGACTCATCTGCTAGCACACGTAGAGTGGCCCAATGTTGGAGGCATCACCCCTCTTCGAGGACCATTGTTGCCACCAATGAGGGGATCAAGGCCACATTCGCATCCTTATGGCTCCTAGGGATCACAAGCTAGAGTGTTTCCATATCCTCAGGTTCAGCTCCCTGGTCATGGGGGTAACCTGTATGAGGCATTCTACGGCAATGCTTGAGTACGTGGATGTTAGCTCTAGTATGGTAGTCATCATATCGCCACAGTCCTGCGTGTCTTGTGGGATATGATTGAGGTCGAGAGTTGAGTTCCGGAGGTGTAGATAGATAATGTATAGGAAGCTTGTAATGCCTTCGATGAGTTGTGTCATCTCTCCGTAGTTGCATTTCAGCTTGGTTTGTACTGAACTATGTCATGGTGTGTATGAATCATGGTGATCATATGGCAGTTGTTTTCTACGTTGATTGGTGTTTACCCTGCATGCCATGTTGTCCAGTACATTCCTTATCTCATGTCTTAGAGTTGTTGTCCCCTATGATTAAGTTGTGGGTTTGTCTTCTAGGATGGTGGCAACTAGGAATAACCTCGTGCCTGCCCCTGAGTAGGGAAAGGGAAGCCAGCCAAGGCAAGAGGATCTGCCACATGCGCCTTCTTTGGCAGAAGTGATGCTAGAAGCTGAAAGAAACAAAAGGGAGACCAACAGGCTATTGGAAAGAATCGAGCAGAACACAGTATGTGCTCCTTGCAATGACCTCAATGATGGAGTATCACTTGGTGATTTTATCAGACTGTGCCCACCCAAGTATCATCATTCGGTCGACCCACTCGATGCGGATGACTGGCTGACTAGCATGTATCACAAGATCCGGGCTGCCAATGTGATTGAGGCCAACAAGGTGACCTTTGCAACCTACTTTCTAGAAGGACCCGCCAATCTGTGGTCGGAAAATTTTGAAGCCATGCGTCCCGCAGGCCCCGCACCAACTTGGGCAGAGTTTAGTGCTGCATTTCATACCCATCACATCCCGGAAGGGTTGATGGATCGTAAAAGAGAGGAATTATGTGCCTTCACCCAGGGCAGACTATCAGTGGATGCTTATAGTCGCGAGTTTGGAAACCTTGCTTGCTATGCTCCTGTGGAAGTTTCTACTGATGCCAAGAAACATGATAGGTTCCGCAAGGGACTTAACCCAGAGCTCTGTCGAGACCTGCGCCTGCATGAGTGCACCACTTTCCAGGCTCTCGTCAAGAAGGCTATCAATGCCAAGACTAGACAGACTGATTATGAGGCCACGAGAAAGCACAACCGTGACTTCAACCCCGCATCTGGCTCGGGCCTCAATAAATGCTGGGTATGGGTGCCCAACGCAGCTCTACCGCCAAGATACAATGCGAGGCCATCCTTCCAAGCGCCTCGCCCAGCTCAGCACAACCCTCCAGTCAGACCATTTGGAGGTCCGCCTGCAAATGTTGCACCCCGTGCCACCGTGGTCTGCTATAAGTGTGGAGAGCCAGGACACTACTCCCGTGAGTGTCCCCAGAATAATGCTAAGCCCACTGGACGTGGGAAGCCAGGAAAAGCCTTCTTTGTGAAGCCAGCTCCTGCTCGTGGACGAGTGAACTATGTGTCTGCTGAGGAAGCTCTTGAGGATCCTGATGTTATTCGAGGTACGCTCCTTGTCAATAGCCATCCAGCATATGTTCTATTTGATACCGGGGCATCTCATTCTTTCATTTCAGAAAGTTATGCACAATTGCATAACATGTCTATTTGTGATATGCCTACTCCGTTAGTAGTGCAGACTCCGGGTTCAAAATGGCAAACTTCTAGAGTGAGCCATGGTAATGATATTCTGGTGGATAGATTAGTCTTCCTAGCATCTTTGATAGACCTCAAGTCTTCGGACATCAATATCATTCTAGGTATGGATTGGATGAAAGCCCACTATGCCAAGATTGATACTCATTCTAGGAATGTCCAACTTAGACATCCATCGGGTGAGATAGTTAATGTCTCCACTCGAACAACCAAGCGCCAACTCTATTCCCTCAATGCTAGCCCTCTTCCAGAGTTAGAAGATATTCCGGTAGTCCGTGACTTTTTGGATGTCTTTCCAGAAGAACTGCGAGGAATTCCTCCTGTCAGAGATGTTGAGTTTGTAATAGAGCACATCCCAGGGACTGTCCCAATAGCTAGAAGACCCTATAAGATGGCACCCTTAGAACTAGCCGAACTTAAGATCCAACTCGATGAGGCTTTGAAGAAAGGTTTCATCCATCCCAGTTCATCTCCTTGGGCTTGTCCCGTCCTCTTCATCAAGAAAAAGGATGGATCGGATCAGATGGTTGTGGATTATCGGCCAGTGAATCTGCTCACCATTAAGAACAAGTATCCGCTCCCTAGGTTAAATGATTTGTATGATCAACTCGCTGGATCCTCTGTCTTTTCCAAAATGGATTTGAAGTTGGGATACCATCAAATAAGAATTAGAAACAGGGACATTCCAAAAACGGCTTTTGTTACTCGTTATGGCCAATACGAGTACACCGTCATGTCCTTCAGTTTAACCAATGCCCCAGCCACCTTCTCTCGCCTGATGAATTCGATCTTCATGTAGTATTTAGATAAATTCATCGTGGTTTACCTCGATGACATACTCATCTACTCGAAGAAGGATCAAGAACATGCCGAGCATCTAAGGTTGGTGTTGATGAAACTTCGAGAGCACCGCCTATATGCCAAATTCTCCAAGTGTGAATTTTGGTTACCAGAAGTGACCTATCTAGGCCACGTGATCTCTCGTAAAGGTATTGTTGTCCATCCCGAGTGAGTTCAAGCCGTCCTTGATTGGACTCAACCTGAATCAGTTAAGCAAGTTCGAAGTTTCCTTGGCTTAGCGACCTATTGTCGCTGCTTCATCGAGAATTTCTCCAAGGTTGCCAAACCCCCAACTGAACTCCTCAAGAAAGTTAAAAAGTTCGAGTGGACTCCACAATGCGAGCATAGTTTTCTGGAGTTGAAAAGACGACTAACCTCTGCTCCCATTATGGTGCCACCAGACTTCTCTAAGGACTTTGTTATCTATTGCAACGCCTCGCGACAAGGACTAGGTTGCATTCTCCTGCAAGATCGTCATGTGATTGCATACGCATCTCGACAGTTGCGTCCACATGAGGATAATTATCCAACACATGATCTCTAGCTTGCAGCTGTCATGCATGCACTGAAAACCTGGCAACATTATCTTCTGGTTAATCGTTGCAAAATTTACACTTATCACCAAAGTCTAAAATATATATTCACCCAGCCGGATTTGAATCTCAGGCAAAGACGGTGGGTAGAGTTGATTACAGATTACAACTTAGGGATAACTTACACCCCGGGGACAGCCAATGTCATGGCTGATGCACTAAGTCGTAAGTCTTATTGTAACAACCTGATGTTACAACAAGATCAACGACTTCTCCATGAGGAATTTCGGAAGTCAAACCTCCACATTGTTCCTCAAGGATTCCTATCCAACCTGGTGGCAAAACTTACTCTTATGGATCAAATTATAGAAGCCCAGAAGCATGATGCCGGGATATCTCGGATCAAGAAAAACATTAAGAAGGGCAATGTTAAATGCTTCTCGGAAGATGATCGAGGTGTTGTCTTCTTTGAGAACCTCTTGGTGATCCCGACGAAACAACATTTATGGCAGTTGATCTTTAAGGAGGCACATGATTCTCCTCTCACAATTCATCTGGGTAGTACCAAAATGTATCAGGATCTACGCCAGAGGTTCTGGTGGACTAGGATGAAGAAAGAAATTGCTCAGTTCGTTGCTAACTGTGACGTTTGTCGTCGCGTGAAAGCAGAACATCAAAGGCCTGATGGCACCCTTCAACCCTTAGCTATTCCTGAATGGAAATGGGATAAAGTCGGTATGGATTTCATTACCGGAATTCCTAGGACCAGGAGAGGGACTAATGCTATATTTGTGGTCATTGACCGTCTTTCCAAAGTGGCTCATTTTTTTCCTGTTCGGGAAAGTATAAATGCTAGCCAGCTAGCGGAATTATATGTTTCTCGAATAGTTTCTCTTCATGGTGTAACTTTGGAGGTTAACTCAGACCATGGAAGTATCTTTACTTCCCGATTTTGGGAAAGTTTTCAAAACGCTATGGGGACTCATCTATCCTTTAGCACTGCTTTCCACCCACAATCAAGTGGTCAAGTTGAGCGAGTCAATCAAATACTTGAAGACATGCTCCTAGCTTGTGTTATATATTTTGGTATGAACTGGGAGAAGTGTCTTCCATTTAACAAATTTTCTTATAACAATAGTTATCAATCAAGCTTGGGAAAAGCCCCTTTTGAATTTCTCTATGGACGAAGGTGTCGAACACCTCTTAACTGGTCGGAAACCGGAGAGAGGCAACACTTTGGTCCGGATATGATCCAGGATGCAGAGGAGCAAGTTCGCATTATTCGTGAAAAGTTGAGAACAGCCCAATCTCGTCAAAAGAGCCAATATGATCGCCATCATAAGGCTGTGACCTATGAAGTTGACGAGAAGGCTTACCTTTGGGTTAAACCTCTTAAGGGTACCCATCGATTCATTATCAAGGGCAAGTTGGCTCCTCGTTACATTGGACCTTTTTGCATTCTTGCTAAAGGAGGAGAGGTTTCCTACCAATTGGAACTTCCGCGGAATCTTTCCAAGGTTCATGTTGTCTTCCACGTCTCGCAACTCAGGCGTTGCTTCTCGGACCCTGTCCGTGAAGTAGACCACGAAGCGCTTGATCTCCAAGATAACCTTACATATCGAGAATACCCTATTTGTATTCTTGATCAAGCTGAGCATACCACCTGGCGTCGGAACATCAAGTTTCTCAAGGTTCAGTGGTCACACCATTCTGAAAAGGAGGCGACATGGGAAAGAGAAGATCGTCTTCGACTAGAGTACCCCGCGCTCTTCCCGACGACTTCAAAATCGCGGGACGAGATTCTTTTGAGTGGGTGTGAGTTGTCACATCCCTAGCAAGATGTCCTAGGATAGCATGTGCTTGCATCATGTTTCATCTATTTGCATCAACATGAAATGGGGAACAAAAAGAATCCCCAAGCTCACTTTGAATCCAAACAATTCAAACTTGGTGAAAATTCAACAAATCCAAAATGCCCACTAAAAATGTTCCCTATGTCTAGTAAATTTGGACATGATTATAATAGGGATCACTTTAATTATTTGAACAATCAAAAGAATTTAAAATAAATGATAAAGCTCCTGAAATCATTAAATAAAGCACTATCATTATTTTTGTTTTCAAAATATCCTGAAACTTTTTAGATAAGTTTGAAATATTCGAACTTCATTATAGAAAATACTTGGGATATTTTGCAAAGTCATTTTGTACCTGAAAAGAAAAATAAACAAATGTTAGTAAATGATAATAAAGAAGAAATAAAAAAGGAAAAGGCGAAAGGCCCAGGCCTGGCCAGCACACCTGGCCCAGGGAGGTCATCGTCCTCCTGGCGGCGAGGAGGACGAGCGCGTGGTCGGAGCGCGCGCGCTGCCGTGCCTCCATGCTGGCAGCTGCCTGCCTACTTCCCCTCACCAGCGTGACGAGGATAAGCTCTGAGAGCCATCCTCATCGCTCTCTCTCTCTCTCACCCGCCTCTCTTCCTCCCCCTTGCTGCTCCACCATGGCCGAACCCTGTTAGAGCTCGCCGCCATCGCGTTAGCCGCTCCCCCTCGCCCCTGAGCCCCCCATTCGATCCACCTCGCTCCCCTCTTCCTCCTCGCCGAGCCGGGCACCGCTAGGAGCTCCCCGTCGCCGTCTTCGTGTCGTCCTCAACCTCCGGCCGCTGGAAATCAAGTGGAACTCGCCACTACTCTAGGTCCTCCCCGAGCCCGCTATCGACGTCTCTGCGACCGTCGTGAGCCCCTGGATCTTTCCCCCTTTTTGCCCCTTCGATTGCATGCTCTAGCGTCGGATTCCAGCAAGGTCCGAAAAGCCTCGCCGCTCGAGCTCAACGCCGGCCATGCTTCGGTGACCAGCTGGTCCATCTAAGGCCTCCGTCGTGTTCGTGAGGCTATGTAGAGTCCGTAGATGCCAAGTAGAGGTCGTGTTCCGCCCTGTTTCGACGAGCCCGTGCTCTCCTGAGCTCCGGCCCCCGCCCAGCTCGCCGCAGGAGTCGATTCCGACCATCTCAGCTCCTGGGAAGTGTCGGAATGGATGCGCGTGTGTGTAGGTGCGTTGGTGCCCTGTACCGCCCTTTTGGTCACCGGAGGAGGGATCCCGAACCCCTCCGCCGTCTCTGGAGCCGCCGGTGGCTCAACATCGGTGGGTCTTGCCGGAGTTGACCACGGGGTTTGACCCCTAAGTCACTGGCAGGTGGTGCCAGGCCCTAACAGTTAAAGTTAATTAAGAAATTAATTAATTATTTTAATTAACCTAATATGTCACCGACATGTGGGCCCAGAACTATTAATTAATTAGGATTTAGTTTTAATTAGTTAGTTAAGTGTTTGAGTCACTGACATGTGGCCCCCACATGTCAGGTTTGACTCTGGCCCGGTTAGCTGACCAGCTGATGTCATAATGATGTCATGCTGATGCAATAAAAGCAATTTCTAGTTTAAAAATAATTCCAGGAATTATTCAAAACTTCAAAAATTCATATAAATTAATGTGTAAATCGGATGAAAATAATTTATATATGAAAATTTATCAGAAAAATCCAATGAATCCAATGGTGCTATTGTAATGCATGTTAGAGCAATCTAAGTAGGTGAGCATTGACATTTACCAATAGGCTAATACATGGCATTTGAAATAAAGAAAGATTTTGAACCTATATTAAAATTCATTTCAAATCAACATGATCACTAGTTGCATTAGCTCATCCATACATGCTATCATGCCATGATCATGCATCATATTGTTGCACTTGCGTGTGTTGATCGTTTCTTATCTGCATTGCGGTAGGCCCTGCTTCTGAGGATACCTCCGAGTATCCCGACGAAGGAGAGAACCTTTCCGCTACCCAGCAAGGCAAGCAACCCCTTCGATCATTCCGGTAATATCCCACTCTCTCGCTCATGCTCTTGTTTATTGCATTAGGACAACCGATCACATGTCAGTCATACACGGTAGATGATCCTATTCTATTGCGTAACCTGACATTGTCACAGTAAATAGCTAAACCTTGCAACCTAGCATGCCTGGTAGATGCTTGTGCCATGATGTGCTTAGCTTACTTTACCTGCTATGCTTGCTATGCTTAGAGTTGTGTCAGGTCAGATTCACCTGGGTGATGAACTGAGTGAAATGTTGTTGTTCTGATGTGAGGATGTTATGATGAACTCGATTTGGTAAAGGTAGCAATGAGAGGCTACGTAGGAGTACATAGCGGGTTGTCTCATTGGGACCGTTCTTAGGAACTGAGTTCCGTGTTTGTGATCCAAGACTTGCTACTACCACATATTGGGTTCCGGTAACTCGACCCCTCTCAACTTATCAGTCGCTTAGTCCGGAGTCTAGGAGTTGCAAGTAGTTTCTGGTGTTTATAGCATGTTGGAGGCCGTGGCTAGCGCTGACCCTAGGGGTGGGTTACGATGCGGTAGGCAATGGCACGGTGTACCAAGGGTCACACGAATGGTGGGCTTGGGAACCCTGCGCACATCGTTTGGGGCCGTAGCGGAAACTTCGGCCGGACTTCCGTGTGGGTTCAGTCTCAAATAGGAGATAGCCTAGACTAGAGGTCTTATGTGATTAACGGTCGTGGCCGACTCCCTCGATGGGCTTCCGCTTGAAGGTTGCCGAGGTGCCTGGTTTTATGAGCACACAACGATAAGTGGCGAGATCGTGTGTGAAGAAGTACACCCCTACAGGGTTTGAAACTATTCGAATAGCCGCGTCCTCGGATATGGACTACTTGGAGAACTTATGTTGTTCATAGATAATCAAATGGATACTCATAAAAATATCAAGACAAGTGTGAGTACCGTAGATGGCACTCTCACAGGAGAGGGAAGTGAATCTATGGTGGTGTATTGCTATGTAGTTAGTGGACTCGTGTGCGATATTTAGAATTGTAACTAAGAGTTAAAAACTGAGTAGTGTAGGATAGCCATGAGTCAAAGCTGGCATTGCTGCATAAACTCCACCCCCCCTTTTTTTATACATGAGAATGATTAGCCTAGGTCTGCTTTAAAGACTTGATGAGTACATTTGTACTCATGTTTGCTTAATAAATGTTGCAGATGAGACCTAGGACCCTTCGGGTGGGTTCTTTATAGATGTGAATGATGTCGAATAGCTGGTGTCCCAGCTACGACCTTATGCCTATGGCGGGCTGTAGATAGTCATGCCATGTGCCTTTTTACCCTTTCACCTGTCTGTACTCAGACAGCTTTATGCTTCCGCTTGGTTTGTATGCTCTTGTTTATACGACTTGAGTGTTGGGTCATGTGACCCCTATCTATAAGAACATATTATGCAAGGCTCGTCTGAGCCTCTTAAATAAAAGTCATGTTGTTGTATGGTTATGTTGTGATGCCATGGTTGTATATATGCATATCGGGCATGTCGTGCGTACGTGTGACGTGCAACAGTATGTATGGGATCCGACACCTAGTTGTGTGCCTTTAGTAGTACTCCTTACGGGAAACTGCCTCTTTGTGCTTCCACCAAGCCATGGTAGCTTGCTACTGCTCCGGACACATTGATTAAATGGCATGTATCCTTCTTTGTTGTTGTGTCTGTCCCTTTGCGGAAATGTCTCGCAGTGTAATGGAGTCCTTGTAGCTTGCTACGGCTCGTCTACGTGCAGTGATGGCATTTATGTCTCACGGCGTAATGGAGTCCTTGTAGCTTGCTATGACTCGTCTACACACGCTTGAGGCCGACACCTGCATTGCTGGGTTATGTATGCCCGTTTCCGTACGGATGTGCCACTTGGGTTCTATGACTAGTCATGTTGGCCTGGGTTCTCTGTCGTTTGATTGCCAGCGACATGTTCACATACATGAGCCAAAAGACGCAAACGGTCCCGGCTAAGGTAAGGCTGCAGCCGTGGAACTTACCGTGCGTGAGGCCGCAAAGTGATGTGATATGTTATAGTCTAGATTCATATGACTTAGGATCGGGGTCCTGACATCCAATTACCTGGCTGTTTGCAGTCTGGGGACTTGATATGGTAGGACCTTTCAAGAGGTCTAACGATAAGAAGGCCCACCTCTTAGTGGTGGTTGACAAGGTTACTAAGTGGGTTGAGGCTGACAGGGTTAGTAAGTGTGATGCTGCAACAACAGTTCAGTTCGTCAAAAAGCTGATCTTTCATTTTGGCTATCTACATAGTATCATCAATAATAATGGCACAAATCTATCCAAGGGGGCTATGAATGAGTTCTATGATGAGGAGCATATCTGTCTTGATGTATCTTATGTAGCTCACCCATAGTCTAATGGTCAAGCCGAGCGTGCTAACCAGGAAATTTTGAGAGGTATAAAACACCGGCTTATGGTTCCTTTGGAGCGCACGCCGGGTTGTTGGGTGGAGGAGTTGTCGTCAGTTCTTTGGAGCATAAGAACCACCCCAACAGGTCTACAGGATATATGCTTTCTTCATGGTTTAGGGTGCAGAAGCTATTCGTCATGACTCGCCAAGAGTGGCAGCTTACATGGAAACTGACAATGAGGAAGCGCGTCAGGATGCTTTGGATGCCTTGGATGAAGAGCGGGATCTTGTAGCGGCCTGATCGGCGATTTATCATCAAGCCCTGCGTCGCTATCATAACCGCAGGGTCAAGACACAGACGTTTCAAGAAGGCGACTTAGTACTCCGGCTGATTCAAGACCAGTCAGATATGCACAAGTTATCACCTCTATGGGAAGGACCGTTTGTGATCAGCAGAAATCTCAACAATGGATCTTATTATCTCATGGACATACGGGAGAGTGACAAGTCTCACACTTCTGGTGAAGAGACCAAGAGGCCATGGAATATTGCCCACCTTCGGCCATACTATACTTAAGCTGCCAGCCGTCTCTCATCAATGTACATATACCTGTCATTGCACATACCATCTTTTATGATATAATAAATTTGTCATCCCCATGATTTGGGGCCTCTGCTGTTTTCTCCACATTCAAAGTTTCATACAAAGGAGTTGATCCTTAATCAGGTCACTTGGGGGCTTTTAAACCCTCTTGGCCAGGCTTTATATGCCATGAGTTACATACAAAGTAGTTGATCCTTAATCAGGTCACTTGGGGGCTTTTAAACCCTCTTGGCCAGGTTTAAGGAGTCGATCCTTAATTTGGTCACTTGGTGTTTTTCAACCCTATGGGTTTAAGCTTATTTACCCTCTTAACCCGACTTTCTGCCATGTCGATTTAAACCTGCTTGTTTGCAACTTGCTACTCCGCTATGTGACCGGCCGAAGTCTTGACCATTATTCTTGATAAGAGACCCTGAACATTTTTAAGTTATTCTCGCACAAATACACTAAACTTGTCAAGGTTTAAACGACGGCTTTTGTCACGACAGAGCCGGCGTATAGTGAGCAAGGACAAACTCGTCCTGTGTACCATACCCCCTCCGCTATGTGGCCTATTCATAGTCTTAGCCGGGTCATCCTATGTCAGGACTTTGATTTCTTCAATCTGGAGATTATCAACATCCCAATTGCAATTGGTAAAAGCTTCAAACACAGCTTCATCATGCATGATTGGAGATGGGTCAACATCAGGAGCGAAGAGGTGCTTACGGTGTTGAGGAATCATGATCTTTGCTTCAAAAGTGGACCCTTGAATTTGCCTGTTATCTTCGAAGTAAGCCGCCTAGTACACTGATAGGTAAGCTTCTACAGCTAGCCGACTTGCAAGAACTCGAGATGCCTTATGACAGCGAGAGTAATCTGCTTATGTAAATTCTGAGCCGTCGTCCTTCAGTTCAAGAAAGGCCTCCATCATTCCATCCAGGTTAAGCTCCGGAGCATAAGCCAGCGACTGGCTCAAAGCAGCAATTGCGCCCTTACGGGCGACTGATCTCTTTAGATCCTCCATCAGCATGGGGATGGTAGACATGGTCTCCAGCACGCCTTCCATTAATTTTGGGACACACCTCTCAGACATGATGGCTTTGATGGTGATTAGAGACCCGACGTATAACTATTCTATTAAGGTGTACATGGGCTTGAGCTTCATCACGCTGTTGTTTGACAGTTGGCGGCTCCCTTCACCTACAGTCAAGGCAAACTTTTATAAACCGCTGTAAAGGACTTCTGACAAAGGTTGACAGTGAATGCTTACCAAAGACAGCTCCAGCCATGCAAGAGATTTGGCCCTACAAAGTGTTTAGCTCGTCGGTCGCTATTTTAAGCAGGCCCTCTGCCTCTTCAGCACGCTTGGTCAGGGCAGCTTGGCTAGATTTAGCAGTCTGTTTGAAGGTTTCGGACTCCGTTTTGATCTTCTCGAGATCTATGGAGGAGAACCACCATTTTTCTTCCATCTCTGCTCGACCGCTTTGCTGCAAAGCCAGACTCTTCTTAAGGTCTCCCATGGCTGATTCAGCGCCACTCAAGGATTCCTGCACAGAGAAAGGTTGTCATGTTTAAGCCGCCGGTCCAGCTCATGCAGTTTACATCAAAAATTGGTACAATATTTTAGTCCCAAGCAGATTGCAAGCAATTTACTTGACACTTGGGGGCTAATTTATCTTAGCTCTTTCTTATAGAGCCGGTTCATTACTTAGGTAATGACCCGGGCCTTGGGGGCTACAATTGACGCTTAATCTATGATTGAATGACGGCTCATTACTTAGGTAATGACCCATCCCTTGGGGGCTACATTTGGCGCTTAAGTTATGATTGAGTGTCGGCTCATTACTTAGGTAATGACTCGGCCCTTGGGGGCTACACTTGGCTCTTGAGCTATGCTTGAGTACCGACTCATTACTTAGGTAATGGCCCGGCCCTTGGGGGCTACAGGGTGATTTCATGAAAAAATCCTAAAGTAACAGAAGACCCATTTGACCTTTGAAAAAGTCAACCGGCTCTTGGGGGTTGCATAAGTATATATACGAAGATGCAAGATAAGTTCAGTACCTTGTATTTTTTGTTCATCATGGCGACCAGGTTGGCCTCCATGTCTCGGCTGGCAAATAGACGACTCAAATAACCACTATGCAGTTCGTCAGCAGTAAGTTTCTCCAAGTTTGAAAGATCAGATGGAGTCTTTTCTTCCTTCGGGGGAGCTGCCTCGCCTTCTTTGATATGCTTGGGTAGCTCATGCGAGGGAACTGGAGGTTTGTAAGCTGCCCATGTGATAAAGTCCTCTCCATGAGAAGCCATGTGTTCAGTTGACAGCTAGAGGTTGGGCGGCTTAGGAGCAGAATCTGGATGGGCTTTAGGAGCCTCAATGTCCATGGAAGCCGACTCAACCTATGGAGGAACCTCTTTAGGGCCATCTTTTGCTGCTTCAGAAGGCTCAGTATGAGAGTCAGGAATATTGGGTGTTGGGATCTCCGGGTCTTGGACATCAGGAATTGCGGATGACCCAACCCCTTTCCTTCGTTTGGCTTGAGCCCTGTGAGAAAAGGCAATATTGGATATTTCATGATAAGGTATGAGATATTAAACGCTTTTCGGGGCATAGAAATGCTTACCCCGGGTTAATAATAAAAGGACGCAACTTTGAGGTAGTTGAATCGCCAAAAGAAGGAGGCAAGACCTGACAAAGTTAGCATTATTAACATAGTTGATAATCTGCAAAGATAGTGTACAAGCAAGATAAGCTCAAGACAAGGAAGTACTTCTGTGCGCTATTTCCGAGGAGCTAGTTCATTTGGTAAGCCGGTTAAAAGGTCTCCAGAGCTGGCGCTCCGGGTCTGACGTCTGCTAGCATCTTGCTATTTCTTCGAAAGAAAGTTATGACTCAAGTAAGCAAAAGGACAGGAACTCTTTACCTTCTGTACAGCCTGTCGTACTCTCTTTATGGGTGTAAGATCCGGGTCAGAGGAGAAAATGGTTACCTTGGTAACGTCGGCATGGCTTGCTTCAGCTTCTTCCTGTGAGTGATCACCATCAATAATTTGCATAAAGAGAAGGCTAAGGGAGTCAAGTTCAACCTCTGAGTCGTCTAAATCAAACAGTTCTTGAGTTGACTGTTTCCTCTTGCGGGACGGCGCCTTAGACTTTGAGGCCTTTGGGACCTTGTTCTTCTTCTTGAGAGTTGCAGGCAACAGTTTTTTCTAGAAGGATGGTCCGGCCTATGTATAACATAGCATATTGGCAGAAGAAAGTTTAATAAAGTATGTAAAAGTATAATTTAAAAGAATGGATGAGGGCTAAGATGGAACAACTTACATCCGGAACCGGGTTAAGTGTAGAGAAGGGGATCAAGCTAGTCTTGCTGTAGGCGGCTAATGTTTCCCCCATCAATGATTTGACGATGGCGTTGAGGTCCTGATCCTTTAAGGGGTTCTGACTGAAGCATTGATGGTCATGTACTTTACCAGTATACTGACACATCAAAGCACCTCGGCGGCAGAATCCTCGAGGAGACCCAGCAGCGGGTCAGATCGACACCCGTCAACCCATTGGCTAACATGGCCCTGACTTTGGAGAAGGTGGAGGCATATTGAGCACGTCCGGTGGCTAACATTCGGTCTGGAAGTTCTGTATCTATGCTAAACCGGTAAGAACGATAACCCGACAGTGGGTTCTCCCCCTCTGGTGAATTGTCTTGGCAATAGAACCAAGTCTTGTTCCACTCTTTGGGATGACTTGGCAGGATCCTGCTGGGAAAAGTATGTCTCTCCGTCTGTGAAGAGTTACACCCCCAAGCTCAAGACTTAACCCTTCTGCCATTTCAGTTTGACGGTTGACGTAAAAGTACTCCTTGAACAGATCAACAGATGGTTCCTCTTGAAGATAGGCCTCCCAGAAGGTCTGGAATTGGCACATGTTGGTGACAGAGTTTGGGCCAATATCTTGGGGGTGCAAATTGAAAGCATGGAAGACGTCCCGGAACAACTTTGAGCCAGGCAAAGAGAACCCCGAATAAGATGGTATGTGAAGATAATGACCTCCCCATCTTTTGGTTTAGGGGTGGTCTCATTTCCTGGAACCCGCCAGTGAATAACGTCCTAAGCCAGCAGAACCCCCATGGTAATGAATTCCTTGAGAGACTCTTTGGTCACTCCAGACTTTACTCAGTTGCAAGTAGATGGAGTCTTCGACATGGTGGCGGCTTAGGAAGCTGTGGAAAGGCATGAATGTTTGGCGGCTTAAAAATGCATCTTGACCAAGGTTGCTACATCTATAAATGGTGATAGCATTAGGCGGATCAATAAAAATTGTGAGCCACAGAAGCTACTTATGGCGAGACAAAGTGAGCCGGCAGATTTTTGGCAGATCAAGTTTATCCATGCAGGTTGAATATTTGCTAAGTGTTGAGAAACTGATTCCATAGTTACAACTATGGATTTAACATCTACGGGAAAGAGAAAAAGAAAAGTATTCTAGCCCTAAAAATACTGGCGGAGGAATAGATGGCCGTTATTAATTACTACAAAGCTGCAAATCTATAATGAGTGGGGCTAAGTATGGAGTGAGCAACCGCGTGATTTCGGCAGTATTACGAGGCTTTAAAGAAGGCGCTTTCATCCAACCGGTGAATAACGCTCCCGCAGATGGTGATAAACAATGATGAACTCCATGGATTCAAGGAAACCCTAATGCAGATCTTATAGGGGGTAAAGTTAGAACCTTGAGAGTGCGGCGAATGTGTGGGAGCTCTGGATCATTTCAGGTTGATGCAGCGGCCAGTGTCGATGAAGACGGCGATGACCGAGCACATAGCTGGCTTCAGTGGCGCGGGCGTTCGGAGGAAGAAGAAGAAGATGGCGAGGGGGGAATGAAAGTGATGGCCCCCACACTTATTTATGAGGACATAATGGTCTTTCGAACGGTTCGATGCGAGAATCGAGGGAGCACGGTGATGATTACACTAAGAAGACGCCTCGATTTTTGGGTTGGTCATATTAATGACGAAAGACCCGTTCTGATGTCAGAGGAATCTTTTTTGATTTTCCTGATGATGCCACGGCGGGTCATGAAATCTTGTTAGACGTAATGATCGCCCATTTTTTGGCGGGTCATGAAGATTACAACCGAAGGCAAGACTCGCCAACCAGAAGACTTGAAGATTGACATGAACTAGTTCAAAACAATGTGGGGCCTAATGTTGGGGATATAATCCCAGGGTGAGACCCGCCCAGGTGGGGCCAGGTCATGTTTAAGTGCATCTAGTGCCCCTTATTGATTTTGGTGTATTGAAGACTTATAGGTTAAGGTACTAATGTGTTTGTGAGTGTAAACATGCTCTATAAGTCGATGAGGAGTTTGATATATTTGCAGATTACCGACCCCTAAAAATGTATGTCTTCAGCTGAAGACTTTGGTGAAGACTTTGGTATTCCCTGAAGACTTCGAAAATGAAGAAGTTGGTGTGACCCTGAAGATATGAACGAGGACTATGAAGCGTGAAGACTTTTTTTCATAGTTTCATTTCCTTTATTTGAGTCATAGGAAACACCGTACTGTTAAAGGGGGCCGAGGTAATACTAAGGAAAATTACCAACTGATGCTCAACTAAAAATCCTCAACCTATCCAATCCTTCGAGTGAAGCCTTTTTGGAAATCTCTTAAAGTCTAGTCAAGTTCTTCAGTGACAGAGAGGATGTTCTTCTTGTCTCTGGGGAAATTGGTCTGACTGAGAAGTTAGGATTTCGCCGGTGCGAATTGCCTCCAAGTGAGGAATATGATAAGCCTGAGGACTTTCATAGTTTGAAATTCCAACTGTTGCTATGCTTAGCGCATTGAAATCCCCAATCATAATATCAACATAACAGTCATATCATTGGGGACATTTATGTCTTATCATGTCAGGTTGCACCCTGGCTATAAATAGCCACCCCCCATAACCACTAGTTGGTTGGCTGCTCCGAGAGAGAACTGCACTTGTCATTTGAGATCAACCCATCCTCCGAGTGCTTTGGGAGAAAATCATCAGTGAGGAAAAACCCAAATCCAAACCACCAAACCCAAAGTCATTGAGCATCACTGAGGAGATTGTTACTGTGTGGAACCGACACTTGTTACCTTTGAAGACTGTGTATCTTCCAGACGGTTAGGCGTCATGGTCTAGTGCATCCTATAGTCAATTGGGGATCACGGAGTGACATTGGTCTAGAGCATCCAACAGTTAATTATTGATCGTTGGGTGACCAGTTTGTGAGGGTTTTGGAAGTCTACCCTAAAGACTTACCATGAGTGTTGGGCGAGGACTTTGTGACCTTAGATCAAGGAGAATACGGTAAGGACTGTGTGTCCTTTGGTTTAAATTCTAGGCCGCTCCAAACCAGACGTACGACTGTCACAGCAGTTGGAATTGGGTCATCAAACCATTGTCTTCATTGAGGTACCTGGTTCTATTTCCTCAACCCTTTCATTTCTTCGTATATCTGTTGATGAAATTGAACATTACTGTTTGAAGAATTTGTCTGAAGACTTTCACAATTTCCTCATCGTAAATTCTTCAAGTTACCTTGTTCCTCATGTGCTTATCCTGTATCACGCTACATGTAATCTGTGCATGTTCATTTCATCATCATGACTATATAGCAACCCAACCTGAAAGGTCGAATCTCCGGCATTTCCGTACCATCCCAAGATCATGCTGGTACACACATGGTACATCAATGTATATATCAAAGTGAAATCACACAGCTTTATGAATCTAAATCTCATATCGAGTTCTTTATTACAATAAAAATTACAATAAAGTGGATGAAGGCCAACTCATGAGAATAACTAATCTTGCAGAAGCTTCAAAGGTAGTCGAGTCCATCTGACTCCAAGGGCATCTCACCGAGCGTAGAGCGTATCCTCACTCCTGGTCAGAAAAGTACTCTGCAACATGATACGTTGCAGCCGTGTAGGTCAGCATATTGAATATACTGGCAAAGTCACCAAAGAGAATGGGAGAAAGTAATCATCTATTCTATATGCAATATGGCAGGGGGTGGTAAATTTTGCGTAAAGCCAATTTTCCTACAACAAGAGGGGGCAAAGCAAAAGTTATTACTACAATGTTGGTTGATTAATGAGATGGTTCCGCCAACCAATTCTCCTACCCAAGTCATTATTAATACCCACATCAATATAATTATTTGTGTTGAAAATTCCAGATAATTTCAGTCCCTTTGGCTCAAGTTGTCCATGACCGTGGACACGGCTAATCGATTAGGTTTGGGTACTCTGTAGAGTTTTGCACACGTTCCTCACAAGATTTGATCGCCTCCGTTGGATTTCTCGCACTTCAGTGTGTTTGAGAAACGGATGACCAAAACATGGTCTTCTAAAGGGTTTCCCTGAGACTCCGCCGATGCCCATCCTTTCCTACCATTCGTCTACATCTCGTAGCACCAACAGTCCAGGGTTGCCACAGTGTCCAACCAAGCCAGATCTCATAATGGCTTGTGGCTGTGCAGGTAAGCCTTGGGTCTTGAAGCATCCATCCATCTCTTTGTGCCTGGGTGGACCTTTCCACGTGAATACTGGCACTTCCCCAGCAACACCTAGGCTAACCACTGGCTTCCCTAGGGCGCCGTTCAACCATCATCCACCCAGAGGTATGTTGAAAACTCGTAGTCTTGAAGTCTTGATCATTATGTAGGTCTTGAAATATTTACCTCAGAACTCTCATGAATCACACAACCAACCCCGTCTAGTAATAGCATAGCAAAATAAAATCAACGTTTCCCGGGGCCAAGTGTCAAGGGTGGAGGGGTGCCTACCACATGATACTACATCAAGTAACCAAGTTTCCAAATTACCTACTTTGCATGCAATAGGGAATATGGTGGAACTAATGCAATAAAAACATGGGTAAACATGATCAAAGTGACTTGCCTTGCTGACGATCCTCGTACTACAGTGACTCTAGATAACAAGCTTCGCACTACGGATGATCTAACGAATCAAACAAGAGCACACAATAAGCATACAACTAAAATACAACTCACACAATCAGCAAGATTAAACTAAAACAATACTAACACATTTCAATAGTAACAATCAAGAGAAAGAAATCAAAACCAATATTTGACTCACAAATTTTTAGTGTCAAAACTACTACTAATATAAAATAAGGCAAACGACTATATTGTTAATAACAACACAATGGTTAACAGAAAAGAAATAATAAAATCTATATTAGTAAACAGAATTAAATCCACAAAAAAATTTGTGAAAACAAATGCTACTAATTTTTTATAAATTTGTAAAACACTACTAGATGAAAATAACTAGAATTTTCTTATAACTTTAGAATAGGAAACCAGAACAACATTATTATTATCACTAATATTATTATCATAATATTACTTAACAGAATAGAATTACTAAAATTATTTATTAGAAAACCTAATTTAATCATCTAAATAGTTTGTGAAAGTAAAACTAAATTGTTTTTATAAAACTATAGCTAATGATAAAGAAAGGTTTTCCTATAGCAATAGGGTATAAAACTAAACAATCATTCTAAATATTAGCCAGTAGTGTTACCTAAATGTTTGGACCAACAGATCCTAATGAAAACTACTAATAAAAAGTTAAACTAATTCAGGTTTGAATTAAGTTAAAATTAAAATAACTAAACTACATTAAGAACTAACCAGATTCTGTTTTGTTAAAAACCCAAATCAAATTTATCCTAAAAATTCTCAAAATATGTAGCATGATAGTTCTAAATATTACTAATCAATGGCAAAAAGATTCATACAAAAATATATTTTTAAACTCATGTTATACAGATTTTAGTAATTCGAACAAATTTGATTTGATTGAAATTTTAAAGTTCAAATTTGAAATCTAAGTATACAGATATAAACTACATCAAATTTCTGAACTAATTCAAAAAGAATAAACTAAAACACCAAACAGTTTAAAAGATATAACAAAAACAAAATCAAAATACATTCTGTTTTCTAAAACCGAAAAGAAAAAGAAAAACGTTCTATCGATCGGACAGGGTCTACGTGGCATGCTGTGGTTGGCCAAGGCCGTGTACGTGCGGGCGTTTGTGGGCGGGTGACCGAAGCCTAGCGCGTACCGGTTCAGAGTTTAAATAGATCTAATCTAGATCGTTAGATCGGGATCGGACGGCTACGGGAGGAGGTGGAGGCTTACAGAGAGGGGGTCGAGGTCTCCAGCGAGGTCGACGGCGGCCGAGAGTCGGAGGCGGTCAAAGATGATGGTGCGGTAGTCGAGGGCGACGTCCGAGGTGCTCAGGCGACGGCGGCGAGTCTCTAGCGTCGATTGGTGGCGTCGGAGGGGGCTGGGGGTGACGGAGACGGCGGCCAGGAGCTTGGGGAGGTTCGGTGGGTATCCAAACTCCGGCGAGCTCGTGCGGGTGTTTTTCTGGCGAGGGCAGGGGGGCGTTCGGGGTGAAATAGAGTGCAGAGGGAGTAGGGCTATTTATAGGGCCGGTGCGGTGGTTGAGAGAAGGCAAGTGGAGGCGGATTCGTTGCGGGAGGGATCTCCGGCGAGGTCCTATGCGCGGGGAGGAAGGAGGTGACCGCACTGATGACGCCATCGGACGGTGGGTCCCGCGCATCAGTGAGAGAGAGAGCGGTGTTAGCGCATCGGTTGATCGATCCGGAGCGATCTCGGGAATTAAAGGCTGTGGGCCGGCCCGTTTTGCGAATTAAACCGTTTATTTGTTTCGTTATCTATTTCCAGAGCATTTAAAACTCTTTTAAAGCATTCAAAATATTTACAAATTTAGAAAATATATATATCAAAATGATCAGGAGAATTAATGCTATTTAATGAATATTTTTCCTCTGTCAAGCTGAATATTTTCAAAAAATTATTTTCAGAAAATGCCTATTTTATTTTAAATCCTTTTGAGATAAACTTTCAAATAACCCCCTGGTTTTATTGTTCAAATATTTCACCAAGATGTCCCTTGTGTGGAGTGTCATGTTACTCCCCTCTTTTCTTTGAACTTTTCCAGAGGTTTTCAAATAGGTGAAACAAATATAGGGAAAAATTGAAATGGACTTTCAGAATCCCAAAAGAAAAACTCCAACAATTCCATTCATTCAAACAATTGATGATGATGCATAGCTATATTTCATAACATTCCAAAATGAAATTTTGGGATGTTACAAACCTACCCACCTTAAGATGAATCTCGCCCTTGAGATTCGGGTTGGCTAGAAAATAGGTGCGGAGGGTCTCTACGAAGATCTTCTTCGCGTTCCCAGGTGGCTTCTTCCTCGGTGTGGTGACTTCACAGGACCTTACAAAACTTGATGATCTTGCTAAACTCTGTTGGCAGTCTTGAGAATCCTGACGGGCTTCTCCTCATAAGTCAGATCACTGTCAAGTTGTATGGTCTCTAAGGGCACTGTGTCTCTCAAACGGATATCAGCCATCTCAGCATGGCATTTCTTCAGCTGAGAAACATGGAAAACATCATGAACTCCAGACAATCCTTCTGGTAATTCTAGCTTGTATGCAACTTCGCCTCTACGTTCAAGAATTTTGTAGGGGCCTATGAATCTGGGTGCTAACTTTCCTTTAACACAAAACCTCTTGATTCCTCGAAGTGGCGACACCCGAAGGTAAGCTCGGTCTCCCACGTCACTTCCTTGCGTTTGCTGTCAGCATAACTCTTGTGACGGGATTGAGCTATCTTGAGTCGGTCATGAATCAGTTTGACCTTCTCTTCAGAATCTCGGATAAGATCGGGACCAAAAAGTTTTCGGTCGCCAACACCATCCCACATCAATGGTGTTCTGCACCTCCTTCTGTATAAAGCTTCAAAAGGGGCCATCTTTAGACTGGTCTCATAACTGCTGTTGTATGAGAACTCTGCGTAAGGTAAATTGTCATCCCAACTAGACCCATAGTCTAGTGCACAAGCTCTCAAGATGTCTTCCAGGATCTGGTTGACTCTCTCAGTCTGTCCATCGGTCTGCGGATGAAAAGATGTATTGAACTCCAGCCTCGTATCCAAAGTTTCATGTAATTGATGCCAAAACTTTGAGGTAAATTGTGTTCCTCTATCTGACGCGATACTCCTCGGAACTCCATGCAGACATACGATCCTGGTCATATATATTTTGGCTAACTTAGCACTGGTATAGGTGGTCTTCACAGGAATGAAATGAGCCACCTTAGTCAAGAGATCTACCACTACCCAGATAGAATCATAACCTGATTGAGTCCTGGGTAATCCTGTGTTGAAATCCATACCCAGCTTATCCCATTTGCACTCGGGTATCAGCAAAGGTTGGAGTAACCTTGCTGGTTTATGATGTTCCGCCTTTACTCGCAGACAAACATCACATATCGCAACATGTTCGGCAATATCCTTCTTCATACCTGTCCACCAGTAACTTTCTTTCAAATCCAAATACATCTTGGTGTTGCCTAGGTGTACTGAGTATGGTGAATCGTGGGCTTCTTGAAGTATCAACTTCCTGAGCTCTGGGTCATTGGGCACATAGATTCGGTTCTCAAACCACAGAGTTCCTTGTTCATCCTCACAAAAGCCTTTAGCTTTTCCATCCTTCATTCTCTGCTTTATCTCAGCTATCTCCTTGTCCGATTTCTGGGCTTCACGAATTCTTTCGGTCAAGGTGGACTGAATCTCTAGTGTGGCAACATATCCTTTTGGAACTATCTCTAACCGAAGCTCTCCGAGATCATCGGTTAACTCCTAGGGTAATCCTTCCGTTATGAGTGTGTTCACATAACTCTTTCGGCTCAAGGCATCTGCTGTTTTCAAAGGGATGAGAATTAGAATAGAACAAGGGCCTAAAAGAAAGTTTTCACTACCCATATGCAATGCAACAAACATTTCACACCGAAACACTCATTCATTTATTCAAATCAAGTGCAAACATCAAGATACAAGCCTCCAAATAAGACTAATCATCGACCTACGTTTTAACAAAGAAGTAAAGATACATGGAGGGCATGACTAAAGTTCTCCTCAAAAGTACATGGTTGTGGGTCCTCTTGTGATGCTTGGTAAAGCGATCCTTACGTCCCTAATGATCTTCACCATCTCTTTGCCAAAGGACATGGTCGCGTCAGGCTGGCAAAACTCCGTGAACAAAACTGGGGTGAAGGTGGCGATCTATAAATTTTGAAATAAATCGGAGAGAAGTCAGAAATGAACAGATGAGAATATAAGAATTTTAAAGACAAAAAGGAAATAAATCCTAAGGCTTTTCCAATACTAGAGGTTACGTCCTATGGTCAGCGTGTGCTCTCATACCATTTCTGTAGCGACCCGACCTGAAAGGTCGAATCTCCGGTGTTTCCGTACCATCCCAGGATCATGCTGGTACACACACGGTACATCAATGTATATATCAAAGTGAAATCACACAGCTTTATTAATCTAAAATCTCATATCGAGTTCTTTATTACAATAAAAATTACAATAAAGTGGATGAAGGCCAACTCATGAGAATAACTAATCTTGCGAAAGCTTCAAAGGTAGTCGAGTCCATCTGACTCCAAGGGCATCTCACCGAGCGTAGAGCGTATCCTCACTCCTGGTCGGAAAAGTACTCTGCAACATGATACGTTGCAGCCGTGTAGGTCAGCATATTGAATATGCTGGCAAAGTCACCAAAGAGAAAGGGATAAAGTAATCATCTATTCTATATGCAATATGGCAGAGGGTGGTAAATTTTGCGTAAAGCCAATTTTCCTACAACAAGAGGGGGCAAAGCAAAAGTTATTACTACAATGTTGGTTGATTAATGAGATGATTACGCCAACCAATTCTCATAACCAAGTCATTATTAATATCCACATCAATATAATTATTTATGTTGAGAATTCCTGATAATTTCAGTTCCTTTGGCTCAAGTTGTCCATGATCGTGGACACGGCTAATCGATTAGGTTTGGGTACTCTGTAGAGTTTTGCACACGTTCCCCACAAGATTTGATCACCTCCGTTGGATTTCTCAAACTTCAGTGTGTTTGAGAAAGGGATGACCAAAACATGGTCTTCTAAAGGGTTTCCCTAAGACTCCGCCGATGCCCATCCTTTCCTACCGTTCGTCTACTTCTCGTAGCACCGACAGTCCAGGGTTGCCACAGTGTCCAACCAAGCCAGATCCTATAATGGCTTGTGGCTGTGCAGGTAAGCCTTGGGTCTTGAAGCATCCATCCATCTCTTTGTGCCTGGGTGGACCTTTCCACGTGAATACTGGCACTTCCCCAGCAACACCTAGGCTAACCACTGGCTTCCCCAGGGCGCCGTTCAACCATCATCCACCTAGAGGTATGTTGAAAACTCGTAGTCTTGAAGTCTTGATCATTATGTTGGTCTTGAAATTATTGCCTCACAACTCTCATGAATCACACAACCAACCCCGTCTACTAATAGCATAGCAAAATGAAATCAACGTTTCCCGGGGCCAAGTGTCAAGGGTGGAGGGGTGCCTACCACATGATACTACATCAAGTAACCAAGTTTCCAAATTACCTACTTTGCATGCAATAGGGAAGATGGTGGAACCAATGCAATAAAAACATGGGTAAACATGATCAAAGTGACTTGCCTTGCTGACGATCCTCGTACTCAAGTGACTCTAGATAACAAGCTTCGCACTCCGAATGATCTAACGAATAAAACAAGAGCACACAATAAGCATACAACTAAAATACAACTCACACAGTCAAAAAGATTAAACTAAAACAATACTAACACCATTCAATAGTAACAATCAAGAGAAAGAAATCAAAACACAATATTTGACTCACAAATTTTTAGTGTCAAGACTACTACTAATATAAGATAAGGCAAGCAACTATATTTTTAATAACAAAACAATGGTTAACAGAAAAGAAATAATAAAATCTATATTAGTAAACATAATTAAATCCACTAAAACTTTTGTGAAAAGAAATGGTACTAATTTTATTTTAATTTGTAAAACACTACTAGATGAAAATAACTAGAATTTTCTTATAACTTTTGAATAGGAAACCAAAACAACATTATTATTATCACTAATATTATTATCATAATATTACTTAACAGAATTATATTACTAAAATTATTTATTAGAAAACCTAATTTAATCATCTAAATAGTTTGTGAAAGTAAAATTAAATTGTTTGTATAAAACTATAGCTAATGATAAAGAAATATTTTCCTATAGCAATAGGGTATAAAACCAAACAATCATTCTAAATATTAGCATGTAATGTTACCTAAATGTTTGGACCAATAGATCCTAATGAAAACTACTAATCAAAAGTTAAACTAATTCACGTTTGAATTAAGTTAAAATTAAAATAACTAAACTACAATAAGAACTAACCAGATTCTGTTTTTTAAAAACCCAAATCAAATTTATCCTAAAAATTCTCAAAGCACGTAGGATGATAGTTCTAAATATTACTAATCAATGGCAAAAAGATTCATACAAAAATATATTTTTAAACTCATGTTATACAGATTTTAGTAATTCGAACAAATTTGATTTGATTCAAATTTAAAATTTTAAATTTGAAATCTAAGTATACAGACATAAACTACATCTAATTTGTGAACTAATGCAAAAAGAATCAACTAAAAACACCAAACAGTTTAAAAGATATAACAAAAACAAAATAAGAATACATTATGTTTTCTAAAACAGAAAAGCAAAAGAAAAACGTTCTATCGATCGGATAGGATCTACATGGCATGCTGTGGTTGGCCGAGGCCGTGTACAAGCGGGCGTTTGTGGGCGGGTGACCAAAGCCTAGCGCGTACCGGTTCGGAGTTTAAATAGATCTAATCTAGATCGTTAGATCGGGATCGGACGGCTACGGGAGGAGGTGGAGGCTTACAGAGAGGGGGTCGAGGTCTCCGGCGAGGTCGACGGCGGCCGAGAGTCGGAGGTGGTCGGAGATGACGGTGCGGTGGTCGAGGGCAATGTCCGAGGTGCTCAGGCGATGGCGACGAGTCTCCGTCGATTGGTGGCGTCGGAGGGGGCTGGGGGTGACGGAGATGAAGGCCAGGAGCTTGGGGAGGTTCGGTGGGGATCCGAACTCCGGCGAGCTCGTGCGGGTGTTTTTCTGGCGAGGGCAGGGGGGCATTCGGGGTGAAATGGAGTGCGGAGGGAGTAGGGCTATTTATAGGGCCGGTGCGGTGGTCAAGAGAAGGCAGGTGGAGGCAGATCCTCACGGGAGGGATCTCCGGCGAGGTCCTGTGCGCGGGGAGGAAGCAGGTGACCGCTGATGACGCTGTCGGACGGTGGGTCCCGCACATCAGTGAGAGAGAGAGCGGTGTTAGTGCGTCGGTTGACCGATCTGGAGCGATCTCGGGAATTAAAGGCTGTGGGCCGGCCCGTTTTGCGAATTAAACCGTTTATTTGTTTCCTTATCTATTTCCAGAGCATTTAAAACTCTTTTAAAGCATTAAAAATATTTCCAAATATAGAAAAATATATATCAAAATGATCAGGATAATTAATGCTATTTAATGAACATTTTTCCTCTCTCAAGATGAATACTTTCTGAAAATTATTTTCAGAAAATGCCTATTTTATTTTAAATCCTTTTGAGATAAACTTTCAAATAACCCCCTGGTTTTATTGTTCAAATATTTCAACAAGATGTCCCTGGTGTGGAGTGTCATGTTACTCCCTCTTTTCCTTGAACTTTTCCAGAGGTTTTCAAATAGGTGAAACAAATATAGGGAAAAATTGAAATGGACTTTCAGAATCCGAAAAGAAAAACTCCAACAATTCCATTCATTCAAACAATTGATGATGATGCATAGCTATATTTCATAACATTCCAAAATGAAATTTTGGGATGTTACAGACTATGATGTTGCTATGTTTCTCATGCACTTGAGTACTTATTCCGCTGCTAGTTATTCATCACATTTCAAATTCGTCAAGTTGAAATTCGTCAAGTGATGAATTTGTAAAAATCGCCAATTCACCCCCATTCTAGTCGATATAACACACTTTCAATTGGTATCAGAGCAAGGTACTCCCTTGTTTTGTGTGATTTTGGTTTAACCGACTAGAGTTCTAGTTATGTGGACTACAGGTATGATCAAGGTTTCCATAGGTTGTCCTACCTTCGATGGGACGGATTACCCCTACTGGAAGAACAAGATGCGCATGCATCTTGAAGCTATTCACAATGATCTCTGGTACGTTGTGGAAATGGTGTACCCTCTATCACACCCACGGTCAACGCTGTTGATGTGAAGAATCAAGCAACTTGATTCTCAAGAAAAGAATATCATCTGTGGCCATCTGAGCAAAGGTTAGTATGATAGAGTGAGTGCTTTGGAGTCTGCTAAGCTTATCCGGGATAGGTTGTCCAAAGTCAACGAAGGTGTTTCCACTCAACGTGACTCTCGTGTTGACGTTCTTTGCAATATCTTCAACCGCTTCAAAAGACTCGACAATGAGAATGTTCAGCAAACTTTTGATCGTCGCACTGATATCTCCAACGAGCTTCAAGCACTAGCTGCTACTGATATCACCAATCACAAAGTGGTGAATAAACTTCTAAGATCTCTTGATTCCTCATTCGATACTTTGGCTTTGATGATTGAAGAACATGGAGACTACAAGTCACTTGATCCTTCTGATATTCTTGAGAGACTCAATACTCACGAATTCCAACAAGCTGAGAAGAGAGACCTCTACGGGCCAAGCTATGGAAGATCTCGTGCTCTGAAGGCAAAAGCAATTTCCTCATTTTAAGTCGAAGATTCTAATAGTAGCCTTGGTGATCCTGAAGAACTGAGTCAGGAGCTAGCAATGCTCATGAGGAAATTCCAAAAGTTCTCAAGGAGAGGTGGATTTGGAAAGTCATCAAAAAGTGGTTTGAGGAAATCGGATTCCTCAGATGACTAGAAGAATAGAACTTGTCACAAATGCAAGAAATCTGGTCACTTCATCTCTGACTGTCCTCTCTGGGAAAAAGAATCAAAGAAGAAGAATAATAAGAAGAAGAAGTACAAGTATGACAGTTCTGATGACTCGAAGAGAAAGAAGAAATCTTCAAAGTCCTCATCTCCAAAGTCCTCATCTTCAAAGTCTTCAATGCACAATAAGAATGGTTCCAGAAAGGCTCGGGCTTTCATTGGCAAGGAAATGGACTCGGAAGAAGAATCTGAAGAAGAGGAAGAAGAGGAAGAATCTGTGGTGGAATCTGAATTTGGTGTCGCTAGCCTTGCTCTCGCTACTGCTTTTTTCTGCAAGTCCATCTTCAATGATGAAGAAAATGACTACTCCAATGACTCTGACATCAGCAATGATGATTATGCTCCCACCTATTGCTTCATGGCTAAACGTTCCAAGGTACATAGGCATCAATCCTCCTATGAATCAAGTGATGGTGAGTCTGATGAATATGTGAAACCTAGCTATGCCAAACTTGCTAATATTGCCACTAGGCAACAAAGGGCACTTGAAAAGATTCAGAAGATGCTAGACAAAAGCGATGATCTGTTGAATGAGGAAGTGGATCGGACTCAAACTCTGTCTGACGATCTCAAAAGTCTTCAGGCAAAGTTTGATAATCTTCAAAGTCATCATAATGCGCTCTTAGCCGATCATGAGAAACTTTCTTATGAATTTCTTCAAAGAAAGCGAGATCTTGAGAAACTAAGGGTGTGTCATGAGGATTGCCAAAGAGAAAACGATTCCTTACTGGCTCAATAGACCAGTACTGCTCAGGAAGAATTTGTTCCACCTTGTTTGAGATGCATCGAACGTGAAACTGCTAATTCTTTGCCGGATTGTTCAAATGATTCTATTGCTGCAAATTCTTCAACTATTCCAGTGGTCACAAATTCCTCATCTGAGGATACCACATGTATCACTAACAAAAATGCAGGGTTGAAGGAATTGTATGTGACAGGCATGTACAGAAGTGTCAAAGGGCATCAAACCCTTTGCGATGTCCTCAAAAAGCAGATTCTGAACATGAACCCTAGGAAAGAGGGTATTGCATTTGAGAGTAGAATCAATGCCGATGGATCCTACTGGACACCTAAGCAGTACCCCAAAACCTCATGGGTTGCCGCAAAAGGACCTCCTGTAGATCCATCCACTTTATCTGGCTTACTTGTGAAACTTCATATTCCTTTGATTAGTCACTTGACTCCAACTACAAATTCTTCAAAAATCAGAAAGGTGAAGTATTTGCCAGATTTGTTAGAACTAACTGTAGGAACGGTTCACCTATGAAGAAAATCTGGGTTCCCTAGAGCTGCTTACAAAATCTTCAAGTGAATGACCCACGAGACAACTCATGAAGAACAGGAACCCCAGTTCAAATTCCTCATATGGACCAAAGTCTTCACTTGGATCAAATTCCTCAAATGGTTAAAAATATTATTCTCGTGCTAATGCCTCTGTTTCGCAGGGAAAATCTAAGAGTTCTGAATATGTGCATTATTCTTCAAAACATTGTGTTCATAAGTCCTCAAACAATTTCTCTGCTTATTCATATGAGTACTCTAACCCTCGTCCTCTGAAACGAAGCGCACTTGCTTCAATGCCTCCCTTCTCATATGGTGCTCGCAGAATGATGAACTCTTTGCCACCCCTCCAGATGTGGGTGGTGAAGAAATTGAACTAATCTCTTATGCAGGGTCAGGTCTCCAGATGAACTTGAACATGTGATGAACTTGTTGGAGACCTGAGGAAATGCTTGAAAGGACGCAAGCTAACCATGTAGAAATGAATTCCTCATTTGTCACGTCCTCACACTACTTGCTTACTATCTTGTGTGATGAAATTTTGTCTCGTGAAATTGATGTCATATTCTTCACTCTGAAGCATATGAGTTCGTAAGGTGTAATAATTCATCTGCAGGATGAAACCCCAAAAGCTACTTAGTGGATCCTTGACAGTGGATGCACAAACCACATGACTTGTGACAAGAATCTACTAATGAATTTGCCACTTGCTCCATCTCATCTGAAGCATATCACCTACGCCGACAAAGGAAAAATCAAGGTATTGGGTCTAGGTAAGGTTGCAATCTCAAAGGACCAACACATGGATAAGGTGATGCTTGTCGAATCCCTCGGGTTTAACCTTGTGTCTGTCTAAGTGCTTTCTAATCTTGATATGGTTGTCGTATTTGGAAAATATCATTGTATTGTCATCATGGAATATGACAATTCCAAAGTCTTCCTAGGCTTTAGGAGAGGAGACCTGTATATTGTTGACTTCTCTATAGGTCCTCAACCTGCCACATTCCTACTTGCAAAGTCCTTAGAAGGCTGGCTATGGCATCGACGACTTGGACATGCTCGTATGAGGAACTTGCACACGCTCATGAAGAAAAAGAACGTCATTAGCATTGAAGGTGTCAAATTACTCAAGGACCACCTCTGTGGTGCATGTGAGTCTGGGAAATGACAAGATCCAAGCATCCCTCGAAGACAATCATGACCACGACTCGAACCTTTGAATTGCTTGACATGGATCTCTTTGGACCCACTCATTACTCCACACTAACCAATTCTTCAAGTTCTATGGCTTTTTCATTGTTCATGATTACTCTCGCTACACTTGGGTGCATATTATTCTGTACAAGTCTGAAGTGCAGGATGTCTTCAAACGATTTGCTTCAAGGGCCTCAACAAACTTCGATGTCAAGATCAAGCATATCAGGAGTGATAATGGGAGTGAGTTCAAGAACACCAATCTTGATGAATATCTTGATGAACTTGGTATTACTCATGAGTTATCTGCCCCATATACTCCTCAGTAGAATAGTGGTGTGGAGTGCAAAAACAGGACTCTTGAGATGGCTTGCACCATGCTTGATGAATACAAGACTACTCGTCGCTTCTGGCCTGAGGCAATTGATACAGAAGCCACATCATCAACAGGGTATATATTCACAAATTCTTCAAGAAGACCGCATATGAGCTTATGACTGGCAAGAAACCCAATGTAAGTTATCTGAAAGTCTTCGGTGCAAAATGTTGGATTAGAGATCCTCACCACAGTTCTAAATTTTCACCGAAAGCACATGAAGGTTTTATGCTTGGTTACGGAAAGAACTCGCACACCTACGGAGTCTTCAACACCTACCACCACAAGGTTGTTGAAACTGTAGATGTGCGGTTCGATGAAGCTGACGACTCACAAAGAGAGCACTTGGCTTCTGTGCTAGATGAACAATCAACTAAGGAATCCATTAAGCTGAAGGCTACTGAAGATGTCATACCCATTGAGGAAGTCATTCCAACGAATGAAGACATTCATGCTGATACACCTGAAGAAAATGGTGCTAAAGAAAATCCTCAGCCACGTCAACCTACTCATCCAAGAGTTGCAAATGAAGTGCAGATTGACAAAATCATTGATGACATCAATGCACCAGGTCCCCTGACTCTCTCAAGAGCTCCACATTTAACTAACTTTTGTGGGAACCTTGCTTTTGTCTCTATCATGGAACCCACCAAAGTTGATGAAGGATTCAAGGAGCCTGAGTGGATTCAAGCTATGCAAGAGGAATTGCATCAATTCAAGCTCAACAATGTGTGGGAACTTGTCAAGCGGCCAGATCCTCACAAGCACAACATCATAGGTACCAAGTGGATCTACCGCAACAGGCAAGATGAAAATAGCCTTGTGGTAAGGAATAAGGCTCGTCTTGTAGCTCAAGGCTACACATAGGTTGAAGGAATTGACTTTCATGAAACTTTTGCACTTGTTGCTAGACTTGAAGCATTTCGCATATTGCTTGCTTATGCTGACCATCGTGATATCACTTTATATCAAATGGATGTGAAAAATGCATTCCTCAATGGTAAGCTTGAGGAAGAAGTATATGTTGCTCAACCCCCAGGTTTTGAAGACCCTAAGCATCCTGACAAAGTCTTTAGACTCAACAATGCCCTCTATGGCCTCAAGCAGGCCCCTCGGGCATGGTACGACACTCTGAAGGAGTTCCTCATGAAGCAAGGCTTCAAACCCGGTTCACTCGACCCAACTCTTTTCACTAAATCCTATGACAATGAACTGTTCATATGCCAAATATATGTAGACGATATTATCTTTGGCTGTACTGACAAACGTTACAGTGATGAATTTGCCTATATGATGAGTGAGGAATATCAAATGTCTATGATGGGAGAGTTGAAATTCTTCTTAGGTCTTCAAATTCATCAGCAAGACAATGACATCTTCGTCTATCAAGAGAAATACCTCAAGGATGTTCTAAGGAAATTCGACATGCAAGATTGCAAAGGCGTCAAAACGCCAATGTCTTCAAAAGGCCACCTATGCACTGACGAAAATGGTAAAGACTTCGACCAGAAGGTATACGGCTCCATGATTGGCTCTTTATTGTATCAATGTGCATCTAAGCCTGATATGATGCTGAGTGTTTGCATGTGTGCCCGATCCCAAGCAACACCTAAGGAATCACACCATAAGGTTGTGAAACATATTCTTTGATACTTCTCAAACACCGAAGCTTGGATTATGGTATCCCAAGGGCTCAAATCTTCACCTCGTCGGATACTCTGATGCTGACTATGTTGGAGATCATGTGGATTGCAAGTCAACCTCAGGCACATGTCATTTCCTCGGACAATCCTTAGTCTGTTAGTCCTCAAAGAAGCAGAACTGTGTGTCACTATCTACTGCTGAAGCTGAGTACACTGCTGCTGGTTCATGTTGCGCTCGGCTATTGTGGATGAAGCAAACCCTCAAGGACTATGGCATCAAGGTGAAGAATGTGCCTCTCTACTGCGACAACAACAGAGCTATCAAGATTGCTTACAACCTAGTTCAGCATTCCAAGACCAAGCACATCCAGACTCGTCATCACTTTCTTCGAGGTCATGTACTCAAGGGTGACGTCTCCATCGACCACATCCCTACTATAGAACAATTGGCCGATATCTTCACAAAGTCCTTGGACGAAAAGAGATTTTTCAAGTTGCGATGTGAGCTAAATATCTTAGAATCTTCGAATGTTCTTTGAAAAAGGACACACCTCCTAACATTTATGCAAAATTGATGACTTAGATGTGCAACACACGAAGTAATGTTTTTCTTCAATCAATGAAGAATAACCCTCTATGTGTGAAGAAATTAATGAAGAATTGATTCTCAAAACCATACGAAAGTTGTACACGGTGTCTGAAATCATCATTCTTATACGGTGGGTCACGCCACCAACAATAGTTGAAATTCTTCAAAGTTGAGTTTTTCGTCATTTTGCAAATCCTTCAAATTTTCAAATTCCTCAAGATTGAAAATTCCTCAACTTTTCAAATTCATCAACTCTTAAAATTCTTCAAACTATGAAACTCATGTTCTTCATTGACTATATGGATATATTTTTGAGTTTTCAATGTCCTCAACAGCATTCACTTATTGCTAATTCTTCAAGTTGATTTTCATCTAAGTGAATGTGATTGGACCCTTTCTCCCTCTATGCTAAACTCAACCCAGTCTATTCACAAATTCTTCATATGTGTTCTACGTTGAAACTCGTTCAAAGTCTTCACTGCGTCCTTGACAGCTGAAGAATTTGCCAATGGAAACTTTAAAATTTTCACTATCTAAATTTTCGGCGCTTATCGCTCAAACCATTCCGATTCCCACGACCGGATAACCCATGATCCCCCACTATCGCCACTACTCAGAACGTGGGTGACACATGTCACGTGGAGAGAAAGGGTCAGGGGCAACTTGGTCCAAAATCTTTGGACAGATTAGTTTTCACCTCCATAATAAATACCCCTTCCCTTTCACTATGCTCAGTTACTCCTCACTCCTACTCTCTCCCGAGCTCAAACCTAGCGCTGCCGCTAAAATCATCGCCGCCGGTGTGGAAGAGCTTCACTGCCTTGACCTCGCCATCATCGTACTCACATTAGGCGCAGAAGTCTTCAACCCGCCGCTGCCATTGTTGTCTCCCTCTACCAAGCTAGGGCGTGGGAGATCTAGACGACCGAACTTCCTCGTTTTCTTCTCTCAGTTCGTCGCGTTCTTCATCAGGGTAAATAAAATCTGTTTTTACTGCCCTTGTTTGATCTTCAAGTTATCCACAATTTCCCCAAAGGTGTTTATTCTTCAAGAATCTCATTCTAAAGCACCTTACATGTTCATACACTTCATATTTTTCCTAAGTTATGATTTTCTTCAAGATTCCTGAATTGTGTGGATCCTCAAAATTTGCACAACTCTAGAACCTAAGACAAAGAACACTTAGTGAAAATCCTCAAGACACCCATGGTCAAATTCATCACACTTGGCGTTTTTGAAAAACTTTTGAGAATGCATATGACCTCTGAAAATTCCTTGCACCTATACTCTGTTCATAGGTACAAACATGTTCGCTGATCAATCACTAGGTTCTCATCAACTTAACTCATCTGCAGCATTTCTTGAGGAAAAACTGTGTACATCTTCAGAATCTTCAAGAGTTTAGAATCCTCAGCCAAAGAAAATGGTTGATGGGAAGAAGCCATAGAAAGGTGGAAAGAAACCTGAGGTGCAGACTACTTTTGAGATACCTCATGACTTGTATGAGGAATATTGCACTCCAGATGAAGAAACTCATGGCAAGGAAACACCAAAGCAAAGAAAGATTCGCATATAGAAAATTGAGAGGAGATGGGCAGAAGAGTGGAAAGAATATCGCTATGTCACCCCCAAATATATGAAGAAATTCGCAGTTAAACCCCCTTGCAACAGGCCACCCTTGGCTCCGAACCAAACTGCTGACCCCACAAGTCTCAAAACTGGTGATGACTTTCCTCATGAATGGGAAAGATAGAAAGCCAGGCTGGCGAGGAAAGCAAAAGAGGCTGTGAAGAAATTCAATGAAGACTCTGCTGCTGCTACGACTGCCAGAGCCTCTGCTAGTGCTCCGAAAAAATCAATTGTGAAGAAATCTGCTATGAAGTCAAAGTCTTCAACTTTAAAATCATCACATTAGATTCCTCAAGCAAAGCCTTCACCAGCTGTACAACTTGCAACATGTCAGAGGACCGAGGGCTTCTCAATTGCTTTAGGGGCATCAGCAAGTTCTTCAGCCCAAGCACATTTCTCAACCAGTGCCTCTCTGATGAAAATGAAAGCTACTGCTGGACGAGGCACTCAAACAAGTCCTCAGCCGAAGAAGGTAGTGTTCAAAATAACATCAGATTCTTCAGATGATGAAGCTGATGATGAGGAATTGGAGGCAATCATTAGAAACAAGCAAGAACAAGTGGCTCAAGCAAAGGGCACTCAAATTCCTCGCTGGCTGGATCCGAAGATGGTGCCGAACTTCATTGACATCTGGCACAAGGATCCCAACACGCCAAATAATGATTTCAAACCGCCTCCTGGTCCTAATCATGTCCTCACTGCCTTCATAACTGAAGAAAAATGGAAGTATGAGAAGGCCAGACAAACCAAGAAGGCTTAGTAAAATAAAGAGCACTACTTGAAGAACAATGTTCTGCGGCTTTCTCCTGAGGAACTTGTGAAGATGCAGTTTGAGATCAAAGACCTCGGCGATAACTTCAACAGATACTATGCTGATTGGCAAGGCACCAAAGATCATTTTTTCAAAGTGGCTGGTAAAGCCATCAAGCACCATAACTGAAGGGTTGCAGCCCGATCACAACCACAAATTCCTCAGGCTGATGAATTTGCTCAGCCAGCTGAAGAAAGTGCAAGTGCAGCTGAAGAAATTCAGACTCCTGAAGAACCTGCCAGGGCAACCTCCACTATTGCGCCTGAAGAAATTGCCAGGACAGCTGAAACTTTTGATGTGCCTGATGAAATTGAGACCACAAGGACGACTTCATCAGTCGTGCTTGAAGAAAATGCTCCTCCTTCACCCTTTGCAGAAACAGCTAAATCATCAAGGATGAAGATAATCAACCTTCCTTCTGCATCAGAAGCGAAGAAGACCAAGGCTGCGGAGAAGAAGACACTGAAACAAAAAACATCAACTTCAGATTCCTCAGCAGTGAAGAAATTGAAGACACTGCCAAGTTCTTCAACAAAACCATTTGATGCAATGCCTATCAGCTCTGTGCCAGCCTATGCAATAGTGCCATTTGGTGTTGACTATGTCATCCTAAATGATGAAGAAAAGGATCAGTCTGCTGCTACCTCAGAGCAGATTGATGAAGAAATTGAAGTGGAAGCAAATGATTCAACTCCAAAGGTATCATCACCCCTGCCTCAGTTGACTGCTGAAGAGGCGGGCGTCGAAGAAATTGATGAGGACGTGGACATTGGCAATACAACCCCTGTCATCAATGATGAATATTGGGAAGCTACACACCCAAATCCCCAATGACCACCCCTCTGTCACAGATTCTACAATATCCATCGCAGACTGAAGAAATTCATACAGGATCTGATGACTTGGCCGCAACTGCCACTGAAGAAATTCCAGCTAAATTAGCTAAAGAAATTGTTGCTCCAACTGCCACTGAGGAAACTGCATGCAAATTCCTTAGTCTGAAGAAGTTCCTCCTATGCCCAAGGATATTGTGGGCCGCTTCAATCCAACCTTCAGCCAAAGCCAAGAATGCCATTCAAAGGCTCAAAGCGCCCCAAATTCATCAAAACCAATTCCTTCAATGAGCACATTTTCTTCAATGGGACGAATGCTTATGGCTCAGCTCGGGCAGGTCGCACCAGATTCTGGACTCCAACAAAGATGAACTATTATGCATCGGTACTATTTGACAAGAAGAAAGTCTTTGAGCACCATCAAATTCCTCATGCGGATATGGAAACAATCCTATCCTTCACACCAGTGCTCTCAGTTCTTCACGATATAGGAATTCTTCCGTTCTGTGTGGATATTTCCGATTGGAATGAAGAGCTAATTCTTCAATTCTATGCCACTCTACACATCATATGTGATGCTTCTGATATTAAATCAAGGATTTTGGACTGGATGACTGGATCTACTCACCACACTGCACCAGCATCCGAATTACTTCGGTCAGTCCCGGTTCCAATTCCTTCAAAAGAATCCCGCTACCTGCTTGATGAATTTGCTCTGCCCGACCATATGATCCAAGTGTTGATGAAGCCATTGCCTCCTGGGAAACCACAAAGGACCACCTTCCTTGTGAAGGATTTGCTCTATGTGACCAGGAAAGTTTATCGCATCCTCACAAACACCCTTTGTCCTCAAAAGGGTCACAACTCTAAAGAAGAAGAAGTTGAGGGAGTCATGAAGAACATGATGTTCAACATCATTCATGGGATTCCCATCAACTATCACGATTTCTTCATGAGGACTTTGGCCAATGCAGCATTAGCCCCATTTGAATTGAAGCCTTATGCCCCCTGGAGCATGAAATTCATCAGATCAAGGTCTTCAATTCCCTTCAAGGCTGACTTCCAAAATCACTTCGGCTTTTTGCCTCCGATTGAAGTCCTCAAGAACACAATTGCCTCAGTTGAGGGAAAAGGAAAGGCTGTCATTGATGAAGGTACTCGTCCATTGGATGGTCAGTTTCGCAAAGCTGCATCTTACTCCACCAATGATGACACTGCTACCCAGGACTCTGCTGCAAAAGCCTCAGCGCAAAAGCCTCGAGAGTCTGCCCCTCGTGTGATGACTGATCGTGAGCTTCTCATAAGTCTTCATCAGAAGGTTGATCGCACTCACAAGTGGGTGCAGCGTCAATTTGCTTCAATTCTTCAGAACATGACTGTGATGCAGAACTTTGTGAAGAAAAATCACTACTATGTGCATGAAATCTTCAATCGTACGTGGGCCATTCTCGCACATCTCAAGACTCTTGAGGAACTCAAGGACATGGACTTTCAGCAGAACTTTGACTAGTCTAATCCTCCTCAGAATAACTTTAGAAAGGTTCAAGTTCCTCAGCTGGTTACAAGCTCATATTATTCATCGCGCGAGAAGGATGGACATGAGGATATTGACGACACTGCGGCAGGCCCTGCATCGACAAACGACCCCGACAACGCTGGTGCTCCTTCCTCACCAACAAGATGAAATTCTTGAAGGGGTGTTAGTCCTCAGTTTTTCGTCCCTTTTGGTCGTCGATGGCAAAGGGGGAGAAAAATTGAGTTAGTCTTCAAGCGGTTCTCTATATATGGGCTATTTTTATTTAAGTTACAACTCTCGCTCTTCTGAAGCTTTTGTTGATTGAGTTATAAACTTAAGTCCGATGGTGGTCTGACTCTTTTGAACTGCTTTCCGCATGCTTATTTCCTCAGCTACCTTAATGCACGCATGTTGAATTTCGTCAGACACCATTTTCATCATGCATTTAAAATTCTTCATACCATATGTTAAATGCGTGTATGAATTACAAGATATAGGGGGAGTTCTCAATGTTTTTAACCTATCATGTGCTTTTGCAGTCCAAAGCAAATTTCTCAAATGTGCACATCTTCAGGGGGAGTTCTTCTATATCTTTCAATCAAATTCCTTAAACTCAGTAATTTCACTTCATATGTTTATCCCTGTTGAAAACTTAACCTATTTGTCATCAATCACCAAAAAGAGGGAAATTGTAAGTGCATCTAGTGCCTGTTAGTGATTTTGGTGTATTGAAGACATATAGGTTAAGGTACTAATGTTTTTGTGAGTGTACACAGGCTCTATAAGTCGATGAGGAGTTTGATATATTCGGAGATTACCGACCCCTAAAAACGTATGTCTTCAGCTGAAGACTTTGGTGAAGACTTTGCTGAAGACTTTGGTATTCTCTGAAGACTTTGAAAATGAAGAAGTTGGTGTGACCTTGAAGAAATGAACGAGGACTATGAAGCATGAAGACTTTTGTTTTCGTAGTTTCATTTCCTTTCTTTGAGTCATAGGAAACACCGTGCTGTTAAAGGGGGCCGAGGTAATACTAAGGAAAATTTCCAACTGATGCTCAACTCAAAATCGTCAACCTATCCAATCCTTTGAGTGAAGCTTTTTTGGAGATCTCTTATAGTTCAGTCAAGTTCTTCAGTGACAGAGATGATGTTCTTCTTGTCTCGGAGGAAATGTGTCTGACTGAGGAGTTAGGTTTTTGCCAGTGCGAATTGCCTAAAAGTGAGGAAGATGATAAGCCTGAGGACTTTCATAGTTCAAAATTCCGACCGTTGCTGTGCTTAGCGCCAAATGTCCCCAATCATAATATCCACATAACGGTCATATCATTGGGGGCATTTATGTCTTATCATGTCAGGTTGCACCCTGGCTATAAATAGCCACCCCCCACAGCCACTTGTTGGTTGGCTGCTCTGAGAGAGAACTGACACTTGTCATTTGAGAGCACCCATCCTCCGAGGACTTTGCGAGAAAATCACCAGTGAGGAAAAACCCAAATCCAAACCACCAAACCAAAAGTGATTGAGCATCACTTAAGAGATTGTTCCTGTGTGGAACCGACGCTTGTTACCTTTGAAGACTGTTATCTTCCAGACGGTTAGGCGTCATGGTCTAGTGCATCTTGCGGTCAATTGCGGATCACGGAGTGACCTTGGTCTAGAGCATCTAGCAATCAATTGTGGATCGCCGGGTGACCAGTTTGTGAGGGTTTTGGAAGTCTACCCTGAAGACTTACCATTAGTGTTGGGCAAGGACTTTGTGACCTTAGCTCAAGGAGAATACGGTAAGGACTGTGTGTCCTGGGACTGTGTGTCCTCTGGTTTAAATACGAGGCCGCTCCAAACCAGACATATGACTGTCACAACAGTTGGAACTGGGTCATCAAACCATTGTATTCATCGAGCTACCTTGTTCTATTTCCTCAACCCTTCTATTTCTTCGTATATCTGTTGATGAAATTGAACATTACTGCTTGAAGAATTTGACTGAAGACTTTCACAATTTCCTCATCTCAAATTCTTCAAGTTACCTTGTTCCTCACCTACTTATCATGTATCACGCTACCTGTAATCTGTTCATGTTCATTTCATCATCATGACTATGTTGTTGCTATGTTTCTCATGCACTTGAGTACTTATTCCGCTGCTAGTTATTCATCACATTTCGAATTCCTCAAGTGATGAATTTGTAAAAATTGCCTATTCACCCCCTCTAGTCGATATAACGCACTTTCATCATGCGGTTGGCGGCTCACCACAACTTCAGGAGTAAACATAATCAGTGGGCTAGAAGGCCCATAGAAAGAAGACAGGATGTAACCTGACGGGCTTGAGCCGCCTGGGGCGACTTGTTAGATAAGGCATGTATAGTTAGAGGCGAGGTCGGTTGTCAAGTATAACCCGCCCCGGACTCTTGTAAGCTTAGGGCCTTGACCTGTGTATATAAGGGCGGGTTACCTGGGCGGCTGAGGCCACGAAACAACTCATCGATAGCTAGGTCAAGCGAACTCGCTCCCTTGTAATCGATACCCAATCAATACAACACAGAGCAGGACGTAGGCTTTTTCCTCTTTCCGAGGGGCCAAACCTGGGTAACCCTTGTCTCTTGATTCCGATCAACCCCTTCGAGCTCACCGCCTTAGCGATGGCCTCGAACCTAAGTCCTTTCACGAGGACATCTGTCGTGACAACACCACGACAAACCCAGTACGAGCTGTTAAAATCGAGGATCACCTCATTTGCCTCGAAATATTGGGCGGTAGTGCACATCCCACATGTGAACCCAAACCAAGACCCAACGGAAGTCTTCTTTGTGGGGAAATCTATGCCGACTCCGCAAATGGCCATAGAAGTTGCTGCCTATGATACTATTACCCGCATTCGATTCACAGTACCCTGTGCCGACGAAAGGGGATATTATTACTTCCAAGCCGTGCAGCACCCGGAGAAGAAGCATCTTTTCCCAGTGGGCGAATAGAGAGAGACCCAGTACTATCCAACCTCATTCAGTACATCATCGCTCAATAGCGTTTGACCCAGCGAGTAAAGGATTACCTCTAGAATCTCATTGTCATTAATGCTCAGATCACCATTGGCGGACCACTGATGCCAGGCCAGGAGAGGCATGTTCTTCGACTAGTTCATCCGCTCTACCCAAAAGAGGAAGAATGTGCCCTAGTGCCGGAGACATTTCCTCAGGACCCCGCATATTTTACTTTTGCACCATAGACACCAAATGTTGTGTTTTCTAGCTTAGCAATTAATTATAGATTGCAGTATGTGTATTATGTCATAAAATTGTGCTATGAATAATTATTTGATTTCAATTTTATGTGATTGATTTTTGCTGATGTGATTTGTGATCAACCGTTTTCACTCTTAGTAAATCTCGAGGTGAGATTTTCTTTGAGCCATTGCAACAAATATTTCTCCATGACATAGATTTAAATTCACGCAGGACCACAACAGCAGGCTCACAACCACAACCACTCGACCACATGCACCAATTGCAAAACCACGTACACTTTTAGCACCTAACTAATCACGGCACTAATACACCACAATTTTCCTCAAAGAGAAATTTGTGGGTAATTATTCTGGTGTAGATTTCTCTAGCACACTGACAACAGTCAGCACCTGACACCGACACCTAATCCTCATGATCATCGTTGCCGTGGAGAGCCACCACTTGAGCAGCAGCATCACGATGATCATCATGGATCATCACGCAAAGGAGCACGGAGAACCCAAGCAATGCCACCAACCCTCCACATAGTAGGAGCGAGTACCAATCTAGCATCACCTCCACCATTAGAGCCTCACCTCGAGCTTCTGTAAACATAATTAGAGGAGAAGGAAGAAGAAGAAGAAATGAGACCGGGTGTGAGGATGAAGAGAGAAGCACCGCAGTCATTTTTATAGCTCGAGATCGGTGTATGGTGGGCGAAGTCCACCAGCGCTACTCGTCGCTCGATTGCCAGTGTTCGGAGGCGAATCCGCGAGCAGTGCCAATAGCGCACTGGCTTGCAAGGTGAGTGCATGTTGTGTCGGCAGCTAGCACATCGTGCACTACCGCAGTACGACCTAGATGCCCTACGTGCTAGACGCCACCAATGGAGAAAGCGCGGGAAAGAGCACGAAAAAGAGGAAGAGAGGAGATCCATAGGTAGAAGAAGAGACTCACAGTGGGTTCCGGGTCCACCTGTCAGTCAGAGTGAGCCATAGGTATGATCATGCTCATGAGTGCATGATGGAAATTCCTTGTTGTTGGAATTCAAATGCTTGTGACAGTATTCATCCTCTTATACCTCTCATGCCCACCGGAAGTAATCCGGAGAAGTCTCTGTCTCGGGTAGACACGAGCTTGGTGCTGACATCTCGTTGGAGGCAGAATGGTTGGTGAGGCATGAAGGAGTATGATGAGTGATGATTCTGTCTGATGTCGTGAAATATATTTTTGTGTTAATGAAAGCACATTTTCTACCTTGGTAGTTTTTGTAATTAATAACAACATATATGTCATTGAACTAATGTTTCCACGAAGCATGTTTCAGGAAAAGTTCAATGATGGGTTGTCAAAAGGATTGTGGAATACCCCAAGATGCAAGGAAATAGATTGGCAAAGCCTCAAGCAAAAGGACTCTACATTTTACTTTGTGAGAAATCACTTTGAGTCCATAGGAAAGCCAACACTATCAAAAGGGGGCAAGATACTGTTGGTGAACAAAATTCTCATACGTGCACGAGTGATAGTCACCACATACACTCACAACCTCTTTCTCAAAAGTCTATCCAAAGCCAAATATTCAAAATCGGTGCAACCAACACTTTCCACTCGGTGCCACTGATTCTCAACCTCAGACAGACTCAGCCAAACCCTAGCCTTTTAGTGCAATCGATTCTGCTTTGGTGCCACCGAGTTTGGGTTGCCAACTTTCGGTTACGCAAATTCACAAAATTGGTACCACTTAGTTTGTTGAATCGGCATCACCGAGCCTAGCAATCTGACCGTTGGTCACCTTATCGGAGCAACCAAGTTTTATGTATCGGTCTCACCGAGATTCAAAAGTTGCTACCTTTGAGGCAACTCGGTACCACCGAGATTAACACAACGGTGTCCCGATTTGGACTTATCAGGTGTGACGGTTGGATTTTTGGAGATGCAAATATATACCCCTCCACCACCACTCACTTGCAAGAGAAGCACTCAGAACAGATCCCCACTCATACCAACTGATTTTCTAAGAGAGAGCCACCTACTCATGTGTTGAGATCATGCCATTCCATTCCAACCTTATGAATATTGATCTCTAGCCTCCCCAAGTTGCTTTCCACCCAATCAATCTCTTCCATCAAAGACAAATCTGTGAGAGAGTGATTGTGTGTTGAGGAGTCTATTGTCTTGAAGCACAAGAGCAAGGAGTTCATCGACATTATCGAACCTACCTTTTGTAGGGTGGTGCCTCCTAGATTGGTTAGGTGTCGCTTGGGAGCCTCCTACTTCGTGTTGTGGAGTGAAGCAACAAGTTTGTAAGGGCAAGGAGATCGCGTACTTCGTGAAGTCCACTATGGACGTAGGCCATCATGGTATAGACAAGGCTGCTTCTTCGTGGAACCCTCCATGGGTAGAGCCCTCAGTGGACTCTCACGACTATTACCCTCCCTGGGTTGAAGACTCCATAAACGTGGACGTACGATAGCACCACCTATCGGAACCACGAAAAAAATCATTGTGTCTCCAAATTGCGTTTGATAATCCTACCCTTACTTTACTATTCATGCTTGTCTTTACTTTTCGCTGCTATACTCGTAGACATGCATATGAAGGGTGTACCTGACTTGCTACGAATGCTAAAATCTGCCAACACTTAAAATTGGGAAGAAGTAGATTTTTAATTGGTCAAGTAGTCTAATCACCCCCCTCTAGACCTACTTTCAATCCTACAAGTGGTATTAGAGCTTTGGTCTCCATTACATTGGTTTCACAACCTAGGAGAGTATGGCGTCTAGTGAGGGAAATTATCATCGTAAAGGTCCATACTTTGATGGCACTAATTTTGCTAGTTGGAAGCACAAAATTAAAATGCATCTTCTTGGTCATAACCCCACCATTTGGGTTGTTGTTCGTGTTGGATTGCAAGGTGAATTCTTTGTGGATGGAAGGGAACCGGATCATGAAGCAACCGTGGCTGAACTAAAGATGTTGCAATTAAAAGCTCAAGCATGTGACATGCTTTTCAACTGCCTATGCCTTGAAGAATTCAACAAAATTAGCCGTCTTGAGAATGCAAATTAGATTTGGGATACTTTAGTTGATACTAGCACAAATGACCGTGCATTGCAACGGGAGAAAAAGTTGATGTGGACTCCCCTAGGCAAAGAAGTGTAGCCTAAAACAAAAAAAGTGATGATTTCATTTATTGCCGCATCATTTGTTTTCAATACGATGAGTAATTGTGCTTTCAGGCTATCTTTACAAAATGGCTACAATTATATGCATTGTTCATTTTACGTCCGTCCTAGTTGTATTTGTACACCCAATGTTTTTGGTGCTATTCATCTATAATGGTGTACTCATTATTCGCGGTTCATGAAAGACATATGTAAGCTGAGAGACACAGAAAGACTATGAATTCTTATTAGACAAGAATTGAAAACATGAATTGTTTTAAATAGGATTTTTTCTCGTGGACTTTGAACATTCTTCTTGGGAAGCCAGAACAAACTTACCCTATACCTAAAATATATTAAAAAATCTTCAAACTTGAATGTTGTTTGGCTTGATAAAAAGATATTCTAAAATAATCAACTAAAACAAAGGTATCTTAACTTAATAGAAAGATTGTATGTTAAAACTTTCATCTAAATACACTTAAGTGGGATATTATTTCAATTAATTTATTTTTAACACAAACACCATAGGGCAATTAGTAATTTTATTTATATTTCCATTTATAAACTGATTTTGGTTAGGCCGTCGGTGAATGTGTTTGGACGAACAAGCTTCAACTGGATTGACATTGTATTAGCAGTGGTGTAGACAGGTGAGATACTTCAGCCAATAGCTTGTGCCTCGTCGAGCGAGTAAATCATGTTTCAGTGGGGGATATAAATTGTGACTTATATAAATTGGTACTGTTGATTCCTCATGGAAGCAGCTTGTTGATTCCTCCGACACCATTGACGTATATAAATTGGTATTGTCCAGTACAAGAGAGCAATATGGGACTATTTAATAGTATATGAACAAACATAAATTACTGCTATATTGCCTTGTTCGGGCCTTGGGCCGAAGGAAGCAGCTGGGATTTGTTACTCTTCTACAGGCCTTGGGCCAGATCGGGTGAACGACACAGGTTGTGTATGCTATATCAAACATCTGTCTGTGCATAAGATCATAAATGTTGGTTGGTCTGGTGGAAGCTTGCATGATTCTAAAGTATTGGTCCTGTGTTTGAATCCCTACTTTGGCATTTTATTTCTTGATGAAAAAACAGTACGAGCCAGGTGACATATGATGCTGGTTGGTCTGGTGGCTAGCTCGCATGGTTCTAAAGTATTGGTCCTCTTTTCGAACCCCTGCATTGGAATTTTATTTTTTGATGAAAAAAACAGTATGATCCAGGCGACGTATGAAAATTTAGTCCGAGTCAGGCGACGTACAAAAGATGATTTTTATGATGAAAAAAGTGGACAAGCAATACGTCCTTTAATATTATATATTAGGTAGAGAATAGAATATTCCCGTGCATTGTAACGGGAGAAAGAATATCCTACAAGACGACACCCTTCTAGTAAAAGAATACATCATGCAAGGCTCGAGGATCAGGCTATACAAATACGATAGGCATACATGAAATTTGAACATATGAGCATGAGATAATTATTTTTGAAAGACCATTCAAAAAATAATAAAATCGAAGGTCTAGTTTCCTAAGAATATTCACTTGAAGTCATTTTTAGTCTAAAGTTGTTTCTAAGCTACCTGTTCTAACTAGTAACCATATTCCTAAGAAAGTAAAATGGAAAATTTGACATTGGAATGACATACCAATGACCGCGACAAGGTGATGGCAAAATTTCCAACACGCGGTTCACGTCTACACGTGGCACAGATCATGTGACACAACCAACAACAACAATAGGAAATTGGACAATGTCTAGGAGATTGGCGACATCTAGGTGAATATATGGGTGCTAAAAAACATCACTAATCATGACGTAGGATTGCATTAGTCCATGTAGCTTAAACAACATAATTGTCCTTTAAGATGCATTGTTCACGATTTTCTTCATTTAAATAGATTATCCTTGTCAATGCAATCCTGGTGGCGTGTGGATTCGACCGAGGAAGCTCTTATGCGTTGCGTATGATAACAATGGCTTGATGCTTCGAGATGATGACAGTGGCATCAGGTTGATGTGGCAGCTAAGGGAAATGGTTGTATGCCTTAGAAAGAAGTATAGGAACACGGCAAAGACATGGTTATTGTTGTATTGTATTAAAAAAGGTTAGGATGGGCTATTCTTGTTCATGTATTACAGGACAAACAATTATAGCCACATATTGTATACTGTAGTCAAACTTTGCAACATACCAGCGAGCTTCCAAAAATATGATCGATTGATCACAAGTCAAGGCCCTAGTGAAGAGGTGCACTCAGACAACTATTGAGCTGTTTGGCCGAGTCTTCGTCCATGGTCACCTTTCTTCCTATTCGACGCGTAGGTCGGAGTCTAGTAACCTAGCTACCGCATATCTCTTGTCTGCCTCTCCACATTACGGGCCAGTCGAGTCTAGTTTTTCCCCACCATGTTTTGGAAGGTTCTAGAGCGCTTCCCTAAAGTAATTTTTCTTTCTTATTTTTCTTTGCTATTTCTTTGATTTTTTATACTTTTCCCATTTTAGTTTTTCCCCTTTCCACTTTTTTTATTTTCATATAAATATTTTTTTCTTTTTCGAAGATTATGTTTTTATTTTATTTTTATTTTTTCTTTTAAATTTTTGCGAACATATTTTTCCAATTGACAATTTTTAAAATCATGAACATATTTTTAAATCTTGTACAGTTTTTATGAAACAATGAACATTTTCAAATTTGAGATTTTTTCTAGTTACTTCGAACATTGTCTTTGAAACTTCTAAAAGTTTTTATGAATCACTAAACATTTTTTTAAATCTTTGAAGAATCTTGGAATGGAGCAAAAATAAAAGCTGGTGATTTTTCAAATCGATTAACATTTTTTGTTTGATGAATTTTAAAATGCATGACCCCTTTTAATTCATGATAAAAAAATTGTTAACATTGTTTGAAAAATTGTTGAACGTGTTTTGAATTATTGATTTTTTTTGTTCCAATTCTTGGATATTTTTCAATATCATGAAAGTTATTTTTAAATGACAAATTTTTTATTAATTCTAAAAAAATCCAAAATTCTTATTTTGTTTTAAAATTTCATTTTTTCTAAAGTATTCTAAAGAAGAAAAACAAAAATAAAAAATGGTTCAAGAACAAACTAGAAAGAATAGGGGGTGCCCCTCCTCGCTCATGGGCTCTAATAGGCCGTGCGGGTCGGATGGAATCAATAGCTTGTAGTTCCGTTTTGAGAAACAAAGTTTTCCTAGAGCATGTGGTATGTAACGTGTGTGTTTAACCTGTAGACCAAGGTTTGAGTCCTGCCTGTTGCAAACTTTTTTTCCCGATTCAACGGACCAAAACTGATGTAGGACGTACGAGAAAGATTCATTTGACGAAAAAGGATGGAGAAACAATCCTCCCTTTAATATTAGGTAGAGAATGCATGAAGGTACCGAATCTATGAGAGAATCCAAGTTGGATGTTCTTCAACATCAGCTTGACAAGTTCAAGATGAAGGATGGTGAAGTAGTCGCTGAGATGTACTCTAGGCTAGCTCTCATCACCAATGAGATTGCCGGCTTAGGAAGCTAAGAAATGAGCGAAAAATTCATCATCAAAAAGATACTTCGAGCTTCGGATGATCGATATGACACCGTGTGCACATTGATTCAAATGATGCCCAACTACAAAGATCTCAAGCCAACGGAAGTGATTGGAAGGATTATTGCTCATGAGATGACACTCAAGGACAAGGAAGAGCTTCACCACAAGTCTAGCGGTGCTTACAAAGCCACAAGTGATGATCCCGCAACTTCAAGCGACAACCTTGTCACAAATGAAGAGATAAGCCTCATGGTCAAGAAATTCAACTAGTTCTACAAGAATAGAGACAAAGATCGAAGCTCCAACTCAAGATATGAAGAGAAGCATTCATCAAGTCGTGACCAAAACTGCTACAATTGTGGGAAGCCCGGAGACTACTCCAATGAGTGCACGGCTCCTTACAAAAGGAAAGAAGAGTCACCAAGAATAAGAAGCTCAAGAGAAGAGTCACCTCTTAGAGAGAGAAGGAGTAGGGATGATCGTTATGAACGAAGACCCTCAAGGAGAAGTAGGGACTCAGAAAAGAAGGACAAGTACACCAAGAGCTATTCAAGAAGAAGACATCAAGCTCATGGTGAATAGGTTTCCGGCTCCAAATCTGACAACCACTCCGAGAGAAGCTACCACTCCAACTCCGACTATAGTCAAGATGAAGGTGTTGCCGAACATTCACCAAATGAAGGGAGGGGATGTTGCTCACCAAATGAAGGGAGGGGATGTTGCCCCAAGGTATCACACCCCGAGTATCTTCATTTCAATAGTGATGAGTGTTGGAAATATGCCTTAGAGACAATAATAAAATAGTTATTATTATATTTCCTTGTTCATGATAATCGTTTATTATCCATGCTATTATTGTATTGATTGGAAACACGTTGTATGTGTGGATACATAGACACAACTATGTCCCTAGTATGCCTCTAGTAGACTAGCTCATTGATCAAAGATGGTCAAGGTTTCCTAGCCATTTACATGAGATGTCATTTGATAACAGGATCACATCATTAGGAGAATGGTGGGATGGACAAGACCCAAACTATAAACGTAGCATACGATCGTGTTAGTTTATTGCTACAGTTTTCTGCATGTCAAGTATATCTTCCTATGACCATGAGATCATGCAACTCACAGACATTGGAGGAGTGCCTTGTGTCTATCAAACGTCGCAACGTAACTAGGTGACTATAGAGGTACTCTACAGGTATCTCCGAGGGTGTCTACTGGGTTGGCATGGATCAACACTGCGATTTGTTACTCCGTGTGACGGAGAGGTATCTCAGGGCCTACTCGGTAATACAACATCACAATAATGCTTGCAAGCAATGTGACTAAGTGTTAGCCATGGGATCTTGTATTACGGAACGAGTAAAGAGACTTGCCGGCAATGAGATTGAACTAGGTATGGAGATACCGACGATCGAATCTCGGGCAAGTAATATACCGAAGAACAAAGGTAACATCATACAGGATTAACTGAATCCTTGACAAAGAGGTTCGACCGATAAAGATCTTCGTAGAATACGTAGGAATCAATATGGGCATCCAGGCCGCACTATTGGTATTGACCGTAGAGGTGTCTCAGTCATGTCTACATAGTTCTCGAACCCGTAGGGTCTACACAATTAAGGTTTGGTGACGTTTCGGTAGTATAGAGTTATGTATGGTGTTGACCGAAGGTTGTTCGAAGTCCCGGATGAGATCCGGGACATCACGAGGAGCTCCAAAATGGTCCGGAGGTAAATATTGATATATAGGAAGTCATGTTTTGGTAGTGCTAGGAGGGTGCCGGGGGACCATCGGGAGGGGTATTTCGACCCAAGAAGCTACATGGGCTGTGGGAAGAGGTATACCAGCCCTTAGTGGGCTGGCCTAAGTCCCACAAGAAGCCCATGCGGCTAGGAAGAAGGTCCAAAGTTGAAAAGGTGGGAAAATGCTAAAGATAAGGAAGGAGTCCTAATCCGACTAGGAGTGGAGGAGGAGGACTCCTCCCTCCACTTTGGCCGAAGCCAAAGGGCTGGCCCTTGACGGCCAAGCCTCCTCCTCTCCTCCCCCTATATATACTAAAGTTTTGAGGGCAGCCCCAACCCTAATTGACACGTACTGCCCTCTTCTTCCTCTAGATTGTTTTCTCCTCTAGATCAGTTTTCAGCGGTGCTTAGGAGAAGCCCTGCTAGAATTACTCTACCACCATGGCCGCAACATCGTCGTGCTGTCGGAGAACTCGTCTACCTCTCTGCTCCCTCTTGCTGGATCAATAAGGAGGAGATCGTCATCAAGCCGTATGTGTGCTGAACACGGAGGTGTCATCCATTCGGCGCTAGATCAGAACGGATCATGATTGGATCGTGGGAAGCTCGGCGATTTGGATCGCGAAGACATTCGACTACATCAACCACGTTTCTTAATGCTTCCCGCTTAGAGATCTACAAGGGTATGTAGATCCACTCACCCCTCGTAGATGCTCATCTCCTAGATTGATCTTGCTGAAGCGTAGGAAATTTTTTGTTTCCCATGCAACGTTCCCCAACGGTGGCATCATGAGCTAGGTCTATGTGTAGATGAGATCTCGAGTAGAACACAAAGAGTTTGTGGGCATTGATGCTTAGATTGCTTCCTCCCTTGGTCGTGTTTTGGTTCAGCGGTATTGTGGGATGAAGCGGACCGGACCAACCTTACTCGTACACTTACGAGAGACTGGTTCCATCGACTCACGTGTAACTTCGTTGCACAAAAAGATGGCTGGTGGGTGTCTGTCTCTCCTACTTTAGTTGGATCGGATTCAACAAAGGTGGTCCTTGAGAAGGTTGAAAAGCAATTTATGTATCACCGTTGTGGTTTTGCATTGGTGAGAATTGTTCTTGCTAGATACCCTTAGCAGCCACGTAAAACTTGCAACAACAATTAGAGGACGTCTAACTTATTTTTTCAGGGTATGTTGTGATGTGATATGGCCAGTCACATGATGAGATATATGTGACGTATGAGATGATCATGTGTTGTATAGAATATCATGACTTGCATGTCGATGAGTACGGCAACTGGCAGGAGCCATAGGGTTGTCTTTAATTATTGTATGACCTGCGTGTTAATCATTATGCGCTCTGTAATGCTTTACTTTATCGCCAAACGGTAGCTACAGTAGTACGAGCATGGTGGGCGCGACAACCCCGATGGAGACACGTTGATGGAGATCAATATGATGGAGATCATGGTGTCATGCTGGTGATGATGGAGATCATGTCGGTGCTTTCAAGATGGAGATCAAAAGCACAAGTTAATGGCCATATCATCTCACTTATGATTTGCATGTGATGTTAATCCTTTTATGCACCTTGTTTTGCTTAGGACGGTGGTAGCATTATAAGGTGATACCTCACTTAAATTTCAAGATCAATTGTGTTCTCCCCGAGTGTGCACCATTGCAAAAGTTTGTCATGTCAAGACACCACGTGATGATCGAGTGTGATAGACTCTACGTTCACATACAACGGGTGCAAGCCAGTATCGCACATGCAGAATACTCGGGTTAAACTTGACAAGCCTAGCATGTACATACATGGCCTCGGAACACAAGAGACCGAAAGATCAAACATGAGTCATATAGTAGATATGATCAACATGATGATGTTCACCATTGAAGCCACCTCAACTCACGTGATGATCGGACTTGAGTTGGTGAATTTGGATCATGTATCACTCAGATGACCAGAGGGATGTCAATTTGAGTGGTAGCTGTAGTAATTTTATTAACTAAACTCATTATATTGAAGAATAGTCTAAGTAACCTTTGCATATTTATGTTGTAGATCAATGGCTCGCGCAGTAGCACCCCTGAATTTAATGCGTTCCTAGAGAAAGCTAAGTTGAAAGATGATGGAAGTACCTTTGTGGCCTAGGCCCGTAATCTGAGGATTATCCTCACGGCTTTCCAAAAGGCATATGTCCTTGATGCACCGCTTGGTGACCAACCCGTTGACCTGTCATCCGAAGACGTTAAGAACGCTTGGGAGACACGTTCTGGAGATTACTCAATAGTTCAATGTGCAATATTGTATGGCTTAGAACTGGGTCTTCAAAGACATTTTGAACGTCATGGAGCATATGAGATGTTCCAAGAGTTGGAGTTTATCTTTAACAAGAATGCCCAGATCGAGAGGTATGAGACCTCTGATAAATTCTATGCTTGCATAATGGAGGAGAACGGGTCTATCAGTTAACATATACTCAGAATGTCTGGGTACTCGACCCGCCTGGCAGAGTTAGGGATGCCCCTTCCGCCGGAGGCAATCACTGACAGAGTTCTTCAGTCACTTCCACCTAGCTACAAGAGCTTTGTGATGAACTATAATATGCACGGGATGAACAAGTCAGTCGACGAGCTGTTTGCGATGCTAAAAGTCGATGAGTCTGAAATCCAGAAAGAACATCAAGTGTTGATGGTCAATAAAACAACTAGTTTCAAGAAGAATGGCAAGGACAAGAAGGGTAGCTCCAAGAAGGGTGACAAAGCAGTTGCCCCTCAAGTGAAAAAACCCAAGGTTGGACCCAAGCCAAAAACTGAGTGCTTTCATTGCAAGGGAACTGGTCAATAGAAGCGGAACTGCCCCAAGTATCTGGCTGACAAGAAGGCGGCCAACAACAAACAAGGTATATATGATATACATGTTATTGATGTGTACCTTACCAACTCTCATTGTAGTGCGTGGGTATTTGATACCAGTTCGGTTGCTCACATTTGCATCTCAAAGCAGGAACTACCGAATAGACGAAGGCTGGCAAAGGACGAAGTGACGATGCACATCGGAAATTGTCGTGGATTTGTCACAACAGATGTCCGAAGACTTAGGTTCGAGGCCATCGCTAAGGTAGTGGACTTGAAGGGGTTGATCGGGACGAAAGACACGTGTCGTGGGAACGAGCCTAACAGTAGAAGGTGGGGTTGCGAACAAAGAGGGCAGAGTCCTAGCTACGGCGAGGGTGTGCACACGTACATATGAGTTCAGGCCCCTCTCGTGGAGGTAACAGCCCTACGTCTCAGTGCTCGGAAGCTTATGTCGAGTAGAATAGTGAGATTACAATGGTTGCGAACCCTTGTGCGGGAGGGGAGGGGCGGCTTATATAGAGTTCGCTGCCCCTCATCATTATCCCGCATCTAAGAGTCTGATCGTGGGGTTTAAAGTCTACCGTTACCATTCTGGTCTTCTAGCGTCGAGTGAATCAAGGTCTTCCGAGTGACACGCAACTGCCGAGTGAGAGGAGGAATTCTGAGTGGATTACTATCGAGTGATCCTGGACGTCTCCAAGGATCCACTCGGAAGTTCATGCTTGATCTTCAAGTCCTCCCATGTAGTTTCCTTAGGTAGGGTATGTGGGCCTTGCCTAGGACCCTACCCTAGGTACATATCCTCGTCAACACAGATTTACCCAAGTTCGGCCCCTCGACATGAGGTAAAAGCCTACGTCCTGCTTTGAGTGTATTGACGGGTGTATCGATTACAATGGGAGCGTAATTGCTTGACCTAGGTGTCGATAGCTTGTCCTTCATCGTCCCCGGATCTCACCTTTATATAAGAGGTCAAGACCCCGGGTTACAAACGTCACGCCGACTCTTACAACGTATCTGACTCTATCTCTTAATTATCTTTGCCTTCCTTGGCGTGTTGTTTCCGGGTGGCTCTCTCGCCCGTGTGTTGGGTCTTTCGGTCTCTGGCCTTTACCTTTAGCCCACATAATCAACCGCCGTGCAGCCCAATCTTCGTCTTCTGGCCCATGTACAGACGAGCCACCAAGTATGACCCGGCCCCTCCTGGGCGGGTCTTACCACGGGGTCATATCCCCAACATTAGGCCCCATATTGATTTGAGCTTGCTTATATCAATCTTCACTTCTGCTCCGCGGCGAGTCTAACACTCTTGTCACCTCTAAAATATATAACCCGCCATGGAGTCACTATCATATATGTCAGAAGGATTCTCTGACGTATGCCGTGGATCCTTTTATTAAAACGGTCGCCTCGAGAATCAAGGCGTCCATTCGGTCGTTCATCATTTCGCACCTCGATTTCCGCACGTCCTGTTTACCCCCCCCCCCACACACACACACACAAAAATAGGGCCACGAGGGGTCATTTTCCTTTTCTTCGCCGCCACTTCTTCTTCTTTCTTCCGACCCGTGCACTCTCGATATCCATCGTGCCATTGCATACTCGTCGTCGTCCTCAACTTCGGCCGCTGCATCCACCTGATTGCATCCACACTCTCACCATTTGCACGCCGCATCCTCGGGTACGCTCTTCAACCGCCTTAGATCTGTTCACTCCCTCACTTGAATCCAACTTGAGTTCATCGGATTTCCATGCCCGTTCATCCTCATAATGCCAAACGTTGGGTAGTTCTTTAGTTCTTGCCATGCCACTATCCACCACGGCCACCTGCACACAAATGACCGTAGCTCAACCTAGATCTGTATCCTTGTTCCTTTCCCTACATTCAGACTATTCGTTCCTCCGCGGCCCCCTATTTAGGGTTTATTTAATCCTGATTTATTCCTGCCTGTAAATCTTGTTTTATTCAATATAGCATGCAAAATTTGTTTCTGTTCCTTAGAAGATATTTGCGCCATAGTGTAGCTCATGTGACCCGCCATTAGCCCTCTGGCTCTTCTGATAGTTGCGTCGGTGGCTCACCGTCTTCAAAATTCACTTTACCCGTCATCTTAATTATCTGATCAATTTCTGACCCGTCGAGCCTTTGCTTTACTTTCACAGCTTCTTGAGTCGCCATCATGTCTCTTGCTCCTTCGCCTTGTGACTGGATCAGCTCTGGGGTCACTGAGCGTTTCTTGCTAGATTACATAGAAGCAGGATCGCTGCCAGCTCAAGGCACTGTACATTGGTGGGTTCCGGGGAAGGAGATAAGACCCATTCCGCACGAGGGGGAAGTCATCATTTTCACTAATCACATTGTACACGGCTTTCGCCCTCCTGGGTCCAAATTTTTTCGTGATGTGCTCCACTTCTTCAACCTGCATCCCCAAGACATCGCGCCCAACTCTATCTCCAACCTGTGCAATTTCCATGTTCTCAGCGAGGTCTATTTGCAAGAAGAGTCGTCCCTCGACCTCTTCCGCGACTTTTTTTATGTCAACCACCAGACGGAAGTAGCGTGCGGCCCAAGCCTAGAACTTGGTGGAGTCTCCATTCAATGGAGAAGGGATCTGGCTTACCCGGCCTTTCTGATGTCAAGCCACCCCAAGGACTAGAATAGGACATGGTTTTATTGCCGGGACACGTCGCCTGAAGGCGAAAATCCTCTGCCGGGCTACCGTCCCACCTGGCTCTGCACCGCTACGGAGCTTCCAGACCGAATGACCGCCATGGCCCGGGCGACATATGCCCCACAGTTTGCCAAGATTTGAGCACTTCTAGCCAATGGCTTAACCGGAATAGACCTGACCCGCTGCTGGGTCTCCTGGAGAATCCTGCCTCTGAGCGGGCGGGAACGCCTCATGTGTGAATACACCGGTAGAGACGATGATCCTCTCTGCTTCCCCCGCACCACCTTAACCGAAGAAAACATCGTCACCACCATCAAAGGACTCACCCGCGAATCCCAAGCTTGCCGCGTGGTTGGCTTGCCACCTTTCTGCGCTGCCAACCAGGCCCCAGATGTAAGGGCGGCTCTTGAATCTATATGTTTCTTGCTTTGACTCGTATATGACATCTTTAACCTTTTTGGCGGCTCTTTCTGCAGGGCAATTCTAGCTTTTGGAAGAAGAAATTCATTCCACCTGCAAGGAAGAAAAAGTCTCGGGAAGGTAAAACCCATGGTCGTAAGCAAAAACCCTCGGCTCAAGAGCTGCTTGAACTTGACGACTTAGAGGTAGAACTCGACTCCCTTGGCCATCTTTTTGTGCATCTCATTGACCATGATTGTTCACAGGAGGAATCAGAGACAAGCCGTGCCTCCACCCCTGAGGTAACATATCACTCTTCCAACTCAGAAATTTTCTTGCAAGCGAAGATATGGCGGGTCATCCGAAAGGTTCCTTTTTCGCATCCCCTTTCTTACTTAGATCCCGACTTTCCTTTGAAAAAACAACAGCACGAATCTCGGCGTCAAACCCGGAGTGCCGGCTCTGGGGATCTTATGACCGGCTTACCCAACTCTCTGGCACCACGCAAACGCCCTGCCGAGGTATTTTATTAAGACCCTGACACTTGCCTTTAAGTTTCTTCAACACTGTCTTATTGTAAACTTGCAGGGAACACCTCCCTCATCTAGCGACTCGACTGCCTCCAAGCTTCCGCCCATGAAGGTCAATCGAGGGTACATTTCTTTCTTGAGATGTACATACACTATTGGTGCTTCATGCATACTTAACTATTAATTTTGTCCTTTCAAGGTGTAGGCCAAGTGCAGGAAAACGGGCGGGTCTAAAGTTGTCCCCCCATCTAGCAATCGGCCCCTGCTGAACCAACGACCTCTCCTGCTAGGTCTCCTGAGATCGACCACGAGGCGCCCGAGCAATCTCCTCCACCTTCTGATTTTGCGGGTCTTGGTGCGGCGGGTCATACCAGCCCACCCGCCGATCCTAGGCCGCTAAGTCCAACCATTGAAGATGCATCACCCCCCGACGTTGTCATCATCAGGGTGGGTTACCAATCCCTAGCCTGTCACACCCTGACCAAGCACACAAGCAAGGTGGAGAACTCTTCGGAAAATCTTACCTTCGAATTGCCCATCTTGGAGACGATGAGCGTGGACGACTTGCATGCTAGTTATTTAAACTGCCTATCTGCCAGCCGCAACATGGAGACCAAGCTTGTTGGTCTGATGAAGACCAAGTTTGAGGTATCCTTCTTTCTCTATTTTCATACCCGTATGTAGCCCCCAAGAGTCGGGCTAGTATTGCAAATAGTGGCTCGAGTCTCTCATTTCTTCATCATATCACATAGAAACTTTATCAGACTAGATTGCATGCCAGCCGGTTTGTATGCTGCTGTAGATCCACTTGTAGCCCCCAAGTCCAGCCCATTATGACAATTATGAGCCGGATCTTCTTCCTTAGATAAAGCTCGCCGGGTGTAGCCCCCAAGTCCGGCACATGTTGACAATTATGAGCCGGATCTCCCACTTTTAAACATAGAAAGAAAATGTATACATTAGCCCCCAAGTGCCAAGTATATTACCTGTAATCTGCTTGGGACTTGCATCCAATTGTTATGTCCCTGTGGCGACTTAATTCTTTTATCTTTCCACTTAGTGCAATACAGGAGGCGCTGGCTATGGCCGAGTCTGAATGCGCCGGCTTGAAAGAAAACCTTGCCATCCAATAGAGTGCTCGAGACGCCGTAGATGAGAAGCTTTGGGCGGCGGTTGAGCAATTGGAGAAACTTCCGGCTGAATTCACTGTTTACAAGAATACCGTCGAATCTGAGCAAGCCTCTCTATCAAAACAGGCTGCCGACGCTGAAGAGCGGGCCAAACTTGCATCCACCGAACTGAACACCCTTAAAGCCCATATATCCAAAATGACCAGCGCAATGTTTGCTAAGCAACTGGGATGTGGATCGTCTTCAAATCGAGGAGCCCGAAGACCCGGCGCCAAGCGACCCGCCAGTGAGTTAAATTCCTTGCCTTCTACTTCATGTATCTTGGCCGGCTGAGCCGTCGGAATGAACAAACACTAAACTCTTGTAATATATCTTCGTCTTTTGCACTCCCTTGAGAGCCTTGCAATATATCTTGGTTTTTCTTATGCTTTGTTGGTGATTCATGGCCGAAACCTGCAAAACAATTCTTGCAACAACCCGCCTGGGCGGCTTTCAGGAAACCATGACCCGGTTATCTCAACATAATCTTGCCTCATCTTTCTTACTCATGCCTCCTGACATACAATGTATGAAATAGGATGCAATGTGTCTGATGCAATACGATTCAATATGATGAAATATGCGCTGGAATGCCTGAATTTGCCTTTTCTCCTTGTTTTTCCTTTTCAAAAACTCATATTCTAACCCTTTGAGGGAAACTATTGCTATGAACCGCCTAACAGTATAGGGTCTCTAACAAGATTGACCGCCAATCTTGCACGGTTCAGGGTCTCTAGGTGAGATTAACTGTTAAGGGCACAACAGACCAGAATTTCGCAACGGAGTGAGTGCCCCGGGCCCATAAGCTACTTCTCACGTGACATAAATCCATCGTTTGAACATCAAGGGTGTCAAGATTGAGAGTACGACGGGTCACTTGGTGGAGAGTGTTGTAGCAGATGAGAGAGTTTCCCTCGCCGCTGTATGAGGCCCTCGGAGGGGGTGAGTTGACAGCTCGCTGCACCCCTGCACGAGCGGCAGCTACACACGGGTAGGTATAACTCAGTATTACCACGGTTGAAAAGCCAACCAAGAGTGGGGGGCGGACTTCACCCACCCTTGAACTTGCTCTGGTTTCATGACCTGCCTTTCCTCATGGCGCCTATGTTTGAACGGCTTGCATTATGGTGTCTCATCCTCTTTGGCATCCATGGTGCCCATGTTTGAACGGCTCGCATCATCGCGGCTCGCCCTCTTGAACGACTTAAGATATTTCTCCTGTAAGGTAGTGCACTCATGTTTGAATGGCTCGCATCATGGCGGCTCGCCCTCGTGAGTCACCTAGCACCCATGTTTGAATGGCTTGCATCATGGCGGATCGCCCTCTTGAGTGCGTAAATCTTGCATCAATGAGGTGGTGCACCTTTGTTTGAACGGCCCGCAGCGTGGTGACTCGTCCTCTTGTGCGACCTCATATTATTTTTATCTTGCGCCCTCAATTTGTAAGCCACCATGGACAGGTTGTCGTCTTGATAATCGTCCCAAGGGGTGAGCCTGCCAGACCCGGTGGGTCGGAAGCACCCAAGCGACCAAGGAGAAAATATTCGTCCTTGCACAAATCTATAATGCAAGAAAAAACGGCAGAGGCCCTGTCTTGTAGGGATGCAATCTTTATTATACTGTCTATCTAAATACAAAGAAATATGTATGTACAAAGATAAGGGTTTGGATGACTCAAGTATAGTAAGGCCACAGGTGACCGATGTTCCATGGCCGGTGAGTTTCTTGCCCGGAGGTACGTAACTCGTCCCATACGTCGATGAGGTAATAAGTCCCATTGTTTAGGTTTCTGCTAACCACAAAAGGTCCTTCCCATGGGGGTGACAACTTGTGCACGTCCATCTGATCTTGAACCAAACGCAATACCAAGTCACCTTCTTGGAACGTTTGGGTCTTGTCCCTGCGGTTATGGTAGCGCCACAGGTCTTGCTAGTAAATCGCCGATCGAGCCGCTGCCAGATCACGTACTTCATCCAGAGCATCCAATGAATCCTGCCGTGCTGTCTCATTATCAGCTTCCACATAAGCCGCCACCCACGACGAATCATGTCGCATGTGGCTTGGTAACACAGCCTCCGCCCCGTAGACCATAAAGAAAGGTGTGAAACTCGGTGACCGGTTAGGCATAGTGTCGATGCTCTAGAGGATAGACGGTAGTTCTTCAACCCAACATCCCGGCGTTCTCTGTAAAGGAACCATGAGATGGGTCTTGATACCTCTCAATACTTCTTGATTCGCCCGCTCTGCCTACCCGTTGGATTGCGGGTGAGCCACGGCCGAAACATCAAGCCGGATGTGATCGTTTTTGCAGAATCTCTCCATAGCCCCCTTGGACAGGTTTGTACCATTGTCAGTGATGATACTTTGGGGGTATCCAAACCGGAAGATCAACTTCTTGACAAACTGAATCGCCATGGCCGCATCGCACTTGCCCACCGGCTCAGCCTCCATCCACTTTCTGAATTTGTCCACTGCTACTAATAGGTGAGTCTTTTTAACCTTAGACCATTTGAAAGGTCCAACCATGTCAAGCCCCCACACCGCAAACGGCCACGTGATTGGTATCATCCGTAACTCCTGCACCGGCGCATAAGCACGTCGTCCGAACTTCTGACACCCGTCGCACTTGTTGACAATATCTTCTGCGTCCTTGAGAGCTGTTAACCAGAAAAAAACGTGTCGAAAGGCTTCCGCCACCAAGGACTTTGACCCGGCATGGTGTCTGCAATCGCCAGCATGTATTTCATATAAGATATCCTTGCCTTCCTCTGGAGAAACACAACGCTGGAAGACGCCGATGACGCTGCACTTGTGTAACTCCCCCCTAATGATGGTCATGGACTTAGAACGCCTCACAATCCGTTGTGTGAGAATCTCGTCATCCGGTAACTCGCTGCGCATCAGATACGCTAGATACGACAACATCCAGTCCGGAATGGCGTGTAAAGCTGCCACCAACTGTTCCTCTGGGTCAGTATTGGCAGATCCTCCTCTTAAGGTAACATGACAGACGGATGATACAGCACATCCAAAAAGATATTGGGCGGCACCGGCTTACGCTGAGAGCCAACTCTTGACAATGCATCCGCCGCCTCGTTCTTACGACGGTCGATATGATCCACCTGATACCCTTTGAGAAATCCGGCGACAATGTCCACCTCTCATTGATAAGCCACAATCCATGGGTCCTTGGAGTCCCACGTGCCTGACACCTATTGTGCCACCAAATCTGAGTCGCCGAGGCACCAAACCCGGCTCAAGTTCATCTCCTTGGCCACACGAAGTCCATGGAGCAAAGCTTCGTACTCAGCTGTGTTGTTCGTGCAAGGAAACATCAGCCTTAGCACATAGCAAAACTTATCACCTTTGGGGGAGGTTAAAACAATTCCAGCCCCAGATCCCTCGAACTATCTGAATCCGTCAAAGTGAATCCAATACGTGTTGTCCGGACTTTCTTCTGGCGCTTGACACTCTGTCAAATCATTGATAAAGTCCACCAAAGCTTGAGACTTGACGGCTGTGCGAGGCACATATTTCAAATTTAGAGGCCCAAGCTCCAGTGCCCACTTAGCAATTCTGCTAGTGGCCTCTCGATTCTAAATTATGTCTCCCAATGGAGCAAAACTAACCACGGTTATCTGGTGCCCAAGGAAATAATGTTTTAGCTTACGATTTGCCATGAACACCCCATATATCAGCTTTTGCCAGTGTGGGTACCGTTGCTTTGACTCTATGAGTACCTCACTGACATAATAAACCGGCCTCTGGACTGGAAACTCTTTTCCTGCCTCCTTGCGTTCCACCACAATTGCAGAACTGACCGCCTTACTGTTAGCCGCCACGTACAAAAGCAAGGGCTCCTTCTCAGCCGGAGCCGCTAGAATTGGCGGCTCAACTAACTGTTTCTTAAGCGCTTCGAGAGCTTCGTATGCCACCTTGCTCCATAATAAATCATTTGTCTTCTTCATCATCTAGTATAGAGGGATGACCTTCTCCCCCAGGCAACTGATGAAGCGACTTAAAGCAGCGATACGACCCGCCAGGCACTTCACATCGTCGATGCTCGCCGGCTTAGCCAAAGACGTGATGGCCTTTATCTTGTCCGGGTTAGCTTCAATGCCTCATTCTAAAACCAAAAAACCCAAAAGTTTACCTGCATGGACACCAAAAACACACTTGGTCGGGTTAAGCATCATCTTGTAGACCCGTAAGTTGTCAAATGTCTCCCTCAGGTCGTCTAATAGCGTCTCCCTCCTCCTTCACTTGACCATGATATCATCCACATAAGCATGAACATTGCGCCCAATCTGATCCTGAAGGCAATTCTGCACGCAACGCTGATAAGTCGCCTGCACACTCTTGAGCCTGAACGACATAGACACATAGCAGAACACCCCAAAAGGTGTTATAAACAAGGTCTTCTCTTGATCCTCAACCGCCAGCTTGATCTGATGATAGCCTGAATAGGCATCCAGGAAATATAAACTGTCGCAACCCGCCGTCACATCAATAATCTGATCAATACGAGGTAGAGCAAACAGATCGACTGGACAAGCCTTGTTAAGATCCGTGTAGTCTATACACATGCGCCACGTGCATTTCTTCTTAAGCATGAGCACGGGATTGGCTAACCACTCCAAATGAAATACTTCCACAATGATATTGGAAATATGCCCTAGAGGCAATAATAAGATGGTTATTATTGTATTTCCTTGTTCATGATAATTGTCTATTGTTCATGCTATAATTGTATTAACCAGAAACCGTAATGCATGTGTGAATACATAGACCACAACATGTCCCTAGTGAGCCTCTAGTTGGCTAGCTCGTTGATCAAATAGATGGTCACGGTTTCATGAACATGGACATTGGATATCGTTCGTAACGGGATCACATCATTAGGAGAATGATGTGATGGACAAGACCCAATCCTAAGCATAGCACACGATCGTGTAGTTCGTCTGCTAAAGCTTTTCAATGTCAAGTATCGTTTCCTTAGACCATGAGATTGTGCAACTCCCAGATACCGTAGGAATGCTTTGGGTGTGCCAAATTTCACAACGTAATTGGGTAGCTATAAAGGTGCACTACATGTATCTCTGAAACTGTCTGTTGGGTTGGCACGAATCGAGACTGGGATTTGTCACTCCGTGTGACGGAGAGGTATCTCTGGGCCCACTCGGTAAGACATCATCATAATGAGCTCAATGTGACTAAGGAGTTAGCCATGGTATGATGTATTATGGAACGAGTAAAGAGACTTTCCGATAACGAGATTGAACAAGTAATAGAGATACCGACGATCGAATCTCGGGCAAGTATCATACCGATAGACAAAGGGAATTGTATACGGGATTGACTGAATCCCCGACATCGTGGTTCATCCGATGAGATCATCGTGGAGCATGTGGGATCCAACATGGGTATCCAGATCCTGCTGTTGGTTATTGACCGGAGAGGTGTCTCGGTCATGTCTACGTGTCTCCCGAACCCGTAGGGTCTACACACTTAAGGTTCGATGACGCTAGGGTTATAGGGAAATGGTATACGTGATTACCGAAGGTTTTTTGGAGTCCTAGATGAGATTCCGGACGTCACGAGGAGCTCCTGAATGGTTCGGAGGTAAAGATTGATATATAGGAAGTCCTGTTTTGGTCACCGGAAAGTTTTCGGGCTCACCGGTAGTGTACCGGAAGTGCCGGGAGGGTGCCGGAGGACCCCCGGGAGGGGTGTGACGACCAAAGGACTTCGTGGGCCCTTAGAGGAGGTGTACCAGCCCTTATTGGGTTGGCCAAGACCTTCTGGAAGGGCCCATGTGGCTAGGGATAAGAAATAAGGCTGAAAAGGATTCAAAAGGAAGAGATCCACCTCCCTTGTGGGAGGTGGACTCCTCCCTAGGTTCGGCCGAACCTCTCCTCCTTGGAGGAGAGGCCAAGGCATCCCTCCCTCTCCCTCCTCTTATATATACCCAAGGTTTTGGGCTGATTTGAGACACGACTTCTCCCTCTCTTGGCACAGCCCTACCCTTCCTCTTCCTCATTCTGCATAGCGCTTGGCAAAGCCTTGCCGTAGTCCACGTAGCTCCACCGTCACCATGTCGTCGTGCTGCCGGATCTCTCCCTCAACCTCTCCTTCCTCCTTGCTGGATCAAGGCGTAGGAGACGTCATCGGGCTGCACGTGTGTTGAACGCGGAGGCGCCGTTGTTCGGCGCTTAGATCGGAGTCCACCGCGATCTGAATCGCTACGAGTACGACTCCACCAATCGCGTTCTTGTAACGCTTCCGCTTAGCGATCTTCAAAGATATTGTCGGGACCCCGATCCTAAGTCATATGAATCTAGACTGTAACATATCACATCAATTTGCAGCCTCACACACGGTAAGTTCCACGGCTGCAGCCTTACCTTAGTTGGGACCATTTGCGTCTTTTGGCTCACGTATGTGAACATGTCACTCGCAATCAAACGACAGAGAACCCGGGCCGACATGACTAGTCATAGAACCCAAGCGGCACATCCGTACGGAAACAGGCATACGTAACCTAGCAATGCAGGTGTCGGCCTCAAGCGTGTGTAGACAAGTCATAGCAAGCTACAAGGACTCCATTACGCCATGAGACATAAATGCCATCACTACACGTAGACGAGTCGTAGCAGGCTATAGGGACTCCATTACACTACGAGACATTTCCCCGAAGGGACAGACATAGCAGCAAAGAAGGATACATGCCAGTCAATCAATGTGTTCGGAGCAGTAGCAAGCTACCATGGCTCGGTGGAAGCACAAAGAGGCAGTTTCCCGTAAAGAGTACTACTAAAGGCACAAGACTAGGTGTCGGATCCCATACATACCATTGCACGTCACACGTATGCACGACATGCCCGATATGCATAGATATAACCATGGCATCACAACATAACCATACAACAACATGACTTTTATTTAAGAGGCTCACACGAGCCTTGCATAACATGTTCTTACAGATAGGGGTCACATGACCCGACACACAAGTCATACAAACAAGTTCATAAAAACCAAGCGGAAGCATAAAGCTGTCTGAGTACAGACAGATGAAAGGGGTAAAAAAGGCACATGGCTTGACTATCTACAGCCTGCCACAGGCGTAAGGTCGTAGTTGGGACACCAGCTATTCGGCATCGTCAACATCAAGAAAGAACCCATCCGAAGGGTCCTGGGTCTCATCTGCAATATTTATTAGGCAAACATGAGTACAAATGTACTCAGCAAGTCTATAAAACATACCTAGGCTAATCATGCTCATGTATCAACAAAGGGGAAGGTGGAGTTTATGCAGCAATGCCAGCTTTGACTCATGGCTATCCTACACTACTCAGTTTTTAACTCTTAGTTACAATTTTAGATATCGCACATGAGTCCACCAACTCCACGACAATACACCACCATGGATTCACTTCCCTCTTCTAGGAGAGTGCCATCCACGGTACTCACACTTCTCTTGATATTTTTATGAGTATCCATTTGATTATCTATGAACAACATAAGTTCTCCAAGTAGTCCATATCCGAGGACGCGGCTATTCGAATAGTTTCAATCCCTGTAGGGGTGTACTTCTTCACACACGCTCTCGCCACTTATCGCTCAATGCTCATAAAACCATGCACCTCGGCAACCTTCAAGCGGAAGCCCAGCGAGGGAGTCCGCCACGACCGTCAATCACATAAGACCTCTAGTCCAGGCTATCGCCTATTTAAGACTGAACCCGCACGGAAGTCCAGTCAAAGTTTCCGCTATGGCCCCAAACGATGTGTGTAGCGTTCCCAAGCCCACCATTCGGGTGACCCTTGGTACACCATGCCATTTCCTACCACGTCGTAACCCACCCCTAGGGTCAGCGCTACACACGGCCTCTAGCATGCTATAAACATAAGAAACTACTTGCAACTCCTGGACGACTAAGCAATTGATAAGTCGAGAGGGGTCGAGTTATCGGAACCCAATGTGTGGTAGTACCTAGTCTTGGATCACAAACACGGAACTCAGTTCCTAAGAACGGTCCCAATGAGACAACCCGCTATGTACTCCTACATAGCCTCTCATCGCTACCTTTACCAAATCAGGTTCATCATAAGATTATCACATCAGACAACATTGTTTCACTCAGTTCATCACCCAGATGAATCAGACCTGACACAACTCTAGGCATATCAAGCATAGCAGGCAAAGTAAGCTAAGCACATCAAGGCACAAGCATCTACCAGGTATGCTAGGTTGCAAGGTTTAGCTATTTACTATGACAATAATAGGTCATGCAGCAGGATAGGATCATCTACCGTGTATGACTGACATGTGATCGATTGTCCTAATGCAATAAACAAGAGCAGGAGCGAGAGAGTGGGATGTTATCAGAATGATCAAAGGGGTTTCTTGCCTTGCTGGGTAGCGAGAAGGTTCTCTCCTTCGTTGGAAAACTCAGGGTTATCCTCAGGAGTAGCGCCTACCGCAATGCAGGTAAATAGCAATCAATACACGCAAATGCAACAATATGATGCATGAACATGGCATGATAGCATGTATGGATGAGCTAATGCAACTAGTGTTCATATTGTTTTGCAATGAATTTGAATATAGGTTCAAATCGTTCTTCATTTCAAATTCCGAATACTAACCATTAGTAAATGTCTGGAATTTTTCTGGATGATAGCATGTATGGATGAGCTAATGCAACTACTTAGGTTGCTCTAACATGCATGACAATAGCACCATTCGATTCATTGGATTTTTCTGATAAATTTTCATATATAAAATATTTTCATCTGATTTACAGATTAATTTATATGAAATTTTGAAGTTTTGAATAATTTCTGGAATTATTTTAATTCAAATAAGTCATTACTACATCAGCATAGCATCACTATGACATCAGCTAGTCAGCTGACCCAGCCAGAGTCAAACCTGGCATGTGGGGACCACATGTCAGTGACTCATTCACCTAAATAAAGAATTAAAACTAATCCTAACTAATTAACAGAACTGGGCCCACTGTCAATGACTGATTAGATTAATTTAATTAATTGATTAATTTCTTAATTAGCATTTGACTAATATGCCCAGGCCCCACCTGCTAGTGACTCAGCGGTCAAACCCCGTGGTCAACTCCGGCAAGACCCACCGGCGTTGAGCCGCCGGTGGCTCCAGAGATGGCGGAGGGGTTCAGGATCCCTCCTCCAGCGACCAAAAGGGCGGCGGAGGGCACCAATCGAATCTACAAACACGCACGCGTCCATTCCGACACCTCCCAGGAGCTGAGATGGTCGGAATCGACGTCGGCGGCAAGCTTGGCGGCTGCCGGAGCTTGGGCCAGCACGGACTCGTCGAACCAGGGCACAACACGACCTCTACTTGGCACCTACGGCCTCTACGCAGCCTCATGAACACGACAGTGGCCTTTGATGGACCAGCTGGTCATCGGAGCTTGGCCGGCGTCGAGCTCGACCGGCAGGGCATTTCGGACCTCGATGGAATCCGGTGCTAGAGAGCTCATTCCATGGGGGAAAGAGGGGTAAAAGGTCCAGGGGCTCACGGCGGTTGCAGAGACGTCGAGAGCGGGCTCGGGGAGGGCCTGGAGCAGCGGCGAGCTTCACTTGCTTGCCGGCGGCCGGAGGTTGAAGACGACGGTGATGCGGCGCTGGAGAGCTTCCGGTGATGCGAGGCTCGGCTAGAAGGAAGAGGGCGACTAGGCGGTTCTAATGGGGGGCTCAGGGGTGAGGGGGAGCGGCTAGCGCGACGGCGGTGAGCTTGAGCAGGGCTCGGCCATGGCGGAGCAAAGGAGGGGAGGAAGAGCGAGCGGGCAAGAGGGAGAGAGGGAGCGATGGGGACGGCTCTGGGAGCTTATCCCCGTCGCGCTGGCGAGGGGGAAGCAGGCAGGCAGCTGCCGGCGTGGAGGCATGACAGTGCGCGCTCCGGCCACACGCCCGTCCTCCTGGCCGCTGGAGGACGATGACCTCCCTAGGCCAGGTGGGCCGGCCTGGCCTGGGCTTCTTTTTTTTTCTTTTTTAATTCACTCTGTTTTCATTTTCTGACATTTGTTTATTTCTATTGTAGGTACAAATGACTTTGCAAAATATCCCATATATTTTCTATAATGGAGTTTGAATATTTCAAACTTGTCTAAAAAGTTTTAGGATATTTTGAAAACAAAAATAATGATAACGCTTTATTTAATGATTTCAGGAGCTTTATCATTTATTTTTAAATTTTTTTGATTGTTCAAATAATTAAAATGGTCCCTGTTATATCCATGTCCAATTTTATCACACATAGGGAACATTTTGAAAGGGCATTTTGGATTTGTTGAAATTTCTCCAACTTTGAATTGTTTTAATGCAATGTGAGCTTGGGGTTTTCCTTTAGTCCCCATTTCTTGTTAATGCAAAAAAATGAAACATGATGCAAGCACATGCTATCCTAAGACATCTAGCTAGGGATGTGACAGGTATGAAGATGCAATCTCTCCCCACTCGTTGCTGGTTTCTTCATAGATAGATCTTGGTGACACGTAGGAAAGTTTTTGATTTACTACGACGTCTTCCAACAGTGGCATCATGAGCTAGTTCTATGCGTAGAATCAATGAACGAGTAGAACACAAATCAGTTGTGGGCGTCAATCTTGTTAATTTTCTTACCACTACTAGTCTTATCTTGATTCGGCGGTATTGTGGGATGAAGCGGCCCGGACCAACTTTACACGTACGCTTACGTGAGACCGATTCCACCGCCTAACATGCACTTGTTGCATAAGGTGGCTAGCGGGTGTTTGTCTCTTCCACCTTATTCGGATTGGATTTGATGAAAAGGGTCCTTATGAAGGGTAAATAGAAATTGGCATATCACGTTGTGGTTTTGGTATAGGTAAGAAATGTTCTTGCTAGAAACCTATAGCATCCACGTAAAAACTTGCAACTACAAATTAGAGGACGTCTAACTTGTTTTTCCAGCATGTGCCTTGTGATGTGATATGAACAAAAGGATGTGATGTGAAGCATTGTGATGTATGAGAATGATCATGTTCTTGTAATAGGATTCACGACTTGCATGTCGATGAGTATGACAATCGGCAGGAGCCATAGGAGTTGTCTTATTTTATTGTATGACCTGCGTGTAAATCATAAACGCCATGTAATTATTTTACTTTATTGCTAAGAGTTAGCCATAGTAGTAGAAGTAATAGTTGGTGAGACAACTTCATGAAGACACAATGATGGAGATCATGATGATGGAGATCATGGTGTCGTGCCGATGACAGTGATGATCATGGTGCTCCGAAGAAGGAGATCAAAGGAGCAAGATGATATTGGCCATATCATGTCACTATACTGATTGCATGTGATGTTTATCATGTTTACATCTTATTTGCTTAGAATGACGGTAGTAAATAAGATGATCTCTCAATAATATTTCAAGAAAGGTGTTCACCCTAATTGTGCACCGTTGCTAAGGATCGTTGTTCTGAAGCACCACGTGATGATCGGGTGTGATAGGTTCTAACGTTTGCATACAACAGGTGTAAGCCAGATTTACACACGCAAAACACTTAGGTTGAATTGACGAGCCTAGCATGTACAGACATGGCCTCAGAACACGGAAGACCGAAAGGTCGAACATGAGTCGTATAGAAGATATGATCAACATGGAGATGTTCACCATGGACGACTAGTCCGTCTCACGTGATGATCGGACACGGGCTAGTTGACATGGATCATGTGTCACTGGGATGACTAGAGAGATGTCTATCTAAGTGGGAGTTCATTAAATAATTTGATTATGTGAACTTAATTATCATGAACTTATTCTAAAATTGTCTTTACAATCCATATTGGAGATCCAATGGCCAACGCTAATGCCAACCTCAACTTCAATGCGTTCCTAGAGAAAACCAAGCTGAAAGATGATGGAAGCAACTATGCGGATTGGGTCCGTAGCTTGAGGATCATCCACATAGCTTCCAAAAGAGTGTATGTCCTTGATGCACCGCTAGGTAACGCACCCGTTCTCCCAGCAGAGCAAGACGTTGCGAACGCTTGGCATTCACGCTGCGATGATTATTCCCTTGTTCAGTGCGGCATGCTTTACAGTTTAGAACCGGGGCTCCAAAAGCGTTTTGAGCAACACGGATCATATGAGATGTTCCAAGAGCTGAAAGTGGTTTTCCAAGCTCATGCCCGGGTCGAGAGATATGACGTCTCCGACAAGTTCTTCAGCTGTAAGATGGAGGAGAACAGTTCTGTCAGTGAGCACATCCTCAAGATGTCTGGGCTACACAACCGCTTGACTCAGCTGGGAGTTGATCTCCCAAATGACTTGGTCATTGATAGAATCCTCGAGTCGCTTCCACCTAGCTACAAGAGCTTTGTGATGAACTACAACATGCAAGGGATGGAGAAGTCCATTCCTGAGTTGTACTCGATGCTAAAATCAGCGGAGGTCGAGATCAAAAAGGAGCATCAAGTGTTGATGGTAAATAAGACCACTAGTTTCAAGAAAGGCAAGGGTAAGAAGAACTTCAAGAAGGATGGCAAAGTTGTTGCCGCGCCCGGTAAGCAAGTTGCCGGGAAGAAGAACAAGAATGGACCCAAGCCTGAGACTGAGTGCTTTTATTCAAGGGTACCGGTCACTGGAAGCGGAGCTGTCCCAAGTACTTAGCGGATAAGAAGGCCGGCAATGTTAAAGGTATATGTGATATACTTGTTATTGATGTGTACCTAACCAGCGCTCGTAGTAGATCCTGGGTATTTGATACCGGTGCAGTTGCTCACATTTGTAACTCCAAGCAGGAGCTACGGAATAAGCGGAGCCTGGCGAAGGACGAGGTGACGATGCGCATCAGGAATGGTTCCAAGGTCGATGTGATCGCCGTCGGCACGCTACCTCTGCATCTACCTTCGGGACTAGTTTTAAACCTTAATAATTATTATTTAGTACCAGCTTTGAGCATGAACATTGTATCTGGATCTCGCTTGATACGAGATGGCTACTCATTTAAATCTGAGAATAATGGTTGTTCTATTTATATGAGAGAAATGTTTTATGGTCATGCCCCGCTGGTCAATGGTTTATTTTTGATGAATCTCGAACGTGATGTTACACATGTCCATAGTGTGAGTACCAAAAAGTGTAAGGTTGATAAGGATAGTCCCACTTACATGTGGCATTGCCGCCTTGGTCATATTGGTGTCAAACGCATGAAGAAGCTCCATGCTGATGGACCTTTGGAGTCTCTTGATTTTGAATCATTTGACACGTGCGAACCATGCCTCATGGGCAAGATGACCAAGACTCCGTTCTCCGGAACAACGGAGCGAGCAACTGACTTGTTGGAAATAATACATACCGATGTAAGCGGTCCAATGAGCGTCGAGGCTCTTGGTGGCTATCGTTATGTTCTCACCCTCACTGATGACTTGAGCAGATATGGGTATGTCTACTTAATGAAACACAAGTCTGAAACCTTTGAAAGGTTCAACGAATTTCAAAGTGAGGTAGAGAATCAATGTGACAGGAAAATAAAGTGCCTACAATCTGATCGTGGTGGAGAATATTTAAGTCACGAGTTTGGCACGCACCTAAGGAAATTTGGAATTATTTCACAACTCACGCCGCCTGGCACACCTCAGCGAAATGGTGTGTCTGGACATCGTAATCGCACTCTATTGGATATGGTGCGATCTATGATGTCTCTTACCGACTTACTTCTATCATTTTGGGGATATGCATTAGAGACTGCCGCATTCGCTTTAACTAGGGCACTGTCAAAATCCGTTGAGACGACAACGTATGAATTATGGTTTGGAAAGAAACCTAAGCTGTCGTTTCTGAAAGTTTGGGGATGTGATGCTTATGTGAAGAAACTTCAACTTGAGAAGCTTGAACCCAAAGTGGAAAAGTGTGTCTTCATAGGATATCCCAAAGAGACTATTGGGTATACCTTCTACCTCACATATGAAGGCAAAGACTTTGTTGCTAAGAATGGATCCTTTCTCGAGAAAGAGTTTCTCTCGAAAGAAGTAAGTGGGAGGAAAATAGAACTTGATGAGGTAATTGAACCTCCGCTTGAACCTGAGAGTAGCGCAGCACAGGAAGTTGTTTCTGTGGAGCCTACACCAGCTAGAGAGGAAGTTAATGATGATGATCATGAAACTTCAGATCAAGTTACTATTGAATGTCGAAGGTCCACTAGGACACGTTCTGCACCAGAGTGGTATGGCAACCATGTCCTAGAGATCATGTTGTTAGACAACGGTGAACCTTCGAACTACGAAGAAGCGATGGCGGGCCCGGATTCCAACAAATGGCTTGAGGCCATGAAATTCGAGGTAGGATCCATGTATGAGAACAAAGTATGGACTTTGGTCGACTTGCCTGATAATAAGCGAGCCATTGAAAATAAATGGATCTTTAAGAATAAGACTGGCGTGGATGGTAATGTGACCGTCTATAAGGCTCGGCTTGTCGCTAAGGGTTATCGTCAAGTTCAAGGAGTTGACTACAATGAGATTTTCTCACCCATAGCGATGCTAAAGTCTATCCGAATCATGTTAGCAATTTCCGCATTTTATGATTATGAGATCTGGCAAATGGACGTCAAAACGGTATTCCTTAATGGCTTCCTTAAGGAAGAACTGTATATGATGCAGCCGGAAGGTTTTGTCAATCCTAAAGATGCTAACAAAGTATGCAAGCTCTAGTGCTCCATCTATGGGCTGGTGCAAGCATCTCGGAGTTGGAACATTCGCTTTAATGAGGTGATTAAAGCGTTTGGGTTTGTACAAGTTTATGGAGAACCCTGTATTTACAAGAAAGTGAGTGGGAGCTCTATAGCATTTCTCATATTATATGTGGATGACATAGTGATAATGGGAAATGATATAGAACTTTTGGAAAGTGTAAAGGCCTACTTGAATAAATGTTTTTCAATGAAGGACCTTGGAGAAGCTACTTACATATTAGGTATTAAGATCTATAGAGATAGATCGAGACACCTCATAGGTCTTTCACAAAGCACATACCTTGAAAAGATATTGAAGAAGTTCAATATGGATTGGTCCAAGAAGGGGTTCTTACCTGTGTTACAAGGTGTGAGATTGAGTACGACTCAATTACCGACTACGACAAAGGATAGAGAAGAGATGAGTGTCATCCCCTATGCTTCAGCCATAGGCTCTATTATGTATGCCATGTTGTGTACCAGACCCGATGTGAAACTTGCCATAAGTTTGGTAGGGAGGTACCAAAGTGATCCCGGAGCGGAACACTGGACAGCGGTCAAGAATATCCTGAAGTACCTAAAAAGGACAAAGGACATGTTTCTCATATATGGAGGTGCCGAAGAGCTCGTCGTAAAGGGTTACGTCGATGCTAGCTTCGACACAGATCCGGACGACTCCAAGTCGCAAACCGGATACGTGTATATTTTGAACGGAGGGGCAGTCAGCTGGTGCAGCAGCAAGCAAAGCGTCGTGGCAGCATCTACATGTGAAGCGGAGTACATAGCTGCTTCAGAAGCAGCAAAGGAAGGAGTCTAGATGAAGGAGTTCATCACCGACCTAGGAGTAATTCCAAGTGCGTCGGGCCCGATGACTCTATTCTGTGACAACACTGGAGCTATTGCCCTTGCGAAGGAGCCCAGGTTTCACAAGAAGACAAGACACATCAAGCGCCGCTTCAACTCCATCCGTGATTACATTCAGGAGGGAGATATAGATATTTGTAAAGTGCATACGGATCTGAATGTCGCAAATCCGTTGACTAAACCTCTCTCACGAGCAAAACATGATCAACACCAGAATGCTATGTGTGTACGATTCATCACAATGTAACTAGATTATTGACTCTAGTGCAAGTGGGAGACTGATGGAAATATGCCCTAGAGGCAATAATAAAATGGTTATTATTGTATTTCCTTGTTCATGATAATTGTCTATTGTTCATGCTACAATTGTGTTAACTCAAAACCGTAATACATGTGTGAATACATAGACCATAACATGTCCCTAGTGAGCCTCTAGTTGACTAGCTCGTTAACCAATAGATGGTCACGGTTTCATGACCATGAACATTGGATGTCGTTGATAACGAGATCACATCATTAGGAGAATGATGTGATGGACAAGACCCAATCCTAAGCATAGCACAAGATCGTGTAGTTCGTTTGCTAAAGCTTTTCAATGTCAAGTATCGTTTCCTTAGACCATGAGACTGTGCAACTCCCGGATACCGTAGGAATGCTTTGGGTGTGCCAAACGTCACAACGTAACTGGGTGGCTATAAAGGTGCACTACGGGTATCTCCGAAAGTGTCTGTTGGGTTGGCATGAATCGAGACTGGGATTTGTCACTCCATGTGACGGAGAGGTATCTCTGGGCCCACTCGGTAAGACATCATCATAATGAGCTCAATGTGACTAAGGAGTTAGCCACGGGATGATGTATTACGGAACGAGTAAAGAGACTTGCCGGCAACAAGATTGAACAAGGTATAGAGATACCGACGATCGAATCTCGGGCAAGTATCATATCGATAGGCAAAGGGAATTGTATATGGGATTGACTAAATCCCCGACATTGTGGTTCATCCGATGAGATCATCGTGGAGCATGTGGGAGCGAACATGGGTATCTAGATCCCGCTGTTGGTTATTGACCGGAGAGGTGTCTTGGTCCTGTCTACGTGTCTCCCGAACCCGTAGGGTCTACACACTTAAGGTTCGATGACGCTAGGGTTATAGAGAAATGGTGTACGTGATTACCGAAGGCTGTTCGGAGTCCCGGATAAGATCCCGGACGTCGCAAGGAGCTCCAGAATGGTCCGTAGGTAAAGATAGATATATAGGAAGTCCTGTTTTGGTCACCGGAAAGTTTTCAGGCTCATCGATAGTGTACCGGGAGTGCCGGGAGGGTGCCGGAGGACCCTCGGGAGGGGTGTGACGACCAAAGGACTTCGTGGGACCTTAGAGGAGGTGTACCATCCCATATTGGGCTAGCTGAGACCTTCCAGAAGGGCCCATGCGGCTAGGGAGATCAGGCTGAAAAGGATTCAAAAGGAAGAGATCCACCTCCCTTGTGGGAGGTGGACTCCTCCCTAGGTTCGGCCGAACCTCTCCTCCTTGGAGGAGGGGCCAAGGCAGCCCTCCCTCTCCCTCCTCCTATATATACCTGAGGTTTTGGGCTGATTTGAGACATGACTTCTCTCTCTCGGCGCAGCCCTACCCTTCCTCTTCCTCGTTCTCCGTAGCGCTTGGCGAATCCCTGCCGGAGTCCACGTAGCTCCACCATCACCACGCCGTCATGCTGCCGGAGATCTCCCTCAACCTCTCCTTCCTCCTTGCTGAATCAAGGCGTAGGATACGTCATTGGGTTGCACGTGTGTTGGCCTCGTAGGCGCCGTTGTTCGGCGCTTAGATCGGAGTCCACCGCAATCTGAATCGCTACGTGTACGACTCCACCAACCGCGTTCTTGTAACGCTTCCGCTTAGCGATCTTCAAAGGTATGAAGATGCAATATCTCCCCACTCATTGCTGGTTTCTTCATAGATAGATCTTGGTGACACATAGGAAATTTTTTGATTTACTACTACATCTTCCAACAAATGAACCCTGCGGCCAAGAGCCGGGCTATTTCTTCTCCGATCGCTTTACGCCGTTCCTCGTTGAAACGGCGAAGAAATAGTTTGACTGGCTTAAACTTAGGATCCACATTAATACGGTGCTCAGCGAATTCCCTCGGGACACCCGGCATGTCAGACGGCTTCCATGCAAAGATATCCCGATTCTCACGGATGAATTCGATGAGCGTGCTTTCCTATGTGGGATCCATGTTGGCCCCGATCGTGAACTTCTTGGATGAGTCGCCCTGGGTAAAATCCACCAACTTAGTATCATCTGCCGCAAACTTCAGGGGTGGCTCAGATTCCGTACTGGGATTTTTTAATGGAGTCATATCTGTCGGGTCAGCATTATCTTTGTAAAACTTCAGCTCCGCCTCAGCACAACTCGCCTCTGCATAGGCTGCATCTCCTTCTTCACATTCGGTGGCGATTCTCCGATCACCATGAACCATGATTGTTCTGTTCAGAGTCAGCATCTTGAGTTGCACATAAACATAAGAGGGTCTGGCCATGAATTTTTCAAAAGCCGGCCTGCCAAACAAAGCATGGTATGGGCTCCTAATTTTTACCACTTCGAACCACAAGGTCTCCACCGTGTAGTTGTACTCATCCCCAAACACTACATCCATGGTGATCTTTCCCACTGGATAAGCCGACTTTCCTGGCACCACTCCATGAAAAACAGTGGACGACGGCTTAAGATCTTTGTCCATCAACTCCATCCGCTTGAACGTGTCATAGTATAAGATGTTGATACTGCTACCCCCGTCCATGAGTACCTTTGTGAACTTGTATCCCCCGACCTGAGGCGCCACTACCAGGGCTAAATGACCCGGATTGTCGACCCGCGGCGGGTGATCCTCCTGGCTCCATGTAATTGGATACTCTAACCACTTCAAATACTACGGGAGAGCCGGCGCGGCCGTATTGACAGCCCTCTTACGGAACTTTTCTTCTCGCTTGTCCAGGCTTGTAGTGAAGACATGATATTGCCCCCACACTAAGCTGTTTTGGGTTACTCTGATACCCAGAACGGTTATTCTGCTGCTGACCACCATTGCCCTACGGCTGAGGATGATCCCCTTAGTCTCCTCGGTTCTGATTGTTTTGATTCTGATAACCTGAACTTGACCCGCCGGTGCCGGAACCAGCCCCCGAGCCGCCTGGTCCTGAGCCGCCCGACGGGCCGTTGCCATTATGACTTTGACGAATACTTTGTTCCTGAAACTGGCGCATGACACTACACTCCTTCCAAGTGTGGGCAGCTTCCTTGTCTGGCTGGCTGTGCGCCAGGCAGGGCCTGTTTAGCGCTTCCTCTAAATTAAAGGGCATAGGCGCCCTGTTCCTGTTGAATGGCAGCCTAAAATTCCCGTTGCCTCGTTGACGATTGTCCCCCACGTTGGTGTTTGCCATGAATTCTAACCCGTCATCGGGAATCTTCCGTTTGCCTCGGTTATTATTCCCAGCACCTCCATGCTGACCCTTATTGTTGTTGCCCTTCTTATTCTATGCCAGCTTCTCATCATCAGAGTCTGGGTCTTTGGTGGTATATGAATCTGCATACTTGGTGAGAGCCGTCATGAGCTCACCCATGTCCTGACAAGAGCGTTTTAACCGTCCGAGCTTCTGCTTCAGGGGCAAAAGGTGATAATTCCTTTCTAAAATTAGAACCGCCTGGGATGCTGAAATATTCTCAGACGAGTGGTTCACTGTCGAGACCCACCGTACCCAATGATGGGCCGACTCTCCTTCTCGCTGCACACAAAGGTCTAGATCCACAATTGTCATTGGCTGCTTGCAGGTTCCTTCGATGTTTTTGATGAAGCGTGCTCTCAATTTGGCTCAAGATGTGATAGTATTGGGTGGCAACACCTTTAACCAAGTGCGCACTGGCCCTTCCAACATCATGACGAAGTACTTCACGCAAACTGCCTCATCAACATCCAGAATCTCCATAGCAAGTTCATAACTCTCAATCCAAGCCTCTGGGGGTAGATCCGCCATGTACTTAGGCACCTTCCACGGCCCCTTAAAATCCTTGGGCAAGTGTGCACCCCTCAGGTCCGCCGCAACACACGATACGCCGAAGCTTCTGGATGGCACACCAACGGGTGTTACTGGCGCCGGCTCATAATCCTCCCGATGAGCTATCGCCGGCGTTATGCCTTTTTTACCCCTATTCGCATGCCCCTAAACATCCATCTCGGGCGGGTCATTACGTAGCGGGCTTCGTCTTTGCCTGCTGCTAGAGACCGCTGGCGACTCAATGTGTCGACTGTAACTACGGTTGTGAACCAGTGTGGAGTGCACCTGGCCCCGGCTGTAATTGTACTTTTCTTGCTGAGCCATCGCAGTCTGCAATAGTTCAATTGCATTCCTCGCTTCCTGAGAAAACGGCCTTCCTTCAGCCGAAGGGAGGGATCAAGCCGAGCCGCCACCGCGATAATATTCTCCACAGGATTAGAATAATGGCCAGGTGGCGTCACAACATGCCGTGCCAGTGGCCTGTTCCTTCGTGGCGGGTCTAACAGTCGAGGCGCCTCAGCCCCCCTGGTCACCGGCGGCGTACTCTCCCTAGCTCCAGGAGTGTTGAAGAGGTTTCGGGGCTGAATAGGTGACCCGGCCTGGGCCCTTCTACGTTGAACTGCTTCTGACGCCTGCTGATCCAGATCAAAGTGGAGAACCTCCGCTCTCGAACGTTCCGACTCAGCGTTCATATGATCTTGCATTGCCTTGATATCTCCCTGGGCCTGAGCCATCTGCTCCTTGATCCGGTTGATCTCGACGTTGCGCTCCGCCAAGTTCTCGGTTGTTACTTCTGTTGCCATCAGAGTCGCTAACTCTTCCATAAGATCCAGCAGGACTTGAGTCGGCGTCTTAGGAGGATCTACATCGGGCAAGGCCGCACCAGCCACCGCTCCAAAACCGGCCCTATTGGAAGCCGGCGTCGGGCCTGCCATAAACACGGTGGCTCGATTCGGCGGGTTATAGGCATCCAGAACACCGTCACCATCGGAATAACCCCCTAATCCGCCATCATGAAGTCGATAGATTGATTTGCCATCCTCACTGAAAGAGCCTTCATCTGAGAAAGCCAAGGTGTCTCCTGAACAGGAATCTCCCACGTTTTGCATAAAGCCGACGAGTACACTCCTCCACCCAGCTTGAAGACGGTGTTGGAAATATGCCCTAGAGGCAATAATAAAATGGTTATTATTGTATTTCCTTGTTCATGATAATTGTCTATTGTTCATGCTACAATTGTGTTAACTCGAAACCGTAATACATGTGTGAATACATAGACCATAACATGTCCCTAGTGAGCCTCTAGTTGAATAGCTCGTTGATCAATAGATGGTCACGGTTTCATGACCATGGACATTGGATGTCATTGATAACGAGATCACATCATTAGGAGAATGACATGATGGACAAGACCCAATCCTAAGCATAGCACAAGATCATGTAGTTCGTTTGCTAATGCTTTTCAATGTCACGTATCGTTTCCTTAGACCATGAGACTGTGCAACTCTCGGATACCGTAGGAATGCTTTGGGTGTGCCAAATGTCAAAACGTAACTGGGTGGCTATAAAGGTGCACTATGGGTATCTCCGAAAGTGTCTATTGGGTTGGCACGAATCGAGACTAGGATTTGTCACTCCGTGTGACGGAGAGGTACCTCTGGGCCCACTCGGTAAGACATCATCATAATGAGCTCAATGTGACTAAGGAGTTAGCCACGGGATGATGTATTACGGAATGAGTAAAGAGACTTGCCGGCAACGAGATTGAACAAGGTATAGAGATACCGACGATCGAATCTCGGGCAAGTATCATACCGATAGACAAAGGGAATTGTATACGGGATTGATTGAATCCCTGACATCGTGGTTCATCTGATGAGATCATCATGGAGCATGTGGGAGCCAAGATGGGTATCCAGATCCCGCTGTTGGTTATTGGCCGGAGAAGTGTCTCGGTCATGTCCACGTGTCTCCCGAACCCGTAGGGTCTACACACTTAAGGTTCGATGACGCTAGGGTTATAGGGAAATGGTATACGTGATTACCGAAAGTTGTTCGGAGTCCCGGATGAGATCCCGGATGTCACGAGGAGCTCCGGAATGATCCGGAGGTAAATATTGATATATAGGAAGTCCAGTTTTGGTCACCGGAAAGTTTTCGGGCTCATCGGTAGTGTACCGGGAGTGCCGGGAGGGTGCCGGAGGACCCCCGGGAGGGGTGTGACGCCATAGGATTTCGTGGGCCCTTAGAGGAGGTGTGCCAGCCCTTTTTGGGCTGGCCAAGACGTTCTAGAAAGGACCATGTGGCTGGAGATAAGAGATAGGGCTGAAAAAGGTTTAAAAGGAGGAGATCCACCTCCCTTGTGGGAGGTGGACTCTTCCCCTAGTTCGGCCGAACCTCTCCTCCTTGGAGGAGGGGCCAAGGAAGCCCTCCCTCTCCCTCCTCCTATATATATGCAAGGGTTTGGGCTGTTTTGAGACACGACTTCTTTCTCTCTCGATGCAGCCCTACCCTTCCTCTTCCTCGTTCTCCGTAGCACTTGGCGAAGCCTTGCCGGAGTTCACATAGCTCCATCGTCACCACGCCATCGTGGTGCCGGAGCTCTCCCTCAACCTCTCCCTTCTCCTTGCTGGATCAAGGTGCAGGAGACGTCACTGGGCTGTACGTGTGTTGAACGCGGAGGCACCGTTGTTCGCGCTTAGATCGGAATCCACCGCGATCTGAATCGCTACGAGTACGACTCCATCAACCGCGTTCTTGTAACGCTTCCGCTTAGCGATCTTCAAAGGTATGAAGATGCAATCTCTCCCCACTCGTTGCTGGTTTCTCCATAGATAGATCTTGGTGACACGTAGGAAAATTTTGATTTACTACTACGTCTCCCAATAGACGGGCGGGTGTAGCGCGTCGGGCCTGCTCGACGAGGTCGGTGCAGACGTCCGGCCCACGTGTAGATCCGTCCAGTTTTCTGATGAACACGTGCATTTTGTCGATAGGAATCCGATACCCATACTCGATTGAGTCGGCCTCCGGTCCCCATCCTGTGTCATCGATGTAGAGCTTGGCGTGGCGTCTCATTGTCATCAAGACGACGGCGTATCCTTCGATCCCTGGAAGAGAGCCCTTTGAGAACTTAACACCACCACGCACTAGCCCCATGGTGGGCACCAACAGTCGTGGATTTTTCACGGCAGATGTCCGAAGACTTAGGTTCGAGGCCATCACTAAGGTAGTGGACTCGAAGGGGTTGATCGGGACGAAAGACACGGATTTACCCAGGTTCAGCCCCTCGAGATGAGTAAAAGCTTACGTCCTTCTTTGAGTGTATTGATGGGTGTATCGATTACAAAGTGAGCGTAATTTCTTGACCTAGGCTTCAATAGCTTGTCCTTCGCCGTCCCCGGATCTCACCTTTATATAAGAGGTCAAGACCCTGGGTTACAAACCTCATGCCGCTCTTACAACGTATCCGACTCTATCTCTTAATTATCTTTGCCTTCCTTGGCCTGTCATTTCCGGCCGGCTCTCTTGCCCGGGTCTTGGGTCTTCCAGTCTCTAGCCTTTACCTTTAGCCCACATAATCAACCGCCATGCAGCCCAATCTTCGTCTTTTGGACCATGTACAGACAAGCCGCCAAGTAAGACCCGGCCCCTCTTGGGCGGGTCTTACTACGGGGTCATATCCCCAACAAAAATGGTTCCAAGGTTGATGTGATCGCCGTCGGCATGCTCTCTCTTCGATTACCATCGGGATTAGTGATGAACCTGAATAGTTGTTATTTAGTGCCTGCGTTAAGCATGAATGTTATATCTGGATCTTGTTTATTGCGAGACGGTTACTCATTTAAATCTCAGAATAATGGTTGTTCTATTTATATGAGTGATATATTTTATGGTAATGCACCCAGTGTGAGGGGTTTATTCATGTTGAATCGTGATAGTGATGATAAACATGTTCATAACATTGATGCCAAAAGATGTAGAGTTGATAGTGATAGTACCACTTTCTTGTGGCACTGTCGTTTGGGTCATATTGGTGTAACGCATGAGGAAGCTCCATGCTGATGGAATTTTAGAGTCACTTGATTTTGAATCACTTGACACATGTGAACCATGCCTCATGGGCAAGATGACTAAAACGTTGTTCTCTGGAACAATGGAACGGGCGAGTGACTTATTGGAAATCATGCATACTAATGTGTGCGGTCCAATGAGCATTGAGGCGCACGGTGGATATCGTTGTTTTCTCACCTTCACCGATGACTTAAGTAGATATGGGTATATTTACTTAAGGAAGCACAAGTCTGAAACGTTTGAAAAGTTTAAGCAATTTCAGAGTGAAGTTAAGAATCATCGTAACAAGAAGATTAAATTCCTGCGATCTGATCGAGGAGGTGAATATCTGAGTGATGAGTTTGGCAGTCACTTAAGACAGTGTGGAATTGTTTCACAATTGACACCGCCTGGAAAACCATAGCGCAATGGTGTGTTCGAATGTCGTAATCGAACCTTGTTAGATATGGTGCATTCTATGATGTCTCTTAACGATTTGCCACTATCGTTTTGGGGTTATGCATTAGAGACAACTACATTCACTTTAAATAGGGCACCATCGAAATCCATTGAGACGACGCCATATGAACTGTGGTTTGGCAAGAAGCCAAAGTTGTCATTTCTTAAAGTTTGGGGATGTGATGCTTATGTCAAAAAGCTTCAGCCTGAAAAGTTGGAACCCAAAGCGGAGAAATTCGTCTTCATAGGATACCCAAAAGAGATAGTTGGGTATACCTTCTATCTCAGATCCGAAGGCAAAGTGTTTGTCACAAAGAACGGAACATTTCTTGAGAAAGAGTTTCTCTCGAAAGAATTGAGTGGAAGGAAAATAGAACTTGATGAGGTTATTGAACCCTTACTTCAGCCTGAGAGTAGCGCAGCGCAGAAAGTTGTTTCTGTGGAGCCTACAACAATTGAAGAGGAAGTTAATGATGATGATCATGATACGTCGGATCATGTTACTATTGAACCTCGTAGGTCGACAAGGGCGCGTACTTCTCCTGAGTGGTACGGCAACCCTGTCTTGGAGGTCATGTTGTTAAACAACGATGAACCTACAAGCTATGGAGAAGCAATGATGGGCCTGGATTTTGAGAAATGGTTAGAGGCCATGAAATCCGAGATAGGATCCATGTATGAAAACAAAGTATGGACTTTGGAAGTATTACATGAAGGTCGAAAGGCCATTCAGAACAAATGGATCTTTAAGAGGAAGACAGACGCGGACGGTAATGTCACCGTCTATAAAGCTTGACTTGTGTCAAAGGGTTTTTCACAAGTTCAAGGAGTTGACTACTATGAGACCTTCTCACCCATAGCGATGCTTAAGTCCGTCAGAATCATGTTAGCAATAGTTGCATATTTCGACTATGAAATTTGGCAGATAGATGTCAAAACAACGTTCCTTAACGGTTTCCTTAAGGAAGAGTTGTATATGATACAGCCGGAAGGTTTTGTCGATCCAGAGAATGCTGACAAAGTTTGCAAACTCCAGCGATCCATTTATGGACTGGTGCAAGCATCTCGGAGTTGGAATCTGCGTCTTGATGAGGTGATCAAAGCGTTCGGGTTTATACAAGTTTACGGAGAAGCTTGTATTTACAAGAAAGTGAGTGGGAGCTCTATAGCGTTTCTAATATTATATGTGGATGACATATTGCTAATTGGAAACAATATAGAAATGCTGGAAAGCATGAAGGAATATTGGAACAAGAGTTTTTCTATGAAGGACCTGGAAGAAGCTGCTTTCATGTTAGGCATTAAGATCTGTAGAGATAGATCAAGGTGCTTAATAGTACTTTCACAGAGCACATACCTTTATAAAGTTTTGAAGAAGTTCAAAATGGATCAGTCCAAGAAGGGGTTCTTGCCTGTGTTACAAGGTGTGAAGTTTAGTAAGACTCAATGCCTAGTGACTGCAGAAGATAGAGAGACGATGAGTGTCATCCCCTATGCTTCAGCCATAGGCTCTATCATGTATGCAATGCTATGCACAAGAACCGATGTCAGCACTTCCATAAGTATGGGCGGAAGGTTTCAAAGTGATCCTGGAATGGAGCACTGGATAGCGGTCAAGAATCCTTAAGTACCTGAAATGGAGTAAGGAAATGTTTCTCGTTTATGGAGGTGATCAAGAGCTCGTCGTAAAGGGTTATGTCGATGCAAGCTTTGACACTGATCCGGATGACTCTAAGTCGCAAACCGGATACATATTTATTCTTAATGGGGGTGCGGTAAGCTGGTGTAGTTCCAAGCAGAGCATGGTAGCCGATTCTACATGCGAAGCGGAGTACATTGCAGCCTTGGAGGCAGCGAAGGAAGGTGTCTGGATGAAGGAGTTCATGACAGATCTTGGAGTAGTGCCAAGTGCACTGAACCCAGTGGATCTGTTCTGTGATACCACTGGTGCCATTGCCCTGGCCAAGGAACCAAGGTTTCACAAGAGGACCAGACACATAAAGCGACGCTTCAATTCCATCCACGAGTACATCAAGGAGGAGGACATAAACATTTACAAAGTGAACATGGATCTGAATGTTGCAGACCCGTTAACTAAACCTCTTCCAAGGGCTGAACATGATCAACACCAGAACTGTATGGGTGTTCGATTCCTTACAATGTAAATCACATAGTGATGTGAGCTACATTATTGACTCTAGTGCAAGTGGGAGACTATTGGAAATATGCCCTAGAGGCAATAATAAAATAGTTATTATTATATTTCGTTGTTCATGATAATCATTTATGACATGCAATAATTGTATTGATTGGAAACACATTGCATGTGTGGATACATAGACACAACTATGAACCTACTATGCCTCTAGTAGACTAGCTCGTTGATTAAAGATGGTCAAGGTTTCCTAGCCATTGACATGAGATGTCATTTGATAACGGGATCACATCAGTACAACAATGACGTGATGGACAAGACCCAATCTATGAACGTAGCATATGATCGTGTCAGTTTATTGCTACAGTTTTCTGCATGTCAAGTATATGTTCCTATGACCATTAGATCATGCAACTCACGGACATCGGAGGAGTGCCTTGTGTGTATCAAACGTCAAAACGTAACTAGGTGACTATAAAGGTACTCTATAGGTATCTCCGAGGGTGTCTGCTCGGTTGGCATGTATCAACACTCGGATTTGTTACTCCGTGTGACGGAGAGGTATCTCATGGCCCACTCGGTAATACAACATCACAATAAGCCTTGCAAGCAATGTGACTAAGTTTTAGCCACGGGATCTTGTATTGCGGAATGAGTAAAGAGACTTGCCGGCAACGAGATTGAACTAGGTATGGAGATACCCACGATCTTATCTCGGGCAAGTAACATACCGAAGAATAAAGGGAACATTATACAGGATTAACTGAATCCTTGACACAGAGGTTCGACCGATAAAGATCTTCATAGAATATGTAGGAATCAATATGGGCATCCAGGTCCTGCTATTGGTTATTGGCCGTAGAGGTGTCTCTGTCATGTCTGCATAGTTCTAGAACCCGCAGGGTCTGCACACTTAAGGTTCGGTGACGTTTCGATAGTATAGAGTTATGTATGGTGGTGATCGAAGGTTGTTCGGAGTCCTGTATGAGATCCTGGACATCACGAGGAGCTCCGGAATGGTCCATAGGTAAAGATTGATATATAGGAAGTCCTGTTTTGGTCACCAGAAAAGTTTCGGGCTCATCGATAGTGTACCGGGAGTGCCGGGAGGGTGCCGGGGGACCATCGGGAGGGGTATTTCGACCCAAGAAGCTATATGGGCTTTGGGAAGAGGTATACAAGCCCTTAGTGGGCTGGCCTAAGTCCCACAAGAGGCCCATGCATCTGGGAAGAAAGTCCAAAGTGGAAAAGGTGGAAAAAGGCTAAAGATAAGGAAGGAGTCCTAATCCGACTAGGAGTGGAGGAGGAGGACTCCTCCCTTCACTTCGGCCGAAGCCAAAGGGCTGGCCCTTGGCGGCCCAGCCTCGTCCTGTCCTCCCCCTAATATACTAGTGGTTTTGAGAGCATCCCCAACCCTAATTGCCACATGCTGCCCTCTTCTTCCTCTAGATCGTTTTCTCCTCTAGATCAGTTTTCAGCGGTGCTTAGGCGAAGCCCTGCTAGAATTACTTCACCACCATCGCCGCAACACCGTCGCGCTGCCAGAGAACTTGTCTACCTCTCCACTCCCTCTTGCTAGATCAAGAAGGCGGAGATCGTCATCAAGCCGTACGTGCGCTGAACACGGAGGTGCCGTCCGTTCGGCGCTAGATCGAAACTGGTCATGATTGGATCGCGGGACGCTCGGCGATTTGGATCGTGAAGATGTTCGACTACATCAACCGCATTTCTTAACGCTTCCCTCTTAGCAATCTACAAGGGTATGTAGATCCATGTACCCCTCTCATAGATGCTCATCTCCTAGACTGATCTTGGTGAAGCGTAGGAAATCTTTTGTTTCCCATGCAACGTTCCCCAACAATGAGGATGACTTGTTAATTCAAGATGACTTGCTATTTGAAAAATCTAGTAATGTTAATCCAACTGAACTTGATAGTAATAACTGTAGTCTAGATAAGTCGTGTGATGATGATAAGTTCGTAATAGAACGACTAACTCAAGAACTAAAAACCCTAAAGTTAGCTCATGAGTCTACTCTACATGATCATAAAGAGCTTGAAAGGACATATGAGAAGCTCCGCTTCGAGAATCTCAATTTAGAGCAAGAGCATGAGTTCCTTAAAGCTATCAATGACGATCTTCGAAATAAGACTTCCTCTTATCTAGCCAAATGACTTATCTTGTCTACATTCATGCCACAAGTTAAAACGAAGCAAACTAGTAACAAAGGCAAGAAAGGTTCTTCAACTAGTAGCAATACAAATGATAAATCCAATGATATTTCTTCTAGTAGTTCTATAGATCCCACTAACTCTTCTCTTAGCCAAGCTATGCTTGAGCAAGAAAATGAACTTTTGAAAGGCATTATAGAGAAAGGTATGTACAAGAGTCTTGTCGGGTGCAAACAAATTGAGGAGATTATACGCAAACACGGAGGATACCGGAAGAACCGTGGTGTTGGCTACTTCAACGCTAATGGAGTTGAATGGGAAGAAGGTCAATACCCCAATCCCAAGTTTGTTCCTCAAAAGGATAAGTATGAAAGTACTCTCCCCAGGGGAACAAAATCTCAAGATGACCTTCCACCACAATACCCCAAGCTCAAGGGCAAGAATAAGCTTCAAGAGGATATTGACTCACATGAAGATGAATCCCAAGCTTTGGTGAAGTGGGTTCCCAAGGCTACTACAAGCTCAACTTCTACAAGTGCTAGTTCGACACCAAGGGTCCTCGTCAACTTGATGTGGGTCCCCAAGAAGAAGCACAAGAGATGTTCTTGAGGGGTGAATCTGCCAATGAAATCCACTCATATTCATTATTGGCAAGAACTAGTTGCAATCAACATCAACATCATGCAATAGTTAAAGGAGTCACACATTCCCTCAAAGGTAAGCAAGGGACAAGGTAATCAACAAATCAATGGACATCATCATGTATGCTTTGCACTCGATGTCCATAGATATCCTTGTATTTGTCTCTTGTGTGCTGGGACTAACCCATGTAGGTCAGAAGAGTAATGAAACAACAAGGATTCTCCCAACTCATGGTGATCTTCATCAACCTTGAGCATCCAGCACTACTTCACCTACATGAAGTCTTCATTCACAAAACCAAAGTTAGTTTATCCCTCCTATGGGGGGATGTCACATCAAGGGGGAGCTTTACTCCAAGACTTGAGTCAGAGCATCTCATAGTATGTGACAACATTAAATGTTTTATGTAAAAGTGGTAACCCCACTTGTGCTTAAACGATGAATATGACCTATAATCAAGTATTCTTACTTAGCTCCTAAGTCAATATACTCATATATAGATGACTCCGTCATCACCAAAGTGCTTGTTAGATGCTAGTGTGTTTGTGCATGTTTTCCATGTTTTCTTTTGACATCTTATTGTGTGAGCATGTTGGTCTGCATTTATTTACTCATTCAAGGACATCCAATTGTTGTTATTTGGCTTTTCATTTTTGATTTTCCAATTGGATGTACAAGAATGCCTAGGACCAGTCCTCTAGCTATCTATGCTTTCTCACCTCATATTCTATTCTTGATGGATCACAAAATTTGAACAAGTACTTTGTGATCTCTCTGTGTGAGGAGCACTCGGAGTTCCGTATCGACAAAGGACTAACCATTAAAACCTCCCAAGTGCATCTCGGTGGAACCAACTCAAAAATCTTGGTCTCATCGAATGCCTAGGTTTCATCTGGGTTTCTATCTCGGTACAACCGATTCCATATTCTTGGTTACACCGGGTTTCCCTGTCAGCTCACACTTGAGAAACTCAGTGACACCAAAAATTTAGAATCAGTGTCACCGACAGCGAGGGGTATATATGTTGTGGACCCGATGCTTTGAAATTCAATCCACAAATCATCGCACCCCAAAACCCTAAGCTGCCAAAAAGGACCCTCTGGTCATCGCCGTTGTCTTCCCGAGCGCCTCCTCCATTGGAAGTTCATGTCATCAACGGAATGTCCACCCCGTCGCTGCCGTAGAGAAGTCCTCACCAAGCTAGGGTTCGATTTCACCCCCTCTTGCGCGCCAACCTCCGATTCTTGCGCATTAGGGTTTCTCCATCTCTAGCCACCATTCGAGATCGATCTATTCATGAAAAATTCCATTATAATAGCGAACGATCAATTATCTAGGGTTTGTCATCCGCTCGATGAAACTCGATGGAACTGAAGCAAACAAATCGGTGTCACCGATTTACCTTCTGTGCTGCTAAGAACGATCTCGGTGAAACTGAGTACTCTTTTTTGGTCTCGCCAAAAAGAGTGCCAAGATTTTGTTAAAGAGATAGTCAGTCTCGATAGCACCGAAATTTTTGCTTCGTCTATACCGATTTTCATGTGACAGACAACAAACCTTGAGAATATTTTGTTTAAATTTTCAAAAACCAGCTGCATTTTGTGATGACTTATCCTGTTCCACTCTTCTATACTCTATTCACTGGGTTAGATATGTCAGATGCTGAGGACAACCAGAATTTGCAGGAGCAAGATATGAGTCTACTGTTGATGAATGGTCTGCCATCTTAGGAGTCCCAGACGCATAGGACGGAGATATCTACGTCTACTCATTGTCCAAGACAAGACACCATGCCATGAAGGACATGTACAATGCCATTCCTGTTGCACAGCTTGATTCCCACAAGCTATGGTCTATCTATCACCTCCAGGCAAGTCTCTACACCATCAACACTATTTTGAGGCATACTTTGATGCCCAAGTCAGGTAACGAGAACATGATCTGAGGCTACTCCATCAACTTGCTGCTTCTTATTGACCAGCACCAGAGATTCAGAGTGATGGATCTGATAGTGGAGACTATGAAGAGGGTTGCTGCTGATCAGAAGCGCTCATGATGCTATGCACCCTACATTCAGATGCTCATCAACTCCAAGCTGGAGAAGCACATCTTTGCTCTGGACAGACCCCACTTGCCCCTACAGCCAGACTTTGAGGACAACGTTGTGGTGATGGTCCCAGATCATCCCACATCAACTGCAGCTCAGGCAAAGGTAGAGGCAGCTAGAGCCACTAGTGCTCAAGTCCCTAGATCGAGGAACGAGCAGATGGATCTCTTGATCTCTATAGTCATGGACTTGAAGAACGATATCAAAGGCATACTGGACAACCAGAACATTCTTGTGAGGATCTTTGAGGATAGATTCAAGACCCTCAGTGACAAGGTGGATGGGCTGACCAAGACAGTGACCGAGCTCAAGAAGGAAGTAGAAGCTCATATCGGTCGCACCTCTTCAGAGTCTAATTCTGATGATGATGATGAGGATAATGCACCTGACAGGATGACTACCCAGTTCAGGACATAGGCCAGGACACCTACAGTGCCATCTCCGGAGATGAGACCTTCATCGTCTGCACCAGCTATAGTGACTTCAGCTCCATCAGCTCCTCCAGTGCCACCAGTTGCTACTCCAACTCCATCCAGGACATCTGCTGAGGTCTTCGCTGACGTAGTTCTCTCGACTCCGACATCGACCACCGGAGGAGATCAGCCCCAGAAGGATGATTAGCTATATCTCTTTGAGATTTTTGGTAACTTGTTCCCAAACGGGGAGAAGTTGCATATAGATCTTTAGGCTTTGAGTGAGAGAGCGTTTGGTTTTATTGCTATTTCAAAAACATTTGGTCTTTTGGTTTGGATGTGTTACACTTTTGTTCGTGGTTGATCATACGCTTTAATGTGTGTTTCTACTATTTCCTATCCTTTTGATGGTTATGAGATGATCATTCACTTTGCTTGATGTGTTGTGCTATGATATTAACTCTTATTTACTCTCGCACACCACCAAGTTGTATGTGACATGGAAGAAGTGCCCCATGTACCGAATCGATTGTGTATTTGCATTCAAATGCAAATTTAAAAATAATGCACAAATTTAGGGGGAGCTCTTGCTTATCACATACTTCTCAAAGCGATGATTATATTCATTGATTATATCATATGTCGAAACTTTGATCTATATGTTGTCATCAATTACCAAAAAGGGGGAGATCGAAAGCACATTTCCTCCCTTGGTGGTTTTGGTAATTAATAACATTATATATGTCACTGAACTAATGTTTCCACTAAGCATGTTTTAGGAAAATTCAATGACGGGTTTTGCAAAAGGATTGTGGAATACCCCAAGATGCAACGAAATAGATTGGCAAAGCATCAAGCAAAAGGACTCTACATTTTACTTTGTGAGAAATCGCTTTGAGTCCATAGGAAAAGCCAATACTATCAAAAGGGGGTAAGGTACTGTTGGTGAACAAAATGCTCATACGTGCACAGGTGATAGTCACCACATAAACCCACAAGCTCTTTCTCAAAAGTCTATCCAAAGCCAAATATTCAAAATCGGTGCAACCAACACTTTCCACTCGGTGCCACCGATTCTCAGCCTCAGACAGACTCTGCCAAACCCTAGCCCTTCGGTGCAACCGATTCTGCTTCGGTGCCACCTTGGGTTTCCAACTTTTTGTTATGCAAATTCACAAAATCGGTTCCACCGTGTTTGTTGAATCGGCGTCACCGAGTCTGGCAATATGACCATTGGTCACCTTATTGCTGCAACCGAGTTTTATGTATCGGTCTCACGGAGATTCAAAAGTTTCTACCATTGAGGCAACTCGATACCATCGAGATTAACATATTGGTGTCACCGAGTTGGACTTATTAGGTGTAACGGTTGGATTTTTGGAGATGCCTATATGTACCCCTCCACCACCACTCACTCGCAAGAGAACCACTCAGAACAGATCCCCACTCATACCAACTAATTTTCTAAGAGAGAGACACCTACTCATGTGTTGAGATCATGACATTCCATTCCAACCATATGAATCTTGATCTCTAGCCTCCCCAAGTTGCTTTCCACCCAATTAATCTCTTCCACGAAAGCCAAATCTGTGAGAGAGTGATTGTGTATTGAGGAGTCTATCATCTTGAAGCACAAGAGCAAGGAGTTCATCGACATTATCGAGCCAATTACCTTTTGGAGGGTGATGCCTCCTCGATTGGTTAGGTGTCGCTTGGGAGCCGCCTACTTCGTGTTGTGGAGTGAACCAAGATGTTTCTAAGGGCAAGGAGATCACCTACTTTGTGAAGATCTACCCCCAGTTAGGCTAGTCTTCCATGGACATAGGCCATAATGGTATAGTTAAGGTTGCTTCTTCGCGGAACCCTCCGTGGGTAGAGCCCTCCGTGGACTCTCGCAACCATTACCCTTCGTGGGTTGAAGACTCCATAAACGTGGATGTACGATAGCACCACCTATCGAAACCATGGGAAAAAATCATTGTGTCTCCGAATTGTGTTTGATCTTCCTACCCTTCCTTGACTATTCATCCTTGTCTTTACTTTCCGCTGGTATACTCGTAGACATGCATGTGTAGGGTGTACTTGACGTGCTATGAAATGCTAAAATTTGCCAACACTTAAAATTGGGAAGAAGTAGATTTTTAATTGGTCAAGTAGTCTAATCACCCCCCTCTAGACCCCCCTCTAGACCTACTTTCGATCCTACAGCTAATCATGCAGAGAATACATAACCTCCTGAGTTGGCCGTAGATCGAGTCTTGTGCCAATAAACCCCATACTTGCTTTGTACTACCACTTGACCCTGCCACAGGTAGGGTACGGTTCGGTAAGTTGTCAACCCCTGTCTTAGCACACACCATACAGAGATGCCATAGTGAAAGATACATGTGACCTCTGGTAGGCATGTCACTTGATCTGGGGGCATGGGTGTTCCGTCAGTCCAAGGGGGTAGCTTCCCTGTTTTGTGAGCGATACAAATTTTGTGATCTCGTGGGTAAAGAGTACACCCTCTTTAGAGTTTATACCTATTTGAATAGTCGTGTCCACGGTTAAGGACTAAAGTCTGGGATGGGTCACGTGTCGGTCTTCGAAGAAAAACTTCTAAGACAAAATATTGATCATGAAGTGTGATGAATGATGATTATGATTATCATTATTGTGGACTAACGAATTATATTGTTTTGATTATTGATATCCCTGGGATGGTTCTACTTCCTGGATATTCATGTTATTATTTTTCATATAAGCCCTTTATGTGGTGTCGCTCAGATGCCCGGCAGTGGAATGTTTGTTATTTATTTTCCTTATAAGCCCTTTATGTGGCGTCGCTCAGACGCCCGACTGTGGCATGCTTGGTTTTTATTTTCCTTATAAGTCCTTTATGTGGTGTCGCTCAGATGCCCGACTGTGGCAAGTATGTTATTTACTCTCCTTATAAGCCCTTATGTGGCGTCGCTCAGACGCCCGACTGTGGCATGCTTGTTATTTATTTTCCTTATAAGCCCTTTATGTGGCGTCACTCAGACGCGCGACTGTGGCAAGTATGTTATTTACTCTCCGTATAAGCCCTTTATGTGGCATCGCTCACATGCCCGACTGAGGCATGCTTTATATTATTATCCTTTCAAGGCGTCACTCCAGACACCCGATCGGTTTATTTTATTCTCGGATTGCTTATTCATGCTTCATATGAATGACCTGCTTGCGTGCATCATGAATTTTATTTTGTGAATGATTAAGTGATCGTGGATTATTCCAGTGCATGAATACCACTGCTATGTTATACTTTTTTTCATAATGTTTGCGAGTACATTCAAAGTACTCACTAGCTTGTCCCTGGCTATTGTCTTGGCCAGATTGTGCATGTGGAGAGGAGCATTATGACGACAACCCGGGAACCTAGGCATCAAAGATCACAGACACGTGAAGATAGGAATTATTCAGGTCAGCTGTTCTTGGGGGAAACGGAGTCCCATAAATGTTGATGACCCTGAACCGCTTTCGCCACCAACTACTAGAAACCTTTTGTTGTACTCATAGACCATAATGGTCTTGTACTTCAGATTTTGTAATTTTACTTGGAATATCTGTATCAAGGAGTGTCCACCAGCTAACAGTAATCCTCGGGCTGGTGAGCACAAGGACCATTTGATGGGAAATTAATATCCTGGAAAACCAGTCATGATAATCCTCTTCCTCATTCTCCGGCTCGTCCCAATCTATCGGGTCATCTAACTCATCATTTGCATTAGTTGACATCTGGATGTCTTATTTCACATGCATTTCACATTGCCCAAAGTTCCTACCGAGAGAAGAGAATGGGTAGAACCTTTGTTTGTGCAAAGCGCTGCTGGACTCTGCCTATAAAACTGCCCTGCTTCTCACTTGTCCAGACCGAGAAGATGAGCCATACTCCATTCTTGAAGCCGCCCTGCGCCGCCTATTCCTACCAGCAGCGATGCCGGCAAAATGACCTCGGCGGCCTTGACCTCTTCCCCTCCCGGTACCAGATTAAGGCAACTTTGGCGGAGGCGCATCTGCTTCCAAGATTCCAAGCAACCACTCCATGCGGCGCACCATCGGGTTGATTTCCTTCTTGTGATTACGCACGGCGACTTGGATTTAGCGGAAGTGAGTTATTTCGTGGATTTGGGTGAGGCAAAGGAGGAAGAGAGTAAGGGTGGCGATGGTGTTGGGCCAGGATTTGGTTGTACGCGGGTTTGGCTAATGTAGGGGCTTGTCACTGGTGATTTCTAGGGTATATGGCTATGGGCCACGCACACAAAAACATCCTAGTCACATTACTTGCTAGAAATAAAAGCGGTTGTTGGTTACATCTATAAATAATCGAATGTAGATCCGAGTGCTATGCACGTACATATCTCATTTCACTCTCGTGTCACCCATGATAAAAAATCTTCTTTGCAGAAATACACCCAAGTGCGGGGCGGTTCGTACATCTAGGCGTATTTAGGGTGTGTGTACATGTGAACAAAACGAGCACTTTGTTGCTCATATGCAATATGTGTAGCATATAAAATCTGTACTGCTTGTTCATGTAAACCTTTCGCAGTGACATTGGTGTGTTGAGATGTACTATAATGGTTGCCAAGTAATGCTTGCTTATCATAGTTGGAAACTGCCTGTTATTCTATAGTACTTTGGGTAGAAATGGGATGAGAAACACAGCAAGATGATGGGTTTCAGGATCTAACTTTAAGAACCACAAATGTATCAACATCAAATCGGTTTCGTATTTGGAATTCATACCTCGTTAGTAGATGCTTCATCTGCCTCCTCCAACAAGTTGTGAACAACTTTGCGCTGACTCATAGTGGATAACTAGTGTTTGAGAGGGGAGGGAGTGAATGGGGTTTCACCAGATGCTACCAGGAGCACACTGGGCAAGTTTTTATAGCCATATGAATGCCTGGCGATGGGAAATGTGCAATGGCACTATTCACTTTGGCATTGTGTGTCGGGGTATACAAACAGGGGTGTTTATTTTCCCCTGACTTGTGCATGGACAATAAGCCTCCGACCTACTGGCCCAAGCCTGCCACGGGAAGCTACTACGATGACAAACCCTCATCCAAGACCAAGACTCCGACAAAGGAAGCATACGCTGGCTAAGCAATGCCGGAAAGGTCAATAGAACAGCCCATGATGGACCCGGACCATGCCAAGCACGTCCCCGGTGCCTGATGGGGACCGAGGCACGTACACCTTCAAGTAGACCCGATAAGTCATCCCCCAGCAAGCGCGAGCCAATCGGCCACCGCTCCACCGCATCTGTAACACCCCGTTATGCCTGGCAGGATCTAGAATGGCCTCACAGACCAACACAAGTCTTTTCTACGCACTTTGTCCTCACTCATGCACACCCGGAACCAACTTCCCGGTCGGTCACCCATCCTAGAATTGCTCCAAGCCAAGCACGCTTAACTTTGGAGTTCTTTTCGAATGAGCTCCAAGAAAATAAGGATTTCCTTGTTGATATGAGTAGTTTATCATTCCTATTAAGTCAGGCTCTCACATACACCCCCACTCAAAGGAACCGGCGTCCTCGTCGGTCCATCAGGAACGTTCCCTCTTGGCACAGGTATGCACGTCCAGTCCGACACATGTGCCATGCCATGTGCCACAACGGACCACACACGCCATGAACCACATGCCCGCACACCTGACCCACGCGTGCCCATGTAACCACAAGGGTTGGCGCTGATACCAATTGTAACATCCCGTTACACCTGGCGGGATCTAGACTGGCCTCATAGACCAACACAAGTATTTCCTGCACACTTTGTCCTCACTCATGCACACCCGGAACAAACTTCCCGGTTGGTCACCCATTCTAGAATTGCTCCAAGCCAAGCATGCTTAACTTTGGAGTTCTTTTCGAATGAGCTCCCGGAAAAGAAGGAATTCCTTGTTGATATGAGTAGTCTATCATTCCTATTAAGCCAGGCTCTCATAGCATCGCAATGCCAGTCACTTGTCGATGATGTGTCGAGCCCCCGGGTGGCCAAGTGGCTCTCGCTAAGCACGTGGCAACACGCTGGAAGACAGATTATGCCCCCTTGACACCCGTCCAAAGGCATGTCAAGATGTGGTGCAATAGTTAGCTAAAGCGGTGGTAGAAGCCTGCCGGGAATGCATCCTCGCATGCCACCTAGACTAGCATTTATGGCATTTGTCCTAAGTGCCAGAGATATGTATGATACCATTGATAGCTATCTAATCATCAGATAATGTCTATTTTGTCACTGTGGTTGTTCCTGGAGCTATAAAAGGAGGCCCGAGACAACCTAGCTAAAGATTCGGACCTTTGGACACTTGTACTCATGTAGCAGCTCCACCGAATGCAACCCTTGCTAGGATTGAGCATTGCGTGTGCTTCGTGCTCCTCTGATCAATCCACCAAAGCAGTAGTAGGGTTTTACACTTCTCAGCGGCCCGAACCTAGGTAAAACTCCAGCATCTTCATCGTCACGCTACCTCATTACCTCCGCTCTTTGTTCATGCGACTTGCCCCTGCCGAAAAACAAAGGGGCCCGTGGCCCCATAGGTGATCGAGTGCATCGAGCCCTGACATCTTTGGCACACCAGGTGGGGGATGTCATGGATGGAAGGAGGGACAACGTGCATGAATAAACACACGCCAGGACGGAAGGAGGGACTATGACAAAAGCTAAGTTGACAGGATCATCAACTTTCATTAGACCTTGCATTTTCATATCCTCTCCCTAGCAAATAGGGCTTCGTATGGCAAATCTTGTGCCCGATGGAACCTTACTATATTTGTTTGCGCCTTGCTTTGTTTCGAGTCCGGTCAACAAAATATGCGGCATCATCAAAGACCGTCAAGGAAAAACTCATCGGCAGCATGTCCTTGCGAGCAGAATGCTAAGGATCTGTTCCTCAAAGCAATTGCGGAAACATGTTTTTGGTGGGCAACCAGAGCACGAACAGAAAGTAACCATACGAATGCCAGTAGGAAAGCAAAGGGGGATAGCATATGTTTACATAAAGACATCAGTTCAGCAAATATCAAAGCAAGGATAGTGCATGGTCTAATACGGGATACATATTATGTCTTAAGTAAAGGACAACACGACAGCAGGAGTGACTCAAGGCTAACTCTGGCAACTTCCTTGGGTCCTTGGGACTAAGAGAACCATGTCAGCAAGGGGACAGGCCTTCTCTGCAACAGCAGAGGCGTCGGCGCCTGGCGGTAGCTTCTTGAAACCATCGGAGAGATCAAGCTCTGAGTGGAAGATGGCAAGATTGCTTAGGACCATGAAGAGAGCGCCGTGAGCAAGCTTGCGGAATTCGTTGGCAAAGCAGGCGGATGAATGAGTACAACTAAGGAACCAGGGGCACTGATGTAAAAACCCATTTTGAAAAAGTTCATCGATTCAAAAAATGCCCGCTGAGTAAAACACGACCCATGCATTTCAAAAACAAGATAAGTGGACATCAATCAACAAAAAATGATTACATGAACATCACAACCATCATTAACGAGGGTGGAAAATAAATAAATGACAACTTGATGGACCATCATGTTAAAATAGAAAAATATATGTCAGGGAATTGAGTCATACTTATTTGGCTAGGGTGTAATATTTTTGTCTCCTATTGGAACGCTGAAAGCACATTTGCTCCCTTGGTGGTTTTGGTAATTAATAACAACATATATATCATTGAACTAATATTTCCACTAAGCATATTTCAGGAAAAGTTCAATGATGGGTTGGCAAAAGGATTGTGGAGAATCCCCTAGATGCAAGGAATTTAATTGGCAAAGCTTCAAGCAAGAGGACTCTACATTTTAATTTGTTAGAAATTGCTTTGAGTCCATAGGAAAAGCCAATACTATTAAAAGGGGGTAAGGTATTGTTGGTGAACAAGATGCTCCACGTGCACAAGAGATAGTCACCAAAAACACCCACAAACTCTCCCACAAATTTCGGTCCAAGAATTTCAAGAAAATCGGTGAAGTCAACATATTCCAGTCGGTCCCACCGATTTCCTAACTCAGACAAAACCCTTCCAAACCCTAGCACATTGATGCAACCGATCCCACTTCGGTGCCACCAAGTTTAGCTTGCGAACTCTCTATTACCTCGATTCACAAAATCGGAATTTCTTAGCTTTTGGATTGGGGTCACCGAGATTTGGATTCTGACCGTTGGACACCTGATCTGTACAGTCGAGATTTCTATATCGGTCTCACTGAGATTGAAAAGTTGCTACCTTTGGAGAAACTCGGTACCATCGAGATTCACATATCGGTGTCATTGAGTTGCTCACTTTAGGTGAAACGGTTTGATTTTTGGAGATGTCTATATATACCCCTCCACCACCAGTCACTCGCAAGAGAAGCACTCAGAACAAATTCCCACTTATCCCATTAGATTTTCTGAGAGAGCCACCCACTCATGTGTTGAGATCATGCCATTCCATTCCAATCATATGAATCATGATCTCTAGCCTCCCCAAGTTGCTTTCCACCAAATCAATCTCTTCCACCAAAGCCAAATATATGAGAGAGTGATTAAGTGTTGAGGAGTCTATCATTTTGAAGCACAAGAGCAAGGAGGTCATTGACATTATCGAGCCTATTACCTTTTGGAGGGTGGTGCCTCCTAGATTGGTTAGGTGTCGCTTGGCAGCCTCCTACTTCGTGTTGTGGAGTGAACCAAGAAGTTTGTAAGGGCAAGGAGATCGCCTACTTCGTGAAGATCTACTCTGAGTTTGGCAAGTCCTCCGTGGATGTAGGCCATCATGGTATAGAGAAGGTTGCTTATTCGTGGAAACCTCCATGGGTAGAGCCCTCCGTGGACTCTCGCGGCTGTTACCCTCCATGGGTTGAAGTCTCCATAAACGTGGACGTTCGATAGCACCACCTATCGGAACCATGGGAAAAATCTTTGTGTCTCCAAATTATGTTTGATCTTCTTACCCTTCCTTTACTACTCATGCTTGTTGTTACTTTCCGCTGCTATACTCGTATACATGCATGTATAGGGTGTGCCTGACTTGCTATCAATGCTAAAATCTGCCAACACTTAAAATTGGGAAAAGGTAGAATTTTTATTTGGTCAAGTAGTCTAATCACCCCCCTCTAGACATACTTTCGATCCAACAAGTGGTATGAGAACTTTGGTCTCCATTGCATTGGTTTCACAACCTAGGAGAGTATGGCGTCTGGCGAGGGAAATTATCACCGTAGAGGTCCGTACTTTGATGGCACACAATTTGCTAGTTGGGAGCACAAAATGAAAATGCATATTCTTGGTCATAACCATGTTGTTTGGGTTGTTGTTCGTGTTGGATTGCAAGGTTAATTCTGTGTGGATGGAATGGTACCGGACCATGAAGCAACCATAGATAAATTGAAGATGTTGCAGTACAATGCTCAAGCATGTGACATACTATTCAACTACCTATGCCCCGAAGAATTCAACAAAATCAGCCGTCTTGAGAATGCAAAAGAGATTTGGGATACTTTAGTTGATATGCATGAAGGTACAGAATCCGTGAGAGAATCCAAGTTGGATGTTCTTCGGAGTCAACTTGTCTAGTTCAAGATGAAGGATGGTGAAGGAGTCACAGAGATGTACTCTAGGCTAGCTCTCATCACCAATGAGATTGCCAGCTTAGAAAGTGAAGAAATGACTGACAAATTCATCATCAAGAAGATACTTAGAGCTTTGGATGAGAGATATGACACCATGTGCACATTGATCCAAATTATGCCCAACTAAAAAGATCTCAAGCCTACGGAAGTGGTTGGAAGGATTGTTTCTCATGAGATGACACTCAAGGACAAGGAAGAGCTTCACAACAATTATAGCAGTGCTTACAAAGCCACAAGTGATGATCCCGCAACTTCAAGTGACAACCTTGTCAAAAATGAGGAGATAAGCCTCATGGTCAAGAAATTCAACAAATTCTACAAGAATAAAGGCAAAGATCGTAGTTCCAACTCAATATATGAAGAGAAGCATTCGTCAATTCGTGACCGAAACTGCTACAATTGTGGGAAGCCTCGACACTACTCCAATGAGTACATGGCTCCCTATAAAAGAAAAGAAGAGTCACCAAGAAGACGAATCTCAAGAGATGAGGCACCTCGAAAAGAGAGAAGGAGTAGAGATTATCGTTAAGAACAAAGACCCTCAAGGAGAAGTAGGGACTCGGAGAACAAGGACAAGTACACCAAGATATACTCAAAAATAAGACATCAAGCTCATGTTGGTGAATGGGTTTCCAGCTCTGAATCCGACAACCATTCCGAGAGAAGCTATCACTCCAACTTCGACTATAGTCAAGATGAAGGTATTGCCGGACTTGCACTAGGGACAACCAACCCCTATGACATATTTGATTCACAAAATGAAGGGAGTGGAAGTTGCTTCATGGCTAAAGGCCCCGAGGTATCACACCCCGATTATCTTGACTTCTATAGTGACGAGGATGACTTGTTAGGAGATGTTGACTTGCTATTTGACAAATCTAGTAATGTTAGTCAAGATGAACTTGTTAGTAATCATTCTAGTCAAGATAAGTCATGTGATGATGATAAGTTGGAAATAGAATGACTAACTCAAGAACTAAACACTCTTAAGTTAGCTCACGAGTCTACTCTACAAGATCATAGAGAGCTTGAAAGGACACATGAGAAGCTCCGCTTCAAGAAGCTCGATTTGGAGCAAGAGCATGAATTACTTAAAGCTATCAATGACGATCTTCGAAAGAAGACTTCCTCTTATCTAGCCAAACAACTTCTCATGTCTACCTTCATTCCACAAGTTAAGGCTAAGCAAACTAGTAACAAGGCAAGAAAGGTTCTTCAACTAGTAGTTCTACTGATCCCACTAACACTTCTCTTAGCCAAGTGACACTTGAGCAACAAAATGAACTTTTAAAAGGGGTTATTTATAAAGGTATCTACAAGAGTCTTGCCGAGTGTAAGAAATTTGAGGAAATTGTACGCAAGCATGAAGGATACCGAAAGAACCATGTCATTGGCTACTTCAACGCTAATGGAGTTGAATGGGAAGAAGTTCAATACCCCAAGCCCAAGTTTGTTCCTCAAAGGGATAAGTATGAAAATACTCTTCCCAAGGCAACAAAAGCTCAAGATGACCTTCCACCACAAGACCACAAGCTCAAGGGAAAGAACAAGATTCAAGAGGACATTCAATCATATGAAGATGAATCCTAAGCTTTGGTGAAGTGGGTTCCCAAGGCTACTTCAATCTCAACTTCTACAAGTGCCACTTTAACACCAAGGATCCCCATCAACTTGATGTGGGTCCCCAAGAAGAAGAATAACTAGAGAAGTTCTTGAGGGGTGACTCCGCCAATGAAATTCACTCACATTCATTATTGGCAAGAACTAGTTCCAATCAACATCAACATTATGCAATAGTTCAAGGAGTCACACATTCCCTCAAAGTTAATCAAGGTACAAGGTAATCAACAAATCCATGGACATCATCATGTATGATTTGCACTCCATGTCCATAGATATCCTTGTATTTGTCTTTTGTTTTCTAGGAATAACCCATGTAGGTGATAAGAGTAAGAAACAACAAGGATGCTCCCAATTCATGGTGATCTTCATCAACCTTGAGCATCCACCACTACATCACCTATATGAAGTCTTCATCGACAAAACCCAAGGTTAGTTTATCCCTCTCAAGGGGGGATGTCACATCAAGGGGGAGCTTTACTCTAAGACTTGAGTCAAAGCATCTCATAAAATATGACAACATTAACAAGCTTTATGTAAAAGTGGTAGCCCCACTCATGCTTAAACAATGAGTATGACATATGATCAAGTATTCTTACTTGGCTCCTAAGTCAATATACTCATATATAGATGACTACGTCGTCGCCAAAATGCTTGATAGATGCTAGTATGTATGTGCATGTTTGCCATGATTTCATTTGACATCTTATTGTGTGAGCATGTTGGTCCGCATTTCTTTATCCATTTGAGGACATCCAATTGTTGCTATTTGGACTTTTTTTTTGTTTTTGCCAATTGTATGGACAAGAATTCCTAGGACCCTTCTCTAGCTATATATGTTTTCTCATCTCATATTCTATTCATGTTGCATCACAAAAATTGAACAAGTACTTTTCGATCTTTGTGTGTGAGGAGCACTCGGAGTTCCGTATCGACAAAGGACTGACCATTAAAACCTCCCAAGTGCATCTCGGTGGAACCAATCCAAAATTCTCGGTCACACCAAATGCCTAGGGTTGATCTGGTTTTCACACTCGGTATAACCGATTCCATTTTCTCGGTTACGCCAAGTTTCCCTGTCAGCTGACAGTTGAGGAACTCGGTGACACCGATAAATTGGAATCGGCATCACTGACAGGCATGGGTATATAAAGAGGTGGACCCGACTTTTGAAATTTCTTTCTCAAACGTCATCCCCTCCAAAAACCCTAGTTGCCGAACAAGACCCCTTGTCATCGCCTTCAGCTTCCTGAGTGCCTCCAACTTTGGCAGTCAATGCTATCGACGGATTCTCCCCCCCTGTCATTGCCGTAGAGAGATCATCACCAAGTTAGGGTATGGTTTCGACCCCTCTTGCGCTCCTCCCTCCGAATCTTGCGCGTTAGGACTTTTCCATCAATGAGACAATCTTTGAGATCGATCTATCCACTAGAAATTCTATTAGACTATGTAACATCCCAAAATTTCATTTTGGAATGTTATGAAATATAGCTATGCATCCATCTGCATCATTGCTTGAATACATGTATTGTTGAAATGCCTTCTCTGAATTTCTGAAACCCCTTTCTACTTTCCCTAAGTTGCTTTCACCTATTTGAAACCTTGGTCAAAAAAATTCAAATAAGAGAGGAGGAACATGACACTCCACACCAGGGACTAATTGGTGATTTATTTGAACAAAAATAACCAGAGGTTATTTTGAAAATATTTGCAAAAAAGGATTTAAAAACAATTAAGCAATTTCTAAAAATATTATTTTTTTCAAATTATTCAAATGACAGAATAAAAATGTTCATTAAATAGAATTTATTATTCTTTTAATTTTGATATATAATACTCCTATATTTAGAGACGATTTGAATGCTTTAATGGTTTTTGAAATACTCTGAAAAACATTAAAAAGAAAACGGTAACGGATTTGCTATTTAAACCAACCGGCCCACAGGTTTTTATTCGCGTATTAACTACAACCCGGCCGACCGATGCGCATTCATCTCTCTCCCTATCGCTGCCACCGGGTCCCACCCCGACCGACCGTTATCCCCGCTCGGTCGCCTCCTTCCTCTCGCCCGACCTCGTCGCCGACCGTTTCTCCCCCCCGGATCTCTCTCCTCTCTTCTCCCCGCACTCCCCGCACCCCCTATAAGTACCGGCCACTCCGCGCATCCATTTCCCCCCGAATCCCCTCTCTCCCGTCGCCAGAATGCTGCTAAATAACTCGCCGGAGTTGCCTCCACCACCGGAGCTCTCATCGCCCGTAGCCATCGCCTCGGTCATCCTCGCCCTTCTCCGACCCCTCCGTTCGACGCCGGACCTCGCCCTCCGTCGTCTGAACCCCTTCGCTGCATCTATCGACCACCGGGGACCCCTCCGACAACGTCTTCGACCACCGGCCGCCGTCACCATCGCCGGAGTCCACCTCCCCTCCGGTAAAATCTTCGGGCTCATCTTCACCCCTTGGATCCAAAATCCACCGCCCAGATTAGATCAATTTAATCCCCGAAACGTTTTCCTTTTCGGTCCGGTCGACCGCCGCAACCATCCAACACACGCGCTAGCCAGCCAATAGGATAGTGCCACGTCACCCCTGGCCGTCCGGTAGATATTTCACCTTTTCTGGCCATCCAACCTGTTCTGATTTTTGTTTTGCTTATATCTTTTAATCTATTTAATGTTTTGAGTTGATTCTTTTTGCATTAGCTCAAATTTTTCATGTAGTTTCACCCTGTGCTTTTAAATTTCAAATTTGAACTATAAAATTTGAATTGAATCAAATTTGCTCAAAATCTTCAAATCTGAATAACTAGAGTTTGAAAATAGATTTTGCTATGAATCTTTTTGCTACTGTTTGGTATTAGTTAGGACTACCCTCATGCTTAGTTTGAGGATTTTTAAGATGATTATTTTTAGTGTTTTAGCTATAAACAGAATCTGCCTAGTGTTATAGTATAGTTTTATTTACTTAGTTTTAGTTAGTTTAACTTAGATTTAGTTTTAATTTGTTTAGTAGGTTCTGTTGATTATACATTTAGTGTTTTACTTATTGTTAATAAAAATATAAAATTGTTTAGTTTATTTCCTTGTTAAGATAGGAATCACAACTTCTTTTCAAATAGGTTTATTTTGATTAAAACAACTAGTTAGTAATAGTTTTGCTTTCAAACAAAGTTTTATATAATTTAATTTTGTTTTCTAAAACAAGTTTATTTGTAAATTATTTTCTATTAAGAACATGTTTTACTAATAAATAATAAGTTTTGTTTTACTCTCTTGTTAGTAAAACTATATTTGTTCCATTTAGTGCTTATCAAAACTTTTACAAACTTTACAAAAGTTTTCCCAACAAACTTAAATTGATTTTCTTCTGTTTATTAATAAAAATATTTTATTGTTACTTGATGTCAACAATTGTTTTGTTATTACAAAATAATTTTATTATGATAGTAGTGTTTTATCAATCACCTCCTAGTAAACAAAACTTTGTGTGTTTTTCTTACTTGTGATTTGTGCATTGTTTTGTCTTGATTGTTTACTAGTTCTTGATTGATGTTTGTGGGTTACAATATTCTGTTGTATGCTTATTGAGTGCTTGTTTGTTTTGTTAGATTATCCGGAGTGCAAAGCTTGTTACTTAGAGTCACTCACGTACGAAGATCATCAATCAGGCAAGTCACCTTGATCATGTTTTACCCATGTTTTATATGCATTAGTTCTACCATCTCGCCAATTGCATGCAAGATAGGTTAGTTGGAAACTTGGTTACATTGTAGTAGTATCATGTGGTAGGTACCCCCTCAACCCCTTTGACAACATTGGCCTTGGGAAACATTGTTTTACTTTTGCTATGCTATTAGTAGACGGGGTTGGTTGTGTGATTCATGAGAGTTGAGAGAGTTAATAATTTCAAGACCTACATAATGATCAAGATTTCAAGACTCCGAGTTTTCAACATACCTCTGGGTGGATGATGGTTGAACGCCACCCTGGAGAAACCAGTGGATTTGCCTAGGTGATGTTGGAGATGGCCAGTATTCACGCGGAAAGATCCACCCAGACACAAAGAGATGGATGGGTGCTTCAAGACCCAAGGCTTACCTGCACAGCCACAAGTCATTATGGGCTCTGGCTTGGTTGGATATCGTGGTGACCCTGGATAGGCGGTGCTACGAGATGTAGAAGAACGGTAGGAAAGGATGGGCACCGACAGAGTCGCAGGGAAACCCTTTGGAAGACCATGTTTTGGTCATCCGTTTCTCAAACACCCTGAAGTGCGAGAAATCAAACGGAGGCGACCAAATCTTGTGGGGAACATGTGCAAAACTCTGCAGAGTACTCAAACCTAATCGATTAGTCGTGTCCACGGTCATGGACGACTTGAGCCAAAGGAATTGAAACTTCCGGAACTCTCAACACAATTAGTATAATGATGTGGGTATTACTAACTTGGGTATGAGAATTGGTTGGTGGAACCATCTCATTAATCAACCAACTTAGTAATATTTTTGCTTAGCCCCTTTCTTGATGTAGGAAAAACTTGGCCCCATATGCTGACCTACACGGCTGCAACGTATCATGTTGTAGAGTACCTTTCCGACCAGGAGTGAGGACACGTTCTACGCTCGGTGAGATGCCCTTGGAGTCAGATGGACTCATCTACCTTCGTCGCTTCCGCAAGATTTAGATATTCTCATGAGTTGGCCTTCAGCCACTTTATTGTAATTTTATTGTAATAAAGGACTCGATATGAGATTTCGATTAATATAATGTTGTGTGATTTCCCTTTGATATATACATTGATGTATCGTGTGTGTACCAGCATGTTCTTGGGATGGTACAGAAACACCGGAGATTCGACCTTTCAGGTCAGGGCGCTACAGACTAACGGAAAAAGTTAGGGTTTGTCGTCCTCAACTTGAATCTCGGTGACACCGAAGCAAAAGAATTGGCATCACCTATTTCCTTTTTAGGTCAACTAAGAACAACCTCAGTGAAACCGAGTGCCCATTTTTGGTCTTGTCGGAAGTGGGGCCAACTTTCTGTTTAGCAGGTTGTTTGTCTCGATGGGTCCGAAAAGTTTGCATCGGTAGTACCGAAATTCACTTGGCAAAATGCAAATCTTGAGAAATTTTAGTTCAGCTTTTTTAGAAAACCTTCTGAAAGTTTGTATGACTCAATCTATCTGCTCCTCTATATTCTATTCACAGGGTCAGAGATGTCTGAATCAAGAGACAGTCAGAACAACCTCAAGGAGCTTAGTGTTGACACAAATCCAGGCACTAGTCCAGACATGAGCTTATCTTATTTTGATGATGTTCCCATCTCTCCAGACCAGCCCAAGGCAGCAACAAGGACTAGGAGGAAGCTCAACTCAGAGGAAGAAGACTCTGATTTTGTGCCTAATGAAGTTCCTGCCAAGGCTAAGCAGGACAAGGCTGAGAATACTGCCAGGAAGCCTACAGCTAAGGCTACCTCTTCCAAGAAGGTGGTTAGGAAGGAGTATGCCCCCTCAGACACTATGAGAGAACCAAAGATCTCTAGGCGCACCATGCCCATTGAGCCTCCCAAGAAATCCATGCCCAAGAAGGCTGGAGAGAAGAAGAAGACTAGAAACAGGATAATTCATGTTACTGGCAGGCCTACCTCTATGTTTGAGGACCTAGCAGAGGTTGTTGCTGAGGACGAGGAGGAAGATCCAGCTGCAAAGGCTCCTCCCAATAAGAAGAATAAATTGATGTCAAATGCTATGCCTAGACAAGCAGCTCCCAAGGGCAAGCCAACTAGATCTAAGAAGCCCTCTACTCACAAACCCAAGAGGACTACCAGAGACATCCCAGCTTCTGAGAAGAACAAGGGATCTTCATCCAGAGATCCAGAGGAGGATGCTATGTCTGCCTTGATGAAGCTAAGGCCACACCTTACAGAGCATAATACCAGCCACTTGCTAGCTGAGGACATCAAGAAGAGGAAGGACCTAGGACTGAGAGATTGGAGAGCTATTGATCCATATTCACAAAGGAGGAAAGCTATTGTGGACTACATGTTCTATACAAAGGAACAACAAGACTTCTTTTTCTTGACAAGAGCCCTGCTGTGAGTGACATGAGATATGTGGACTGGAAGTACATCAAGGACAATGAGGATTACTTCCCAAGTGTGCAAGACAACTTTTATTGCATTGGACTTGATAAGTTTGTTGGCAAGGAGTTCACAGCCTGGAATGATGAAATGGTCAAGCAATTCTAGCCCACTTCTCATTTCTATGGAGATGGTAGAATTGTGTGGATGACTGGAGGTGCCAGGTATGAATCCAGAGTTGATGAGTGGGCTGCCATTTTAGGAGTCCCGGAGGTGGAAGATGGTGACATTGATGTGTACTCTGAGCCCAAGGCAAGCCACAATGCCATAAATAACATGTACAAGGAGATTCCTACTGCACATCTGAAGTCTCACAAGCTAGGATCTATTTATTTCCTCCAGGCTAGTCTACGCACGATCAACACTATCTTAAGGCACACCTTGTTGCCTAAGTCTGGAGATGAGAAGATGGTCAGAGGCTACTCCATCCAGATCAACATACCAGATTCAGAGTGATGGATTTTATTGTGGAGACTATGCAGAGGATTGCTGCAGATCAGAAGCGCTCATGTAGCTATGCATCCTATATCCAAATTCTTATCAACTCTAAGTTAGAGAAGCACATCTTTGCGCTTGATCGACCACTGATACATCTCCAACGTATCTATAATTTATGAAGTATTCATGCTATGTTTACAATAATTCCATATTATTTTGGTATGATTTTATTAGAACTAACCCGGACTGATGCTATTTTCAGTAGAACTACCATGGTGTCGTTTTTTGTGCAGAAATAAAAGTTCTCGGAATGGGCTGAAAATTTAGTATGATATTTTGTGGACCAAAAGAGACCCCCGAAGAATTGGAGCTGGGCCAGAAGACCCACGAGGAGGCGGCAAGCCTGCTAGGCGCGACCACCCCCCTAGCTCGCACCTAGCAGGCTTGCCACCGCCTCATGGCACCCCTTGACGTGAGATCGATGCCAAAAATTCCTATAAATATAGAAACCTCCAAAAAGAAACCTAGATTGGGAGTTCTGGCGCCGCAAGCCCCCAGAACCATGAAAAACCAATCGGGGAGCCCGTTCCGGCACCCTGCCAAAGGGGGAAACTGACTGTGTCCTGGACTAGGGGGTACTCACCACGTCGCATGAGACTTCGGCGTCACCAGCCAACTTGCTTCAACACCTCGGCTGGCATGAGACTTCAGCGTCACCAGCCGACCTGCATGAGACTTTGGCATCCACCGATCATAGCTTTGCCATGTTAACTGGACTGAGGACTTCATCTCGCCACATCGACCATGCAGCATCGCCACTTTGTTAAGCCGAACTCTTCATCCAGGCACCTCGACGCCCAGTACATATTCCTTTACTTATTTTTCTTCACTTAAATCAACTAAGTTGAAGATTTTTATTCAATATGTTATTACCTTTATTTGTTATTACTCTTGGCTTGCACTATATTGTGTGTAGGGGAAATTGACTTTGGCTGCCGTCACGCGATCACCCCGGCGTCACCTGGCCGACCTACTCCACCACCTCGGTTGGACCAGGTGCTTCGCCTTGCCACATCAGCCAAGACGTGACACTACTTTGGAGTGCCCAACTCCTCGTTCGGTCACCTCAGGACGGGGTTGGGGGCTAGGACCTCGGTCATGCCGAAGACTACACACCGGATCTGTCAAAGTTCGATGGGCGTCCTCGTCCCGCCACAAGCCCGGATCGTGTCGTCGACACCGCGCACATTAACCAGCTAGGTTGCTTTGATGCTCAAAAAACTTTCAGTTTTAAATTTTGTTCGATTCGACCAAGCATTATACTTTTTTGACAAAAAGTTTTTTGCAAAAAACTTCCTTTGTCAAACCTTTGTTTGTTACAAACAAATTCAAATACCCCGTTTACTTGGGGGCTTCCTTTATGAAGCCATTTCTCTTGCATATGATTATTAATGTATCGGACCCTTCCTTGTTCGTGTCTAAACCAATATATGCATCATGTTGACTTAAGTTTTCTGCAAAGCTAGGTTGCCTTGCTCCTATCCTTACCCCTACGTTCTCGATTGTTCAGCTAGGGAGTAGAGGGAGCACCTCTGCGATTGTTACAATCGGGTCATCCGAACTCATACCTCAGACGGGTGAAGCCGAAAGATAGCGCTCTTATTGTTTTCAACTATAGTCAGCCATGATGGAAGACAAGCATACATAAATCTATTGCACACCCCTCATGGTAATCATGAGAACCCAAAGAAAGGAACTGTTGGCCGAAATATTTTCTTCGGAGATGCTCCTTACGTTAAATAGTAATATAGCATAAGTTCCCTAGGCGTGCTTTGTTTGTTATAGCCTAATGGCCTGATTGCCTAGTTATTCGAAACACCTCTGATACCCTCGGATGGCATAGTAGATAACACTTTTCGTCCCTTGGCCGAAGAGGGAGAAGCCGACGGTCACTTAAGACGCATTTAAAGATTGGGCGAACACATATATGATATAAGTACTTCGGTACATACAATCATTATACATAAAATTCTTTTACCCAATTCACTTGGGGGCTCTTAAATTTATATGAGCCATTTTATAATAAATGTTGTTTTCTTCTTGGTCATTGCAAAGTCTTTTTCTACTACTCCTTTTTTCGACACGAGTGTTCGGTCAATAACCGGGTAGCCTAGTTTCTCTCTAAAGCCGCTTGAGTTTAGTTCGCTAAACAGGCCTTGGAGAAACACTCCGCCCTCGGGGTATGGAGGTTTAAGACAAAGGCTAACCCGCTTGAAGTTTGAGAGATCACATGTATCATGTTAAGGCACGACCTAAGCACATGTTAATTTTAAGACCAATTTTCGGATTGGCACCAAAACACTTGATTTAGTTCGAACGTCAAAGTTTTTACATAAGTTTTTTGGCTTTTAGAGCTTATGGCACTTTTAAGCTATTTGTATGTTCTTTAGGAGGAGGGACATCATCTTGACCGAGGTGCCCTACGTAATAATTCAGCTTGGGAAATCTTTTTGACCTATTGTTTGGCATGTTCCCTGCCGACCTCCACCTCGGCGTCTCGGATATTGCTCTATATGCATTAGTTTCGAATTGTGTCTTGGGTCAATAGTTGTGTTGCCCGGCTCCTGTGCTAGCCTCCTACATTCCGCTTTGTTCGGCTAGGAGTGCAACGGGAGAACCACTGCGATTGTACTTCCGGTTTAACTGGTCAAGTACCTCAGTGGAGAAAGCCGAAAACTGACTGTCACAACGAGCGTAAACTGGTTGGTGATCCGATGACCGTATTAAATAACGAGCCTTTCATAAAATTGGCCAGAGTGTTAATGGCTTTACCTCGGCTAATTCCGAACAGTAACCGGGGGCTAGTAACTGGCCTCCCAAACTTTAAGCTCCTATGACTAAGTGAAAGTTATAAAGCCTAGATATCTGATTGCCTCATTTCCGCTAACAGAACTGCCTCCAGGCATCAAGACATCAGCTAAGGGTTGTCATGTTACTATGGAAACACCCTGCATAGCATTTGCAAAGGGGTAGAAGCCGATGATGGGCCACTCTCAAATGATAAACGGTCACAAAGGAGTCAAAATAACACATAGCATAAAATCTTTTGTATTAAATATGCGAGTGCTGCCTTCCATAATCATCATTGTAAATCCATAAATATGCATAAATTTGACTTAAGATTTTGGCCAAGCTGGGTTACTTGGCTCTAGTGCTTACCCCCTACGTTCCCAATTGTTCGGTTAGGGGGTAAAGGGAGCACCTCAATGATTGTTACTTCTGGGTCATCCAGGTTATTACCTCAGATTGGGTGAATCCAAAAGCTAGCCATCTAAAGAATATGATTGGTCTGCAGCAATGGAAGTGAAAATTTTGGTTCATTAAAGACCACGGAATTCAGGAACATTCCCCAAACTAAATCCTCAATATTTTCCTCCCACATTGATCGGAGTTCACGTTTCACAATCATGGTCAACATGATATCCCGGGAAAAAACTTATAAAATAATTATTTTACCAGAATATGTTTCTTACTTTAAATAGTAGTATAACATCTCTCTCCACGTACCTTTGTTTATAAAATCGTATGGCCGGATTGCCTTGTTTGTCGTAAATCTTTGCCCTTATAAAGGCTTTATAAAGTAGGGCAAACACTCCTCGGCTACTGGCCGAGGAGGTTGAAGCCGACAGTCGGTCAACAAAGTCTTGTACAATGCGGATCCGAGCATTAATGATGTAAAGTACTTGAATTCATAGAATCATTACACATGAATTGTGTCAAACAAAAAAATCATGTCAAACAAATATCGATCCTTAATTCGACCACCCCTGCCCAAATTAAGGCTCGGGGGCTACTGCATTGCCTATTAGATGCCGCAAATTCAAAGTGCAATACAGTTTTCGACGAGATTATGATCTTTGGTTTGGTTAGCCGCACCCAACCTGAGTCTCGAGGTCTGTGCACACCGCTTTTGTGTTCTGAAGTATGTTGTCGAGCTAGGAGTTCATCCTCAGGCCGATTTTGCGAATCGACCTGAGTCTCAGGGGCTACTAGGATCAGCGGTTTTATGTCATCCTTCAGGTGCATCTTGGGTTTTAGACCGACACACACCTTGAGGGCTACTGGCTATATATCTCGGCAGAGAATAAATTGCACCAATCGAAAATATCCATAAAAAATCAGCCCACGGTCGGGGTGGTGCATCACCTCGAAAATAGTCTGGCATAAAGCTCGGGCGGAACTTGCTGGATCCATAGAGAGCATTTCCGACATTAAGCTCGGATGAATTCCTTCTATTTTTTAAGGTCCAAGTTAGTTTATGATAGCTTGGATGCTGACCATCATTAGAGCTTGGATGTAGTCCGACGTTGGAGCTTGGAAGCAGTCCAACATAAAGCTCGGATGCGAATAACTAGCTCCATAAAAGACTAATTCCGACGTTTAAGCTTGGAAGGACTCCTTCAAATTTTCAGAGACCAAGGTAATCTATGACACCTTGAATGCCAAATAGTGTTGGAACTCGGCTGCAAAAAGACACCTCGGATGCAGTCCAGTGTTGGAGCTCGGACATAGGAGGATACCTTGGATGCTGAATAGTGTTGGAGCTCGGCTGTGAAAAGATGCCTCAGATGTAGTTTGGAGTTGGAGCTCAAACACAAGAGGACGCTGCCGCACAGGAAACACTTCGAACCCCAGGTGTGGTGTAAAAAATTACAAGGCATTGATAAAAGCCGATAACTTAAAGGGGGTCCTCGAATGCTCGATGTGTGAACTCTTCTAATATAGTTCAGCAATCCTCAAGATAGAAGATGGGAAGATTTGTTGAACCAGTTTTCAAGACCGACGGTCGAAGACAAAGAGGTGTTCGGAAGAACCGAGGAGCGTCCCCAACTTCAAGACCGGTCCAGGGGGCTACTGACGGTGTCCTGGACTAGGGGGTACTCACCACGTCACCTCCCGACCTATGGGTTGGGCCAACGACCCCCATGACGATTCACTAATGGGCCACTTTGGGCAGCCCATGCTGAATACAAGAAGGATTCCACAAGACTTGGCCCACAAGACAAGGACTCCTCTAAACCCTAGGCCTACGACACATATATAAACCGAGGCCAGGCAAGTCAATATCAATCTCATATTCATAACTACAATCTCGTGGTAGATGCCTGTACTATGTACTATCCCCCATATCAATACAATCAAAAGGAGGACGTAGGGTATTATCTCCATGAGAGAGCCCGAACCTGGGTAAAATCATGTGTCCACATTACCATCGCTCCAAGACACCTAGATTAGGACCCCTACTACGAGATACGCCGGTTTTGACACCGACATCGAGAACTTTTATTTCTGCACAAAAAATGACACCATGGTAGTTCTGCCGAAAACAGCGTCAGTCCGGGTTAGTTCTAATAAAATCATACCAAAATCATATAGATTTATTGTAAACGTGGCATGAATACTTCATAAATTATAGATATGTTGGAGACGTATCAGCATCCCCAAGCTTAATTCCTGCTCGTCCTCGAGTAGGTAAATGATAAAAAAAATAATTTATGAAGTGTGAATGCTAGCAAGTGCACAAGTTTGATCAATGATAATTCCAAACACTTTTTCTAGCATCAATATATATCATAAACAGTATCTCATCTCATAAAACTTCTCATGATGAAGTAACAAGCTATTCACATGTTAAAGTATAGACCATAAAGTTTCTTGAAAACTATCAAACTATGCTTTCAGTCACTAAACAATTCAATTCATCTTATTTCAGGAAGGGTCTATGTAAGAGCTTTGATTTAGCAAATTCCACATACTTAACTATCATATAGTATTCCATGATTGCTAACTCTCAAAGCATCTTTTTAGAGCAAATGGCATCCATCGAACACAAAGGAAGATAGGGACTTAGAGTTTCGCCTCCCAACTTATTTATCATATAGATAATTGTCAACAATAATAATTCATGATCAAATATATTTGGATGGCCATATATGCTTGGATATTTCCCCACCACATCAAGCTTGCCAAGAGAAAAAGGTGGAATATAGGAAGTGGTGAAGATCACCATGACTCTTCTATGAAGGTATGTACTAGAAAATAAAAGATAGGCCCTTCGCAGAGGGAAGTAGAGTTTGTCATGCGCTTTTTATTTTTCGATGTACAAACTCTTAATGCAAAGGAACATCACGTTGTATTGCCCTTTGCGATAGCAACCTTTATTATGCAATCCGTCGCTTTTATTTCTTTGTCATCACAAATTCGTACAACACTTATTTTCCCTTACAATAAAAGATCTTACGTATTTAGGAGCAATTTTTATTGCTTTTTGCACCGATGACAACTTACTTGAAGGATCTTCTTCAATCCATAGGTAGGTATAGTGGACTCTCATGGCAAAACTGGTTTAAGGGTGTTTGGATGCACAAGTAGTATTTCTACTTGGTGCGGAAGTTTGGCTAGTATGAGGTGGAAGCAAGCACCACATGTTGGAGGATCCAAAACAATATAACTTCTATACAAATATACCCAAGCATAACTCATTACGTTGTCTTCCTTGTCCAACTTCAACTAATTTCCTCAAGTATGAAACCTAGTAATCATAGAAGATGTCCAAGATAGTATATTTATATGTGAAATCTCTCTTCCTTCAATATTCTTTCATGGATTGTTCAAGTGACCAATGCGGTGTTTGCTAACTTTCAATAAATTTCACCACCTATACTTATTACGTGTGAAGTCATTACTCCCCATGGGAATAAGTCTATGAAGCATTTTTTTTATTTTAGATTTATGATATTCAATTCATTCAACCATTTACTCATAGGATATAAGTAAAGTACGAGAGTGAATGACAAACTACTCCAAAAAGATATAAGTGAAGATCAATGCATAATCAATTAGTTAAATAGCCATGTGAGGACTCTCTCTTATTCAAAATTTCAGATCCAATGATTTTATTGAAACATCAAACAAAATAAAAATTGCACTCCAAGAATAGCATGCATCATGTGAACGAATAAAAATTTAGGCTCAACATAGGCTAACCGATAATTGTTGATGAAGAGAGGTAGGATGCGTAGCATCCCCAAGCTTAGATACTTGAGAGTTCTTGAAATATTTTCTTGGGGTGCCTTGGTAATCCCCAATCTTGATATTCTGCATCCTGTTCAATTCTCTCATATCCCGATTTCACCTATTCTCAAAAACATCATCTACACAAAACTCAAAAAGAACTCGTGAGATAGGTTAGTACACCTAAGAACAAATCAACACTTCATGTACTGCCAAGAAAAGTTTCACAATAATTTTCAAACATTAGGTACTATATACTATCATTTCCAAAATTTATATCTACCAATATAGGCTATGGAAACTATAGGATAAGTAGATAACAAAACTATGACAGCAATTTGTCCAAACAGAACAGTCTGTAGCAATGTATTATAAAAGTGTAACTATGTAACTCAAAATATTCTAAAAATTTAGGACATGCTAAGGAATTTATATGAAAACACTGTGTAAAAAGTACAGAAACTTTCCACGTTCCAGTAAAATATGAAAATTCAAACACTACGACAAACGTTTCTGTTTTTTACACAACACACATAAAACATGTAGTGCAAGCATCCTAAGGCAATTCTTGGAAATTTTTGTTGAAAAAAAATATTATAAATAACACATTACAGAGAAAAATAAAATAAAATGACGATCCAAGCAAAACTCATATTATGTGACGAATAAAAATATAGCTCCAAGCAAGATATACCGATAATGTTGAGGACGAAAGAGGGGATGCCTTCCAGGGCATCCCCAAGCTTAGACGCTTGAGTGTTTCTTTAATATTGACTTGGGGTGCCTTGGGAATCCCCAATCATGTGTTCTTGTCACTCCTTATTCCCATCATATCGGTATCTCACCCAAAACTTGAAAACTTCAAATACACAAAACTTAACGGAACTTCGTGAGAAGGGTTTGTGTAATAAAGATAAATCATTCACTTAGGTACTATCAAGACAAGATTCATAATTGTTCCACCATGATACCTACTGTATTATATCATTCCAATAATTTGTATTACTTAATATAAGATATAGGAACACTTGAAGCAAGCAAACTATGCATGCAAAACAGAAGCTGTCAAAAACAGAATAGTCTGTAAAGATCTGAATGATAATCAAACTTTACTATTTCTAAGAATTATGGAAAAATATTAAATATCAAATAATTTGCATATAAATGTTGTGTAAAAATTTCAGAATTTTTTGACCCTCCAGTAAAATCAGACAATTCATATACTGGACGCAAAACTTTTTGTTTTTTTCACAGAATCAAACAAGCAAGTATCCACACTACACCAAAGTCTTTACTTGACACTTTATTGAAATAAAATGCACAAAAAATTATTACTAAATTATATTAATCATGTTAACACATCAAAACAGAAATTAAAAGTGTTGGGTTGTCTCCCAACAAGCGCTTTTCTTTAATGCCTTTTTAGCTAGGCATGATATTTCAATGATAATCTTCCAAGCCAAATTCCGATGATCATTATATTCATACTCTAAAAGATATAAGTGAATATCATAGATAATTCTACAAGTAATATATATTAAACAATATCAAAGCTCAAAATATATAAGTGAAGCACACGAAGCATTCTATAAAGCCATACTCAAAAGATTTAAGTGAAACGCATGAAGCATTCTACAAAGCCATACTCAAAAGATTTAAGTGAAGTGCACAGAGCTTTCTACAAATCGATGAAGGACTAACTCATACCAGAAGGGAGCATAAAGGAAAAGACAAATACTAAAGACACATATTATGTGAACAAAACAAAAACCAAGGTATACCAATAATTGTTGAAGAATAAAGATGGGATGCCTTCCGAGGCATCCCCAAGCTTGGATGCTTGAGTATCCTTGAAATTTTTATTTGTGGTGCCTTGGGAATCCCCAATCTTGAACTCTTGTCTCTTCGTATTCTTCTTATATCGATACCTCCTCGATCTTCGAACACATCATTCACACAAAACTTAACAAAACCCTCGTGAGATCCATTAGCATAATAAAGCAATATACTACTTTAGGTACTGTTGTGAACTCATTAAAAATTCATATTAGCATTATATCTATTGTAGTCCAACTTCACCATGGTTCATACCCCCCGATACAATCCATAGATTCATCAAATTAAGAGAACAATGCATAGAAAACAGAATCTGTCAAAAACAGGACAGTCTGTAGTAATATGGAAACTTCATATACTTCTGTAACTCCCAAAATTCTGAAAATTTAGGAAAAAATAAAAAAAATACATATAAGTACTGTTTTAAAATTTTGGAAAAATTTCACGTTCCAGTAAAAAATGTAAATTCACGCACTACAGCCAAAGTTTCTGTTTTTGCACTGCACACACCAAACAAGCAATCTAATCATCCTAAAAGTAAATTTTGGCACATTATTTTTCCAATACAATGGATATATACAAGGTGATAATTATTTTGCAGAATCTTCCATGAAAAACTCTACATTGTCTCCATGAGAATGAACACAAGTGTTCAAGGTCGACCCTCACTTCTCCAATGCACAACCTTCCAATCACTTCTCTTTTTGAAAATCTTCTTAGGCATAAGAGGCAAGTAACTCTTTTTGTATTTTTATTTTTTTTATTTTTTTTGTTTGTTACACCCACAACTAAAGAAACCAAAAAGGTAAAACGAAATCTATATAGTGAAGAAAGCAAACAAGCACACACGAGAATATCAACCCCACGCTATTGCTCCCCGGCAACAGTGCCAGAAAAGAGCTTGATAATCCCCAAGTGCAAGGAATCATCGTAGCAATTTTGAAAGGTGGAAGGGAAAATTATGGTGAATCTAACCCACAAGCAGCTAAAGGTAAGGTCAATATTCTCTCATGTCCTATCTGCCACCGATACGACTCTATGTACACCGAACGTTTGCTTCCATCTAAAAACGGGAAATAAAACTACGATGCGGGTATGAAGAGGATAGCTTTGCATGATATCGAAGACCTAAAATATAAAAATAGGTGTTGTTAACATAATATTACAATATATTACAAATATTGAGTGTGCAATAATGATGGGTTGGTGTGCGGAATTATCCTAGGAAATTGTTAACAAGATCGAAAGTCATCATTGCAATTTGATATGAGGGAGAGGCATAAGCTAACATACTTTCTCTACTTGGATCATATGAACTTATGATTGGAACTCTAGCAAGCATCCGCAACTACTAAAGATCGTTAAGGTAAAACCCAACCATAGCATTAAAGCATCAAATCCCCTTTATCCCATACGCAACAACCCCTTACTCGGGTTTATGCTTCTGTCACTCAAGCAACCCACTATAAGCAAATCATGAACGTATTGCAACACCCTACAGTAGGAATCCTTCACGTGTGAGTGGCACAGAAGGCACCATAGGACAGCACCAAAATAAACATACAACTCAAACCAATCTAGATCATCAATCAACCCAAAGGACAAAAGTAATCTACTCAAAACATCATAGGATGGCAACACATCATTGGATCATAATATGTAGCATAAAGCACCATGTTCGAGTAGGTGATTACAACGGGGTGCGGGAGAGTGGAAAGCTAAAAGGAGATGAGGATGGTGATGAAGAAGGTGATGTTGATGAAGACGATCTACGCGGCGATGGTTCCCCCAGTGGCACTCCGGCACCATCGGGAGAGATGAGGAGAGGTTCTCCGTCTTGTGCTTCCTCCTCCATGGCCTCCCCCCTCTATGGGGAGAGGTTCTCCCTCTGGTCCTTAGCCTCCATGGTGTTGATGGCCCCTCCGGGACAATGAAGATGGCTTCCGGTGATGGTGACCCCCTCCGGCAGGGTGCCGGAGAGGGCCAAGATTGGTTTTTGGTGGCTCTGGAGGTGTGCGGCGATGAAACTCCCAATCTAGGTTTCTTTTCGGAGGTTTCTGGATTTATAGGAATTTTTGGCATCGATCTCATGTCATGGGGGACACGAGGGAGTCACAAGCCTGCTAGGCGCGGCCACCCCCTGGTCGTGCGTGGCCGGCTTGTCGCCTCCTCGTGGCTCTTCTGGCCCAGCTCCAATGCTTTGGGGTCTCTTTTGGTCAACACAAAATCATACTAAATTTTCAGCCCATTCCGAGAACTTTTATTTCTGCACAAAAAATGACATCATGGTTATTCTGCTGAAAACAACGTCAGTCCGGGTTAGTTCTAATAAAATCATACCAAAATCATATAGAATTATTGTAAAGATGGCATGAATACTTCATAAATTATAGATACGTTGGAGATGTATCACCTATCTATGATGATTATTGTGATGACATGTATGCTATAAAGAGTAATGACAACCATGAAACTTGTCATCCTGATTTTAAAATTCAACTTGGTTATGTCAATCAAGTATCTCATGATAGTTATTTTGTTGAGTTTACTCTCACTATTAGTCATGAGAAGAAATTTTCTTGTGTGCAAATTAGTAAAATTTCTATGCTTTTAGATCATGGAAAGTGGTTATATTGTGGAATTCCTTCATGATGCTACTGAAAATTATTATGAGGGATGAACATATGCTTGTAGGAATTGCAATAATATCAAGTTTCCTCTCTATGTGTTCAAAGTTTTGAAGTTATGCTTGTTTTCCCTTCCTATGCTAATTGATTCTTGCTCCCATAAATTTTTTGCTCACAAAATCCCTATGCATAAGAATTGGGTTATACTAAAATGTTCTTGTCATGAGATTCATGATGTTCTTTTGCATGTTTCAATTATTATTCCTATACGAGCATCATTGAAATCATCATGCCTAGCTAAAAGGCATTAAAGAAAAGCGCTTGTTGGGAGAAAACCCAACACTTTAACATTCTGTTTTTATGTGTTCACATGATTAAGATACTGTATTAATCATGTTTTGTGTCTTTTATTTCAATAAAGTGCCAAGTAAACCCTTTGGGATAGTGTGGAAACTTGCTTGTTCGATTCTGTGCAAAAACAGAAAGTTTTGCGTCCAGTATATGAATTATCTGATTTTACTGGTGAGTCAAAAAATTCTGAAATTTTTACAAAACATTTATATGCAAATTACTTGAGATTTCCTAGTTTTTCAGAATTTTTAGAGTTAGGAAACTATGGTTATCATTCAGATCTTTACACACTGTTCTGTTTTTGACAGATTTTGTTTTGCATGCATAGTTTGCTTGTTTCAAGTGTTCCTATAGATTATATTGAGTAATATAAATTGTGGGAATGATTTAATACAGTAGGTATCATGTGTTAATAAATATAAATCTTGTATTGACAGTACCTAAGTGAATGTTTTATCTTTATTACACCAACCCTTCTCACAAAGTTCTGTTAAGTTTTGTGTGATTAAAGTTTTCATGTTTTGTGTGAGACACCGATATGAGGAGAATAAGGAGTGACGATAACCTTATATTGGGGATTCACAAGGCAAACCCAAGTTAATATTGAATAAAGACTCAAGCGTCTAAGCTTGGGGATGCCCCGGAAGGCATCCCCTCTTTCGTCTTCAACACTATCGGTATATCTTACTTGGAGCTATATTTTTATTCGTCACATAATATGAGTTTTGCTTGGAGCGTCATTTTATTTTGTTTTTATCTGTTAGGTGTTATTTATAATCTTGTTTTTCAATAAAAATTCCAAGAATTGCCTTAGGATGCTTGCATTGCATGTTTTGATGTGTGTTGTGTAAAAACAGAAACTTCTGCTGTTGTTTGAATTTTAGTATTTTACTGGAACATGGAAAGTTTCTCAAATTTTTACACAGTATTTTCATATACAATGTTTAGCATGTCCTAAACGTTCATAATTGTTTGAGTTATAGAAGTACACTGTTATCATAAATTGCTATAGACTGTTCTGTTTGGAATGTTTGCTGTCATAGTTTTGTTATCTACTTATCCTTTAGTTTCCATAGCTTGTATTGTAGATATAAATTGTGGAGATGATGGTATACAGTACCTAATGTTTGAAAATTATTGTGCAACTTTTCTTGGCAGTGCATGAAGTTTTGATCTGTTCTTATGTGTACTAACCTATCTCACGAATTCTTTTTGAGTTTTGTGTGGATGAAGTTTTTGAGAATATGTGAAAACATGATATGAGAGGATTTGACGAAATACAAAAGCTTAAGCTTGGGGATGCCCAAGTCACCCCAAGTAAATATTTCAAGAAGTCTCAGGCATCTAAGTTTGGGGATGCTACGCATCCCACCTCTTTTTGTCAACTATCGGTTAGCCTAGGTTGAGCCTAAATTTTTATTTGTCCACATGATATGTGCTATTCTTGGAGTGATATTTTTGTTTTTCTTGATGTTTAAATAAAATAATCAGATCGAAAATCTTTATTGAGAGAGAGAGCGAGAAAGTCCTCACATAGCTACTTAATTGTTTGACTACTCATTGATCTTCACTTATATGTTTTGGAGTAGTTTTGTCATTTATTCTCGTGCTTCACTTATACCCTATGAGTAAATGGTTGAATGAATTGAATATCATAAATCTGAAATTATGTATGTTTTATATGCTTGTCCCATGGGGAGTAATGACTTCACATATAAGAAGTATAGGTGGTCAAATTTATTGAAAGTTAGCAAACACCGCATTGGTCACTTGAACCATTCATGAAAGAATATTGAAGGAAGAGAGATTTCACATATAAATATACTATCTTGTACATCTTTTATGATTGTTGTCACCCATTAATTATTGTCAAACTTCAGCAAATTAGTTGAAGTTGGACAAGGAAGACAACGTAATGAGTTATGGTTGTGTATATTTGCATAGAAGTTATATTTCTATGGATCCTCCAACATGTGGTGCTTGCTTCCACCTCATATTAGCCAAAACTTCCGCACCAAGTAGAAATACTACTTGTGCATCCAAACACCCTTAAACCCAAAGTTTTTCCATATGAGTCCACCATACCTACGTATATGCGGTATTTACCTGCCGTTCCAAGTAAATTTTCATGTGCCAAACTCTAAACCTTCAAATAATATTTTGTTTTGTATGCCTGAATCGCTCATATAATGACTAGGGGCTGTCAGTATCTTCCATGCTAGGTGGGTTATTCTCACGATATGTGTTGATTCACTATCATTCACGAGAAAATGACTGGTAATAGGGATTCCCAGTCCAGAAATCAAAGAAAAAATGCAAATACTTAAACAAAACTCGCCCAGGAATGTTGTTGGTATGGACGGTACCCGTGGATTCGGCTTGCCGTGGAGTGTGATTGATTGGTGGAGGGGGAGTAAAAACTTTATCATTCTGTTTGGGAACCGCCTATAATGTATCTAGCATGGAAGATACCAAGATCTCTCGGTTGTTATGGTGACAATGAAAGCATACCGCCCAAAATTATTATTCATCTCTGTTTTAAAAGCTCGAGCTCTCACACCTCTGCAAATCAATGCTTCCCTCAGCGAAGGGACTATCTTTTAATTTCATGTACTTACCTTTATGCAAGAGTCATGGTGATCTTCACCACTTCCTATATTTCTCCTTTTTCTCTTGGCAAGCGTCATGTGTTGGGGAAAGATCCAAGCATATATGGCCATCCGAATATATTTGATCATGAATTATTATTGTTGACAATTATCTATATGAAATAAGTTTGTAGGTAAAACTATAAGCCTGTATCTTTCTTTGTGTTCGACGGATGCCATTTTCTCTAAAAATATGCTTTGAATGTTAGCAATCATGGAAGACTATATGATAGTTGAGTATGTGGAATTTGCTAAATCAAACCTCTTACATAGACCCTTCCTGAAAATAAGATGAATCGAAATTGTTAGGTGACTGAAAGCATAGTTTGTTATTCTATACTTTAACATGTGGATAGCTTGTTATTTCATCATGAGAAGGTTTATGAGATGAGCTATTGTTTATGATATATAATGATGCTAGAAAAAGTGTTTGGAACTATCATTGATCAAATTTATGTACTATGCTAGCATTCACACTTCATAAATTTTTTCTTTTATCATTTACCTACTCGAGGTTGAGCAGGAATTAAGCTTGGGAATGATGATACATCTCTGATGTCTACTACACAACCTTCTTCTTGTAGACTCGTGTTGGGCCTCCAGGCGCAGGGTTTTGTAGGATAGTGGAAATTTTCCCTCAAGTGGATGACCTAAGGTTTATCAATCCGTGGGAGGTGTTGGATGAAGATGGTTTCTCTCAAACAACCCTGCAATCAAATACAAGAAATCTCTTGTGTCCCCAACACACCCAATACAATGGCAAATTGTATAGGTGCACTAGTTCGGCGAAAGATGGTGATACAAGTGCAATATGGATGGTAGATATAGGTTTTTGTAATCTGAAAATATAAAAACAGTAAGGTAACTAATGATAAAAGTGAGCACAAATGGTATTGCAACGCTTAGAAACAAGGCCTAGGATTCATACTTTCACTAGTCCAATTTCTCTCAACAATACTAACATAGTTGAATCATATGTAAATACCTCTCGTGCGACAAAGAGTTCACTCCGAAGTCACAAATAGCGGAGAACTAACGAAGAAATTGTTGTAGGGTACGAAACCACCTCAAAGTTATCTTTTTCGATCAATCTTATGAGCTACCCCTATAAGTGTCACGAACAACCCTAGAGTTCGTACTAAAATAACACCTTAAGATACACATCAACCAAAACCCTAATGTCACCTAGATACTCCAATGTCACCACAAGTACCCATGGGCTTGATTATACGATATGCATCACATAATTTCATATTCATCATGTTCAATCCAACACAAAGAACATCAAAGAGTGCCCCAAAGTTTCTACTGGAAAGTCAAGACAAAAACGTGTGCCAACCCCTATGCATAGATTCCCAAGGTCACGGAACCCGCAAGTTGATCACCAAAACATACATCAAATGGATCAATAGAACATCCCATTGTCACCACGGATATCCCATCGCACGACATACATCAAGTGTTCTCATATCCTTAAAGAGTCAATCCGATAAGAAAACTTCAAAGGGAAAACTCAGTTCATCACAACAAGATAGAGAGGGGAAACTCCATATGATTCATCTATATCAATAAAGCTCACGGTACATCAAGATCGTGCAATCTCAAGAATACGAGAGAGAGAGAGAGAGATCAAACACATAGCTACTGGTACATACCCTCAGCCCCGAGGGTGAACTACTCCCTCCTCGTCATGGAGATCGTCGGGATGATGAAGATGGCCTCCGGTGATGGTTTCCCCCTCCGGTAGGGTTCCGGAACAGACTCCCGATTGGTTTTTTGTGGATCTGGAGGCTTGCGGCGGTGGAACTCCCCATCTAGGTTTCTTTTCGGAGGTTTCTATATTTATAAGAATTTTTGGCATCGATCTCACGTCAAGGGGTGCCACGAGGCGGTGACAAGCCTGCTAGGCGCGGCCAGGGGGTGTGGCCGCGCCTGGCAGGCTTGTGACCTCCTCGTGGCTCTTCTGGACCAGCTCCAATGCTTTAGGGGTCTCTTTTGGTCCACAAAAAGTCATACTAAATTTTCAGCCCATTCCGAGAACTTTTATTTCTGCACAAAAACCGACACCATGATAGTTCTGCTGAAAACATCGTCAGTCCGGGTTAGTTCTAATAAAATCATACCAAAATCATATAGAATTATTATAAACATGGCATGAATACTTCATAAATTATAGATACGTTGGAGACTGATACATCTCCAACGTATCTAATGTATCTCCACGAGGCCCGGGGTGTCGTCGGAGAATAAGGAGTGACAATAACCTAAGATTGAGGATGACCAAGGCCCGGACTCCCATAGTGACTGCTCAGAGTTGAGACCTTCTTCATCAGCTCCAGCTCCAGCTACATAGTTCCCTCAGCTCCACCAGTTCCTCCAGTTGCTACACCAACTCCGTCCATGACATCAGCAGAAGTCTTTGCCGACGTCGTTCTCTCGACTCCAACTTCAGCTACTGGAGGAGACCAGCCCTAGAAGAGCGTTTAGTTCTATACCTTTGAACTTTTTGGTAACATTTTGCCAAAGGGAAAGAAGTTGTATAGATCATTAGGGCTTCGAGAGAGAGAGAGAGCATTGGTTTTTATTGTTTTTTCAAAACATTTGATATCTTTTTGTTTGGATGTCTTAAACTTTTTCGGTGTTTGATCATACACTTGATGTGTGTTGCTACTATTTCCTATCTTTATGATGCTTATGAGATGATCATTCACTTTGCTTAATTGTGTTGTGTTTTGATATTCATTCTTATTATTCTCGCACACCACCAAGATGCATGTGACATGGAAGAAGTGTCCCATGTACCTAATCAATTATGCATTTGCATTCAAATGCAAATTCAAAATAATGCACAAATTTAGGGGGAACTCTTGCTTATCACATACTTCTCAAAGCGACAATTATATTCATTGATTATATCATATGTCGAAGCTTTGATCTACATTGTCATCAATTACCAAAAATGGGAAGATTGAAAGCACATTTGCTCCCTTGGTGGTTTTGGTAATTAATAACAACACACACACACACATATATATCATTGAACTAATATTTTCAGTAAGCACATTTCAGGAAAAAGTTCAATGATGGGTTGGCAAAAGGATTTTGGAGAATCCCCTAGACGCAAGAAATTGATTTGGTAAAATTTCAAGCAAGATGCCTCTACATTTTACTTTATGAAAAATCATTTTGAGTCCATAGAAAAAGACAATACTATTAAAAGGGGGTAAGGTACTGTTAGTGAATAAGATGCTCTACGTGCACAAGAGATAGTCACCAAAAACACTCACAAACTCTCCCACAAATCTCTGTCCAAGCATTTCATGAAAATCGGTGAAGTCAACATATTCCACCCAATCAATCTCTTCCACCAAAGCCAAACCTGTGAGAGAGTGATTGAGTGTTAAGGAGTCTATCATTTTGAAGCATAAGAGTAAGGAGTTCATCGACACTATCAAGCATATTCCCTTTTGGAGGGTGGTGCCTCTTAGATTGGTTAGGTGTCGCTTGGCAGCCTCCTACTTCGTGTTGTGAAGTGAACCAAGAAGTTTGTAAGGGCAGAGAGATCGCCTACTTCGTGAAGATCTACCCCGAGTTAGGCTAGTCCTTCGTGGACGTAGGCCATCATGGTATAGACAAGGTTGCTTCTTGTGAAACCCTCCATGGATAGAGTCCTCCGTGGACTCTCGCAAACGTTACACTCCATGAGTTTACGTCTCCATGAACGTGAAAGTATGATAGCACCACCATTCGGAACCATGGGAAAAATCTTTGCGTCTTCAAATTGCATTTGATATTCTTATACTTCCTTTACTACTCATGTTTGTTGTTACTTTCCGCTGCTATACTCGTAAACATGTATGTGTAGGGTGTGTTTGACTTACTATCAATGTTAAAATCTGTCAATACTTAAAAAAATTTAAAAAATTATTTGATCAAGTAGTTTAATTACCCTCACTAAAAAAACTTTCAATACTACAAACGCACGGACATATTTGCTATGCATTTAATCGGAGGCCGCGCTTGCACGTAGCAATTAGCATTGACTGACGATACTTTGGAGAGCGAACGAAATATCCCAGGCCACCCCTCACGCAGACAACAAAACTGCCTCTTTTCGCGCCGCCAGCAGTCCCTCACCTCCTCCTCCCGCACCCGCCGCATTCGATCCCATTCGCTCCATGGAGTCTTCAACCACCGCCGCACATGCAGGTCAGAGCAATGCGACCCTAGCGATGTCTATTGAGTCGGGTACTGTACTGATGGCTCATGCATGCGGCGGGTTGGGGATTGGGCTGCAGGTGGTGCGACTGAGGGGGAGTACGAGGAGGTGCTGGGGCGGCTCTTCTCTTTCATCACACAGAAGGTGCGGGCGCACACCGGCAACCGGGGCAACCAGTGGAACCTTGTGGACCGCTACCTCCAGGTCCGTCCCCTCCTCCTGATGCTCCCCCTGAATCATGATGGAGGAATGTGTTGTCTGATGCAGGTGGATTTTGTTAGATTCTCGAGCTGGAGGAGTCCATCGCGTGGATGAAGGTCATCCATGTCGCCGGGACCAAAGGGAAGGTGAATCACTAGATACCAAATAACTCTCTCCAGTTCCATTACAATACTAGATGTTGTGACCCCAGTCTGTAATAAAGGAATTTCGTCAGTAGTGGGGCATTCTAATTTGGTTCCGACATCTAAGCAAGTCTTGTGCAACATTGAAGTTTTACCAAATCCATAGTTTAGTGCTATTTGGCACTAACATGCAGTGTAACCAGTTACAGAGTTTTGACGCCTCTGTTTTCGCTAGTTTGCCACTGTGCTATTGGTGCCAAGGATTCAAGAAGGTGAACTAATTATACCAAGAACCATGTCGCTGACAGCTGAACACCACACGACGGATCAACCGGTCGTCGATCAGCACATCTTTGACCTTCACCACGATGCTGCTGTCAGTAGCTCCGCGCATCGTTGCTGCCTTCCGATGCCCGGTGAGGGAAGGAGCCGACGTGAGGGCCAGCCGCCAGCCGCCGATAAACAGGACCACTCCTACAGCAGTTCATGTGCGCCAGTAGCAGGGGCACTACAGTGGGATCCTGTTATTGCCGATGGATTTCGGAAGAGATGGTCCTGATGGGTGGTATTCAAACCTTCCATGTTAACTCTACTTGGTTATTACATAGCCTCCATCGTATGCTATTGATTATTACATAACCTCCAACATTTTGTTAACTGTGTTTGGTTTAAACATTTATATTTCAGTTAACTATTTTCTCTCTAAAATGCGTGCAAAAATAAATATACCAATTTTGTTATCTCGACCTTTAATGGCCTTTTTATATCACTGCATCTTCTCTTCCGTTCAGTTACAATTATTTTACCATTTTCTTCTTCTTGAAACAGATAAACGGTGCATTGGGTGAACTTGTTACTACAGAGATTTCCACATTCTTCATTCTATCCCCATTACTTATTTGCTTCATAAGTCCCTACCACATGGTTTGTGTTGATTTATTCTACTCATAATCATAATTCACTTGGCCGCGTTGAGGTCTTCGCCACCAACAGCGGCATCCTTTCCCATGAGGCTTAATTCAATACACGCTTCTATGGATTTCTACAAGCTTAATTCGGTATATGTTTCTCAGAATGTGGTCCTGCCAATCGTTAGTTGTTTGATAAGCTTGTTGATTTCCAGTTACATTATATTAGTCAAGTTTGAAGATTCTGAAGTATGAATTTTCAACTACTCTGCGTGTCCTCTCCATAAAGAAGAAATGGTACTCTTTATAAATAAATGACAACTATATTTCTAAATGTTTGCACCGTTACTGTAGGGCTGGACAGCTCTGCACCCCATATTCCAGTGTCACTATGGTTGGTGATAAACGATTTTAGGAGCATCAAAGGTTGTCCTACAATATCTCTATATGGTATTCAACTTAGCGAATTTTCATCTTTATATAAAATGGATTGGACCTTCTAATATGGTCTTCTTTTCAGTATAACCAAGAACAGGTTTGCTTAACCCCCAACACACATTACTATTATCATGAAATATGCTACTGGCGGAAACCTCTACAAAATAATATGGTGGTGAACTTGAGTAACCACTATTGTATCGTGGTTTTCAGTATGCTTTGCTGCATAGGGATGGAAGTTCTCCTGAGAAAACAATATGACTGCAAGGTAAACTTTTCCTTTTACAATTCGTGGTTGTTTGCATGATTTGCATCAAGTTCTTTCCCTCAAGGACATAACAAGGTAAAGATTGTGAGTAATATCAATTAGTGCTTAGAGAATTAACTAAAAGTAGTGATAGGGTTTCGAATCGACTTAAAGCATATTTTCCGTTTTACGCTCTTCAAATCATATGATCATATATATGGTAAACTAGCTCTTGCTTTCAATAGACTCCTTTAGCATAAAATTATCAAAATTTTCCCCGCTTAAAGAGAGCGGCATTCCCTGAAGGCTGCACAACTTTGGATGGAAAATGAGTAAGGAAACTCATTATTGTCACAACCAGTGGCTTTATTTGTTGTGCTCTTGCGAACTGTAATACCCTTAATGCTCAGAATTTTATTTAGATGGACACATGAACCCATAAGTCATATTTCTTCTGAAGTTTCAAAAGCCTGGTTTATGCTTAAATTAAAGAATAGCCTCATTCATGGTAGTTTCTCATCAGTGCATAAAACTTTGTAGCATTTAGTACTTGTTAAAAGGAAAATAAGCACCCCTTTTAGTATCAATTTCATATAATATGTTCTACGTCAACAATTCATGTTACTGTCAAAAGATTTCAGAAATGTTGATGCTTAATTATGAAATGTTCGCGAGATAAACTCGCAATGTATTATTTTACACTAACTTGAAGTTAATCATATAGGTTTACAATACTAGCTTCTTTAAATTAAAGTAGCCTGCTTATGAGATATATAAAACAATCCAGTTCTCTTACCATGAATATCAATTAGTTTTAAAAAGTAAAGGTGAATATTTTTGAAAAGGAAAATTCTCTGGCGTGCATTTAAATTCTAAGTTGCCATACTCTGCATTCACCTTCACAATAACACCACTCATAGATGTATGATGCCTTGCGTTGCACAGTACCACTGCCTTGATATACTATTTGGAAGGAATATGCAAAATTACATTTCCTCGGAGAATAATTTTACTGCCTTATTAACATCAGTATTTTAGTGGATTGGTATGATTCACTCCATGGAACAATATACCACTACGAGTGCTTCTACTTGAGTACATATTGTTGCATGCATATTCCAGTTGTAAAATGCCCCAATCTGTAGCAATGGTAGTATGTTCGCCTGTTCGGTCATGCCAGGATTAGTATTGCGTACCACCATGGCGGCGTGTGACGTGGTTGGACAAGGACAGGATCTCGCCGATGACAAAAGGGCGTAGGAGAGAGTGAAGGTGTTGGTGTTGGTTGTTGTGGTGATGGTGCAGATGACCGGATAGCGGACAGTGGCATCGCTGATGTGGTGAAGTACAGTTTGTTGGGCTAGAGGAAATAGGAGAAGAGTTGGGTGAAGCTGAAGCCTAAATTACCTAAGGCCTAATGCCTAAATTAGAGTATCTCTTCATTCATTTGTTTCTCTTGATTTCGAGATTGTTCAACAAGTTATCTGGATTATCTTTTTATGGTAAAGGTGTTTCCTTTTTTTTTGTACTTTAACACAAGTCCACTGCATTATGAAATGATTATACATATTACTGTTTATGTGACAAGTGTAATTTCAATACTATTGTACTCCCTTCATTTCTAAATATAAGTTCTTTTAAAGATTTCAATAGGAACTATGTATATAGATGTATTTTAGAGTGTAGTTTATTTATTTTGATCTGTATATAGTCTATATTAGATTATCTAAAAAGACTTGTATTTAAAAACGAAGGGAATATTATCTACGGATGGAAATCGATTTTTGTTAACACAATATTCAAGTCATTTATATTTGTCAAGATGTGCGTACATTGCACGTGCATGTTTACTAGTAATAATAAAGCATATAATGTTCCTGGTCATCCGTCATTCAAATTATCCTTGAAGTTGGCTAAAATTACCCACAAATGCCACAAGTCATAAAAATGTTTCACACAGGAAAATCTTCTGACTGGGCTGGCTCATGTACGGACCACCTATATTACGCTCTCCGCGCTGGGAGAATATGCAGTGCACCAGTTTGGGCCGGCCCATGCACATGCGCCTTTTTTTAGATTCGTTTTTATTTTTATTTTCAGTTCCATTTGGTTTTCTACTTTAAATAATTTAGAATTTTTAAAAAAATTCAGATTTTAAGAAACTGGGAATTTTGAAATAAATTTTTGCAGAAAACATAAAATGTTTGTGAATTCAAAAACAGTTCGGGATTTTTGTAAAAATGTTGGCGTATACAAAAAACTATTCGCAATTTTGAAAAAAATGGTCGTACAACTCTACCTAATAATAAAGTACGGGCTGTTTCTGGTCGTCCGTCATTCAAATTACCTCTGAAGTTGGCTAAAATTACCCACCAACGCTACCTATAGGCTATAAGTCACTAGGAGAGTGCCCGTGCGTTGCCACGGGCTAAGAAATGAATGTAAATATTGCTCGAGTTTTTTTATCAAGAATGTGCATATTGTGTGTGATATTCCACAAGACAACAAACACAAGCATCTTTCTCTCTTTTCAATAAACACCGGTCATCCCTCTAGCAAACCTTTCCATCCAAGTTGTTATTGGTCACCTTCTACATCCTTACATCATTCATCTTTCAATTCACTATCCTATGACTATGTCTATGACTTCTTTGTCGTAGTGTTGCTCCCTAATATATTTGGAACACCATCAGTGAATGGTGATTCATAAGGCGCCTCACTTTGGTACAAGTCTCTCTCTCCCTCGGCACCTCCATCCCTCGACTTTATATTCCTATGGAACATAAATAGACATACAATAACCGTAGAACAAAGTTGCGTCATTGTCATTCCAAAACATCCACAAGTGAAGCCTATAATTACATGCTTGAGCCCTCATCTTGGCACTACCTTCTCCCCGGCCGTTTGATTCAATGTTTGCCATGTCACGTGCGACTAATAATGTGTTTGTTTTCTAACATACACTTTAAATGGATGTAATAAAAAAGCTCTGCAAAAATATCATATGCACTACAGTTTACAAGGATCCATCGGCATAAAGCTTGAGAAAACCACATGTGGTTGATTGATATATTAAGCAGGTCCACCGACAAACTCATGATTCGTAGCTAGTCACAAATGATACTTTCTCTTACAACACAAAGAAGTCATTAGATGGGCCTTGCAAGACATGGTGTAAACTCTTGTCCGGTTCATCCTGTGCAGCTCCGTTGTTGCGATCTAAAGTTCAATAACCCACCTATCTACATTTGGTTAGTAAAAACAATGACATGCTAATAATATAATCTCAAGGCCATTACAACGATAGAAAGGAGTCCGATTATCAAGCTTAATGGCGAACATTAATCGCACTGTATCAAAGACGAACATACATATTCCTAAATAGTGTCGAAGGCCAAGTAATCTAATTCTTATTTTAAAGGTATTATCATGTACGATTGATTGTACTACCAATACTTATAACGAGAAATCATTCTTTCCCACTTTTAAACTTGATTTGGTATTCTGTGTGGTTGCTACATAGGTTGTTGGGAACTTGAGTTGAGCATAACAGGTACATGAATTATTGTGATCAGCTAACTAAGTTTATTTTATTAAACACGTTTATTTTACAGCAAAATCCTTGATTTCTAAGTTTCAATCATCGCACATTCTAATTGTACGTGTATTAAAGGAAAACATTGTAGACCAACTAAATGTTGGCACCACCGTGTTTGTTTTACGAGATTAAGTTTGTATGTTTGATACTCATGTGCTTTGGCACTAAAAAAAATATACTTGACAAGATGAATGTGCTCTCTGTGAATTTTATTAAATAATAATAATAATAATAATAATAATAATAATAATACCTTTGTCTTATATTTCCTTGACCTTATTTCATACCCAACATATATATGATTTGTGCACAAGATTCTATGCAAGAGTAAGGAAAGGAAAGTACCTCAATGTGGTTTTTGTTGCTTTTCACATCAAAAGAATTCGCTTCTTACAGAGCACCTATTATGCTGCAGTACCAATAGTTAGGTTGGCACAATGGGCCAGTTCACTTCTTGGTTATAGCAGTGGCAAGAGCAATAGGTTTTCGTAACCATGGATACAAAATCTAACGGAATACAAACATAAACGTTAAATAAGTAAGTAATCTGTTATCTGATAAAGCTAGATCGAGATACATTGCCACAACCAGTAAATCAGGTGTGGTTAGTAGCAAGACGTACAACTTCCACTCTTAGTACAAACAAGGATATCGGGTGATATATCAGATGATATGTAGATATATTGGAGAGAACATATCTTAATTTTTCCATTATCTTACTCAAAACATTTCTTTAGTAAAACAAAATGTGTGATGTCAATGCTTTAGCATAACAATTTTACATTCCTAGTTTGTTAACTTGTTATTTAAGATACTATTTCATACCTAACATAATTAAGACATTTTTCACACTATATTACATTATGTTACGAAAGGAGTAGTAAGAAATATACATAAAATAATTACTATAAAATGAAAAATAATATGTTTTATATGCATTTGTATAAAACAAGATGCGTGAGTTTAATAATATAATGAAGTTATAAATACATAATCTTATTTTCACTGCTTTCGGATACAGAAATCTGGTCATCTACGTATCGGGGTATACCAGTGGTCATATCAGGTCAGATCTTGGCCACATTGGTCGATATTTCGTCCCATATCGGATGATATGTGTGAAAATGATATTTGCAAAATGGTATGCTATGTCTATATCGACATAGCGCACAAATAATATATCGACCTATATATCGGTCGTATCAGCCTAAATTTAAAAACTTGAGTACAAAATGAAAGTACAAAGAGAAAAATAGCGAATAGTTGGACTAATAACCTTGCTATAAAAGCTTAGCTCCCGTTAGTGTGTAGGCTTTACTTTCCTCTTGGAATCTCCAGATTGGTTGAAACATGGTTACGTAATGAAAATATGCCCACCAGGCTCCAACCATTTCACTATTCTACCTATCAGCTTCTCAACCTACATGTAGAAGGTACCAATTATAAGTTGCAAGCATTGGAAAAAAACTAAAAAGACCAAGTATGTTGTTCTCCAATAATGAGCATCATTCACAAGTTGGTGCAGGAGTGGTAGTTGTATTGCGTTCATCAAAATCAAGACGAGATAGTAGCATTGGAGTGTATGTATGTACCTTTGATATTCCTTGCCCTCTTGTAGAATAGCACGACCGTGTAGGCAACGTCTGCTAGCACCATCAGCACCCTGAGAGAAAGAGCACGAGAGGTGAGATGATCAGTGGTGAACACACCATTCATCTCACCGAAGCCTTACAGATTATACAAAGATAAAAATATGTTGCCCATGAGTCCGTAAATCTCCACCAGGTAGGTAACATTGGCCGAAGCATTGGCGGCCACGGTCAGTTTCGCCGGAACTGTTGGAAATATGCCCTAGAGGCAATAATAAATTGGTTATTATTATATTTCCTTGTCCTTGATTCATTTATTATCCATGCTATAATTGTATTGATTGGAAACTCAAATACATGTGTGGGTACATAGACAACACTGTGTCCCTAGTATGCCTCTAGTTAACTAGTTCGTTGATCAAAGATGGTCAAGGTTTCCTGGCCATGGACATGAGATGTCATTTGATAACGGGATCACATCATTAGGAGAATGATGTGATGGACAAGACCCAAACTATAAACATAGCATATGATCGTGTCAGTTTATTGCTATAGTTTTCTACATGTCAAGTATCTATTCCTATGACCATGAGATCATGCAACTCACTGACACCTGAGGAGTACCTTGTGTGTATCAAACATTGCAACGTAACTAGGTGACTATAAAGGTGCTCTACAGGTATCTCCGAGGGTGTCCGTTGAGTTGGCATGGATCAAGACTGGGATTTGTTACTCCATGTGACGGAGAGGTATCTCAGGGCCCACTCGGTAATACAACATCACAATAAGCCTTGCAAGCAATGTGACTAATTGTTAGCCACAGGATCTTGTATTACGGAACGAGTAAAGATACTTTTGGGTAACTGTATTGAACTAGGTATTGAGATGCCGACGATCGAATCTCGCGCAAGAAACATACCGAAGAACAAAGGGAATAGCATAAGAGATTAACTTAATCCTTGACATAGAGGTTCAACCGATAAAGATCTTCATAGAATATGTAGGAACCAATATGTGCATTCAGGTCCCGCTATTGGTTATTGACCATAGAGGTGTCTCGATCATGTCTACATAGTTCTCGAACCTGCAGGGTCTGCGCACTTAAGGTTTAGTGATGTTTCGGTAGTATAGAGTTATGTATAGTGGTGAACGAAGGTTGTTCGGAGTCCCGGATGAGATCCAGGACATCACTAGGAGCTCCGGAATGGTCTGAAGGTAAAGATTGATATATAGGAAGTCCTGTTTTGGTCACCGGAAAAGTTTCGGGCTCATCTGTAGTGTACCGGGAGTGTCGGGAGGGTACTGGGGGACCATCGGGAGGGGTGTCTCGACCCAAGGGGCTACATGGGCTGTGGGAGGAGGTAAGCCAGCCCCTAGTGGGCTGGCCGAATACCCACTAGAGGCCCATGTGGTTGGGTGGAGAAACCCAAAGTGGGAAGGAGGATTCCAAGTGGGAGAGAGGGAGTCCTAATCCTACTAGGATTGGAGGAGGACTCCTCCTCTCTCCCCTTCGACTGAAGCAAGGGTTGGCACCTTGGGGCCAAGCCTCCTCCCTCCCTCCTTCTATATATACTAGAGTTATTGAGGGTTTTTCAACACAGAAATCAACCACATGCTACCCTCTTCTCTAGATCGTAGTTTCTCCTCTAGATTGTTTTAGCGGTGCTTAGGCGAAGCCCTGCTGGAATAGTTCCACCACCATCGCCGCCACGTCGTCGCGCTACTAGAGAAATCATCTAACTCTCCGCTCCCTCTGGCTGGATCAAGAAGGCGGAGATCGTCATCGAGCTATACGTGTGCTGAACGCGGAGGTGCCGTCCGTTCGGCTCTAGATCGGGACGAATAGTGATTAGATCGCGGGATGCTCGGCGATTTGGATCGCGAATATGTTCAACTACATCAACCGTGTTTCTTAATGCTTCCTGCTTAACGATCTACAAGGCTATCTAGATCCACTCTCCCCCTCGTAGATGCTCATCACCATGGATAGATCTTGCGTGTGCGTAGGTAATTTTTTGTTTCCCATGCAACGTTCCCCAATAGTGGCATCTAAGCTAGGTCTATGTGTAGATGAGATCTTGAGTAGAACACAAATGATTTTGTGGGCATTGATATTCGGATTTCTTGCTCCCTTGATATTTTCTTGTTACAGCAGGATTGTGGTATGAAGCGTCCCGGACCAACATTACTCGTACGCTTACGAGAGACCGGTTCCATCAACTGACATGTAACTTCGTTGCACAAAGATGGCTGGCGGGTGTCTGCTTCTCCCACTTTAGTTGGATCAGATTGGACAAAGGCGGTCCTTGAGAAGGTTGAATAGCAATTTTTTATCACCGTTGAGATTTTTGCGTAGGTAAGAATTGTTCTTGCTAGATACCCGTGGGAGCCACATAAAACTTGCAACAACAATTAGAGGAAGTCTAACTTGTTTTTGCAGGGTATGTTGTGATGTGATATGGCCAATTACATGATGAGATATATGTGATGTATGAGATGATCATGTATTGTATAGAATATCACGACTTGCATGTCGATGAGTACGGCAACCGGCAGGACCATAGGGTTGTCTTTAATTATTTCGTCGTTTTGCTTTACTTTATCGCTGTGAGTTAGCAATAGTTGTGTAAGAAATAGTTGGCACGATAAACTCGATGGTGACACATTGGTGGAGATCATGGTGTCATGTCGGTGACGATGGAGATCATGCCGGTGCTTTGGAGATGGAGATCAAAAGCACAAGTTCATGGCCATATCATGTCACTTATGATTTGCATGTGATGTTAATCCTTTTATGCATCTTATTTTGCTTAGGACGACGGTAGCGTTATAAGGTGATCCCTCACTTAAAATTTCAAGATAAAATTGTGTTCTCCCCGAGTGTGCACCATTGTGAAAGTTCGTCGTTTTGAGACACCACGTGATGATCGGGTGTGATAGACTACATTCACATACAATGGGTGCAAGCTAGTGTTGCACGTGCGAAACACTCAGCTTAAAGATGATGATCCTAGCATGTACAGACATGGCCTCGGAACACAAGAGACCGAAAGGTCGAACATGAGTCATATAGTAGATATGATCAACATGAAGATGTTCACCATTGAAACCACCTCAACTCACATGACGATCGGACTTGAGTTGGTGGATTTGGATCATGTGACACTCGAATGACCAGAGGGATGTCAATTTGAGTGGGAGTTTTTAAGTAATATGATTAACTAAACTCATTATCATGAACATAGTCAAAATGTCTTTGCAAATTTTGTTGTAGATTACTAGCTCGCGTTGTAGCTCCCTTGAATTTTTTATATGTTCCTAGAGAAATAGAGTTGAAAGATGATGGCAGCAATAATGTGGACTGGGTCTGTGATATGAGGATTGTCCTCATTGTTGCACAAAAGGCTTATGTCCTTGATGCACCGCTCGGTGCGCCACCCCCTCAAGTGTCGTCTGTAGATATTGTGAACATCTAACAGGCATGTACTGATGACTACTTGATAGTTTAGTGCGTCATGCATTACGGCTTAGAATTGAGGCTCCAAATATGTTTTGAACGTCACGGAGCATATGTGATGTTCCAAGAGCTTAAATTGGATTTCAGGATCGTGCCCGTGTTGAGAGGTATAGGACCTCCAACAAGATTCTTTGCCTACAAGATGAAGGAGAATATCTCAATCGGTGAGCATGTGCGCAGATTTTTTGGGTACGCCAATCACTTGAATCGAGTGGGAGTTGATCTTCCTGATAAGATAGTGATTGCTATAGTTCTCCAAGTCACTATCACCAAGCTGCTAGAGCTTCGTGATGAACTATAAACCTACCAGTGATGGAATTAATGATCCCTGAGCTGTTCGCGATGTTTGACACCGTGAAGGTAGAAACCAAGGAGCATCAAGTGTTGATGGTTAGTAAAACCACTAGTTTCGAGAAGGGAAAGGGCAAGGAGAGAAACTTCATGGATGGCAAGCCAGTTGCTGCTCCAGTGAAGAAACCCAAAGTTGAACCCAAACCCGAGACTAAGTGCTTCTATTATGAGGAGAGCGATCGCTGAAGCGGGACAACCCTGGATACTTGGTAGATAAGAAGGCTTGCAATGTCGACAAAAGTATATTTGATATACATATTATTGATGTGTACCTTTCTAGTACTCCTAGTAGCACTTGTGTATTAGATACCGGTTCGATTGCTAATGTTAGTAACTCGATGTAAAAGCTACGGAATAAACGAAGACTAGCTAAGGGTGAGGTGACGATGTGTGTTGGAAGTGTTTTCCAAAGGTTGATGTGATCACCATTGCACACTCTCTCTACCCTTGGGATTAGTGATGAACCTAAATAAATGTTATTTGGTGTTTGCATTGAGCATGAACGTGATTAGATTGTGTTTATTGCAATACGGTTATTCATTTAAGTTAGAGAATAATGGTTATTCTGTTTACATGAATAATACCTTCAATGGTCATGAACCCAATGAGAATGGTTTATTGAATCTTGATCGTAGTAATACACATGTTCATAACATTGATGCCAAAAGATACAAAGTTAATAATGATAGTACCACATACTTGTGGCACTACCGCTAAATGTCATATTGGTGTAAAACGCATGAAAAAACTCCATGCTGATGGATCTTTGGACTCATTGTGACACCCTGGATTTCCGCTACAGTAATCCTTGTAATTAAGCTACTGTTAGGGCCAAGTTTAAGCTAATCCATTTTGCTAAACAGTGCATGATCAAAATGGAATCAAATCTCATTTGAAGTCCCTAATGATTTTCAAAATTCATTCAAAAGTGGGTTAAATAACTCTTGCAAATGTGAAAATAAAAATCATGTTTGGGTTACAAATATTCACCTCGTATTTATAAAATTAGAACCATCCTTTTATAAAATATTTTGGTGCCTCTAAAGCATCTATAACAGAGCCCAAAACATTATTTAAATGCCCTTTTGATTCTTGAAAATGCTAAATTAATCCAAAGGTCCCCCAAACTTTTTGTGGCAGTAACTAATATTGCAATGCAAATATTAGCCCAAGTGCCATAATTTACTAAAATCTTCTAGCCCTAAAATTAAATAAATAAAATAAAGAGTTAAAATAGAAAAGCAAAATAATAAAACAAAAAATGAAAAGGGCCAATTGCCCTGGTCACTTAGGCCTGCCGTCCGAGTGACCAGGCCCAACCCAACTCCCCATCGTCTTCCCCAACTGCTCAATGGGGGAGACGTGGGCACGCCGATGTGTGCCAACGGCCGCGACCGATGCGCTGGCGCCCATCTAGCGGCCTCCCCACCACCTACAAGGCACCCCGTGGCGCCCCCCAACCCTAGCCGCCACCCCATTCGCCCCCCTGCCAGATCTCCTCCTCCCCTCCCAATCCCGAGCGCCATCGTTGCCATGGCTCCGGCGTAGCCATGGCCCCTGACCTCCATTCGCCTCGCCACCTCGCCTAGAAGCTCCGTCATTGACCGGTGCATCCACCCCGACCAAAAGCCCAAGTCCGGAGCCCCTGCATCGTCCCCATGCTGTTGTCTTCCTCCTCGGGCGCCCGAAGCTCCGCCGCCTCAATTCGCTTTGGCAGGCCCTCCCCGAGCACACTTGAGCACACCGGCAGGTCCCGATGAGCTCCAACTCCTTCCCCCCTCGTAGCTAAGCTCGCATGCGCCCTCCTAACTAGTTTCTCCATCAGAGCTCGAACGTGTCGCCGCCGACGAGCTTGTAACCACCACCACCATATCCTGAGCTCGTAGCCGAGCATCGCGTCGAGCTCCTGGTGCTCGTAGGCGTTGAATGCGGGCACGCTAGGTCCTCCCCGAGCCCTAACACGCCATAGCCGCAGGTGCCCGAATGCCTCCACCGCAAACGTCGATGCCGGCGACAGCTCTGGCCACCCCCGCTCCTTCTGATGGATGGAATGGATTGGCGACCACGCCAGCTCTCAAACGCAGTAGAGAACACCCAAAATGACGCCCCTACGCTATTTCCGACCGGAGGCCGAGTCGTGCCGCCGCGTTTTTGGTCGCCGGCGGCCATATGCCGGTTGGAACTGACCTGGCCCGGCTAGGGCCACCCCTCGTTGACCCTGCCAGTGGCCCTGGGGTCCCAGTTGACCAGTTGACTCGGTCAACTTTGCTGACTGGGCATCGCTCGGTCATTGCCAGTGGGCCAGCCTACCCTGTGTCTATGACATGTGGGCCCCTACCCCTTTTAATTAATTAAATTAGTTTAATTAAATCTAATAATTAGTTTAGACTAATTAGACACTGACTAGTAGGGCCCACCATTTAATTGAGTTAATTAGTTTAAAGCTAACTTTGCTTAATACTAACAGGGGCTGACATGTGGGTCCCATTGACCCAACGTGTCAGTTTTGACTCTGGTCAGCCAGAGTTGACCTGCTGACGTCATATTGATGTCATGTCGACATCATCATTTATTGTTCTGGATAATGTTGATTTAATAAATAGAATTAATTCCAGAATATGATTAAAACTTTGAAAATTAATATAAAATAATCCGTAAGTCAGATGAAAATAATTTATACATGAAAGTTGATCAGAAAAATCCCACGAATCTGATTATGCCATCCGTTCATATGTCACATGCTCCTAGTATGATGGACATGGAACTTTCCTCTCCAGATCGTCTATCCGATAAATCCACAGTCTCGGGAAATATCGATAGGTATTCTCCTACTCCGTCTGATACATGTAGTACTGCGTTAGACTACCCCTAGCACTACGTATTGCCATGTCATGCATCATGTTGCATCTCTTTGATTGTATTTATTGTTTCTTCCCCCTCTTCTCTCCGGTAGCCTCTGACAGTTACGTTGCTGCCGAGTACGACTATGCCCCTGACGACCAGCCTTTTGTACCAAAGCAACAAGGCAAGCAACCCCCCTTTTATCATTCCGATATCGCCTAATCTTTCCCCTCTTATTCTTGCATTAGATTTTGCTACTATATTAGCTAGCTCCTAATCTGATGCGTAGCTTGTTTTTGATGAACTGCTACTACACCTGCTGTTATATCAACCGCCTAGAATAGGTTGATCCGTGAACCCCTGAGACCCCCCTAGCCCCAGGTTGCCCTTGCTTTCATCAACGATATCGAGGACTTGAAGACAGAAGACTCAGTCGTCTTGACTGACAAGCCGTTACCGACAAATCACCTCACACCCCCTTAAGTATGGCATTGTAGAGCTACTACCGAGTGCCGAGGGTCATACCTCACTTAGCACTCCCGATGTTAATTCTGTAGCGTAGCTATCGGTCATGGGTATCGAGAATGATTCCTCTTCCCCATTTATCGATAGCGACTCCGGTCATACACTTACCTCGAGTGGGATCCGTAGAGGGTGATTCCTCAGATATCCACTTGGAGTATGGACACACATTTACTATGATCTGGTTACAGAAACATGTTGAAGATGGGTCGGCCCCAAGGGTACCCGTGAGAGTGATATGTGGTGGGGTGCACCGGTAAGGCACCCGAGGGTTATTGGCGGGGCGATGGACTGCCTTTTTGTTCGCGCTTGCCCCGCACTAATAAATTGCTAACGGGTTGGGTATTTGATCTGAGTTGGTTGTTTGACTTTTTTCGCACTAAACCTTCACGTGGGAATAGTTATGGGTACTCAGCGTTGTTGTATCAGCCGAAGCTCTTCGGCCGTCAGCAATGGAGTGGCGCGCGCCGGATTGGTCTGGAACGCATCATGCTTGTTACTAAGGGGTGCTAGGACTGTTTCCGGCTGCGTGCGCATCATGCAGGAGTGCAAGGGCAAGTGGGCCCATGAACCTGCGTGCTTAGGATTTAGACCGATGGGCTGGCCTCTTCGTTGAGCCTAGGTGGGGCAACGACGTTTTGGATCCCGAGGTCGGGCATTACCCCGAAAAGTGTGTCCGGCCGGAGGTGATCAAGCATGTTGGAAATGCGGTGCACCCCTGCAGGGAAGAACTTATCTATTCGAATAGTCATGTCCACGATAACAGGACGACTTGGAGTTGTACCTTGACCTTATACAACTATAATTGTGATTTGAATTGAAATGAAATGTGGCTCCGGGATTGCTTCCTCGCAGGGAGTCGAGGAAGAATCTCTGGGCATGGTTACTTAATAAAATTGTTACAATAATATGATTATATGTGAGTACCTGTCTACTCTCTTCTTATGCTGCAAGATGCTGAAGATGCTAGTCTTCGATAGGACTAGGCCTTTCCCCTATTCTTGCTTTCTGCAGTCAGTCCAGATATAATCCCACTCGTTGATAATGATGCATATTTTGTATAATTCTGATGTAAGTCTTGCGAGTACTTTGGATGAGTACTCACCGCTGCTTTGCCTCCCCTTTCCCCTTCGATATAGTTCTGCGTTCAGACAATGGAGTCCAGGAGATGCAGTACGCCAGAGATGACTACTACACCACCGCAGGAGCCTACTACTACGTGGAGGCGGCCCCCGACCAACAGTAGGATAGGAGGTTCCCAGGTAGGAGGCCTCACCTCTTTTGATCCATGTTTATGTTATGTCTGTACTCAGATATTATTTGCTTCCGTTGACTCGTGATTGTTGAGCTTTGTATTCGAGCCCTCGAGGCCCCTGGCTTATAATATGAAGCTGTATGACATTAATTTGTGTCTAGAGTTGTGTTGTGATATTGATTAGTGAGTCCCTAATCTTGATCGTACGCATTGCATGCATGTTTAGCGTACGGTCGAAATTGGGGGCGTCAGAAGTTGGTATCAGAGCCAACTGCGTGTAGGTAGCCCCCTTTCCAACTCCTTGGCCGAAGTTGAGTCCAGTACTTGAAAAACTTTTACTAACATAGTTGTGTGGCTTACGGGCTCACATCTCAACCGGGTGGTATTAGGATCTTTTATTCCTCGTCTATACTCTGGGTTCTGATTTCTCTTCTCTTTCGGGTTATAGATTTTGCTAACTCTAACATTAGGTTATCGTGATCACATCCACCGGAGATTTGTTTTGACGACAATTATTCTCTTTGAAGCTATAATACACACACTGTCATTTGACATATTAAATCTTCTTGTTACAGATGCGTCCTGGTAGGCAGATCATTTGCCTGACCTTCTTGCGCAATACGACTGGGTTCCTGGCCATTCTGGTCGACCTCCTAAAGAGGCTGGGATATCATTGGTACCCCGAGTACACTATTTACGAGGACTACCGTGAGTTCAACCAGGAACAGTATGAGGCTATGATGGTTATCTGGGATTGACAGGACCTCTCCATCATGGAGCTGCACACCTTCTGTGGCATTGGAGTGACTATCGAGATGGCCATACAGGATGCTGCTTATGCTGCTATTGTTCGTCTCTGTGCAGCGAAATCTTGTTTGGAGGAGACGGCATACAGATACATTATGTATGTTCCTGCTAGAGTTGATACTGCCACCGATGCTGAGGTCTTGACCCCTTTCGCAGGACAGCGCAACGACCGATCCTACACTGCTGTCTATACCCCCTACGTGAGTCATTGTTACGACCCACAGGTTCTGGTTCAATACACTGAGGCATTGGATCGCACTGTCAGGGCTCTTAACATTGATATGTACGCCACGCGTGCTCATCTTTATCGGGCTTTGGAGCATTTGTTGCTAGTAGTCACCGCGGGGATACATCCGGAGCGCATCCTTTACCCGCCTCAGACTGTGTTTCCTCCAGGTCTTGAGTGGCCTGATGTTGGAGGTCGTGTTCCGGCACGTGGACCTGTGCTCCCGCTTAATATGCAGATTCTACATCAGGCTGTGCACGGGATGCAGAACCCTGCCACCAGGTTCAACATTTAGGGTCATTTGTAGTCCCGTGGGTGCTTTCGTTGTCCCAGACGTTGATGTAGCATTTTTCTATGTCTGTTGTTGTATCCCTCTACCGCGTGCCTGCGTGCCCCCTAGTTGTCTAGACTAATTTCATGCTGGACCTATCGTCTATGTTGTAACAGACTTATGGTTTGTAATAGACCTATGTATGGATCTGTATGTTGAATTCGAACTACTACGTCGTATCTATTGCACTTCTTGCTTTGTGCAATTTACTTCATGAATGATTCCTTGTCTTTGCAATTACCCCATGCTAAAACTACCACTGTTAAATTTTTGACAGAATGGTTAGGCCAGCTGGTCGTGAACGTGGTGCGCCTGAACCACCCCGCCACCTGAATACATGGCTGGTATGATGCAGTAGTTTGAAGTGAATCGCCAGTTTATGCAAGGGCTTATGGACTAGTTCCCGAGGCCAAATATGAATCAATAGCCAGCCCCAATGACTCTGCCAGACTTCATGCGCCTCAACCCTGCGATCTACCACAACTCAACTCAGCCGCTGGACGCAGATGACTGGCTCCGTGACATGACTAATGCGCTGGAATTTTCAGGCGCCCTAGTGGCTAGCTATGTCACCTTTGCCTCGTACTTCCTGAAGGGTCCTGCCGCTCAATGGTGGGACAGCCACAGGTGCTCACAGCCTGTTGGAACAATCATCACCTGGCCGGAGTTCCAAGCTGCGTTCCGTGCCTGTCACATTCCTCAAGGACTGATGGACAAGAAGAAGCATGAATTCTACAATCTCGTCCAGGGCAACAAGACCGTGGACGCTTATCAGCGGGAATTTTTGGACTCATCTCGCTATGCTGAAGAAGACATTGCAAATGATGCTCGTAGGTAGTAGAAGTTCCGTAAGGGCCTCCACCCTGATATCAAACTGGCACTCCTTGTTCAGGATTTTGACAACTTTGCAACCTTGGTGAACAAGTCCATTATGGTGGAAACAGGTTTGCAGGACTACAAGGATAGCGGCAAGCGTGTGACATGGGCTCATCTTCGGGCTCAGCAAGTCAGAAGAGCAAGATCTGGATTCCCCACAACATGTACCATGCACCTGCTCCTGCTCCAAGGCCATCCTATGCTGCACCTCATCTGCCTCCACCCCCACCTAGGCAGCTGAGGCTCCCAGCTCCACCACCACGAGCTACTGTTCCCCCTTCTCGTCCCGAGGATGGATTATGCTTCAAGTGTGGTTTTCCAGGACACCGTGCCAGAGACTGCAGGCAGAATCAGAATCAACTTACACTGCCTTCCAACCAGGCCCGCAACAACAACGCCAGGCCTTCTCAGGGTCGTGCTCAAGCTAGCAATGCTGAACTGAATGAAGCCCAAGACCAGCCTGCTACTGTGATGGGTACTCTTCTCGTCAACTCAGTACCAACTTTTGTATTGTTTCATACAGGAGCATCACATTCTTTTATGTCTGAAGATTTTGCATCCATGCATGGCATTAATTACGAGGAGATGAACGTTCCAATAGTGGTAAACACATGTGACAGCCCAAGTGCTGCCCCTGCCTTTTATGGCCATGTAACCTATGTGGACCCATGTGTCATGTGATGAATGTATTTGAGTTTGCTCTTTACCATGCCATTGTCTCATGCATCATGCATCATATCATTTCATCATCATGTCATGCATTATATAAATGTGGTGTGCTTCTTGTGACCTTGTGGTTATGTGAGTGTTCTTGTGGATGTGTGGCAAGAGTGGGCATCAACTCCTTCCCCTCTCTTATTAATTCAAAACAAAAAAAGCCTAAAACCCTTTTATTCCTATTGTCATTCTTCAACAGAATTATTTGGCTAATAAAATCTGTTAAAAATGTTCATGATGTAGCCAATGTTAATTTGAACCCATATGTGTTGTTCTGTTGGTGTTTTGAGCAATATGATTTTGGGGTTTTAAAATAAACAGGGGCTGGTTGCCTAAAAGTATTTAAAATACTTGTTTCAAAAATCCTCAGGTTAATTTTATTAAATAGGTCACATTTCCTTTTAGTCAAATGTATTTTTGTTTTATCAAAACCCCTTTTTATTTTTCCTCTGCTGGTTTTTATGTGTGGCTGTTTTTATTTAATGGAAAACCCTGTCGGTTCTCTTTGTCTGCGAGAGAGAGTGTTGCTGGGCCCTTCTTCTCCCTTGTGGCCCATCTAGCTAGCGAAGCCAGCCCAGCCAACTCCCTGACGGACACCTGCTCCCGTTCGTCTCCGTCAGGTTCAGTGAGCGACGCCAAGAGAGAGAGAGAGAGCTACGAGAGCGCCGACGCCGTCGCCGTCAGGGGCTCACGGACGTCGAGGCTCCCCTTTAAATAGGCGTGGATCCCTAGGGTTCTTGTCTTCCCCCTCGCGCTGCCGCCATCTCCTCTCCTTCCTCTCCCTTCTTATTCTTCTTCTCCCGGGTTCAGAGAGAGCAGGTAAGGTTCAGAGAGAGCGCCACCGGTCGTCGCCGCCATCTTCGCGCCTCCAATGGCCCTCGTCGCGGCAGGAGATGACGTGGAGAACGCGGGTGCTCGCCGCGTTCCATTCCCGCCGCTAAGGGTGAGGATCACCTCCCAGCAGTGTGTTGCATGTCGTTGTCGTCCGCAAGGAGCGGGTCATCGCTGGTGTTCTTCTTCCCCTTCGTGGCCACCACGTATTCGCCCTCTTCTTCCTATTCGTCGCGTTCAAGCCGTCGTCTCATTCCCTCGGTGAGCAGCCGCGTCCTTGCTCCGTAGCCGGATAAGACCATCGCCGTAGCCTGCGCGTCACCGCCGTTCTGCCAAGGCAGCGCCTTGAGGGCCGTTGCCTCCATCCCCTCGTCGTGAGACGAGCAGGGGATGGACTCCCAGTAGTTCCCGTAGCCCCACAGCCGTTTGTAGTCGTCGGAGATGCCTCATAGTTGACGGATGCCACTGCCACGTTCCTCTATCGCTGATGAGTGCAGCTGGGTTCAGTTTCGTCAGTCATAGCGGGAAGGTAGTGTAGATGCAGCGAGAACGCCCCCCCGTTGGTCAAATCTGATCGATTAGCCTGGTGGTAGCCTGTTCGCTGTGGGATCGAGAGGTCTGGGGTTCGATTCCCCCCGGCCCGTTTTATTTTCGGCAGTGGTGTTGTGTGTGTGCGTGTGGGAACCGTTGTGGATCTGGCCGGATCCCATGTGCTGCGTGTGTGCATGTGTGTGTTGTCTGTGTGCATGTGTGTGTGTGTGGTGTGTGTGTGTGCATGACAGGTGGGCCTTGGCCCCACATGTCATACACTAAGGGGTCCTGGTACCTATGTAGGTGGGGCCCCCTGTTAGTGTTTGTTTCTTTTGTTGTTTTATTTGTTATAACTGATATATTAGGTTATTTCTAATTCTAGTATCAATCCAAATCTGGATATGTTGATTTATGCTCATGGACATTGGTAGTAAGTTTTCTCTTATAGGATTGGTAATGTTTGCTATCTAGTGTTTTGCCATGATGCTCCACATTAACATAGGGGTGTGATATATGTTTTTGGGGTAGAATCACTCAAGGAATTCATTGGTGCAATTGGTTTGGTCTTTTGAGCAAGTTTGACAAAATTTCATTTTGTCTCAAAGTGCCATTTTGTCATTTTTGTTATATTTAATCCATGTATGCTATGATATTTGTGCCAACAGGAATGTGGTAGTCTTTGATGAGTATAATGCCATGGTATTTATTTTTGTCATGTTAAACTTGCATACTAGTGGGAACCATGCTCTAAAGTAGCCACTAAAATGTTGCTGTTTTCGAACATGCTAAATATTTCTAAGTCTGAGAATCTGGTAATATTTTTATGCCATGAAGAGTGGATGCTATCTTGTGACATGTTGTGAATTAGCTCAAGCTCAGTGCTAGTGATTTGAAGTAGATGTTGTCCTCTACCTTCCTGTTGATTTTCATGCCATGAGGTGGTCTCTATCACCAATAGTTCCTGCTGTTTAACTTGCTATCAGCTTAAATCAGATTCCAGAAAACTGTGATTTTCACTAAGTCCCTAGAATCTGTTTCATCATGCCAACTTGTGAGCTTCATGCTTATTGATGTGTGCCTCCATTCCAGATTGCGTAGTTGGATAATTTGATAAGCATGCTATGTAGTTTCTGTCAGTGCCTTGTTTATGGTTGAAGACTTCCTGTAGCTCTAGATATTTGCTGTGAAAGTTGCTATGTTGCTGTTTTGTGGCAGATTGTTGTTTTAGTGTTTTGTGACTTGTGGGAGCTATGCTTCGTGGAATTGCTTGATCTTTGGATCTAATGTGATTGGTTTTTAATTGACTAACCAGTGGCTACCTTTGAATGCCAAGGAATAGCCCATGGTCTTCATTGTCTTGTGTTTTGCCTTTGAACTTGCTGTGAGCGTATCGTGAGAACCGTTACTCTGTTTCTTGTGTTCCACATATGCATTTGCATAGAGTTTGCATGAAGCATACATATTTTCCATGATCATTCATGTTCAAACAACTTAACATGAGGTGCTGTCCAGAATCATAAATAACTAATCTATTGCACGTGGAACATGACTAGTTAGGATTGCCATGTTAAATACTTCAATGAATCATGCATCATCTTGTTTGTGCATTGCACCTTGGTTGTTTTTTTATTTCTTGCTGTTTATTTTGGGTAGATGTGAGTGTTGAACTAAGTACGAGGATCCAGGAGAGTACCACTACGAGGAACCAGCTCTTTGTCCCTCTGAAGAACCAACATGCAAGATGACTATACCCGGATCCCGACACTATTTTTGCTTTGCTAAATGCCTCGTTCTTATCATTAGTATTGAGATACCTAGCACTTGAGTGTCTAGCCTCCTATATTGCCATGATAACCTCTGACCCCTCCACATCCTAGCAAACCTTGGTTGGCTAAGTTACCTCTGCACAGCCCCTCATAGCGTTCTTAGTTACAGGTGCATGTTGTTTCGATGTGATAACATGGATATCTAGAGATATCACAATATTTAGTATTATTTAATTTAATGCACCTATATATCTTGGTATGGTGGAAGGCTTGGCCTTTTGCTCGGTGTTTTGTTCCACTTTTACCGCTATGGTTACTTGTGACCGGTGTTATGTTTCCATACTTTGCGCTCCTAACATGCTCGGGGTTGTTATGGGGACCCCCTTGATTATTCGGTTGATATAAAGACTTGTCTGGCAAGACCCAACATTGGTACTATTTTCTTAACAACTTAATAAAAATGCATAGGGCTTTGCAACCCCATGGATAATTAATCAACAACCCGGGCCAGTACTCCTCATGAGTGTTGGTCCAAACTAGAGCACTGTGCGGGGCCAACCCGGGGCAACTCGGGAGATTTCTATTAGGCCCCCGTACGCGTCGCTTATTCATCGTGTCCTAAGAACGAGATACACGGCTCTTATCGGTTCGTCGACACGTCGGGAGATCTTGCTGGACTTGTTTTACCTTTCTCGAGTGGCTTGCGTGTGGAACTCTGAACTTCTTCGGGCTATCTCGAGGTGTTGGTTTTCCTTTGGAATTGCCTAGGATGATCACGAGATCCGTGGTCGAGGTTATTCCCGCGGAGTGTGGTTAATTTATGATGGATTAGTTGGAGCACCTCTGCAGGGTTAAATCTTTCGGAAAGCCGTGCCCGCGGTTATGTGGCAACTTGGATATTTGTTTAACACCCGGTTATATTCAACTTGAAGTTAACTCTAATAAAATACACCAACTGTGTGAGTAACCATGACCGTCTCTGCTCGTGAACATGATCCGAGAGAGAACACGGTGGGGTTATGTGTGACGTAAGTAGGTGTTCAGGATCTCTTAGAGGTCATTCTAGTTCTTGATCGTTATCGTAGACCACATATTTACTTTCATGTTCTCGTAAGATTAGCCACCATATATGCTTAGAGCTGCTGCAAACTAAACACTTATCCCCCATCTAACCTATGAGCTTGAATAGTCTCGGCACCCGGGCGCGATATTGTTGAGTCCCCGTGGCTCACATATTACTACAACAAATACAGGTGCAGGTGCAGATGAGTTCATGCCAGATGACGTGACGTAGCTCCAGTGGGAGTACGATGAAGAACGTGGCAGGATGTATGTCACATATCCAGACGAGTAGAGTGGTCATGGTCGTGATCTTTGGGGAAAGCAAGCCAATGTCATTACTTTATTTTATCGTTTGTTTTCATCCGTAGCCGGACCCTGCCTTTGGATTGATGTTTGAATAAATTGTGTGGACTTGTAATTTAGCATGTGGCAAGTGTAAGCCAACTCCTATACTTCTCTCTTACTAAATGTATGATGTAATGATGTTGTACTTGCGAACGACAAGACGCGCCTCTATCCCTCTCGAGGCCCCCTTGCCTTAATATGGATAGGTGCGCATCTTGGGCGTGACAACACCCCCGCTGGCCAATGTCAAACCTCCATGGTTAGTCATGACGTCCCCATCGAAATAGAAGGACTAGAATTCCATGCTTCCCCCATTATATTGAAGTCCTCCAAGATCAACCTTATTTTGGGAATGGATTGGTTGAAAGCACATACTGCTTCTGTCGTATGTGCCACCAAAACTGTTCACCTCCTACATCCTTCTAATGAGATAGTCAACTACCATGCTCATCTTGTCGAGATGCTGAAGCCCAGCTATATGCCATGAATGCATTAAATGATTCACCTCTTGAGGGAATTGAAAACACTCCAGTTGTCCGGGATTTCCAGGATGTTTTTCCAGAAGAACTTCCAGGGATTCCCCTGTTGGTGAACGTCGCATGGGAAACAAATTTTTTCCTACGCACACGCAAACCTATCCATGGTGATGAGCATCTACGAGAGGGAGAGTGGATCTACATACCCTTGTAGATCGCTAAGCGGTAAGTGTTAAGAAACGCGGTTGGTGTAGTCGAACATCTTCGCGATCCAAATCGCCGAGCGTCCCGCGATCTCATCACGATCCGTCCCGCGATCCAATCACGATCCGTCCCGTGAACTCATCACAATCCGTCCCGCGATGTCATCACGATCCATCTCACGATCTTGATCACGATCTGTCCCGCGAACTCATCACAATCCGTTCTGCGATCTCATCACGAACCGTCTCGCGATCTCGATCACGGTCCTTCCGATCTAGCACCGAACGGACGACACCTCCGCATTCAGCACACGTGCAGTTTGATGACGATCTCCACCGTCTTGATCCAGCAAGAGGACGTGGAGAGGAGAGAGAGTTCACCGGCAGCGTGACGGCGCTCCGGTGATGGTGGTGGAGTGATTCCGGCAGGGCTTCGCCTAAGCGCTGCAGAAAACCGATCTAGAGGAGAAACTATGCACCGGTGTAACGGGTAGCACGTGGCCGGAAATTCTGTCCAAAAACCACCCAATCCACTAGTATATATAGGAGGATAGGAGAGGAGAGGCAGCCAAGGCCTTTGGGTCGGTCCGAAATAGGAGGTGGGAAGCAATCCTACTTCACCTCCAATCCTAGTTAGAGTAGGATTGCCTCCTATTGGCTGATTTTCCACTTTTTGCTTTAGGACTTTCTCTCCTGCGCCATGGGCCTTTGTGGATGTTTTACCAAGCCCACTAAGGGATGGTTATTATTCTCCCACAGACCATGGACCTCTTGGGGTCGAAATACCCCTCCCGGAGGCCTCCCGGTACACTACCGGCACTCCCGGTACACTACCGATGAGCCCGAAACTTTTCCGGAAACCAAACTGGGACTTCCTATATATGAATCTTTGACATCCGGACCATTCCGGAGCTCCTCGTGACGTTCGGTATCTCATCCGGGACTCCGAACAAACTTCGGTCACCACCATACATAAATCTACACTACCGAAACGTCACCGAACCTTAAGTGTGCAGACCCTGCGGGTTCGAGAACTATGTAGACATGACCGAGACACCTCTACGGTCAATAACCAATGGCGGGACCTGGACGTCCACATTGGTTCCTACATATTCTACGAAGATCTTTATCGGTCGAACCTCTATGTCAAGGATTCAGTTAATCCCGTATAACGTTCCCTTTGTTCTTCGGTATGTTACTTGCCCGAGATTCGATCGTCGGTATCTCCATACCTAGTTCAACCTCGTTACCGGCAAGTCTCTTTACTCGTTCCGTAATACAAGATCCCGCAACTAACAATTAGTCACATTGCTTGCAAGGCCTATTGTGATGTTGCATTACCGAGTGGGCCCCGAGATACCTCTCCATCACACGGAGTAACAAATCCCAGTCTTGATCCATGCCAACTCAACAGACACCATCGGAGATACCTGTAGAGCACCTTTATAGTCATCCAGTTACATTGCGACGTTTGATACACACAAGGCACTCCTCTGATATCCGTGAGTTGCATGATCTCATGGTCATAGGAACATATACTTGACATGCAGAAAATAGTAGCAATAAACTGACATGATCATATGCTATGTTTGTAGTTTGGGTCTTATCCATCACATCATTCTCCTAATGATGTGATCCCGTTATCAAATGACATCTCATGTCCATGGCTAGGAAACCTTAACCATCCTTTGATCAACGAGCTAGTCCATTAGAGGCATACTAGGGACATGGTTTTGCCTATTTATCCACAATGCATTTAAGTCTCCGATCAATACAATTATAGCATGGATAATAAACGATTATCATGAACAAGGAAATATGATAATAACTAATTTATTATTGCCTCTAGGGCATATTTCCAACAGTCTCCCACTTGCACTAGAGTCAATAGTCTAGTTCACATCACCATGTGATTCGCATTGTTATGAATGTAACACCCAATGAGTTCTGGGGCTCGATCATGCTTTGCATGTGAGAGAGGTCTTATAGTTCAACGGGTCTGCAATATTCAGATCCGTGTGTACTTTGCAAATCTCTATGTCAAACCGTAAACACTGCTACCACACTCCACTTGGTACTATTTCCAAATGGCTGCTCCACTATACGTATCCAGATTGCTACTACGAGTCATCCGGATTAGTGTTAAAGCTTGTATCGACGTAACTCCTTACGACGAACTCTTTATCACCTCCATAATCGAGAAACATCTCCTCAGTCTCTTAGTTACTTCGGATAATCTTGACCGCTGTCCAGTGATCCACTCCTGGTTCACTCTTGTACCCCCTGATGGACTCATGGCAAGGCACACACAGGTGCGGTACACAGCATGGCATAATATAGAACCTATGGCTAAGGCATAGGGGACGACGTTCGTCCTTTCTCTTTCTTCTGCCGTTGTCGAGCTTTGAGTCTCACTCAACTTTCACACCTTACAAATCAGGCGAGAACTTTTTCTCTGACTGATCCATTTTGAACTCTTTCAAAATCTTGTCAAGGTATGCACTCATTGAAAGTCTCATCGAGCATCTTGATGTATCTCCATAGATTTTGATGCTCAACAATTAGGTAGCTTCATCCAGGTCTTCCTTTGAAAATCACTTTCCAAATGACCGTTTCATGCTTTCTAGAAACTCTACATTATTTCTGATCAACAATATGTCATCCACATATACTTATCAGAAATTCTATAGTGCTCCCACTCACTTTATTGCAAATACAAGTTTCTCGTAAACTTTGTATAAACATCAAAACTTTGATCACCTCATCAAAGCGTATATTCCAACTCCGAGATGCTTGCTTCAGTCCATGGAAGGATCACCGAAGCTTGCACATGTTTTAGAATCCTTAGGCCTGACAAAACCTTCTGGTTGTATCACATACAACCTTTCCTCAAGTAAACCGTTAAGGAAACGATGTTTTGACATCCATCTGCCAGATTTCATAATTGAAAACACAGCAACTGCTAACATAATTCCAATAGACTTTAGCACCACTACGAGTGAGAAAGTCTCATCGTAGTCAACTCCTTGAACTTGTCACAAACATCTTTGCAACAAGTCGAGCTTTACAAATAGTGACATTCACCATCAGTGTCTGTCTTCATTTCAAAGATCCATTTGTACTCAACGACCTGCCGTCCAACGAGCAAGTCTACCAAAGTCTACACTTGGTTTTCATACATTGATCCTATCTTGGATTTCATGGCCTCTAACCATTTGTCGGAATCCGGGCCCATCATCGCTTCTCCATCGCTAGTAGGTTCATTGTTGTCCAACAACATGATCTCCAAGACAGAGTTGTCGTACCACTTAGGAGCAGTACACATCCTTGTCGACCTGCGAAGTTTGATAGTAACTTGATCCTGAAGCTTCATGATCATCATCATTAACCTCCTCTTCAACTAACGTAGGCTTCACAGAAACATCTTTCTGCGCTGGGCTACTCTCTGGTTGAACAAAGGTTTAACAACCTCATCAAGCTCTATCTTCCTCCCACTCAATTCTTTCGAGAGAAACATTTCCTCGAGAAAGGATCCATTTAAGCAACTTACACTTTGCACTAGGATCTGAGATTGAAGGTTCACCCAACTGATCTTAGAGTATTCTATGAAGATGCAATTTGTTCCGCCTTGGGTTCGACCTCATTAGGTGAAAACATTTTCCACACAAGTGTCACATCCCCAAATATTAAGAAATGACAGCTTAGGTTTCTATCAAACCATAATTCACATGGTGTCATCTCAACGGATTTAGATGGTGCCCTATTTAAAGTGAATGTAGTTGTCTCTAATGCATAACCCCAAAATTATAGTAGTAAAACGACAAGAGACATCATAGCACGCACTATGTTCAATAGAGCATAACTATGATGTTTGGACACACCATCACACTATGGTGTTCTAGGTGGCGTTTAGTTGTGAAACAACTTTCACATTGTCTTAAGTTGTATGCCAAACTCGTGACTCAGATATTCACCTCCACGATCATATCGCAGTCATTTTTAATCTTCTTGTCACGATGATCTTTAAACTTCACTCTGAATTTGCTTGAACCTTTCAAACGATTCAGACTTGTGTTTCATTAAGTAAATATACACTATATCTACTCAAATCATCAGTGAAGGTAAGAAAATAACGATATCCACTGCACGCTACAAGACTCACTAGATTGCATACATCAACATGTATCATTTCCAATGAATCACTTGCCCGCTCCATCCAACGGGGTCCTTTAGTCATCTTGCCCAAGAGGCATGGTTCGCATGTCTCAACCGATTCAAAATCGAATGAGTCCAAATATCCATCAGCATGGAGTTTCTACATGCGCTTTATACCAACATGACATTTAGCGGCAGTGCCACAAGTATGTGGTACTATCATTATTAACTTTGTATCTTTTGACATCAATGTTATGAACATGTGTAATACTACGATCAAGATTTCAACAAACCGTTCTCACTGGGTGCATGACCATTGAAGGTATTATTCATGTAAACAGAATAACCATTATTCTCTAACTTAAATGAATAACCGTATTGCAATAAACATGATCTAATCATGTTCATGCTCAACGCAAAACACCAAATAACATTTATTTAGGTTCGTCACTAATCCTGAAGGTAGAGAGAAGCGTGCGATGTTGATCATATCAACCTTGGAAACACTTCCAACACATATCGTCACCTCACCCTTAGCTAGTTCTCTGTTTATTCCGTAGCTTTTATTTCGAGTTACTAACATTTAGCAACCAAACCGGTATCCAATACCCAAGGTGCTACTAAGAGTACTAGAAAGGTACACATTAGTAACTTGTATATCAAATATACTTCTATCAATGTTGCCAGCCTTCTTATCTACCAAGTATCTAGGGTTGCTTCCGCTTCAGCGACCGCTCACCTCATAACAGAAGCACTTAGTCTCGGGTTTGAGTTCAACTTTGGGTTGCTTCACTGGAGCAGCAACTGACTTGCTATCCATGAAGTTTCCCTCCTTGCTCTTGCCCTTCTCGAAACTAGTGGTTTGATTAACCATCGAACACTTGACGCTCCTTCTTGATTTCTACCTTCGCGGTGTCAAACATCGCGAACAGCTCAGGGATCAACATTTCTTTCCCTGGCATTTTATAGTTCATCACCAAGTTCTAGTAGCTCAGTGACAGTGACTTGGAGAACTACATCAATCACTATCTTATCTGGAAGAATCAACTCCCACTCGATTCAAGCGATTGTAGTACCCAGACAGTCTGAGCACATGCTCAACGATTGAGCTATTCTCTTTCATCTTGCAGGCAAAGAATCTCGTTGGAGATCCTATATCTCGCAACTCGGACACGAGCCTGAGATCACAATCTCAGCTCTTAGAACATCTCATATGTTCCAGTGACGTTCAAAACGTTTCGGAGCCTCAATTCTAAGCCGTAATGCATGACACACTAAACTATCAAGTAGTCATCGAAACGTGCCTGTCAGATGTTCACAACATCTATAGACGACGCTAGATGGGGTGGCGCACCGAGCGGTGCATTAAGGACATAAGCCTTCTGTGCAGCAATGAGGACAATCCTCAGATCACGGACCCAGTCCGCAATTTTGCTACCAACATCTTTCAATTCTATTTCTCTAGGAACATATAAAAATACAAGGGAGCTACAGCGCGAGCTAGTAATCTACAACATAATTTGCAAAGACACTTTGACTATGTTCATGATAATGAGTTCAATTAATCATATTACTTAAGAACTCCCACTCAAATTGACATCCCTCGGGTCATTCGAGTGATACATGATCCAAATTCACCAACTCAAGTCCGATCATCACGTGAGTTAAGGTGGCTTCAATGGTGAACATCATTATGTTGATCATATCCACTATATGACTCATGCTCGACCTTTCGGTCTCTCGTGTTACGAGGCCATGTCTATACATGCTAGGCTCGTCAAGTTTAACCCGAGTGTTCTGCGCGTGCAAATTTGGCTTGCACCTGTTGTATGTGAACGTAGAGTCTATCAGACCCGATCATCACGTGGTGTCTCAACACGACGAACTTCCGCAACGGTGCACACTCGGGGAGAACACAGTTCATCTTGAAATTCAAGTGATGGATTACCTTATAATGCTACCGCCGTACTAAGCAAAACAAGGTGCATAAAAGGATTAACATCTCATGCAATTCATAAGTGACATGATATGGCCATGAACTTGTGTTTAAGATCTCCATCTTCGAAACACCGGCATGATCTCCATCGTCACCGGCACAACACCATGATCTCCATCATCTTGATCTCCATCAATGTGTTGCCATTGGGGTTGTGGCGCCATCCCTGCTTCTACTTCTATTGCTACCGCTTAGCGATAAAGTAAAGCATTACATAGTGCTTAATGATTGACACGCAGGTCATACAATAATTAAAGACAACCCTATGGCTCCTGCCGGTTGCCGTACTCAACGACATGCAAGTCGTGAAATTCTATACATCACATGATCATCTCATACATCACATATATCTCGTCATGTAATTGGCCATATCACATCACAACATACCCTGCAAAAACAAGTTAGACGTCCTCTAATTGTTGTTGCATGTTTTATGTGGCTGCTACGGGTATCTAGCAAGAACGATTCTCACCTACGCATAAACCACAACGGTGATACATAGATTGCTTTTCAACCTTCTCAAGGACCGCCTTTGTCGGATCCGATCCAACTAAAGTGAGAGAAACTGTCACCCGCAAGCCATCTAAGCAACAAGTTGCGTCGAGGGAACCGGTCTCTCATAAGTGTACGAGTAATGTTGGTCCGGGCCGCTTCATCTCACAATCCCGCTGAACCAAAATCCGACCAAGGGAGGAAGCAATCTAAGCATCAACGCCCACAAACCTTTTGTGTTCTACTCGAGATCTCATCGAACCATCAACCTAGCTCTTATACCACTGTTTGTGAACGTCGCATGGGAAACAAAATTTTTCCTACGCACACGCAAACCTATCCATGGTGATGAGCATCTACGAGAAGGAGAGTGGATCTACATACCCTTGTAGAATGCTAAGCGGGAAGCGTTAAGAAACGCGGTTGGTGTAGTCGAACATCTTTGCGATCCAAATCGCCGAGCGTCCCGCGATCTCATCACGATCCGTCCCGCGATCCAATCACGATCCGTCCCGTGAACTCATCACGATCCATCCCGCGATCTCATCACAATCCGTCTCACGATCTTGATCACGATTTATCCCGCGAACTCATCACGATCCGTTCCACAATCTCATCACGAACCGTCTCGCGATCTCGATCACTGTCCTTCCGATCTAGCGCCGAACGGACGGCACCTCCGTGTTCAGCACACGTGCAGCTTGATGACGATATCCACCGTCTTGATCCAGCAAGAGGAGGTGGAGAGTAGAGAGAGTTCACCGGCAGCGTGACGACACTCCGGTGATGGTGGTGGAGTGATTCCGGCAGGGCTTCGCCTAAGCGTTGCCGAAAACCGATCTATAGGAGAAACTATGCACCGGTGTAACGGGTAGCACGTGGCCGGAAATCCTGTCCAAAAACCATCCAATCCACTAGTATATATAGGAGGATAGGAGAGGAGAGGCATCCAAGGCCTTTGGGTCGGCCGAAATAGGAGGTGGGAAGCAATCCTACTTCACCTCCAATCCTTGTTAGACTAGGATTGCCTCCTATTGGCTGATTTTCCACTTTTTGCTTTAGGACTTTCTCTCCTGCGCCATGGGCCTTTGTGGCTGTTTTCCCATCCCACTAAGGGATGGTTATTATTCTCCCACAGTCCATGGACCTCTTGGGGTCGAAATACCCCTCCCGGAGGCCTCCCGGTACACTACCGACACTCCCGGTACACTACCGGCACTCCCGGTACACTACCGATGAGCTCGAAACTTTTTCGGAAACCAAACTGGAACTTCCTATATATGAATCTTTACCTCCGGACCATTTTGGAGCTCCTCGTGACGTCCGGGATCTCATCTGGGACTCCGAACAAACTTCGGTCACCACCATACATAACTCTACACTACCGAAACGTCACTGAACCTTAAGTGTGCAGACCCTGCGTGTTCGAGAACTATGTAGACATGACCGAGACACCTCTACGGTCAATAACCAATAGCAGGACCTAGACATCCACATTGGTTCCTACATATTCTACGAAGATCTTTATCGGTCGAACCTCTATTTCAAGGATTCAGTTAATCCCGTATAATGTTCCCTTTGTTCTTCGGTATGTTACTTGCCCGAGATTCGATCGTCGGTATCTCCATACCTAGTTCAACCTCGTTACCGGAAAGTCTCTTTACTCGTTCCGTAATACAAGATCCCGCAACTAACAATTAGTCACATTGCTTGCAAGGCTTATTGTGATGTTGCATTACCGAGTGGGCCCCGAGATACCTCTCCGTCACACGGAGTAACAAATCCCAGTCTCGATCCATGCCAACTCAACAGACACCATCGGAGATACCAGTAGAGCACCTTTATAGTCACCCAGTTACGTTGCGACGTTTGATACACACAAGGCACTCCTCCGATATCCGTGAGTTGCATGATCTCATGGTCATAGGAACATATACTTGACATGCAAAAAACAGTAGCAATAAACTGACACGATCATATGCTATGTTTGTAGTTTGGGTCTTATCCATCGCATCATTCTCCTAATGATGTGGTCCCGTTATCAAATGACATCTCATGTCCATGGCTAGGAAACCTTAACCATCCTTTGATCAACGAGCTAGTCCATTAGAGGCATACTAGGGACATGGTTTTGTCTATGTATCCATACATGCATTTAAGTCTCCGATCAATACAATTATAGCATGGATAATAAACTATTATCATGAACAAGGAAATATGATAATAACGAATTTATTATTGCCTCTAGCGCATATTTCCAACATCCCCCTGCTAGAGTTGTCGAGTTTTTCATTGACTTGGTACCTGGTACCACTCCCATAGCCAAGCACCCATATAAGATGCCACCACATGAACTCCTTGAACTTAAGCAAGAAATTGACAATTCACTTCGGTTAGATTTCATTCGTCCAAGTTCCTCTGCTTGGGGAGCACCTTCTCTCTTTGTTAAGAAGAAGGATGGGACAAACCATCTGGTCTAGGATTATCGACCCATCAACCAAGCTAAAATTCAAAACAAATACCCACTTCCTCGATCAACGATTTGTATGATCAACTTGCTGGTGCCTCAATTTTCTCTAATCTTGACTTGAGGTTGTGTTACCATCAGATCCGTGTTCATGAAGAGGATATTCCGAAGACTTCATTTGTTACTCGCTATAGCTCATATGAGTACACCGTCATGTCCTTCGGTCTAACCAATGCTCTAACAACTTTCTCTCGTTTAATGAATTATATCTTCATGGACTATCTCGACAAATTCGTCGTGGTTTATCTGGATGATATTCTGGTATTTTCTAAGAATAAAGAAGAGCATGTTAAACATCTTTGTCTTGTACTAGATAGAATTCGGGAACATCAACTATATGCCAAGTATTCCAAGTGTGAATTTTGGATGGACGAAGTAACCTACCTTGGTCATGTGATCTCTAAGGATGGTATTGCGGTCAACCCAGAACGAGTTTAGGCTATTCTTTTTTGGACTCCCCCGAAGAATGTCAAGCAAGTCAGAAGTTTTCTCGGACTTGCCAGCTATTGCCGTCGATTCGTTGAGAACTTATCCAAGATTGCAAAGCCCTTAACCAATCCGCTTCACAAAGGTGTTAAATATGAGTGGACAGAAAAATGTCAGGACAAATTTCAGACACTTAAAGACAAGATGACGTCTGCTCTAGTGCTTGCTCCTCTGGATACTCATAAGGACTTTGTCATTTATTGTGACGCTTCACGTCAAGGAATAGGCCGTGTCCTAATGCAAGAACGCAAAGTGGTTGCTTATGCCTCTCGTCAATTGCGCCCTCATGAGGAGAACTACCCAATTCATGACCTTGAACTTGCTGCAGTAATACATGCACTAAAGGAGTGGCGACAATACCTGGTTGGTAATCGATGCGAGATCTACACCGATCACAAAAGTCTGAAGTACTTGTTTACTCAGCCAGATTTGAATCTCCGTCAACAGAGATGGATGGAGCGCATCGGAGATTACAACGTGGGATTTTCTTATACACCTTGCAAGGCTAATGTAATGGCTGATGCTTTGAGCCGCAAGTCATACTGCAACCACCTTCAGGTTCACAAGGTTCACCCCCTTCTTTAAGAAGAATTCTGCAAATTGAACCTCCATATTGTTCCTCAGGGTTATCTCGTTCCCCCTCCACCGGAGTTTTGCAAGATGAACCTTCGTGTTGTTAACCAGGGTTCGTTGAGCAACTTCGTCGTTGAACCAGGTCTCGTGAGCGGTATCAAAATAATGCAGGGCTATGACAAACAAGTCAATAAGATTAAATGCCAGCTGGCGGAAGGTAAACCCTCATGTTTCACCATTGCTGATGATGGTGCTGTGTACTTCAAGGGACGCTTATTCGTTCCAACAGAAAGGGAAAACCTGAATATGACTGATGGAATACTGAAAGAAGCTCATGATATTCTGTTGTCTATTCATCCGGGTAGCACCAAGATGTACCAAGGCATCCATCAAAGGTTCTGGTGGCCAAACATGAAACAAGACATTACTCGCTATGTTTCAGAATGTGACATTTGCCGCCGGTTCAAGGCAGAACATCAAAATCCTGCTGGAACTCCGCAACCTATTACTATTCCCGAATGGAAGTGGGATCATGTTGAAATGGACTTCGTCACTGGATTTCCCAGGTCACAAAAGGGAAATGATGCTATTCTTGTCGTCATTGACCGGTTGTCCAAAGTTGCACATTTTTTGGCTGTTAAGGAAACTATTACTGCTAGTGAGCTAGCGGACCTCTACATGCCCAGAAATGTTTCACTCCACGGTATTCCATTGGTGATTAGTTCAGACCGTGGTAGTTTATTCACTTCAAGATTCTGGGCAAGTTTCTAGGAAGGTATGGGAACTCATTTGTCATTCAGCACCGCTTTTCACCCTCAATCCCAGGGACAAGTTGAAAGAGTCAATCAGATTCTCGAAGACATGCTTTGCGCTTGTGTCATTTCTTTCGGCAAGAAATGGGAGGAATCTCTCCCGTATGCTGAGTTCTCCTACAACAATAGCTATCAAGCTAGTCTGAAGATGGCTCCTTTTGAAGTGTTATATGGACGTAAGTGTCGTACTCCTCTAAATTGGTCAGAAACTGGGGAACATTAACTCATTGGTCTAGATATTATCCAACATGCCGAAGAACAAGTCCGCATTATTCATGCAAATCTGACGGCTGCTCCGTCTCGTCAGAAGAGTCAATATGACCGTCATCACAAGGATATGGTCTATCAACCTGGCAAAAAGGATTATCTTCGAGTCACGCCAATGAGAGGTAGACACCGTTTCAGGATCAAGGGCAAGTTGGCTCCTCGATACATCGGTCCTTTCACTGTTATCGAGATGCGTGGTAAAGTGGCATGTCAATTGGAACTACCGCCAAACCTTTCTCAGGTCCATGATGTGTTCCATGTGTCACAGCTTCGTCGCTGCTTCAAGGATCCTATCCGAGCAGTGGATCATGATATGCTTGAATTACAACAAGACCTTTCTTACAAAGAACAACCAGTCCGCATTCTCGATGAAACTAAACGTTGGACTCATCAGAAGGTTACCAAGTTCTTCAAGCTGCAATGGGCAAATCATTCTGAAGATGAAGCCACTTGGGAACGCGAAGATTATCTTCGTGTAGAATACCCCGGGCTCTTTCCTTCTACTTCCTAATTCTCGGGACGAGAATTCTTTTTTAGTAGGGGAGAATTGTGACACCCTGGATTTCTGCTACAATAATCCTTGTAATTAAGCTACTATAAGGGCCAAGTTTAAGGTAATCCATTTTTCTAAACAGTGCATGATCACAATGCAATAAAATCTCATTTGAAGTCCCTAATGATTTTCAAAATTCATTCAAAAGTGGGTTAAATAATTCTTGCAAAACTGAAAATAAAAATCATGTTTGGATCAAAAATATTCATCTGGTATTTATAAAATTAGTACCAACATTTTATAAGATATTTTGGTGCCTCTAAAGCATCTATAATAGAGCCCAAAATAACTATTTAAATGACCTTTTGATTCTTGAAAATGCCAAATTAATCCAAAGGCCCCCTAACTTTTTGTGGCAGTAACTAATATTGCAATGCAAATATTAGCCCAAGTGCCATAATTTAATAAAATCTTCTAGCCCTAAAATTAAATAAATAAAAGAAAGTGTTAAAATAGAAAAGCAAAAAAATAAAACAAAAAATGAAAAGGGCTAATTGGCCTGGTCACTTAGGCCTGCCGGCCCAGCCCAACTCCCCATCGTCTTCCCCAACTGCTCACCGGGGGAGATGTGGGCACGCCGATGTGCGCCAGCTGCCGCGGCCGACGCGCTGGCGCCCATCCAGCGGCCTCCCCACTGCCTACAAGGCGCCCCGCAGCGCCCCCGAACCCTAGCCGCCACCCCTTTCACCCCCTGCCAGATCTCCTCCTCCCCTCCCAATCCCGAGCGCCGCCATCGCCACAACCCCTGACCTCCATTCACCTCGCCACCCCGACAACCGGCGCATCCACCCAGACAACAAGCCCGAGCCCGGAGCCCCTGCATCGTCCCCGCGCCGTCGTCTTCCACCTCGGGCGCATGGAGCTCCGCCGCCTCGATTCGCTCCGGCAGGCCCTCCCCGAGCACACTTGAGCACACCGACAGGTCCCGGTGAGCTCCAGATCCTTCCCCCCTTGTAGCTAAGCTCGCATGTGCCCTCCTAACTAGTTGCTCCATGGGAGCCCAAATGTGTTGTCGTCGACGAGCTTGTAGCCACCGCCACCATATCCCATGCTCGTAGTCGAGCATCGCGTCGAGCTCCTGGAGCTTGTAGGTGTCGTATGCGGGCACACTAGGTCCTCCCCGAGCCCTAACATGCCGAAGCCACAGGTGTCCGAACGCCTCCGCCGCAAACGTCGATGCCGGCGATAGCTCTGGCCACCCCCGCTCCTTCTGATGGAATGAATGGGTCGGCGGCCGCGCCAGCTCTCGAACGCAGTAGAGAACGCCCAAAATGACGCCATCTGCGTTATTTCCGACCGATGGCCGAGCCGCGCCGCCGCGTTTTTGGTCGCCGGCGGCCAGACGCCGGCTGGAGCTGACCAGGTCCGGCCGGGGCCACCCCCCAGTGACCCTGCCAGTGGCCCCAAGGGCCCAGTTGACCAGTTGACTCGGTCAACTATGCTGACTGGGCACCGCCCGGTCACTACCAGTGGGCCAGCACCCCTGTGTCTATGACATGTGGGCCCCTGACCCTTTTAATTAATTAAATTAGTTTAATTAAATTTGATAATTATTTTAGACTAATTCGACACTGACTAGTGGGGCCCACCATTTAATTGAGTTAATTAGTTTAAAGCTAACTCTGCTTAGTACTAACAGGGGCTGACATGTGGGTCCGAGTGACCCCATCTGTCAGTTTTGACTCTGGTTAGCCAGAGTTGAGCTGCTGATGTCATATTGATGTCATGCTGACATCATCATTTACTTTTCTGGATAATGTTGATTTAATAAATAGAATTAATTCCAGAAAATGATTAAAACTCTGAAAATTAATATAAAATAATCCGTAAAATAATTTATACATGAAAGTTGATCAGAAAAATCCCATGAATCTGATTATGCCATCCGTTCATCTATCACATGCTCCTAGTATGATGGAAAAGGAACTTTCCTCTCCGGATCGTATGTCCGATAAATCCACAGACCCGGGAAATATCGTTAGGTATTCTCCCGCTCCGTCTGATACGTGTAGTACTGTGTTAGACTACCCCTAGCACTACGTATTGCCATGTCCTGCATCATGTTGCATCTGTTTGCTTGTATTTATTGTATCTTCCCCCTCTTCTCTCCGATAGCCTCCTACAATGACGTTGCTGCCGAGTACGACTACGCCGCTGACGACCAGCCTTTTGTAGTAAAGTAGCAAGGCAAGCAACCCCCCTTTGATCATTCCGATATTGCCTAATCTTTCCCCTCTTATTCTTGCATTAGATTCTGCAATTGTATTAGCTAGCTCCTAATCTGATGCGTAGCTTGTTTTTGATGAACTGTTACTACACCTGCTGTTATATCAACTGCCTAGAATAGGTTGATCCGTGAACCCCTGAGACCCCACTAGCCCCAGTTTTCCCTTGCTTTCATCAACGGTATCGAGGACTTGAAGACAGAAGACTCAGTCATCTTGACTGACAAGTCGTTACCGACACATCACCTCACACCCCACTTAAGTATGGCATTGTAGAGCTACTACCGAGTGCCGAGGGTGATACCTCACTTAGCTCTCCCGGTGTTAATTTTGTAGCGTAGCTATCGGTCATGGGTATCGAGGGTGATTCCTCCTCCCCATTTATCAATAGCAACTCCGGTCATACACTTACCTCATGTGGGATCCATAGAGGGTGATTCCTCGGATATCCACTTGAAGTATGGACACACAGTTACTATGACCTGGTTACAGAAACATGTTGAAGATGGGTCGGTCCCAAGGGTACCCGCGAGAGTGATATGTGGTGGGGTGCGCCGGTAAGGCACGCGAGGGTTATTGGCGGGGCGACGGAATGCCTTTTTGTTCGCGCTTGCCCCGCGCTAATAAATTGCTAATGGGTTGGGTATTTGATCTGAGTTGGTCATTTGACCTTTTTTGCACTAAACCTTCATGTGGGAATAGTTATGGGTACTCAGCATCGTTGTATCAGCCAAAGCTCTTCGGATGTCAGCAATGGAGTGGCGCACGCCGGATTGGTCTGGAACGCATCGCGCTTGTTACTAAGGGGTGCTAGGACTGTTTCTGGCCACGTGCGCATCGTGCAGGAGTGCAAGGGCAAGTGGGCCACGAACTTGCGCGCTTAGGATTTAGACCGGCAGGCTGGCCTCTTCGTTGAGCCTAGGTGGGGCGACGACGTTTTGGATCCCGAGGCCGGGCATTACCTCGGAAAGTGTGTCCAGACAGAGGTGATCAAGCGTGTTGGAAATGCGGTGCACCCTTGCAAGGAAGAACTTATCTATTCGAATAGCTGTGTCCACGGTAACAGGACGACTTGGAGTTGTACCTTGACCTTATGCAACTATAATTGTGATTTGAATTGAATTGAAATGTGGCTCCGGGATTGCTTCCTCGCAGGGAGTCGAGGAAGAATCTCTGGGCGTGGTTACTTAATAAAATTGTTACAATAATATGATTATATGTGAGTACCTGTCTACTCTCTTCTTATGTTGCAAGATGCTGAAGATGCTAGTCTTCGATAGGACTAGGCCTTTCCCCTATTCTTGCTTTCTGGAGTTAGTCCAGATATAACCCCACTCATTGACAATGATGCATATTTGGTATAGTTCTGATGTAAGTCTTGCGAGTACTTTGGATGAGTACTCACCGCTGCTTTGCCTCCCCTTTCGCCTTCGATATGGTTCTGCGTTTAGATGATGGAGTCCAGGAGATGCAGTACGCCGGAGACGACTACTACACCATCACAGGAGCCTACTACTACGTGGAGGCGGCCCCCGACAAGCAGTAGGATAGGAGGTTCCCAGGCAGGAGGCCTCACATCTTTCAATCCATGTTTATGTTTGTGCTAGCCTTCTCAAGGCAAAACTTGTTTAACTTATGTCTGTACTCAGATATTATTTGCTTCCATTGACTCGTGCTTGTCGAGCTTTGTATTCGAGCCCTCGAGGCCCCTGTCTTGTAATATGAATCTGTATGACTTTAATTTGTGTCTAGAGTTGTGTTGTGATATTGATTTGTGAGTCCCTAATCTTGATTGTACACATTGCATGTATGTTTACCGTATGTTCAAAATTGGGGGCGTCACACTCATTCAATTTCGAATCGGTTGAGACATGTGGACCATGCCTCATGGGCAAGATGACTAAGACTCCATTTTTCAATATGATGGAGAGGGCAAGTAACGTATTGGAAATGATACATGTTGATGTATGTGATCAAGTGAGTGTTGTAGAGGGGCAGTGGATATCGTTATTTTCTTACCTTCAATGATGATTTGAGTAGATATGGGTATATTTACTTAATGAAACACAAGTCTAAAACGTTTGGAAAGTTCAAGAAAATTCAGAGTGAAGTTTGGGATCATCGTGACAAGAAGATAAAAAATGTCTACGATATGATCGTGGAGGTGAATATCTGAGTTATGAGTTTGGTATGCAACTTAAGAAAATGTGGAAATTGTTTCACAACTCAAGCCACCTGGAACAACAAACTGTGATGGTGTGTCCGAATGTCGTAGTCATGCTCTATTGGTTATGGTGCGTACTATGATGTCTCTTATCGTTTTGCCACTATCGTCTTGGGGTTATGCATTAGACACAACTACATTCACTTTAAATAGGGCACCATCTAAATCCGTTGAGATGGCACCATATGGTTTGGCAGAAACCTAAGCTGTCATTTCTTAGTGTTTGGGAATGCGACGCTTATGTCTGATGAGCTCGAACCCAAAGTGGAAAGGTGCATGTTCATAGTATACCCTAAAAATTGTTGGGTATACCTTGTATCTCGGATCCGAGGGCAAAGTGTTTGTCGCTAAAAACGGGTCATTTCTCGAGAAAGAGTTTTTATCGAAAGAATTGAGTGGGAGGAAGATAGAACTTGATGAGGTTGTTTAAACCTTTGTTTCAACTAGAGAGTAGCGCAACGTAGAAAGATGTTTCTGTGGAGCCTACATCAGTTGAAGAGGAAGTTGATGATATTGATCATGAAGCTTTGGATCAAGTTGCTATCAAACCTCGTAGGTCGACAAGGGCACATATTGCTCCTTAGTGGTACGGTAACCCTGTCTTAGAGGTCATGTTGTTGGACAACGATGAGCCTACGAGCTATGGAGAAGCGATCATGGGCCTGGATTCTGACAAATGGCTCGAAGCCATGAAATCCAAGAAAGAATCCATGTGTGAAAACCAAGTATGGACTTTGGAATACTTGCCCATTGAACGACATGCCGTTGAGTACAAATGGATTTTTCAGAAGAAAACAGACGATGATGGTGAATGTCACCATTTATAAATCTCGACTTGTCAAAAAGAAGTTTCCGGCAAGTTCAAGGAGTTGACTATGATGAGACTTGCTCACCCGTAGCTATGCCGAAGTCTGTTGGAATTATGTTAGCCGTTGTTGCATTTTTCAATTATGAAATCTGGCAGATGGATGTCAAAACATCATTTCTTTCCTGGAGGAGAGGTTGTATGAGATACTACCAGAAGGTTTTGCCAGTCCTAAGGATGCTAAAAGGTGTGCAAGATACAATGATCCTTCTATGGGCTGGAGCAAGCATCTCGGAGTTGGAATATATGCTTTGATGGGGTGATCAAAGATTTTGGGTTTATACAAAGTTTATGAGAAAGTTGTATTTACAAGAAAGTGAGTGGGAGCACTATAGAATTTCTAATAAGTATATGTGGTTGACATATTGTTGATAGGAAATAATGTAGAATTTCTGGAAAGCATAAATGGTTATTTGAAAATTGTTTTTCAAAGCAAGACATGGATAAAGCTACTGAATTGTTGGGCATCGAGATCTATAAGAGATAGATCAAGACGCCTGATAAGATTTTTCAATGAGTTAGTACCTTGACAAGATTTTGAAAGAGTTCAAAATAGACCAGTCAAAGAAAGAGTTGCTGCCTGATTTGTAAGGTGTGAAGTTTAGTAAGACTCAAAGCTCGACCATGGCAGAAGAAAGAGAAAGGACGAAGGTCGTCCCTTATGCCTTAGCCATAGGCTCTATATAGTATGCCATGCTGTGTACCGCACCTGGTGTGTGCCTTGCCATGAGTCTGTCAAGGGGTACAAATGTGATCCAGGAGTGGATCACTGGAGAGCTGTCAAGATTATCCTTAGTAACTAGAGGACTAAGGAAATATTTCTCGATTATGGAGGTGATAAAGAGTTCTTCATAAAAGGTTACGTCAATGCAAGATTTAACACCAATCCGGATGATTCTGAGTAGCAATCCGGATACGTATAGTGGAGCAGCCATTTGGAATAGCTCCAAGTGGAGTGTGGTAGAAGTGTCTACAGTATGACATAGAGATTTGCAAAGTACACATGGATCTGAATGTCGCAGACCCATTGACTAAAGACCTCTCTGAAAGGATCAATATGGTTGACTAGAGGGGGGATGAATAGGCAAGGAACAATTTTTAACTTTTCTTTAACAATTTAGGCTTAGCAACAAATCGGTTGGCTAGATATGCAATTAGGTGAGCAACCTATATGATGCTAATCACAAAAACATGCTAAGCAAGCAAGATAAAGCAATAAACATAGCTTGCACAAAGTAAAGGTAAGGAGTAACCACTATAGGAACCGATGGAGACAAGGACCTTTACAAACAAGGTTGGGGCTCTCTCCACAACTTAATTGGAGGCTCCCAATGAAACCACGAAGCTTCACCATAATGAAAAATGGCTTCGAGGTGACCTCTTCCATCTAGGGTGCTCAAACACCCAAGAGTAACAAAATCCACACAAGAAACTATGGGGGAATCAATTTTCCTTTGGTGGAAGTGTAGATCTAGATCTCCTCCTTCAATCCCTAGTAAGACAACAAGTTGGGGTGGCTAGAGAGAGAGATCGGGCAAGAAAGCACAAGGGGCATCAATGGTGGAGAGAGAGAGGTAAGAGATAAGTGAGAGGTGGAAGAAGCACCTCCTTATATAGCCCCCCTTTTCCAACCGTTACAGCCAGTTCTGCATGGGGGCGGTACAACCGGAGCTGCAAGCGGTACAACCGGTCGACCACAGCCCGACAACTGGACCACACCAGAAGGTTTTCCCCGATGCAGCAGCCAATCCTGAGCCCCAGACCAGGCAAATTCCGAAGCGGTACAACCGCTCGGGACCCTGGTTGTACCGGCCTATATGAATATAGCGGTACAACCGGTCCTGGTCCGCCCATCAACCGGGGCACACTAGAACCATGTCCGGTGGTAGCCCAGTGCTAGGCCGGTTGTACCGCCCAAAGCTGCCATATTGGGCCACCCAGCCTTTGGAGGTACTACCGCCTGGGGGCAGCAGTACAACCACTAGGGACCACTTGTGGCAGCACCCCGAGGGTATCACCCCTAGAGTGGCAGTACAACCGGAAGACAAAAAGCATGTTGAGAATATAGGTTGAGACCACTGAATACCTGGCAGGTAACAAGGAACAAGAGGCCTCTCTCTCTGATGCGGAGAAGTGAGTTGGGTGAAGATGGATGTGCGAAAGAACTGATTCACCCAAGACTTTCCAATGTGGATTCCCTCTTAATAGTATGGGATCCCTACGACCAAAGAGAGTAAACACGTAGAGAATCCCATCTTCAATCTTTTCCGTTTGGAGGGTCCACCTAACCGTCTTGCGTTCCACATACAATCCCTGTATAACTTGACACAAGGTTAGATCCTAGTGAGTTGTAATCATCGCCAAAACACCAAGGTAAGAGAATGCCCTTACAATCTCCCCCTTTTTGGTGGATGATGACAACAACACGATTTGCATCGATGATCTGTAAAATAGAAGTGGAGTTCCCCCTCAATGTGTGCAACAGAATGATACCTGTGCAAGAATTGGAGATCCCCCTTCTTTCCTTAGACCACCCACTGGGAATAAATATAAGATGAAGCATTAAGGAGAAAAATAAACGAGATAATAATTAGATCTTAATAGTAAGGGTACGATAAGTCTCACACTCTACTTAAACACACATAGTCTCCACAAAACTGATAAGAAGCAAATAAGTGTTCAACTGGAAGACGCAACAAAGAGACAAATAAACAACTATGCAGCACCCATGCAAATCTTGTGATAATATACTTTCTCCCCCTTTGGCATCAAGACACCAAAAAGGAAAAGAGTGATGCTAGTGCCCCAAAACTCAATAGATCTCCTCGTTGGTCGCATATCCTTCGGAACCATCATCTCCAGAGCCATCCCCACCATTATCATCATCATCATCAGTAGCATCATCATCAGCAGCAGGATTAGAGGAGGAGGCAGCCGGCTGGTTCGGGATCTCATCATCAGTCCAAGTGCTATGCTCATAGATCCACTGTTCCTCAGGAGTGATGTTCTTCTCAGAACCACTAGCGACATCAAGATGGAGAGCCCGCATAATCTGTATCTGTCTATTTTAGGCAAGCTTCTCATTGACATGGGCTTCATAGAGCTTCTTCTCAACATGAGTCTAGAGGCAGAAGGTTTTCTTGATCTTGTCAGAGAGCCTGGAGGCCCAAGATGGCTTGGCACCTGCAGGAAGCTGAAAATCACTGTCACTGGAAGTAGCAAAGACATCCTCTGGGTTGGCATCAGGGTAGAGTGGTTAATCATGTTTCTTATTTCGGAGTTGCTTGACCTCATGCACGATGAGGTTGTCAGGAGAAGTGAGAAGCTCGCCCGACCGACGGATAGTCCACACAGAATTGAGAAAACTCATGATAAAAGATGCATAGGTGGGAACCTTCTGGTAGACTACCGTGGAGTACAACTCCTCCCACATCCATTTGGAAACATCAAAGGTAGCTCCAGAGCCATCTTTAGTCTGCATGGCAACGAGCAGATTAACAAAGTACCCATGAATCTCATCCTGATTTCCAACCTTGGGCAGAAGAACATTCCGAAACAGACGGTGTAAAATGTCATAGACCTGTTGCAGGCCCTTAGAAGCTCCCATAACCCCTCGCCCGCGAATGTATAGGGGGCTAACATGTTCTTATCCATAGATTGAGCCTGATCATGAGGACGAATTCCGCCATTCCCATTGAGGCCGGTATCATCATAGCCAAGGACATTGCAGAAAGCGCGCCACGGAACATGGAAGAATTCATCATGACACATGAAGGAAAGATGACACTCGTCATCAGTGCCAAAGTGGACCGTGGAATAGAACTAGTGAATGAGACACATCAAAGGCACAATTGAAGGTCATGAGCTTGATCAGGTCAAATTCTTTGCACAGTGCCAGAGCCTCGCCAAAGTAATCCATGTTTTACCTCCAGTGCTCGATGCAATAGTCCATTGCTTTGCATACTTGTTCTTGTGATTGTCATAGAGCTCATGCACGATCCGAAGTTGCAACCCATTCCAGAACTGAGGTGTGGTCCACCTGGGAGCAACAGGAACCTCATACGGATTCGGAAGACGAATCATATCCCAATCAGCTTGTTTCCAGGAATGCACAGGCTTGGCATTTTTCTTCTTGGTAGCCAAGGACTTATCATGACGAGTGGGATTGGTGGGTATCACAACTTCCTCATTCTCAGAATCCTCAACAATCCTACACCTGCGAGCACCTTTCTTGGTCTGCTTCCAAGGAGTAGCACTAGAACCACCTGTAGACATGCACACAAAAAAGAGTGGAAACCCAGAAAAATGAGAGGATTGTACGCAAGAGAGGTAATAAATTAGGTGCGGGGATAAGAAACAAAGAACAGGGGACAGGAATCAATGAGGCCAGTTGAACCGATTTCCCTGGTGGTTGTACCGCACCAGCGGTTGTACCGCTAACTAGAGCGGTTGTATCGCTGCTGGGAAACCAACGGATCCAGATTCAGAGACATGCCCCCTCTTTGAGGTTTCTAATCAACACAACTAATTGGAATGATAATATATGATCTTATACCATCAATAGTTTGCCAAAAAACGCGGGAACCAAGCAATGCCCTAGCAATGGAGGATTCAAAGAGGATCCAAGAACGAGGAGGAAATAGGCATTACCGGCATACATGGGAAAAGATCGGGGAAGGAAGGGCCTCCACGGAGCAGATCCGGGAGGAGGCCACGAATCCGGGGAGCCGGAGGCACTCCGGGGCGGTGGTGGCGGTGGCCAGCGACAGGGGGGCACCAGGAGGAGTCGGGGACAAGGGGGTAACTGAATGCCCCTTCGGCCCGGCCCTCCCGTTAAGTACCGGGTCACGACCAGTTGTACCACTCAAGAAGAGCGGTTGTACCGGTCCTAGTACAGTTCCTGGGAATTAGCGATAGAACCGCAATCATCCCCTGTTGTACCGCTGGGACGAGACAACAGGTGGATTAGCGGTAGAATTGGTTTCCCCACTGATTGTACCGTCTGGCCATATGATCAAAGCGTAACATCGTTTTTTTAATGGGGTATGGTGAGGAAACCTCCATGGTTGGAAGAAAAAGAAAACGACAATAAAAAGCCATGGAGAGAGTCCACACATATGACTTAAAACATCACAAAACCAATTGTCAAACTCAAATAAGAGCAAACGGGGGGCGGTGGCCGAGGCCACCTATGTATGAGTCAATTGGTATGGCACCACAAAGATATGCACCTTGTGCCCATGACCAAAACTCATCTTTGAAGCACATGAGTCATCCGAAATGACGAATGTGAAAGACTTGATTTATTTATGCATAATAGGAGGAGGGATAGTTCATTGAGAGAACTAGACTCCCCCTAAATCCATGCCTACACCTAGACAAGACATAATGATGAGTGTGGTGAGGTGTGCACTAAGTCAATCCACATTGCTCAAATCAATGATATTTAGCTCATGTCTTCACTCATGAAATATTGTTTTATCCAATGGCTTTGTAAAAATATATGCAAGTTGCTCATTAGTGTTGAGATGGATAAGATTGATATCTCCTCGCTTGACGTGTTCCCGGAGGAAGTGATGATGAATATGAATGTGCTTCGTATTGCAGTGTTGAACCGGGTTGCTGGAGATCATAATGGCACTTTCATTATCATAGTAAAGAGGCCCTTTGTCACAGTTGACACCATAATCCTTTAAAGTTTGCCTCTTCCAAAGAATCTGTGCACAGCAACTGGTAGTAGCTACATACTCGGCCTCGGTGGACAAGATAGAAACACAGTTTTGTTTCTTTGAAGACCAACTTACCAATGACCGACCAAGAAATTGACAGCCTCCGGAGGTGGACTTCCTATCCACACGGTCTCCCGCCCAATCTGAGTCAGTATATCTAATTAGATCAAACGAAGCACCGTTGGGATACCATAAGCCAAAGTTTGGGGGTATGAGCCAAATATCGAAAGATTCGCTTGACAGCCACATGGTGACTCTCCTTTGGTGCGGGTTGAAATCGTGCACAAATTCCCACACTTAACATGATATCCGGTCTAGATGCACAAAGGCAAAGCAAGGATCCAATCATGGAGCAATGTACCTTTTGATCCACAGCTTTTCCATTGGGATCACTATCAAGATGACATCTGAGTGGCATGGGAGTGTTGGCCTTGGGAGGATTGAGCTCATCCATCTTGAACCTCTTGAGCATGTCTTGATCTTGATTGTATTTAGCTTGATTGATGAAGTTACATTGACTTCATTGCTTGCCTTCGAAACCAATGAAGAACTTCAACTCCCCCATCATAGACATATCAAACTTGTTTGTCATTAGAGTGGCAAATTATTCATTGAAAGCTTTTTTAGGAGAACTAAATATAATATCATCAACATATCGTTCGCATATGAAGAAGTTCCCGTTGACCCTCTTTGTGAAAAGAGTGGGATCAATTTTCCCAATTTCGAACCCATGGTCTTGCAACATCTCGGTAAGGTGCTCATACCATGCACATGGGGCATGTTTAAGGCCATAGAGAGCCTTATCAAGAATGTATACATGATTGGGGAACTTGGGATCCTCGAACCCTGGGGGTTGCTTAACATATACCAACTCTTTAAGAGGTCCATTAAGGAATGCACTCTTAACATCCATTTGATATAATTTTAAGTTATGATGAGAAGCATATGCAAGCAACATGCAAATAGATTCAAGGTGAGCAACATGAGCAAAGGTTTCATCGTAGTCGATACCCTCGACTTGGGAGTAGCCTTGTGCCACCAATCTTGCCTTGCTGCGAATGACGACACCGTTCGCATCTTTCTTGTCCTTGAAGATCCATTTAGTTCCAATAACATTGTGGTTCTCCTTAGGTCTTGGCACCAATCGCCACACTTGGTTGCGCTTGAAGTTGTTGAGTTTATCGTGCATGGCTTCAACCCGCTCCATGTCCTCAAGAGCATCTTGTACCTTGAGGGCCTCAATGCAAGAAACAAACACGTGATGTTCACAAAAAATGTTAATTGTCTACGAGTGGTACCCCTCTTTTCAAGCTGCCGTAGACGTTTTCCATCAAATGTTGTCAAAGTTTAAGCTTGGCAGCATTCTTGGCGGCTCGTCTCTCCATGTCGTTGTTTTGTCACGACAAATGCCATGGGTAGGCTTATCGAAGGTGGTTGGGGCCAGAGGACGCCGACGGGCTCCGGGTGCGGGATTAGGCACAAGCGATGGTGACAAACGATGTACCCAGGTTCAGGGCCCTCCATGGGAGGTAACACCCCTAGTCCTGCTTGGTCTAGTAGATGGATGTCTATGTTTACAAGGTTGCTCCTGGAGCTGTTGTCTAGAGGAGGAAGAAGGAGCAGCCGACTCGCCTTCCTCCGCTACGAAGGTGGATACGTGGGAAGTGTCCCGTGGGTGTGCTTGTGTGATCTCTCATCGTCCCCGTTACATGGGGGGCTTGGGGGTTTTATAGGCTAACCCTCCGGCTTACAATATTTCTGGGGTACAAAGTGGGGGGATCCGGCTGGCCAGAGGGCCCCGCCTCGCGAGCCGTCTCCTCACCCGTAGGGTCCACTAGCTGTGCGGTCCTATCGCCCGCTGGGGCCCACCAGCCGGCTCCGTGATTGGCTCCCTCCCACCTACTACGGCACGGGTTGCCCGAGTGGCGTCATCTTGCGCCAAGTTAGCTGAAGTCTCCTGTACAGCCGGCTGCACTGTAGCCATGCCGGCGTAGGTAATTAAGTGGGAGGGGGCATGCCGGCACTATTGCCCCGCCCGGTCGCGGTCGGCCAAGGTCAGTGGTACAACCAGCCAAACTGTAGCCACGCATGCCCGTCCGTCAGCGACCACTGTGGCTACATTGGTGCCCGTCGTGTCACCGTACATGCGTGTAGAGGGATGGGACGGGAGCTTATCCGCCCAAGGGTCAACGGAGGGGGCGGCTCGAAGGTACCCGACCGCATCCAGCCGGCCGAGGGCCGAGCCGGCTTCTTGACCAGCCGGCCTCGATCCAGACGGCAACGCACCTGCTGGCCGCGTGCTAGCCGGCTGTGAGTAGCCGGACACGTAATTTTTCTTGAAGCAAGGGAAAGAACCCTGTTGCTTTGGCCTACCCAGGGGTGATAACCCCGTCAGTAGTCCCCAAAGTCGGCGGGGGCCTGCGTTCGCCAGACGGAGGGGAGCCGGCAGCTTTCCCCCAATGGTACCTGCCTCCGTCACGAAGCCTAACACTTCGCCGGGTCGGCGACCGCTCCCGACGCCTTGGGTCCCAACACGCCACCCCAGGACCTAGGCCGGCTCGCAGCTCGCCACGCGGCGATTAATGATGTCGTAGGTCCCACGCACGCGGGCAGACGGGACGTCACCCTGGGCCTAGCCTGGTAGGCCTCGGTCATAGCCCAGTAGGCCTCAGGACGCAGGCAAAGATCTTTTGCACCCCGATGCGGAACTTACGGCCCACGATGCCCATGCGTGCGTGGAGATTTTGGGGGAGTGGGTGCAGTTAATCCCCACATCCCCCGGTCGTGGCCTCCCTCTTTAAAAGGGGAGGGAGGGCAAAGGGCGGCAGCACCCACACCCCATTTGCCCCCTTGTCTTCCTTCCTCTCGTCTTCTTCGCTCCCTCGCGCGCTGCTGCTCATCTCGCCCGCGACTCCGGTCGCACGTCCCCCCGCGCAGCTCCGCCGTCGCGATGGCCGAAGGACGCTGAGGGAGCTGGGCCGGTTCCATGGCCACGGAGGCCACCATCGCGGAGCTCCATCACGCACGCATGCTAGTGTTGGTGGAGCGTGTGAATGCCCGCGCACGGGGCGACGAGTTGATGTGTGGGCCGCATGAGGGGGAGTTCGTCGTCTTCTCCTGCCACTTCTCCCGCGGCTTCGGTCTCCCGATGAGCCATTTCTTCCATCTCATGATGGACACCTTTGACCTCCAACCGCATCACCTCGGCCCCAATGACATCCTCTACATTTCGGGCTTTGTGATGCTGTGCGAGAGTTACTTGGGGATGCTCCCCTTCGTGGACTTCTTCAAGGCGCTGTTCTACCTCAAGGCACTGAAAAGCGCCGCCTGTGGGGGTGCGATGGTGTGCTGCCGCGGGTCATGCTTCCCGCACTTCAGCCTGATTGACTCCGTCAAGGGCTGGCATCGGACCTTCTTCTATGTGAAGAATGCCGACCCATAGCGGGATTACATCCGGCTGCCGGAGTACGTCAACTCCCCGTCCTCCGGGGTGAACTGGTCGGGGACCGCCCCGCGCGGTACCGCTCTCACAGGGCTCGGCCGGCTTGTGGAGCTGAGGATCGGGGAGGGGCTGGTTGCCTCCGATCTAGTGGCAACCTTCATCATGCGTCGGGTGCTGCCGGCTCAGGTGGCGAAGCGGGTGAATGCCATCACGACCTTCAAACTGGAGCAGGTATCGTGGACCTTCAGCAAGGAGCCATACGACCAACACCATCGAGAGCCCCTGGTATGTTCCGTCGAGACGGCCCTTCTCGTTCGAACCCCCCAACCGGCATCCGTTCTTACATTTCTCTGCTGACCGCAGTTGTTCGTGCGATAGAACAAACCGGATGGCCCGCACCCTCAGATCTTTGAGGTAGAGCGCGACCATTCCGACTTCGAGGACTATGAGCAAGGAGGCCCGCCTAAAGAGGGGGTTAATTCCTCAGGGGAGGTCAAGGAGGTGGCTGACGCGGGAGCCAGCGGATCAGGCGCAGCCGGGGAGCCCAGCGCAGCCGGTGAGTCTCCTCCTGGTCCCACAATCAGGGACTGGACCGATGATGATGATGATGTTCGGATCCTGAACGCGCCTCCTCCCTCAGTTCAGCAGGGCTGGCGTGGGCGGAGCGAGGAGCAGCCGCATGCCTTGACGGCCGGAGCCACTAGCCGGGGGAAGAGGCTGGCTCAGGAGGAGCCGACAGCCCTGCCTCCTGCCCGCAAGCGGGTGAAGGCGGCTGTGTCGAAGCCACCTACACGCACCAGGCGGGCTCTGCCCGTTGTTACTGGGTAAGTAACCTTCTTTTTGCATGGGTTCCTTTCCGAGTTGTGGGTTGGCAAGTGTTTGACCCTTATGCGCCTCAGGGACCCCATCGAACTCCACGACATGGAGTCAATGGTCAACCCGACGGAAGCCGCCAGCCGGCTGGCCTGCGAGCACGCGACCACACAGCGGGAGGAGAAGAGGAGGCTCGCGAAGCTGCAGGCCTCGAAGTCCGAAGCCCAGGGCGGGGCTTCGCGCTCCGGGTCTTCGAGCGGTGGGAGGCGGAGGAGGTCCGTGGACCCCGCGCGAGCATCCGACTTGGTGGCGGAATTGACCCCGTGAGCGTCGAGCGAGTCGCGAGGGGAGGCTACGGAGCCAGCCGTGCCCCCACCTGCAGAGGAGGTGGCCCAACCGGGGGTGGCGGCTACGAAACTGGCCCCCGAGGAGACCCGGCCGATGGTGCGGGACGTGACGCCGCCCGCGGCCGTGCCAGCCCGGGTCAACATGCTGGAGGCTCTGGCGGCCTACAGGCGGCGCCGGAGGCGCCGACCATGGAGGCAGAGGCGCCACCGGCAGGCGGACGGGGCGGCACCAGTGCCGAGCGAGGGGCAACTAGGGATTGATTCTCGCGCCCTCGCCGTTATCAATCCTCCCCCGGCAGCCGGCACCGTGACGAATGCCGGGACGGGCGGTGACGATGGAGGGACCCAGAGGTTCATGCTGGACGTGATCCGGGACTGGGAGGCACTGGCACGCGTCCCTACCCTTCCGGCTCCCCCGGCAGGCTGCCCGGTCCCCGCGCTCGGGGAGCTGGGGAACGTCCTAGAGCGGTGCCGCCAGGAGCGGGCTCGATTCATGGAGGCGGCCGACAACACCCTGCGGCGCGCGGAGGTAAGCATCGCTTGTCCTTGTTGTAATTTTTAGTGGGGGCGCACAAGCGCACCCACTGGGTGTAGCCCCTGAGATGCGGGCCGGCTAACCGGCTGTGGGGCAGCCGGGCCGGATCTCCTTGCACGCCTTCTGATTTTGACTTCCTGTGGCAGGCGGGGAATGCCCGGTGGCAGGAGCTGTTTGGCGAGGCGGTCTCCATCCACAACTGCGGCAAGCATGGCTTTTACCTATTAGAGGAGGAGCTGGCACGGGTGCGAGGTACATTTGGTCTTGTGGGGGGTGCATAGCCCCCGGGAGCCGGGCCGTCTGCTTGACAGCCGGGACGGGCCTGGATTGTCCGGCTGACGCCAGTTTTGCTTCGCAAGGGAGCTGACCACCCTCCGGGAGGAGAAAACCGGGGCGGTCTTCGAGCGGGAGCGGCTCGCGCAAAGTGTCCAAGCGTTCACCCAGGAGAGGGACCGACTGGGCGCCCTGCTGGTGGATGGGCAGGCGGCCCAAGACCGCCTGAAAGCCGACGTGGAGCGGGAGGTGACGGCCAAGGGGAAAGCCATCAAGGAGGTGGCTGACGCTGCCCAACGGACCGCCACCCTCCAAGACGAGGTGACCCGCCTCGAGAGGACGCTCGAGGAGCACAGGGTTTCCCTCGCCGAGGCGGAGGCAGCGCTGGTGTCGGAGCGGGACTCGTCACTCCACTTCGTCATTGAGCTGGATGACTCCATTGAGCGTAAGTACCAATTTTTTCTTTTTTCGGCTGGCTGCTTTCTTCTCGCCAATTCTTGTCCTTGATTTGCCCTCTTCTCATTCTTCCCTTCCATTCTTTAGGGCGCTTCCCGGAAACCCAGTGCCATGCTAAGCGCGCCATAGAGGAGCACCGGGAGTATCTTCGGGCGTGCGGGTGCACCATCGAGGGGGACGCCGCTTGGGATATGGCGGAGCTTGGGCTAGCCATAGAGAACCGATGGACCCACCTCGAGCAGAGCGTGGAGAGGCTGAAGACAGCCGACAAGGAGGTCATTGCCGCCTTGTGGCCAGGCCGTGGGGCTCCAGAGAGCCACGTGGCCTTGTGGCTGGAGAACGCCGTGGCCCGGCTCGAGGTCTGGAAGGCGGCGGCGGCTCGAGCCGGTGCACAGATGGCGCTCCGGTTCGTTACATCTTGGTATCGGGGTGTTGACCTGGACCGGCTGGCCACCATGCGGGAGGAGCTGGCCGAGGAGCGGGCGGCATGCAAGCCCATCCTTGTCCACCGGGCCAATGAGCTCGCCACGTATATCGACCCGGACAAGCTCCTGCTGGCCCTTAGCGAGGACGGCGAGCCGGTGGCCAAGGACTCCTTCGGCAATCCCCAAGGTTCGGAGGACGAGGAGGTCGCTGATGAGAGCACCGACTCCAGCACTGAGATGACTGGGACCATGGAGGCTTCCCCGAAGGCCATGGAAGCCGACCCGAAGGCCGCGACCACCTCCGGGCCAGGCGTGAGCCGACTAGTAGCGCACCGGCTAGTGACGCGCTGGTGGCTTGAGCCCCCGGGCGTCTTTACTTTTCTTTTGTTTTCCTTGCATGTTAGACTCAAGTCCACCAACTGGGGGTGTATTGTTATGAACCGTGATGGCAGTGGGCCTTTGCTATTTTTAAATTTTGAAGTTTCTGGTTGTTTGCAAAGTCAGTTTTTATGCGTGCCGGGTTGCCCTTTCGTTTGTTTGCCCCTAGGTTCCGTTAGCTCAAATCCTTTTCCCCTTGGTTTCGAACCCGCCATCCCGACAGCCGGGAGCCGGTCTGTGGCTGGGACAGAGCGTCCGCCTCGAGGGAGCCAGCTCTGAGTTTAGGAACCACGAGGACTTTTTCGGTAAGGCAAGTGACAGAGGCAGGAACATGAACCGGCTAGACTTAGCCGGCGACCCCCAAGTGATCGGTTTTTCGTGTGAACAAGCTTTGCCTACGGATCTCACGAGCCGGACAGCCGGGAGCCGGTCTGTAGTTGGGTGGGGTGGAGGACTTACTTAGGTCACACTACTTGATCTACCTCGAGGGAGGACGTTAAGACTAGCCGGCGAGCACCCAGGGCCAGGGGCCGGATCTGGGGGCCGACGGATTGAATTGACAAGCTTTGAAGTGGAAAGGGGCAGGTCCCAAGAGCCGGCTTGGGGCACCCATTGCATTCATAAGCCCAAAAGGGGAAGGATACATACATACATTGGTTTTTTCAGCAGTAAAACGGACGGGGGAGCGCCGCATTCCACGGGCGCTCGGTCTCCTCATCGGAGGCGTCTCTCTTGCGCTTTTGCGGCTTCTGGGCGTCTATCAGGTAGTACGCGTTGTTGTGCATTGCCTTGCTGATGATGAACGGGCCCTCCCATAGGGAGGACAGCTTGTGCGGGCCAGCTGTCCGCTGGATCCGCCTGAGCACCAGGTCTCCTTTGCGGAAGGAGAGCGGCCGGATCCGCTTGCTATGGTAGTGCCAGAGCTTCTGCTGGTAGATGGCCGTCCGACTCAAGGCCAACTCACGGGCTTCTTCGAGTAGGTTGACGTCGTCCTCTCTCACCTCCTTTGCGTCCTTCTCCGTGTATAGGGTGACAAGAGGCGAGTCGAACTTGATATTGGTGGGGATGATTGCCTCGGACCCGTATACAAGGAAGAAGGGTGTGTAGCTAGTTGATCGGTTCGGAGTAGTCCTGAGGCTCCAAAGGACAGCCGACAGCTCGTCGACCCAGCAGCCGGTTGAACTCACCAGCGGCGTTATGAGCTGAGGCTTGATGCCGGATAATATTAGGTCGTTCGCCCTCTCGACCTGGCCGTTTGACTGTGGGCGAGCGACGGACGCTAGGTCGAGCCGGATGCCCTGCTTGGAGCAGAAATGTGCGAGCACTCCTTTGTTGAAGTTCGTGTCATTGTCGGTGATCTTGTTGTGGGGGACGCCATAGCGAACCATGATGTCATCGATGAACCGGAGGACCATGGGGCTATCCAGCTTCTTGATCAGTCTGGCCTCGATCCACTTGGTGAAGTTGTCGACAGCCACTAGCAGCTGTATCATGCCGCCTCGTGCAGTTTTGAAGGGTCCCACCATGTCCAGCCCCTTGACGGCGAAGGGCCACGAGAGGGGGATGGTCTGGAGAGCCAAAGCCGGCAGGTGGCTTTGTGTGCTGAAGCGCTGGCAGCCCTCGCACTCGTCGACCAGCTTCTTGGCCGCCTCCAAAGCGGTCGGCCAGTACAAACGGTGGAGAAAAGCCTTGGACACCAGGGTCCTGGAGGCGGCGTGGTGCTTGCACTCGCCCTATTGGATGTCGAGGAGGATCTCCTGACCCTTCTCCGGCTCGACGCACCGTTGGAAGACACTGGTGGTGCTGCGGTGGATGAGCTCGCGATTGATGATGTTGTAGGCTAAGGCCCGGCGCTGGACTTGTCTTGTCATGGCCTCGTCTAGAGGGAGCTCGCCGCACAGAAGGAACGCCAGAATGGGCTGGGCCCATGAGGGAGCCGGGACGGGAGCCAGTTCGGGAGCCCCCGGGCCTGGGTGATCAGTCCCCAGAACTGGCTCACCAGCCCCCGGGGCCGTCTCGCCAGCCCTCGGGTTAGGAATGATAGGAGGGGCATCGACCGCCATCATGATAGTCGCGGCGTCGGAGCCGGCTGCTTCGGACGTAGCCGGCTAGGCCGGCTTAGTCGATGCTAGCAAGGCAGCCAGGGTAGGAGGAGCCGGTGGCGAAGATGCCGTGGGGGCTGCCGGAGCCACCGATGGGCCGGCAGCGTCGGCCGGTACGAAGATGGTCTCTGACTCTGGGGAAGGCTTGATTGATGGTTTGAGCAGCCGCTCGAGTGAGACGCGGGCTGGGATGGCCTGCCGGGTGGAGCCGATCTTTCCCAGTGTGTCGGCTGCCTCGTTGTCCGCCCACGGGACGTGGTGAAACTCATAGCCCTCGAAAGAGTCAGTGAGTTGCTGTAGGAGGAAGCGGTAGCAGGCCATGTTGGCATCCCTGGCGTCCCATTCGCTAGAGACCTGCTACACCACAAGGTCGGAGTCGCCGAAGCATAGGATGCACCTGATGCCGATCTCCTTGGCGAGCCGGAGGCCGTGGACGAGGGCCTCGTATTCGGCCACGATGTTGGAGGCAGCGAAGTAGATCTGGAGGGCATACTTGAGCTGGTCACCTTTTGGGGAGGAGAGGACTATGCCGGCACCTAGGCCGATCCTCATTTTTTAGCCGTCAAAATGCATGCGCCAATGCATGGAGTCTAGGGGAGGTGGCACGAAATCGGTCTCCGCCCAGTCGACAAGGAAGTTGGCTAGCGCCCGCGACTTGATGGAGGTACGCGGCTTGTACCGGATCTCGTGGTCGGCTAGGGCTATGACCCATTTGGCGATCTGGCCGGTGGAGTCCCGGCCGCTCATGATCTCGTCGAGCGGGGCCGTGCTCACCACAGTGATGGTGTGCTCCTAGAAGTACTGCTTGACCTTCTTGGTGGCGAAGTATATGCCATAGCACATCTTCTGGTACTGGGGGTAGTTTTGCTTGGAGGCGGAGAGGACCTCGCTGAGGTAGTAGACGGGGTGCTGGACCGGCAGGGATTTGCCCTCCTCCGGCCGCTCGACCACCAAGACGACGTTGATGACGCGTGTGGTCACCGTGATGTAGGCAAGCAAAGGCTCCTTCTCAGCCGGCGCGGCCAGGATGGGCGCGCGGGTGAGAGCCCGCTTGAGGCCACGGAAGGCCTCGCCCGCCTCGTCGGGCCAGTCAAAGATGCCCGGCTTCTTTGTGTGGCCCGGCTCGACCAGAGCCGTCTTGTGAAGGAGCCCGTAGAGGGGTAAGGCCTTCTCCCCCAGCCGACCGATGAACCGGCTATAAGAGGCGAGGCAGCCGGTGAACTTCTGGACGTCGTGGAGCCAGGTCAGCTTGGGCATGCGCTCGATTGCACTAATCTTCTCCAGGTTAGCTTCGATGCCGTGAGCCGACACGAAGAATCCCAGGAGTTGTCCGGCTGGGATGCCGAAGACACACTTCTCTGGGTTGAGCTTGATCTTGTACTCGTGCAGGTTCGCAAAGGTCTCCTGGAGATCGTCGAGGAGGGTGAAATGCTTCTTGGTCTTGACGACGATGTCGTCAACGTAGACGTGGACGTTCCTGCCTATCGGAGGCAGGAGACACTTCTGCATGCACCGTTGGAAGGTGGCGCTGGCGTTCTTTAGGCCGAACGACATGGTGATGTAGCAGTAGGCCCTGAAAGGCGTGATGAATGAGGTCTTGAGCCGGTCCTCCGGATCCAGCTTGATTTGGTGGTAGCCGGAGTAGGCGTCCAGGAAGGACGGCAAGTCGCAACCGGCCGTGGAGTCGATGACTTGATCAATCTGCGGCAGGGCGAATGTGTCCTTGGGGCACGCCTTGTTCAGGCTGGTGTAGTCAATGCACATGTGCCAAGTCTTGTTCTTCTTCAGCACCAGGACTGGGTTGGCCAGCCAGTCCGGGTGAAAAACTTTCATGATGAAGCTGGCTACGAGCAGCCAGGCGATCTCTTCTCCTATAGTACGCCGCTTCTCCTCAGAGAAATGGCGTAGGGGCTGCCTGATCGGTTTAGCATCTGGCCGGACATGTAGTTTGTGCTCGGTGAACTTCCTCGGAACACCCGGCTTGTCCTTGGGGGACCATGCAAAGATGTCCCGATTCTCACGGGGGAAGTTGACGAGCTTGCCTTCCTATTTGCTGTCGAGGCGGGAGCCGATGGTGATGCACTAAGTGGGGTTGGCCGGGTCGAGCGGGATCTACTTGGTGTCCTTGGATGGCTGGAAGGAGGCCTCGAGCAAGTCGAGCTGTCGCTTTTCCTCGGCTATCTCCAGGGCCTCGGCCAGCCGGCTGCTGTCTCGAGCGCACTCGAGCGACATCTTGGAGTCACCCACGATGGTGATGATTCCCTTGGGCCCCAGCATCTTGAGCTTGAGGTAGGCGTAGTGGGGGACCGCCATGAACTTGACGAGAGTTGGTCGACCCAGCAGCGCGTGGTAGGGACTCTCGAGGTCCACTACCTCGAACAATACTGGCTCGCGGCGGAAATGACCGGGGACACAGAAGAGGACGTCAAGCTCGATCTTCCCGACAGAGGAGCAGGACTTTCCCGGCACGATGCCGTGGAAAACCGTCCGACTTGCCTGAAGGTCTTCTATTTTGAAGCCCAGCTTGCGCATCCTGTCGAGGTAGAGGATGTTGATGCTGCTGCCACCATCAATCAGCACCCACGAGAAGCGGCAGGTGCGCTTCTCGGTGACGATGGTGGGGTCAAGGACCAGGGCATAGCTGCCGGGACTCGGCATCACGACTGGGTGATCTGCCCGGCTCCAGGTGACCGGCTTGTCTGACCAGTGCATGAACTGGGGAGTCGCTGACATGGTGGTGTTCACCTCACGATGGAGCCGGCGTTGAGCATGTTTGCTCGTCTCTTCACTAGTGAAGACGATGTAGCAACCATCCTTATTGGGGAATTGGTCGTGCAGGCGACCGTCGTTCTGCGCCGGAGTCGGGGTCGGCGCATGGGCTGGTAGCGCGGGAGGTGCCGGAAGGCCATCCCCCTGGGGCAGCCGCTATGAGAAGCTGCACTGCCAGAGCGTGTGCGTGGAGGGCTTGGCCCAAGAGTGGTTCTTGCAGGGGAGGTTGAGCATCTGCTCGAACATGAGCTTGGGCTGCCAGACAGGCTTGCAAGTGCGCTGGCGCTGGCTGGAAGACTGGGCAGCCGGCTCCCGCTCCTCAATGGTGGCAACATCCCAGCTCCTATAGTAGGAGTCTGACTGGTCATTCTTGCGCTTGTTGTTCTGCGGCTGCCGATTGTCGGCAGCCGGTCGGGATGCTGCCGGCGTTGGTGTTGCCTTGGCAGGCGGGGTCATTTTGACCAGAATGGCGGAGTCGACCATGGCATACTTCTCCGCCTTGGTCATGAGCTTGGCTAGCGTGGCCGGCCCGGAGCATAGAAGCTTGTGCTTGAGGAGGGTGATGTCGCGACAGCCTTCAATGAAGTACTATATGGCTTGCACCTCGTGCACCCCCTCGCTGGAGTTGTGGAGCTCGGTCCATCGGGTGAGGTAGTCGCGGAGGGACTTCTCCGTGCCCTGAACGTCATGGCCAGTTCACGGGGGCGGCCGGGCCGCTTGTAGGTGTCCGTGAAGTTGCGGACTAAGGCTTTCTCGAAGTATGTCTAGGTGTTGATGCTGCTGGCCGCCAGGCTATTGAGCCAGGTGCGGGCCAAGCCGATCAGCATGAGGGGGGAGTAGCGGACGGCTATGCGCTTGTTCTCCCTGGCGATGCCGACTGCGGTGGTGTAGTCGATCAGCCAGTCTTCGGGTTTGGCGGCCCCGTTGTATTTCGAGGTGTCTCGGTGGAGCGTGAAGCCAGTCGGGAACGGCTTGTTGCGGATCCGAGGGCCAAAACAAGCCGGGCCAATCGATCCCTCCTCCTCGAGGAGGGCTGACTGCGCAAGCCGGTCGATGCGGCGACGGGCATATTCTCACTGTGGGGGACACATGATCTGTGCCGGGCCGAGAGCTCGGGGCGGAACTGACCGTTCCGGCTCACGCCACGGGGGTGGCGTATGCCCGTGGCTGCGCCGGCTCCCGGCAGCCGGCGCCTCGTGGTGGCGGCAGCTGCGAGGCGGGTTGTTGGTGCGCCGACTATTTACAGCCGGCTGCTTGTTCCCCGCAGCTGAGAGGGCTGGGGGTTGCTTGCCTCGAACCAGTGGCCGAAGGCGCGAGGGGAGCAGGAGTGCTGAGCCGGCTGATAGCCAGTAGTCTCCATGCCCTCGCGCTCGAGCTGGGGGCCTTCGGAGGCGGTGCCGCCTGCCGCGAGCTGATGCTGTTGCGCGTCGGCGACGTCGATGAGGTCCATGATGTGACGTTTGCGGGCGACACGTTCTTCACCTTCCAAGGTAGCCAAATCCTCGTAGGCTACCTTGGCGGCCCGGAGGTTGGCTACGGGGGTGTCATAGACGGGCATGTTGCCGCCCAAGATTTCAGCGACCACGTGACCGCGGTCGCGCACAGCCCCTGTCGGGACCCCGATCCTAAGTCACATGAATCCAGACTGGAAGATATCACATCACTTTGCGGCCTCACGCACGGTAAGTTCCACGGCTGCAGCCTTACCTTAGTCGGGACCGTTTGCGTCTTTTGGCTCACGTATGTGAACATGTCGCTGGCAATCAAACGACAGAGAACCCGGGCCGACATGACTAGTCATAGAACCCAAGCGGCACATCTGTGCGGAAACACGCATACATAACCCAGCAATGCAAGTGTCGGCCTCAAGCATGTGTAGACGAGTCATAGCAAGCTACAAGGACTCCATTACGCCGTGAGACATAAATGCCAACACTGCACATAGACAAGTCGTAGCAGGCTACAGGGACTCCATTACACTTCGAGACATTTCCCCGAAGGGATAGACACTACAGCAAAGAAGGATACATTCCGGTCAATCAATGTGTCCGGAGCAGTAGAAAGCTACCATGGCTTGGTGGAAGCACAAAGAGGCAGTTTCCCGTAAAGAGTACTACTAAAGCGACACAACTAGGTGTCGGATCCCATACATACCGTTGCACGTCACACGTACGCATGACATGCCTGATATGCATAGATACAACCATGGCATCACAACATAACCATACAACAACATGACTTTTATTTAAGAGGCCCAGACGAGCCTTGCATAATATGTTCTTACAGATAGGGGTCACATGACCCGACACTCAAGTCATACAAATAAGTTCATACAAACCAAGCGGAAGCATAAAGCTGTCTGGGTACAGACAGATGAAAGGGTAAAAGGCACATGGCCTGACTATCTACAACCCGCCACAGGCGTAAGGTCATAGCTGGGACACCAGCTATTCGGCATCGTTGACATCTAGAAAGAACCCACCCTAAGGGTCCTGGGTCTCGTCTGCAACATTTATTAAGCAAACATGAGTACAAATGTACTCGGCAAGTCTTTAAAGCAGACCTAGGCTAATCATGCTCGTGTATCAACAAAAGGGGAAGGTGGAGTTTATGCAGCAGTGCCAGCTTTGACTCATGGCTAACCTACACTACTCAGTTTTAACCTTGCAGGGGTGTACTTCTTCACACACGCTCTCGCCACTTATCATTGTGTGCTCATAAAAACCAGGCAACTTGGCAGCCTTCAAGCGGAAGCCCAACGAGGGAGTTGGCCACGACCGTCAATCGCATAAGACCTCTAGTCCAGGCTATCGCCTATTGGAGACTGAACCCGCACGGAAGTCCGGCCGAAGTTTCCACTACGGCCCCAAACGATGTGCGCAGGGTTCCCAAGCCCACCATTCGGGTGACCCTTGGTACACTGTGCCACTACCTACCGCGTCGTAACCCACCCCTAGGGTCAGCGCTACGCATGGCCTCCAGCATGCTATAAACACCAGAAACTACTTGCAACTCCTGGACTCAGGACTAAGTGACTGATAAGTCGAGAGGGGTCGAGTTACTGGAACCCAATGTGTGGTAGTAGCTAGTCTTGGATCACAAACACGGAACTCAGTTCCTAAGAACGGTCCCAATGAGATAACCCGCTATGTACTCCTACATAGCCTCTCATTGCTACCTTTATCAAATCGAGTTCATGATAACATCATCACATCGGAACAACAACATTTCACTCAGTTCATCACCCAGGTGAATCCGACCTGACGCAACTTTAAGCATAGCAAGCATAGCAGGCAAAGTAAGCTAAGCACATCATGTCACAAGCATCTACCAGGTATGCTAGGTTGCAAGGTTTAGATATTTACTGTGACAATAAAAGGTCATGCAGCAGAAAAGGATCAGCTACCGTGTATGACTGACATGTGATCGATTGTGCTAATGCAATAAACAAGAGCAGGAGCGAGAGAGTGGGATATTATCGAAATGATCAAAGGGGTTGCTTGCCTTGCTGGGTAGCGGAAAGATTCTCTCCTTCGTCGAGATACTCGGGGGTATCCTCAGGAGCAGGGCCTACCGCAATGCAGATAAGAAACAATCAACACACGCAAGTGCAACAATATGATGCATGATCATGGCATGATAGCATGTATGGATGAGCTAATGCAACTAGTGTTCATGTTGATTTGAAATGAATTTGAATATAGGTTCAAAATTGTTCTTCATTTCAAATACCGAATACTAACCTATTAGTAAATGTCAATGTCAATGTTTACGTCAGCAGGTCAAAGGCGCCAGCCTAGGTCAAACCTGGCGGTTGGGCCCCACCTGTCAATGACACAGGCAACTAATAGTTATTTTAATTAAAACTAACTACTAATTAGCAAGGCTGGGCCCACCTGGCAATGGCACATGGGTTAATTAACCCGGTAATTAGCCTTAGGCTAATCACCTGACAAGGCGGCCCACCTGCAGGGCTCAGGCGATGGGCTCGTCGCTGGCGACCTCTGGTCGCGGCGGTGTCCTCGCTGTCGGCCACGGGAGCAACATGCGGAGGCACTGGGGCGAAGCCCCTGGTCGCCCGCACCCAAGGGAGCTAGCAAAGGGCGCGGGGGACGCCGGAGCTCGCGGCTACGACGCCGGAGGTGGTGGCCGGAGCTTGGCCAAGGGAGGCCTCGGTGCTAGGGTCTGCGGGAGGGGGTGCTGGAGGTCAGGGCGGCATCTACGGGCCCGCGCAAGCAAGCCGGGGTGCTCATCTGAGCACGGCGGGTGCTCTGGCCGTGGTGGCCATTAACGCCGGCGGCGGGGAGCTTCGGGCGCGTTGGGAACGGCGGCTATGGCAGCTAGATGACAAGGAGGAGGGGAATCGACAGAGGGGCTCACGGCGCAGCTAATGACGGAGCTTGCGGGCTCGGGGAGGCGCCAGGGCGACGAATCGGCGGTGGTGACGGCTTCGGTTGTCGACGGGAGAGAAGAACAGAGAGGGAGAGAGGGAGAGCGAGAGGAAGAGCACCGTGCGAGAGAGAGGGAGGGGAAAAGGGCCACGGCAACGAGGGGGGGCGTTGGCGCTCCCAGGGGGCTCCACGGCAGCCAGGCAAGGAGGAGCTAGCCGGCGCGCCGCTGCCACACGCCCTCCTGCCTACTGGCAGGAGGTTGAAGACGGTGGGGCTGGCTGGGCCAGCTGGGCCAGCTCCACCTGGGCCTCCTCCTCTTTTTTTCCTTTCTGTTATATGATCTGACATTTGTTTATTTTATTTGCAGGCACAAATGACTTTGTAAAATATCCAAGACATTTTATATATTGAAGTTTGAATATTTCAAACTTATCTGAAAAGTTTCAAAATAATTTGAAATTAGAAATAATGATAATGCTTTAATTATTATTTTCAGGGGCTTTATCATTTATTTCTAAATGGATTTAGGTGTTCAAATAAGTAAAATGATCCCTATTATAATCATGTCCAAATTTACGAGACATAGGGAACATTTTTAGTGGGCATTTTGGATTTGTTGAATTTTCACCAAGTTTGAATTGTTTGGATTCAAAGTGAGCTTGGGGTTTCTTTTGTTCCCCATTTCATGTTGATGCAATAAGATGAAACATGATGAAAACACATGCTATACTATGACACCTAGCTAGGGATGTGACAACTCACCCCCACTCAAAAGAATCTCATCCCGAGATTTTGAAGTCGTCGGGAAGAGTGCAGGGTACTCTAGTCAAAGACAATCTTCTCTTTCCCACGTGGCCTCCTTTTTCGAATGGTGTGACCACTGAATCTTGAGAAACTTGATGTTCCGACGCCGAGTGGTATGCTCAGCTTGATCAAGAAACAGGATATTCTCGATATGTAAGGTTATCTTGGAGATCAAGCGCTTCATGGTCTACTTCACGGACAGGGTCCGAGAAGCAACGCCTGAGTTGCGAGACGTGGAAGACATCATGAACCTTGGAAAGATGTGGCGGAAGTTCCAATTGGTAGGCAACCTCTCCTCGTTTAGCAAGAATGCGAAAAGGTCCAATGTAACAAGGAGCCAACATGCGCTTGATACCGTATCGATGGGTACCCTTCCGAGGTGTAACCCGAAGATAAGCCTTCTCGTCAATTTCATAGGTCACAGCCTTATGACGGCGATCATATTGGCTCTTTTGACGAGATTGGGCTGTTTTCAATTTTTCATGAATAATGCGAACTTGCTCCTCTGCATCCTGGATCATATCCGGACCATAGAGTTGCCTCTCCGGTTTTCGACCAGTTAAGAGGTGTTCGACACCTTCGTCCATAGAGAACTTCAAAAGGGGCTTTGCCCAAGCTTGATTGATAACTATTGTTATAAGCTAATTCGGCAAATGGAAGACACTTCTCCCAATTCATACTGAAAGATATAACACAAGCTCGGAGCATGTCTTCAAGGATTTGATTGACTCGCTCAACTTGACCACTTGATTGCGGGTGGAAAGCAGTGCTAAAGGATAGATGAGAAGGTGGCTGGGGCATTGGTTAAACCGAAGGACATCACGGTGTACTCGTATTGGCCATAACGAGTAACAAAAGAATTTTTTGGAATGTCCCCATTCCTAATTCTGATTTGATGGTATCCCAACCTCAAATCTATTTTGGAGAAGACAAAGGATCCAGCGAGTTGATCATACAAATCGTTGATCCTGGGGAGCGGATACTTGTTCTTTATGGTGACCAGATTCACTGGCCGATAATCCACAACCATCCGATCTGAACCATCTTTCTTCTTGACGAAGAGGATGGGACAAGCCCAAGGAGAAGAACTGGGACGGATGAAACCTTTCTTCAAAGCCTCATCAAGTTGGATCTTAAGTTCGTCTAGTTCTAAGGGTGCCATCTTATAGGGTCTTCTAGCTATTGGTACAGTCCCTGGGATGAGCTCTATTACAAACTCAACATCTATGATAGGAGGAATTCCTGGCAGTTCTTCTGGAAAGACATCCGGAAAGTCACGGACTACCGGAACATCTTCTAACTCTAGAAGAGGGCTAGCATTTAGGGAATAGAGTTGGCGCTTGGTTGTTCGAGTGGAAACATTAACTATCTCACCCGACGGATGTGTAAGTTGAACATTCCTAGAATGAGTATCAATCTTGGCATAGTGGGCTTTCATCCAATCCATACCTAGAATGATATTGATGTCCAAAGACATGAGGGCTATCAAAGATGCTAGGAAGACTAATCTATCCACCAAAAGCTCATTATCATGGCTCACTCTAGAAGTTTGCCATTTTGAACCCGGAGTCTGCGCTACTAAAGGAGTAGGCATATCACCAAAATACATGTTATGCAACTGTGCATAACTTTCTGAGATGAAAGAATGAGATGCACCAGTATCAAATAGAACAGATGCTGGATGGCTATTGACAAGGAGCGTACCTAGAATAACATCGGGATCCTCAAGAGCTTCCTCAGCAGACACATAGTTCACTCGTCCACGAGCAGGGGCTGGCTTCACAAAGAAGGATTTTCCTGGCTTTCCACGTCCAGCGGGCTTAGCATTATTCTGGGGACACTCACGGGAATAGTGTCCTGGCTCTCCACACTTATAGCAAACCACGGTGGCATGGGGTGCATCATTGCAGGCGGACCTCCAAATGGTCTGACTGGAGGGTTTGGTTGAACTGGGCGAGGCACCTGGAAGGATGGCCTCGCATTGTATCTTGGCGGTAGAGCTGCGTTGGGCACCCAAACCTGGCGTGTACTGAGGCCCGAACCAGATGCGGAGTTGAAGTCACGGTTGTGCTTCCTCGTGGCCTCGTAATCAGTCTGTCCAGTCTCGGCATTGATAGCCTTGTTGACAAGAGCCTGGAAAGTGGCACACTCATGCAGGTGCATGTCTCGACGGAGCTCAGGGTTAAGTCCCTTGCAGAACCTAGACTGTTTCTTGGCATCAGTAGAAACTTCCTCAGGAGCATAGTGAGCAAGGTTTCCAAAATCGTGACTATAAGCATCCACTGACACTCTGCCCTGGGTGAAGGCACAGAATTCCTCTCTCTTACGATCCATCAGCACTTCCGGGATGTGATGGGTACGAAATGCGGCACTGAACTCTGCCCAAGTTGGTGCGGGGCCTGCAGGACGCATGGCTTCATAATTTTCCCACCACAGATTGGCGGGTCCTTCTAGAAAGTAAGTTGCAAAGGTCACCTTGTTGGCCTCGGACACATTGGCAGCCCGGATCTTGCGATACATGCTAGTCAGCCAGTCATCCGCGTCGAGTGGGTCGACCGAATGATGATACTTGGGTGGGCTCAGTCTGATGAAATCACCAAGTGATATGCCATCATTGAGGTAATTGCGGGGAGCACATGTTGTGTTTTGCACGATTCCTTCAAACAGCCTGTTGGCCTCCCTCTTGTTCCTTTTGTGCTTCTAGCATCACCTCCGCTAGAGAAGGCGCATGTGGCAGATCCTCTTGCCTTGGCTGGCTTCCCTCGCCTTGCTCGGGGGCAGGCACGGGGTTATTCCTAGTGGCCACCATCCTAGGAAAAACAAACCCACAACTTAATCATAAGGGATAACAACTCTAATACATGAGATAAGGAATGTACTGGACAACATGGCATGCAGGGTAAACACCAATCAACATGGTAAAACAACTGCCATATGAACACCATGATTCATACACACCATGACATAGTTTAGTAACCAAGCTGAAAAACAACTACGGAGAGATGACACAACTCATCGGAGGCATTACAAGCTTCCTATACATTATCTATCTACACCTCCGGAACTCAACTCTCGACCTCAATCATATCCCACAAGACACGCAGAACTGTGGCGATACGATGACTACCATACTAGAACTAACATCCACGTACTCAAGCATCACCGTAGAATGCCTCATACAGGTTACCCCCATGACCCGGGAGCTGAACCTGAGGATCTGGAAACACTCTAGAATGTGATCCCTGGGGCCATAAGGACACGGGTGTGGCCTTGGTCCCCTTGTTGGCAGCAACAACGGTCCTCGAAGAGGGGTGATTCCTCCAACATCGGGCCAGTCTATGTGTGCTGGCAGATGAGTCCGTGATGGGGTTAGCATCTCCAAATCTCCATTGCCTATCTACACGACAGGTGCCAACTACGTCAGGGCTGTCCAAAGACGTGCACGGGTAGCATAAAGCTCCATGCGAAGGGCACGTGCATCACGATCCCTGTTCTCCAACATCTGAGCGATCACCTGCAGCCTAGGATCCTCATGGGAATGATCATAGTAGGCTGCGCTAAGATATCCATGCTCTCCTCCCATGGAAGCAGGAACATAGCAGAACTCTGTGTTCTGGAGCAGACCATGGTGAAACCTCATGATAGTCAACATGGTGTAGGCGGCCTCCTGAACTGCCATGTCTATGGTGACACTTAATCCATAAGTCCAGTGAAGCGGCTCTGCAGCTCCAAGATATGAAGGCTAAATCTTGACGATACACATATACTGACTCTGGTTGAAATCTCGATACTGTTCATCCACTGTGTACTCTGGGTACCAATGGTAGCCAGCCTCCATCATAACTCTAACCAACATGGCCGTGTGACCCGGTACATCGATGCACCTGGTCAGACGGACCACCTGACGGGAAGGACGAGGGGCATCTGAAACAGAGAATGATGCAAAGACATTAGAGACTCTAGCAGAAATTGGATAGCATAACGGCTGTAATTGCTCAAAAACGATTTTGAGAAAACTGCAAAAGATTGGAAAGGCATAACCACTCGACTTTCTAGACTCAAATCTCTTCTCCATATGTTTGTCACACCAACAATACTTGAGTAAGTACACTCACTTGCAAACAAGCTAGCTATTGGTCAATGGTTAGTAACTCGTCATCCTAAGCAATAGATGAGAAGCCTAGCTCTTATCCCCGTAGAAAATATGAGAATGAATCCGAATAGAATAACTTGGGAAGAGGAGTAAAAAGAGCCTTACGTTCACTTCCACAATCAATTCCCCTACTTTTCTATAGTGTTTCTAGACTCAACTTCGATCGGTTTGGCTTGGTAGTCCTACAGTCAGTCAGGCTCTGATACCAACGCTGTAGGGACCCCGATCCTAAGTCATGTGAATCCAGACTGTAACATATCACATCACTTTGTAGCCTCACGCACCTTAAGTTCCACGTCTGCAGCCTTACCTTTGCCGGGACCGTTTGCGTCTTTTGGCTCACGTATGTGAACATGTCGTTGGCAATCAAACGACAGAGAACCCGAGCCGACATGACTAGTCATAGAACCCAAGCGGCACATCCGTACGGAAACAGGCATACATAACCCAACAATGCAGGTGTTGGCCTCAAGTGTGTGTAGACGAGTGATAGCAAGCTACAAGGACTCCATTACACCGTGAGACATAAATGCCATCACTGCACGTAGACGAGTCGTAGCAGGCTATAGGGACTCCATTACACTGCAAGACATTTCCCCAAAGGGACAGACACAACAACAAAGAAGGATACATGTCGGTTAATCAATGTGTTCGGAGCAGTAGCAAGCTACCATGGCTCGGTGGAAGCACAAAGAGGTAGTTTCCCGTAAAGAGTACTACAAAAGGCACACAACTAGGTGTCGGATCCCATACATACCGTTTCACGTCACACGTACGCACGACATGCCCGATATGCATAGATATAACCATGGCATCACAACATAACCATACAACAACATGAATTTTATTTAAGAGGCTCAGACGAGCCTTGCATAATATGTTCTTACAGATAGGGGTCACATGACCCGACACTCAAGTCATACAAACAAGTTCATACATACCAAGCGGAAGCATAAAGTTGTCTGAGTACAGACAAATGAAAGGGTAAAAGACACATGGCCTGACTATCTATAGCCCGCCACAGGCGTAAGGTCGTAGCTGGGACACCAGCTATTCGGCATCGTCGACATCTAGAAAGAACCCACCCGAAGGGTCCTGGGTCTCATCTGCAACATTTATTAAGCAAACATGAGTACAAATGTACTCAGCAAGTCTTTAAAGCAGACCTAGGCTAATCATGCTCGTGTATCAATGTAACATCCCAAATTTTGGAATCTTATAATAAATATTAGATTGAATGTTTGTTTGTTTGAGTGAGTGAATTGAGTGAAATTTGAATTTTTTTGAAAACTTTTGAATGAGAGGGAATAAAATGACTTTCCCCTTTGTGTTTGAATTCAAATTCAATTCCATTTCAAATCAGTGAGAGAAGATAACATGACTTCTTCATCAAGAAAGAATTTGAAAAGTGGATTTGAAAATCTCTGAATTATTCTTTTTGGAAATCATTTCATATTTGGTTCCATTTTAAATTTTGAAAGAATTCAAATACCCTTGACAAGATTTTTGAGAGGAGTAACATGACACTCCACACCAGGGTTATTTTTGTGAAGTAATTGAATCATAAAACCCAGGCGGTTATTTGAAAAATTATTTGCAAAAGGAGTAAAAAGCCATTTTAGGCATTTTCTGAAAATATTTTTTTTGAGTATTTATTTTGGCCATGGAAAAATGTTCATTAAATTGCATTTATTCCCCTGGTCATTTTGGTATATAAATCTTCATTTTTGGAAATGATTTGATTTGCCATAAAGATAGTTTCCATTCTCTGTTATTTTATAAAAGGAAAAATAGTTTTATTAGGAAAGTCCACCGTGGCCCACCTCCTCCGGATCGGCCACCGATGCTGCTCACCCTCTCTCTCTCCCACTGACCGGTGGACCCCACCGTCCTATCCCACTAATCCTGCGCTCGCCTCCCTCCTCTGTCCCCTCCTTCCTTACCTCGTCGGAGAGATCCCACCGCGCCGGATCTCCCTCCTTCCATTTCCCGACCCCGAGCCGCCCCCTATAAAGCCCGAGGCCCCCTCTACCCATTAACCTCCGAAACCTCCTTCCTCGTGCCCTCTCGCCGTCGTAATCACTCGCGGCAGCTCCGGCCACCACTAAAGCTCCTCGAGCTCGTGCCGCTCCACCCCCGACACCCCGCCGCCTCCCGAGCCCACCAACCGCTCCCTCTCGCTCGCGCGCACCTCCTAGTGCCCTCGCTCGAGCCCCGCACCCACCGGAGCCCTTCTCCCCGTCGACGCCCGAGCGCCGCCGCCGCCTCTGAGCTCACTGTCGTCGCCATCGTCGCCCCCGAGCCCCGCTGACGCTACCAACGGAGTCGTCGTGCTTGTCCGCATCACCTGGTGCTGACGACGTCACCGGAGGACCACCAGAGCACCGTCCTCGTCGAGCTCACCGCCTCGGACATCGCCGGAGCCTCGCCGGAGCTCCCCCTCCTCCTCTGTAAGTCACCGGAGTCCTCTCCCCCGTCCGATCTAGACGAACGGCCAGGATTAGAACGTAGGTTCTATTTTAAAACGCCGAAACGTTTTCTGTTAGGAGTCGGCCATCCGCTCGAAGCGCTAGAACATGCACACCCTGTAGCCAATCAAAAAGCGCCACGTGTAAACCTATCCGCTAGTTAGATTTTTTTTTCTATTTTCTATTTTTGTTTTAAAAATAGAATAGTTTCTGATTTTGTTTTCTTTATATATTTTATGTTTTTAATTATTTTCATTTGATTCTTTTTGCATCTTGTCACAAATTTCAGCTAGTTTCTGTAGATACAAAGTTTGACCCTATTTGAATAATTTAAATTTGAATTCAAACATATTTGATTTAAATCTTATTTTCTGAATATATTGAGTTTAAAAATATATTTTTAGTTGATTCTTTTTGCTACTTGTCACTAGTGACTTTATTTAACAGTAGATATAATTTGAGAATTTTTACAATAGTCTAAGTTAGGGTTTCATGCAAAACAGATTCTATTTTGGTTCTTTTTAGGATTATCTATATTTCTTCTGTTTTAAATTGTTTTAATTTATTTTCTTTTATATTAGTTGATAGATTTTATAAAGTTTTCTGTTAGATAACAGTAGCCATTCAAACAAATATTATTTTATTAGTTGATTGCATGAAAATCAATTCTAGTTAATTATAACTAGTAATTGATTTCCATTTGCTAGTTTGATTTGCTATTTGAAAATACCTTTAATAAAATTGTTTTATAAAATATACTTTCTGTTAATTTAGTTGTTACATATCTTGTTTCTGTTATTTTTAATATTTTATTTTGTTTTTCTTGTTGTTAAGTTTATTAGGCCAAAACCTATGTTGTTTAGAGTGTTGTTTTCATAGTTTTTACTTGTTCTACAAAAGTAATTCTTTTTTCTAGTAAAATATTTACTAAAATACGTTTGTTATATTTGCTTTGTTTTTGTTTTGTTACTATTTCAAAATAGGATTATTTGGTAGAGAAAACCAACCCTTGGTTGTGTTGATGAAGTTTTGTTGGTTTGAGTTTTGTCTTAAGTATTTCCTTCATCACAACCCTTTGGTGTTTACTCTTGTGTTATTCTTGTGTGTTAGAATTGATTGCAGTATGATTGCTTATATGAATGCAATGTTTGATTATATAGATTTTCATTGGAGAGTGACGAATAGTCTATCAAGTTATTTCTGAGAGCGATATTATTTCTTCATCAACAGTATAGGCAAGTTCACTTTGACCATCTATTTCATACCTATGTTTTATTGCATGTAGCAACATCATTCAACAAATCCCTCGAGTAGTGTTATTGAAAATTCTTGTAGTTGAGTAGAATGCATGAGGTAGGAACCCACCACTTGTTACTAAAGCCCCGGGAACACTAGTTATTTCAGTGCTATGCTAAAGTAGACGGGGTCTGGTATGAGTGTTCGCGAGTGGTGTGAGAAGGAGGACTCCACGTCAAGACGACAACTTCATGAAGGCATCTTCAAGTCCTGCATCTTCAAGACCTCAAGACTTTGAGACTCGAGGAATAAGTTTTCAATACACACTACTAGGTGAAGGATGGTTGATTGGGCATCCCTGGAGTAACTAGTGGATGGCCGGGATGCATGGAGAAGCGCCATGACATCTTGCGGAAAGCTTCACCCAGACTCAAAGAGATGGATGAATACTTCATGCCCGGAAGCTTACCTGTGTAGCCACAAGTCATTATGGGCTCTGGCTTGGTTGATCTTTGTTGTGACTCTGGCTGGGCAGTGCTACCAGATGTAGTCGACGTTAGGATTGGATGGGCACTGATAGTAGTCAGGGAAACACTCTGAAAGACCATGTTTTTTTCGTCATGTTCTGAAACACCATGCAGTGCAAGGACTTACCAGGAGGGAACGAATCTTGTGGGTAAAGTACACAACACTCTACAGAGTTAAAAAACCTAATCGATTAGCCGTGTCCACGGTTACGGACAATTTGAGCCTCTGGACTTGGATCTATCTCTGAACTCTCAACACTGGACTGATAACTAATTATGGGCAACTTATGATACTTGTGGGCAATAAGACATCGGTTGGCGGAACCATGTCATGTTAGGTATCTCTGTAGTGAAAACTCCTGATATTCCTTTGTTGTAGGAAAATAAAATAAAATCAGCTTTTCTGCAAAAACTCAGACACAGAGCCACAAAGCCCTACTGCATATAGAATAGTCTTTATCTTCTGTTCTACTATGGTGATCTTGCCGGTACATTCAATGTACTGACCTACACGGCTGCAACGTCTTATGTTGCAGATAAGCTCTATGACTGGTAAGAGTACGATTCAGGGTTATGATCTGCACTCAACCTGTCGTTGGTATTATTGGGACTCCACTCCTGTTGACTGTTTCCGCTGAGATTTTAAGGTATATATTAGTTTTACATTAATTACATGTGATTGCACTTTGATATATACATTGATGTACTGTGTGTGCCAGCATACTGATCCAGGGAAGGCACAGAACACACAGAGGCTTGACTCGTTTTGAGTCGGGTCGCTACAATCAACAAAAGGGGAAGGTGGAGTTTATGCAGCAATGCCAGCTTTGACTCATGGCTAACCTACACTACTGAGTTTTAACTCTAAGTTACAATTTTAGATATCGCACACGAGTCCAGTAACTCCATAGCAATACACCACCATAGATTCACTTCACTCTCCTAGGAGAGTGCCATCTACGGTACTCACACTTGTCTTGATATTTTTATGAGTATCCATTTGATTATCTATGAACAACATAAGTTCTCCAAGTAGTCCATATCCGAGGACGCGACTATTCGAATAGTTTCATACCCTGTAGGGGTGTACTTCTTCACACACGCTCTTGCCACTTATCGATGTGTGCTCATAAAAACCAAGCACCTCGGCAACCTTCAAGCGGAAGCCCAGCAAGGGAGTCGGCCACAACCGTCAATCGCATAAGACCTCTAGTCCAGGCTATCGCCTATTTGAGACTGAACCCGCACGGAAGTTCGGCCAAAGATTCCGCTATGGCCCCAAACGATGTGCGTAGGGTTCCCAAGCCCACCATTCGGGTGACCCTTGGTACACCGTGCCACTGCCTACCGCATCGTAACCCACCCCTGGGGTCAGTGCTACGCATGGCCTCCAACATGCTATAAACACCAGAAACTACTTGCAACTTCTGGACTCAGGACTAAGCGATTGATTAGTTGAGAGGGGTCGAGTTACCGGAACCCAATGTGTGGTAGTAGCTAGTCTTGGATCACAAACACGGAACTCAGTTCCTTAGAACGGTCCCAATGAGACAACCCGCTATGTACTCCTACATAGCCTCTCATCGCTACCTTTATCAAATCGAGTTCATCATAACATCATCACATGAGAACAACAACAATTCACTCAGTTCATCACCCAGATAAATCCGACCTGACGCAACTCTAAGCATAGCAAGCATAGCAGGCAAAGTAAGCTAAGCACATCATGTCACAAGCATCTACCAGGTATGCTAGGTTGCAAGGTTTAGATATTTACTGTGCCAATAAAAGGTCATGCAGAAGAATAGGATCAGCTACCGTGTATGACTGACATGTGATCGATTGTGCTAATGCAATAAACAAGAGCAGGAGCGAGAGAGAGGGATATTATCGGAATAATCAAAGGGGTTGCTTGCCTTGCTGGGTAGCGGAAAGATTCTCTCCTTCATCAGGATACTCGGGGGTATCCTCAGGAGCAGGGCCTACCGCAATGCAGATAAGAAACAATCAACACACACAAGTGCAACAATATGATGCATGATCATGGCATGATAGCTTGTATCGATGAGCTAATGCAACTAGGTGTTCATGTTGATTTGAAATGAATTTGAATATAGGTTCAAAATTGTTCTTCATTTCAAATTCCATTTACTAACCTATTAATAAATGACAATGTTCACCTATTTAGATTCCTGTAACATGCATGACAATAGCACCGTTGGATTCATTGGATTTTTTTGATAAATTTTCATATATAAATTATTTTCATCTGATTTACAGATTAATTTATATGAATTTTTGAAATTTTGAATAATTTCTGGAATTTATTTTAAACCCAAAATTGAATTTATTATGCCAGCCTGACGTCATGATGACGTCAGCAGGTCAAAGGCACTAGCCCAGGTCAAACCTGGCGGCTGGGCCCCACCTGTCAATGACACAGGCATCTAACCATTTGTTAATTAAAACTAACTACTAATTAGCATGGCTGGGCCCACCTGTCAATGGCAAATGGGTTAATAGGCTAATCACCTGACAAGGGGGCCCACCTGCAGGGCTCAGGCGATGGGCTCATCGCCGACGACCTCTGGTCGTGGCGACGTCCGCGCTGCCAACCACCGGAGCGGCAACCGGAGGCATTGGGGCGAAGCCCCTGCTGTTCTGCACCCAGGGGAGCTAGCAAAGGGCGCGGGGGACGCCGGAGCTCGCGGCTACGATGCCGGAGGCGGCGGCCGGAGCTCTGCCAAGGCAGGCCTCGATGCTAGGGCCTACGGGAGAGGGCACTGGAGGTCGGGGCAGCACCTACGGGCTAGCGCAAGCACGCCGGGGTGCTCATCTGAGCATGGTGGGTGCTCTGGCCACGATGTCCATTAAGGCCGGCGGCGGGGAGCTTCGGGCGCGTCGGGAACGGCGGCTATGGCAGCTAGATAGCAAGGAGAAGGAGGGTAATCGATGGAGGGGCTCACGACGTAGCTGATGACGGAGCTCGCGGGCTCGAGGAGGCGCCAAGGCGACGAATCGGCGGTGGCGATGGCTTCGGTTGCCGACGGGAGAGAAGAACAGAGAGGGTGAGAGGGGGAGCAAGAGGGAGAGTGGCGGCGAGAGAGAGGGAGGGGAAAAGCGCCATGACGATGAGGGGGGGCGCTGGCGCTCCAGGGGCTCCACGGCAGCCAGGCAAGCAAGAGCTATCCAGCGCGCCGTTGCCACACGCCCTCCTGCCTACTCGCAGGAGGTTGAAGACGGTGGGGCTGGCTGGGCCAGCTGGGCCAGCTCCACCTGGGCCTCCTCTTCTTCTTTTTTTCCTTTCTGTTAAATGATCTGACATTTGTTTATTTTATTTGCAGGTACAAATGACTTTGTAAAATATCCAAGACATTTTATATATTGAAGTTTGAATATTTCAAACTTATCTGAAAAGTTTCAAAATAATTTGGAATCAGAAATAATGATAATGCTTTAATTATCATTTTCAGGGGCTTTATCATTTATTTCTAAATGGATTTAGGTGTTCAAATAATTAAAATGATCCTTGTTATAATCATGTCCAAATTTACCAGACATAGGGAACATTTTTAGTGGGCATTTTGGATTTGTTGAATTTTCACCAAGTTTGAATTGTTTGGATTCATAGTGAGCTTGGGGTTTCGTTTGTTCCTCATTTCATGTTGATGCAGTAAAATGAAACATGATGAAAACACATGCTATACTATGACACCTAGCTAGGGATGTGACAGCCCTACGCTGGCTGGGCTCGGTGCCATCCGAGGTGAGACCGTAGGCGGAGGTGTATTCCCGCTGAGCGGTCTCCATGCGATGCCACGTGGCCATGAGGGCGCTGGCGTCCTCGAACAAGAGGCGGTGAGCTGCCTCCGGTTCGGCCGTGGCGACGTTAGGGTTTGCCGTCGGGGCAATGGGGGTGCTCAGGCCCCGAAGGGCCGTGCCGAGCGGATCGGAGGTGCCGACACGGGCCGCGATAGTGTCGGCCTCGGCCCGCGCACGACAGGAGGAGGTGGAGGATATGATGGCCATCGCTCCCACGTGGACGTGGGAGCTGCTGGACTGGTTCGTGGCGAGTGCGCCCGCAGCCGTGGGCGGGTCGGCGCAGACGAGCACCAGGCTAGGGTACTCGTCGGCGACCGGCACTTCGGCGAGGTTTAGCCTGCCGAAGCGCTCGGTGAGCGCATCAATGTTGAGCGTGAGGTCGATGACGCTACCCGTAGGGCCTGCCGGAGCAAGCCCCACGAGCCCGCGGTTTTGCCTGGACGTGCGACAACGCCAGGGAATGGCAAGGGGTCCCGCCCGGAGCATGAATCCGGCCGACGTCGCGTACGGCCCCACGGTGGGCACCAACTGTCGTCGTTTACTCACGGCAGATGCCATGGGTAGGCTTATCGAAGGTGGTTGGGGCCGAAGAACGCCGATGGGCTCCGGGTGTGGGATTAGGCACAAGCGGTGGTGACACGTGATGTACCAAGGTTCAGGGCCCTCCGTGGGAGGTAACACTCCTAGTCCTTCTCGGTCTAGTAGATGGATGGGTATGTTTACAAGGTTGCTCCTAGAGCTGTTGTCTAGAGGAGGAAGAAGGAGCAGCCGACTCACCTTCCTTCGCTACGAAGGTGGATACGTGGGAAGTGTCCCGTGGGTGTGTGTGTGATCTCTCGTTGTCCCCGTTGCATCGGAGGCTTGGGGTTTTTTATAGGCCAACCCCCCAGCTTACAATATTTCTGGGGAACAAAGTGGGGGGACCCGGCTGGCAGCCTCTCTGGCTAGCCAGAGGGCCCCGCCTCGCGAGCTATCCCATCGCCTGCTGGGGCCCGCCAGCCGGCTCCGTGATTGGCCCCCTCCCACCTGCTATGGCATGGGTCGCCCGAGCGGCGGCGTCTTGTGCCAGCCGGCTGAAGTCTCCGGTACGGCTGGCTACACTGTAGCCATGTCGGAGTAGGTAATCGAGTGGGAGGAGGCGTGCCGACACTATTGCCCCGCCCGGTCGCGGTCGGCCAAGGTCAACGGTACGACCAGCCGAACTATGGCCATGCACGCCCATGCGTCAGCGACCACTGTGGCTACATTGGTGCCCGTCGTGGGGGTCCCATCGTGTGCATTTACCTGCGTGCCGAGGGATGGCACAGGAGCTTGTCCGCCCAAGGGTCAATGGATGGGGCGGCTCGAAGGCAGCCGACCACGTCTAGCCGGCTGGGGGCTAAGCCGACTTTTTGACCAGCCAGTCTCGATCCAGCCGGCAACGCACCTGCCGGCCGCGCGCCAGCCGGCTGTGAGCAGCTGGCCACGTACTTTTTCTTAAAGCGGGGGAAAGAACCTCATTGCTTTGGCCTACCCAGGGGTAATAACCCCGTCACTCTAAGATTTCCTCCATGGAAGGTTGAGGGACAACACTCTGAGAAGCATCTTCTTGATGATCTTGAGCGCCTTCGTGAGCTTGCTCTTGATCTTGAAGAAGATCTTGATCTTGAGCTTGCTCGGCGACATGGACTTTATCTTGGGCATCACTTGGTGAGACACCATCATCAGTAGATTGATCTTGACCTTGATCTTGTCCATGTGGTAGAGGACCTTCATTTTGTTCTTTAGAAGCGTGTGGGTCTTGTGTCGGTGATGGTTCCACTTGAGTGGAACATTGTCCTTCTTCTTCAGCCACAAGGGGTTCCTCAATGGGGAGGAAGTATCCCACACCCATTCTTCTTATGGCTTGGGGAGGAATTTCATCACCTACATCACAAAGACCACTTTGCTCCACTTGGGAGCCATTATTTTCATCAAACTCTACGTTACACGTCTCCTCAATGAGTCCGGTGGACTTATTGAGGACACACTTGTCACAGCCCTAGTTAAGCTTGCTTGTCATTGCATAACCATCATGGCATCATGTTTAATTTCAAATGAATTTGAAATGGGGATGACAAACCCTAGCACTTCAACAAATTAAACCAATTCCAATAATTGTGTTTTTCTCAATGATTTCAAAATGCCTTTTAGAAATGTTCACCATGTTTGATAAATGTTGGCAACGACATACCAGGGGTGAAGCATATTTTCACAACTATTTTGGAAAATTCAATAAATCATCAAAGTTCCTGAAAATGACTAATAAAGCACTATAAATATTTTAGTTGTTTCAAAAATGCTGAAACTTTTTGTGGGACTTTGTAATATTCTATATATACCCTATAAATTGTTTCAGGGAGTTTGGCTATATGATTCTTTCCCAAACAAAAAAACAAAACAAATAGCAGAAATTAGAAAAGATAAAATAAATAAATAAATAAAACCACCTGGACCTACCTTGCAGTGTTGGCCGAACCCTGTAGCTAGGCCCAGCCCACCAGCGAGGTGGTCATCTTCAACCTCTGACAATTTGTAGCGACCCGACTCAAAACGAGTCAAGCCTCTGTGTTTGCTATGCCATCCCTAGATCAGTATGCTGGCACACACAGTACATCAATGTATATATCAAAGTGCAATCACATGTAATTAACGCAAAACTGATATATACCTTAGAATAGCAGCGGATACAGTCAACGGGAGTGGAGTCCCAATAACACCAACGGCGAGTTGAGTGCAGACCGTAACCCTGAATCGTACTCTTACCCGTCGTAGAAGAGTATCTGCAACATGATACGTTGCAGCCATATAGGTCAGTACATTGAATGTACCGGCAAGATCACCATAGTAGAACAGAAGAATAAAGACTATTCTATATGCAAAGGCTTTGTGGCTCTGTGTCTAAGTTTTTGCGTAAAAGCTGATTTTATTTTCCTACAACAAAAGGGAATATCAGGAATTTCACTATGGAATTACCTATCATGACATGGTTCCGCCAACCAATGTCTCAATACCCACAAGTATCTTAAGTTGCCCACAATTAAGTTATCAGTCCAGTGTTGAGAGTTCTGAGATAGATCCATGTCCAGAGGCTCAAATTGTCCGTAACCGGGGACACGGCTAATCGATTAGGTTTAACTCTGCAGAGTGTTGTGTACTTTACCCACAAGATTCTTTCCCTCCTGGTAAGTCCTCGCACTGCCTGGTGTTTGAGAACAGGATGAAAGAAACATGGTCTTTCAGAGTGCTTCCCTAACTGTCCGACAGTGCCCATCCCAATCCTAACGTCGACTACATCTCGTAGCACTGCCCAGTAGAGTCACAACAAAGATCAACCAAGCCAGAGCCCATAATGACTTGTGGCTACACAGGTAAGCTTCCGGGCATGAAGTATTCATCCTTCTCTTTGAGTCTGGGTGAAGCTTTCCGCAAGATGTCATGGCGCTTCTCCATGCATCCCGGCCATCCACTGGTTTCTCCAGGGATGCCCAATCAACCATCCTTCACCCAGTAGTGTGTATTGAAAACTTGTCTTCTCGAGTCTTGAAGTCTTGAGGTCTTGAAGATGCAGGACTTGAAGATGTCTTCATGAAGTTGTCGACTTGACGTAGAGTCCTTCTTCACACCACTCACGAACACTCATACCAATCCCCGTCTACTTTAGCATAGCATAAAAATAACTAACGTTCCCGGGGCTTTAGTAACATGTGGTGGGTTCCTACCTCATGCATTCTACTCAACTACAAGGATTTCAATAACACTACGGGAGGGATTTGTTGAATGATGTCACTACATGCAATAAAACATAGGTATGAAATAGATGGTCAAAGTGAACTTGCCTGTACTGTTGATGAAGATAAGATATCGCTCTCAGAAATAACTGGATAGAACTATTCGTCACTCTCCGATGGAAAATCTATCGTAAGCAAATAACATTCAATAAACATTCATGCCAAAACAAAGAACCAAAAGAACGCAAGAACAAAACATGTCTTGGAGCGAATATAACAACATACTAAGGTTAAAATAAGACAAGATAGGTTCTTATGGGGTTGTAAGGTGAAAGGTGAAGGAATCAACTCAAAGGAGTTAATGGATGATGAACTATTACTATATAAGCTTAGGTTGGAGAGACTACGAAAGACGATCCAAAGTATGGGAGAACAACAAGAACGTTGTTTGACAAATAGTATAAGACATAAGAATTTATTTGTAGAAAAGAGTTTAATTAAAATGGAGCACTACAACACAAGTTATAGCGAATTGAAGTATGAAATAAATTGTAAATTCAAGTATGAATTGAATCTGAATTCACAAAGGTCAAAAGAAGTTGAACCGAAGTAGGATGGTTATGAATAGAAATACATGACACGAGTATTTAGGGGCAAAAAGAATCAATTGAAAAGATGTTACAGTTTGCAAGATATGATCAAATGAAGGTTCGGATTCAAATTGAATCGCTCCAATTTGAAAGGTTCAAAGATTGAAACTAATGATGTTACTATATATGGGAAGTCAATATGAACGTGTAGAAAAAGAATTACTAGGTTCAAAATAACGGATCAAAAGTTATAAGCAATTCAATATGGCATTGAGTTAGCTTAGTACAGTGTGTGAACACATTTTGGGGACTAATAGAGAAGTATGAGCAAGATCAAAATTATATGTTGAAACGATAACACTAAGGATGTGAACGGAAAGATTACTTTGATACGGATCCGTCGCAATTGGATTCATCGGAAACGGAGCTACGGATAAAAAGATATGATCAAAAGAAGTTTGAACATAAATCTGAATAAATTTTGAAATTTGAAATTTTGAAAAAAATTGACGTCATAGGTTGATTGGATAGGTGAAGTCAAGACGAAACTCTAGGCGTTGGTTTCATCTAATTCTGATAAACGAGTAAAAAGTTATGGCTATTTGAAAAATCTGGGCCAAGTTGTTTTACGGAGGAAAAATGCTATGTCTAAAATAATTCTAGGACTAATGAGTAAATACGGAGAATTAATAATCTAATTACTCTACCGTATACTACTATAGAAATACTAGTCTAGGGATATTAAACTACAGGAGTATGAAAGAAAATACGAAGAGAATACCTTTATATGCAGAGAAGATATAAATCCAAAGAGGAGACGACTTCCAGAAATCCCGTCGGAGAGAAGAAAATATTTTTTTTATAAAGCTAGTCAAACCGAAACGATTCGATTCAACCCGAAGTGGATGACTTTTGGGTGCACCTATGGGTCTATATTTATAGGTGAAAGGAAGGTGCAAACATCCAAAGCTAAGCAAGGTGGGACTAAAATAGGGAAAGAGAGAAGAAGAAGAGGGCCACCCGGATGGGCTGAATCAGCCGGCCTGTTTTTTTTTTTTTTAAATACTCGGATGAACAGTGTACCGGCATGAACAGTGTTCCCTGGTTTTTTTAAAAAAAAAACAGTAAAGAAAAACAAATAGACAAACATTTTATATAGTCATATTATATATCAAAATTTTGAGAAAAATATTTCCTAAAACATGAACATTTTCTTAAGGCCGAATAAAATACTTTAAAAAAAATATTTTTTTGCAATAACTCCAAAATGAAAAGAAACTAGAATTTCAAATAAATGGCAAATAGTTTTTATTTTAAAATTTGAGTCAAAACATTGTATATGATTTTTGAGTGTCATTTACCTCCTCTCATTTGATTTTATAAGAGGGTTTTGAAAATATTTGAACTCAAAATTGAATAGGGATTCGAAATAGAAAATTTTGGGAAAGTCATTTTATTCCCTCTCATTAAAATTTCAAAAGTTTCAAAATTCCACTCAATTTCACACAATCAATCACACAACATTCAAGCAAACAATCCTACTTATTTATTTAATATAACATTTCAAAATTTAGAATTTTGGGATGTTACAAACTACCACACTTAAAATGAATCTCGTCCTCGAGATTCGAAAAGGCTAGAAAGAAAAGGTTAGGGTTTTGGGGATCTTATTAGCAAATCAATTGACCAAGAAAGCGTGGGTCTACCACACTTAAAATGAGAGTTACTGGTCCCTCAAATCATGACACACCTTTGGGTGCATCTGTCTGTTCACATTCTTCACGGTAGCTTCTTCGGTGATGCTCCTCCGTTATATCAAAATCTTGTGTCCTCACAACAAGGTGTACTTCCTCCGAAACTGGGTCTTCTTAACTGACAGGTCTCACGATCATTCTAAATAACTTATCGAAGATCTCATGGTGGTCTACCATTAGTGGTTATCCTGCAGTGAAACATGGGTCGTGGCTTCATTACTCACCGTAAAATTCCTACGGGTGACAGCAACTGCCGTATACAAGGGGTTTACATCATACCATTCTAAGGCTTCAACAAAAGCTTTCAAAGAACGTCGTCTCTTTACTATGGGTAAGTCACTCAGATTTACCATTCCGAATAGCAAGAGAATGATAAGAGTAAGTCGTCATGGTGGCCAAGCCATGTCGCACTGAAATCATTACCTTGTATAAGGTTTAGTAATGTCGTATTCTAGCACTTGGGCTCCCTCACAAGCATTGCAGAAATTTCTCTTGTCAACGAACAAAGTTCGGATAAATCCATTAATTCTGCAAGCTAAGCAAAAACATCTATCGTTTCTTCACAATTCTCAGGTTATCGTAAACTCCTAAGAAAAACGTTTGATAGTCAGTCGTAGCTTCTTCCAAGTTTCTTCCTTCACGAAGGTGGGGCTTGATCCTTATCAATCCTGAAGTCAGTGACTTGTGGATTCACTTGAATACTTGAACAACTTCATCTCACCCGTGGGGTGACTATCGATCCATATTCCAGCATTACCTTCAGTTCACTCCATTATACCCTTGAGGTAACAAATCACAGACTTATTTTTGTTTAGATTCCACTCTGCAGAATCCATTTTCCTTTCCATTGGTCTGTTTAACCCTGGGTATGGTTTCATCACAATCATTCCTTTTCTCAATATTCCAACTTCAAAGACACGTTCTCACAAGTTTATCATCCACATATTTTGCGGTGGTTCCTCATTCTCTTCATCTGCATTCACTTATCCAAACTTCTTAATTCGGGGAAGGTACCTGTGGTTTCTACCACACTTAAAATGAAATGAAATCATGTTTGCATAGACCATATTTTCTCATATCCTCGAAAATGGTCGGAGATTTTGGGTCATAGAGTAACAACTCATGTAATACATCATAAGATAAATCATAACACCATAAATTCCATTGATTCATGAATTTATTTACAACTCTGAGGCTTCCGTTACAAGATAAGCTCATGAAAAACAAAGGTGCTTCATGATACGTGTATTTCCATCTTCAAAACTTAACTATCCCATTCTAGCTTTCTTCTCATATTCAATCCTTGGTTACATCCTCAATCACTTCTAAAAACTCCTAGAAAGTACTTTATTACAAATGCTGCCATCCGCATAGTTTGGTATGGTCTAGCATCAACTCTCAACTTTATTCATTCATCTCCCCTTGGAGATATTTTAGTACCACTGAAAATTTCCGATGTGCTCCTTGAAATCCTCCATCTTTTCCTTGATTAGGGTGGACATGAGCTTCATCTCCATCATCTCCGTATGTACCTCTTGCAGGTATTCCTGAGTATGACGGAGTCTTGCTTCAAGTATTTCTCCAATATGGTGTATGGGTTCCATGACAGCTTCACGAACAGCGTCAAAGAAAATAGCTTGTGGTACACGAGATATGTAAAAGTATTGTCCAGTAGTCTTTGGGCAAACTCCATTTGCACGGTGGAGGTGTACCTCCACATACCAAAGTTTCACTCCATTATCCATGAATGGGTAGCCTTTGTAGACTGCATCTCCTTCAAGATGGATGTGCTTCATCATATCCTTCAGGATCCTTGGGTAGTCATGATCACTGGTCAGGGTCATGATTGTTTCCGGGCCTTTGAGGAAAGACTCATAAAGGGTGGTCATCTGCGTGTGTCAGAAAAGGTACTCAGAATTGACATATGTCTCGACTTGGGTAAACATCCATGTTATCCAAAATCAAACTTCAAATTCACTTTCCAACATCTTTACAGAGTATTGTCATCCTTAAAACAAATGGATTATCCATTACATAACTTCAAGGATAAGAGTGCTACCTATTACATTTATTACTTCCGAACTCAAACTACTCATGCTTAGCATTCTTCTCTGGGCAGGTATAGGAGTAGGGTCATGTCTTCTTGCACCGAAAACAGATGATTTCTGACAAATCTCAGGGCTTCTTGATGTTGGTGCTTGCTCCTTGGGTTCTTGATTCCTTTCTTGGGCACTTATTGGCATAGTGGCCCATATCCTTACACTTGTAACATCTAATATGACTCAGGTCCTTCTGTTCAGGGGCTTGTCTCTTCCTAAGGTTCTTTGTTCCGATCAAAGCTTCAATTTCTTGTGGATCAAACTCCACTTCTTTTGTCGGGAAGTTTCCCAGATACTCTTTTCTCTCCTTCGTACAGTCCTGTGAGAAATGTCCTTCTTCTCCACATGTATAGCAGACATTTGAGTAAAATCTGGTTAATCCTTCTCCATCAGGGTCTTCAATATCTTTCTTCATCACAAATTCTTCAAATTCTCCTCTGAAGGCTTCCTTCATGGCTTCCTTCTGTTGTTTGATGACTTCCTGTACCTTGGGGTACATTTGGCATTGAGCCGGGTAGTGGTTGGTTCCTTCACACAAGAAACATGTCACCTGCCCAGTTGGGCATTCCTTAGCAGGGTGATTTTCTTCACAATAAGGACATCCTTCCTTGTGTTCTTCTTGGGTGTGTCCTATCTCTCCACAGATTTTGCATGCTCGGGTCTTCTTCATCGGGATAACACAATGCTTCTGAATGAGACGGGATCTTAACAGAGTCTTCTTGAGTTCTTCCCAATTCTTTGCTCCATTAAATCCTTGTATGGCGTGATGTATTTTCCACCAAGTTGCGGCACTTTGGGTAAAGTGCTGGAGGGCATATTGAACCTCATACTTCTGTGCTATCGAGTTGCTCCGGAAGTGATTCTCCATGTTGTGAATCCATACTTCTGCCTCTAGCTGGGTCATTGGTCCAGAAAGTACAAGTCCAGCTTCATGTGCCATCTATTGGGTTCAAGGTTTTGGGATGAGATGGTAGAGAGAAAGGAGGAGATACACACAATACAAACAATGGTTTTGAAAATAGATTTTTTTTTGTTGTGGCTGTCAAAAATTAAAACTTACACACAAATGACAGCTCACAAATCATCGTATCTAACGTAAGTATACAACATGGGTTTGGTCTTCTGGGGCATAACTTGGAAATTCTTCATAGTCTTCAATTTCTTCGAGTCTTCACAGTCTTCAACTCGGGTAGCTTCAACTCTTTTAATGCATGGTGAAATCTTCTTTAGTTTGAAGTGGCCATCAGTTGTTTTCGATATCTTGTCCTTCTCGAAGTGGTCTTAGTTGATCCTTAGTGTGGTCAAGGGGAAAAGGGTATTTTCTAACTCTTGATAAAACTCAGAAGGGATGAGAAGTAGAAGGTCTTTTGAAAACAAAGTTTTCGAGAAATCATTTCCTAAGGGCTTTCCAGTTTCTAGGGTCACGTCCTACAGTCAACATGTGCTCTGATACCATTTCTGTAGCGACCCGACTCAAAACGAGTCAAGCCTCTGTGTTTGCTATGCCATCCCTAGATCAGTATGCTGGCACACACAGTACATCAATGTATATATCAAAGTGCAATCACATGTAATTAACGCAAAACTGATATATACCTTAGAATAGCAGCGGATACAGTCAACGGGAGTGGAGTCCCAATAACACCAACGGCGAGTTGAGTGCAGACCGTAACCCTGAATCGTACTCTTACCCGTCGTAGAAGAGTATCTGCAACATGATACGTTGCAGCCATATAGGTCAGTACATTGAATGTACCGGCAAGATCACCATAGTAGAACAGAAGAATAAAGACTATTCTATATGCAAAGGCTTTGTGGCTCTGTGTCTAAGTTTTTGCGTAAAAGCTGATTTTATTTTCCTACAACAAAAGGGAATATCAGGAATTTCACTATGGAATTACCTATCATGACATGGTTCCGCCAACCAATGTCTCAATACCCACAAGTATCTTAAGTTGCCCACAATTAAGTTATCAGTCCAGTGTTGAGAGTTCTGAGATAGATCCATGTCCAGAGGCTCAAATTGTCCGTAACCGGGGACACGGCTAATCGATTAGGTTTAACTCTGCAGAGTGTTGTGTACTTTACCCACAAGATTCTTTCCCTCCTGGTAAGTCCTCGCACTGCCTGGTGTTTGAGAACAGGATGAAAGAAACATGGTCTTTCAGAGTGCTTCCCTAACTGTCCGACAGTGCCCATCCCAATCCTAACGTCGACTACATCTCGTAGCACTGCCCAGTAGAGTCACAACAAAGATCAACCAAGCCAGAGCCCATAATGACTTGTGGCTACACAGGTAAGCTTCCGGGCATGAAGTATTCATCCTTCTCTTTGAGTCTGGGTGAAGCTTTCCGCAAGATGTCATGGCGCTTCTCCATGCATCCCGGCCATCCACTGGTTTCTCCAGGGATGCCCAATCAACCATCCTTCACCCAGTAGTGTGTATTGAAAACTTGTCTTCTCGAGTCTTGAAGTCTTGAGGTCTTGAAGATGCAGGACTTGAAGATGTCTTCATGAAGTTGTCGACTTGACGTAGAGTCCTTCTTCACACCACTCACGAACACTCATACCAATCCCCGTCTACTTTAGCATAGCATAAAAATAACTAACGTTCCCGGGGCTTTAGTAACATGTGGTGGGTTCCTACCTCATGCATTCTACTCAACTACAAGGATTTCAATAACACTACGGGAGGGATTTGTTGAATGATGTCACTACATGCAATAAAACATAGGTATGAAATAGATGGTCAAAGTGAACTTGCCTGTACTGTTGATGAAGATAAGATATCGCTCTCAGAAATAACTGGATAGAACTATTCGTCACTCTCCGATGGAAAATCTATCGTAAGCAAATAACATTCAATAAACATTCATGCCAAAACAAAGAACCAAAAGAACGCAAGAACAAAACATGTCTTGGAGCGAATATAACAACATACTAAGGTTAAAATAAGACAAGATAGGTTCTTATGGGGTTGTAAGGTGAAAGGTGAAGGAATCAACTCAAAGGAGTTAATGGATGATGAACTATTACTATATAAGCTTAGGTTGGAGAGACTACGAAAGACGATCCAAAGTATGGGAGAACAACAAGAACGTTGTTTGACAAATAGTATAAGACATAAGAATTTATTTGTAGAAAAGAGTTTAATTAAAATGGAGCACTACAACACAAGTTATAGCGAATTGAAGTATGAAATAAATTGTAAATTCAAGTATGAATTGAATCTGAATTCACAAAGGTCAAAAGAAGTTGAACCGAAGTAGGATGGTTATGAATAGAAATACATGACACGAGTATTTAGGGGCAAAAAGAATCAATTGAAAAGATGTTACAGTTTGCAAGATATGATCAAATGAAGGTTCGGATTCAAATTGAATCGCTCCAATTTGAAAGGTTCAAAGATTGAAACTAATGATGTTACTATATATGGGAAGTCAATATGAACGTGTAGAAAAAGAATTACTAGGTTCAAAATAACGGATCAAAAGTTATAAGCAATTCAATATGGCATTGAGTTAGCTTAGTACAGTGTGTGAACACATTTTGGGGACTAATAGAGAAGTATGAGCAAGATCAAAATTATATGTTGAAACGATAACACTAAGGATGTGAACGGAAAGATTACTTTGATACGGATCCGTCGCAATTGGATTCATCGGAAACGGAGCTACGGATAAAAAGATATGATCAAAAGAAGTTTGAACATAAATCTGAATAAATTTTGAAATTTGAAATTTTGAAAAAAATTGACGTCATAGGTTGATTGGATAGGTGAAGTCAAGACGAAACTCTAGGCGTTGGTTTCATCTAATTCTGATAAACGAGTAAAAAGTTATGGCTATTTGAAAAATCTGGGCCAAGTTGTTTTACGGAGGAAAAATGCTATGTCTAAAATAATTCTAGGACTAATGAGTAAATACGGAGAATTAATAATCTAATTACTCTACCGTATACTACTATAGAAATACTAGTCTAGGGATATTAAACTACAGGAGTATGAAAGAAAATACGAAGAGAATACCTTTATATGCAGAGAAGATATAAATCCAAAGAGGAGACGACTTCCAGAAATCCCGTCGGAGAGAAGAAAATATTTTTTTTATAAAGCTAGTCAAACCGAAACGATTCGATTCAACCCGAAGTGGATGACTTTTGGGTGCACCTATGGGTCTATATTTATAGGTGAAAGGAAGGTGCAAACATCCAAAGCTAAGCAAGGTGGGACTAAAATAGGGAAAGAGAGAAGAAGAAGAGGGCCACCCGGATGGGCTGAATCAGCCGGCCTGTTTTTTTTTTTTTTTAAATACTCGGATGAACAGTGTACCGGCATGAACAGTGTTCCCTGGTTTTTTTAAAAAAAAAACAGTAAAGAAAAACAAATAGACAAACATTTTATATAGTCATATTATATATCAAAATTTTGAGAAAAATATTTCCTAAAACATGAACATTTTCTTAAGGCCGAATAAAATACTTTAAAAAAAATATTTTTTTGCAATAACTCCAAAATGAAAAGAAACTAGAATTTCAAATAAATGGCAAATAGTTTTTATTTTAAAATTTGAGTCAAAACATTGTATATGATTTTTGAGTGTCATTTACCTCCTCTCATTTGATTTTATAAGAGGGTTTTGAAAATATTTGAACTCAAAATTGAATAGGGATTCGAAATAGAAAATTTTGGGAAAGTCATTTTATTCCCTCTCATTAAAATTTCAAAAGTTTCAAAATTCCACTCAATTTCACACAATCAATCACACAACATTCAAGCAAACAATCCTACTTATTTATTTAATATAACATTTCAAAATTTAGAATTTTGGGATGTTACACAATTGGCAGAGGCGTGTTGACACGCCCGCGGTCGCCGCGGCCACCTCACTGCATGCTAGCCTTGCTGGAGGAGGGGATTAGGACCCCAGAGACGTCCGGATCAGGATGAACCCTCTCCCCTCTTCCCCCTCACTCTGTCTCTCCCCCCTCTTTGATGGCCACCACAGCCATGGCTGAAGCCATCGCCACCTCCCTATCGTCGCCCCCTTGCCCTATCCCCGTGCCCAGAAGAACTACGATGTCGACGCCGACCTCCTCACCGAGTCAAGCAATCGAAGGAGCACCACGCCGCCGCCTTCTTCAACCTTCGGTCGCCGGACGTTGCTGCTCGATTCGTCGCCATCTGCGCTCCCTCGAGCTCGCCGTCGACGCCATCGGTTCTGTAGTGAGCCTCTGCACCTGTTCCCCATCTCTTCCCCCCAGTTCCTCCTCTAGCGCCAATCCTCGCCATGTCCATGATCTCCCCTTCGCTGGCGTTGTCACCGCTATCGATGGTGGGCACCACTAATGCACCCGAGCACGGGATTGAGCTCCCGGAGCTCCTAGCAACCCATCCATGTGCCCTGCATGCCTCGCCATGCACCGCAACCCCGTAGCCGTGCAAGGCTGAACTCCGGCCGCCGCGGAAGTCTATGCCGTTGACCACTCCGACCACCCCTGTCTCCGGTGTTGGACTCATCCGATATGCGCCAGCTCTAGCTACCTGTAGCACCAAGCGACGCTCAAATCCGAGGCCCATAGCGCATTTCCGACGTCCTCCGCCGCAACAAATGGTCGTCGACATTCAGCCGCCGGCGGGTGTGATGTGGCGACGTCATTATTGGCTAACGGCAACGCTAATTAACCCCACAGATGCTGACAGCAGGCACCGTAGTAGGTCAACCCCCTAGTCAGCGCGGGGATTAACCCTGTGCCACTGACGAGCGGGCCCCGCACGTCAGGTTTGACCTGGACCAGGTCAGCCGACCTGCTGACGTCATGATGATGTCAGGCTGATGCAGTAATCAATTTTTATAATAAAAATAATCCAGACATTCCGGAAATTGTTATAAACATCAAAAATTCATATAAAATAATCTGTAAGTCAATTAAAATAATTTATATATCAAAAATGATCAGAAAAATCCAATGAATCTTTTATGCTATTATCATGCATGTTTGAACAAGTTAAAATCACCAAGTAGGACATTTTATGATAAGGGCAATATATAAAATATCATTTGGAGTTGGAATTCAAACTTGTTTGAATTCCACTTCAATTAACTTGGCTAATTATTCCTCTAGGTCAATTCAGTACCTTAACTTGTCATATCATGCATCATGTTTATTGCATTGCATTGAATGTTGTTCCTTTGTGTTTGCCGGTGGTTGTTCCCCCTCGGTAGACGATGGTTCTAACAATGTGCACGTTGACACTAATGAAGAGAAGTAATATCTTCAGAACTGTCAGGCAAGCAAACCCCCTTGAGCATATTGATATGAACCCATTCTCTTGCTCCTGCTCTCTCTTACTACATTAGGACAATAACGATTCAACTATTACGTGTCATTGGTAGTTGAACCCATTCCTTTGCATGACCTGTCTTTGCCACAATAAATAGTTGAAACCACTTATCATGAGTAGCAACTGCTTGAGCCTTGTTGTGCTTACTCATCCATGCTTGCTTACTTACTATGCCTGCTATGCTTAGAGTCATGTCGTGTCGGGATTGATTCATTTGGGCGATGAATCAAAATGGCAGTGTTCATGTCCTATTGTGTGAGAGCTAAGTGTGTGAACACAATTTGGTAAAGGTAGTGATGAGAGGCCATGTAGGAGTACATGGCGGGTTGTCTCATTGGGACCATCTTTAAGAACTGAGTGATGTGTATGTTATCCAAGACAAGATACTACCGCACATTGGGATACTTAATTGACCCTCTCGGCTTATTAATCGCCTAGATCTCTGTCCAGGAATTGCAACTAGCTTCTAGTGTTGTAGGAAAAGTGTTGGCGGCTGTGCATAGTGCTGCCCGACGGGGTGGACTATGATGTGGTATAGGCACAGTGGCACGGTGTACCAAGTGGCACCCGAACGGTGGGCTTGGGAACCCTGCACACATCGTTTGAGGCCGTAGTGGAAACTTCGGCCGGACTTCCGTGCGGGTTCAGTCTCAAATAGGCGATAAACCTGGACTAGGGTCTTGTGTGATTGACGGTCGTGGATGACTCCCTCGCTGGGCTTCCGCTTGAAGGTTGCCGAGGTGCCTGGTTTTTATGAGCACACAGCGATAAGTGGCAAGAGCATGTGTGAAGAAGTACACCCCTACAGGGTATGAAACTATTCGAATAGCCACGTCCTCGGATATGGACTACTTGGAGAACTTATGTTCATAGATAATCAAATGGATACTCATAAAAATATCAAGACAAGTGTGAATACCATAGATGGCACTCTCCCAGGACTGGGAAGTGAATCCATGGTGGTGTATTGCTATGGAGTTAGTGGACTCGTGCGCGATATCTAAAATGTAAACAAAGAGTTAAAATTGAGTAGTGTAGGTTAGCCATGAGTCAAAGCTGGCATTGCTGCATAAACTCCACCTCCCCCTTTGTTGAACATGAGTATAATTAGCCCAGGTCTGTTTTAAAGACTTGCCGAGTACATTTCTACTCATGTTTGCTTAATAAATGTTGTAGATGAGACCCAGGACCCTTCGGGTGGGTTCTTTCTAGATGTCGACGATGCCGAATAGCTGGTGTCCCAGCTACGACCTTACGCCTATGGCGGGCTGTAGATAGTCAGGCCATGTGCCTTTTTACCCCTTTCGTCTGTCTGTACTCAGACAGCTTTATGCTTCCGCTTGGTTTGTATGAACTTGTTTGTATGACTTGAGTGTCGGGTCATGTGACCCCTATCTGTAAAAACATATTATGCAAGGCTCGTCTGAGCCTCTTAAATAAAAGTCATGTTGTTGTATGGTTAAGTTGTGATGCCATGGTTGTATCTATGCATATCGGGCATGTCGTGCGTACGTGTGACGTGCAACGGTATGTATGGGATCCGACACCTAGTTGTGTGCCTTTAGTAGTACTCTTTACGGGAAACTGCCTCTTTATGCTTCCACCGAGCCATGGTAGCTTGCTACTTCTCCGGACACATTGATTGACCGACATGTATCCTTCTTGCTGCTGTGTTTATCCCTTCGGGGAAATGTCTCGTAGTGTAATGGAGTCCCTGTAGCCTGCTACGACTCGTGTACGTGCAGTGATGGCATTTATGTCTCACGGCGTAATGGAGTCCTTGTAGCTTGCTATGACTCGTCTACACATGCTTGAGGCTGACACCTGCATTGCTGGGTTATGTATGCCTGTTTCCGTACGGATGTGCCACTTGGGTTCTATGACTAGTCATGTTGGCTCGGGTTCTCTGTCGTTTGATTGCGAGCGACATGTTCACATACGTGAGCCAAAAGACGCAAATGGTCCCGGCTAAGATAAGGCTACAGCCGTGGAACTTACCATGCGTGAGGCCGCAAAGTGATGTGATATGTTACAGTCTGGATTCATATGACTTGGGATCGGGGTCCTGACAGCGTTGGTATCAGAGCCTGACTGACTGTAGGACTACCAAGCCAAACCAGTCGAAGTTGATTCTAGAAACACTATAGAAAAGTAGGGGAATTGATTATGGAAGGGAACGCTAGGCTCTTTTTACTCCTCTTCCCAAGTTATTCTATTCCGAGTCATTCTCATCTTTTCTACGGGGATAAGAACTAGGCTTCTCATCTATTGCTTAGGATGCGAGTTACTGACCATGGACCAATAGCTAGTTTGTTTGCAAGTGGATGTAGTTCTCAAGCATTGTTGGTGTGACAAACAGATGGAGAAGAGATTTGAGTCTAGAAAGTCGAGTGATTATGCCTTTCCAATCTTTTGCAGTTGTCTCAAAATCCTTTTTGAGCAATTACAGCCGTTATGTTGTCCAATTTCTGCTAGAGTCTCTAACGTCTTTGCATCATTCTCTGTTTCAGATGCCCCCTCGTCCTTCCCGTCAGATGGTCCGTCTGACCAGGTGCATTGATGTATCGGGTCACACGGCCATGTTGGTTAGAGTTATGGTGGAGGCTGGCTACCGTTGGTACCCAGAGTACACAGTGGAGGAACTGTATCAAGATTTCAACCAGAGCCAGTATCTGTGTACCGTCAAGATTTATCCTTCATATCCTGGAGCTGCAGAGCCGCTTCACTGGACTTATGGATAAGGCGTCACCATAGATATGGCAGTTCAGGAGGCCGCCTACACCATGTTGACCATCATGAGGTTTCACCATGGTCTGCTCCAGAACACAGAGTTCTACTATCTTCCTGCTTCCATGGGAGGAGAGGATGGTTATCTTAGTGCATCCTACTATGATCATTCCCATGAGGATCATAGACTGCAGGTGACCGCTCAGATGTTGGAGAACAGGGATCGTGATGCACGTGCCCTTTGCATGGAGCTTTATGCTACCCGTGCACATCTTTGGACAGCCCTGACGTAGTTGGCACCTGTCGTGCAGACAGGCTATGGAGATTTGGAGATGCTGACCCCATCGCGGACTCATCTGCCGGCACACGTAGACTAGCCCGATGTTGGAGGAATCACCCCTCTTCGAGGACCGCTGTTGCCGCCAACAAGGGGACCAAGTCCACATTTGTGTCCTTATGGCTCCCAGGGATCACATGCTAGAGTGTTTCCAGATCCTCAGGTTAAGCTCCCGGGTCATGGGGGTAACCTGTGTGAGGCATTCTACGGCGATGCTTGAGTGCGTGGATGTTAGTTCTAGTAAGTTAGCGATCGTATCGCCACAATCCTGCGTGTCTTGTGGGATATGATTGAGGTCAAGAGTTGAGTTCCGGAGGTGTCGATAGATAATGTATAGGAAGCTTGTAATGCCTCCGATGAGTTGTGTCATCTCTCCGTAGTTGCATTTCAGCTTGGTTTGTACTGAACTATGTCATGGTGTGTATGAGTCATGGTGTTCATATGGCAGTTGTTTTACCATGTTAATTGGTGTTTACCCTGCATGCCATGTTGTCCAGTACATTCCTTATCTCATGTCTTAGAGTTGTTGTCCCCTATGATTAAGTTGTGGGTTTGTTTTCTAGGATTGTGGCAACTAGGAATAACCCCGTGCCTGCCCCTGAGCAGGGCGAGGGAAGCCAGCCGAGGCAAGAGGATCTGCCACATGCGCCTTCTCTGGCGGAGGTGATGCTAGAAGCTGAAAGGAACAAGAGGGAGACCAACAGGTTGTTGGAAAGAATCGAGCAAAACATAGCACGTGCTCCCCGCAATGACCTCAATGATGGCGTATCACTTGGTTATTTCATCAGACTGAGCCCACCCAAGTATCATCATTCGGTCGACCCACTCGACGCGGATGACTGGCTGACTAGCATGTATCGCAAGATCCAGGCTGCCAATGTGTCCGAGGACAACAAGGTGACCTTTGCAACTTACTTTCTGGAAGGACCCACCAATCTGTGGTGGGAAATTTTTGAAGCCATGCGTCCCGCAGGCCCCGCACCAACTTGGGCAGAGTTCAATGCCGCATTTTGTACCCATCACATCCCGGACGGGCTGATGGATCGTAAAAGAGAGGAATTTTGTGCCTTCACCCAGGGCAGACTGTCAGTGGATGCTTATAGTCGCGAGTTTGGAAACCTTGCTCGCTACGCTCCTGAGGAAGTTTCTACTGATGCTAAGAAACAGTCCAGGTTCCACAAGGGACTTAACCCTGAGCTCCGTCAAGACCTGCACCTACATGAGTGCACCACTTTCCAGGCTCTCGTCAACAAGGCTATCAATGCCGAGACTAGACAGACTGATTATGAGGCCACGAGAAAGCACAACCATGACTTCAACTCCGCATCTGGCTCGAGCCTCAACAAACGCCGGGTCTGGGTGCCCAACGCAGCTCTACCGCCAAGATACAATGCGAGGCCATCCTTCCAGGCGCCTCGCCCAGCTCAGCCCAACCCTCCAGTCAGACCATTTGGAGGTCCACCTGCAAATGTTGCACCCCGTGCCACCGTGGTCTGCTATAAGTGTGAAGAGCCAGGACACTACTCCCATGAATGTCCACAGAATAATGCTAAGCCCACTGGACGTGGAAAGCCAGGAAAAGCCTTCTTTGTGAAGCCAGCTCCTGCTCATGGACGAGTGAACTCTGTGTCTGCTGAGGAAGCTCTTGAGGATCCTGATGTTATTCTAGGTACGCTCCTTGTCAATAGCCATCCAGCATCTGTTCTATTTGATACTGGTGCATCTCATTCCTTCATCTCAGAAAGTTATGCACAGTTGCATAACATGTCTTTTTGTGATATGCCTACTCCTTTAGTAGAGCAGACTCCGGGTTCAAAATGGCAAACTTCTAGAGTGAGCCATGATAATGAGATTTTGGTAGATAGATTAGTCTTCCTAGCATCTTTGATAGCCCTCAAGTCTTCGGACATCAATATCATTCTAGGTATGGATTGGATGAAAGCCCACTATGCCAAGATTGATACTCATTCTAGGAATGTTCAACTTACACATCCATCGGGTGAGATAGTTAATGTCTCCACTCGAACAACCAAGCGCCAACTCTATTCCCTCAGTGCTAGCCCTCTTCCAGAGTTAGAAGATATTCTGGTAGTCCGTGACTTTCCGGATGTCTTCCCAAAAGAACTGCCAGGAATTCCTCCTGTCAGAGATGTTGAGTTTGTGATAGAGCTCATCCCAGGGACTGTCCCAATAGCTAGAAGACCCAACAAGATGGCACACTTAGAACTAGCCGAACTTAAGATCCAACTCGATGAGGCTTTGAACAAAGGTTTCATCCGTCCCAGTTCATCTCCTTGGGCTTGTCCCGTTCTCTTCGTCAAGAAAAAGGATGGATCGGATCATATGGTTGTGGATTATCGGCCAGTGAATCTGGTCACAATTAAGAACAAGTATCCGCTCCCCAAGATCAACGATTTGTATGATCAACTCGCTGGATCCTCTGTCTTTTCCAAAATGGATTTGAGGTTGGGATACCATCTAATTAGAATTAGAAACAGGGACATTCCAAAAACGGCTTTTGTTACTCGTTATGGCCAATACAAGTACACCGTCATGTCCTTCGGTTTAACCAATGCCCCAGCCACCTTCTCTCGCTTGATGAATGCGATCTTCATGGAGTATTTAGATAAATTCATCGTGGTTTACCTCGACGACATACTCATCTACTCGAAGAACGAACAAGAACATGTCGAGCATCTAAGGCTGGTATTGATGAAACTTCGAGAGCACCGCCTGTACGCCAAATTCTCCAAGTGTGAATTTTGGTTACCAGAAGTGACCTATCTAGGGCATGTGATCTCTAGTAAAGGTATTACTGTCAATCCTGAGAGAGTTCAGGCCTTCCTTGATTGGACTCAACCTGAATCGGTTAAGCAAGTTCGGAGTTTCCTTGGCATAGCGAACTATTGTCGCCGCTTTGTCGAGAATTTCTCCAGTTGCAAAACCTCTGACTGAACTCCTCAAGAAAGATAAAAAGTTCGAGTGGACCCCACAATGCGAGCATAGTTTTCAGGAGTTGAAAAGACGACTGACCTCCGCTCCTGTTCTGGTGCCACCTGATTTCTCTAAGGACTTTGTAATCTATTGCGACGCCTCGCGACAAGGACTAGGTTGCATTCTCATGCAAGATCGTCATGTGATTGCATACGCATCTCGACAGTTGCGTCCACATGAGGATAATTATCCAACACATGATCTTTAGCTTGCAGCTGTAGTCCATGCACTGAAAACCTGATGACATTACCTTCTGGGTAATCGTTGCGAAATTTACACTGATCACCAAAGTCTAAAATATATATTCACCCAGCCGGATTTGAATCTCAGGCAAAGACGGTGGGTAGAGTTGATTACATATTACGACTTAGGGATAACTTACACCCCGGGGAAAGCCAATGTTATGGCTGATGCACTAAGTCGTAAGTCTTATTGTAACAACCTGATGTTACAACAAGGTCAACCACTTCTCCATGAGGAATTTCGGAAGTTAAACCTCCACATTGTTCCTCAAGGATTCCTATCCAACCTGGTGGCGAAACCTACTCTTACGGATCAAATTATAGAAGCCCAGAAGCATGATGCCGGGATATCTCGGATCAAGAAAAACATTAAGAAGGGCAATGTTAAATGCTTCTCGGAAGATGATCGAGGTGTTGTCTTCTTTGAGAACCGCTTGGTGATCCCGAAGAAGCAACATCTACGACAGTTGATCCCTAAAGAGACTCATGATTCTCCTATCACAATTCATCCGGGTAGTACCAAAATGCATCAGGACCTATGCCAGAGGTTTTGGTGGACTAGGATGAAGAGAGAAATTGCTCAGTATGTTGCTAACTGCGACGTTTGTCGTCGCGTGAAAGCAGAACATCAAAGGCCTGCTAGCACCCTTCAGCCTTTAGCTATTTCTGAGTGGAAATGGGATAAGGTCGGTATGGATTTCATTACCGAATTTCCTAGGACCAAGAGAGGGAATAATGCTATATTTGTGGTCATCGACCGTCTTTCCAAAGTGGCTCATTTTCTTCCTGTTCGGGAGAGAATAACTGCTAGCCAGCTAGCGGAATTGTATGTTTCTCGAATTGTTTCTCTTCATGGTGTTCCTTTGGAGATTAACTCAGACCATGGAAGTATCTTCACTTCCTGATTTTGGGAAAGTTTTCAAACCGCTATGGGGACTCATCTATCCTTTAGCATTGCTTTCCACCCGCAATCAAGTGGTCAAGTTGAACGAGTCAATCAAATTCTTGAAGACATGCTCTGAGCTTGTGTTATATCTTTCGATATGAACTAGGAGAAGTGTCATCCATTTGCCGAATTTTCTTATAACAATAGTTATCAATCAAGCTTGGGCAAAGCCCCTTTTGAAGTTCTCTATGGACGAAGGTGTCAAACACCTCTTAACTGGTCGGAAACCGGAGAGAGGCAACTCTTTGGTCCGGATATGATCCATGATGCAGAGGAGCAAGTTCGCATTATTCATGAAAAGTTGAAAACAGCCCAATCTTGTCAAAAGAGCCAATATGATCGCCATCATAAGGCTGTGACCAATGAAGTTGACGAGAAGGCTTACCTTCGGGTTACACCTCTGAAGGGTACCCATCGATTCGGTATCAAGGGCAAGTTGGCTCCTCGTTACATTGGACCTTTTCGCATTCTTGCTAAACGAGGAGAGGTTGTCTACCAATTGGAACTTCCGCCGCATATTTCCAAGGTTCATGATGTCTTCCACGTTTCGCAACTCAGGCATTGCTTCTCGAACCCTGTCCGTGAAGTAGACCACGAAGCACTTGATCTCCAAGATAACCTTACATATCAGGAATACCCTGGTCGTATTCTTGATCAAGCTGAGCATACCATTCGGCATCGGAACACCAAGTTTCTCAAGGTTCAGTGGTCACACCATTCTGAAAAGGAGGCGACATGGGAAAGAGAAGATCGTGTTCGACTAGAGTACCCCGCGCTCTTCCCGACGACTTCAAAATCTCGGGACGAGATTCTTTTGAGTGGGGGTGAGTTGTCACATCCCTAGCAAGATGTCCTAGGATAGCATGTTCTTGCATCATGTTTCATCTATTTGCATCAACATGAAATGGGGAACAAAAAGAAACCCCAAGCTCACTTTGAATCCAAACAATTCAAACTTGGTGAAAATTCAACACATCCAAAATGCCCACTAAAAATGTTCCCTATGTCCGGTAAATTTGGACATGATTATAATAGGGATCATTTTAATTATTCGAACAATCAAAACAATTTAAAATAAATGATAAAGCTCCTGAAATCATTAAATAAAGCACTATCATTATTTTTGTTTTCAAAATATTCTGAAACTTTTTAGACAAGTTTGAAATATTCAAACTTCATTATAGAAAATACTTGGGATATTTTGAAAGTCATTTTGTACCTGAAAAGAAAATAAACAAATGTCAGAAAATGAAAACAAAAAGAAATAAAAAGAAAAAGAAGAAAATGCCCAGGCCAGGCCAGCCCACCTGGCCCAGGGAGGTCATCGTCCTCCTGGCGGCCAAGAGGACGAGCGCGTGGCCGGAGCGCGCGCACTGTCGTGCCTCCACGCCGGCAGTTGCCTTCCTGTTTCCTCCTCGCCAGCACGACGGGGATAAGCTCAAAGATCCGTCCCCATTGCTCCCTCTCTCTCTCTCGCCCGCCTCTCTTCCTCCCCCTTCTTTGCTTCACCATGGCCGAGCCCTGCTCTAGCTCGCTGCCGTCGCGTTAGCCGCTCCCCCTCGCCCCTGAGCCCCCCAATCGATCCTCCTAGCTCCCCTCTTACTCCTCGCCGAGCTGTGCACCGCCAGGAGCTCCCCATCAACGTCTTCGCGTTGTCTTCAACCTCCGGCCGCCGGAAATCAAGTGGAGCTCGCCGCTGCTCCAGGCCCTCCCCGAGCCCGCTCTCGACGTCTCTGCGACCGCCGTGAGCCCCTGGATCTTTTCCCCGTCTTTCCCCCTTCGAATGAGCCCTCTAGCACCAAGATCCTGTGAGCCCGAAAGCTTCTCACCGCCGGCAAGGACGTGGCTGCCGTTGTAGCAGCCCAAGCTTGCGTCTGAGCACGCGGTCGTGCTCAGAATGTTCCCAGGCAGCCCTAGGAGGATTTAGTGCCTTGTTTGAGCTCCGGCTCGACGAGCCCGTGCTCGCCCGAGCTCCGGCAGCCGCCAAGCTTGACGCCGGCATCGATTCCGACCATCTCAGCTCCTGGGACGGGTCAAAATGGACGCGCGCGTGTGTGCTGAGTCGTTTGGTGCCCTCCGCCGTCCATTTGGTCGCTGGAGGAGGGATCCCGAACCCCTCCACCGTCTATGGAGCCACCAGCAGCTCAACGCCGGTGGGTCTTACCGGAGTTGACCACGGGGTTTGACCCCCTGAGTCACTAGCAGGTGGGGCCAGGCCCTGGCAGTCAAATGTAATTAAGAAATTATTTATTTATTTTAATTAACCTAATCTAACACTGACAAGTGGGCCCAGTTTCTGTTAATTAGTTATATTTAGTTTTAATTAGTTAGTTAAGTGTCTGAGTCACTGACATGTGGCCCCCACATGTCAGGTTTGACTCTGGCCCGGTCAGCTGACCATCTGACGTTATAATGATGTCGTGCTGATACAATAAAAGCAATTTCTAGTTTAAAAATAATTCCAGAAATTGTTTAAAACTTCAAAAATTCATATAAATTAATCTGTAAGTCAGATGAAAATAATTTATATATGAAAATTTATCAGAAAAATCCAATGAATCCAATGGTGCTATTGTCATGCATGTTAGAGCAATCTAAATAGGCGAACATTGACATTTACTAATAGGTTATTATTCGGTATTTGAAATGAAGAACAATTTTGAACCTATATTCAAATTCATTTCAAATCAACATGAACACTAGTTGCATTAGCTCATCCATACATGCTATGATGACATCATCATGTATCATATTATTGCACTTGCGTGTGTTGATTATTTCTTATCTGCATTGCGGTAGGCCCTGCTCCTGAGGATACCCCCGAGTATCCCGACGAAGGAGAGAACCTTCCCGCAACCCAGCAAGGCAAGCAACCCCTTTGATCATTCTGATAATATCCCACTCTCTCGCTCCTACTCTTGTTTATTGCATTAGGACAATCGATCACATGTTAGTCATACACGGTAGATTATCCTATTCTGCTACATGACCTTTTATTGTCACAGTAAATAGCTAAACCTTGCAACCTAGCATACCTGGTAGATGCTTGTGCCATGATGTGTTTAGCTTACCTTGCCTGCTATGCTTGCTATGCTTAGAGTTGTGTCAGGTCGGATTCATCTGGGTGATGAACTGAGTGAAACGATGTTGTTCTGATGTGATGATGTTATGATGAACTCGGTTTGGTAAAGGTAGCGATGAGAGTCTATGTAGGATTACATAGCGGGTTGTCTCATTGGGACCGTTCTTAGGAACTGAGTTCCATGTTTGTGATCCAAGACTAGCTAATACCACACATTGGGTTCCGGTAACTCGACCCCTCTCGACTTATCAGTCGCTTAGTCCTTAGTCCAGGAGTTGCAAGTAGTTTCTGGTGTTTATAGCATGCTGGAGGCCATGCATAGCGCTGACCCTAGGGGTGGGTTACGACGCGGTAGGCAGTGGCACGATGTACCAAGGGTCACCCGAATGGTGGGCTTGGGAACCTTGCGCACGTCATTTGGGGCCGTGACGGAAACTTCGTCCGGACTTCCATGAGGGTTCAGTCACAAATAGGCGATAGCCTGGACTAGAGGTCTTATGTGATTGACGGCCGTGGCCGACTCCCTTGCTGGGCTTCCGCTTGAAGGTTCGAGGTGCCTGGTTTTTATGAGCACACAGCGATAAGTGGCGAGAGCGTGTGTGAAGAAGTACACCCTTGCAGGGTATGAAACTATTCAAATAGCCGCGTCCTTGGATATGGACTACTTGGAAAACTTATGTTGTTCATAGATAATCAAATGGATACTCATAAAAATATCAAGACAAGTGTGAGTACTATAGATGGCACTCTCCCACGAGAGGGAAGTGAATCCATGGTGGTGTATTGCTATCGAGTTAGTGGACTCGTGTGCGATATCTAAAATGTAAACAAAGAGTTAAAATTGAGTAGTGTAGGTTAGCCATGAGTCAAAGCTGGCATTGCTGCATAAACTCCACCTCCCCCTTTCTTGATACATGAGCATAATTAGTCTAGGTCTATTTTAAAGACTTGCTGAGTACATTTATACTCATCTTTGCTTAATAAATGTTGCAGATGAGACCCAGGACCCTTCGGGTGGGTTCTTTTCTAGATGTCAACGATGCCGAATAGCTGGTGTCCCAGCTACGACCTTACGCCTGTGGCGGGCTATAGATAGTCAGGCCATGTGCCTTTTTACCCCTTTTGTCTGTCTGTACTCAGACAGCTTTACACTTCCGCTTGGTTTGTATGAACTTGTTTGTATGACCTGAGTGTCGGGTCATGTGACCCCTATCTGTAAGAACATATTATGCAAGGCTCGTCTGAGCTTCTTAAATAAAAGTCATGTTGTTGTTTGGTTATGTTGTGATGTCATGGTTGTATCTATTCATATCGGGCATGTCATGCGTACGTGTGACGTGCAACGGTATGTATGGGATCCGACACCTAGTTGTGTGCCTTTAGTAGTACTCTTTACGGGAAACTGCCTCTTTGTGCTTCCACCGAGCCATGGTAGCTTGCTTCTGCTCCAGACACATTGATTGACCGGCATGTATCCTGCTTGCTGCTGTGTCTGTCCCTTCGGGGAAATCTCTCGCAGTGTAATGGAGTCTTGTAGCGTGCTATGACTCGTCTACATGCAGTGATGGCATTTATGTCTCATGGCGTAATGGAGTCCTTGTAGCTTGCTATGACTCGTCTACACACGCTTGAGGCCGACACCTGCATTGCTGGGTTATGTATGCCTGTTTCCGTATGGATGTGCCACTTGGGTTCTATAGCCAGTCATGTCGGCTCGGGTTCTCTGTCCTTTGATTGCCAGCAACATGTTCACATACGTGATCCAAAAGACGCAAACGGTCCCGGCTAAGGTAAGGCTGCAGCCTTGGAACTTACCGTGCGTGAGGCCGCAAAGTGATGTGATCTGTTACAGTCTAGATTCATATGACTTAGGATTGGGGTCCCGAAAAACTCATCACGATCCGTCCCGCAATCTCATCACGACCCGCCTCGCGATCTTGATCACGGTCCTTCTGATCTAGCGCCGAACGGACGGCACCTATGTGTTCAGCACACGTACAGCTCGATGACAATCTCCACTTGATCCAGCAAGAGGGAGAGGAGAGGTAGAAGAGTTCTCCGGCAGTGTGACGGCGCTCCGGCGATGGTGGTGAAGCTGTTCCGGCAGGGCTTCGCCTAAGCACTGCAGAAAACCGATCTAGATGAGAAACTATGCACTAGAGGAGAGGGCAACACGTGGCAGAAGTTCTTGGGAAAAAACCCTCAAAACCACTAGTATATATAGGAGGAGGGGAGGAGGAGGCTTGGCCCTCAAGGGGAAAGCCCTAGGCTTCGGTCGAACCAAGGAGGGAGGAGTCCTCCTCCTCCACTCCTAGTAGGATTAGGACTCCTTCCTTATTTGTTCCTTTTTGCCTTTTTCCACCTTTTTCCTTTTGGGCTTTTCTTCCTAGCCGCATGGGCCTCGTGTGGGACTTCCACCATCCCACTAAGGGCTGGTATTCACCTTCCCACAGCCCATGTAGCCTCTTGGGTCGAAATACCCCTCCCGATGGTCCCCCAGTACACTACCGGCACTCCTGGTACACTACCGATGAGCCCGAAACTTTCGACCAAAATAGGACTTCCTATATATCAATATTTACCTCCGGACCATTCCGGAGCTCCTCGTGATGTCCGGGATCTCATCCGGGACTCCAAACAACCTTCGGTCACCACCGGCAAGTCTCTTTACTCGTTCCGTAATACAAGATCCCGTGACTAACACTTAGTCACATTGCTTGCAAGGCTTGTTGTGATGTTGTAATACCGAGTGGGCCCTAAGATACCTCTCTGTCACACGGAGTAACAAATCCCAGTCTTGATCCATGCCAACCCAACATACACCCTCGGAGATACCTGTAGAGTACCTTTATAGTCACCCAGTTACGTTGCGACATTTGATACACACAAGGCACTCCTCCGGTGTCAGTGAGTTCCATGGTCTCATGGTCATAGGAACAGATACTTGACATGCAGAAAACAATAGCATTAAATTGACACGATCATATGCTACGTTTGTAGTTTGGGTCTTGTCCATCACACCATTCTCCCAATGATGTGATCCCATTATCAAATGACATCTCATGTCCATAGCTAGGAAACCTGAACCATCTTTGATCAACGAGCTAGTCTATTAGAGGCATACTAGGGACATGGTTTTGTCTATGTATCCACACATGCATCTAAGTCTCCGATCAATACAATTATAGCATGGATAATAAACGATTATAATGAACAAGGAAATATGATAGTAACTAATTTATTATTGCCTCTAGGGCATATTTCCAATAGTCTCCCACTTGGACTAGAGTCAATAATCTAGTTCACATCACCATGTGATTCGCATTGTTATGAATCTAACACCCAATGAGTTCCGGGGCTCGATCATGCTTTTCATGTGAGAGAGGTCTTATAGTCAATGGGTCTGCGACATTCAGATCCGTGTGTACTTTGCAAATTTCTATGTCAAACCGTAAACGCTGCTACCACACTCCACTTGGTACAATTCCAAATGGCTAATCCACTATATGTATCCAGATTGCTACCACGAGTCATCCGGATTGGTGTTAAAGCTTGCATCGATGTAACTCTTTACGAAAAACTCTTTATCACCTCCATAATCGAGAAACATCTCCTTCGTCTTTTAGTTACTAAGGATAATCTTGACCGTTGTCCAGTGCTCCATTCCAGGATCACTTTGAAACCTTTCGGCCATACTTATGGCAAGGCTGACATCGGGGCTTGTGCATAGCATTGCATACATGATAGAGCCTATGGTTAAAGCATAGGGGATGACACTCATCTTTTCTCTATCTTCTGCAGTCACTAGGCATTGAGTCTTACTCAACTTCACACCTTACATCTCCTCCTTTGAAAAACTCTTTTCAAACAACCGTTTATGCTTTCTAGAAATTCTACATCATTTCTGATCAACAATATGTCAACCACATATGCTTACCAGAAGCTCTATAGTGCTCCCACTCACTTTATTGTAAATACAAGTTTCTCATAAACTTTGTATAGACTCAAAAACTTTGATCACCTCATCAAAGTGTATATTCCAACTCCGAGATGCTTGCTACACTCCATAGAAGGTTCACTGAAGCTTGCTCACCTTTTAGCATCCCTAGGACTGACAAAACCTTCTGGTTGTATCACATACAACCTTTCCTCAAGTAACCATTAAGGAAATGATGTTTTGACATCCATCTGCCAGATTTCATAATTGAAAAATGCAGCAACTGCTAACATAATTCCAACAGACTTTAGCATCGCTATGAGTGAGAAAGTCTCATCATAGTTAACTTCTTGAACTTGCCGGAAACTTCTTTGCGACAAGTCGAGCTTTATAAATGATGGAATTCACCATCAGCGTCTATCTTCATCTTAAAGGTCCATTTGTACTCAACGACCTGTCGTCCAACGAGCAAGTCTACCAAAGTCTATACTTGGTTTTCATACATGGAACCTTTCTCGGATTTCATGGCCTCTAACCATTTGTCGGAATCCAGGCCCATCATCGCTTCTCCATAGCTCGTAGGTTCATCATTGTCCAACAACATGACCTCCAAGACAGGGTTGTCATACCGCTCAGGAACAGTACACATCCTTGTCGACCTACGAGGTTTGATAGTAACTTGATCCGAAGCTTCATGATCATCATCATTAACTTCCTCTTCAGCTAACGTAGGTTCCACAGAAACATCTTTCTACGATGTGCTACTCTCTTGTTGAAACAAAGGTTCAACAACCTCATCAAGTTCTATCTTCCTCCCACTCAATTCTTTCGAGAGAAACTTTTTCTCGGGAAAGGACCCGTTTTAGCAACAAACACTTTATGCTTGGATCTGAGATAGAAGGTTCACCCAACTGTTCTTAGGTTAATCTATGAAGATGCATTTGTCCACTTTGGGTTCGAGCTCATTAGGTGAAAACATTTTTCCACACAAGTGTCGCAGCCCCAAACATTAAGAAATGACAGCTTAGGTTTCTATCAAACCATAATTCACACGGTGTCATCTCAACGGATTTAGATGGTGCCCTATTTAAAGTGAATGTAGTTGTCTCTAATGCATAACCCCAAAATTATAGTAGCAAAACGATAAGAGACATCATAGCACGCACCATATCCAATAGAGTACGACTATGACATTCGGACACACCATCACACTATGGTGTTCCAGGTGGCGTGAGTTGTGAAACAACTTTTGACATTGTCTAAAGTTGTATGCCAAACTCGTAACTCAGATATTCACCTCCACGATCATATCGCAGACATTTTTATCTTCTTGTCATGATGATCTTAAACTTCACTCTGAATTTGCTTGAACCTTTCAAACTATTCAGACTTGTGTTTCATTAAGTAAATATACATTAAATCTACTGAAATCATCAGTGAAGGTAAGAAAATAACGATATCCACCGCACGCTACAAGACTCATTGGATTGCATACATCAACATGTATCATTTCCAATAAATCACTTGCCCGCTCCATCCATCTGGAAATGGGGTCCTTAGTCATCTTGCCCAAGAGGCATGATTCGCATGTCTCAACCTATTCGAAATCGAATGAGTCCAAAGATCCATAAGCATGGAGTTTCTTCATGCGCTTTATACCAATATGACATTTAGCGGTAGTGCCATAAGTATGTGGTACTATCATTATTAACTTTGTATCTTTTGGCATCAATGTTATGAACATGTGTATTACTACGATCAAGATTCAACACACCATTCTCACTGGGTGCATGACCATTGAAGGTATTATTCATGTAAACAGAATAACCATTATTCTCTAATTTAAATGAATAACCGTGTTGCAATAAACACGATCTAATCACGTTCATGCTCAACGCAAAACACCAAATAACATTTATTTAGGTTTGTCACTAATCCCGAAGGTAGAGAGAGCGTGTGATGTTGATCACATCAACCTTGGAAACATTTCCAACACACATCGTCACCTTACCCTTAGCTAGTTCTCCGTTTATTCCATAGATTTTATTTCGAGTTACTAACATTTAGCAACCGAACCGGTATCCAATACCCAGGTGCTACTAGGAGTACTCTCAAGGTACACATCATTAACACGTATATCAAATATACTTCTGTCGACGTTGCCAGCCTTCTTATCTACCAAGTATCTATGGTTGTTCCGCTTCAGTGACCGCTCTCCTCATAATTGAAGCACTTAGTCTTGGGTTTGGGTTCAACTTTGGGTTGCTTCACTGGAGCAGCAACTGACTTGCTATCCATGAAGTTTCCCTTCTTGTTGTTGCCCTTCTCGAAACTAGTGATTTGAATAACCATCAACACTTGACGCTCCTTCTTGATTTCTACCTTCACGGTGTCAAACATTGCGAACAGCTCAGGGATCATTATTTCTATCCCTGGCCTTTTATAGTTCATCACCAAGTTCTAGTAGCTTAGTGACAGTGACTTGGAGAACTATATCAATCACTATCTTATCTCAAAGATCAAGTCCCACTCGATTCAAGCAATTGTAGCACCCAGACAATCTGAGCACATGCTCAATGATTGAGCTATTCTCTTTCATCTTGTAGGAAAAGAATCTTGTTTGGAGATCTCATATCTCACAACATGGGCACGAGCCTGAGATCCTAATTTCAGATCTTAGAACATCTCATATGTTCCGTGACGTTCAAAATGTTACGGAGCCTCAATTCTAAGCCGCAATGCATGACACACTAAACTATCAAGTAGTCATCAGAATGTGTCTATCAGATGTTCACAATATCTACAGATGACGCTAGAGGGGTTGGCACACCGAGCGGTGCATTAAGGACATAAGCCTAATATGCAGCAATGAGGACAATCCTCAAATCACGGACCCAGTCCGCAATATTGCTACCATCATCTTTCAACTCTATTTCTCTAGGAACATATAAAAAATTTAGGGGAGCTACAGCGCGAGCAAGTAATCTACAACATAATTTTGCAAATACACTACTAACTATGTTCATGATAATGAGTTCAATTAATCATATTACTTAAGAACTCCCACTCAAATTTACATCCCTCCGGTCCTTCGAGTGATACATGATCCAAATTCACCAACTCAACTCCGATCATCACGTGAGTTGAGGTGGTTTCAATGGTGAACAACATCATGTTGATCATATCTACTATATGACTCATGTTTGACCTTTCGGTCTCTTGTGTTCTGAGGCCATGTCTATACATGCTAGGCTCGTCAAGTTTAACCCGAGTGTTCCGCATGTGCAACACTGGCTTGCACCCATTGTATGTGAACGTAGAATCTATCACACCCAATCATCACGTGGTGTCTCAACACGACGAACTTTCACAACGGTGCACACTCGGGGAGAACACAATTTATCTTGAAATTTAAGTGAGGGATCACCTTATAATACTACCGTCGTCCTAAGCAAAACAAGGTGCATAAAAGGATTAACATCACATGCAAATCATAAGTGACATGATATGGCCATGAACTTGTTCTTTTGATCTCCATCTTGAAAGCACCGGCATGATCTCCCTCATCACCGGCATGACACCATGATCTCCATCATCTTTATCTCCATCAACGTGTCGCCATCGGGGTTGTCGCGCCCACCATGCTTCTACTACTATTGCTACCATTTAGCGATAAAGTAAAGCATTACATAGCGCGTAATGATTGACACGCGGGTCATACAATAATTAAAGACAACCCTATGGCTCCTACCGGTTGCCGTACTCAACGAAATGCAAGTTGTGATATTCTATACAACACATGATCATCTCATACATCACATATATCTCATCATGTAATTGGCCGTATCACATCACATCATACCCTGCAAAAACAAGTTAGACATCCTCTAATTGTTGTTGCATGTTTTACGTGGCTGCTATGGGTATCTAGCAAGAACAATTCTCACCTATGCATAAACCACAACGGTGATACATAAGTTGCTTTTCAACCTTCTCAAGGACCGCCTTTGTCGAATCCGATCCAACTAAAGTAGGAGAAACAGACACCCGCCAACCATCTTTGTGCAACAAAGTTACACGTTAGTCGATGGAATCGGTATCTCATAAGCATACGAGTAATGTTGGTCTGGGCCGCTTCATCCCTCAATACCGCTGAACCAAAACACGACCAAGGGAGGAAGCAATCTAAGTATCAACGCCCACAAACTCTTTGTGTTCTACTCGAGATCTCATCCACACATAGACCTAGCTCTGATACCACTATTGGGGAACGTCACATGGGAAATAAAAAAATTCCAACGCACATGCAGGATCTATCCATGGTAATGAGAAACTATGAGAGGGAGAGTGGATCTACATAACCTTGTAGATCACTAAGCGGGAAGCGTTAAGAAACGCGGTTGGTGTAGTCAAACGTCTTCGCGATCCAAATCGCCGAGCATCCCGCAATCTCATCATGATCCGTCCCGCGATCCAATCATGATCCGTCCCGCGAACTCATCACAATCCGTCCCGTGATCTCATCATGATCCGTCTCGTGATCTTGATCATGGTCCTTACGATCTAGCGCCGAACGGACGGCACCTCCGCATTCAGCACACGTACAGCTCGATGACGATCTCTGCCCTCTTGATCCAACAAGAGGGAGCGGAGAGGTAGAAGAGTTCTCCGACAGCATGACGGTGCTCCGGCGATGGTGGTGAAGCTGTTCCGGCACGGCTTCGCCAAAGCACTGCAGAAAACCGATCTAGAGGAGAAACTATGCACTAGAGGAGAGGGCAGCACGTGGTAGAAATTCTTGTGCAAAAACCCTCAAAACCACTAGTATATATAGGAGGAGGGGAGGAGGAGGCTTGGCCCTCAAGGGGCAAGCCCTAGGCTTCGTCCGAACCAAGGAGGGAGGAGTCCTCCTCCTCCACTCCTAGTAGGATTAGGACTCCTTCCTTATTTGTTCCTTTTTGCCTATTTCCACCTTTTTCCTTTTGGGCTTTTCTTCCCAGTCGCATGGGCCTCCTGTGGGACTTCCACCAGCCCACTGAGGGCTGGTATTCACCTTCCCACAGCCCATGTAGCCTCTTGGGTCGAAATACCCCTCCCAATGGTCCCCCGGTACACTACCGATGAGCCCGAAACTTTTCCGGCGACCAAAATAGGACTTCCTATATATCAGTCTTTACCTCCGGACCATTCCGGAGCTCCTCGTGAAGTCCAGGATCTCATCTAGGACTCCGAACAACCTTCGGTGACCACCATACATAACTCTATGCTACCAAAACGTCACCAAACCTTAAGTGTGCAGACCCTGTGGGTTCGAGAACTATGTAGACATGACCGAGACACCTCTACGGTCAATAACCAATAGCGGGACCTGGATTCCCATATTGGTTCCTACATATTCTACGAAGCTCTTTATCGGGTGAACCTCTATGTCAAGGATTCGGCTAATCCCATATGATGTTCCCTTTGTTCTTCGGTATGCTCCTTGCCCGAGATTCGATCGTTGGTATCTCTATACCTAGTTCAACCTCGTTACCGGCAAGTCTCTTTACTCGTTCTGTAATACAAGATCCCGTGACTAACACTTAGTCACATTGCTTGCAAGGCTTGTTGTGATGTTGTATTACCGAGTGGGCCCTAAGATACCTCTCCGTCACACGGAGTAACAAATCTCAGTCTTGATCCATGCCAACCCAACAGACACCCTCGGAGATACCTATAGAGTACCTTTATAGTCACCCAGTTACGTTGCGACGTTTTATACACACAAGGCACTCCTCCGGTGGCAGTGAGTTGCATGATCTCATGGTCATAGGAACAGATACTTGACATGCAGAAAACAATAGCATTAAACTGACACGATCATATGCTACGTTTATAGTTTGGGTCTTGTCCATTACACCATTCTCCCAATGATGTGATCCCGCTATCAAATGACATCACATGTCCATGGCTAGGAAACCTGAACCATATTTGATCAACGAGCTAGTCTATTAGAGGCATACTAGGGACATGGTTTTGTCTATGTATCCACACATGCATCTAAGTCTCCGATCAATACAATTATAGCATGGATAATAAATGATTATGATGAACAAGGAAATATGATAGTAACTAATTAATTATTGCCTCTAGGGCATATTTCCAACAAGTCCTGCTTAGTACCTTTGTACCCACGTTTTCTTAATTTATGTTTTTGCAGAGGAGCCGTCAGTCTCATTAGTGGTATTTACAACGTGAAGTTCGATGTTGACCGGATTAGCTTGGGAATCCCAGACAGAGGTCTGGTTCCTTTGGTAGGGTCATTGTAGCTTTTCAGGCTCCTCCAGCCACTTTTGTAGATGTCTATACCCAGACATGTTTAACTTCCACTTGTCTGTTTGAATGCTCTGAATGTTGGGTCTTGTCACCCCTGCTTGTAACATCTTATTGTGTTGGCTCTTCCGAGCCTTCTAAATAAATGTTGTAATGTTGTATGGTTATGTTGTGATGCCATAGTTGTATCTATGCATATCGGGCATGTCGTGCGTACGTGTGACGTGCAACGGTATGTATGGGATTCGACACCTAGTTGTGTGCCTTTAGTAGTACTCTTTACGGGGAAATGCCTCTTTATGCTTCCACCGAGCCTTGATAGCTTGTTACTGCTCCGGACACATTGATTGACCAGCGCGTATCCTTGTTTGTTGTTGTTTCTGTCCCTTCAGGGAAATGTCTTGCTATGTAATGGAGCCCCTGTAGCCTGCTACGACTCGTCTACGTGCAGTGATGACATTCATGTCCCATGGCGTAATGGAGTCCTTATAGCTTGCTATGACTCGTCTACACACACTAGAGATCGACACCTGCATTGCTGGGTTACGTATGCATGTCCCTGTGTGGATGTGTCACTTGGGTTCTATGACTAGTCATGTCGGCCCAGGTTCTTTGACATTTGAATGCTAGTGACACATTCACATATGTGAGCCAAAAGACACAAATAGTTCTGGCCCAGGTAAGGTGGCAGCTGTGGAGATAACCGTGCGTGAGGCCGCAAAGTGATGTGGTGTGTAACATGCTGGATTCTTATGGCTTAGGATCGGGGTCCTGACAACAGTAAGCGCTAGAGTTTGTAGCATAACCCACAAATATGCCCTCTTGAGCTCTAGGTTCGGATTTAGACAAAGGAACACCTTTCTTGAGAATGAAACACTTACACCCAAACACCCTGAAGTACGTGATATTGGGCTTGTTACCGGTAAGGATTTCATAAGGAGTCTTGTCAAGCCTTTTAGAAGATAGAGCCGATTGGATGCATGGCAAGCTGTGTTGATGGCTTTGGGACAGAAATTGTACGGAGATTTGAATTCCACCATCATGGTCCCTGTCGCGTCCATCAAAATCTGGTTCTTTCTCTCGACAACACCATTTTGTTGAGGGGTATAAGGTCTGAAGTACTGATGCTTGATCCCGTCATCACTAAGGAACTCATTCATGGTGTAGTTCTTGAACTCGGTGCCATTTTCACTTTTTATCATTAGAATCTTTGCCTCATGTTGTCGTTGAGCTTCATTTGCAAATTCGATGACTATTTGTTGAGTTCCTATCTTCCTCTTGAAGAAATATGCCCAAGTGTATCTTGAGTAGTCATCCACGATCACCAAACAACACTTTCTTCCCCAAGGCTATCAAAACATGGAGGACCAAAGAGATCCATGTGGAGGAGCTCCAAGGGCCTCTTCAAGTAAATGGTAGGCATGGGGCGGTGAGCAGTCTCATGTAGCTTTCCTTCAATACAAGCACTACAAGCACGATCTCTAGCAAAACTCACATTTGTTAGTCCAAGGACGTGATCCCCTTTGAGGAGACTTTGCAAAGATCTCGTATTGACACGGGCTAGCCGGCGATGCTAGAGCCATCCCACATCAACTTTAGCCATTAGGCAAGTCACGGTCTTAGTGGCTCGCTCTGAGAAGTTAACCACATAGAGACCATTTTCGACATTCCCAACAAAGGCTACTTTAAGAGTCTTGCTCCAGAAAAGGGCCACGGAGTCAATACCAAATAAAGTACTAAAACCCATGAGTGCAAGTTGATGAACAGAAAGTAAATTGTATGCAAGGGTCTCAACAAGCATAACATTCTCTATGGTGAGTTCTAGAGAGGTTATCACCTTGCCAAGACCCAATACCTTTGAAATTGCATCATCACCAAATGAGACTTGGTTGGCCATGGATGGGTCAGGATGAATGTCCACCACCAAGTCCTTGCTTCCAATCATATGATTTGTCGCTCCACTATCGAGCAACCATAACACTCCTCCGGAAGCAAACCCCTACAAGAGATCAATGTTTGGTTTTAGGTACCCATTCTTTAATGGGTCCTTTCATGTTAGCAACAAGGATCTTGGGAACCCAAATACACCATTCAATGTACTCATAAGAAGAACCAACATATTTGGCATAAATATGCCCATCACTAGCATGGCACAAAACATAAGAGGGGTTAAAGTCGCCGGTCTTTTTTGGGTGGGTGGTCTTGCCCTTCTTGGCATTACCAACCACAACTTTGTCTTTCTTCTTCTCATGAGGACCATCTCCTGCTCTTACAAAAGTTTCCTTCAGCGGTGGAACTTCCTTGGTGTTCACCTTCTTCTTGTTGTTGTTTTTCGGTGCAAACCCAACTCCTTCTTTTGCCACAACTTCCTTCTGATTACTCAAAAGGTCATTGAGCGTCTTCTCACCTTGGATACACATCACCAAACCCTTTTCAAGCTGCTCTTTTAGCTTAGCGTTTTCCTCCACAAGATGTGCATGCTCACAACACGGGTTATTAGCAGATACATTATCAATTAGAACAAAAGGAGGACACGTGGCAATTTCCTTAGTGAGTTTTACTTGGAGTTGATCGTGCGACTCCTTAAGAGAGGCATGAGCACACTTCAATGCCTTGCGATCATTGTCAAGTGTGTCAAGCTCAACTTTGAGTCGATCATGGCCAACCCCAAGTGCAACCTTTTCAGACTTGAGCACACAGTTAAGAAAAATAGCATGATCATAATCTTTACGTAATTTAGCAAGGTCATCATTTTGTGACTCCTCAAGAGTCATACGAAGACCTCGCTCTTCCTCAAGAGCAATAGATAGATCCACTATCTCTTCGACATAATCACGACTATGGCCTCTCAACTCCTCAAGATATTCTTCTTGTGACTCAATAGTGTCATTGGCCTCACCAAGTTGTTCCAAGAGAGAAATGAAGTGCTTCTTGGATTTTCCCTTGAGTTTACACAAGAATTTGTCAAACTCATTTTCATCCTCTTTCGCCTCCTCATGTTCTTCCACACAATCTAAAGACGGAGTGGGAGAAATAGAAGTCATAATGTTTGAGGTTTTGGCGTTGGAGGTTACCTTGGTGATACCTTTAGCCATGAGACACCTAGCGACGATGTTCTCATTGGGGGCGTCAAAGAGTGACACCTTTGTTTGAGTTGAGGAAGCAATCGCCATAGATGCCATTGCCATTCCTTCACCACTTGTGTCTTCGTCATCAACATCACCATCCGAGGCATACTCTTCTTGAGCCACCAGTACTTTTTGAGGAGCCTTCTTGGTGAAGTTGGTCTTGTTAGGGAAGGACTTAGCCTTACCTTTGCGAATGAGCTTGCCACCATTGTCTTCCCTCTTCTCATATGGGCAATCCACCACAAATTGACTCACATTACCACAGTTGTAGCATGTTCTCACACGTTGCTTGCCCTTTGACCCGTTTGAGTTGTTCTTAGAGAAGTTGGACCTTGTGTTTCTCTTGTTGCCCCAAAATTGCCTGGACGCAAAAGCCATGTGCTGATGATAAGCATATTTGGTGTCCTCGGGGCAACCCTCTTCTTCTTCACCTTCTTCCTCTTGACTGACCTTGGCCTTCAAAGCAAGGTTATGAGATGATTCCTTTGACCGTTGGACGCAAGCGAGAGCATTGTCAGCTGTCGTGTTCAGGATGTTCATTGCAATAAATTCATCCAACATAGCACCAGAAGACATGGTGTGCAAGTCCGGTCTTTGACGGATGACAACGGACATGGCCTTGTTGTAGGGCATGATGGCCTTCAGAAACTTACGCTTGATCCAAGTATCACCCACATCCTTGCTGCCATGATCTTTGAGGGCAACCGCGAGAGCAGTCACCCTTCTATAGAGCTCACGTGGTTCCTCATCGTCTATCATCACAAACTCATCTGACTGATCAAGGAAAACTTCATAGTTTGACCGTTGAATGCTTGAGCTGCCTTGTACATGGAAACAATGTGTTCCCAACACTCTTTCGCAATAGTGAAAGGACGCAGGTGAGGTAGGTCTTCAGTGGGAACAACAGCTTGGAGTATGAACAAGGCGGAAGAATTTAGCTGTTTATCCGCTTGTTCTCTTGGAGTGAGGTTGCGTGGATCACGAGGGTAGTATCCTTCTTCAATGACTCTCATGAAATGAATTGAGATGTGATCTAAATGAGACTTGATACTGAAAACCTAGTTAGCAAAATCATTCTTAACAAGTTTAGGAGGAGGACCGTGATTAACTCTATGAGGTGGATGCACCGATCCTCCATAGACCACGGGAGGGGGAACTGAGGCAAATCTCCTCGACCCATTAATTCCTTGAGAGCGATTATCCTTATCAGCACTAGCCCCCTCCTTACTAGAGTTGACATCCGATGTTGAGTTAGTGGGTTTAACCACTTGCACCGCATGGATAGAAACTTTCAGAGTATCAAGGAATTCTTCGAACATGGATTTGACCTCGGTCGTCATGGAAGATTTGAGAGAGGACAAGGCCTCATTCAAATCCTTGCGAGAGACCGTGTTCACTCCCACGGCCTCGGGAAGTTCTCCCACATGCTCCTCTTCACCAACCATACTCTTCGGGTAGTGAAACCCTTAATAAAGAAACTTGGATCTGATACCAATTGAAAAGATCTATATGGTTGGCTAGAGGGGGGTGAATAGGCAACTAATTTTTTTAACTTTTCTTTAGCAATTTAGGCTTAGCAAAAAATAGGTTGGCTAGATATGCAATTAGGTGAGTGATGTCTACTACAAAACCTTCTTCTTGTAGACTCGTGTTGGGCCTCCAAGCGCAGAGTTTTGTAGGACAGCGGCAATTTTCCCTCAAGTGGATGATCTAAGGTTTATCAATCCGTGGGAGGCATAGGATGAAAATGATCTCTCTCAAACAACCCTGCAATCAAATAACAAAGTGTCTCTTGTGTCCCCAATACACCCAATACAATGGTAAATTGTATAGGTGCACTAGTTCGGCAAAGAGATGCTGATGCAAGTGCAATATGGATGATAGATGTAGGTTTTTGTAATCTGAAATTACAAAAACAGCAAGGTAAAAAATAGTAAACGGCGAGAAAAATGTTGTATAAATACTTGGAAACAAGGCCTAGGGCCATAATTTCATTAGTGCAATTTCTCTCAACAATACTAACATAGTTGAATCATATGTAAATCCCTCACGTGCGACAATGAGTTCACTCCAAAGTTACAAATAGCGGAGAACAAGCGGAGAAATTATTGTAGGGTACGAAACCATCTCAAAGTTATCTTTTCTAATCAATCTTATGAGCTATCCCTATAAGTGTCACGAACAGCCCTAGAGTTCGTACTAAGATAACACCTTAAGATACACATCAACCAAAACCCTAATTTCACCTAGATACCCCAATGTCACCTCGAGTACCCGTGGGTTTGATTATACGATATGCATCACATAATTTTAGATTCATTAATCCAACATAAAGAACTTCAAAGAGTGCCCCAAAGTTTCTACGGGAAAGTCAAGACGAAAACATGTGCCAACCCCTATGCATAGATTACCAAGGTCACGGAACCCGCAAGTTGATCACCAAAACATACATCAAGGGTATCAATAGAAATCCCATTGATCACCAAGACATACATCAAGTGTTCTCAAATCCTTAAAGACTCAATCCGATAAGTAAACTTCATAGGGAAAACTCAATTCATCACAACTAGATAGTGAGGGGAAACACTCCATATGATTCATCTATATTAATAAAGCTCACGGAACATCAAGATCGTGACATCTCAAGAACACGAGAGAGAGAGAGATCAAACACATAGCTACTGGTACATACCTTCAGCCCCGAGGGTGAGCTACTCCCTCCTCATCATGGAGACCGTCGGGATGATGAAGATGGCCTCCGGTGATGGTTTCCCCCTCTGGCAGGGTGCCGGAACAGGCTCCCGATTGGTTTTTCGTGGCTTTGGAGGTTTGCGGCAGCGGAACCCCATATAGGTTCTGCCTTGGGGTTTCTAGTATATTTGACGATTTATAGAGCTGAGAAGGAGGTCGGTGGACTCCTGAGGGTCCCACAAGCCTGGCGGTCGCGACTAGGGGGGTGGTCGCGCCCCTGAGGCTTGTGGCCTCCTCGGGAACCTTCTGGCCCAACTCTCATGCTCCGTAGGTCTCTTCTTGTCCAAAAAATCACCGTAAAGTTTTATTCCGTTTGGACTCCGTTTGATATTCCTTTTCTGTGAAACTCAAAAACAAGGAAAAAATAGGAACTAGCACTGGTCTCTAGGTTAATAGGTTAGTCCCAATAATAATATAAAGTTATCGTAAAATGATTGTAAAACATCCAAGAATGATAATATAACAGCATGGAACAAGCAAAAATTATAGATACGTTGGAGACATATCAGTGAGCAACCTATATGATGCTAATCACAACAACAAGCTAAGCAAGCATGATAAAGCAATAAACGTAGCTTGCACAAAGTAAAGGTAAGGAGTAACCACTAGAGGAACCGATGTAGATGAGGAGGTGTTGCCGAAGTTCCTTCCTGGTAAGGGGAAGTACGTCTCCGTTGGAGAGGTGTGGAGGCACAATGTTCCCCAAGAAGCCACTAGGGCCACCGTATTCTACTCATGCCCTCACACAATGCAAGATGTTGTGATTCCACTAGTGGTGCCCTTGAAGGCGGCAACCGAATCTTTACAAACAAGGTTGGGGCTCTCTCCACAACTTAATTGGAGGCTCCCAACGAAACCAAGAAGCTTCACCACAATGTAATATGGCTTCGAGGTGACCTCTTCCGTCTAGGGTGCTCAAACACACAAGAGTAACAAAATCCACACAAGAAACTATGGACCAATCAATTTTCCTTTGGTTGAAGTGTAGATCTAGATCTCCTCCTTCAATCCCTAGCAAGGCAACAAGTTTGGGTGGCTAGAGAGAGATCGGGAAAGAAAGCACAAGGGGCGTCAATGGTGGAGAGAGAGAGGTAAGAGATAAGTGAGAGGTGGAAGAAACACCTCCTTATATAGCCCCCCTTTTCCAATCGTTACAACCAGTTCTGCATGGGGGCGGTATAACCGGAGCTGCGAGCGGTACAACCAGCATAACCGGTAAAACCGGTACAACCGGTCGACCACCGCCCAATAACCGGACCACACCAGAAGATTGGCCAGATGCAGTAGACAGCCTTGAGCCCCGGACCAGGCAAAGTCCTAAGCGGTACAACCGCTTGGAACCCCAGTTGTACCAGGCTATATGAATATAGCGGTACAACCGGTCCTGGTCTGCCCAACAACCGGGGCACACCAGAACCATGTCCGGTGGTAGCCCGGTGCTGGGCCGGTTGTACCGCCCAGAGCTACCATATTGGGCCACCCAGCCTTTGGCGGTACTACCGCCTGAGGGCAGCAGTACAACCGTTGGGGACCACTTGTGGCAGCAGCCCCAGGGTATCCCCCTAGAGTGGCAGTACAACCGGAAGACAAAAAGCATGCTGAGCATATAGGTTGAGACCGTGGAATACCTGGCAGGTAACAAGGAAAAAGAGGCCTCTCTCTCTATGATGTGGAGGAGTGAGTTGGGTGAAGATGGATGTGCGAAAGAACTGATTCACCCAAGACTTTCCAATGTGGATTCCCTCTTAATAGTACAGGATCCCTACGACCAAAGAGAATAAACACATAGAGAATCCCATCTTCAATATTTTCCGTTTGGAGGGTCCACCTAACCGTCTTGCGTTCCACATACAATCCCTGTATAAGTTGACACACGGTTAGATCCTAGTGAGTTGTGATCATCACCAAAACACCAAGGTAAGAGAATGCCCTTACACTCTCTCACATGCAAAGCATGATCATACCCCAGAAGTCATTGGGTGTTAGTTTCATAACAACGTAAATCACATGGTGATGTGAACTAGATTATTGACTCTAGTGCAAGTGGGAGACTGTTGGAAATATGCCCTAAGAGGCAATAATAAATTGGTTATTATTATATTTCCTTGTTTGTGATAATCGTTTATTATCCATGCTATAATTGTGTTGATTGGAAACTCAAATACATGTGTGGGTACATACAAAACAATGTGTCCCTAGTATGCCTCTAGTTAACTAGTTCGTTGATCAAAGATGGTCAAGGTTTCCTGGCCATGGACATGAGATGTCATTTGTTAAAGCGATCACATCATTAGGAGAATGATATGATGGACAAGACCCAAACTATAAACATAGCATATGATCATGTTAGTTTATTTCTATAGTTTTCTCCATGTCAAGTATCTATTATGACCATGAGATCATGCAACTCACTGACACCGGAGGAGTACCTTGTGTGTATCAAACGTCACAACGTAACTGGGTGACTATTTAGGTGCTCTACATGTATCTCTGAGGGTGTCTGTTGAGTTGGCATGGATCAAGACTGGGATTTGTTACCCTGTGTGATGGAGAGGTATCTCAGGGACCACTTGGTAATACAACATCACAACAAGCCTTGCAAGCAATGTGACTAAAGTGTTAGCCATGGGATCTTGTATTACTAAACGAGTAAAGAGACTTGCCGATAATGAGATTGAACTAGGTATAGAGATACCGACGATCAAATCTTGGGAAAGTAACATACCGAAGAACAAAGGGAACATCGTACGGGATTAACTGAATCCATGACATAGAGGTTCAACCGATAAAGATCTTCATAGAATATGTAGGAACCAATATGGGCATCCAGGTCCCTTTATTAGTTATTGACCATATAGGTGTGATACGACTCCGTCGTATCTATAATTTTTGATTGTTTCATGCCAATATTCTACAACTTTCATATACTTTTGGCAACTTTTTATACTATTTTTGGGACTAACATATTGATCCAGTGCCTAGTGCCACTTCCTATTTGTTGCATGTTTTTTCTTTTGCAGAAAATCCATATCAAACAAAGTCCACACGGGATAAAAATTACGGAGATTTTTTTGGAATATATGTGAATTTTGGGAAGTGGAATCAACAGAAGGCGGTGCCTGAGGGCCCCACAAGCCTGCCAGGCACACCCTGGGGGTAGGGCGGACCCTAAGGGCTTGTGGCCACCCCTTAGGTCGGTTGAAGGTGTCCTTTGTCTGAAAGAAAGCTATTTTTTTTATAAATATCCCCTCAAAATTTCAGCCCGATCGGAGTTACGGATCTCTGGATATTTAAGAAACGGTGAAAGGCCAGAATCTGGGTGCACAGAAACAGAAGGAAACAGAGAGAGAGAGAGATCCAAACTCGGAGGGGCTCTTGCCCCTCTTCCGCCATGGAGGCCAAGGACCAAAGGGGAAACCCTACTACCATCTAGGGAGGAGGTCAAGGAATAAGAAGGAGGGGGCTCTCTCCCCCTCTCTGTCGGTGGCACCAAAATGCCGCTGGGGCCATCATCGTGACGGCGATCTACTCCAACAACTCCGTCATCTTCACCAACACCTCTATCGCCTTCCCCCATCTACCTACAGTGGTCCACTCTCCCACAACCCTCTATACCCTATACTTTAACATGGTGATTTATGCTTCATATTATTATCCAATGATGTGTTGTCATCCTATGATGTCTGAGTAGATCTATTTTGTCCTATGGGTTGATTGATGATCATGATTGGTTTGAGTTGCATGTTTTATTATTGGTGCTGTCCTATGGTGCTCTCCGTGTCGTGCAAGCATGAGGGATCCCCTCTGTAGGGTTTGCAATATGTTTATGATTCGCTTATGGTGGGTGGCGTGAGTGACAGAAGCACAGACCCGAGTAAGTAGGTTGTTTGCGTATGGGAATAAAGAGGACTTGATACCTTATAATGTTATGGTTGGGTTTTACCTTAATGATCTTTAGTAGTTGCGGATGCTTGCTAGAGTTCCAATCATAAGTGCATATGATACAAGTATAGAAAGTATGTTAGCTTATGCCTCTCCCTCATATAAAATTGCAATAGTGATTACCGGTCTAGTTATCAATTGCCTAGGGACAATTCCGCAACTCCTACCACCACTTTTCCACACTCATTAAACTAACTTAGTTTTTTATTTATATAAGAAGCACCTAGTTTTTATTTACGTGTTCTTTATTATCTTGCAAACCTATCCTATCACACCTACAAAGTACTTCTAGTTTCGTACTTGTTCTAGGTAAAGCGAACGTTAAGCGTGTGTAGAGTTGTACCGGTGGTCGATAGAACTTGAGGGAATATTTGTTCTACCTTTAGCTCCTCGTTAGGTTTGACACTATTACTTATCAAGAAAGGCTACAATTGATCCCCTATACTTGTGGGTTATCAAGACCTTTTTCTGGCGCCGTTGCCGGGGAGCAATAGCATGGGGTGAATATTCTCGTGTGTGCATGTTTGCTTTATCACTAAGTAGATTTTATTTGCTGTTCTAAGTCATTCCCTATCTTTAGATATGGGTAGGAAACGCAAAATACCAAAAAATTAAATGTACTTTCTGCTCCAAAAGTTGAGGAACCACTAGTGTTCCGTACCACCGAAGAATATTACTTGGATCATCTTCGATCCGTTTGTGCTCATGCTGAAACCCCAACTAGCTTAGTTGAGGGCAAATCATTAAATGAGCATGCTCATTATGTGCGACACCGTTTATCTATAAAAGGGAAACTTTTATGGCATGATATTAATTCTTTGCAATTCCATGCTTGTAATTTATGCGAAATTTATGATTTTACTTGTTGTTCTAAAGACCCTAAAAAACACCTTCCCTATCAATGCGAGTTTAAGGATAATGTAATCGTATCTCTTATGCCAAGGGTGTTTATAATTACTATGATATTGAGCAAATTGAAGAATTTGTTGCTTTTAATGGTGCCTATGAAATTTCTTATTTGATTGAAAAATATGATGCCACTCTTTACAAATCCGAAAGTTTTTCCATACTTAAATATTGTTATGAAAACTATGCTTCTAAGGCTTATGTTAAGACATATATTGAGGACTCCTCCGTTGTCCAAGAGGAGACTAATATTTTGCAGGAAACTATGAAAGAAGAATTTGCTGACACTATGAGCTCATTAGATGAAAAAAATGACGAGGAGAGCGAATAACAAAAGGAGGAAGAGCTAATTAGCTACCCGTGCCCTCCTTCTAATGAGAGTAACTCTTCAACTCATACATTGTTTAATTTCCCTTCGTGCTTACCGAAGGATGAATGCTATGTTGATTGCTATGATCCCTTGGATTCATTTGAAATATCCCTTTTTGATGAACTTGATGCTTGCTATGCTTGTGGCCATGATGCCAATATGAAAGATGCTTATTGAGATGAACTTGCTACACCCACACATGATAGTCCTATTATCTTTTTGAATTCTCCCAACTACACTATATCGGAGAAGTTTGCACTTATTAAGGATTATATAGATAGGTTGCCTTTTACTATTACACATGATGATTTTGATAGATATAAGATGCATGTGCTTTCTGCTCCTAATTGCAATTATTATGAGATATGAACTACATCTCCACCTCTCTATGTTTCCAATTTGATAAAATTGCAAGAAACTGCTTATGCTATGTATTGGCCTCTACTTTGTGTGCATGAATTGTTCTTTTATGACATGCCGATGCATAGGAAGAGAGATAGACTTCGTTGTTGCATGATATATGTTACATTGTGCTCACTATTAAACTAAAAATCATTGTTAATTAAAATTGGCTTTGATATACCTTGGGATCCAGGTGGATCCATTACTTGAGCACATTATGCCTAGCTTAATGGCTTTAAAGAAAGCGCTGCCAGGGAGACAACCCGAAAGTTTTAGAGAGTCATTTTATTATGGTCTGTGCTTTTATAAAGTTTAAAAACAAAAAAATAAAGAGGGGAACCTAAAACTTTTTCAAAAAGAGAAGTGAAAGTAAGAAGGACGAGCACCGTTGAAGTGGGGGAGCTTCTTGAACTTTGTTCATGCCCATGGAAACTATGTAAATATTGATTACAGAAAAATTTCAAAAAAAATAAGTATCCCCTTGTGTAAATCCATTGTATTATAAAAATAATGTGCCAAGATTTTCCTTTAGGATGATTAGATTGCTTGTTTGGTGTGTGCAGTGCAAAAACAGAAACTTTGGCTGTAGTGCGTGAATTTAATTTTTTTACTGGAATGTCAAAAGTTTTTGAAATTTTTAAAAATTACTTCTATGTAAATTATTTATTTTTTCCTAAGTTTTCAGAATTTTTAGAGTTACAGGAGTATGGTGAATGTCCAGATTACTACGGACTGTCCTGTTTAAGACAGATTCTGTTTTTGATGCATTGTTTTGCTCGTTTTGATGAAACTATCGATTGTATTGGTGGTATAAGCCATGGAAAAATTATAATACAGTAGCTAAAATGAATGATTGAAGTTTTCAAGTTTTGGGTGAGATCACGATGGATGAAGGAATAAGGAGTGGAAAGATACTAAGCTTGGGGATGCCCGAGGCACCCCAAGGTAATATTCTAGGACTCCCAATAAACTAAGCTTGGGGATGTCCCGGAAGGCATCCCCTCTTTCTTCTAACAACCATCGGTAATTTTACTTGGAGCTATATTTTTATTCATCACATGATATCCATAAATCTTGGAGCGTCGTGTGCTTTCTATTTTTCTTTTAACAATGCACCATGATGGTATGAGAAAGTACTTTGTTGATTTATAGGATTCTTCATGCACTTCACTTATATATTTTGAGTATGGATTTATAGAATGCTTCATGTGCATGACTTATATCATTTGAAGTTTGGATTGTCTATTTCTCTACCCATAGAAAACCGCCATTTGTAGAATGCTCTTTTACTTCACTTATATTTTTTAGAGCGTGGGCATATCTTTTGTAGAAAGAATTAAACTCCCATGCTTCACTTATATCTATTTAGAGAGTTAACATGAGTTGGTCATTCACATGGTTAGTCATAAAATCCTACATAAAACTTGTAGATCACTGAATATGATATGTTTGATTCCTTGCAATAGTTTTGCGATATTAAGATGGTAATATGAGAGTCATGCTTGTGAGTAGTTGTGAATTGGAGAAATACATGTGTTGAAGTTTGTGATTCCCGTAGCATGCACGTATGGTGAACCGTTATGTAACGAAGTCGGAGCATGATTTGTTTAATGATTGTCAACCTTTGTGTGAGGGTCGGGAGCGTGCGATGGTTAACTCCTACCAACCTCTCCCCTAGGAGCATGCGTCTAATGCTTTGTTTCATAACTAATACACTTTTCCAATAAGTATGTGAGTTCTTTATGACTAATGTTGAGTCAATGGATTATACGCACTCTCACCCTTCCACCTTTGCTAGCCTCTATAGTACCACGCAACTTTCGCTGATGCATCAAACCCACCTTCCTCAAAACAGGAACCATATATTTTCCTCAAAACAGACACCATACCTACCTATTATGACATTTCCATAGCCATTCCGAGATATATTTCCATGAAACTTCCACCGTTCCGTTTAGTATGACATGCACCATCATTTTCATATTATTTTGCATGATCGTAAGACAGCTTGCATGATGTTTTCATGGCTTGTCCGTTTTTTGATGTCATTTGCTAGGCTAGATCGTTGCACATCCCGGTATCCTACCAGAAGCATTCATATAGAGTCATATTTTTGTTCTAGGTATCGAGTTGTAAGTAAATAAAAGTGTGATGATTTTCATTATTAGAGCATTGTCCCATATGAGAAAAGGATGATGGAAGCTATGATTCCCTCAATAGATGGGATGAGTCTCCGAACTTTACAAAAAATAAAAGAGGCCAGAGAACCCCAAATAAATAAATAAAAAGGACAAATATGCACACCAAAATAAAAAAATAAAAATAAAAAATGAGAGAAAGAGAGAAGGGACAATTGCTACTATCTTTTTCCACACTTGTGCTTCAAAGTAGCACCATGATCTTCATGATAGAGAGTCTCCTATTTTGTCACTTTCATATAACTAGTGGAAATTTTTTTGCACGACCACTTAGTTTTCTTTTTGAGCTTTCATACACTTATAGCTCTAAGTGCATCCGTTGCATGGACTCACTCACATTGATATCTATTGATGGGCATCTCCATAGCCCGTTGATACGCCTAGTTGATGTGAGACTATCTTCTCCTTTTTCCTCATCACCTCCACCGTATTCTATTCCACCTATAGTGCTATATCCATGGCTCACGCTCATGTATTGCGTGAGAGTTGAAAAGGTTTGAGAACATAAAAAGTGTGAAACAATTGCTTGACTTGTCATCGGGGTTGTGCATGATTTAGATAATTTGTGTGGGGAAGATGGAGCATAGCCAGACCATATGATTTGGTAGGGATAACTTTCTAAGGCCATTTTATTTCGAAAGGACACGATTGCCTTATTGGTGTGCTCGAAGTATTATTGTTTTTATGTCAATATAGACTATTGCTTTGAATCACTCATATCTTAATATTCATTCCATGATTAGATTATATGATCAAGATTATGCTAGGTAGCATTCCACATCGAAAATTATCTTTTTTATCATTTACCTACTTGAGAACGAGCAGGAATTAAGCTTGGGGATGTTGTAGGATCGATAGAAGAGTGTCTAAAGGGGGGTGAATAGACTACTAGCAGGAATTTAAAACCTAACCTTTTCCCAAGTTAATTGGTTGGCAGATTTTAACATTTTCAGCAAGTTTAGCAAGTCTAACAGCCCTACACATGCATGTCCACAAATATGGCAGCGGAAAGTAAAGACATTGCATATGAAGTAAAGAGATGAGATAGGAAGATCAAACGCAATAGGAGACGCAAAGATTTTTCCCGTGGTTCCGATAGGTGGTGCCATCGTACGTCCACATTTATGGAGTCTTCAACCCATGGAGGTTAACGGTCGCAAGAGTCCACGGAAGGCTCCACCCATAAGGGTCCACGAAGTAGCAACCTTGACTATTCCATATGGCTTCTGTCCATGAAGGACTAGCCTCACTATGGGTAGATCTTCACGAAGTAGGCGATCTCCTTTCCCTTACAAAATTCTTGGTTCACTCCACAACACAAAGTAGGAGGCTCCCAAGCGACACCTAACCAATCTAGGAGGCACCACCCTCCAAAAGGTAATAGGCTCAGTAATGACGATGAACTCCTTGCTCTTGTCCTTAAAGATGATAGACTCCTCAACACACAATCACTCTCTCACAGATTTGGCTTGGTAGAAGAGATGGGATTGGCGGAAAGCAACTTGGGGAGGCTAGAAATCAAGATCCATATGATCGGAGTGGAAGATCTTGATCTCAACACAAGGGTAGGTGGTTCTATCTCAGAAAATCTGATAGGATAGGTATGGAATAGTTCTGAGTACTTCTCTGTCGAGTGGGTGGTGGTGAAGGGGTATATATAGGAATCCCCAAAAATCCAACTGTTACACACAAAATGACCAACTCGGTGACACCAATGTGTTAATCTTGGTGGTACCAGAGTGACCAAAGGTGGCAACTTTTGAAACTCGGAGGGACCGATATACAAATCACGGTTGCACCAACAAGGTGACCAATAGCCAGAATAGCCAAACTCGGTGATGCCAATTCAGCATTCTCGTACGGACCGAAAATGTGAACTTGCGTAAGAAAAACTTGGCAGCCCAACTCGGTGGCACCGAAAGCAGTGTCGGCTGCACCGAAGGGTTAGGGTTTGGCTGAGTCTGTCTAGGGTTTGGAATCGGGGGCATCGGGATGGAAATGTTGGTTGCACCGATTTTGAATGTTTGGCTATAGACAGACTTTGGTGGGAGAGCTTGTGGATGTTTCTGGTGACTATCACTTGTGCACGTATGAGCATTTTGTTCAGCAACAAAACTTTACCCCCTTTTAATAGTATTGGCTTTCCTATGGACTCAAAGTGATTTCTCACAATTGTAAAATGTAGAATTCTCTTGCTTGAAGCTTGGCCAACCTATTTCCTTGCATGGTGGGGTAATTCCACAATCTCCACAATCCTTTTGCCAACCCAACTCTCCATGGACTATTATCTGAAATACACTAGATAGAGGTGTTAGTCCAAGAGACAATGTATGTTGTCATGAATTATCAAAACCACCAAGGGAGCATGTTGTGCTTTCAATCTCCCCCTTTTTGGTAATTGATGACAACATACAATCAAACCTTCAAATAAAGATATGCATGGATGTAATGAAGACTTTGTGAAAGACATGACTTAGATTTGCTCCCCTTAAATGTGTGTAGTCCTTTCAAGGATAGTTGCTTTGGAATGCATGGACACACATATAGATGAAGGGATATAGGAAGTCATGTGTATCTTGGCTATATGCATCAATATATATATGAATGAAATGTATATCCTCATTCAAGACTTCACTCTTGCAAACAATATGTGCAAGAAGCAGGAGATCATCTTGATCAAAGATATGATGCATATACTTACCTTGAGTTCTTGAGTATTCTAGTAGTAGAGACACACTTGAGAAAACAATGTTAGGAAACCCAAGAGTATTCTACTAAACAAAAGCAATAGAACTCAAAATATACCAAGATATGGAGAACATATAAAATATGAGAATCCTTAAGATTGATATGTCTCCTCCTTTAGCATTAATCTTTTATAGCTTTTATCCCCTTATATATAAAAGTGGTAGTTCATCCTCTCCCCCTGAATCTCAACATATAGATATTGGGATTGGATAGGGTGAGAAAAAGTCTAAAGTGAACAAGAATATTATTGAGAGCTTGTTAACTATTCACATGGAATTTTCTCCCCTTACTTTGGTATTCTCCCCTTGTTTATATAAGTGTGAACTTTTGAACTTTTGATATTCTCCTCTCCCCCTCACTCATATCTCCCCCATTGCATAAGCATGTAACTCTCCCTTTAGCATGAAGCTTTGATATTCTCCCCCTTTGGCATAAATTACCAAAAAGGTTAAACTTAAGAGTAGTTATAGGGATCATTGACAAGGAAGGGACCCTCGAAAACAAGGGTCATTGAAAAGTAGGGTTCATAGAAAATACCTAAGGGAAACATTGAATGTAACTTCTCTCCCTTTGGCAATTTTGAGTTTTCTTCTCCTTGGAGCTAGGGATCCTTGAATAAAGAATTTCTCCCCCTAAGACTAGCTTGTTATTCTCTCTCCTCTTTTTGTTTTTTTAAATAAAGGGGTCATCAAAAGAACAAGGACATCACAAGAACAGGAAAAAAATTAAGAAACAAAGATTTAGAAAAAAAGAAAATTCGGTGACTCCAGGATAAATAAATCGATGGTACCGAGATTGTGTAGTGCAGCTCATCTGCAATTTCGGTAGAACCGAGTTATTTATATCGGTGGCACCGAATGAGTGACCACATTTCTGTTTTCACAGCGACAAAATAAATAGTTTCAAAAAGGGAATGCGAAATTTTTACAAAGTGCATCAAATAGATAAGATTTGAGTGGTTACGAGAGATCATGCAAATAGAGAGCAAAACCACACGAGATTCTTAACTAGATGATGGGCGGTGACTAGGTCACCTATATTAGAGTATATTGACTTAGGAGCCAAGCAAGAATACTTGATCATAGGTCATACTCTACGTTAAGCTCATAATGGGGTTACCATTTTTTGATTAAGCATTTTAATGTCTTCATATCACTTGAGTTGCTTTAGCCCATGACTTGGAGTAAAGCCTTTTCAAGGATATGAGTACATACCTTTGAGTGATGTTGATGACGTTGCTCATAGGTGACCTTGTTGAGGATGCTCGAGGTTGATGAAGATCATCTTGAATTGGGAGCAATCCTTCTCGTTCTAGTACACTAGTCACCTACAAAGGTTAGTTATTCAAGGAAGAACAATGGATATATCCAATTGACATGTCACCACTTAAGATTTTGAAACTAAGATCAAGTATATGTCAAGGATATGTTTTTGTTGTCTTCTTCCTTCCATCATCAAGAGGGGTTGTAGATACTTGGTAATGACAAGATTGCTTATAATTGGAGTTGATGGCAATCTTGTGGAATGAAGTTCTTCCAAGTACCTACAAAAGGTTAGATGCAATACAAGGGAGCATAGAATTCTATGGCATATGATAACAAGTTACGGGAACATGGGAATAACAAGAAAGCTCATGCCATTGCTTGCAACCGAGTGAGTCTAGCTCAAGTTTGAAGCATCAATGATGTTCAACTCACTCCTCAAATGACAAAATGTTTTCTCATCAAGTGGCTTGGTAAAGATGTCGGCTAATTGCTTGTTAGTGTGAACATGCTTAAGATTAATATCTCCTTTGGCAACATGATCATGAATGAAATGATGTCGAACTTGAATATGCTGAGTTCGAGAATGTTGCACATGATTATGACCAATTTTAATAGCACTTTCATTGTCACAAATTAATGGAACATTTTTAACATAAATTCCATAATCTTTAAGCGTTTGTGTCATCCATAGTAATTGCGCACAAATAGATCTAGTAGGAATATACTCAGCTTTGGCAATAGATAGAGATACTGAGTTTTGTTTCTTGGAGGACCAACACACAATTGATCTACCCAAAAATTGACAAGTACCCGAGGTGGACTTTCTATCAACCTTGTCACCGACATAGTCCGAAGCGGAATAGCCAACAATATTAAAAGAAGATCCCTTGGGATACCAAATGCCAAGTTTGGTGTTTGTATCAAGTATCTCACAATACGTTTCACAGCCAAAAGATGACACTCTTTAGGTGCAACTTGATATCTAGCACAGATGCAAACACTAAGCATAATATCGGGACAAGATGCACATAGATATAGCAATGAACTGATCATAGATCGATAAACCTTTTGATCAACCGGTTCATCCTCCCTGGTAAGATCAACGTGTGCACTAGTGGGCATGGAAGTTTTCATACCTTTGCCCTCCTGCATGTTGAACTTTTTGATCAAGTCTTTCGTATACTTAGTTTGAGAGATGAAATCCTTCTCTTGATTGCTAGATTTGCAAACCAAGAAAGAATTTCAGCTCACACATCATAGACATCTCATACTTCTCGAACATCAACTTTCCAAATCTTTCACTAAATTGAGGGTTAGTGGAACCAAACATAATATCATCCACATAGATTTGGCACACAAATAATTCACCATTAACTCTCTTAGTGAATAAGGTTACATCAATTTTACCAATTTCAAAACCTTTTTCAATGAGAAACTTCATTAAACATTTATACCAAGCACAAGGGGCTTTCTTAAGACCATAAAGAGCTTTATGAAACTTATAAACATGATTAGGTTTCTAAGGATTCACAAAACTAGGTGGTTGCTTGACATAAACTTCTTCTTCAATTTCACCATTTAAAAATGCACTTTTGATGTCCATTTGATAAAGCGTGATATCATGGTGATTAGCATAAGCAAGAAGAATACGAATAGCTTCAAGTCTAGCGACGAGGGCATAAGTCTCACTGTAGTACATACCTTCGACTTGCATATATCCTTGGGCTACGAGACAAGCCTTGTTGCACACTACTTGACCATCTTCGTCTTGTTTGTTCCGAAACACCCATTTGGTTCCGATGATATTGTGCCCATCTTCGGGCTTCTCCACGAGTGTCCACACTTCGTTCCTCTCAAAGTTGTGTAGCTCTTCATGCATTGCGTTTACCCAATCTGCGTCTTCAAGAGCTTGTTCTACCTTCAATGGCTCAATGCTAGAGGTGAAAGAATAATGATCACAAAAGTTAGCTAGACATCTGTTAGAGCGAGTGATTCTCCCTGTTTGTATATCACCAAAGATTTGGTTTAGGGGATGATTCTTGGTCACTTGTGCTCGAACTCGGGTCAGCTTTCGATTGTTGGATGGTGGAGCTTCTTCTTCTTCATCATCATCATCTCGTTCATCATCGTTGTTGTTGAAGGTGTCGTCCCCTTGAGGTTGTGGTGAAGGTGGTTGTGGTGGATCTTCATGATGCAATTCCTCCTCTTCATCATCTTGTCGTGTACTGCTCGTGGATGCCTCCATGTCGTGTTGGGGTTCACCTTGACGTGAAGTAGGGACTTCCACTTGAGTTGATGAAGTACTTTCCTTCACCTCCATGGGACAAATCTTGCCAATGGGTAAATATAGAATGGCTTATGAAGGGTCCTTATCACCTACATCGTTTGGCAATTGTTCGATTTGCGAACCATTAGATTCATCAAACTTCACATCTACTGTCTCTTCAACTTTTCGAGTAAAGTTGTTGTAGACACGGTAAGTGTGAGAGTTCGATCCGTAACCAAGTAGGAATCCTTCATGACATTTAGGAGCAAATTTAGTACGACGATGCTTATCAAGAATGTAGCACTTTGAGCCAAATACCCAAAAGTATCCGACTTGGGGTTTGTTACCGGTGAGTAGCTCGTATGTCGTTTTACCGAGAAGCTTGTGCAAGTAAAGTCGGTTTGTGGCATGACGTGCTGTTTCAACGGCTTCTGCCCAAAAGTGTCTTGGCGTCTTGTATTCATCAAGCATCATTCTTGCCATCTCAATGAGTGTTTGGTTCTTCCTCTCAACAACTCCATTTTGTTGAGGTGTGTACGTAGCCGAGAACTCATGTGAGACACCTTCTTCGTCAAGAAAGGTATCCACAAGGGTGTTTGGCTCAAGCTTCTTCATCTTTACTTCAAACTGATTTTTTGCTTTGCGAACAAAGTTTCTTGAAGATCTTTTGAACCTGCGACTTATCATCAAGAAAGAATACCCACGTAAATCTGGAAAAATCATCAACTATAACTAGACCATAGGAATTTCCACCGAGACTCTTGTACGCATTAGGACCAAAAAGATCCATGTGAAGTAACTCGAGTGGTCTCCTAATAGTCATGATATTCTTAATAGGATGACTTCCACCTACTTGCTTTCCATCTTGACAAGCACTACAAAGTCTATCTTTGTCAAAGATAACATCTTTAACACCAAGTATATGATCACCTTTGATTAGCTTATCTAGATTGTGCATGCCTACATGTCCAAGTCTTCTATGCCAAAGCCAACCATTAGAAGATTTTGCAATAAGACAAGTATGAGGTTTGGATCTCTTAGTGAAATCAACAATGTATGGACCACCTCTACAGAAACCGGTAAAGACCATTTTATGATTATCTTGACGAAACACTTGGCAATCTGCTTTCGTGAATAACACATTGAAACCGAAGTCGGCAAGTCTAGATACGGAAAGAAGATTGTAGCCAAGAGATTCAACAAGCATAACATTTTGAATGAGCTATCATGGGATATGGTCACCTTACCAAGACCAAGTACCTTACCTTTGGAATTATCTCCAAACGTTATGTACCTTCACGGTCCATGGTTTGGTATGATCTCTTTGAACATCCCTCTATCTCCGGCCATATGATCGATACATCCGCTATCGAGAATCCACTCTTTTCCTCCGGACATGTAATCCTTAAGGTTTGCCATTAGACTTTGATTCTTCATGATCTTCTCATACTCGATGTCGAACAACTCATCTTCATCATAGTATCCATGTTCCACATTGTCATCATCCGTTGGGTAATCCTCGTCATAAAGAACAAGAGATTCGTTAGAATTTTGATCATGACAATGTTCAAGTTTATGAATGTGAATGGCTTCAAAGATAATGTTGTTGATAGTAGTACATCTCCTTTAGCACGCATAACATCACAGAGCTCAAATAGGTATTTATCAAAGTTCGGATCACTAGGCTTCATTTTGTGAAAAGCAACAGCTTTATGAAGAATTACATCAAGATTTCCTAATGAAAGATTTGGATATTATTTCTCCAAATCAGTCCACAAGCTATAGGCACATGCAAAGTTCTTCAATTGAGAAAGCACGAATCTTGGTAAGCCTCTAATAATAAGATTTACAGTTCTTAGATTACCAAGCATGTTAATTTCCTCTTCGTGTGTGGGATACAATTCATTAATGGGGAGCACATAGGGTTTTTCAATATATTTTGTCAAATGGAATTTATCAAATAGATCAATCATGGCATTCTTCCATTAACTATAGTACTCTCCATCAAGAACGGGCACTCTACAACTCAAACTCTCTATACTAGACACATCCATCTTCCTCCATGATGATTAAACCGAAGCAATGGAGACCAAAGCTCTGATACCACATGTAGGATCAATAGAAGAGTGTCTAGAGGGGGTGAATAGACTACTAGCAGGAATTTAAAACCTAACCTTTTCCCAAGTTAATTGGTTGGTAGATTTTAACATTTTCAGCAAGTCTAGCAAGTCAAACAACCCTATACATGCATGTCTACAAATATGGCAGCAGAAAGTAAAGACATTGCATATGAAGTAAAGAGATGAAATAGGAAGATCAAACGCAATAGGAGACGCAAAGATTTTTCCCGTGGTTCCGATAGGTGGTTCTATCGTACGTCCACGTTTATGGAGTCTTCAACCCACGGAGGGTAACGGTCACGAGAGTCCACGGAGGGCTCTACCATGGAGGGTTCCACGGAGAAGCAACCTTGACTATTCTATGCGGCTTCCATCCACGAAGGACCAGCCTCACTATGGGTAGATCTTCATGAAGTAGGCGATCTTCTTGCCCTTACAAACTTCTTGGTTCACTTCACAACACGAAGTAGGAGGCTCCCAAGCGACACCTAACCAATCTAGGAGGCACCACCCTCCAAAAGGTAATAGGCTCAGTAATGACGATGAACTCCTTGCTCTTGTGCTTCAAGATGATAGACTCCTCAACACACAATCACTCTCTCATAGATTTGGCTTGGTAGAAGAGATGGGATTGGTGGAAAGCAACTTGGGGAGGCTAGAAATAAAGATCCATATGGTTGGAGTGGAAGATCTTGATCTCAACACAAGGGTAGGTGGTTCTCTCTTAGAAAATCTGATAGGATAGGTATGGAATAGTTCTGAGTGCTTCTCTGTCGAGTGGATGGTGGTGAAGCGGTATATGTAGGCATCCCCAAAAATCCAACCATTACACACAAAATAACCAACTCGGTGACACCGATGTGTTAATATCGGTGGTACCGAAGTGACCAAAAGGTGGCAACTTTTGAATCTCGAAGGGACCGATATATGAATCTTGGTTGCACCGACAAGGTGACCAACGGTCGGAATTGGCCAAACTCGGTGACGCTGATTCAACATTCTCGAACAGACCGAAAATATGAACTTGCATAAGAAAAACTTGGCAGCCCAACTCGGTGGCACCGAAAGTTGTGTCGACTACACCGAAGGGTTAGGGTTTGGCTGAGTCTGTCTAGGGTTTGGAATCGGTGGCACCGGGATGAGAATGTTGGTTGCATCGATTTTGAATGTTTGTCTATAGACAGACTTTGGTGGGAGAGCTTGTGGATGTTTTTGGAGACTATCACTTGTGCACGTATGAGCATTTTGTTCACCAACAAAACTTTACCCCCTTTTAATAGTATTGGCTTTCCTATCGACTCAAAGTGATTTCTCACAAATGTAAAATGTAGAGTCCTCTTGCTTGAAGCTTGGACAACCTATTTCCTTGCATCTTGGGGTAATTCCACAGTCTCCACAATCCTTTTTCCAACCCAAGTCTCCATGGACTATTATCTGAAATACACTAGATAGAGGTGTTAGTCCAAGAGACAATGTATGTTGTGATGAATTATCAAAACCACCAAGGGAGCATGTTGTGCTTTCAGATGATGATACGTCTCCATCGTATCTATAATTTTTTATTGTTTCATGCCAATATTCTACAACTTTCATATAATTTTGGCAACTTTGTATACTATTTTTGGGACTAACATATTAATCCGGTGCCTAGTGCCAGTTCCTGTTTATTGCCTGTTTTTTGTTTCGGTGAAAATCCATATCAAATGAAGTCCAAATGGTATAAAAACTTACGAAGATTTTTTTGGAATATATGTGAATTTTGGGAAGTGGAATCAACAGAAGGCGGTGCCCGAGGGGCCCACAAGCCCTCCAGGCGCACCCTGGGGGTAGGGCGTGCCCTGAGGGCTTGTGGCCACCCCTTAGGTCGGTTTGAGGTGTTCCTTTGCTGAGGGAAAGCTAATTTTTGGATAAAGATGCCCTCAAAATTTCAGCCCGATCAGAGTTACGAATCTCTGGATATTTAAGAAATGGTGGAAGGCCAAAATCTGGAGAAACAGAAGGAAACATAGAGAGAGATACAGTCTTGGAGGGGCTCTCGCCCCTCTACCGCCATGGAGGCCAAGGACCAAAGGGGATACCCTCCTCCCATCTAGGGAGGAGGTCAAGGAATAAGAATAAGGAGGGTGGCTCTCTCTCCCTCTCTCCTGGTGGCACCGGACCGCCGCCAGGGCCATCATCGTGATGACGATCTACTCCAACAACTCCGTTATCTTCACCAACACCTCCATCACCTTCCCCCATCTATCTACAGCGGTCCACTCTCCCGCAACACGCTGTACCCTCTACTTGAACATGGTGCTTTATGCTTCATATTATTATCCAATGATGTGTTGCCATCCTATGATGTCTGAGTAGATCTATTTTGTCCTATGGGTTGATTGATGATCATGATTGGTTTGAGTTGCATGTTTTATTATTGGTGCTGTCCTATGGTGCTCTCCATGTCGCGCAAGCGTGAGGGATCCCCGTTGTAGGGTTTGCAATATGTTTATGATTCGCTTATGGTGGGTGGCGTGAGTGACAGAAGCACAGACCCGAGTAAGTAGGTTGTTTGCGTATGGGAATAAAGAGGACTTGATACCTTATAATGCTATGGTTGGGTTTTACCTTAATGATCTTTAGTAGTTGCGGATGCTTGCTAGAGTTCCAATGATAAGTGCATATGATCCAAGTAGAGAAAGTATGTTAGCTTATGCCTCTCCCTCGTATAAAATTGCAATAATGATTACCGGTCTAGTTATCAATTGCCTAGGGACAATTCCGAAACTCCTACCACCACTTTTCCACACTCTTAAACTAACTTAGTTGTTTCTTTATCTAAGAAGCCCCTAGTTTTTATTTATGTGTTCTTTATTATCTTGCAAACCTATCCTATAACACCTACAAAGTACTTCTAGTTTTATAGTTGTTCTAGGTAAAGCGAACGTTAAGTGTGCATAGAGTTGTATCGGTGGTCGATAGAACTTGAGGGAATATTTGTTCTACCTTTAACTCCTCGTTGGGTTCGACACTCTTACTTATCGAGAAAGGCTACAATTGCTTCCCTATACTTTTGGGTTATCAAGGTGTCTCGGTCATGTCTACATAGTTCTCAAACCCGCACGGTCTGCACAATTAAGGTTCAGTGACATTTCGGTAGTATAGAGTTATGTATGGTGGTGACCGAAGGTTTTTCAAAGTCCCGTATGAGATCCCGGACGTCAAGAGGAGCTCCGGAATGGTCCGGAGGTAAAGATTAATATATAGGAAGTCCTGTTTTTGTCACTAGAAAAGTTTCGGGCTCACCGGTAGTGTAGCGGGAGTGTCGGGAGGGCACCGAGGGACCATCGGGAGGGGTGTCTCGACCCAAGGGGCTACATGGGCTGTGGGAGGAGGTAAACCAGCCCCTAGTGGGCTGACCGAATCCCCACTAGAGGCCCATGCGGCTGGGTGGAGAAACCCAAAGTGGGAGAGAGGGAGTCCTAATCCTACTAGGATTGGAGGAGGACTCCTCCTCTCTCCCCTTTGGCTGAAGCAAGGGCTGGCCCCTTGGGGGCCAAGCCTCCTCCCTCCCTCCTCCTATATATACTAGAGGTATTGACGGTTTTTCAACACAGAAATCAGCCACGTGCTACCCTCTTCTCTAGATCGTAGTTTCTCCTCTAGATTGTTTCAGCAGTGCTTAGGCAAAGCCCTGATGGAATAGTTCCACCACCATCGCCGCCACGCTGTCATGCTGCTGGAGAACTCATCTACCTCTCCTCTCCCTCTTGTTGGATCAAGAAGGTGGAGATCGCCATCGAGTTGTACGTGTGCTGAACGTGGAGGTGTCGTTCGTTCGGTGCTAGATCGGGACGGATCGTGATTGGATCGCGAGACGCTCAGCGATTTGGATCGCGAAGACGTTCGACTACATCAACTGCGTTTCTTAATGCTTCCCGCTTAGCGATCTACAAGGGTATGTAGATCAACTCTCCCCCCCCCCTCGTAGATGCTCATCACCATGGATCGATCTTGCGTGTGCTTAGGAAATTTTTTGTTTCCCATGCAACGTTCCCCAATAGGAACTACATCAGACTTCCCGAGGAAAACCCACCTACAAATTGAGATCAAACCATCTTACACAAAATCCACGAGTTGACTTAGCACATCGTACAAAATTACTGAGGTCTTGCTAGGAGGAGACGTTCCTAGAGTCGTCGGCAGATGGATTCTTGCTTGTGCTGCATTGGAAGTGGAACATTGCACAAATCAAAAATGAAAAGGGGCACCAAATTGCATCCATGAATCAACCTTGAACTGAGAAAAAAATGGGAGAGAGAAAGAATGGGGCCGTATCATGGGTCTTCTTGGGCGGACAGGGTGGCAGCTGTAGGCACCAAGCGACTCGATCCATTGGTTGGAGGATCGATTCGAAGAGCATACACTTTGGGTGGACGAAGGGAAAAAAGAGCGAATGGAAGTACAACGAAGGGAGGAGGGAGGCCGAGACCCACCTAGGCCAGGCGTGTGGGCGCCACCTGATGTACATGGCTGCTGGGTGGAGTGGTGGTGGCGGCCGGCTGGGAATGGAGGTAATGGTGTCCGGCTGGTCCATAGCTGGTAGATCGATGGGAGGCGGCGCAAGGAGGGAGGACTTGGAGTTGGGAGAGGTAGGTCAGGGGTTGGGGGCCTCGTTCGGGTTTTTTCGTTACATGCGAGGGAGCCTCGTTCGTTCGATTTTTTTGTAACGTGGGAGGGGATTATGTGCGACGGGGCCTCGTTGGTCTGTTTTTTTATCGTGTGAGGGTTTTCTTTTGTGACTTGCGAGGTAAAAGCGAGGGGGTAGATGGTGGGGTGGAGAGAGACGGAAAAAGACCAGGTGGGAGATGAGACAAAAATAAACCGTGAACGCCGGCTTCCAAGTCTCCCTTTAGGAGTAGAGAAATGAGCCGTCGAGTTTGTTCAAAAGAGGGAAAGATATCTCGCGAAGGAGGTGGACTGCCAAATCAGGGAGAACAAGCATTTTTCCGGATTTTGAGGTGATTATTTGGTTTCTGAGTTTATGGAGTTATCATATGCTGAATTGATTGATTACCATAATTGCCATATTGCCATATTTCAGAGTATATGGAGTTGTCATATAATGAATTGATTGATTACCATAATTGTCATATTGCCATATTAGAGATTTTCTTGAGTTTATGGCCTTACCATATGTGAATTGGTAAGGAATGTTAATTAATGTAATTTGGTGATGTATGGAAATATAAATTAATACGAGTAAGCAACTTATGGTAAGATTAATTAATTCAGATTTGATTTTTAAAGATTCATTATAAATTAATTTTAATCGATTCTTTCACATAAATACATTACTAAATATATGACGACGGAAGGAGGGACGAAAAAAAGAGGACGAAAAAACCCCTAGACAAAGGTGGGAGGGGAGACGGAAAAAATCCCAAAATTGAAGCTACCAACTCCCCCTTTAGGAGTAGAGATTTTTTTAGGCAAGTTTAGGAGTAGAGATAAAAACGTTTCGCACAGGAAATCTTCTAACTGGGCTGACCCATATACAGACCACCTATATCACGCTCTGTGCGCACTGGGAGAAGATGCAGCGCACAAAGTTGGGCCGGCCCATGCATAGGCCTCCCTTTTTTTTCAGTTCCCTTGTTTTTTCTACTTTAAATAATTTAGAACTTATTTTTTTCCAAATTTTAAGAAACTGAAAAATTTTAAATATTTTTTTCCAGAAAACATAAAATGTATGTGAATTCAAAAACTGTTCGTGATTTTTGTAAAAATGTTCGCAATTTTAAAAAATATTCGTAAATAAAAAAATACGGTGATTTCAATTAAAGTCCGGATATTAAATAATATTAATGAAATTTAACAAAATTATTTACTAAATAAAAATCTGTTCATCCATTTTCCAAAATTGTCCTAAAATTTTTAAAATAGTTCGTGCCTGTTTTTTTAGTTTTGTTTTTTTATTTTCATTTTTCTGTTCCGTTCTTACTTTTCTTCTACTTTAAATAATTTAGAACTTCAAAAAGGTTTTGCAAATTGAAAAACTGAGAATTTTATATAAAATGTTGAAGAAAACATAAATGTTTGTGAATTCAAAAAATACTCGGAATTTGTTTTTAAAAAGTTCGCATGTTTAAAACAATGTTGATGAAAACAGAAAATCCATGTTTTCTAAAAAAGCGCATGTATTATTTTTTAATCATATTGAACAAAATGTTTGCTTATTCAAAAAATGTTCACGCATTCAAGAAATGTCCTAAAATTATTAAAACAGTCCGTGAATTAGAAAAGAGTTTATTGATTCGGAAAATATTTGTTGATTCAGAAAATGTTCATGCATTTAAAAAAATGTTTGTGAATTTCAAAACAAATCCAGCAACTTCAAAAAATATGTTTGTCTATGCTAGAATTGTTCGCCAATTCAGAAGTAAATACTTAAAAACCGTTGCAATATAAAAAAATTCAAAATTTTAAGGAATGTTTGTAAATTGTAAAAATTGTTCTAAATTTTAAATTGTTTCGAAATTTGTAAAAATTCATGAATGATCGAAGGTATGTAGTTAAATAGTAATGCTTTTTGAGTCTTTGTGACAATATACCTATTTGAATTTTGAAGAATTAACTGCCGTGGTGGATCGAAATATTATAGTGTGTTGTTTAAAAAAAGTTTCTTGAAATTAAAAATAATTATTTGAATTACCAAGTTTTTTGACAACCATGATATTTTTTTGGAAATGTGAACATTGATTGAACTTGTGAATAAATTTTAAAAGAAGAAATATTTTTTTGCATTTGTGCATAAAGTTTTGAAATCATGCGATGAGATGTTAACATAACGTGGTCATCACCATTGGTGACTATGGATTTTTGCTAGTGTTTCTTAAAAATATGTTTCCACCGTAATTTCGTCCGTGCACCACGGGTGTCCAGTTTCGTACGCCTTTCCCCTTGGTATAGGTATCTCCTGGTCGCTTGATCACCCTTCATGGGCCTCAGCTCATCGATTGCTACAGTGACGGCCCATGCAAGCCTCAGCTTGTCGATCCGTACAGTAGCAGCCCAGACAAAAAATATGCAACATAGGCGGTGGTGTCAGGGGTTGAACTCCCGCTTGGTCCCACCTTGCTTTATTATGAGACATCACACCAATTTATATATGTATATCATTTAAAATTAATAAGCAACCGTTTCGTTTCGCCCTGAAGGCACACATATTGTTGAGTATATTGATTAGATTAGAAAATATGAGATAGATTAGGATTAGGATTTGTCTTACCTTATCTTGTACTTTAAATTAATCATTATACTCTTATATATATGCCCACGAGGAATTTTAGTAAATATCAGTTGTGCCTTGCGTGAGTATGGAGAGCAGGACATGGATTCAGAGTTTTTTTCTTCTAAACCTATTGTTGGCATGAAGCTGGATGGATGCGTATGCGTACACGATCAAATGGAATTCGGCAGAAGTATAGAATTTGCAGATTGATCACTTGAGCAACAATGCGCATGAGGAATAGGCCATTTTTTCAGCCCACTTGCAATTTGACATTAATTAATTCCAGTGTAGATTGTTTATGATTGCTCATAACAAAAGATGTGATTTTTGTAATTCTGTCATTATAATAAAGTATCATTCACATAAAATTGCACGTCACTTTCCTAACCTTGCAGTATTAAAAGTGACTATGTGTGTCCAAAGATGTGCGGAGACGACGATCTATGGGACCTTCAGGGCCCCTTTTCAGTTTTGCAGGGGGGTTCCGGGTGTACGAAGAGTCGAAGAGCATCGGTCGACCAATCTGCACGCAAGGATTTATACAGATTCAGGCCGCTCGAGAGTGTAAGACCCTATGTCCTGTTTGTGGTTGGTTGATTATGTGGGTTCGAGTACAGACGCGTAGCAACCCCGCAAGGATGCGTGGGAGCTGCAGCAGCTCGTGTAATTGAACAGAGTGTCGTCCTTTGTCAAGGTAGCCATGAGTCTCCTTTTATAGTCCAAAGGGATATCACAATGGCTATAATGGTCTTTTACTAGGCGTACTGTGAGCATAGTTTAAAAAACCGGACCGACAATCGAACCGGTGAGCCTCCCGATTCAGGTTTTCACCGGTCGGACCGCCCGATTCGTTCGGTTTGATGTTGGTTTGGTAGGTACAATTTTCCAATGGAATAAAGGCCAAGTAGTGGATTTGTTTCATGTTCAGAACAAATAATCATAGCCCGGTTGGTCGTTAGGCCAGGTATAGTTGCTTTGACACGTAGCTAGAGGGTGCAGGTTCGAATCCCTTTACTTATAAATACATTTTCCTATAGCTGGCAATTTTCTGGTTCAACCGGTCCGGTTTTATCATCCGATTTTCACAAAAAAACGGGCGTTTCGATCAGTTTTCACCGGTCCGATGGCAGAACGGTCTTTTAAGCTTAAAAGACCGGCTAGCCCAGCGGTTCCGGGTTTTTTCGGTCCGACCGGCGGTCCGGTACGGTTTTTTAAACTATGTTTGTGAGAGCCTGACTTAATAGGAATGATAGACTAGTCATATCAATAAGGAATTCCTTCTTTTCCGGGAAACCACTCGAAAAGAACTCCCAAGTTAAGCGTGCTTGGCTTGGAGCGATTGTAGGATGGGTGACCGACCGAGAAGTTGGTGCGGATGCGCATGAGTGAGGACAAAGTGCGCAGGAAAAACTAGTGTTGGCTTGTGGGGTCAGTCTAGATCCCAACAGGCGTAACGGGGTGTTACACGTACATTACGTACTGAAGGTATAGGGGCTGCTTGTCAGGAGAGGTAGTGAGAAATACCTAACTCTGATGGACTAGGACAGGCACATTGAATGCGTAGTGAGGTGGCGCGCTAGCGATGTTCCTCGGGAAGGATTGCCTCTCCTTCTATGTCGTTCGCACAACTACCTCCTATTCTTCTGCTACGTCGCGGGACGGGTGTCTTTAAAGCTGTCACAGGCAATCTTCGCCGGTCCACTCGACACCTCAGCTGATGGAGACCATCAGCCCCCTGGTGAGGTGGAGCGACGGTTTGACGGGCTGCGATCTTGCCGGGCGCCCCTTGTGGGTGGCTTCGCCGCTCGAGGGACTTGCCACTTGCCTTGTGACAGCCCAAGTGTTGTCCCTACCTTATTTGGCATGTAACCCATTGTATGAACCTTGTGTCATGAGCAATGATGTGATTTGCACCTTGTCATCCATGTGTGGTCTTGCATTCATGCATCATGCATCATTCATCCATCATAGCATTCATCTTGACATGCTTGCCTTCATGTGTCTTTGCTTGGTGTGATTGGTTGTGGTGTGGTCTTGTGTTGTGTGGTTTGTTGTGGGTGGAGCTAATGTGTGAATCTCCTCCTTCTTTTCCCCTCTCTTTTCTTTTCACCAATAAACCCCATCATAATGCCTTTTATTCCCATGTGGTTTTCTTAGCAGATTTAGCTTGCAAATTAAAAAGTTTTAAAAATGTTCAAGTGCTAGCTTAATATATTTTGAGCATGTGAGTGTTGGTTTCTTATTGTTTGAGGCTTTATGCATTGGTGGCATTTAAATAACAGGAGCTGTTATTTTCTTTAAAGTATTAAAATAACTTGTTCTATAAATCAACTTGACAATTTTATTAAATAGTGCACATTATTTTGTTTGCAAAAATATTTTTGTTTGCACTAGAACCTTTTCTTTTATTCTGGGGATCTATTTTTGTGTGGCTCGTTTTAAAAAAATGAAAAACCCTTTCTGTTTTTGTTTTGAGAGAGCGAGAGGCAGGCGGGCCTTGTCTCTCCTGCGGCCCAGCCCATAGGGAACAGACGGCCACCTACTCCCGTCCCATTCTCCGTCAGTAAGTTCAGAGCGAGAGCGCGTCCGCCGTCGCCTTTTGCGTCGCCGTCGCCGTCTGTCCCGTCGCCTATATAGCCCCCTCGGTGTGCGTGCCCTCTCGCCTAGGGTTCCTCTCTCTCCCTCCTCTCTTCTTTTCCCTTGCCAGGTAAGATTCTGAGAGGTTCAGAAAGGTTCAGTCGCGTCCGCCGGTCGTCGTCGCCGTCGTCGCCGCGTCTTCGGTAGGCCGCGTCCTTGGTGATGGCGTGGAGCTCGGGGGTTCTCCCGGCGTTCCATTCCCACACCTTGGTTGTGCATTGCACCTTGGTTGGATGTTTATTGTTGTTGTTTCTCTTGGGTAGACACGAGTGTTGACACTGAGTACGAGGACCCAGGAGAGTACTACTACGAGGATCCTCCTACTTGTTCCACTGAAGAACCAACATGCAAGATGATCGTACCCGGATCCCGATACTATTTTCGCTTGCTAGTTATCGCTCTTATCGTTACAATTGCGCTACCTACCACTTGAATATCAGCCTCCTAAATGCCACGACAGCCTCTAACCTCCGCATCCTAGCAAACCTTTGATTTGCTAAGTTACCGTTGCTCAGCCCCTCTTATAACGTTCTTAGTTGCAGATGCAGGTTGTTCCATGTGATAACATGGATTTGGATATCATCATATTTTCTGTTATTTAATTTAATGCACATATATATCTTGGTATTGATGGAAGGCTTGGGCTTTTGCTAAGTGTTTTGTTCCACTGCTACCGCCATAGTTCTTGTTACCGGTGTTATGGTTTCCATATTTTGCGCTCCTAACACGCTCGGGGTTGTTATGGGGACCCCCTTGTTTATTCAGTTGAGATTAAAACTTGTCCGGCAAGACCCAACGTTGGTACTACATTTGCTTAACAACTTAATAAAATTGCATAGGGCCTTGCAAACCCGTGGTTAATTAATCAACCCCCGGGCCAGTGCTCCGCATGAGTGTTGGTCCAACCCAGAGCAGCTTATTAACGCTGCCCGGGGCAACTCGATGATTGGCGTGGTAACCATCGCTCATCCATCGTGTCCTGAGAATGAGAGATGCGGCTCTTATCGGGTTCGTCGACACGTCGGGAGGTCTTGCTGGATTTGTTTTACCTTTATCGAGTGTCTTGCGTGTGGAGTCTGACTTTCTTCGGATTTTCTCGAGGTGTTGGAATTCCTTTGGAATTACCTATGATGGCCATGAGATCCATGGTAGAGGCTATTCCCGCGGAGTGTGGTAATTTGTGATGGACTAGTTGGAGCACCCCTGCAGGGTTAAATCTTTTCGAGAAGCCGTGCCCGCGGTTATGTGGCAACTTGGATTTTTGTTTAACATCCGGTTATAGTAAACTTGAAGTAAACTCTAAATAAAATTACACCAACTGTGTGAGTAACCGTGATTGTCTCTGCTCGTGAACATGATCCGAGAGAGAACACGGTGGGGTTATGATTGACGTAAGTAGGTGTTCAGGATCTCATAGAGATCATACTAGATTCGATCGTTCATCATAGGCCACTCATATTTATTCTTCATGTCACGTAAGTTAGCCACCATATAAGCTTAGTGCTGCTGCAAACTAAATACTTAACCCATCCCAACCTTTAAGTTTCAATAGTCTCGGTACCCGGGCGCTTGATTGTTGAGTCCTTGTGGCTCACAGAGTACTACAACCCTTCACGTATAGGTGCAGATGAGTACGTGCAGGATGATCTTACCCAACTCCAGTGGGAATATGATGAGGAAAGAGGCAGGATGTATGTGACTTATCTGGATGAGTAGAGGACCTTGGTCGTGATCTTTGGGATAGCGAGATAGTATCAATTGCATCTGTTTTATCGTTTGATTTCGTCCGTAGTCGGACCCTGTCTTCATCTTGATGATTTGAACTCTGAGTGGATTGTAATTTAGCATGTGACGAGTGTAAGCCAATCTTGTATACTCATCTTTTCAGTATTGTATGATGTGATGATACTATGCTTGCTAACGACAAGATGCGCCTCTATCCCTTGCGAGACCCTCGTGTCACAAAATGGATTGACGTGCATCTTGGGCGTGACATGCCTGCCTTCGCCTCTTGGGATTCCATTGAGACCTTGGCAAGGACTCGCCGGTTCATGGACGGCGGTCGTCTGTGCATGTTTTGGACATAAGAGCATCTCCAACAGCCGCACAAAAGTTTTGCACCCAATAAAAGTTTTAGCGCGTCACTGTAGCACTTTTATTGTGCGCGGACCAACAATGTTTTACCAGATACCAAAAAACGCGCGTCCAAAAAACACGCAGTACAAATTGTGAGGCGCGCGCAATACGGCGCCCAAAATATGGTCTGCGCGATAGCGTTTTTAAGCGCGTGCCCAAAACTTTTCAATGCCGTACTGTTTTACAGCTTTTGTTGGAGCTAACCGACGCCCATAAAACGATTATTTTAGCACACGGATCAGTTTTCGTGCGGCCGTTGGTCAATTATCGAAATGCTTGCCAATTAAAGAATAATATTTGAAAAATGTGTAGATTCTAAACATGATATTATCTTGGCCCAGATACTTTTTTAACTTTTTTCTGCTGATTCAAGTATTTTTCTTCTAATATTTTTTGAAGCTTTCAGACAGTAGGAAAGGCTCCTACTGCATTTTGTATTAGAACACGACCACCACTGTTTTTACATATTTACACGATGAAAGAGATGAGAGAGAGAGAGAAGAGAGTGGCCTTTCAAGAGGTGCCTCACAAGATAGAATCCAAAATATTAGCCATACGTTGTCTTTTTTGGTCTGTGGCCCTATATTTTAGGTTATCAAAATCAGTCTTGAATCTTCACTTCCAGGATGCCACCGAGGGAACAATCTTTCTGAAAAAGTTGTTGCTTCTTTCCTTCCAAAGCCCCAGGCCGCTATAAGAATAATGTCCATAAACATTGGCCTGTCATGTCTTGCCTTAGCCACTTCAATGAGTTCAAGTCTGTTTTGGTGGGACGTCCAATCAAAGCCCAGTGCTGTCCAACACATATTGCTGAATGTATAGTGGAAGAATAGGTGTTCCATCGTTTTCTCAGTTTGAGTTTCACATAGCAGACAATTCAAATTTGCACCAATATTGTAATGTCTCCATTTGAGCATGTTTCAGGTATTAAGCCTGTCAGAGAGTAGGAACCATCCAAAAACTTTAATTTTCGGTGTGCTGGTCGATTTCCACAACCACCTAAACGCCGGGTGTGTTGTGGGAACGAGTCTGACAGTAGAAGGTAGGGGTTCGAAAGGAGAGGGTAGAGTCCTAGCTACGGCGAGGGTGTACACACAAATGTATGAGTTCAGGCCCCTCTCGTGGAGGTAACAGCCCTACGTCTCAGTGCTCGGGAGCTCTTGTCGTGTGGATAGTATGTGTTACCGAAGGTGCGAACCCTTGTGTCATAGGGGAGGGGCGGATTATATAGAGTACGCTGCCCCTCATGAATGTCAGGCATCCAAGGGTTCGATCGTGGGAATAAAGATGTACGTTACTGGTAACGTACACAATAAATGCTACTAATGGCGACCGGCCGAACGCCTACCTGTTCGCCTCCCTGAGGTGCCTTCTAGTCTTCTGGTGTCGACTGGTAGTGAGGTCTTCCGAGTGACGGGGGACTGTCGAGTGGAGGAAGGAACCTCCGAGTGACTTAACTACCAAGTGACTATCACGTCATGATGACTTTAGTTGGGAACTCTCTTGCCATCATTAAGTCCTCCAATATAGTGTCCTTAGGTAGGGTATGGAGGTCAGGCCTAGGACCCTACCCTAGCTACATATCATCATCATTTTCCTCCGAATGGATCGGGATTCGAGTGAAAAAGGGAAGTCGATGTCAGTCTTGATTAGGCACCGAAATTTTGAATGTCCTTCGGGGCTTCAAAGAATTATGCGTCGACTGAAATCTTTGTCGTTCACCCTGATCGATTCCGCCTTGATAAATGTCCGAGTGCAGCACAAAAATGTTCTGAGTGATTTGAGGGGATCTTTGGATGCGATGGGTCGCTCCGTCAGACCCGAATTTCACGGGATTCGAAAATTTGGGGGAGCGCACGCCTTGCGAGGATGACACCATGACTGGGGCAAGTGGGACCATGACGCCTCGGTTTTTGCGCCGCCCATTTCGTCACGTACCACGTGCCGTCTGCGGTCGAGATACCCGGAGATTTAGCGGGCCCGCAGGTCAGTGACTCACTTGGCTGATATAAGGTCTCACCGTGCCGCGGACAGCAGAAGACTCTTCCTCCAAATCTTCTCTTTTCCTCCGCCTCACCTGCTCCAAGCGCGCCGCTCAGCTCCGCCCTGACGACCGCTGCCGCCGCGATGACGAAAAGCAAGACTGAGAAGCTCGAGCACGCCAAGAAGGGAGCTGTCAAGGGCAAGGCCAGGAAGCCGTCCAGCGCTTGGTTCACGGCGCCGCCAGGTTGGATCCAGGGAGATTTCCTCCCGTCGACGGTCACGGCGAGGGATGTTGAGAACCTCGTCGTCGACGGGCTCATAGCCGATGGCACGTGGAGGCTGCCGGAGGGGGAAGTCAAGCCGGAGCCACGCGAGGGGAAGCGGGTTCTTCTCCTCACCCACGTCGAGCAAAGTTTTTCCATGCATCCTCATCCTTTCATTCGAGGGTTTCTGAACTAATGTGGAGCACAACTCCACCATTTTCCTCTGAATGCTATTTCATATCTCACCACTTTATGCGAGTGTTTCTTGGGCTGTCATCCCCATTGGGGTTTGTTTAAGCATATATTTACTATACGATCCCAGTCGGTCAAAAAGGCCAACCCACAGGATAATAGGACCCATGTCATCCAGTTATGCGATCCTTAAAAGAGGGCTAGGAGTTCCTTTCCATCTATGACCTTTCCTGAGTCAGTTAGGGGTTGGTAGTCAACTTGGTTCTATTGTAAGGATGTGGCGTCTCCGAATATGTCGACCAGTCTTCCTCCCTTCACCACAGATCGACCCACCACCCCCGAATCGTTGTTAGTGCTAGAAGGGGAGAAGGTCCAAGTGGGGATCTTAGTGAATTCTTTAGTGACTCTGGTTCGTGGCGGAGTGACTGGCATGGATCAGCTGGAGACATTCCTCAGTCGACGGATCCAGCCGCTCCAAGCGAGAGACCATGCCATGTGGCATTACTTAGGTCCTGAAGACACCACTTGGACGCACCTAGAAGAAGCCTCGGAGAAAACTGTTGCACAATGGCTCCGGAGCATCAACGGAGCCTGCAACAATCCTCTGGGAGCCAAGCGGATCAAGCCCTTCTCTGCTAAGAACCCACTACCAAATTTGGTAAGTCATGCATTTGTCGAATGTTTTGATATTCTGCCGAGTGATTGGTTGTATCAGTTGACTGACTTTACTATTTGAATCTTGAAGGAGCTAACAAACATGTATTCGCCTATGCCGAATGGAAATCAGCCGGAAGATGGTGGAGAGAGCAAGGGCGGTAGCGTGGATTTTGATTATGCCAACGACAGCGAGAACAAATATGAGGAATTGTACGAGGACGAAGAAGAAGTCGAGTCTCCCACGCGCACCGAGCACTGCTCCATGCAACGTCAGGACCCCGCGGCTTCCCCAAGCGAGACCTTGGTGTCGAGCAGTAGGAACCCGAAGCATGATAGAGCCTCGACAATTAAGTCGAGTGAACGGGCCACAAAATAGCCCAAGCCTGACGCACCGAAGCCTCGGAAGGCTTTGCCCCGTATGAAGATTGTTGTGCCTGTTGTCTCAACGTAAGTGTTTTTTTCTCTTCTTTCTACTGTTGTGGAACTTCATATCTTTGTTGATCGAGTGGAATTCGTCTACCAGAGCCGCTACTTTGGTGACGTCACCTCCTAGGAATGAAGGAGAGCCCATGGACGTGGATATTGCTGACGCAGCCAATTCTCAACGCGGTATGACAAACTTTCACTCTATTCTTTTTTTGGGAGAATGATTCGTCGATTGAATAAGCTAACGTTATTGACTGGTATTTGCAGAGATCATCCAACTGGAGGACGATGAAGAGCCACCACGGGGTGCGAGGGGTGAAGGTGTGACCTCAGGCACCCCACGCGCCCGCGTCCAGAAAACATCATCAGCGCAAACGCCTCGTAGGTCGAATGTTGTGTCGTCTCCAAGGCTAGGCAACTCGTCCTGAGCTAGAACTGAGCTCGCAGCTCCGTTGTCGAGTGCCCCTCCAGTCGCTTCAACCATTGTGGCCTCGACACCAATTGGACAACCCTAGGCCACCTCCTCTACTCCAGCGCCAACATCGACTCAGACGGCGACTGCCTTTCCTCTGCATCATGTCCCGGAAGACCAAACTAGAGCTGCCAAAGAAGCCATGATTCAAGGGGAGCAGATGATGCTATGCACAAAGGAGGTGTTCGAAGCAAGCAAGTTGGCTTATGATGCCAGCACGACGTTTCGCACCAATGTTTGAGTAAGTGCGATTGTAAGTGCATTTCCGATTGAATTTCTGTCTTTCTTGATTTTACACCTAGTGGGTGTTTTCATTTGAAGCATACTTGCGTGTTCTCCTCTCGAGTAGATCAGGGTTTTGGTCTAGTGGGGGCATGCTGAGTGCACCCACTGGGTGTAGTCCCCAAGGCCGCTGTCGAATGATGTCAACATCGGCAAGGGTCTCAGAATTGTTTTGATAACTACTCGACTGGTCGAGTGATTTGAAACCAGTGGAGGCACGCTGAGTGCACCCAGTGGGTGTAGTCCCCGAGACCATGGTCGAAGGCTTGCACTGGCGGGGGTCTTAATAGAGATGATGTTTACATGCTTGCGCACTTTTTTTGTTTGCTTGCCACTTGACAAATTGAGTGTTAGCAGGTCCAGTGAGGGCATGCTGAGTGAACCCACTGGGTGTAGTCCCCGAGACCGCCGTCGAGTGCTTGCATCGGCGGGGGTCTGATAGAGACCATTTTCTCCTCGGACAGGTTAGACCTGGTCGAGTGATTTCAAAACCAGTGGGGGCATGCTGAGTGCACCCACTGGGTGTAGTCCCCGAGACAACTGTTGATCGTTGACGATGAGCAGTAGTCTCAGGGTCCTTTATCGTACACGGAGTACGCTTGCCACTCGACTTGTCGAGTGAATTCTTAGCCTTAGTGATTCCACTCCTGAATGCTTGCCTTAGGAACGGAAAGGTCTGAAGCTACCTTGCAGGTTTCATGGATATCATTTCCATCAACCATGATATGATGCAAGTTTCATGGACATCATTTCCATCAACCATGATATGACACTTTTTAGGGGTGTGGGGTGCGGTGGCAGGCCGCCATCCAGTCGATTGTTCTTGATCCTTTCCACTTGGGAGTGAAGAAATTTCCATGTCAACTGAACTATTTATTGTTGTTTTCAGAGAGCTTGCGAACTTGGAACACGGTACAAGGACCTGGAGAAGGAAAAGAACTAGCTATGAAAATTGAGTGCTCTCACTCGAACAGACATGCGTTATGAAAATTGTTGACTCTGAGCGCGACTCAACAATGCTATTTGTTTAGATACTATGAAGAAAGCGCTGGAGGACAAGGACAAGGCGCCCGCTGAGGCCCAAAAGGTGGCGAGGGAGAAGACTGAAGACACCGAGAAGAAGCTTGCCGCAACCAAGAAGCTAGAGGGAGAAAACTCCAAGATGAAGTAGGAACGATCTGACTGGACCAAGAAAACCGAACAACTGACCAGGAGGAGCAATGTTGTGGAAAAGCGTCTGGGAGACTTCACGAAGAAGATGTTCAGCATGCTCGACGTTAACTTTTCTTGCCGAGTGAACTTCCTTAATTCCCATAGGCTAGTAATGTAACCATCTTTCTATTCCTTCCTCCATATAGAGTTTTGCTAGGACTTTGAGAAAGAGACGGTCGTGGGAATGAGCCTGACAGTAGATAGTAGGGGTAGAAGGGAGAGGGCAGAGTCCTTGCTACAGCGAGGATGTACACATGGATGTATCAGTTCAGGCCCCTCTCGTGGAGGTAACATCCCTATGTCTCAGTGCTCTGGAGCTTTTGTCGAATGGGTGTTCTGATTACAATAGTTGCTAATCCTTGGGCCAGAGGGGAGGGGTGGCTTATATAGAGTTCGCTGCTCCTCATAATTACTTGGCGTCCAAGGGTCTGATCGTGGGTATAAAGGATGATGTTACTAATAACGTACATAATAAAAGCTACTAATGACGAAAGGTCCTAACGCCTGCCCGTTGGCCTCCTGGGGGTGGCTTCTGATCTTCCGGCGTCGACTGGAAGTGAGGTCTTTTGAGTGACAGATGACTGTCGAGTGGAGCAAGAAGTCACTGAGTGGATTGCCTGTCGAGTGACACGAGCGTCACCGGGAATTCTGTCGGAAGCTTACTTGTGATCTTCAAGTCCTCCAATGTAGTGTCCTTAGGTAGGGTATGTAGGTCATGCCTAGTGCCCTACCCTAGGTACATATCCTCATCATTATCTCCCGAATGGATCGGGGTTCGAGTGGTGAATGAGGGTATCGATGCTAGTTTGGAACAAAGTGCTAGATATTCCGAATGATATTCGGGGCTTCAACGAAACTTGCGTCGAATGAACTCTTCTCTAATCGCCCGGGTCAATTCAGCCTTGAAAGTGTCCAAGTGAATGTCCATTGTCAATTTTATTCCGAATGATATGAATGAATCTTTGGAAGGGACGGGTCGGTTTGTCAGACCCGGATCTCGCGAGATATGAAAATTTGGGAAGCGAGCGCGCTTGCGATGACGACGGCACAATCGATGCAAGTGGGGGCATGACACCTCGATTCCTGCACCGGTCATTTTGCCAAGTACATGACGCCGTCAGTGGTTGAGATGTGCATGGATCTCGCGGGCCCGCCCGTTAGTGAGGCACTTGGCAGGGGTATAAATCTCGAAACGCCGCGGATTGCACAATATCCTTCTCCGAATTTCCTCTCTTCCTCCGCCTCCCCCATCTCCAGCTCCATACTATGTTCCCCTCCGACGAGCGAAGCCGCCGTAATGACGAAGGGAACCACCGAGAAACTAGAGCGCGCCAAGAAGGGGGCGACGAAAGGCAAGGGCAAGAAGCCCTCGACTGCTCGGTTCACTGCGCCGCCGGGGTGGATCACAGGAGACTTCCTCCCCTCGGTGGTCACTCAAGCGTACCTCGACGGCATGGTCACCGACAGGCTAGTGGCGGACGACGCCTGGAGGTTGCCGGAAGGGGAGCGCGAGCCGGAGCCGTGCAAAGGGGAGCATGTTCTTCTCCTTTCCCACATCGAAAGAGGTTTTTCTATGCCTCCCCATCCATTCTTCGGAGGATTCTTGAACTTCTTCGAGGCCCAGCTCCACCATTTTCCACCGAATGCTATCGCCTATTTATCTGCCTTCATCACGTTGTGCGAATGCTTCTTGCGCTGTCCTCCCCACTGGGGTCTGTTCAAGCATATTTTTACCATTAGATCCCAGTCGGTGAAAAAGGCCCGCCTTGAAGATGGCAAGACTCATGTCATCCAGCTATGTGGGGGTCTTGGAATCCAAAAGAGAGCCCGCAGTTCCTTTCCTTCCATGACCTTTCCTGAGTCTGTTAGAGGTTGGTAGTCGACATGGTTTTACTGCAAAGACGTGGCTTCTCCCAATATGTCTACTGGCCTTTCCCCTTCCACACCTGAGCGTCCCGCTATGCCCAAGTCCCTAACAGTGTCAGAGGCAGAAAAGATCCAAGTGGGAATTTTGGTTGATGTCGTGGTGACGCTGATTCGGGGCGGGGTGACTGGCATGGACCTCTTGGAGACCTTTCTCAGTCGACGGATCCAGCCACTCCAAGCGAGAGACCACACCATGTGGCATTATGCTGGCCCTGAGGACACGGCCAGGACTCATCCGGAGGAGGTTCCATAGGAAACTGTCGAGCAGTGGCTATGAAGCATCACCGGAGCTTGTGACAATCCTCTGGGAGCCAAGAGGGTCCAACCCTATTCTGTTGAGAATCCAGCGAAGAACCTGGTAAGTTTTAACTTGTTGACTATTGCGCTATTTTGTTGAGTGATTGGTTGATTTGTTGGTTGATTCCTTCGTTTGAACCATGCAGGAGTGGATGAATATGTACTGTCCCGTACCCAACGGGAACCACCCTAAATATGTTGTGGAGAGCGAGGGTGGCAGCATGGACATCGTCAGTGATGATGATAGTGAAGACGAATACGAAGACTCGGGCAAGAGTGAGGAGGAGGTCGAGTCTCCCCCACGCTCCGAACATCGCTCCAAGTCGCGACAGGATCCCGCAATTGCCATAGGCAAGGCCCCAGCTCCGAGTGAAAGGAACCTGAAGCGGAGCCAACCCCCGACCGTCGAGGCAAGCAACCGACCGGCCAAACAGCCCAAGCCCAACCCAGCAAAACCTTGCAAGGCTTTGCCTCGCATGAAGATGGTTGTGCCTGTCATCTCGACGTAAGTGTTTACTCTCATCTTTCACTGTCAACTGTGACTTCGAATTTTTATTTGACCGAGTGGAATTTTGATCTACCAGCGCTGCTAACTCAGTGACGTCGCCTTCATGGGACGACGAGGAGCGAATGGATGTGAAGACTGCTGATGCTGCCACTTCTCAAAGGGGTAAACCTTCACTTAGCCCTGCTTCTTGAACATGGCTTGTTGATTTCCGGGGATAACATTGCCGACTGACATCTGCAGAAATTATTCAATTGGAAGACGATGACGAATGACCTCATGGCACGGGGGGTGAAGGTAGGACCTTAAGCACTCCGCGCGTCCACGCCTGAAGAATTATGTCAGCGCATGCGCCTCAGCAGTCGACCACTGGATCCTCCCAGGGGGTAAGCGGCTCGACATGAGTCAGAACCGAACTTGCGGCCCCGCTGTCGAGTGCTTCACCCGCTGTCAAGTGCTTCACCAGCTGTTGCGCACCAAGCAGGCGTATGAGGCCAGCAAGTTGGCCTACGATGCCAGTACAACACTTCACGCCAATGTCCGAGTAAGTTCGATTGCAAGTACATTTGTGATTGAATTCCTGTCTTCTTTGATTGTACACCCACTGGGTGTTTTCCCTTTCAATGATGTTTGAAAATTCTCCACTCGAATAGATCAGGTCTTAATCGAGTAGATTTATGTCCCCGAGACCGCTGTCGAGTGCTTGCACCGGCAGGGGTCTTAGAATTTGTCGTATGTGGAATATGTTTGCCACTCGACATGTCGAGTGTTAACAGTTCCAGTGAGGGCACGCTGAGTGCACCCATTGGGTGTAGTCCCCGAGACTGCTGTCGAGTGCTTGCACCGGCAGGGGTCTTTATAAGAGACGATATTCTTATGCTTGCACATGCTTCTTTTTTTTCTCTGCCACTCGACAGATCGAGAGTTAGCAGATCTAGTGGGGGCACTCTAATTGCACCCAATGGGTGTAGTCCCCGAGGCTACTGTTGATCGCAGACGATGAGAAGTAGTCTTAAGAACTTCAATTTTTTCTTAGTCGTCCCAGATCACAGCTACCTTGTAGGTTTGCGGAGTGGGGTTGACGGGTTACTCGACGGATCGAGTGTTAACAGTTCCAGTGGGGGCACCCTGAGTGCACCCACTGGGTGTAGTCCCCGAGACCACTGTCAAGTGCTTGCACCGGCAGGGGTCTGATAGAGACCATCATGAACTCTGGGTTGTTTTTGGTACACAAGGTACACGAGCCACCCGATATGTCGAGTGGACTTTTGCTTGAATATAATCGACTGTTTCTGACTCTCTGCACTTTGGAGTGTAGGCGTAATTTGTCGACTGAAATTTCTTTTCTTTGTTCATTTCAGAAGGCTTGTGACCTCGACGCTCAATACAAGGACCTTGAAGAAGAACGGAACCAGCTGCGGGGTGAGCTTGGAGGCTTCCAATAGCAACTAGGAGCGAGTTCGGGCTGAGCTAAAAACTTTGGTAGGTAATCTTCTGTCGACCCAAAGCATTCCTTTCTCCACTTTCCGTGCTTTGAACCGAGTGCTTTCACTCGAGCAGACGTACGCGATGAAAACCGTCGACTCCAAGCGCGTCTCAACAATACTGTTTCTTTAGATACCATGAAGAAGGCACTGGAGGACAAGGACCAAGCACTCGCTAATGCTCAACGGGTGGCGAGGGAGAAAGCAGAAGCTACCGACCAGAAGCTGGCTGCCGCCAAGAAGCTTGAAGTGGAGAACTCGAAGCTAAAGCAGGAGCGTGTAGAGCTCATCAAGAAGACTAAACAGCTGTCCAAAAGGGGCAACGGCTTGGAGAAGCATCTGGGGGAATTTGCGAGGAAGATGTACATCATGCTCGACGGTGAGTGCTCCTGTCGGCTGAACCTTACAAAATCTTTGACGACAGAATCTCATCAATCTTCTTCGCATTCTTTCTTCTCAACAGAATTCTCCCAGGACTTCGAGAAGGAGACAGAGGAGATCGAGCCCAATTTGGATCCCACCAAGTCACCAGTTGGAGATGCGATGGCCATGAACATGATCAGACTCAACTTCAGTCTCCAGGGCGTCCAAGCATACATCATCCATCTGAAATCTGCATTGGAAAGGATCGAGAAGGAGCTGTGGCCTGAAGACACTTTTCAGGTCGACCTCACATCTATGATGGCATGCTTGAACGACCTCCCCAGTCGAGTGCAGGCCTGGAAGAAATCTGCTGCACGCTGCAGAGCTAACATGGCGCTCTCCCTCGTCAGGGTTCATTGCAAGGAAGCGAGCGAAGACAAGTTGAAGGAGCTCTGAGTGGTTAACACGAAGAAGCTTCAGTTCGAAGACTTCATGGAGACCTTCATCAACGCAGCCACCAGGATCGTAGACGGCATTGACTTGGACATGTTCGTCGAGCCAGCCAGCCGTCGAGCGCTTAAAAAACTTTGATCTTTGAGAAGAATTTTATTTGCCTCGGTATGCCGAGTGTAGTTGTACCAGGTTCAAAACTTCATTCAGGCCTTAGCCCTGAGCACGTTTGTTAGCTTGCTTTATCCATGCTGAAACTCTCGAATTTGATTGCATTTGGCTTTCAATCGTTCATTCAACTGAATTTGTTTCTTGACTTAAGCGAAAACTGCTTCGCAGCCAAGTCGTCGAGCGAATGGATTACCATTCCTTAGGAAAACGTTTTAACTTAGGCGAAAGCATGTTCACAACTAAGTTGTCGAGTGGATGGATTGCTATCCACTCGACGGGTTTTTTAACTTAGGCGAAAGCATGTTCGCAGCTAAGCCCTCGAGCGTGAGGGTTGCTCAACACTCGGAGAAGTTTAGAACTTAGGCGAAGACTGCTTCGCAGCTAAGTTGTCGAGTGGATGGACTGCTATCCACTCGACGAGTTTTTTAACTTAGGCGAAAACATGCCACAGCTAAGTTGTTGAGTGAATGGATTGCTATCCACTCGACGAGGTTTTTAGCTTAGGCAAAAACATGTTCGCAGCTAAGCCCCCGAGTGTGAGGGTTGCTCAACACCCGGAGATGTTTAGAACTTAGGCGAAGACTGGTTTGCTGCTAAGTTATCGAGTGAATGGATTGCTATCACTCGACGTTTTTTTTAACTTAGGCTAAAACATGTTCGCAGCTAAGACCTCGGGTGTGAGGGTTGCTCAACACTCGGAGAAGTTTAGAACTTAGGCGAAGACTGGTTCACAGCTAAGTTGTCGAGTGAATGGATTGCTATCACTCGACGGGGTTTTTAACTTAGGCGAAAACATGTTCGCAGCTAAGCCCTCGGGTGTGAGGGTTGCTCAACACTCGGAGAGGTTTAGAACTTAGGCGAAGACTGGTTCGTAGCTAAGTTGTCGAGTGAATGGATTGCTATCCACTCGACGTTTTTTTAACTTAGGCGAAAACATGTTCGCAGCTAAGTTGTCGAGTGAATGGATTGCTATCCACTCGACATTTCTTAACTTAGGCGAAAACATGTTCGCAGCTAAGCCCCCGAGTGTGAGGGTTGCTCAACACTTGGAGCAGTTTAGAACTTAGGCGAAGACTGGTTCGTAGCTAAGTTGTCGAGTGAATGGATTGCTATCCACTCGATGGTTTTTTTAACTTAGGCGAAAGCATGTTCGCAGCTAAGCCCCTGTGACAGCCCGAGACCGACGTTCCAGAAGATTCCCTTTGTGTTTTTGTTTTCGTCTGTGTTTCGTTCTAATTGTCGCGTTCATCATCGCATCTTTTGCATCATCGGCATTGCATCGTCACCCGTTTTCGAAAACTTGCATTCGTTCGTAGTCGCCGGTTCTCTCCGTTTTGCCGTTGCCCGTCCTGAGTCCAGCCACGCACGCATGCGCCCGCGGCACCGTTAAATAAAACCGTTTTTAAGCGCACGCAAAAATATTCTCGGATTGTGTTGAAACTTCTCGTGCGGTCTTGTTATATTGTAGGTAGACCGACCGTCGAATTTCGTCGCGATCTGAGGTTTCCCGTCGGTCAGTCGCATCAGAGAGGTTATCGGTAGTTATCGGTGTCCGTCGGACGTTCTCGGCCTTTTATATCTTCGTGTCCGGATCGCAGACTTCTCTCTCTCTTCCCCTCGTTGCCCCTCTACACAGTCGCGCAGCCCTCCCTCTCCGCTTCGGGACCGTCGGGTCAACACCCGGCAGTCTGAAATCAGACAGTGCGTAACCCTAGCCCTAGCCTATTTAAAGCCCCTCCTCCACCTCGTTTCGCGTGCAACCCTAGCCAACCCCCTCCTTCTTCCTCCTCTAGCCAGCCCGCCGAGCCCATCCGGAGGCCCGTTCGAGCCGTTCCAGGCCGATCCGGCCGATCCGGCCGTTCCGGAGCTCCCGGAGCTCCTTCCATGGCTGCTCCCGTGCCCGTGCCCGTGTTCTCCGTCGCCGGAGTCCAGCCACCGGTCGCCGGCAGCCGTCACCGGAGCAGCTCCCGCGCCCCCCCTCTCCTCCCTTCCCTTCCTTCTCCTCTCTCCCTCGCCTCACCTCCGGTCGGTCCCTCTCCTTCGCAGGTCGCCGTGGCCGCCGCCGTCGAGCTCCATGGCCGCCGTGCCCAAGCGTCGCTGCCCGCGAGCCGCCGCCGGACTCCCCTCGCCGGATCTGCTTCGCCGCCGGTCGGATCTGCCGCCCCGCCGCCGTTTCCCCTCGTCCCGCGCCTCCTCGCCGGCTAGCCTCGCTGCCGAGTCCCGCCGCCGCCTTGTCCTCGTGCTCGGGAGGAGCCGAGGGCGAGCGGGCGTTGCCCTGCTGCGTCGCCCGAGTGGGCCGGCCCAGCTGCCTCCTCTCCAGACCAGCGCTCCCCTGCCCGGCCGGCCTAACAGGCCCAGGGTGAGCAGCCTTTTTTTCCTTTTTCGTTTTTTATTATTGTTTCAGATATTTGCATAAATTTAAAATGCTATTAAATTATCAACCGTGCTTGTTTGAAAATAATTTCAACATGTACTATGTTCAGATAATGTGTAGAATTTTAATATGCCATTTGCACCATGTGATAATAATTTAACATGTCATTTGCATCATTTGTCATTTATTGCCTTTTGCATATTCAATAAACCGTGTATCCAAATTAATAAAAGCTCATATTAAAAATGTCCATCTCAATTGCATTGCATTTTCATGCACGGGATAATTGTCGGAATCATTTTTGCATTTGTTTTTGCATTGTTGAATTGCTTTGCCGTGATTAGGCCTAATGCCCGCATTTTTAATTGTGGTTAATTTCCAACATTAACCTATGCATATTATATATGTTTTCGGGGTAGAAAAATACATTGGATTTACCGGTGCTTTTAGTTTTGTCATTTGAGCATGTTTCAGTGTATGTCATTTTCAACGTGATGCCCTTTTGTCTTTTTCATCGGAATTAATCCGAACATGAAATGAAAATATTTTCTACATGAAACTTGCTCTTTGATATGTGTCCTAGCCCATGGACATTTTGTTTGTCATAGAAATGCATGTTTAGGTGTTTTTTGCTGTTGTCAACTTGCTATGAAAATCTGTTATTTCAGGGTCCTAAATATTTCTAAGTCTGAAATCTGTTATATTTTCTTGCTGTCTTGCCATGTGATTTGCTAGTGATCTAGACCTCTTTTGTGGTTGATGCAATGGAGTTAGTTGATGTTGGTATTGCCCTCTAGTATGCTGTTAAGTTTCATGCCATTCCATGACCTGTAGCTTATCTTTTAACTGCTGTCAATATGCCTTCGTGATAAAAACTGCTCTGTCTAAAACTGCTATTTTCACTAAGTCTGAAACTGTTATTAAGTTGCCTTCTTGTGAGCTTCCTACCTAGTGATCTATGCATGTTTTGAATATGATTTGTGAAGATGAAATGAATTGGATGTTGTATGCTATTGTCCCATGCTTAGTTTGTGCATATCAGAATCCCGCAGCTTGTTGTTTTCACATGCTCAAAATGCTATGTTGCTATTTTTGGCAGATTTTAACTAAAACTTGTTTTTAATGATTGTGGTTGAACCGTAGCTCCGTTTTGGGCATTCCATATATGAAACTTGCTTAGCATTTCATGTAGTTTCATAATAACTTGCTGCATTCATGTTTTGAGAGGTTTATGATTGCATTTCCCATGCATTTGCATTCATGGCATGTGCATCTTGTGTTGCTCATATCTTTTGAACCGTAGCTTCGTTTGAGATGTTCTATATATGTAAATCGACTAGAATGACGTGTAGAATAACATAGTATGCTTTATTTTGATGTTTAACAAACATAAAATATGTTTAGATCAGATCTTGACCAAATTCATAATTACCATATGGGGTCATGTCGGAAATGCTATAAGTTGTTTCCGGCCTCATTGAAGATGTCTAGATAGATAGTTTGCTTGTGCTTCACCTCTTGCCATGTTTAACAACATTTAATATTGTCATGTACCTAACGAGAGTGAACTAAATATTTCGAATGTGGAGTTTCGTTAATATGTAACTCGTTGCATATTGAGCTTCACTTTAATGTGTAGAATTTGATTGTTGTGAATTGACGTGCATTGCATATTTAACCGGACATGCATCATATCATTTGTGCATCGTGTTTTGCATATGTTGTGGTGTATCTTGTGTTGATTGTTGTTTCAGATTGCTTCTTCTCGATAGAGTTCCGAAAGCGTTCGGAGTGTGAGGATTCGCTCGACTACTTTGGTTCGTCTTCTTCATGGGCTCGATCTTCTTCCGAGCCGGATCTCAGGCAAGATGACACATTTCCCTGGATACCATTACTATCATTGCCATGCTAGTTGTCTCGACTTTTACCGTTATGTCTCGCTTCCTACCACTTGTTTGATAAGCCTCCCAACATTGCCATGATAAGCCTCTAACCTTCCACATCCTAGCAAAACATTGTTTGGCTATGTTACCGCTTGCTCAGCCCTTCTTAGAGCGTTGCTAGTTGCGGGTGCAGTTGCTTCCAGGTGTCAACATGGACATTCTTTTGTTATATCACAATATTGCTGCTATTTAAATTAATGCACATATACACTTGGTAAAGGGTGGAAGGCTTGGCCTTTTGCTTGGTGTTTTGTTCCACTCTTGCCACCCCTAGTTACTTGTGAACCGGTGTTATGTTCCATAAATGAGCGCTCCTAACATGCTCGGGGTTGTTATGGGGACCCTCTTGATTTTCGGGTTAGAATAAAACTTGTCTGGCAAGGCCCAACATTGGTACTACATTTGCCTAATAATTAATGAACTTGCATAAGGGATTTTCCGGACCTCGTGGATAATTAATCAACAACCCGGGCCAGTGCTCGTCATGAGTGTTGGTCCAAACTAGAGCACTGTGCGGGGCCAACCCAGGGCAACTTGGGAGATTTCTATCAGGCCTCCGTACGCGTCGCTTATCCGCCGTGTCCTGAGAACGAGATACGCGGCTCCTATCGGGATTGTCGACACGTCGGGAGGCCTTGCTAGATTTGTTTTACCTTTCTCGAGCGTCTTGAGTGAGGAACTCTGATTTTCTTCGGGTTATCTCGAGGCGTTGGATTTCCTTTGGAATTGCCTAGGAAGATCACGAGATCCGTGGTTGAGGTTATTCCCGCTGAGTGTGGTTAATTTGTGATGGATGAGTTGGAGCACCCCTGCAGGGTTAAATCTTTTTGAGAAGCCATGCCCGCGGTTATGTGGCAAACTTGAATACTTTGTTTAACACCCGGTCATAGCAAACTTGAAGTAAACTCTAACAGAATACACCAACCGTGTGTGTAATCGTGACTGTCTCTTATCGTGAGTTCTTATCCGTAAGAGAACACGATGGGGTTATGTTTGACGTAAGCAGGTGTTCAGGATCAGATAGTGATCATCACTAGTTCACGTCCGTTATGCGTAGACCACCACACTTTAATTTCTGTACTCGTAAGTTAGCCACTCAAATATATATGCTTAGTCGCTTGTTGCAGCCTCACCACTTAACCATGCCTCACCTAATAAGCTTTAATAGTCTTGATACCATTGGAAGTGAGATTGCTGAGTCCCTCTGGCTCACAGATTACTACAACAACAGTTGAAGGTACAGGTATTGTGATGATTTGACGTGAGCGTGTTGATTGATTTGACTTGGAGTTCTTCTTCTTCTTCTTCATCAATCTTGGGTGGGTTCCAGGCGGCAGCCTAGGATAGCAAGGGTGGATGTCATTTTATCGTTTGATTTCGTCCGTAGCCGGACCCTGCTCTTATGTATGATGTTTGAGATGTTATTGTATTGTTGTGACTCTGATGTAGCTTGTGGCGAGTATAAGCCAATTCCATATACTCATCTCTTCTGTACATGTACTTGTAATGATATCCATTCTTGCGAACGCATCGAGATGCGCTTCTATCCCTGTCGAGGCCCTCGTGCCCAAATAAGGATAGGACCGCATCTTGGGCATGACAGCCCCCAAGCGTGAGGGTTGTTGAACACTCGGAGAAGTTTAGAACTTAGGCGAATACTGGTTCATAGCTAAGTTGTCGAGTGAATGGATTGCTATCCACTCGACGTTTTTTTAACTTAGGCGAAAACATGTTCGCAACTAAGTTGTCGAGTGAATTGATTGCTATCCACTCGACGTTTTTTTAACTTAGGCGAAAACATGTTCGCAGCTAAGCCCCCGAGTGTAAGGGTTGCTCAACACTCAGAGAAGTTTAGAACTTAGGCAAAGACTGGTTTGCAGCTAAGTTGTCGAGTGAATGGATTGCTATTCACTCGAAGTTTTTTTAACTTAGGCGAAAACATGTTCGCAGCTAAGCCCCCGAGTGTGAGGGTTGCTCAACACTCGAAGAATTCCCAAGTGTTAAATTGAACGACCAGAATTGACAAAGAACTGTGGAATCTAATTTGCATAGACGAAGTAATTTTATTACACCAAAAACTCTTCTGCCTCTAGGAATAAAAGCGTCGGAGCGGGTCTGCATTCCAGGCTCGTGGTTTGTCCATCTACTTCTTGAGGTTGTATAAGTGATAAGCTCTGTTGTTCAACACCTTGGTGATGACAAAGGGATCTTCCCATGCCGGAGCGAGCTTGTGGGGTCATTGTTGATCCACCTGGAGCACCAAATCTCCCTCATGAAGCGATCGACTCTTGACATGCTTTGCATGGAAGCGCCGCAGATCTTGTTGATAAGTTGTAGACTAGATCAGGGCCATCTCTCGTTCTTCTTCCAGGAGGTCGACACCATCTTTCCTTGCCTGTTCAGCTTCAACTTCGGAATAAAGTTCCACTCGAGCAGAATTGTGGAACAGATCACTCGGCAGGACAGCTTCGGCTCCATAAACCAGGAAAAAGGAGTTCGTCCAGTCGACTGATTGGGTGTTGTTCTCAGGCCCCATAGGACAGATAGCAATTCTGTCACCCAGGCTCCCGTAGCATGGTCCAAGTTGCGCATGAGACGGGGCTTTATGCCTTGAAGGATGAGACCATTATCTCATTCAACTTGACCATTGGTTTGGGGGTGAGCAACAGAAGCATAATCCACCCGAGTGCCTTGAGAGGAGCAGAAATCTCCGAATTCTTCCGAGTCGAAGTTGGTGTCATTGTCCGTGATGATACTATCAGGAACACCGTATCGGAAAATTATTTCTCTCATGAATGTTACTGATGTGCAAGAGTTTAACTTCTTAATCGGCTTGGCCTCTATCCACTTTGTAAATTTGTCGACTGCAACCAGCAAATGAGTGAATCCACCTTTCCCAGTCCGAAAAGGACCAACCATGTCGAGTCCCCAAATAGCAAATGACCAGGAGAGGGGGATTGTTTTCAAAGCGGACGCAGGCTTGTGGGACAAATTTGCATAGAATTGACACCCTTCGCAGCGATTGACAATGTATTTGGTCATCTCATGAGCTCGTGGCCAGAAGAAACCAGCTCGGTATGCTTTAGCGACAATCGTCCGTGAGGACGCATGATGACCGCAAATTCCCGAGTGGATTTCGTCCAGAATCACTCGACCTTCTTCAGGGGAAATGCAGCGTTGTGTCACGCCAGTCGTGCTTTCTCTGAATAGCTAATCTCCCATCGATGTAAAGGCTTTCGACCTGCACACAATCTGCCGAGCTTCTGCCTCGTCTTCTGGGAGTTCTTGTCTGAGAATGTAAGTAATGTAGGGCACCATCCAATCAGGGATGATGACCAGAATTTCCATGACTAGATCAATTACCGCAGGGACATCGACTTCAGTCGGATCAGTGGAGCTCATAGCTTCTGGGGGCTCTTCGGTGAAAGGATCTTCTTGAACCGAAGGTGTATGCAGGTGTTGTAAAAACACATTACTGGGGATAGGCCGTCAAGTGGATCCAATCTTTGCCAGCTCATCAGCTGCTTGATTCTTTACTCGGGGAACATGATGAAGTTCCAGACCTTCAAATTTCTTCTCCAGTTTTCTAACTGCATTGCAGTATCCAGTCATAGCGGGGTTTCGAACATCCGACTCTTTCATCACTTGATTGACCACCAGATTTGAGTCGCCATAAACCATCAAGCGCTTGACGTCGAGTGAGATAGCCATGTGTATCACATACAATAGTGCTTCATATTCAGCCTCATCGTTGGAGGAGTCGAAGTGAATCTGCAAGACGTAACTGAGCTTGTTGCCTTTTGGAGATATCAAGACAACACCAGCACCGGATCCATTTAACATTTTAGAGCCATCGAAGAATATAGTCCAGTGTGTCAAGTGGATCTGGGTTGGCTATTGCTGCTCAATCCATTCGGCAATAAAATCTGCCAGTGCCTGAGACTTGATTACTTTCTTGGCTTCAAACTTAATGTCAAAATGTCCAAGCTCAATTGCCTACTTGGCCACTCGACCAGACGCATCTCAATTGTTGAGAATCTCAGATAACAGAGCATCGCTGACGACTAAAACCGAGTGGTCCTGAAAATAATGTGCTACCTTCTTCAATGATAGGTAAATACCATCTTTGCTTCGAAGGAGACAAAACTTTAGAGACGTAATAGACTGGTCGTTGGACTTTGTATGCTTTACCTTCTTCTTCTTGCTCGACAGTAAGCACTGTACTGACGACCAGATTAGTGACCGCGATGTACAGGAGCAAGGGCTCTTTGCTACCAGGGGAGACAAGCACTAGCTAGGTGGAGAGAAGGGCTTTGAGCTCGACAAACCCTTCTTCGGCTTCTGGGGTTCACTCCAACATGTCGGACTTCTTCATCAATCGTTACAAAGGCAACACCTTCTCACCGAGACGAGAGATGAATCGACTCAATGCTGCCAAGCAACCTGTGAGCTTCTGAACATCGTGCACTCGCACAGGAGTCTTCATTCGGGTACTAGTGCTGATCTTCTCAGGGTTGACACCGATCCCCCGTTCGGAAATGAGAAAACCAAGTAACTTGCCGCCAGGGATGCCGAAAGTACACTTGGATGGATTCAGCTTGATGTCGTATCTCCTCAGATTGGCGAATGTTTCTGCCAAGTCGGCCAGCAGTCAGAACCTTTGCGGGACTTGACAACCTTTACGCCTCGACATTCCGAGGGATCTGGTCAAGTAGACACTTCTGAATCATGCGCATGAAAGTAGCGCCAGCATTTTTCAAGACAAATGGCATGGTGATGTAGCAAAAACACCCAAACGGGGTGATGAAGGCTCTTTTTATTTCATCTGGGCCAAACAGACAGATCTGATGGTACCCAGAGTAAGCATCTAGAAACGATAAATGCTCACATCCCGCAGTCGAGTCAACAATCTAATCTATGTGGGGGAGCGGAAAATGATCCTTCGGGCAGACCCGATTGACATGTTTGAAGTTGATGCACATACGCAACGACTTATCCTTCTTGGGAACCATGACAACATTCGAGAGCCACTCGGAGTAGTAAATCTCCCGAATGAACTTGGCGTGCAAGAGACGAGCCACCTCTTCCCCGATTGCTTTATGCTTCTCCGCCGCCGATCAACGCAAATGCTCCTTGACGGGCTTAGCCTTCAGGTCAACTCTCAGTCGGTGCTCAGCCAGCTCCCTAGGAACCCCCTGCATGTCAGCAGGCCTCCATGCGAAGATGTCCCAGTTCTCATGGAGGAACTGGATGAGCTCGACTTCCTATTTGCTGTCGAGTGTTGGCGATATATTGGTCGGAGCGACGATTGGATCTATCGAGTGGATCTGGACTTTCTTCACTTCTCCTGCCGACTGAAATGCCGACTCATAAGCAGGCTTCTTAGAGCGCAGCAAATCAGCAGGGTCAGCAGTTTTCTTGTACTCTTCCAGCTCAACCATGGCCATCTGGTGGTCAGCGATCTTGGAGCCTTGCTGGAGACACTCTTCAGCCCGCTGTCGACTGCCAGTGACCGTGATCACGCTCTTAGGGCCTAACATCTTCATCTTAAGATACACGTAACATGGACGGGCCATGAAACGAGCATATACGGGTCGACCCAGAATTGCATGATAAGTGCTCTGGAAATCCATGACTTCAAACGTCAGTTTTTCCTTTCGGAAATTTCTATCATCTCCAAATGTAACATCCAATGCGATTTGGGCGAGTGACCTGGCCTTCTTCCCTGAGATGACTCCGTGAAATTGCATGTTCCTTTCACTCAGTCGAGACATCGGAATGCCCATCCCTTTGAGGGTATCTGCATAAAGGATGTTCAGGCCGCTGCCACCGTCCATGAGGACCTTTCGGAGTCGAGTGTCCCCCACCACTGGGTCAACCACTAGAGCCTATCGACTGGGCATGGCCACATGAGAAGGATGGTCTGTTTGGTCGAATGTGATGGCATACTGGGACCACTTGAGGTAGGTGGGGGTGGTAGGTATGGCCATGTTGACCTCCCTGTTGATGACCTTCAACCGACTCTTGCTTTCCACATCAGCGAAAATCATAAGCATAGCGGTGACATCCGGGAATGTTTCTTTATCTTCATCATCCTTATCAGCAGTCTTGTCACTCAACGGAGTCTCTCTGAAATTCTGAATAAGCAGTCGACACTATCGGGTGATGTGTTTGGGCAAAATCAAATTGCCTTCCTCATCTTTCCTCATGTGGATTGCACACGGCTGATCTAGTACATCAGTCCCTAACTGATTCTTCCCCTTTCTTGGGGGCAAATTGTCCTTCGGACTTCCCCTTGCCTTTCGCTTGGGTCGCCAGTGCGGTTGCCTCTGCCTGGACAGGGCCATCAGCTTTCCGCTTCTGTTTCCGATTGGAATTTCCCCCAGCATCACTGACGACTGCTTTTCCTTTGCCACTACGGAGGCGGTCTTCTTCCTCGCCATTAGCATACCGAGTGGCGATCTCCATCATTTTACTGAGTGATATGTCACCCATTTGCCCAAACTTCAAATAGACCTCTCTATATCTTACACCGGCCTTGAAAGCACACACAGCCTGGTGCTCGGAAACATTCTCCACTGTATGGTGCAGAGTGGACCAGCGCTGAATGTAATCTCTCAATGTATCATTGGGTTTCTGGAGACGGTCTTGCAAGTCGACCAGTCCGGCAGGGCGCTTGCAAGTGCCCTCGAAGGTCCGGACAAACACTCGGGCAAGATCCTCCCAGCACCATATACTGGAAGGAGCCAAGCGATTCAACCAAGCACGAGCCGAAGCATCCAACATCAAAGACAAGTGCTTCATGGCAATGTCATCATTGTCACCACCAATCTGTATAGCCACTCGGTAATCATCTAACCACATCTCTGGCTTTGACTCGCCAGAAAAATTCCCGATCCGAGCTGCTAATCTGAAGTTGGGCAGAATTACCGCAGAACGGATGGCTCTGCTAAAACATTCAGGACCAGAAATCACCGCTGAACTACACTCGGTAAATCTCTGTCTTGTCCTTCTCTGTCGGCTCTGCCCTAGTCGATCCGTCTCTGGGTGAGGAGGTCACAAGCATCAAAACTTGCATTCCAATCGCCACTAAACGAATGCCTTTCATCTTGGTGCCGGGGCACGTACGGACCACCCCGCAAAGGAGTGAGCACTCAACGGTGGTCTTCACGGTGAGACTGATCTCTGGCTTGTTCCTCACGAAAACCTCCACCCCTACGGTGTAAGGGTGACCCAGGGCTGTGTGCCGACTGAACGGTCTCCGCCCTGGGCGAATTGCTATGTATCCTGTTGCGCGACTGTGAAACAACGGAATTTTGATGCTGCGCTGCATCTAGCAAAGCCCTGATCTGCATCAACCCTCTTCCGGCCTCTGACCACGATGGCCGAATAGAATCTGCTATCCTAGCAGCAGCTGCAACATTCAACACAGGGGTACCATATACCTCGACATTGTTATGAGATCCAGTCGGAAACAGCTGTCGCTGAAGTCAATCAGAAACTGGTGGGCGCTGGCGAGTGCGCTCGTCGAGTTCTCTCTAGAGCTCTTCCAGCCGGACGCGCGTGGCCTCCAAGGCTTGGGCCTCGGCGGTCGTACCGACGATGGGAGTATGAAGGATTCCACCATCGCGACATAGCTGTTCACTCGACGGGCCACCAGCCTCCCACTTGCCGTGACTGAAGCCCGGCAGCGGACTTTGATGGGAGCCCGCCATCAGGACCTCCGCTGCAGGATCACAGCTCTCGCACTCAGAAGGAACATCAGATGGATCGGAATCTGACTCAAACACACCGTGCAGGCACTCGGAAGGCTCGAGAGCCGCAATCCGTAGTGCAGTTTGGAGTGTCGCTGCATGGCTGACCCAGCGCTGGAGTCGTGAGCGACCAGATCGCTTACGACGACGATCAGCAAGGGGAGTCGACGGGTATGGTGTCGACAATTGACGCAACAACATGCCGAAGGGACTCGCTCGGAAGTGCGCAGCCCCGCGGATCGGGAGCGCCTCGATGTCGAGAGGCGCTTCCTGAAGCCATGCCAAATCGTCGGTGATGAAGGTGAGCGCACTGAAATGGATCTCGTGGCCCAGAGCAAAAACACCGCCGAAAGACATGTCAAAGGATGAAAAACGCAACCTCGCCGAAAGTTGCTTAGACGCTGGCCCCACGGTGGGCGCCAACTGTCGTGGGAACGAGCCTGACAGTAGATAGTAGGGGTACAAAGGGAGAGGGCAGAGTCCTTACTACAGCGAGAATGTACACACAGATGTATGAGTTCAGGCCCCTCTCGTGGAGGTAACAGCCCTACGTCTCAGTGCTCTGGAGCTTTTGTCGAGTGGGTGTCCTGATTACAATAGTTGCTAACCCTTGGGCCAGAGGGGAGGGGCGGCTTATATAGAGTTCGCTGCCCCTCATAATTACCTAGCGTCCAAGGGTTTGATCGTGGGTATAAAGAATGGCATTACTAGTAACGTACATAATAAAAGCTATTAATGACGAAAGGGCCTAACGCCTGCCCGTTGGCCTCCTGGGGGTGGCTTCTGGTCTTCTGGCGTCAACTGGAAGTGAGGTCTTCCGAGTGACAGATGACTATCGAGTGGAGCAAGAAGTCACCGAGTGGATTGCCTGTCGAGTGACATGAACGTCACCGGGAATCCAGTCGGAAGCTTACTTGTGATCTTCAAGTCCTCCAATGTAGTGTCCGCAGGTAGGGTATGTAGGTCATGCCTAGTGCCCTACCCTAGGTACCTATCCTCGTCAGAGACCGAAGAGATTGAACCAAATCAGGACCCCACTAAGTCGACCGTTGGAGATGTTGTGGCCATGAACATGTTCCATCTCAACGTCCGTCTCCAGGGTGTTCAAGTATACATCATTCGACTGAAGTCTGCTCTGGAGAAGATTGACAAGGAACTGTGGCCCAAAGACACCCTCCAGACTGACCTTTAATCAATGATGACTCGCCTCAGTGTGATCCCTAGTCGAGTGCAAGCTTGGAAGAAATCCGTTGCTCACTATGGAGCCGACGTGGCGTTCTCTCTCGTCAGAGTCCATTGCAAGGAGGCGAGAGAGGACAAGATGAAGGATCTCCAGGTTGTTAACATGAAGAAACTTCAGTTCGAGGACTTCATGGAGACCTTCATTGATGCAGCCACTCAAATTGCTGATGGGATCGACTTGGACACCTTCATCGAGTCAGCACGTCCCAATGGCGCTTGAAAAAACTTCTCTTGCAGATAAAACTTTATTCGCCTCGGAACGCCAAGTGGAGATGTAACCGCCTTAAAACTTCATTCAAGCCTTAATCCTGAGTACCTTTGTTTGCGTGCCCAACTTTTATTCGCGCTGGAACCTTTGGATTTATCTGCACTTTGCTTTCAACTATTTGTTCGACTGAATTTGTTTTTCTCCTGAATGGAGTGATTTGTCTGGCTGAATTCCCGAGTGAGAAGAACATTCATCACTTGGGTAGAGAATTTACCTTAGGCGAAAGCTGGTTCACAGCTAAGCCCCCGAGTGAGAGGATTTCTCGTCACTCGTAGAAGTTTTTGAACTTAGACGAATACTGGTTCGTAAGTAAGTTTCCGAGTGAATGGAATATTGTCCACTCGGAAAGGATTTTATCTTAGGAGAAAACTAGTTCGTAGCTAAGCTCCCGAGTGAAAGGATCGCTTGTCACTCGGAGATGTTTTTGAACTTAGATGAAGGCTGGTTCGTAGCTAAACCTCCGAGTGAATGGACTGCTATCCACTCGGAAAGGTTTTTAACTTAGGCGAAAGCTGGTTCGCAGCTAAGCCCCCGAGTGAGAGGATTGCTCGTCACTCGGAGAAGTTTTTGAACTTAGATGAAGGCTGGTTCGTAGCTAAGTCTCTGAGTGAATGGACTGCTATCCACTCGGAAAGGTTTTTAACTTAGGCAAAAACTGGTTCGCAGCTAAGTCTCCGAGTGAATGGACTGCTATCCACTTGGAAAGGTTTTTAACTTAGGCGAAAACTGGTTTGCAGCTAAGCCTCCGAGTGAGAGGATTGCTCGTCACTCGAAGAAGTTTTTGAACTTAGACAAAGGCTGGTTCGTAGCTAAGTCTCCGAGTGAATGGACTGCTATCCACTCGGAAAGATTTTCAACTTAGGCGAAAACTGGTTCACAGCTAAGCCCTCGAGTGAGGGGATTGCTCATTACTCGGAGAAGTTTTTGAACCTAGACAAAGGCTGGTTCGTAGCTAAGTCTCCGAGTGAACGGACTGCTATCCACTAGGAAAGGTTTTTAACTTAGGCGAAAACTGGTTCGCAGCTAAGCCCCCGAGTGAGAGGATTGCTCGTCACTCAGAGTATTCCCAAATGTAGTATTGTGCGATCGGAATCGACAAAAGATTGAAGTAGTCAAAACTTGCATAAATGACATTGTCTGGAATACTTTCATTACATCAAAACAGCTCAGTCTTCAGGTATAGAAGCATCGAAGTAGATCTGCGTTCCAGGCCTGCGGCTCGTCGATTTTCTTCTTAAGGTTGTAGAGGTGGTAAGCTCCATTCTTCAATACTTTGGTGACAATGTAGAGACCTTCCCATGCTGGTGCGAGCTTGTGAGGTCACTGTTGATCTACTCGGAGCACCAGATCTCCTTCATGAAACGACCGACTCTTGACATGTTTTTCATGAAAGCAACACAGGTCTGGCTGAGATACAGTTGACCGAATTAAAGCCATCTCGTTCTCCTCTTCCAAAGGATCCACGCCGTCTTGACATGCTTGTTCCGCTTCAGCCTCGGAGTAAAGATTTATACAAGGGGAATTATGAAGGAGATCACTTGGCAAAATGGCTTGCGCTCCATACACCAAGAAGAAAGGAGTGTGTCCAGTCGACCGATTGGGAGTTGTTCTCAAACCCCACAAAACATATGGCAACTCAGACACCCAGGCTCCAGCTGCATGTTCCAGATCTCGCATGAGTCGAGGCTTCAGCCCTTGAAGGATGAGGCCTTTGGCTCGCTCAGTTTGGCCATTAGTTTGAGGGTGTGCAACAGATGCATAATCCACCCGAGTGCCTTGAGAGAAGCAGAAATTTCTGAATTCTTCTGAGTCAAAGTTTGAGCCATTGTCTATGATAATACTATGGGGAACTCCATACCGGAAGATTATCTCTCTCATGAATTTGATCGCAGTGCGAGACTTCAGTTTCTTTATAGGCTTGGCCTCAATCCACTTCATAAACTTGTCGACTGCAACAAGCAAATGAGTAAATCCACTTTGTCCTGTCCGAAGGGGACAAACCATATCCAAACCCTAGACAGCAAACAGCCAGACAAGTGGAATAGTCTTCAAGGCAGACGCAGGCTTGTGTGACAAGTTTGAGTAGAACTGGCACCCTTCACAGTGATCAACAATGTCCTTGGCCATCTCATTAGCATGTGGCTAGAAGAAACGAGCTCGGTATGCTTTAGCGACAATCATCTGGGAGGACGCATGATGACCACAAGTCCCCAAGTGGATCTCTTCCAGCATCATTCGACCTTCTTCAGGGGAGATGCACCACTGTGTCACACTAGTTACACTTTCTTTGTAGAGCTAACCATCCATCACAGTGAAAGCTTTTGATCTATGAACAATCTATCGAGCTTCGATTTCATCCTCTGGGAGTTATTGCCTCAGGATATACGCAATATATGTCACTGTTTAATCAGGAGTGATGACCAGAATTTCCATGACAAGGTCTGTGACCGCTGGGACATCAACTTCAGTTGGATTAGAGGTGCTTATAGCCTGCGGGGGCTCTTCAGTGAAGGGGTCTTCCTGCACCGAAGGAGAATGTAGGTGCTCTAGGAACACATTGCCGGGGACAGGCTTTCGAGTGGACCCAATCTTTGCCAACTCATCGGCTGCTTGATTCTTCACTTGGGGAACATGATGGAGCTCCAAACCTTCGAACCTCTTCTCTAGCTTTCTCATAGCATTGCAGTATTCGGTCATAGCAGGGTTCCTGACATCTCACTCCTTCATCACTTGATTGAACACCAAATCAAAGTCGTCGTAAACCATCAAGTGCTTGATGCCGAGTGAGATGGTCATACGCAACGCGTACATGAGTGCTTCATATTCTGCTTCATTGTTGGAGGAATCAAAGTGAATCTGCAGGACATAACTGAGTTTGTCACCTTTTGGGTATACCAAAACAACGCTAGCATTAGACCCATTCAGCATTTTTGAGCCATCAAAGAACATGGTCTAGTGTGCCGAGTGGATTTGGATTGGATCTTGCTGTTCAACCCACTCGTCCAAGAAATCTGCAAGTGCTTGAGACTTGATTGCCTTTTTAGCTTCAAACTTGATGCCAAAGTATAGGAGCTCAATAGCCCATTTGGCCACTCGACCAATCGCAACTCATTGTTGAGAATCTTAGATAATGGAGCATCGCTGACGACTGAAATCGAGTGATCTTGAAAGTAGTGTGCCACCTTCTTTGCTGATAGATAAATACCATAGACAAGCTTTTAGTAATGCAGGTACCTTTGCTTCGAAGGGGTCAACACTTCAGAAATGTAGTAGACTGGTCGTTGGACCTTGTATGCCTTGCCTTCCTCTTCCCTCTTGACAGTGAGAACCGTACCGATGACCTGATTAGTAGCAGCGATGTACAGGAGCAAGGGCTCTTTGCTGTGCGGAGTAGCAAGCATCGGCTGGGTGGAAAGCAGGGCTTTGAGCTCGAGAAATGCTGCTTCAACTTCTGGAGTCCACTCGAACAAATCGGACTTCTAAATCAATTGGTACAAAGGCAATGCCTTCTCACCGAGACGAGAAATGAATCGACTCAATGCTGCCAGGCAACCTGTGAGCTTTTGAACATCGTGCACTCGCACAGGGCTTTTCATTTGGGTAATGGCACTGATCTTCTCAGGATCGATGTTGATTCCTCATTTGGAAACAAGGAAAATGAGTAACTTGCCACCAGGAACACCGAAAGTACACTTGGATGGATTTAACTTTATATCATACCTCCTGAGATTAGCAAATGTCTCGGCCAAGTCAGTCAACAGGTCGGAACCTTTGCGAGACTTTACGACGATATCATCCATGTAAGCTTCGACATTTCGAGGAATCTGGTCGAGTAAGCATTTTTGAATCATGCGCATGAAAGTAGCCCCAGCATTCTTCAAACCAAAAGGCATGGTGATATAGCAGAAACACCCGAATGGGGTGATGAAGGCTGTTTTTATTTCATTTAGACCAAACAGACGGATCTGATGGTAACTGGAGTATGCATCTAGAAACGATAAACGCTCACACCTCGCAGTCGAGTCAACAATCTGATCGATGCGAGGGAGCGGAAAATGATCTTTCGGGCAGACCCGATTGATATGTTTGAAGTCAATACATGTGCGGAGTGACTTGTCCTTCTTGGGGACCATGACGACATTCGAGAGCCACTCGGAGTGGTAAATCTCACGTATGAACTTAGCCGCAAAGAGTTAAGCCACCTCTTCGTTGATTGCCTTCCGCTTTTCTGCTGCCGACCAACACAAGTGTTCCTTCACAGGCTTGGCCTTCAGATTGACTCTCAATCGGTGCTCAGCCAGTTCCCCTGGTACACCCGACATGTCAGCAGGCTTCCATGCGAAGATGTCCCAGTTCTCACAGAGGAACTGGATGAGCTTAGCTTCCTATTTGTCGTCGAGTGTCGTTGAGATGTTAGTTAGTGCAGCATTGGGGTGTGTCGGGTGAATGTGCGCTTTCTTCACTTCACCTGTCGACTGGAAAGCTGACTCAGAAGCAGGCTTCTTAGCACGCAGTAAATCAGTAGGGTCAGTGCTCTTCTTGTACTCTTCCAACTTGACCATAGCCATCTGATGATCAGCAATTTTGGAGCCCTGCTGAAGGCACTCCTTAGCCCTCTGTCGATTGCCAGTGACTGTGATCACACCCTTGGGTCAAGGCATCTTCAACTTGAGATACATGTAACATGGACGGGCCATGAAACGGGCATAAGCTATCCGACCAAGGATGGCGTGGTACGCGCTCTGGAAGTCCACGGCGTCAAACATCAATTTTTCTTTACGGTTTTTTTATTGGTGTCGAACACCACATCCAACGCAATCTGGCTGAGTGATTTGGCCTTTTTCCCTGGGATGACCCCGTGGAACTACATATTGCTCTCACTGAGTCGGGACATTGGGATGCTCATTCCCTTGAGGGTGTCGGCATACAGAATGTTCAATCCACTCCCTTCATCCATGAGGACCTTGCAGAGTCAAGTACCCCCCACAATGGGATCCACCCACAAATCCTGCCGACCGGGGGTAGCAACATGAGTAGGGTGATCTGACTGATCAAATGTGATAGCAGTCTGAGACCACTTGAGGTATGTGGGGGTTGTAGGAACAGCCATGTTGTCTTCTCTGTTGATAACTTTCAATCGACTCTTGCTTTCAACATCAGCAAACATCATTAGAGTGGCGTTGACATCGGGAAAAGTTTCTTTGTCTTCATCATCTTCTTTATCAGGAGTTTTCTCACTCGAGTGGCCTTCCTTGAACTGCTGGATCAGTAAACAACACTATCGAGTGGTATGTTTGGGCAAATATCAAATTGCCTTCTTCGTCTTTCCTCGTGTGGATTGCTGTAGGATCGAAAGTAGGTCTAGAGGGGGGTGATTAGACTACTTGACCAAATAAAAGTTTTGCGTTTTTCCCAATTTTAGTTCTTCGCAAGTTTTTGCACTCATAGCATATCAAGCAACACCCTACACATGCATGTCTAAGAGTGTAGCAGCAGAAAGTAAAGACATTGCAGATGTAAGTAAAGAGAGGGTTAGGAAAGCTAACACAAGTGATGACACGATGATTTTTCCCGTTGTTCCGATAGATGGTGCTATCGTACGTCCATGTTCATGGAGTCTTCAACAAACGGAGGGTAACGGTCGCGAGAGTCCACGAAGGGCTCTATCCATGGAGGGTTCCACGGAGAAGCAACCTTGACTATTCCATGCGGCTTCCGTCCATGAAGGACTAGCCTAACTATGGTAGATCATCATGAAGTAGCGATCTCCTTGCCTTTACAAACTTCTTGGTTCACTCCACAACACGAAGTAGGAGGCTCCCAAGCGACACCTAACCAATCTAGGACTCACCACCCTCCAAAAGGCAATAGGCTCAGTAATGACGACGAACTCCTTGCTCTTGTGCTTCAAGATGATAGACTCCTCAACACACAATCACTCTCTCATTGATTTGGCTTGGTAGAAGAGATGGGATTGGTGGAAAGAAACTTGGGGAGGCTAGAAATCAAGATCCATATGGTTGGAGTGGAAGATCTTGACCTCAACACAAGGGTAGGTGGTTCTCTCTCAGAAAACTGAGTAGGATGGGTATGGAAAGGTTCTAAGTGATTCTCTTTCGAGTGGGTGGTGGTGAAGGGGTATATATAGGCATCCCCAAAAATCCAACTGTTACACACAATAAGTCAGACTCGGTGACACCGATGTGTAAATCTTGGTGGTACCGAAGTGACAAAAAGTGACAACTTTTGAATGTCGGCAGGACCGATATACAATTCTCGGTTGCACCGACAAGGTGACCAATGTTCAGATTTACCAAACTCGGTGATGCCGATTCACCATTCTCGGTCAGACCAAAAATGAGAAATTGCATAACAGAAACTTGGCAACCCAACTCGGTTGCACTGAGTGTAGTGTCGGCTGCATCGAAGTCTTAAGGTTTGGTTGAGTCTGTCTAGGGTTTGGAATCGGTGGCAGTGGGATAGGAATGTTGGTTGCATCGATTTTGCATATTTGTCTTAGGATAGACTTTGGTGGGAGAGTTTGTGGATGTTTTGGTGAATGTCACTTGTGCACCTTTGAGCATATTGTCCATCATCAACACTTTACCCCCTTTTGATAGTATTGGCTTTCCTATGGACTCAAAGTGATTTCTCACAAACATAAAATGTAGAGTCCTCTTGCTTGAAGCTTGGCCAACCTATTTCCTTGCATCCTGGGGTAATTCCACAATCCTTTGGCCATCCCTATCATTGAACTTGTCCATAAATATACTTGGTGGAAACTTTAGTTCAATGACTTATATGTTGTTATTAATTACCAAAACCACCAAGGGAGCAAATGTGCTTTTAATCTCCCCCTTTTTGGTAATCGATGAAAACATATAGATCAAAGCTTCGACAAAGATATAATCATGGAATATAATCGTCGCTTTGTGAAGTATGTGATAAGTAAGTGCTCCCCCTAAATTTGTGCATTATTTTTAAATTTGCGTTTGAATGCAAAGGCACAATCGATTAGGTACTGGGTTACTTATTACATGTCACATACCACTTGGTGGTGTGCAAGAGTAATTGGAATGAATATCGTACCACAACACAATCAACCAAAGATGAATGATCATCACATATGCATTAAGATGACAGGAAATAGTAGCATCACACATTAAAGTGTATGATCAAACATCATCAAGCGTGGATCACAAGCAAAACAAAAGAGTATCACGGCAACCAAAAGCATTTCTTTGTGAAAAAGCAACAAACACCAAACGCTCTCTCACTGGAAGCCTAATGATCTATATACACTTCTCCCCCTTTGGCAACAAGTTACCAAAAAGTTCAAAGGCATATAACTAATCGTTCTTGGGCTGATCTCCTCCGGTTGTCGATGAAGGATTCGAGATAATAGCGTCGGCGAAGATCTCTACAGATGTCGTGGATGGAGCTAGAGTCATCACTGGAGGAACTGGAGCTGATGGAGTAGGAGTTGTGCTGATAGTAGTAGGAGCTGATGAAGAGGCCTCAAGTCTGGTGCATGCACTGTAGCTGATCTAGTCTGAGTGGTGAACTGGGTGCCTAGCCTGAGAGGTGATCCATGCTCATCATCATCATCATCATTCTCATCATCTGAAGTAGAAGAGACCCGAGGGATGTGCATGGAGTCAACTTCCTTCTGAAGCTCTATAACTGTCTTCAACAACTTGTCCACCTTATCACCAAGAACCTTGATTCTTGTCTCGAAGATCCTCACTAGACTATTCTGGTTGTCCAGAATCCCCTTGATATCCTTCTGCATGCCTTGGACGGCTGGGATCAGAAGATCCATTTGCTCGTTCCTGGATCTGGGGGCTTGAGCACTAGCGGCTCGAACTGCTTCTGCCTCTGCCTGTGCTGTAGCGGATGTGGGATGATCTGGGTCCATCACCACAACATTATCCTCAAGTCCTAGCTGTAGGGGAAGATGTGGACGGTCTAGAGCAAAAATGTGCTTCTCCAATAGAGAGTTGATAAGCAACTGGATGTAGGGTGCATAACAGCAAGAGCGCTTTTGATCAGCAGCACCCCTCTTGATTGTCTAAACAATCATATCCATGACTCTAATCCTGGTGTTCCTGTCAAGGTGGATCAGCATGTTAATGGAGTAGCCTCGGATCATCTTGTCATCTCCTGACTTGGGCATCAAGGTGTGCCTCAGAATAGTGTTCATTGTACGGAAGCCTGCTTGCAGATAGTAGATGGATACTAGCTTGTGTGATTGTACCTTTTCTGCAGGGATAGGAGTATACATATCCTTCATGGCATTGTGACTTGCCTTGGGTTCTGAGTATACATCCAGATCACCTTCCTGAGCTTCTAGAACTTCTAGAAGTGCAGCCCACTCCTTAACAGTGGATTCATACCTTGCACCTTTAGTCATCCATACAATTCTACCATCTCCATAGAAATGTGCAGTGGAGTAGAATTGCATGATCATCTCGTCGTTCCATGCAATAAGCTCTCTACCAATGAACTTGTCTAGACCAATGCAATGGAAGTTATCTTGGACACTTGGGAAGTAGTCGACATTATCCTTAATGAACTTCCAATCAACATATCTCATGTCGCTAACAGCTGGGCTCTTGTCAAGCAACATTGTCTCAAAAAAGTCATGTTGCTCTCTTGTGTAGAACCTGTAGTCAACAACAGTTTTCCTCCTCTGAGAATAAGGATCTATGGCTCTCCAGGCTCTCAATCCTGAGTCTTTCCTCTTCTTCATGTCCTCAGCAACAAAGTGGTTGGCATCATGCACTGGAAGATGTGGTCTGAGCTTCATCAAAGTAGTCAAGTCATCATCATCTTCAGGTTTGAAGGCAGTCCCCTTGTTCTTCTCAGAAGCTGGAATGTCTCTAGTAGTCCTCTTGGACTTCTATGCAGCAGCCTTCTTGGAAGTAGGCTTGGTGCTCTTGGAAGTGCCAGTCTTTGGCATATCTGTTGGGGAACGTCGCATGGGAAACAAAATTTTCCTACGCACACGCAAACCTATCCATGGTGATGAGCATCTATGAGAGGGAGAGTGGATCTACGTACCCTTGTAGATTGCTAAGCGGGAAGCGTTAAGAAACGCAGTTGGTGTAGTCGAACATCTTCACGATCCAAATCGCCGAGGGTCCCGCGATCTCATCACGTTCCGTTCCGTGATCCAATCACGATTCATCCCGTGAACACATCATGATCCGTCCCGCGAACTCATCACGATCTGTCTCACGATCTTGATCATGACCTGTCCCGCAAACTCATCACGATCCGTTTCGTGATCACATCACGAACCGTCTCGCGATCTCGATCACGGTCCTTCCGATCTAGCGCCGAACGGACGGCACCTCCGCGTTCAGCACACGTGCAGCTTGATGATGATCTCCACCATCTCGATCTAGCAAGAGGAGGTGGAGAGGAGAGAGAGTTCACCGGCAGCGTGATGGCGCTCCGGTGATGGTGGTGGAGCAATTCCGGCAGGGCTTCGCCTAAGCGCTGCAGAAAACCGATCTAGAGGAGCACCGGTGAAACGGGTAGCACGTGGCCGTAAACTGTGTCCAAACAGCACCCAATCCACTAGTATATAAAGGAGGGAGAGAGAGGAGTGATGGCGCAAGGAGAAACCCCAACAGGGGTCGGCCAAACTAGAGGGGGAGGAGTCCTACTCCTCCTCCACTCCTAGTAGGAGTAGGACTCTTCCTTTTTAGCCTTTTTTCCACCTTTTCCTTTAGGACTTTTGCCTCCTGCGCCATGGGCCTTGGTGTGGCTGTTTCTCCAGCCCACTAAGGTATGGTTATCACTCTCCACAGCCCATGGACCCTCTGGGGTCGAAATACCCCTCTCGGAGGTCCGCCGGTACACTACCTGCACTCCCGGTACACTACCGATGAGCCCGAAACTTTTCCAGCGACCAAACTTGGACTTCCTATATATGAGTCTTTACCTCCGGACCATTCCGGAGCTTCTCGTGACGTCCAGGATCTCATCCGGGACTCCGAACAACCTTCGGTCACCACCATACATAACTCTACACTACCGAAACGTCACCGAACCTTAAGTGTGCAAACCCTGCGGGTTCGAGAACTATGTAGACATGACCGAGACACCTCTACGGTCAATGACCAATGGCGGTACCTGGACGTCCACATTGGTTCCTACATATTCTATGAAGATCTTTATCGATCAAACCTCTATGTCAAGGATTCAGTTAATCCCGTATAACGTTCCCTTTGTTCTTCGGTATGTTACTTGCCCGAGATTTGATCGTCGGTATCTCCATACCTAGTTCAACGTCGTTACCGACAAGTCTCTTTACTCGCCGTAATACAAGACCCCGCAACTAACAATTAGTCACATTGCTTGCAAGGCTCATTGTGATGTTGTATTACCGAGTGGGCCCTGAGATACCTCTCCGTCACACGGAGTAACAAATCCCAGTCTCGATCCATGCCAACTCAACAGACACCATCGGAGATACCTGTAGAGCACCTTTATAGTCACCCAGTTATGTTGCGACGTTTGATACACACAAGGCACTCCTCCGATATCCATGAGTTGCATGATCTCATGGTCATAGGAACATATACTTGACATGCAGAAAACAGTAGCAATAAACTGACACGATCATATGCTACGTTTGTAGTTTGGGTCTTGTCCATCACATCATTCTCCTAATGATGTGATCCCGTTATCAAATGACATCTCATGTCCATGTCTAGGAAACCTTAACCATCGTTTGATCAACGAGCTAGTCTACTATAGGCATACTAGGGACATGGTGTTGTCTATGTATCCACACATGTATCTGAGTTTCCGATCAATACAATTATAGCATGGATAATAAACGATTATCACGAAAAAGGAAATATGATAATAACTTAATTTATTATTGCCTCTAGGGCATATTTCCAACAGTCTCCCACTTGCACTAGAGTCAATAATCTAGTTCACATCACTATGTGATTCGCATTGTTATGAATCTAACACCCAATGAGTTCTGGGGCTCGATCATGCTTTGCATGTGAGAGAGGTCTTTTATAGTCAATGGGTCTGCGATATTCAGATCCGTGTGTACTTTGCAAATCTCTATGTCAAACCGTGAACACTGCTACCATGGTCCACTTGGTACTACTTCCAAATGGCTGCTCCACTATATGTATCAAGATTGCTACTACTAGTCATCCGGATTGGTGCTAAAGCCTGCATCGACGTAACTCTTTACGACGAACTCTTTATCACCTCCATAATCGAGAAACATCTCCTCAATCTTTTAGTTACCAAGGATAATCTTGACCGCTGTCCAGTGATCCACTCCTGGTTCACTCTTGTACCCCCTGACGAACTCATGCCAAGGCACACACATGTGCGGTACACAGCATGGCATACTGTACAGAGCCTATGGCTAAGGCATAGGGGACGACGTTCGTCCATTCTCTTTCTTCTGATGTTGTCGAACTTTGAGTCTCACTCAACTTCACACCTTACAAATCAGACGAGAACTCTTTCTTTGACTGATCCATTTTCAACTCCTTCAAAATCTTGTCAAGGTATGTACTCATTGAAAGTCTCATCAAGCATCTTGATCTATCTCCATAGATCTTGATGCTCAACAATTAGGTAGTTTCATCTAGGTCTTCCTTTGAAAATCACTTTTCAAACAACCATTTATGCTTTCCAGAAATTCTACATTATATCCGATCAACAATATGTCATCCACATATACTTATCAGAAATTCTATAGTGCTCCCACTCACTTTATTGTAAATACAAGTTTCTCATAAACTTTGTATAAACTTCAAAAACTTTGATCACCTCATCAAAGTGTATATTCCAACTCCGAGATGCTTGCTTCAGTCCATGGAAGGATCACCGAAGCTACCACACCTTTTAGCATCCTTAGGAATGACAAAACCTTCTGGTTGTATCACATACAACCTTTCCTCAAGTAAACCGTTAAGGAAATGATGTTTTGACATCCATCTGTCAGATTTCATAATTGAAATCGCAGCAACTGCTAACATAATTCCAACAGACTTTAGCATCGCTACGAGTGAGAAAGTCTCATCGTAGTCAACTCTTTGAACTTGTCACAAAAAACTTTGCAACAAGTCGAGCTTTACAAATAGTGACATTTACCATCAGTGTCTGTCTTCATTTTAAAGATCCATTTGTACTCAACGACTTGCCGTCCAATGAGCAAGTCTACCAAAGTCTATACTTGGTTTTCATACATGGATCCTATCTCGGATTTCATGGCCTCCAACCATTTGTCGGAATCCGGGCCCATCATCGCTTCTTCACAACTCGTAGGTTCATCGTTGTCCAACAACATGACCTCGAAGACAAGGTTGTTGTACCGCTTAGGAGCAGTACACATCCTTGTCGACCTACGAAGTTCGATAGTAACTTGATCCTGAAGCTTCATGATCATCATCATTAACTTCCTCTTCAACTAACGTAGGCTTCACAGAAACATCTTTCTGCGCTGCGCTACTCTCTGGTTGAACAAAGGTTTAACAACCTCATCAACTTCTATCTTCCTCCCACTCAATTCGTTTGAGGGAAACATTTCCTCGAGAAAGGATCCGTTTAAGCAACAAACACTTCGCACTAGGATCTGAGATAGAAGGTTCACCCAACTGTTCTTTAGGGTATTCTATGAAGATGCATTTGTCTGCCTTGGGTTCGATCTCATTAGGTGAAAACTTTTTCCACACAAGTGTCGCAGCCCCAAATATTAAGAAATGACAGCTTAGGTTTCTATCAAACCATAATTCACACGGTGTCATCTCAACGGATTTAGATGGTGCCCTATTTAAAGTGAATGTAGTTGTCTCTAATGCATAACCCCAAAATTATAGTAGTAAAACGATAAGAGACATCATAGCATGCACCATATCCAATAGAGCATGACTATGACGTTCGGACACACCATCACTCTATGGTGTTTCAGGTGTCGTTTAGTTATGAAACAAATTTCACATTGTCTTAAGTTGTATACCAAACTCGTAACTCAGATATTCACCTCCGCGGTCATATCGCAGTCATTTTATCTTCTTGTCACGATGATCTTAAACTTCACTCTGAATTTGCTTGAACCTTTCAAACGATTCAGACTTGTGTTTCATTAAGTAAATATACACTATATCTACTCAAATCATCAGTGAAGGTAAGAAAATAACGATATTCACTGCACGCTACAAGACTCACTAGATTGCATACATCAACATGTATCATTTCCAATGAATCACTTGCCCGCTCCATCCAACGGGGTCCTTTAGTCATCTTGCCCAAGAGGCATGGTTCGCATGTCTCAACCGATTCGAAATCGAATGAGTCTAAATATCCATCACCATGGAGTTTCTACATGTGCTTTATACCAATATGACATTTAGCGGCAGTGCTACAAGTATGTGGTACTATCATTATTTAACTTTATATCTTTTGACATCAATGTTATAAACATGTGTATTACTACGATCAAGATTTCAACAAACCATTCTCACTGGGTGCATGACCATTGAAGGTATTATTCATGTAAACAGAATAACCATTATTCTCTAACTTAAATGAATAACCGTATTGCAATATAAAAATACAAGGGAGCTACAGCGCGAGCTAGTAATCTACAACATAATTTGCAAAGACACTTTGACTATGTTCATGATAATGAGTTCAATTAATCATATTACTTAAGAACTCCCACTCAAATTGACATCCCTCCGATCATTCGAGTGATACATGATCCAAATTCACCAACTCAAGTACGATCATCATGTGAGTTGAGGTGGCTGCAATGGTGAACATCATCATGTTGATCATATATACTATATGACTCATGTTCGACCTTTCGGTCTCTTGTGTTCCGAGGCCATGTCTGTACATGCTAGGCTCATCAAGTTTAACCCGAGTGTTCTGCATGTGCAACACTGGCTTGCACCCGTTGTATGTGAACGTAGAGTCTATCACACCCGATCATCACGTGGTGTCTCAACACGACGAACTTTCTCAACGGTGCACACTCGGGGAGAACACAATTTATCTTGAAATTAAGTGAGGGATCACCTTATAATGCTACGGTCGTCCTAAGCAAAACAAGGTGCATAAAAAGGATTAACATGACATGCAAATCATAAGTGACATGATATGGCCATGAACTTGTGCTTTTGATCTCCATCTAGAAAGAACCGGCATGATCTCCATCGTCACCGGCATGACACCATGATCTCCATCATCTTGATCTCCATCAACGTGTCACCATCGGGGTTGTCATTCCCTGCATGCTTCTACTACTATTGCTACCGTTTAGCGATAAAGTAAAACATTACATAGCGCTTAATGATTGACATGCAGGTCATACAATAATTAAAGACAACCCTATGGCTCCTGCCGGTTGCCGTATTCATCGACATGCAAGTCGTGATAATCTATACATCACATGATCATCTCATACATCACATATATCACATCATGTAATTGGCCATATCATATCACAACATACCCTACAAAAACAAGTTAGACGTCCTCTAATTATTGTTGCATGTTTTACGTGGCTGCTACGGGTATCTAGCAAGAATAATTCTCACCTACGCATAAACCACAACGGTGATACACTAGTTTGCTTTTCAACCTTCTCAAGGACCGCCTTTGTTGAATCCGATCCAACTAAAGTGAGAGAAACTGTCACCCGCAAGCCATCTAGGCAACAAGTTGCGTCGAGGGAACCGGTCTCTCGTAAGCGTACGAGTAATGTTGGTCCGGGCCGCTTCATCTCACAATCCCGCTGAACCAAAATACGACCAAGGGAGGAAGCAATCTAAGCAGCAACGCCCAAAAACCTTTTGTGTTCTACTCGAGATCTCATCGAACCATCAACCTAGCTCATGATGCCACTATTGGGGAACGTCGCATGGGAAACAAAATTTTCCTACGCACACGCAAACCTATCCATGGTGATGAGCATCTACAAGAGGGAGAGTGGATCTATGTACCCTTGTAGATCGCTAAGCGGGAAGCGTTAAGAAACAGGGTTGGTGTAGTCGAACATCTTCGCGATCCAAATCGCCGAGCGTCCCGCGATCTCATCACGATCTGTCCCGTGATCCAATCACGATCCGTCCCGCGAACACATCATGATCCATCCCGCGAACTCATCACGATCCATCTCACGATCTTGATCACGACCTGTCCTGCTAACTCATCACGATCCGTTCCGTGATCATATCACGAACTGTCTCGCGATCTCGATCACGGTCCTTCCGATCTAGCGCCGAACGGATGGCACCTCCGCGTTCAGCACACGTGCAGCTTGATGACGATCTCCACTGTCTCGATCCAGCAAGAGGAGGTGGAGAGGAGAGAGAGTTCACCGGCAGTGTGACGGTGCTCCGGTGATGGTGGTGGAGCAATTCCGGCAGGGCTTCGCCTAAGCGCTGTAGAAAACGGATCTAGAGGAGCACCGGTGAAACGGGTAGCACGTGGCCGTAAACTGTGTCCACACAGCACCCAATCCACCAGTATGTAAAAGGAGGGAGAGAGAGGAGGGCTGGTGCAAGGAGAAACCCCAATAGGGGTCGGCCAAACTAGAGGGGGAGGAGTCCTACTCCTCCTCCACTCCTAGTAGGAGTAGGACTCTTCCTTTTTAGCCTTTTTTCCACCTTTTCCTTTAGGAATTTTGCCTCCTGTGCCATGGGCCTTGGTGTGGCTGTTTCTCCAGCCCACTAAGGGATGGTTATCACTCTCCACAGCCCATGGACCCTCTGGGGTCGAAATACCCCTCCCGGAGGTCCCCCGGTACACTACCGGCACTCCCGGTACACTACCGATGAGCCCGAAACTTTTCCGGCGACCAAACTGGGACTTCCTATATATGAATCTTTACCTCCGGACCATTCCGGAGCTCCTCGTAACGTCCAGGATCTCATCCGGGACTCCGAAGAACCTTCGATCACCACCATACATAACTCTACACTACTGAAACGTCACCGAACCTTAAGTGTGCAGACCCTACGGGTTCGAGAACTATGTAGACATGACTGAGACACCTCTACGGTCAATAACCAATGGCGGGACCTGGACGTACACATTGGTTCCTACATATTCTACGAAGATCTTTATCGGTCGAACCTCTATGTCAAGGATTCAGTTAATCCCGTATAACGTTCCCTTTGTTCTTCGGTATGTTACTTGCCCGAGATTCGATCGTCGGTATCTCCATACCTAGTTCAACCTCGTTACCGGCAAGTCTCTTTACTCGCCGTAATACAAGATCCCGCAACTAACAATTAGTCACATTGCTTGCAAGGCTCATTGTGATGTTGTATTACCGAGTGGGCCCTGAGATACCTCTCCGTCACACGGAGTAACAAATCCCAGTCTCGATCCATGCCAACTGAACAGACACCATTGGAGATACCTGTAGAGCACCTTTATAGTCACCTAGTTACGTTGCGATGTTTGATACACACAAGGCACTCCTCCAATATCCGTGAGTTGCATGATCTCATGGTCATAGGAACATATACTTGACATGCAGAAAATAGTAGCAATAAACTGACACGATCATATGCTACGTTTGTAGTTTGGGTCTTGTCCATCACATCATTCTCCTAATGATGTGATCCCGTTATCAAATGACATCTCATGTCCATGGCTAGGGAACCTTAACCATGTTTTGATCAACGAGCTAGTCTACTAGAGGCATACTAGGGACATGGTGTTGTCTATGTATCCACACATGTATCTGAGTTTCCGATCAATACAATTATAGCATGGATAATAAATGATTATCACGAACAAGGAAATATGATAATAACTTAATTTATTATTGCCTCTAGGGCATATTTCCAACAATATCATCAACCATAAGCTTCTTGGATTTCTTCTTGGGAGGGGCCTTCTCAACATGTTCTTCCTCCTCCTCCTCAGCAACAGCACCAGCAGCCTCCTCTAGATCTTCATGCATAGAGGTAGGCCTACCAATCACATGGACAATCCTTTTCCTGGACTTCGTCTCCCCTGCCTTCTTAGGCATAGCCTTCCTTGGGGGATCAACAGAAATAGTGGCTCTAGCACTCTCATGTGCCTTGATAGTCTCTGAGCTGGCATAGCTCTTGCTAACAACTCTTCTAGATGAAGTAGCTTCAGTTGCTGACTTCTTGGCAGCCTTTTCTTGCTTCTTGGCAAGAATCTCCTTAGGAATGAGATCTGAATCTTCTTCATCAGAGTTGAGCTTCTTCCTGATCCTGGTGGCAGCCTTGGGCAACCCATGGGAGTTGGGGGGTGCCTGGAACTGAAAAAGAATTGGCCTCTCGGCTAGTGACAAAACTCATGTCAACTCCCCGCTCTTCCAAATTCTGACTGTCCTCTGAGCCTGACATACTGACCCTGTGAATAGAGTATAGGAGAGCAGAAGTAGATGAGTCATCAAAAAATGAGGCTGGCTTTTGAAATTTGAGAAATGAATTTTCAAGATTTTTGCATTCTGTCAAATAAATAGCGGTACAGCCGAAACAGATTTTTCGATGGGGCCGAGACTGACTGACTCTCTAATCGAACCTTGGCACCCTTTTCGGTCAGACCGAAATGAGGAACTCGGTTCCACCAAGTCAGTTCTTAGCCACACAGAAAATCGCATCGGTGAGACCGATATGAATGTTTCGGTTCCACTGAGATTTATCGGGCGGACGACAAAGCCCTAGAAAATTTGTATTCGTGAGACTTTGGAGTTTTGAGTAGATAAGAATACGTGCAAAGGGTGTATCAAAATTAAACACGAATCTAATGTGCAAGAATCGTACGAGGAGCGCAATAGAGATCGAATCCGTACCCTATCTTGACGTGGATCCTCTACGACGGCGACGAGGGAGTGGATTTCGTCGGCGACGGCGATTCCCAGTGGCGAAGGAGCGCAGGGAGACAAGGGTGACGACCAGGGGTCTCGTGGGCGGAAGCTTAGGGTTTTGAGGTGCGACAAATGAGATTGAAATTCAAATCATCAGGGTCCACAACTTATATACCCACCACTGTCGGTGACACCGATTCTAACTTTTCTATGTCACCGATTTCCTCAACTGTTAGTTGACAGGGAAACTCGGTGTAACTGAGAAAATGGAATCGGTGGTACCGAGATTGAAAACCATATCAACCCTAGGCAATTGATGAGACCGATATTTTGTGGTTGGTTCCACCGATATGCACTTGGGAGGTTTTAATGGTGAGTCCTTGTCGATATGGAACTCCAAGTGCTCCACACATAGAGGGATCGAAAAGCACTTGTTCAAATTTTGTGATGCAGCATGAATAGAGTATGAGGTGAGAAAGCATAGATAGCTAAAGAAGTGGTCCTAGTCATTCTTGTATATCCAATTGGCAAAAGATAAAATAAAAGGCCAAATAGCAACAATTGGATATCCTCGAATGAGAAAATAAGTGCAGACCAACATGCTCACACAATAAGATGTCAAATGAAATCATGGCAAACATGCACAAACACTCTAGCCTCTAACAAGCAATTGGTCGATGATGAAGTCATCTATATATGAGTATTTGACTTAGGACCCAAGTAAGAGTACTTGATCATAGGTCATACTCATCGTTTAAGCACAAGTGGGGTTACCACTTTTACATAAAGCATTTAATGTTGTCACATACTAAGAGATGCTTTGACTCAAGTCTTAGAGTAAAGCTCCCCCTTGATGTGACATCCCCCCATAAGAGGGATAAACTAACCTTGGGTTTTGTCGATGAAGACTTCATGGTTGTGAGGTAGTGGTGGATGCTCAAGGTTGATGAAGATCAGCAAGAGTTGGGAGCATCCTTGTTGTTTCCTTACTCTTCTCACCTACATGGGTTAGTGCCAACACACAAGAGACAAATACAAGGATATCTATGGACATGGAGTGCAAAGCATGTGTAATGATGTCCATTGATTTGTGGATTACCTTGTCCCTTGCTTACCTTTGAGGGAATGTGTGAATCCTTGATCTATTGCATAGGGTTGATGTTGATTGCAAATAGATCTTGCCAATAATGAATATGAGTGAATTTCATTGGTGGAGTCACCCCTCGAGAACTCTCTAGTTCTTCTTCTTGGGAATCCACATCAAGTTGATGGGGGATCCTTGGTGATGAAGTAGCACTTGTAGAAGTTGAGCATGTAGTAGCCTTGGGAACCCACTTCACCAAAGCTTGGGATTCATCTTCACAAGAGTCAAAGTCCTCTCGGAGCTTGTTCTTGCCGTTGAGCTTGGTGTCTTGTGGTGGAAGGTCATCTTGAGTGTTTGTACCCTTGGGAAGAGTATTTTCATAGTGTTTGTACCCTTGGGAAGAGTATTTTCATACTTCTCCTTTTGAGGAACAAACTTGGGATTTGGATATTGACCTTCTTCACATTCAACTCCATTAGCGTCGAAGTAGCCAACACCACGATTCTTCCGGTATCCTCCATGCTTGCGTACGATCTCATCAAAAAAATTCTACCCATCAAGACTCTTGTAGATACCTTTCTCTATAATTCCTTTCAATAAAGCATTTTCTTGCTCAAGTGTAACTTGGCTAAGAGAATCATCATTAGTGGAATCAATAGAACTACTAGGAGCAACATCATTGGGTTTAGCATTTTTATTATTGCTACTAGATGAAGAACCTTTCTTTCCTTTGTTACTAGATTGCTTAGATTTGACTTGTGGCATGAATGTAGACAAGAGTAGTCATTCGGAAATATAAGATGAAGTCTTATTTTGGAGATCGTCATTAATAGCTTTAAGAAATTCGTGTTCTTGCTCCAAATTGAGCTTCTCAAAGCGTAGCTTCTCATGAGTTCTTACAAGCTCTCTATGATCATCAAGAGTAGATTCATGATCTAACTTAAGAGTGTTCAGTTCTTTCATTAGTTCTTCTATTTTCATCTTATCATCGTCAATTGACTTATCTTGACTAGCATGAGAAATATCAAGTTCATTATGATTAATATCACTAGTTTTATCACATAGAAAGTCATCAATGTAAAGCAAAGCATCTTCATCACTATCGAAATCAAGATATTCGGGGTGTGATACCTTGGGTCCTTTAGCCATGAAGCAACTTCCACCTCCTTCATTTGGTGAATCAAATAGATCATAGGAGTTGGTTCTCACTAGTGCAATTCCGGCAACACCATCATATTGACTATAGTCGGAGTTGGAGTGATAGCTTCTCTTGTAGTGGTTGTCAGAGTCGGAGCCGAAAATCCATTCACCATCAAGACTCTTGTAGATACCTTTCTCTATAATTCCTTTCAATAAAGCATTTTCTTGCTCAAGTGTAACTTGGCTAAGAGAATCATCATTAGTGGAATCAATAGAACTACTAGGAGCAACATCATTGGGTTTAGCATTTTTATTATTGCTACTAGATGAAGAACCTTTCTTTCCTTTGTTACTAGATTGCTTAGATTTGACTTGTGGCATGAATGTAGACAAGAGTAGTCATTCGGAAATATAAGATGAAGTCTTCTTTTGGAGATCGTCATTAATAGCTTTAAGAAATTCGTGTTCTTGCTCCAAATTGAGCTTCTCAAAGCGTAGCTTCTCATGAGTTCTTACAAGCTCTCTATGATCATCAAGAGTAGATTCATGAGCTAACTTAAGAGTGTTCAGTTCTTTCATTAGTTCTTCTATTTTCATCTTATCATCGTCAATTGACTTATCTTGACTAGCATGAGAAATATCAAGTTCATTATGATTAATATCACTAGTTTTATCACATAGAAAGTCATCAATGTAAAGCAAAGCATCTTCATCACTATCGAAATCAAGATATTCGGGGTGTGATACCTTGGGTCCTTTAGCCATGAAGCAACTTCCACCTCCTTCATTTGGTGAATCAAATAGATCATAGGAGTTGGTTCTCACTAGTGCAATTCCGGCAACACCATCATATTGACTATAGTCGGAGTTGGAGTGATAGCTTCTCTTGTAGTGGTTGTCAGAGTCGGAGCCGAAAATCCATTCACCATCAAGACTCTTGTAGATACCTTTCTCTATAATTCCTTTCAATAAAGCATTTTCTTGCTCAAGTGTAACTTGGCTAAGAGAATCATCATTAGTGGAATCAATAGAACTACTAGGAGCAACATCATTGGGTTTAGCATTTTTATTATTGCTACTAGATGAAGAACCTTTCTTTCCTTTGTTACTAGATTGCTTAGATTTGACTTGTGGCATGAATGTAGACAAGAGTAGTCATTCGGAAATATAAGATGAAGTCTTCTTTTGGAGATCGTCATTAATAGCTTTAAGAAATTCTTGTTCTTGCTCCAAATTGAGCTTCTCAAAGCGTAGCTTCTCATGAGTTCTTACAAGCTCTCTATGATCATCAAGAGTAGATTCATGAGCTAACTTAAGAGTGTTCAGTTCTTTCATTAGTTCTTCTATTTTCATCTTATCATCGTCAATTGACTTATCTTGACTAGCATGAGAAATATCAAGTTCATTATGATTAATATCACTAGTTTTATCACATAGAAAGTCATCAATGTAAAGCAAAGCATCTTCATCACTATCGAAATCAAGATATTCGGGGTGTGATACCTTGGGTCCTTTAGCCATGAAGCAACTTCCACCTCCTTCATTTGGTGAATCAAATAGATCATAGGAGTTGGTTCTCACTAGTGCAATTCCGGCAACACCATCATATTGACTATAGTCGGAGTTGGAGTGATAGCTTCTCTTGTAGTGGTTGTCAGAGTCGGAGCCGAAAATCCATTCACCAACATGAGCTTGATGCTTTCTTCTTGAGTAGCCCTTGGTGTGCTTGTCCTTCTTCTCTAAGTCCCTATTTCTCCTTGAGGGTCTTCGTTCATAACGATCATCTCTACTCCTTCTCTCTCTATGAGGTGATTCATCTCTTGAGCTTTGTCTTCTTGGTGACTCTTCTCTTCGTTTGTAGGGAGTCGAGCACTCATTTGAGTAGTGTCCGGGATTCCCACAATTGTAGCAGTTTCGGTCACGACTTCATGAACACTTCTCTTCATATCTTGAGTTGGAGCTGCGATCTTTGCTTCTATTCTTGTAGAACTTGTTGAATTTCTTGACCATGAGGCTTATCTCTTCATTTGTGACAAGGTTGTCTCTTGAGCTAGTGGGAGCATCACTTATGACTTTGTAAGCACCGCTAGACTTGTGATGAAGGTCTTCCTTGTCTTTGAGTGTCATCTCATGAGCAACAATTCTACAAATCACTTACGTTGGTTTGAGATATTTGTAGTTGGGCATCATTTGGATCAATTTGCAGACGGTATCATATTTCTCATCAAAGCTCGAAGTATATTCTTGGTGATGAAGTTGTCAGTCATTTCTTCGCTTCCTAAGCCAGCTATCTCATTGGTGATGAGAGCTAGCCTAGAGTACATTTCAGTGACTCCTTCACCATCCTTCATCTTGAATTTGTTAAGTTGACCTTGAAGAACATCTAACTTGGATTCTCTCACGGACTCAGTTCCTTCGTGCATATCAACCAAAGTATCCCTAATATCTTTTGCGTGTTCAAGGCGGCTGATTTTGTTGAATTCTTCAGGACATAGGCAGTTGAAGATAATGTCACATGTTTGAGCATTGAGTTGAAACATCTTCAATTCATCCGCGGACGCTTTACGATCCGGTTCCTTTCCATCCGCAAAGAATTAACCTTGCATACCAACACGAACAACATCCCAAACGGAGGGGTTATGACCAAGAATATGCATTTTCATTTTATGCTTCCAACTAGCAAAATTAGTGCAATCAAAGTACGGACCTCTACGGTGATAATTTCCCTCACTAGATGCCATACTTCTCCTAGGTTGTGAAACCAATGCAATGGAGACCAAAGCTCTGATAGCACTTGTAGGATCGAAAGTAGGTCTAGAGGGGGGTGATTAGACTACATGACCAAATAAAAGTTTTGCCTTTTTCCAAATTTTAGTTCTTGGCAAGTTTTAGCATTCATGGCATATCAAGAAACACCCTACACATGCATGTCTAAGAGTGTAGCAGCAAAAAGTAAAGACATTGCACATGTAAGTAAAGAGAGGGTTAGGAAAGCAAACACAAGTGATGACACGATGATTTTTCCCGTGGTTCCGATAGGCGGTGCTATCGTACATCCATGTTCATGGAGTCTTCAACCCACGGACGGTAACGGTCGCGAGAGTCCACGGAGGGCTCTACCCACGGAGGGTTCCGCGGAGAAGCAACCTTGACTATTCTATGCGGCTTCCGTCCACGAAGGACTAGCCTCACTATGGGTAGATCTTCATGAAGTAGGCGATCTCCTTGCCCTTACAAACTTCTTGGTTCACTCCACAACATGAAGTAGGAGGCTCCCAAGCGACACCTAACCAATCTAGGAGGCACCACCCTCCAAAAGGTAATAGGCTCGGTAATGACGATGAACTCCTTGCTCTTGTGCTTCAAGATGATAGACTCCTCAACACACAATCACTCTCTCACAGATTTGGCTTGGTAGAAGAGATGGGATTGGTGGAAAGAAACTTGGGGAGTCTAGAAATCAAGATCCATATGGTGGGAGTGGAAGATCTTGACCTCAACACAAGGGTAGGTGGTTCTCTCTCAGAAAACTGAGTAGGATAGGTATAAAATGGTTTTGAGTGCTTCTGTTTCAAGTGGGTGGTGGTGAAGGGGTATATATAGGCATCCCCAAAAATCCAACCATTACACACAATAAGTTAGACTCGGTGACACCAATGTGTAAACTCGGTGGTACCCAAGTGGCAAAAAGTGGCAACTTTTGAATCTCGGCAGGACCGATATACAATTCTCGATTGCACCGACAAGGTGACCAATGGTCAGATTTACCAATCTCGGTGACGCCGATTCACCATTCTCGATCGGACCGAAAATGAGAACTTGCATAATAGAAACTTGACAACCCAACTCGGTGGCTCCGAGTGCAGTGTCGGCTGCACCGAAGTGTTATGGTTTGGCTGAGTTTGTCTAAGATTTGGAATCGGTGGCACCGGGATAAGAATGTTTGTTGCACGGGTTTTGCATATTTGTCTTAGGACAGACTTTAGTGGGAGAGTTTGTGGATGTTTTGGTGACTGTCACTTGTGCACGTTTGAGCATATTGTCCATCATCAACACTTTACCCCCTTTTAATAGTATTGGCTTTCCTATGGACTCAAAGTGATTTCTCACAAATGTAAAATGTAGAGTCCTCTTGCTTGAAGCTTGTCCAACCTACTTCCTTGCATCTTGGGGTAATTCTACAATCCTTGGCCATCCCTATCATTGAACTTGTCCTGAAATATACTTGGTGGAAACATTAGTTCAATGACTTATATGTTGTTATTAATTACCAAAACCACCAAGGGAGCAAATGTGCTTTCATTTGCACACGGTAAATCCATACATCAGTTCCTGTTTGATTCTTTCCTTTCTTATGGGTGAGTTGTCCTTTGGAATTCCCCTTGTTTTTTTCCTTGTGCCGCCAGAGCGGCAGCCTCTGCCTGGACAGGGCCATCAGCCTTGCACTTCTGTTTCCGACTGGAATTGCCGTCGGCATCATTGTCGACTGCTTTTCCTTTGTTGCTTTGGAGGCGGTCTTCTTCTTCACCATTGGTGTACCGAGTGGAAATCTCCATCATCTTGCTCAACGAGATATCGCCTGTCTGTCGAAACTCCAAGTAAAGTTATCTGTACTTCACACCGGCCTTGAAAGCACAAACAACTTGATGCTCAGAGACATTTTCCACTGTGTGGCACAGAGTGGACCAACTCTAAATGTAATCTCGCAAGGACTTATTGAGCTTCTGAACACAATGCTGCAAATCGATCAAACCGGCTGGATGCTTGCAAGTGCCCTTAAAAGTTCCGATGAACACTCGGGCAAGATCCCTCCAGCAGTGGATGCTAGAAGGAGCCAAACGATTCAGCCACGCTCGGACCGAACCATCCAACATCAAGGACAAATGCTTCATGGCAATGTTGTCATTGCCCCCACCAATCTGTACAACGACTCGGTAATCATCCAACCATGTTTTCGGCTTTGACTCGCCAGAAAACTTGCCTATTCCAGCCGCCAACCTGAAGTTGGGGGGAATCTCTGCAGAACGAATGGCTCTGCTAAAACATTCAGGACCAGAAATAATGACACTACCGCCACTCGGGAAATCTCTGCCGTAACCATCTCTATGGGCTCTGCCTCTGTCGATCCGTCTCTAAGTGAGGACGTCTCTTGCATGAAACCCTGGGTTCTGCACCTCCCCGAACGGGCGCCTATTGTCATGGTTCTGGGGCACATACAAACCACTCCGCGGAGGAGTAAGCATCGATGGTGGTCATCGCGGTGAAACTGATCTCGTCCCTGATCCCGGTACTGATCTTCACGGAAACCTCCGCCCCTGCGGTGCAGAGGCGAACCTGGTCTGTGCGCCGACTGAACAGTGTCCGCCTTTGGTGAATTGTTGTGTATTCTATTGCGCGACTGAGAAACAACTGAGTTTCGGCGTTGCGCTGCATCAAGCAATGCTCTGATCTGCAGAAAGCCTCTGCCAGCCTCTGAACATGATGGCTGAATGGAATCTGCAATCCTAGTCGTTGTTGCAACATTTAAAACTAGAGTGCGGTATACCTCAACATTGTTCTGAGAAACACTCGGAAACAGATGTCGTTGACGTCGACTGGGAAGTGGTGGACGCTGGCGAGCGCGCTCGTCGAGTTCGTTCTGAAGCTCTTCGAGAGAACGCGCGTGGCCTCCAAGGCCTGGGCCTCAACGGTCGCACCGACGATGGGCGTATGAAGGACCTCCTCATCCCGGTGTTGCTGGTCATTCGACGCCCCACTAGCCTCATGCCTGCCGCGGCCGAAGCCAGGCGGCATGCTTTGATGTGAACCAGTCATAAGAACCTCCGCTACAGGATCGCAACTCTCACACTCGAAGGGAATGTCAGACTGATCTGACTCCAAGTCGAACACACCATGAAGTGACTCGGCAGGATCAATTGTCGCAATCTGCGGAGACGAAACTTGGCGAGCCACCGCATGCCCCACCCAGCGCTGGAGCCATGAGCGACCAGATCGCTTGCGGCGACGAACAACGGGGCGGGCCGTAGAGTACGAAGTCGACGGCTGCCGTAGTAGAACACCGCAGGAGCTCGTGCGGAAGTGTGTCGCCCCGTGGATCGGGAGTGCCTCAATATCTAGAGGCGCCTATTGAAGCCATGTCGAATCGTTGGTGATGAAGGCGAGCGCTCCGAGACGGATCTCATGGCCTAGGAACAAACCACCGTCGGAAGACATGACGAAGTGAAAAAAATGCAACCTCGCCGGAAGTCTCTTAGACGCCTGCCCCACGGTGGGCGCCAACTGTCGTGGGAACGAGTCTGAAAGTAGAAGATAGGGGTACGAAAGGCGAGGGCAGAGTCCTATCGACGGTGATGGTGTACACACAGATGTATGAGTTTAGGCCCCTCTCGTGGAGGTAACAGCCCTATGTCGCAGTGCTCGGGAGCTCTTGTCGTGTGGATAGTATGTGTTACCGAAGGTGCAAACCCTTGTGCTAGAGGGGAGGGGCGGATTTTATAGAGTATGCTGCCCCTCATGAATGTCAGGCATCCAAGGGTTTGATCGTGGGAATAAAGACGTACGTTACAGGTAACGTACACAATAATTGCTGCTAATGATGACCGACCAAATGCCTGCCTGTTGGCCTCCCTGAGGTGCCTTCTGGTCTTCTAGTATCGACTGGTAGTGAGGTCTTCCGAGTGACAGGGGACTATCGAGTGGAGGAAGGAACCTCTGAGTGACTTAACTGCCGAGTGACTATCACGTCATGATGACTTCAGTCGAAAACTCTCTTACCATCATTAAGTCCTCCAATATAGTGTCCTTAGGTAGGGTATGTAGGTCAGGCCTAGGACCCTACCCTAGGTACATATCCTCGTCAGGGTGGGCACATCTGTCTGAAATAATATGCATAGTCTTCTTTAGTCTTGAATTCTGCTTTCCCCAAGCATAGGTCCACACATCATGAGCAAGGCCCGATATATCCGTGTCTAGGGTTTCAACTTGGATTTTCCACACTTCCTCCAAGTCTAAGACTCATAGAGGCAACTGGAACATCTCACTCAGGCTTGTGATCTGCAAAAAATTCTTAACAGAGACATCTTCTTTGATTGTGTAGGAGTAAGCCTTGGGGAAAGTCTCTGAGTAGATTGTTTTGTTCCAATTGTCTTTCCAGAAGAGTGGCGTGTGTCCACTTATAATTTGCACCGATGTAATCCCTCAATAGATCGGGCTTAAGTGCATCATCTCTTTCCACCGGAACAAGCGGCAGGGATCAGATGCATAAGGGATGGAGTTGTTGTAGTAGGTATCCCATATGAGTTTCACCCAGGGGATGTCACATCGATTATAGAACTTGTGAAGGAACTTGAGCAACATGGCATCATTCTGAACTCAATATTGAGCACTCCAAGCCCTCCATTTTTCTTTGGGCGACAGATCATGTCCCAGGCTGCAAGTGAGTTGCTTTTCACTCCATCATCTGTCTTCTTTCTCCACAAGCATTGGCGTCTGATCTTTTCCATTTGCTCTACGATTTTAGGGGGGAGGCGGACGGTGCCCATCAAGAAAACAGCAAGCGATGTGACGAGAGAATTGACAAGCGCCAGTTTTCCAGCATGTGACATCATGAGCATTATAGCTGAGACCTTGTGTTCCGTTCTACAAACTAACGCGGTGAGGTCTTGAACGGAGGGTTTTGTGGTGCCAAGGGGGAGCCCGAGGTATGTAAACGGCATGGAGGCCACACCACAGCCAAAGATCGAAGCAAGTCTCTGGCACATCTCTGGCGGCGTGTTGATAGGGACAATCGTTGTTTTTTGGAAATTCAAGCGAAGACCTATCGACGCAGGATAGTCCGTCAGTATGTTTTCCATGATCAGTGAGTGCTTGGTCCGGGCACGCGGGCAGGATGATCAGAGTGTCGTCAGCGTATTGGATAACTAGAAAGTCTTTAGTGTTGTCAGTGTTGTGTATTTTTTCTAATTTTCAGTGGTGTCAGTTTTTTAGTTTTCATATCTTTTAAACGCTAACTCCATATTTAGCGTGTTATATCTAAAAATCGTTCAGAACAATGTGTAGATTCTAAATATGATACTATCTTTCATGTTAATTATTTTTCTAAATTATGTTATGGACCCTTAGCGACTACATTCCTTTTCTATACCTTTGTATATTATATATAACATACATTTCTTACTCCCACCTTTTTGTATGTAAGAATAAAAACAGAAAATAAAAAAATCATCAATCATTCGACTTATATTTATTTGACTCATCAATCACATGTCTCCCACATAGGCAATGGGCCCGTCCCTATGCCCTTGTGCAATTAAGTATTTCCCTGCAGTGGCCACCCATGGTCATTATGCGATAAAAAAATCTGTCACCGAAAAAATTAATTTATTCTTGTGGTCTCGATCCCAAGACCTCAACCACTCTTTAGAAGACTGCAACCAATTAGGTTGTGCTACGTATTAATAACAAAATGAAAGCTCTATACCGCAATATGCAACAAAAATAACACAACCAGGAAGGTAAGAGGCGATGTGTAAGAGTCGAATTGCATGCAACAAACTAGAGTCATTTCGCTCGGAGGCAGACATTTTTTTAGTTGAGCTTCAAGCATATGAAGGCATGGCGTAAAATGCGTTTAACGAAACCCTTTTATTAAGATTTTTTACAGGACTGGGTGTAAATTTCAAGCATTGTTTCAACTTAAAAATAATGTCTTGGTATGAAAGATTAGAATATTAGGTTCTTTAAGATCAGAATCGTCGTACAAAAATCATACCAAAATTACGGTATGTGTAGTATGCTTCTTAATGTAGTAATACTTATATGAATTTCTGTTAGCACCATTCGAATGTTGTTTGGCTGTGCTGATGGTTATTTCGGTGAACACATTAATTAACTCTCCCGTTGGAATGCGCATGCATATGTGCTAGTTGGAAATGTGCGGACGGACAAAAATAACAGTAGCAAGAAGCGATGGCCCCTTTATTATTAGGTAAAGAAATGTCAAGACAAGCAACATATTGGTCCAAGGACTAATACAACATGAGAGAGAAAAAATCAATATAATATAATTTTGAATTTTGGAATTAAATAACAGCAAATGAAAAATCAAATGACTTTGAAAAAATCTGAAAAAAAACTATAATAGAAATACACAAGAAGAACTCAAATATAATACTACTAACGACTAAGTCGACTCAGAAAATATAGACTCGCAAATTTAAAAATGCTGAAAACAAAAAATAAAACAAGGTAGAAGAAAAGAACAAAAGTCAAGTTTTAATTTAGGTTGGTATTTAATCAAATTAAAGCCTTCCAACTATTAAGACTTGATTCACACTTTTATTAAAATAAAAAACAAACAAAAATGGCCTTGGTTTTTGGAAAACTTTTTCCTAAACATTCCAAACATCGGGATTCTTACTCCAGGAGCCATCGCGCCTTGCGGATGTTTGTCGCCGCCTTGCGATGGGCGTGAGGTGTGTTTCGCCGCCGCTGCCACATCGTCCTTGGATTTCGTCAGTGCATCCTTGGATGTCGTGGTGACGCCCTTAGATGTCACAACAACGGGGTCTGGGTCTCGACTCGTCGAGCTTCGAACTGTGTTAGAGCGGTGGTTGTGCTCACCGGTACGCTGCGGGCGATGCTTGCCCCCGCCTTCGTCGGCAGGTTAGACGTGGACAGGGCGGTCGTCGATGTACCCTTGGACTTCTTGGGTGCCATGGATGACAATGAAGATGATGAAGCATACACGCATAAAGTTGATTTGGGTTCGCACATGCGACCCCCCTGCCTGGCACGTCAAAGATGTCAAAGTATGACAATCTATAGGACCGTCAAAGGGCTCTTTTGAAATTCAAATGTGGGGATCGCCGTGCTCAAAGAGCGGAATCAACAATCGACATGAGAGGTTTATACAGGTTCGGGCCATTGTGAGGTGTAATACCCTATGTCATGTGTTTTGTGGATTATGAGTGTGGAAGTCCAAAGTACAAGGAGCACGGTTGGTCGGCAAGGTGCACGGGAAGGGCAGCTACACGTGCAAATGTAAAGGGTTCTGACCCTTGTAAAGGTAGCCATGAACCTCCTTTTATAGATAAAGGGGTTACCACAATGGCAAAACAGTCTTTACACAAGGTGGGTAGTGGCTACAGTGCCAAATACCTAATTCTGACGGGTTAGGACAAACACATTAATTGCACCATAAGGTGTCACGTTGTGGATGTTTGCCGGCAAGAGGTGTCTCTCCTTCTGTGTCGTCAGTCCAGCTACCTTCTATTCCTTCGCCACGTTATCGGGATGGGTGGCAGTAAAGTTGTTCTTCTGGTGCCGAGTCGACACGTTCCCCGACAAGCTCCACCAAACCGCTTGCACGCTCAACACCTGTCTGATAAGTGACTGATGTCCTGCCGAGGTGGAGCGGTGGGTAGGTGGATGCTTGCCCGTACGGAGCTTGCCGGGCCTTCGCCTGCCGGCAAGTAGGTTGTCGGCGCCTTGTCATCTTGACCCCGAGTCTTGTCGTCTGATTTGCCTGCCAGCAAGAGGGCCGCCACGGTCGCATGTGCATAAGGGTATTAAGGCCCCTGAGTCTTAGTACACCTACAATAAGAAAGAAGAGAAGAATACCTACATCATTGTAGTTTTCCGTGTTTACAAGACTAGGTGAGTGAGCAATGTTGATGTGATAAAAGTTCCTCCTTTATATCTAACAATAAGTAGATGGGCTGATTTGTTGGCTGCAGACTACAATCTTTACATTTTTACATCTAAGTACACAGGTAAAATGTTATGCCAAGATATTTTTTAGCATAGTTTGATAAAGTTGGCAGGGAAGCGTGTATCTTGCAATTAAAGTTGGCAGGGAAGTATGTAGCTATACCTAGAAATATTTATGTGAAAATGGTTGCATGAACAAGGTGTGGCAGAGGTCTAAATTTGAATGCGAATAGCAATGAGAGGGAGTTTCCTTTCAATCATAATCATGGTCAAAAGATGATGTCCAAGGAAGCTAGAATAGAACATTATACAGATTGTAAACTGAAATAGGTTTTATACTTTTTAGAAATTTAATTGACTTGTATTTAACATATAAAAGTATTTAACATACAAATAAAAGTATTAACATATGAATAAAAGTATTTAACATATAAAAGTATAAAAGTATCTAATATACAAAAATTGACTTGTGATATGTGCATTGCCATAAAAATGTAATGTGTTAAATCTTATGACTCGATTATGTTTTACATATCAGAAATGCTGTCAATTGCTATCTGTACTTTGGTTAAGTTTAATATGTCATAAATATTTTCATGATATGTTGTTAGGACAACTATTGCAGATAAATATGTATAATTGTGGCTGGATTTGGTATAAGTTGCAATGTGTTGTCACATCGAGTGTAAAGTTGGTCGTATTTAGATAATTGCGGTTGGATTGTTACATGTGAAACTCGCATGAAAGTGCAATGGAGTGTAAAGTTGCCTGTACTTGAAGTACTCATGTCATGTCACGTGCCTGGCCTTTCATGTAATATTAGAGTCACAAGATGCTATGACCAGGCTCATTACACCTGGTCTAATAACCAGGCTCATCCTACCCTTGAGAAGCTTGATAGGGTTCTCATATCCGATTATTGGGAGCGCAAGTACCCTTTTGCGTACATTAGAAAACTGGTCCGTGAAATCTCTGACCATAACCCCCGCCTGATTTACACTGGTAATGAAGGGAGGGAGACCCCTAAGGTCTGCAAGTTCAGATTTGATCTATCATGGGTTAAGAATGAGGAGTTTTTAGGGCTTGCTCGAAAAATTTGGCTCAGGAAGGTGGAGGCCACGGACCCCATTGATATTTTAAACATCAAGCTGAAAAGGATCAAGTCCTATTTCAAAGAAACATAAAGAAGAGTTGAGAGTAGAGCTTGCGATGCTGGAAGAGATGGAAGAAAATGGCCCCTTATCCCGTGAGATGTATAGCAGGAAGATTGATATTAACCCAGAGCTTCATGAGCTGGTAATGGCCGAGGAGATTTACTCGCTGTAGCAATCTCATGAGTGCTAGTTACTTAGGGGGGGCATAACACTGATTACTTTCATAAGACTGCTAATGGGTGTAAACATAAAAATACCATCCATGCTCTGAAGTGTGGGGAGGTAGAAATTGAAGGCACTAATAATCTTATCAAACATGCTACAGACTTCTACAAGGACTTTCTTGGTCCTGCTCTTGGCAACAGGTTCCATTTGGACCCTAACACCTGGTCTGCGAACGAAAAGTTGAATGTCGAGGATAATGAGGACCTCACTAGTGAATTCTCCGAGGAGGAGGTCAAAGAAGCCCTTTTTGACATGGAGGTCAACAGAGCCCCTGGTCCTGACAATATTCCTGCCGAATTCTATCAGTGCTGCTGGGAGACAGTTAAGTTTGACATCATGCGCATCTTTGATAGTTTCCATAAAGGCACGCTTGATTTGCAGCGTCTAAACTATGGGATCATTACTCTCCTCCCAAAAATCTCTGGGGTTGACAGAATTCAACAGTTCCGCCCTATCTGTCTCCTACGATGTCCCTACAAACTAGTTACTAAGGTCATGGACCGTAGGGTGGCTAAATATGCAGACAAACTCATCAGCCCTACCCAGAATGCTTTCGTTAAGGGTAGGAGCATGATGGATGGGGTTCTCTCCTTGCATGAGCTTTTGAATTATACCCACATAAAAAAGGGTGGGGGTTGTGCTAAAACTAGACTTTGAAAAAGCCTATGATAAGGTGAACTGGAAATTCCACCTTGAATGTCATAAGCTTAGGGGTTTCAATAAAAAATGGTGTTACTGGGTCAAACAAATCCTTTATAATGGGAATGTTAGTATTAAGCTCAATAACACTATGGGTCCATACTTTCAGAGTGCCAAGGGGGTACGCTAGGGGATCCTTTTTCCCCATTCCTGTTTAACCTAGCGGCCAAGTGCCTTACAAAAATGATAAAAATGCTTAGAATAACAACCTCCTGGTGGGTCTGGCCCCAGACCTAGTTCCCAAAGGTGTGGCAGTTCTGCAATACGCGGATGACACAATTATATGCTTAGATCATGATCTCGACAAAGCTGTTAACCTCAAACTCCTCTCGTATATTTTCAAGCTGATGTCTGGTCTTAAAGTCAATTTTCAGAAAAGTGAAATCCTGACTATAGGTTGTGATGATCAAATTGATCAACAATACGCTGATCTGTTCAATTGTGACGTCGGCTATTTCCCCCTTAAATACCTAGGAATGCTAGTTAGTTACACTAACCTGAGGAATTCTGATTAGGAATTTATTGCTGAAAAATACCTTAAAAGATTTAATGCTTGGGTCAGAGGCAGACATACCCTCCTTGATTCTGTAGTCACCCAAATCTCCCTTTACCACATGTCCATGTGGCTGATGAACAAAACCTTTGTGGAAAAACTTGACAAACATAGGAGGAGATTTTTCTGGCAAGGTTGCAACAAGAAACACCGTTATCATCTTGTCAAATGGGATAGGATATGCAGGTCTAGGGACAAAGGGGGACTTGGTATCAAGGATCTCCGCAAGCAAAATACCAGTCTCATGATTAAGTGGTGGTGGAAACTTGAAACCCAATATGGTCGTTCGCAACACATTGTCAAAGCTAGATACCTTCGGAATCAGTCTGTTGCTGATGTGACCCCACGTTTCTCTGACTCACCTTGTTGGAAAAATCTTTTGAAAGTTAAGGACTTATACATGGCACGCAGGAAAATCAAGCTGGGATCAGGAAACCTGAATCGACTATGAAAACATCCTATTAACGGGCTGACCCCGTTTAAGGACAAATACCCTGACCTATTTGATATTTGCAATAAGAAAAATTGTACCATGAATTAGCTAGCTAATACTGAGAGCACTCTAGCTTTTCAAAGAAGGATGGACCCTGTGTTGACCAGCCAATGGAGTGAAATGTGCAACATTGTCAATAACACCCCTCTCTCCCAAGAGAGTGATGAAATCTATTGGGGGTTAAACAAGTCTGCCCGATACACTACCAAATCTATGTATAAATGGCTGGAGCGTCCCCTCAGTGGGTGCAATTATAAGTGGATCTGGAAGGCCAAAATTCCACTTAAAATTCAGATCTTTTTATGGCAACTTTCTCAGGATGTTGTCCTTACTAGAGATATGATGAAAAGGCGCCGGTGGCCTAGGAACCCTATATGCTCGTTCTACAGAGAGGTTGAGACCTCGCGTCACTTGTTCTTTGAAGTTCAGTGTCCAGGGTAGTGTGGAGGTCGATTGGGGTAGCCATTGGCACAGATTTATGTCCCAACAATTACTGGCAGTTCTTCTCTTGGTATTTTTCCTTCCTTCCTCGTGATGATTGGTTTTACACTGTAGCTCTTGGAGCAATTTCCTGGGCTATTTGGTTGGCCAGGAACAAGGCCACATTCGAAAAGAAGATGATCAAGTCCCCCTTCGAGATCGTGTTCACACCTTGTTCGTTCCTTTTGTATCGGGCAGGGCTTCACTAAGACGAGGACGCAGCAAGGCTTCACGCTGGAGCCGAGATGTTCCGCAACGGAACCATGATGCTAATGAGAGTCTGCAGTGACACAAGGAAGATCAATGCGGAAAGGTGAATTCTGCGTTGGCAATTGTGGAAGATGTGTAGCTGGCTTGGGGCCCTGGTGGTCGATGCGTCAATCTTTTGTTGTACTGTGCTGGGTACTTTGGTTTCCCTGGATAAACTGTTGCTTGACATTTTGGTCTGTAATAGGACTAGTTTTAATTGGTGATGTTAGGTTTTTGCCCCATAGCGGCTGTTTCGATGGTGGGCAGTCGCGGTGGGTTTCCTAACAGTGCTTTGAACTCGCCCTCTCCCCTACCCCAAACTTCTTAGCTGATGTAAGACTACGTATCTCCGTTCTAGTAATGGAAAGGGGAAAGCCCGATTCAAAAAAAAAAGATGCTATGACAATTATACGTACTCGCTTCTTCAGCCTTTAGGAACTCATAAATATATTCTGAAACATATATATTACTTATGTAAAATAAACAACATGCCTTGGATGATTTATTATGTACATATCATATTTCATAACACTTGCAGGAGAAAAAAGAATGAATATATGTGAACTGAATGTGATTTGTGATTTATGCATAAAGAACTTTATAGCCTGACTATTATTGAGATGTGATGCTCAACAAAATTATTTATAGAACTTGATTTTGTATGTTACAAATATCTAATATGGGTAATAAAATTTCATGTGTCAGCCATTATGGTGTTAATAATATTGACATCATTAGGAGATTTTGAGTAGTTCATATTTACATATTACATTTATCTCATATGTGTTACAAAATGGTAATTAAAAATCTTTGTGAAAATATTTCACCGACAAAGATATAATGTGTTTATAATTCATCAAACATATGTGAAAATGAACTAAATGTGCAATACTCTCGAAAAAACTAAAACATGGAATACATAAGTAGTATTAAATGTGTAATATGTAAGACATTTACGAAAAAACTATATTAACATGGCAATTTATTATGTTTATGTGTTATGCATGGAATTTTATTTTACATTTGAAACAACAAAAATTTAACACCAATATATGTATTAAATTACTAGTTGATGGTGTCTTGGACTAGGGGCTACTCACCATGTCGTCTCCCGACCATGGGTCGGGCTGAGGACCCCCGCCCCCCCCCCCCCCAATAGTGGTTCATTAATGGGCCAGTTCGGACAGTACATGATGCATACAAGGGAGATTCTACAAGACTTGGCGTACAAGATAAGGTCTCTTCTAAAACCTAGGCCTCTGGTACATTATATAAATCGAGGCCAGACTAGTCAATAGATAATCCATATTCATTACAACAATCTCATGATAGATGCATGTACTATGTACTATCTCCATATTAATACAATTAAAAGCAGGGCATGGGTAAAATTCCGTGTCCATGTTACCATCGCTACAAAATGGCTAGCTTAGCATCCCTACTACGAGATATGACGGATTTAGAACCGACACTCGTACTTTCATTGTGAGCCTGCTGGGCAATCGTCACGGATCGATGGATGTCCAGGTGATGTTTTTTCAGTTAGATCTATTCCACTTAAACTGTTTATTTTGCAAAATTATGAGACTTTGTTTACAGTCAGATTGAGATCGAGAAAATCCCAGCGGCGGCGGCCGGGTGCGCCGCCTGGTTGTACGTCAGAACCGAGGTCCGCTACAGACTAGCGACAGACAAAACTTGTGAGGACCTGATGTATGCACGCGGCGTGAAAGTTCATGACCGATGGCGTTCCAGTCAAACACGCGCGTGCAGCAGCAGACTAGATTCTCTGGTGTTACTTTTACTAAATGGCACACGGAGGATCTTATGTAGCACACTGACCCCTCAAAAAACTTAGTTTGTCGCCTGCCCCCAACATACATGCCTTACTGTTTGGCGCTTCACGTACACGTTGGCACGCCTATCTACTCGGCGCCTTTGACCGGTCTTGATCCACAGTCGTTGGTCATGCCGCCAGCATGGCACCATCCTATAGCGCGTGATGGATTGGCGTCGTACGTTGCGGGATAGTCTGTTTTTCCTGTTTCGACGAGCGACATCGCAGCAGATCATCTGCCGTTCCATCTAGGATGTTCCGACCCAACGGTGAAACGCGTGTTCTACAGACGTGACATACGGAAAGTTACAATATCTATGAATTTGGCATACCCTGTCCGTAAGAGCGCCTTACTGTTTGGTGTCTTTATAGCATCCCTTACCACACCGTCTTCGTTGGCGGTGCATGCCATCTCACTGTCCTTTCAAGCAGGCATGCCATCTCGGCTGCTTGTTGCGCCTGCCAATTAGGCGTTTCATATCGGCCTGTAACCTTTCCGCGTCTTGAGTGAACGACCCTAGAAAAATCATAGGCATGCATTCATACTAAACTAATAGACGTTCAATCTTAGAAAACCCCAGGCGTGCATTCGCGCTAAACTAATAGGCGTTCATTCTTAGAAAAGGCACAGGCGTGGATTCACGCTAAACTAATAGGCTTTCATTCTTAGAAAATCCATAGGCATGCATTCACGCTAAACTAATAGGCGTTCATTCTTAGGAAAGTCATAGCATGCATTCACGCTGAACTAATAGGTGTTCATTCTTAGAAAAGCCATAGGCGTGATGTATTTGAGCTCTGGTTACCCCCGCTCCACCCACCCTCCCCTCCCCCTAAACAAATCGCCCCCTTCATAGCGGCCACCCCATAGAGCCACCCTGTCCTTCCCCTCTTTTTCCTTGTTCCCCACGGGTCCGACGGCCATTCCAGGCAGCCCGTCGTACATCGGCGACTCTCCCTATCGAAAGCATCTTCCTGGCCACCCCTCGTCTTAGGAACCTACCTCAGAACCGCAAATCCCCAGCGTTAGAAGAGTGGAGACCATGAGGCATCAGCCAGATCTTCCAAAAGCAACAGGCAATCTTCTTATGAATCAACCTGGCAGGATGTATATAAGTCTTGTGTTACATACCTTTAGGTAATAGGGTTACGCAACCAGTGCACTGTTTGATATATTATGGCATGCCGGACCTTGCAGATGTGACGTGGGTTAATGTTGCCTATATTGCCTTTTTTGTAGGATGGCGTATCGTAACATAGTGCATTTACATCACGGCGGCGCTCTTAACATGCAATCTGGCAACATTGGTGTGGAGTTTGTGAACACCGAAAGCCTTGCCTTGTGTTTTGCTAAGGATCCAACTCTTTTTGAACTTGTTGATAATGTGAGGCAAGAGATGGATGTGGAAGAAATTTCTGTAGTAAGGTTGGAAGGAAGGTATGACGCCGACACAGGCCCTAGGTCGTTGTGCACTATGATCCCCCTGGCCGAGGCATATGCTTGGGAAAACTACAAGGCAATGGTCGGTGAATCTTGCATTGAGATCCTTGTTGTATATGTACTAGTGCAGCCAGGTCATAACCGGTCAGATATAGACCTAAATCGCTCGTTATTAGGCTGTGATGGTCGCGGACATAGGTCAGGTGTAGGCAGCCATACTATAGGGAGGCAAGAGGTCTACGAAACCATGACCGGGAGTCAGCCCACTTCAGAAGTTAGCACCCCTCCAACACATGAAGCTATTGCTGGGGATGTTGGCGCTCATTTTGATCTGAACAACGGTCCTGCAGAAGATGGTGGGAGTGACGACGACAGTGATGCATGTTCGCTAGAAAGGTTGGCCACTGAGGTAGAAGAGGTTGCTGAAGAGGTGGATGTAGCTGACGCTGAGGTAGAAGAGGTTGATGGAGACGATATAGAGGCTGAGTCGTATTTGGAAATAATGGCTCCAGAACTTCTAGTCATTGAAATCTCAACGGAGTTGTGGTCTTAGCAAACAAATTTTGTAACAAACAAACTTCACGATGCAACTTATGCTGCTGTGGAAGCGGAGGATGCAGAGAAGGAGGCCGGGTTGGAATACCTGACGGCACGGGCAGAGGAGTCCGTTGACAAAGGTCCGCTCGCTGAATACGAGTTCAACTTGTTGGAAAAAATTCTCTTTCGAACTGTGTACAACAGAGACATGAGCACACATGAGTTTTGAGATTTAAGCGGCGCTAATCTAGTAGTTGTAGCAGAGCAACATATGTACAATATGGAGCCGTTGGTTGCGCCAAGACCTCAAACAGCCGAAGAGGAGAAGAAAAATCCAAGGTCGAAGCCTTTGATATATCCAGGGCTTGTGTTCAGCTCAATGCTAGATATGAAGATATGGCAACAGGAGTACGTTGTGCAGCACTATCGTCCTTATCGCATGCACAAGTCACACAAAACATTGAGATTCGTGGTGCGGTGTGACAAGAGTGAGCAGGGCTGTCCCTGGTAGGTCTGCGCTCGTAAGTGCAGATAGGATGATCGACGGAAGATCGTTAGCTACGTAGGATCGCACCGCTTTGGGCGCGACCGCGTGGAAGGTCATCACCGACAGCTTACGTCCAACTTCATCGGTCAGCGACTGAAACATGCCATTGCCAAGCAGCCAATGCAATCCGAGTATCAGCTGCAAGATTACATAAGCATGATATTTGAGTATGATGTGAATTACGGAAAGGCCTAGAGGGCTAAGCAGTTGGCTCTGAAGACGGTGTACGGTGACTAGCAGGAGTCATACGGTGTGCTCCCGAAACTACTTCAGGCTATGAAGGCCCGCAACCCAGGAATGGTGTACGAGGTGGAGGGTTACCCATGGGGCTTCCTAGAGAAGAGCCCAGAGGGGTGGGACCATAGATTCACCGTTTTTACGAGGGCGTTCTGGGCGTATGGTGCCTGCATCGAGGCGTATCGCCACTACAATCCTGTACTTTCTGTTGACAGAATGTTTCTTGCCGGCAAGGTCGGAGGCGTGCTGCTGGTGGCCATAACCTGTCATGCCGATAATCAGCTTGTGCCCCTTGCTTTCGCCCTCGTAGAACGGGAAGACAATTCCAACTTGGAATGGTTCATGAATCTTCTCCCGGTGCACGTCCTTGGTCGCGATAGGACACCATGCATCATATGGGACCGACACCCTGGGATCATCAACGCAGTTCGAGTACAGTTAGAAGGTTATCCGAATGTGATTTACACATGGTGCATGCGGCATTTGCTCAGAACTTCTACTCCAAAGTAAAGAACAAAGATTGCACTAACGCATTGAATCTTCTGTGCGGGGAATTCGAGCCCTTCATTTTCGATGAAAGGCTGAAACACCTCACGAAGGCGGTCTCCAAGGAGGGTTTGGACTTCATACAGACACACCTTCCTTTGAAGGAAAAGTGGGTTCGAGCCTTCGATATACGGTTGGCTAAGTACGGCCACATGACGAGCAACATGGCTGAGATTTTCAATGCAGTTCTTAAGGGAATAAGGCAGCTCCCAGTCGTCGTTGTGCTAACCTTCACCTTCGACAAGTGCAATGAGTACTGGATATCAGGGTCGTCTGCCGTTAAGCGCTTCATCACCACAGGTCACATGGATGGTGATGTGTCACACCCTGTGTTTTTCCTTTTCTGTCTAAGTTAACATAGGTCAAAAATTAGGACCAATTAAAACTTTTGCGTGCTTGTGATGCTTGACTTGATTACTGATTGTTTGATTGCTTGCTTGTGCTCTATATTCATAAAACTTGCTCCTACTCTCAAAACTCATCTCCTTGCTCCAAATTTTTGCCCAATGACCATGCCATGTGTATAGTACCAAAACTATTTTTATCAAATATTATTTTGGCCAAAAAACATTTATTCAAATTAGGCTTTATAAAACCCCTGAAATGAGGTTTGTACTACAAGTCCTCAAATTGGGTGGTATGTTTTGCACCAAATAGTTGATTTGTAACCCGCTATATATAATACTTCTCAAAACAACCAAATATTAATTTTAAAGATTATTTTGCCATTTTATTTAAAGCCTTTTTCTTAAGGCCAGAAATGGTTTTTCACAGGGAAACATTATTTAAATGCTTTGCAAATATTTGAGAAAATTTAGGGAAACTCAGTGGACAAATATTTTCCATATATTTGAGTATCAACACATGGTCATGTTCAAAATCATGGCAAAACCCCTCAAAACCCTTTCTGCTTAAATCAAGCTTTTGAAATATTTCTATAGGAAATATTCTCAATAAATTCTAGAAAAATTCCAGCAAGTCACTAATGCTATAGGTGATGATCTTGCAAAGTTCCGTCTCAATCCAAATTGATTTGCTCCATCAGAATATTCCAAAACCTTTCCTGCCCAAATTCAAATTTGAACAACTTTACATTGTGAAGTTCCTTCCCTTGACCTAAAACTTTGTGGGCATGTTCCATTACCCAATTAAGAATGCGACACCAAGTGGTGCATCAAGGAGAATGGAAATGCATACCTAGATCTATAGGAATCTGATTTTGTTGATTTCTAGGGTTTTACAAAGTTACATTGTGAACTTTCTTCAAAACTCCTCAAACTTGGTGACCCTCTCTATATCTACCTATATTTTTGTAGGAAATATGACCAAGAGGCAATAATAAAATGGTTATTATTGTATTTCCTTATTCATGATAATTGTCTATTGTTCATGCTATAATTGTGTTAACCGGAAACCATAATAAATGTGTGAATACATAGACCACAACATGTCCCTAGTGAGCCTCTAGTTGGCTAGCTCATTGATCAATAGATGGTCACAGTTTCATGGCCATGGACATTGGATGTCATTGATAATGGGATCACATTATTAGGAGAATGATGTGATGGACAAGACCCAATCCTAAGCATAGCACAAGATCATGTAGTTCGTATGCTAAAGCTTTTCAATGTCAAGTATCGTTTCCTCAGGCCATGAGATTGTGCAACTCCCGGATACCGTAGGAATTCTTTGGATGTGCCAAACGTCACAACATAACTGGGTGGCTATAAAGGTGTACTACGGGTATCTCCAAAAGTGTCTGTTGGGTTGGCATGAATCGAGACTGGGATTTGTCACTCCGTGTGACGAAGAGGTATCTCTGGGCCCACTCGGTAAGACATCATCATAATGAGCTCAATGTGACTAAGGAGTTAGCCACAGTATGATGTCTTACAGAACGAGTAAAGAGACTTGTCGGTAACAAGATTGAACAAGGTATAGAGATACCGACGATCGAATCTCGGGCAAGAATCATACCGATAGACAAAGGGAATTGTATACGGGATTGATTGAATCCCCGATATTGTGGTTCATCCGATGAGATAATCGTGGAGCATGTGGGAGCCAACATGGGTATCCAGATCCCGCGGCTGGTTATTGACTGGAGAGGTGTCTCGGTCATGTCTACGTGTCTCCCGAACCCGTAGGGTCTACACACTTAAGGTTCGATGATGCTAGGGTTATAGGGAAATGGTATACGTGATTACCGAAGGTTGTTCGGAGTCCTGGATGAGATCCCGAACGTCGCGAGGAGCTCCGGAATGGTCCGGAGGTAAAGATTGATATATAGGAAGTCCTGTTTTCGTCACCGGAGAGTTTTCGGGCTCATCGGTAGTGTACCAGGAGTGCCGGGAGGGTGCCGGAGGACCCCCGGGAGGGGTGTGACGACCAAAGGACTTCATGGGCCCTTAGAGGAGGTGTACCAGCCCTTATTGGTCTGGCCAAAACCTTTCGGAAGGGCCCATGCGGCTAGGGATAAGAGATAAGGCTGAAAAGGATTCAAAAGGAAGAGATCCACCTCCCTTGTGGGAGGTGGACTCCTCACTAGGTTCGGCCGAACCTCTCCTCCTTGGAGGAGGGGCCAAGGCAGACCTCCCTCTCCCTCCTCCTATATATACCCAAGGTTTTGGGCTGATTGGAGACACGACTTCTCTCTCTCTCAGCGCAGACCTACCCTTCCTCTTCCTCGTTCTCCATAGCGCTTGGCGAACCCTGCCGGAGTCCACGTAGCTCCAGCGTCACCACGCTGTCGTGCTGCCGGAGCTCTCCCTCAACCTCTCCTTCCTCCTTGCTGGATCAAGGCGTAGGAGACGTCACCGGGCTGCACGTGTGTTGAATGCGGAGGCGCCGTTGTTCAGCGCTAAGATCGGAGTCCACCGCGATCTGAATCGCTACGAGTACGACTCCACCAACTGCGTTCTTGTAACGCTTCCGCTTAGCAATCTTCAAAGGTATGAAGATGCAATCTCTACTCACTCGTTGCTGGTTTCTCCATAGATAGATCTTGGTGACACGTAGGAAAATTTTGATTTACTACTAAGTCTCCCAACAATTTCATCCTGTTAAATCTCATGGCAAGCGAACTCCATTTGCTTAGCCAAACCATCATCAAACATTTTTGCATATTTTACAAAGAGCCTTGTTTGACCAACCCCCTTCTGCTATTCTCCTTCACTTCAAGTTTTTACCACAACTTACTAGCATTGCGCCACACCTCTAGTAACTTCCCCATGGATACAACTCAATAATTGATGGGGTAAAACCCCCATTTACCGCTCTGGACAACTATGGCAGCACCTGTTCTACCTCCCCCACTCCATTCCAGCCATCCCCCAAAGTATCCTATGCTCTCCCCCCCTGTTTAACCCCCCAGGGAGACCCTAGACATGCATGGCCGCGTCCAAGAGGCCAGTGGCATGCCATGGCATGCCATTTGGGCGCTCTGGAGCGCGCCACAGTGCACTCGAGCACTACAACCGCCGCCCAACCCCCATCCCCAATAGCCTCGGGCCACCCAAAATTTCCCTTGTGTCCCCCTCGACGTCCACACCATGGAACCCTGTCGGCTCCCTCCTCCCTCTTCCTCTATGGCCTCTCCTCTCATGCGTACGGTGCCGCCCGAGGACACCTATGGGCGTGCTCACACGGGCGACGACCCGGTCGCGCGCTCCCTCTCTCATCTTGTCTGGATGTAGGCCGTGTCCACGAAGACCATTGACAAACTCTGGGTCATCCCCGTGACCTCTAGCCACAGCTACGCCATGGCCATTGGTGCCGTCCACGGTGGACTCGCACCCGACCATATAGGGCCTTCCCTAGCCCCCTCTCGGCTCCCTTGGCACTCGCTCTCTCCCCTAAGCCTCGTTGATCATTTCGTTTCCCCTCCCAAACTCCCCATCCCCGTCAATGGCCGAAGCTTCCCCCATCGGCCTTTTCTCAAATTCGAGCATCCCCGAGCCCCTCCTTTCCTTCTAGCATCACCGGACCCCCCAGAGTGTCTGTAAGATACTCCCGCGCCCCTGCGTATCCTCCTTGTCGCCTGAGGACTGCCCTCACGGCTGCCGTAGACGGTCTACGCCGTCGCCAAGACCCCGCCTTCCCCGATGCTCCCCGGCGGAATGTACTGTCACAGCCCTAGAATCTTTGTGCTCATAATTTTTTGATATGATTGTTTGCATCATCTTCATCATGTCATCACGTTTATTTTCCTGAAAGTTGAATTAAGGGAACTGGAAACATCAAACCTTTAAATAAAAGAAGGGCAAAGAACCCTTGAAATTTATTTTAGTGAATCCAATATGTTTAAAAAGGTTTCTAATAATTTTGGCAAGATCAAATTTTCAAACCAAAATTTAGGAACATTTTGAAGGAATATTTTGGTCCTGGAATTTAAGTCAATACTATATTGAATTTGAATTTATATTCATAATATCTATTGAATATATTCTCGAATACCCTCAAACATTTTATGTTCATTTGAAATAATCATTTGAGCCACATAAAAATATTCAGTGGGTTTTTGGCACTAGTTTGAATTTGGTGTTGAATTTAAACAGTGGCAAAGTTTAAAAACAAAACAGAAGAAAACAAAAAAGCAAAAGAAAGGAAAGAGGCCCACATGGGCTTACCTGCGTTATAAGCCGGGCCAGCCCACTGGACCTCCCCCAATCATCTTCCTCCGTGCTCTAGGAGGACGACCGCATGGCCGTGCCGTGCCGGCACGCGCCTCACCAGCTTCTGCTTGCCACCGACCGCTTGGAGGGCGATAAGGACGCCGAGTACCCCCCCGTGCACTTCTCCTCTCCTTCCCTGCTGCTCTCTCCCTCTGCCTCTGCTCCTCCTCGCCTCGGACCGAAGCCACCCTTGCCGCCGTCGTTGATTCGTCGCGCTCAGAGCCTCCCCAAGATGGCCGCCGACTCCTTTCGACTCGCAGTGAGCTCCCCTTGCTCTTCCTCCAACTCATCCTCTCACGCTCGTCCTCTAGGCCTTGCCCCGCGAGCTCCCGCCTTGCCGTTCGCCATGGTCGCCGGGACTCGAACCAACGAGCCCCGAGTGCTCTTGGCGATCCCAGGAGGCCGTAGAACCCCTCTGTCCCGCTCCCCACAACCTACAGCCTCACTCGCGCACCTCCCAGCTCCGGCTGCCGCTGGCCTTGTCGTCGGGCTCGGCTCCGGCAACCCCAACGCCTCCTGCTGCCTTCCCCGGATGCGAGCGAGCGAGAGATGTCACCTGGTGCCGTCAACGCTCCAATTGGGCACCGGATGTGCAAGTCCGACAAGCCACAGCCGCGTCGTGTGGTCACCGTCGGCTGGTCTCTAGTGTGATGACATGGCAAAGCCATTAGTGGCTAATTAGGCCATTTAACAGCCTCTCAGTCACTAACAGTGGGTCCCGCAAGCTTAATTAACCGGAAAGGTTTAAATTAGATAAAACAACCCTTGTTAACTTAATGGCTCACTAGCCAGTGGGCCCCACTGGGCAGGTTTGACCTGAGCTGGTCGGTTGACCCGCTAACGTCACCATGACGTAGTGCCGGTGCAGTAATTGATTGATGAATTTATTTATTTTCATAAAATGTTGAAAACTTCTAAAACTCATAGTAATTCAACCGTAACTCGGATGGAAATAATATATATATATGAAAAATGATCAAAAAATACAAGGAATATGTTTATACCATGTTCATGACCAACGTAACATCACCAAGTAGGACATTTCATGATAAGTAAAAATTAATAAATAGTGTTGGAGTTGGAATTTAGTATATATTTGAATTCGACTTCAATTAATATGACTACATATTGTACTAGGTGAATCCAGAACCTTAACATGCCATATCATACATCATGTTTGTTGCATCACATTGAATGTGTTCCTTTCTCTTGTTTGCCGGTGTTGTTCCTTCTCGGTAGATGATGGTTCTGACGTTGTGATCATTGACACTGATGTAGGGAAATGCTATCTTCACAACTGTCAGGCAAGCAACCCCCTCTTGAGCATACTGATATGAACCCACTCTCTCGCTCCTCCTCTCTTTTATTGTATTAGGAAAACCACGATTCAACTATTACATGTTCTCGGTAGTTGAACCCATTCCTTTGCATGACATGTCTTTGCCACATTAAATAGTTGAAATCACTTAGCATGAGCAACAACTACTTGAGCCTTGTTGTGCTTACTCATCGATGCTTGCTTACTGTGCCTGCTATGCTTAGAGTCGTGTCGGGTCTGATCCATCTGGGCGATGAATTGGAATGGTGGTTAACATGTCCTATTGTGTGCGAGCTAAGTGTGTGAACACAATTTGGTAAAGGTAGCGATGAGAGGCCATGTAGGAGTACATGGCGGGTTGTCTCATTGGGATCGTCTATAGGAGCTGAGTGCTTTGTATGTTATCCAAGACAAGATACTATCGCACATTGGGATCCTTAATTGACCCTCTCGGCTTATTAATCACCTTGATCTCTTTCCAGGAGTTGCAACTAGTTTCTGGTGTTTGTAGGATGTGCTAGCACCCGTGCATAGCGCTGACCAGAGGGGTAGGCTATGGCGCGGTAGATGCACCAGTGGCCGGGTGTACCAAGCGCAGAACCATCCGTCGAGGTGGGCTTGGGAACCCTGTACACATCGTTTAGGGACGTATTGGAAACTTTGGCTGGACTTCCTTGCAGGTTTAGTCTCAAACAGGGGATAAACCTGGACTAGGGTCTTGTGTGGTTGACGTTCATGTCCGACGCCCACGCTAGTGCTTCCGCTTGAAGGTTGCTGAGATGCATGATGTGCATATGGTGATAAGTGGCGAGAGCGAGTGTGAAGACGTATACCCCTGCAGGTTGATTTACTTTGTTCGAATAGCCGCGTCCTCGGATATGGACTACTTGAATTTCCTATGTGGTACATAGACAAGTGAAATGGATACTCTAAAATACGCAAGATAAGCATGAGTGCTATGGATGGCCTTCTCGTAGGGAGACGGGAGTGGATCCATAGTGGTGTATTGATATGGTGAATATGTGGACTCATGTGTTCAATCCCACCTCAAAAGAAAGTACTTGTAGTCGTAGTATAGGTTAGCTAAGAGTCAAATCTGGCTTGCTGCAATAAACTCCACAACCCCCTTCATTGATATCGATGCATATGTAGTTAGTTCTGATGTAAGTCTTGCTGAGTACCTTTGTACTCACGTTTGCCTAATTTATGTTTTTGCAGAGGAGACGTCAGTCTCATTAGTGATTCTTATGACGATAAGTGTTGTTGACCAGATTAGTTTGGTAATCCGAGACAGAGGTCTGGTTCCTTTGGTAGGGTCGTTGTAGCTTTTCAGGCTCTTCCAGCCACTTTTAGTAGATGTGTGTACCCATACATGTAACTTCTGCATGTTTGTTTGAATGCTCTGAATGTTGGGTCTTGTGTCCACTGTTTGTAACATCTTACTATGTTGGCTCTTTCAAGGCTTCTAAATAAAAGTTGTATGTTGTATGCTTATGTTGTGATGCCATAGTTGTATCTATGCATATCGGGCATGTCGTGCGTACGTGTGACGTGCAACGGCATGTATGGGATTCGACACCTAGTTGTGTGCCTTTAGTAGTACTCCTTACGGGGAAATGCCTCTTTGTGCTTCCATCGAGACTTGGTAGCTTGCTACTGCTCCGGACACATTGATTGACCAACATGTATCCTTCTTTGCTGTTGTGTCTGTCCCTTCAAGGAATTGTCTCACAGTGTAATGGAGTCCCTGTATCTTGCTACAACTCGTCTATGTGCAGTGATGACATTTATGTCCCACGGCGTAATGGAGTCCTTGTAGTTGGCTATGACTCATCTACACATGCTAGAGATCGACACGTGCATTGCTGGGTTACGTATGTCTATCCCTGTATGGATGTGCCACTTGTGTTATATGACTATTCATGTCGACCCGGGTTCTCTGACATTTGAATGCTAGTGACACATTCACATACGTGAGCCAAAAGACGCAAACGGTCCCAGCCCAGGTAAGGTGGCAGCCGTGGAGATAACCATGCTTGAGGTCGCAAAGTGATGGGATGTGTTACATGATGGATTCTTATGGCTTAGGATCATGGTCGCAACATGGAGCCCTAGGCGGATGCGGGCCTCTCGCCTGAGCGTTCCGGCAGCCGGAGCTTGGCTAGAGATGACCCGAGCCGTCGAAATGGCACCGACAGAGGCTCTGCCTCGCCTCCTCTGTCGCCTCTGCTCGAGCGGGAGGGAGAAGACGGACCCGACAGGCGGGCCTCGCCTGTCAGCGACTGTCGTGGTTTTGTCACAAAGGGGTTGGTCGGGACGGAAAACACGGATTTACCCATGTTTGGCCCCTAGAGATGACGCAAAAGCCTACGTCCTTCTTTGTGTATATTGATTGGTGTATCGATTACAAGGGAGCGCAATTGCTTGACCTAGCTCTCGATGGATTGGTCTGTGTCTAAGCCTTCCCCGGGTCTCGCCTTTATATAGGAGGTCAATACCCTGGGTTACACAAGTCTCACGCCGACTCTTAGAACCTATCCGACCGCGTCTCTTAGTTGCCTTGCCTTCCTTGGCGTGTCGTCTCCGGGCGACCCTCCCGCCCAGGTCTTGTGCCTTCTTCCTGTCTCTGGGTCTCCACTTTAACCCACCTGATGAACCTCCATGCAACACAATCTTCCTCTTCTGGCCCATATGCTAATGAGCCGCCAGGTATGACCTGGCCACTCCTGGGCGGGTCTTACCACGGGGTTATATCCCCAACATTGATCGAGCGGTCGGCCCCCCTGTTTAAGTGGAAGCGGGCTCCGCCTGGGGTCGTTTTCGCTCAGGGAAAACGACTTTAACTGAGTGCGCCATCGACGTAGCCCTGGCCTCCCACACGGTTGAGCAACTGGGCCGACCCAGTAGCGGCTCCGCCCGTTGAGCTGCGCGGCCCACTCACTTTGAGCCCGTTAGGTATAACCATTCCCCCTTTTTCTTTTATCAAGAACTTCCAAAAATCATAGGTAAATAGGTATTACTCCAAATAACCTGATTCCAACTCCTGATTTTTTCTAAAACTCCAATATATTTAACAGTGCAACTTCCATATTTTCCACCACAAGTTTTTGTACTCTTCAAATTGAAATTCAAATTTGAACTATGGAATGACCAACTTGCAAAATTCGTAGAACATACAAATCAACTCCAAATGGAGTGATTCCAGTTTCTAGGTGCTCTAAATATCATGCCTTATTTATCAGGCCATGGTTAACATTTTTACCATGCATTGATTCTGCTAGATCAAATAAATAGCCCCATTTTTATTATTATTGCCATCTTGGGAAATCCATGGGAAATTCATCTCAAATCCAAATCCAGTGAAACCACTTCCCAAATGTTTCTAAATTTGTGCCCTATTTGTTGGGTGCATCCACTCTTTTTTACAAAAATATTTTCTATGACATCTTATAGGATCATCATTTCATTCATTTCCATTATTCAAGACTCCCCCTTGTCCCCCATCCAATCAAACCTCCTTGGTTATTTTTCTCATGACCAGAGGTGTTCGAGAAAAATAAAACTCCTATTTATAGATCACTTTTATTCTCTGCTTGTTGTGTTGCTTATTGCGGTTGTTTCCAGCGATAGTTGACAAAGTAGACAGAGTGCTCGGAGTTGGAAGAGAAGCGTGTGAAGACCTTGAAGACTCTGCGAAGCTAGGCAAGCAACCCTTTGACCATGACTATGAACCCATTTATTTGCATGGCATATATCACTTATTTCTGTGATGTTGATCATGTTGATGTGGTGATTACTTAGGTGGGATGCCTCTAACAATTTCTTGTTGATACTTGCATCGTGCATGACCCTAACTCCTTATGAGGGTTGTGCGGGTGGGAGTGGATAGAATGCTAGTAGATGCTATGCAAGTTGGATCGGGATTATGCATGGTGATGGAAACAAATAAACAATTTCAAAGACTTTTCAAAAACCCTGTCGGGTGCCAATAATGACCGAGGGAGATGATGATGAGTTGGCTGACCACTTGAGGAAGAAGTGGTGTACCGGAGAAAGTGAGTGCGTGTGTTTTCGGAAACATGTTAGATTTAAGGTCTGCTAACCGTCCCAACCTTGCATGAACAACCACGATACCCCTTATGGGACGGGGCTTTGTTGATTACTTTGGTGGGTACTAGCATGGAGCCCGCATTACTAGTGGCGGGAGTGGTGTGGTCACTCTCGATACGGGGTCGTGCCGTAAGGACGATCATGCGCTGTCTTCAGAGGCACCGGGCACACCGTTGGTCCCTACATGGATGCTACTTGTGATGTACATCATGTGGGTTGTGTACCAATCGAGTGGACTCTTTGTTTAGTATTTCCAAGGGAAAGACAAAGTACGGGTGCTTACCTCGGGTATGGAATATACCACGAGTCGTGGATGACATGGAAGTTCCTCGAGTCTTGTGGGTAAAGTGTGCAACCTCTGCAAAGTGTAAAATTATTCGAATAGCCATGTCCACAGTCATGGACAGTTGGAGGTCCTTCTTAAACTACGTCCATATGTTTTCGCAAATTGGTGTGTGTGTTGGAGACAAAGATGATACTTGAGTTGAGTCAGATGACTTGGCTTGATGACTGGACATGAGATGTTCATGCGGTACTTGAGATAAGTCTGATGACTTGATGTGATGAACGAACATGAGATGTTCAACCCCTGCTTATGATGATATTTGTAACTTGCACATATGGATATCTGCCAACTATTGATGCATGCTTACATAGTTACTTGACCATGTCATTGCATTCAAAATTTGCTTTCTGCAAAATACCTACTTAGTGCTATATCATGCATTGTTATTGCCTTGTTCCAACGTGGGTTGCTTGCGAGTACATTCAAAGTACTCACTGGCTTGCCACTGGTTACTTAATTGGCCAGGCATGGAGGAACAGGAATACGGTGAAGAGTTCGTTGGTGATGAACATGCGAACTAGGACGCTTCTGAGTCAGAATGCCTGTAGGTTTAAGGCAGATGGCATGGGTTCACGCTTTCGATCAAGATTTCCGTTGCTTGTTGTGTTTAAGTGTTTGGCCCTTGTGGGCCTATCTATGTAAGACTTGGCCTAGCTGACCCATTATTTGTGTAATACGGTATGTAAGGATGTAAGACTCTTGTTATTGAGCTTCTATGTGTTCAGTGAGCATTGATCTCTGGGATCACTGTATAGTGGCTCTCGATGGATTAGTCTCTGTCTAAGCCGTTCCCAAGTCTCGCCTTTATATAGGAGGTCAAGACCCTAGGTTACACAAGTCTCACGCCGACTCTTAGAACATATCCGACCGCGTCTCTTAGTTGCCTTGCCTTCCTTGGCGTGTCGTCTTCGGGCGGCTCTCCCGCCCGGGTCTTGTGCCTTCTTCCTGTATCTGGGCCTCTACTTTAATCCACCTGATGAGCCGCCGTGCAGCCCAATCTTCCTCTTTCGGCCCATATGCTAACGAGCCGCCAGGTATGACCCGGCCCCTCCTAGGCGGGTCTTACCACGGGGTTATATCCCCAACATTAGGCCCTAGATTGACTTGAGCTTGCTTATGTCAATCTCCACTTCTACTCCATGGCGAGTCTCACACTCTTGTCACCTGTAAAACATATAACCCGCCATGACGTCACCTCCATACACGTCAGAAAGATTCCGTGACGTATGTTGTAGATCCTCTTATTAAAACGGTCGGCCTGAGAATCGAGGCGTTCGGTCGGTCGGTCACCATTTCGCGCCTTGATTCCCGCGTGCCTCGTTTCCCCCTTCCCTTAAATAGGGACACGAGGGGTCCTTTCATTTTCTCCGCCGCCACCTCTTCTTCTCCTTCCTCCCGACCTCTGTGCTCTTGAGCTCCATCGTGCCGGTGCACCCTCGTCGTCGTCCACAACTCCGGCCGGTGCATTAACCTGACCGCGTCCAGACTCTCACCATCGCGCGCCGTGTCTTCAAGGTACGTTCTTTGTCCCCCCATTAGATCTGTAACTTCCCACTCAAATCCTATCGAGTTCGTCGGACTCCATTAGCATGTATGTTCATCTTCATAATGCCAACCGTCGGGTAGTCTTTTAGATCTTGCGATGCTATTATCCACCGCGTCCACTCGCACGTAATCAATAGTAGTCCAACCTAGATCTGCCCCCTGCTCCTTTTCTTGCGTTTAGATCGTCCGCTCTTCCTCGGCCCCCCTTTTAGGGTTGGATTAAATCTGATTTTCCTCTTGCCTATAGATCTTGTATTTTCATTATAACATGCAAAACATGTTTGTATTTCCTTAGCAATATTTGCACCATGGCATTGTTCACGTAACCCGCCATTAGTCCTCTGGCTCTTCTGATAGTTGCGCCGGCGGCTTAACATCTTCATACTTAACTTTATCCGTCGTCTTTGTTACTTGGTCACTTTCTGACCCGCCGAACCTTGCCCATTTCACAGCTTTTTGAGTCGCCGTCATGTCTCGATCCCCTTCGTCTTGTGACTGGATTGGCTCTGGGGTTACCGAGCCTTTCTTACTAGACTATGTAGAGGCAGGCACGTTGCCGGCTCAAGACATTATTCATTGGCGGGTTCCGGCGAAAGAGACAAAACCCATCCCGCGAGAGGGGGAAGTCGTTGTATTCACCGATCACATCATGCACAACTTCTGCCCTCCTGAATCCAAGTTCTTCCGAGATGTGCTCCACTTCTTCAACCTGCACCCTCAAGACATCGCCCCAAACTCTGTCTCCAACCTGTGCAATTTTCAAGTCCTCTGCGAGGTCTTCCTGCAAGAAGATCCGTCAATTAACCTCTTTCGTGACTTCTTCTACGTCAACCGCCAAATGGAAATGGCGGGCGGCCCAAGCTTGGAGATCGGTGGAGTCTCCATCCAAAGAAGAAGGGACTTGGCTTATCCGGCTGTTAAAATGCCAAGCCACCCCAAAGACTGGAACATGATGTGGTTTTACTGTAGAGACACGTCTCCCGAGGTCAAAAAAAAACCTACCAGGTTACCGTCCTACCCGGCTCTGTACCTCCACTGAACTTCCGGAACGGATGACAGCCACGGCCCGGGCGAAGTATGCTCCTGAGTTTGCCAAGATTAGAGCTCTTCTGGCCAACGGCTTGATAGGGATCGACCTGACCCGCTGCTGGGTCTCCCGGAGAGTTTTGCCTTTGAGTCGGCAGGAACGTCTTATGTGTGAATACTCAGGCGGAGCCGATGACCCTCTCTGCTTCACCCGCACCACCCTAACAGAGGAAAATGTCACCACCACCGTCAAAGGACTTACCGACGAGTCCCTGGAGACTTGTCGTGCTATCGGTTTACAACGTTTCTGTGTCGCGAACCAAGCTCCAGATGTAAGGGCAGCTCTGAATCTTGCTCTTCTTGTTTTGATTTATATATATAACACCCTTACCCCCTTTTGGCGGCTTCCCCTGCAGGTCAATTCCAGCTTTTGGAAAAAGAAGTGTACTCTCCCTATGAAGAAGAAAAAATCTCAGGCGGGTCAAACCCACGGTCGTAAGCCGAAAACCTCAGCTCAAAATTTGCTTGAGCTGGACGACTCAGAGGTAGAACTTAACTCCCTTGGCCATCTTTTTATGCAACTTATTGACCATGATTGTACACAGGAGGAAACAGAGACAAGTCATGCCATCGCCCCTGAGGTAACTTATCCCTCTTCCGACTCGGACATCTTCCCGCAAGCGAAAATATGGCGGGTCATCCGAAAAGTTCATTTTTCGCATCATGTTGCTTACTTAGATCCCGACTTTCCCTTGAAAAAACAACATCACGAATCTCGGCGCCAGACCCGGAGTACCGGCTTTGAGGATCTTATGGTCGGCTTACCCAATTCTCCGGCTCCACGAAAACGCCCTGCTGAGGTACTTTACCAAGAATCCCAACATCCGTCTTAAATTTTTGCAACACTATTTTACTATTGTCTTGTTAACTTAACCTTGCTTCAAGCTTCCTCCTATGAAGGTCAATCCAGTGTATGTTTCTTTCTTCTGCTGTGCGTATATTGCTGGTATTACATTTATACTTGATCATTGATTCTTTGTCTTTTCAGGGCGCAGGCTAAGCGCAAGAAAACGGGCGGGTCTAACGTTGCTCCCACCGTCTAACAACCGGCTCCTGTTGAGCCAACTTCCTCTCTTGCCAGATCCCCCAAAATTAATAAGGAAGCGCCTGAGCAATCTCCACCGCCCTCAGAGTTGGTGGGTCTTGATACGGCGGGTCATGACAGCCCATCAACCGATCCTAAGCCGCCCAGTCCAACCGCCGAAGATTCATCGCCCCCCGATGTTGTTATCACTAGGGCGGGTTATCAATCTCCAACTCACCACACTCTGTCCAAGCATACAGGCAAGGCTGGATGCTCTTTTGAAAAGCTTACCTTCGAGTTCCCCATCTTGGAGACGATGATTGCGGACGACTTGCATGCTGGTTACCCGAACCGCCTGTCCGCTAGCCGCAACATGGAGATCAAACTTGTTGGTTTGATGAAGAAGAAATATGAGGTACTTTTATTTCTCTTTTTCTCTCATACCTGTATATAGCTCCCATGAGTCGGGCTAATATTGCAAATAATGGATCGGGTCTTTCACTTCTTTAAACATATCATATAGGAGCTTTATCCTATGATCCCAGATATTAGACTAGATTGCATTTAAGCCGACTTTTATACTGCTATAGATACAATTGTAGCCCCCAAGTCCAGGATATGATGTCAATGATGAGCCGGATCTTCCATTTTTTGAAAAAGTTCGCCGGGTGTAGCCCCCAAGTCCGGCCCATTATGACAATTATGAGCCGGATCTTTCACTTTTAGGCGTAGAATGAAAATTTAGACATTAGCCCCCAAGTGCCAAGTATATTACTTGTAATCTGCTTGGGACTTGTATCCAATTGATATTCCACTCTGGCGACTTAAACCTTATATCTTTTCACTTGTGTAATACAGGAGGCGCTGGCTACGGCCGAATCTGAATGTGCCGGTTTGAAGGAAAACTTGGCCACCCAGCAAAGCACCCGAGACGCCGCAGACGAGAAACTTTGGGCGGTTGTTGAACAATTGGAAAAATTTCAAGCTGAGTTTGCTGCATATAAGAAGACTGCCGAATCTGAACAAGCTTCTTTGTCAAAACAGGCGGCCGATGCTGAAGAGCGGGCAAAACTTGCAGCCGCCAAACTGAATACCCTCAAGGGTCATATATCCAAGATGACTGGCGCAATCTTTGGTAAGTACTTCCGTCTTTTAAAAAAATCCGTGTTATAAAAGCATCAGCCAGATGGCTCATAATCTTTGACCTATTCCTTGCAGAAGAACGGAGCCGCCGGCTGTCTTCTGACAGGATAATCAAGCTGAAAGCAATTTACACTCAGACGGAGCAACTCTACCGCGGAGCCCTCTGCACCATCAAGGCTATCATGACAGCCAAGTATGTCCCCAAGCTTATGAATGGCGTCTTGGAAACCTTATCCACCTTGCCTCAACAAGTGAATGAGATGAGGCGATCAGCTGCCAGGAGAGGATCTATAGCAGCACTGAACCGCTCCCTTGCCTTTGCTCCAGAGCTGTCTGCTGAAGAAATGATGAACGACTTCCCTTCCAAGAAGGATGATGACTCAGATTTCACCAAAGTTGACTATGCCAGATGTGTCAAGGCTTCCAGGCGGCTCACCTCCATATTGGTCGACGAGACGGACCTTACTCCTTATTAGGCAGCTTATGATGAGAACAATCAACGGTTGCGCTGCCCGACCTTCGAAGCCAAAAGCCTAATCCCTGCATGTTGTAAGCCGCTCTTCGCTCATGATGTAGATCCATCTCCACTTTTCGACGATGCAAAATTGGAGGCCTTACTTAATTGCAACTGGGATGTGGATCATCTTCAGATCGAGGAGCCCGAAGACCAAACGCAGAAAAATCCGCCGGCGAGTTAAATTCTTTGCCTTCAACTACATGTAATTCGGCCAGCTAAGACGCCGGGATGAACAAGCACCAAAACTTGTAATATATCTTCATCTTTTGAGCTCTTTAGAGAGCCTTGTAATATACCTTGGAATCTTCTTATGTCTTGCTGGTGACTCATAATCAAAGTCTGCAAATAATTCTGCAATGTTTGCATGGGCGGCTTTCAGAAAAACATGACCCGGATATCTCAACATAGCCTCGGCTCATCTTTCAGTCTTGCTCATGCACCCCGAAATACAATGTATGAAGTATGATGCAATATGTAATGTATGATGCAATATGTGATGTCTGATGCAATATATGATGCAATGCATGATTGTCTTTTCTTTCTCCTTGTTTTTGCTTTTTCGAAAACTCATATTCCGGCCCTTTTGAGGGAAACTATTTCTTTGAACCGCCTAACAGTACAGGGTCTCTAACGAGATTAACCGCCAATCTTGCATGGCTCAGGGTCTCCAGGCGAGATTAACTCTTAAGGGCGCAATAGACCAGAATTTTGCAATAGAGTGAGTGCCCCGGGCCCATAAGCTACTTCACACGTGACATAAATCCATCATTTGAACCTTAAGGGTGTCAAGCTTAAGGGTACGTCAGGCCACTTAGCGGAGAGTATGTAGCAGATGAGAGAGTTTCCCTTGCCGCTATATGGGTGAGTTGACAGCTCGCTACACCCCTGGAGGAGCGGAGGTACATACAGGCAGGTACAACTCAGTCTTACCACGGCTGCAAAGCCAACCAAGAGTGGGGGGCGTCCTTCACCCACCCTTGAACTTGCCCTGGGTCCACAACCCGTCTTTCATCATGGCACCTATGTTTGAATGGCTCGCATTAGGGCTGCTCATCCTCTTTGGCATCCATGGCACCCATGGTTGAACGGCTCGCATCATGGCGGCTCGCCCTCTTGAGCGACTTAAGATCTTTCTCCCATAAGGTAGTGCACTCATGTTTGAACGGCTCGTATCATGGCGGCTCGCCCTCTTGAGCGACTTGGCACCCATGTTTGAACGGCTTGCATCATGGCGGCTCGCCCTCTTGAGTGAATATAAATCTTGCATCAACGAGGCGGTGCACCCATGTTTGAAAGGCTCGCATCATGGCGGCTCATCCTCTTGAGTGACCCTCAATCTTTTTTCAATAAAATGGTGCGCCCATGTTTGAACGGCTCGCAGCGTGGCGGCTCGTCCTCTTGAGCGACCTTAAATCATGCCATCTTGCGCCACCATATCGCAGGTCACCGATCCATAAGCCGCCATCCAGAGAGGCCGCCGTCTTGAAAATCACCCCCAAAGGGTGAATAACTAGTCAAAAAGGGTGAGCAGGCTAAACCCGATGGGTTGGAAGCCCCCAAGTGACCAAGCAGAAAATGTTCGTCTTTGCACAAATCTGTAATGCAAGAGGAAATGGCAGAGGCCCCGTCCCGCAGGGATGCCAACTTTATTATATGAACTGTCTAAATACAAATAAACATGTATGTACAAAGATAAGAGTTTGATGACTCAAGTATAATAAGGTCGTAGATGAGCGATGTTCCATGGTCGGTGAGTTTCTTGCCCATAGGTACGTGACTCATCTCACACATCAACGAGATAATAAGACCCATTGTTTAGGTTCCTACTAACCACGAAAGGTCCTTCCCACGTGTGATAACTTGTGCGCGTCTATCTGATCTTGAATCAAACATAACACCAAGTCGCCTTCTTGGAACATCCGGGTCTTGACCCTGTGGCTACGGTAGCGACGCAGGACTTGCTGGTCAATTGTCGATCGAGCCGCCACAAGATCGCGCGCTTCATCAAGAGCATCCAATGCATCATGTCGTGCCGTCTCATTATCAGCTTCCACATAAGCCGCCAACCGCGGCGATTCATGACGTATGTCACTTGGTAACAAGGCCTCCGCACCATAAACCATGAAGAAAGGTGTAAAAACCCGTCGACCTGTTAGGCATAGTGTTGATGCTCCAGAGGACGGATGGCAGCTCTTCAACCCAACAAACCGTCTTTCTGTGCAAAGGAACCATGAGCCGGGGCTTGATACCTCTCAATACCTCTTGATTAGTCCGCTCTGCCTGCCCATTGGATTGCGGGTGAGCCACAGCCAAAACATCAATCCGGATGTGCTCATTTTTGCAGAACATCTCCATAGCCCCCTTGGATAAGTTTGTACTGGTGTCAGTGATGATACTATGAGGGTATCCAAACCGGTAGATCAACTTCCTGACAAACTGAACCGCCGTGGCTGCATCGCACTTGCTTATCGGCTCAGCTTCCACCCACTTCGTGAACTTGTCCACTGCTACCAATAGGTGAGTCTTTTTGTCTTTAGACCATTTGAAAGGTCCAATCATGTCAAGCCCCCATACCGCAAATGGCCAAGTGATTGGTATCATCCGTAACTCCTGCGCCGGCACATGAGCACATCTTCGGAATTTCTGACACCCGTCGCACTTACCGACAATATCTTCTGCGTCCTTTCAAGCTATTAACTAGAAGAAACCGTGTTGAAAGGCTTTTGCTACCAAAGACTTTGACCCGACGTGATGTGCGCAATCGCCAGCATGTATCTTGTATAAGATTTCCTTGCCTTCCTCTAGAGAGACACAACGCTGGAAGACGCCAGTGATGCTACACTTGTGCAACTCCCCCTTAATGATGGTCATGGCCTTAGAACGCCTCACGATCCGCCGTGCGAGAATCTCATCTTCAAGTAACTCGCCCCGCGTCAGATATGCTGGATACGGCAACGTCCAGTCTAAAATAGCACGTAAAGCCGCCACTAGCTGCTTTTCTGGGTCAGGTACCGCTAGATCCTCCTCTGAAGGTAACTTAACAGATGGGTGATAAAGCACATCCAAAAAGACAATAGGCGGCACCGCCTTACGCTGAGAGTCCAATCTTGACAATGCATCCTCTGCCTCGTTCTTATGACGGTCAATATGATCCACCTGATAACCTTTAAAGAATCCAACAACAATATCAACCTCTTGCCGATAAGCCACCATCCGTGGGTCCTTGGAATCCCACGTGTCTGACACTTGTTGCGCCACCAAATCTGAGTCGCCAAGGCATGGAACCCGGCTCAAGTTCATCTCTTTGGCCACATGGAGTCCGTGAAGTAAAGCTTTGTACTCAGCTGCGTTGTTCGTGCAAGGAAACATCAGTCTTAGCACATAACAAAACTTATCTCCTTTGGGGGAGGTTAAAACAACCCCAGCCCCTGATCCCTCCAATTTTCTGGATCCGTCAAAGTGAATTGTCCAATACGTGTTGTCCGGACTTTCTTTCGGTGCTTGACACTCCATCCAATCATTTATAAAACCCACCAAAGATTGAGACTTCACGGCTGTGCGAGGCACATATTTAAAATTAGAGGCCCAAGCTCCAGTGCCCACTTAGCAATTTTGCCAGTGGCCTCCCGATTCTGAATTATATCTCTGAACGGAGCAGAACTAACCACCATGATCTGGTGCCCAAGGAAATAATGCTTTAACTTGCGATTTGCCATGAACACCCCATATATCAGCTTCTGTCAGTGTGGGTATCGTTGCTTTGATTCTATGAGCACCTCACTGACATAATAAACTGGCCTTTGGACTAGATACTCTTTCCCTGCCTCCTTGCATTCCACCATAATCGCAACGCTGAATGCCTTGTTGTTAGCTGCCACGTACAAGAGTAAGGGCTCCTTCTCAGTCAGAGTATCTAAGATCGGCGGCTCAACCAATTGCTTCTTAAGCGCTTCAAGAGCTTCGTCCGCAGCCTTACTCCATACAAAGTCATCCGTCTTCTTCATCATCTGGTACACAGGGATAGCCTTCTCCCCCAGGCGGCTGATGAAGCGGCTTAAAGCGGAAATACGACCCGCCAGGTGTTGCACATCATTGACGCTTGCCGGCTTAGCCAAAGACGTGATGTCCTTTATCTTGTCCGGGTCGGCTTCGATGCCTCATTCTGAAACCAAGGAACCCAGAAGTTTACCTGCAGGAACTCCAAAAACGCACTTAGCCAGGTTAAGCATCATTTTATAGATCCGTAAGTTGTCAAATGTTTCTTTCAGGTCGTCTAACAATGTCTCCTTCTTCCTTGACTTGACCAAAATATCGTCCACATAGGCATGAACATTGCGCCCAATCTGATCGTGAAGGCAATTCTGTACATAACGTTGATAAGTCGCATGCGCACTTTTGAGCCCAAACGGCATAGACACATAGCAAAACGCTTTGAAAGGTGTTATAAACGAGGTCTTCTCCTGATCTTCAACCGCCATCTTGATCTGATGATAGCCTGAATAGGCGTCCAGGAAACATAAACTCTCACAACCCACAATCGCATCGATAATCTGGTCAATACAAGGGAGAGCAAACGGATCAACTGGACAAGCTTTGTTAAGATCCATGTAATCTATACACATACGCCACGTGCCATTCTTCTTAAGCACCAGCACAAGATTGGCTAACCACTCCGGGTGAAATACTTCCACAATGAACCCTGCTGCCAAGAGCCGAGCTACCTCTTCTCCGATCGCTTTACACTGTTCCTCGTTGAAACGGCGAAGGAACTGTTTAATTGGTTTAAACTTGGGATCCACATTAAGGTGGTGCTCAGCGAATTCTCTCGGTACACCCGACATGTCAGACGGCTTCCACGCAAAGATGTCACGATTCTCATAAATAAATTCGATGAGCGCACTTTCCTATGCGGGGTCCATGTTAGCCCTGATAGTGAACTGTTTGGATGAGTCGCCTGGAGTAAAGTCCACCAACTTAGTATCATTTGCCGCAAACTTCAGGGGCGGCTCAGCTTCCGTGCTAGGTTTCTTCAATGGAGTCATATCCGCCGGGTCTACGTTATCTTTGTAAAACTTAAGCTCCGCCTTAGCACAGCTCAATTCTGCATAAGCCGCGTCTCCTTCTTAACATTCTGTAGCTATTTTACGATCACCATGAACCGTGATTGTCCCATTGAGAGACGGCATCTTGAGTTGTAGATAAACATAACAGGGTCTAGCCATGAACTTTGCGAAAGCCGACCTGCCAAACAAAGCATGATACGGGCTCTTAATTTTTACCACCTGAAACCACAAAGTCTCCACCCTGTAGTTGTACTCATCTCCAAATGCTACATCCAAGGCGATCTTCCTCACTGGATAAGCTGACTTCCCTGGCACCACTCCATGAAAAACGGTCGACGATGGCTTAAGATCTTTATTCGTCAACTCCATCCGCTGGAACGTGTCATAGTATAAGATGTTGATACTGCTACCGTCGTCCATGAGTACCTTTGTGAACTTGTATTCTACCACCTGAGGTGCAACCACCAGAGCTAAATGACCCGGATTGTCGACCCACAATGCGTGATCCTCCCGGCTCCACGTAATTGGATATTCCGACCATTTTAAATACTGTGGGAGAGACGGCATGGCCACATTGACATCCCTCTTGCGGAGCTTCTGTTCCCACTTATCCAGGCTCGTAGTGAAGAAATGATACTGCCCCCCACTAAGTTGCTTTGGGTTACTATGATACCCTGAGCGGTTATTCTGCTGCTAATGATGATCCTTGCTGCTGATGATGATCCCTTTGGTCTCCTCGGTAATGGTTGTTTTGATTCTGATAACTTGAACCTGACCCACGAGCGCTAGAACCAGCTCCTGAGCCACCTGGACCTGAGCCGCTTGGACCCGAGCCACTTGACCGGCTGTTACCGTTGTGATTTTGAAGAATACTTTGTTCCCGAAACTAGCGCATACCACTGCACTCCTTCCAAGTGTAGGTGGCTTCTTTATCTGGCCGGCTGTGCGCCGGGCAGGGCCTGTTTAGCGCTTCTTCCAAGTTGAAAGGCATAGGTGCCCTATTTCTATTGAACGGCGACCTAAAATTCCTGTTGCCCCGTTGACGATTTTTTCCCACGTTGGTGTTTGCCACAAATTCTGACCCGCCGTCGGGGTTCTTCCGTTTTCCCTGGCCGCTGTTCCTAGCACCTTTGTCGGGGATATACCCCGTGGTATGACCCGGCCTGGCGACTTTGCTGGGGACCTGGTCAAGACATGGTGTTTTATTGATGACCCGGCAGGTGGATCGCAGAACGACCAGGCCCGAGACCTGGCGTGCAAGCCGGCGCCAGGAGACTCACAAGAGAAGGCTCAAAGAGAGAAAGACTTGTTCACAAAGGAAACAAGACCCAGATTAGGATTCATTAAAGACTAGTCCTAGTCCTACTTGGAGTAGGACTCTACATGTAAACCTACCCTCTCCACTTATAAAGAAGGGGTAAGGCGCCCCTAGAGAGACAAGTTCAAGTCATTAGAGGTAGACAGATTAGAGGCTCTCGAGATTAGAGGTAGCAAGACAGCACCCTTGTAACTGAGAGATCTTCATCATCATCAATACCAAACAAGCAGGACGTAGGCTTTTACCTTCATCGGAGGGGCCGAACCTGGGTAAAACTCGCGTCTCTTGATTCCGACCAACCCCTCTCAAGCCACCACCTAGTTGCGACCACCCCGAACCTAAGTCCGTTCACCCGGACATCTGCCGTGACAAATCCACGATAGTTGGCTCCCACCGTGGGGCCATGGTCGGTGGTATTGAGTTCTTGGAGGGAGATCTTTAGGGATTGAGAAGCTAGCGATTGACCTAATGAAGAAGAACTTCCGCGAAGCAGTCGTGCACGATGACCCGTCATGGACAACCGTGAGACTTGGATGTGTCGATTCAGATTTTGATGGATCCAATTTTTCACTGTCTTGGTCGACCAGATTGCATCTCGCGGCTCATCCGCCTAGTCATGATCAAATTTCATCATCGACGATGGCAGCAACCATCACCCCATTAAGTCAGACGAAGTGGGTTCAAAATTTCTCGCGGACATGGAGCAAAAAATTGTCGTCGCTGTGGAAGCTGGCCGCGTCTGAACGCTATTCATTTTTTGGATGGAGCCAAGTTACAGGAACTCGTTGGGTTCTCTAGTTGGAGCAGCTCCATTGTCTAGTCCAAGTTGGACGAATCCGTTTTCCAATCTCAATTCATCCGGCGCCATGTAATCAATTGCCTAGGAACAGGAGCAACTCAAGTCCCAAAAGGAATCAACGTGTGTTAAGTTGGAAGATCTACATGCGTGGCTGATTGCAAAGAAAAAAAAAGCATTAATTAGTTGGATCAATTTTCGAGGAGAAAAAGGGTCTGGATTCCTCCAGGTTTACTACTCCGTGTTGAATCAAAAATATACTACAGCCCTGGAGAAGCCACATATCGAATCGACTACGGAGTCAACCCCGTCGTGTTTGCCCTCCAGTGCTTTGCCTCGCCCACGTCCGAGCACACTGCACGCCGGCTCGCCTCTGCTCATCTGTATCCGTGCCACCCTCCGCCTCGACGCGCGTCCGAGTCACCATGGCCTTACCTTGCCTTGTGATGGACTGTCCGCGTTGCTGAGCCCGCCCCCGTGTGACGGCTCTGTTTGCTCTCAGCTGGCATTGCTCCGCTGGCACGCGTCCGAGCTATGTCGCCTCTGTGGCTCTGCCTCTGCCTCGCGCGGTGTGTGGCGCGAGCCACCGCCATGGCCGGTTTCACCTCATCACCACGCGCACCCAGCACGCCATCTCGCCCCGCTCCCACCGGCCGGTGCGCTGCCCCGTTGCTGGCTCGCCGCAACCGGCGGCCGCAGCCGCCTCGCCTCCATCGTCGCGCAGCCAGCGGCTCCTCTCCAATGCACGCATGCCCCTGCACGACCTCGCCTCGAGCCGCCCTCCTACACCCGCCATGCCGCATGCTGCATGCCGCTTCGCCTGCCGCCATGGCCTCCGATGCCGCGCGTCCGAGCCGCCGTGGTGTGCTTGCGCCAGGCCACGTGCGCCGGTCACCGGCTCAACACGCCCGCCTTTGGCCTGAGCCGTCGCAGGCTGACCCACCACCGACTACTGCACTACCAGCCTCCGCGCGCCGCGTCCGCGCTCGCCCACATGGAGCTTCTCGTCTCACCTCATGGCGCCCCTCGGCCTTGAGCGTGGCCTTGCCGCATCACCACCGTTGCAAGCCGCCGCCACCATCGCCTCGTATTGCCTCCACCAAACCGCCTCGCTCACTCTAGTTCCCGTGAGTCGGCCTTGTTTCCCCTCGCCAGTTTGCAGCGCGCAAGCCGCCAGACGCTCCGCAGTAGCCTCCGGACCAGCCACCGGACGCTCCGTAGTTGCCTCCGCACCAGCCGCCAGACGCCCTGCAGCAGCCTTCACACCAGCCGCCGGGGCGCACGGAGCTACCTCTCGCGCCGCGATACGCGTCCCTTGCCAAGTCACCGGACATCTCCAAGTCTTCGTCGCCTTCCCGTCTGAGCCGTCGTCCGCTGCTCCTTTCACCCGCCGCTGCCGCTGCTCCGTGCCCACCTCGCGCCGTTTTGAGCCACCGGAGCGTCTCCGTGGCCTTGGGCCGCCCCCATGCGGGCCTCGTGTGAGCCGGCGCCGGCCCACCTCGCCACTTCTTTGCTCCTGCTCCACGAGCCGCCTCACTGCAGTGACTTGCGCCTCCCTCCGCCGCGCTATGGCTACTATGAGCCGCCGTCCCGCGCCATTGCTCCTGACGCAGGTGCCGCACCCCGCCGCTGAATCTCCTTGCCACGCCGCCGGCCGTCACCATGGAGTGTCTCCGCTTCTCCTTGCGTCCGAGTCATGACGGCCACCCTCGTGCGTCCCGGATAGCTCCCCTCGCCCGCAAGTCGCCACGAGCCATAGGCCCTGCGTTGGCTGCCCCCCTCCCACGAGTTGTTTTGTCCGATAAGGACTGAGGAAGAGGGGGGTAGCTGAAAAAAAGAGATCACGTGGTGGAGAACTTAAATTGGCACTATAATGGGGACCAGGAGTACTCTCGCTCTATGTCCACGTTCATCCGACAAAAATGTCAGATGCTATTTTCTATATTTATTTATCAGTACGTATTAAAAAAATCGAGAACAATTACCTCGGCCCTGTAATATTTTTACGTAGGACAATTATTCATGGGGCATTATAGCGCGGAGTTGGAGCACACACCAAGCGTGTCGCGTTGCTTGATGGACGCGTGTGAATCGCCGCCACCGCGGACGGTCTACATCAACTCACCGGTACCGCACGCGCTCACCCGCCAGTGTGAGCCACCCAATGGACGCGGCAAGCTGCCACATCCGCGGTATGATTTTCAACAATAGCGCCATGGCCATCTCTCACAACCGCGCCGGCTTACAATGCCGTGGCCGTCTCTCACGACCGTGCCGGCTTACAATGCCGCGTCCGACTTCGACGATCGCACCGGCTTACAATGCCGCGGCCGACTCTCGCGACCGTGCCGGCTTAACAACGCCACGGTGACTCACCGTCCATGCCAGTTTCCAACGCCACGGACGACTCACCTTTTTGTTCCGGCCTACAATGCCGCGAACATATCTTGCGACCGTGCCGGCTTACAACGCCGTGGCCGTCTCTCGCGACCGCGCCATCTTCAAATGCCGTGACTAACTTCTACGTCTACATCAAAAACGCCAGGGGCTGCATACACTAGCACGAGCCGCCCAACGGATGATCCTGAGTCGCCACCCCTGCGGTCCAATCTACATCGGCATACTGGTGCCGGGCTCGCCTGTACAAGCCATCCAATGAACACACGCAAGACGCCACCCAAAGTCTGATCTACATCAGTATATCGGTGTGGTGTTCGCCTACACGAGCCGCCCGACGGATAGGCGCACAAGTCGTCGCCAATACAATTTGGTCAACTGAAACAACCAGCCGAGATGAACCATCGACCGGATTATTGAAACAATTCATACAGAAATGTCTATAACCCACCATGGTGAACCTCAACCTTTAGCGGAGATTCTCAAGCCGCCTCTTCGAGTCAACTTAAGATTCGGGCGCTATAGACATGGCGAGGCACACTTGGTCATTTTCAATGAGAACCCCGAGTCATTGCGAGAAAAGTTAACCCGATATCAGGGGCTACTACATCATTCATGGAGGAATTAAAAGCCGCCCAAGAGGACGAGCCACCATGTCACGAGCCATTCAAACATGGGTGCCCCGCCTCATTGACGGGCGATCTAAAGTCGCTCAAGAGGACGAGCCGTCATTATGCGAGCCGTTCAAACATGGGCGCACCATTTTATTGAAGAAAGATTAAGGGTCACTCAAAAGGATGAGCCGCCATGCCGCGAGCCGTTCAAACATGGGTGCACCGCCTTGTTGATGCAAGATTTATATTCACTCAAGAGAGCGAGCCGCCATGATGCGAGCCGTTCAAACATGGGTGCCAAGTCGCTCAAGAGGGCGTGCCGCCATGATGCGAGTCGTTGAAACATGGGTGCCATGGATGACAAAGAGGATGAGCCACCGTGATGCAAGCCGTTCAAACATAGGTGCCATGATGAAAGACGGGTCGCGGACCCAGGGCAAGTTCAAGAGTGGGTGAAGGCTGCCCTCACTCTTGGTTGGCTTTTCAGCTGTGGTAAGACTGAGTTGTACCTGCCCATATGTAGCTGCCACTCGTCCAGGGGTGCAGTGAGCTATAAACTCACCCCCTCTAAGGGCCTCATACAGCGGCAAGGGAAACTCTCTCATCTGCTACGTACTCTCCGCCAAGTGGCCTGTCGTACTCTTAAGCTTGACACCCTTAAGGTTCAAACGACGGATTTATGTCACGTGAGAAGTAGCTTGTGATCCCGGGGCACTCACTCCATTGCAAAATTCTGGTCTGTTGCGCCCTTAACAGTTAATCTCGCCTAGAGACCCTGAGCCGTGCAAGATTGGCGGTTACTCTCGTTAGAGACCCTGCAATGTTAGGCGGTTCAAAGCGACAGTTTCCCCTCAAAAGGCCCTGAGTATGAGTTTTCGGAAAACAAAAAAGGAAGGGAAAGCAAGAACATCATGCATTTCATCATACATTGCATCATATATTGCATCATACATTGCATACATACCATAAGCCGGATCAGAGCAAGATTGAAAAAGAAGCAAGGCTATGCAAGATTTTAACATCTCCAGGTTATGCTTTTTCAAGCCGCCCTTACCACAATGCAGAATATATTATGTCGTGTTTATTTTTTTATTTTTGTAGGTCTTGTCTCTTAAGAAGAGCCGCCATTAAGTATGATGAAAGAACTGGAGGAACAAATACATCTTTGATAGCCAAAATGGCTTGAACTTCATCATGGTTTATCATAGCCAATATTAAGTGATTGGGGGTTTTCAAGCCAGCTTAAATAATTGCTTGTGCTTTTTCAAGCAGCTCTATCAGATATAATGCTGTGTTATCTAATTGACTGGTTCTCGGATTTTTTCAAGTTATGCTCTACAACACTTATGGATTTCTCGAAAAATATATTTGCCAGGTTGCACCACAACCATGATAAGGGATTTCATTTCAGAGACAAAGGAATTATTCTAGGTTATTCACTCGGGGTTATATTACAGCCACGATCAAGGACTCTCTCAAATCAGATCAATATCAGTTCAGGAGAACTTCTGAGGTGCATTATGATGGGTTACTATCGCACAGTCCCAAGTCGCCGCACGCGTACGGCTGGCCCTTGGGGGCTACATTATTCAAGTCCAGTTTATATCAAGTATGCAAGTCCCATGTCACTGCAAGCATGCACCATGGCACTTGGGGGCTAATGCAAGCCGGTTTTCAAATCATTACACTGTCAGCAAGACCCTATTATCTCAAGGAGATGAGCCGGCCTTTTTGTATTTTTTCTAAGTCACAACCTAGTAATTCTTACTGACCTGACACTTGGGGCTACACTGTTCAAGTCAATTTTTTCAAAGTCCCAAGTCGCTGCAGGCATGCGACACGGCACTTGGGGGCTATAGTACTCAGTTGTTTGACAGATTAAGAGGTTCAAACTGAAGACCCGGCGCATCATATTCTGATGAGATGGCCCTTGGGGGATACTAATGCAGAAGTTTCATAAGGTATAATACAATTACAAGTCCCAGGTTGCTGCAGGCAGGACAACCCGGCACTTCGGGGCTACACAATCCAATATGTTATTGCAAAGCACGAAGTCATCATGGATAATCTCTGAGCTTGGGGGCTACAGGTAATAAGGACATATCAAGAACTTTGAGAAGAATTTTCAAGATGTTAATTAGGAGTTCAGTTGTTAGACCTGGCGTCACCAACATTCATGACCCGGCGTTATCAAAAGGTCATAACCCGCCAGAGTTTATATAAGCTGCCCTACTTCACAACAATGCAAGTCCAGATCTATGTCATGAGGATTTCTTATTTTCAAGATTTTCATTAAGCCAAAGTATTGGAAGCCGACTCAATGGCATATGGGTATTCTATTCCTAGCATTTTTCAAAGGACACTGACAAGAAAGACGACTCATTCATATGCAGAAAGGACCCGGATTTCTAAGGAGTGACTTCATAAGCCAAAGGAGCAAGCCGTCCACTTAACGTGTTTACTATTCCTATTTCAGGAGGTTACCATGAATAAATTCAAGCTAACCTGGGGGCTAATATCGGGGATATACCCTGCGGTATGACCCAGCCTGGCGACTTCGCTGGGGACCTGGTCAAGACATGGCATTTTATTGATGACCCGGCAGGCAGATCGTAGGACGACCAGGCCCGAGACCCGGCGTGCAAGCCGGTGCCAGGCGACTCACAAGAGAAGGCTCAAATAGATAAAGACTCGTTCACAAAGGAAACAAGACCTGGATTAGGATTCATCAAAGACTAGTCCTAGTACTACTTGGAGTAGGAATCTACATGTAAACCTACCCTCTACACTTATAAAGGAGGGGTAAGGCGCCCCTGGAGAGACAAGTACAAGTCATTAGAGATAGACAAATTAGAGGCTCTCTAGATTAGAGGTAGCAAGACAGCACCCTTGTAACTGAGAGATCTTCATCATCATCAATACCAGACAAGCAGGACATAGGCTTTTACCTCCATCGGAGGGGCCGAACCTGGGTAAAACTCGCATCTCTTGATTCCGATCAACCCCTCTCAAGCCACCACATAGTTGCGACCGCCCTGAACCTAAGTCCGTTCACCCGGACATCTGCCGTGACAAATCCATGACAACCTCCCTGCTGGCTCTTGTCGTTGCTACTCTTCTTACTCTAAGCCAGTTTCTCATCATCGGAGTCCGGGACTTTGGTAGTATCTGAATTCGCATATTTGGTGAGAGCCGTCATCAGCTCACCATCTCTTGACAAGAATGCTTCAACCGCCCGAGCATCTGCTTTAGGAGTAAAAAGTGTCAATTTCTTTCTAAAATCAGAACCACCTGGGATGCTGAGATATTCTCAGACGAGTGGATCACCGTCGAGACCCGCCGCACCCAATGATGGGCCGACTCTCCTTCCTGCTGCACACAAAGATCCAGATCTATAATCGTCATTGGCTGCTTGCAGGTTCCTTTGAAAATTTTGATGAAGCGTGCTCTCAATTCGGCCCAAGACGTGATGGTATTAGGTGGCAACCCCTTTAACCAAGTGCGCGCTGGCCCTTCCAACATCATGGCGAAGTATTTTGTGCAAACCGCCTCATCAACGTCCAACATCTCCATAGCAAGCTCATTGCTTTCAATCCAAGCCTCTAGGGGCAAATCCGCCGTACAATTGGGCACCTTCTGCGGCCCCTTAAAATCCTTGGGCAAACATGCACTCCTTAGGTCCGTCATGAGACACTACACATCGAACCCCCTGGATGAAAGGCGGCGGGTGTTGCTGGTGCCGACTCATGGTTCTCCGAATAATCTATCACCGGTGTTGATCCTCTCTCACCCCTATTCACAAGGCCTCTGAATATCCATCTCGGGCGGGTTGTTACGTAGCGGGCTCCGCCTCTGCCTACTGCTGGAGACCGCCGGCGACTCAAAGTGCCGACTATAGCTACGACTGTGAACCGGCATGGAGTGCACCCTGCCTCGGCTGTGAGTATATCTTTCTTGCTAAGCCACCGCTGTCCGCAACAGGTCAATCGCATTCCTTGCTTCCGGAGCAAACGATGTTCATTCGGCTAAGGGGAGGGCGTCAAGCCGGGCAGCCGCTGTGATCATATTTTCCATTGGATTAGAATAATGGTCGCGCGGCGTCACAACATGTCGTGACAATGGTCTGTTTCTTCATGGCGGGTCTAACTGCCGAGGCACCTCAACCACCCTGGTCACCAGTGGCGGCTTACTCGCCCCAGCCCCAGGAGTGTTGAAGAAATTCCAGGGCTGAAAAGGTAATCCGACCTGAGTCCTTCTACGCTAAACCGCTTCTGACGCTCGCTGATCGAGATCAAAATGGAGAGCCTCGGCCCTCAAACGTTCTGACTTAGCGTTCATTTGATCTTGCATTGCCTTGATGTCTTCCTGGGCCTGAGCCATCTGTCCCTTGATTCGGTTAACTGCAACATTGCGCTCCGCCAGATTCTCAGTTGTCACCTCTGTGGCCATCAGAGTTTCTAACTCCTCCATAAGCTCCAATAGAACTTGAGTCGGCGTCTTAGGAGGTTCCATGTTGGGTGGGGCCGCACCAGCCGCCGCCTCGGACCTCGCTCCATTGGAAGCCGGCGTCGAGCCTGCCAAGAACATGGCGGCTCGATTCGGCGGGTTATAGGACTCCGGAATACTGTCACCATCGGAATAACCTCCTAGCCCACCGTAATGAAGTCGATAGATTGATTCGCCATCCTCGCTGGAAGATCCTTCATTGAAAGCCAAGGTATCTCCTGAAAAGGAGTCCCCCATGTCCTGCGTAAAGCCGACCAAAACACTCTTTCGCCCGGTTTGAACATGGGCGGGTGTCGCGCACCAGGCTGGCTCGACGAGGTCGGTGCAGATGTCTGGCCCGGGTGTAGATCCGTCTAGTTTACCGATGAACACGTGCATCTTACCAACGGGAACCCGGTACCTGTACTCGATTGAGTCGGCCTCCGGTCCCCATCTTGTGTCGTCGATGTAGAGCTTGTCGCGGTGACTCTTCGTCATTAAGCTGACGACATATCCTTTGATCCCTGGGAGAGAGCCCTTTGAGAACTCAACACCACCGCACGCTAGCCACACGGTGGGCACCAACTGTCATGGTTTTGTCACGGCAGATGTCCGAAGACTTAGGTTCGAGGCCATTGCTAAGGCGGTGGACTCAAAGGGGTTGGTCGGGACGAAAGACACGGATTTACCCAGGTTCGGCCCCTCGACATGAGGTAAAAGCCTATGTCCTTCTTTGTGTATATTGATTGGTGTATCGATTACAAGGGAGCGCAATTGCTTGACCTAGCTCTCAATGGATTGGTCTTTGTCTAAGCTGTCCCCGGGTCTCACCTTTATATAGGACGTCAAGACCCTGGGTTACACAAGTCTCACGCCGACTCTTAGAACGTATCCGACCGCGTCTCTTAGTTGCCTTGCCTTCCTTAGCATGTCGTCTCCGGGCGGCTCTCCTGCCCGGGTCTTGTGCCTTCTTCCTGTCTCTGGGCCTCCACTTTAACCCACCTGATGAACCGCCATGCAGCCCAATCTTCGTCTTTCGGCTCATATGCTAACGAGCCGCCAGGTATGACCCAACCACTCCTGGGCGGGTCTTACCACGAGGTTATATCCCCAACATTAGGCTCCAAATTGACTTGAGCTTGCTTATGGCAATGGTCGGTGAATCTTGCATTAAGATCCTTGTTGTATATGCAGTGGTGCAGCCAGGTCATAACCGGTCAGATATAGACCAAAATCGCTCGTTGTTAGGCTGGATGGCCGCAAACGTAGGTTAGGTGTAGGCAGCCATACTATAGGGAGCCAAGAGATCTACGAAACCATGACCGGGAGTCAGCCCACTTCAGAAGTTCGCACCCCTCCAACACATGAAGCTTTTGTTGGGGATGTTGGCGCTCATTTTGATCTGAACAGCGGTCCTGCAGAAGATGGTGGGAGTGAGGACGACAGTGATGCAGGTTCGCTAGAACGGTTGGCCACTAAGGTAGAAGAGGTTGCTGAAGAGGTGGATGCTGATGATGTTGAGGTAGAAGAGGTTGATGGAGACGATATAGAGGCTGAATCGTATTTGGAGATAATGGCTCCAGAGCTTCTAGTCATTGAAATCTCAACGGAGTTGTGGTCTTAGCAAACAACTTTTGTAACAGACAAAGTTAACAATGCAACTTATGCTACTGCGGAAGCGGAGGATGCGGAGCAGGAGGCCGGGTTGGAATACCTGACGGCATGGGCAGAGGAGTCCGTTGACGAAGGTCCGCTCGCTGAATACGAGTTAAACTTGATGTAAAAAATACTCTTTCGAACTGTGTACAACAGAGACATGAGCACACATGAGTTTAGAGATTTAAGCGGCGCTGACCTAGCAGTTGTAGCAGAGTAACATATGTACGATATGGAGCCGTTGGTTGCGCCAAGACCTCAAACAGCCGAAGAGGAGAAGAAAAATCCGAGGTCAAAGCTTTTGATATATCTAGGGCTTGTGTTCAACTCAATGATAGATATGAAGATATGGCTACAGGAGTACGTTGTGCAGCACTATCGGCCTTATCGCGTGCACAAGTCACACAAAACACTAAGATTCGTGGTGCGGTGTGAAAAGAGTGAGTAGGGCTATCCCTGGTAGGTCTGCGCCCGTAAGTGCAGACTGGATGATCGACAAAAGACCATTATCTGCGTAGGATCGCACCGCTTTGGGCACGACCGCGTGGAAGGTCATCATCGACAGCTTACGTCCAACTTCATCGGTCAGTGACTGAAACATGCCATCGCCAAGCAGCCAATGCAATCCGAGTATCAGCTGCCGGATTACATAAGCATGATATTTGAGTATGATGTGAATTACGGAAAGGCCTGGAGGGCTAAGCAGTTTGCTTTGAAGACGGTGTACGGTGACTGGCAGGAGTCATAAGGTGTGCTCCCGAAACTACTTCAGGCTATGAAGGCCCGCAACCCAGGAATGGTGTACGAGGTGGAGGGTTACCCATGGGGCTTCCCAGAGAAGAGCCTAGAGGGGTGGGACCATACATTCACCGTTTTTAGGAGGGCATTCTGGGCGTACGGTGCTTGCATAGAGGCGTATCGCCACCACAATCCTGTACTTTCTGTTGATAGAATGTTTCTTGCCGGCAAGGTCCGAGGCGTGCTGCTGGTGGCCATAACCTGTGACGCCGATAATCAGCTTGTGCCCCTTGCTTTCGCCCTCGTAGAACGGGAAGACAATTCCAACTGGGAATGGTTCATGAATCTTCTCCCGGTGCACGTCCTTGGTCGCGATAGGACACCATGCATCATATGGGACCGACACCCAGGGATCATCAACGCAGTCCGAGTACAGTTAGAAGGTTATCCGAATGTGATTTACACATGGTGCATGCGGCACTTTGCTCAGAACTTCTACTCCAAAGTAAAGAACAAAGACTGCACTGATGCATTGAAGCTTCTGTGCGGGGAATTCGAGCCCTTCATTTTCGATGAAAGGCTGAAACACCTCACGAAGGCGGTCTCCAAAGAGGGTTTGGATTTCATACAGACACACCTTCATTTGAAGGGAAAGTGGGTTCGAGCCTTCGATGTAGGGTTGGCTATGTACGGCCACATGATGAGCAACATGGCTGAGATTTTCAATGCAGTTCTTAAGGGAATAAGGCAGCTCCCAGTCGCTCCCGTGCTAACCTTCACCTTCGACAAGTGCAATGAGTACTGGATATGAGGGTGGTCTGCCGTTAGGCGCTTCATCACCACGGGTCACATGGATGGTGATGTGTCACACCCTGTATTTTTCCTTTTCTGTCCAAGTTAAAATAGCTCAAAAATTAGGACCAATTAAAACTTTTGTGTGCTTGTGATGCTTGACTTGATTACTGATTGTTTGATTTCTTGATTGTGCTCTATATTCATAAAACTTCCTACTACTCTCAAAATTCATCTCCTTGCTCCAATTGTTTGCCCAATGAACATGCCATGTGTATAGTACCAAAACTATTTTTATCAAATATTATTTTGGATAAAAAGCATTTATTCAAATTAGGCTTTATAAAACCCCTGAAATGAGGTTTGTACTACAAGTCCTCAAATTGGGTGGTATGTTTTGCACCAAATAGTTGATTTGTAACCCGCTATATATAATACTTCTCAAAACAACCAAATATTAATTTTAAAGATTATTTTGCCATTTTATTTAAAGCCTTTTTCTTAAGGCCACAAATGGTTTTTCACAGTGAAAAATTATTTAAATGATTTACAAATATTTGAGAAAATTTAGGGAAACTTAATAGACAAATATTTTCCATATATTTGAGTATCAACACATGGTCTTGTTCAAAATCATGGCAAAACCCCTCAAAACCCTTTCTTCTTAAATCAAGTTGTTGAAATATTTCTATAGGAAATATTCTCAGTAAATTCCAGAAAAATTCCAGCAAGTCACTAATGATATAGGTGATGATCTTGCAAAGTTTCATCTCAATCCCAATTGATTTGCTCCATAATAATATTCCAAAACCTTTCCCGCCCAAATTCAAATTTGAACAACTTTACATTGTGAAGTTCCTTCCCTTGACCTCAAACTTTGTGGTTATGTTCCATTACCCAATTAAGGATGCCACACCAAGTGGTGCATCAAGGAGAATGGAAATGCATACCTAGATCTACAGGAATCTGATTATGTTGATTTCTAGGGTTTTACAAAGTTACATTGTGAACTTTCTTCAAAACTCCTCAAACTTGGTGACCCTATCTATTTCTACCTATATTTTCATCCAATTAAATCTCATGGAAAGCGAACTCCATTTTCTTAGCCAAACCATCATCAAACACTTTTGCATATTTTGCAAAGAGTCTTGTTTGACCCCCTTCTGCTATTCTCCTTCGCTTCAAGTTTTTACCACAGCTTACTAGCATTGCACATCACCTCTAGTAACTTACCCATGGATACAACTCAATGATTGATGGGGTAAAACCCCCATTTACCCCTCTGGACAGCTATGGCAACACCTGTTCTACCTCCCCCACTCCATTCCAGCCATCCCCCAGAGCATCCTATGCTCTCTCCCAATGTTTACCCCCAGCGAGACCCTAGACATGCATGGCCGCGTCCAAGAGGCCAGTGGCATGCCATTTGGGCGCTCTGGAGCGCGCTACAGTGCCCTCGAGCACTACAGCCACCGCCCAACCCCCATCCCCGAGAGCCTCGAGGCCACCCAGCATCTCCCTCGTGTCTCCCTCGACGTCCACACCATGGCACACTGTCGGCTCCCTCCTCTCTCCCCCTCTGTGGCCTCTCCTCTCACGCATACGGTGCCGCCTGAGGACACCGATGGGCATGCTCACATGCGCGACAACCCGGTCGCATGCTCCCTCCCTCATCTTGCCTGGACGTAGGCCGCATCCATGAAGACCATTGACACACTCTGGGTCACCCCCGTGACCTCTAGCCACAGCTACGCCATGGCCATTGGTGCCGTCCACGGTGGACTCGCACCCGACCATATAGGGCCTTCCCTAGCCCCCCTATCGGCTCCCTTGGAACTCGCTCTCTCCCCTGAGCCTCGTTGATCATTCTGTTTCCCCTCCCGAACTCTCCATCCCCATCAATGGCCGAAGCTTCCCCCATCGGCCTCTGCTCAAATTCGAGCATCCCCGAGCCCCTCCTCTTCTTCTAGCGTCACCGGACCCCCAGAGTGTCTCTAAGAAACTCCCGCGCCCCTGCGTATCCTCCTTGTCGCCTGAGGACTGCCCTCACGGCTGCCGTAGACGGTCTACGCTGTCGCCAAGACCCCGCCTTCCCCAACGCTCCCCGGCGGAATGTATTGTCACAGCCCTAGAATCTTTGTGCTCATTATTTTTTGATATGTGCTTGCATCATCTTCATCATGTCATCATGTTTATTTTCCTGAAAGTTGAATTAAGGGAACTGGAAACCTCAAGACTTTAAATAAAAGAAGGGCAAAGAACCCTTGAAATTTATTTCAATGAATCCAATATGTTTAAAAGGTTTCTGATAATTTTGGCAAGATCAAAATTTCAAACCAAAATTTAGGAACATTTGAGGGAATATTTTGGTCACGGAATTTAAGTCAATACTATATTGAATTTGAATTTATATTCATAATATCTATTGAATATATTCTCGAATACCCTCAAACATTTTATGTTCATTTGAAATAATCATTTGAGCCACATAAAAATATTCAGTAGGTTTTTGGCACTAGTTTGAATTTGGTGTTGAATTTAAACAGTGGCAAAGTTTAAAAACAAAACAGAAGAAAATAATAAAAATAAAAGAAAGGAAAGAGGCCCACATGGGCTTACCTACGTTAGAAGACCGAAGCCACCCTTGCCGCCGTCGTCGATTCGTCGCACTCAGAGCCTCCCCAGTCAGGCCGCCGACTCCTTTTGACTCGCAGTGAGCTCCCCTTGCTCTTCCCCCAACTCATCCTCTCGCGCTCGTCCTCTAGGCCCTGCCCCGCGAGCTCCCACGTCACTGTCCGCCATGGCCACCGGGAGTCGAACCAACGATCCCCGAGTGCTCCTGGGGATCCCAGGAGGCCGTAGAACCCCTCCGCCATGCTCCCCACAATCTATAGCTCCCAGCTCCGGCTGCCGCTGGCCTTGTCGTCGGGCTCGGCTCCGGTGACCCTAGTGCCTCCTGCTGCATTCCCCAGATGCGGGCGAGCAAGATATGTCACCTGGTGCCCTCAACGCTCCAATTGGGCGCCGGATGTGCAAGTACGACGAGCCACCGCCGCGTTGTGTGGTCACCGCCGGCTGGTCTCCGGGGTGATGACATGGCAAAGCCATTAGTGGCTAATTAGGCCATTTAACAGCAGTGGGTCCCGCAAGCTTAATTAACCGGAAAGGTTTAAATTAGATAAAACAACCCTTGTTAACTTAATGGGTCACTGGCCAGTGGGCCCCAATGGGCAGGTTTGACTTGAGCTGGTCAGTTGACCCACTAACGTCACCATGACGTAGTGCCGGCACAGTAATTGATTTATGAATTTATGTATTTTCAGAAAATGTTGAAAACTTCTAAAAATCATAGTAATTCAACCGTAACTCGGATGGAAATAATATATATATGAAAAATGATCAGAAGATACAAGGAATATGTTTATGCCATGTTCATGCATGTTTAGGAAAAAATAATAAATAGTGTTGGAGTTGGAATTTAGTATATATTTGAATTCCACTTCAATTAATATGACTACATATTGTACTAGGTGAATCCAGAACCTTAACATGCCATATCATACATCCTGTTTGTTGCATCACATTGAATGTGTTCCTTTCTCTTGTTTGCCGGTGTTGTTCCTTCTCGGTAGACGATGGTTCCGACGTTGTGCTCGTTGGCACTGATGTAGGGAAATGTTATCTTCACAACTGTCAAGCAAGCAACCCCCTCTTGAGCATACTGATATGAACCCACTCTCTCGCTCCTCCTCTCTTTTATTGTATTAGGAAAACCACGATTCAACTATTACATGTTCTCGTTAGTTGAACCCATTCCTTTGCATGACCTGTCTTTGCCACAGTAAATAGTTGAAACCACTTATCATGAGCAACAACTACTTGAGCCTTGTTGTGCTTACTCATCGATGCTTGCTTACTGTGCCTGCTATGCTTAGAGTCGTGTCGGGTCTGATCCATCTGGGCAATGAATTGGAATGGTGGTGAACATGTCATACTGTGTGAGAGCTAAGTGTGTGAACACAATTTTGTAAAGATAGCGATGAGAGGCCATGTAGGAGTAAATGGCGGGTTGTCTCATTGGGACCATCTATAGGAGCTGAGTTCTGTGTATGTTATCCAAGACAAGATACTATCGCGCATTGGGATCCTTAATTGACCCTTTTGGCTTATTAATCGCCTTGATCTCTGTCCAACAGTTGCAACTAGTTTCTGGTGTTTGTAGGATGTGCTAGCAACCGTGCATAGTGCTGACCGGAGGGGTAGTCTATGGCGCGGTAGATGCACCAGTCGCCGGGTGTACCAAGCATAGAACCTTCCGTCGAGGTGGGCTTGGGAGCTCTGTATACATCGTTTGGGGTTTTATTGGAAACTTCGGCTGGACTTCCTTGCGGGTTCAGTCTCAAATAGGGGATAAACCTGGACTAGGGTCTTGTGTGGTTGACGGTCGTGTCCGATGCGCATGCCAGTGCTTCCGCTTGAAGGTTGCTGAGATGCATGATGTGCATATGGTGATAAGTGGCGAGAGCATGTGTGAAGAAGTATACCCCTGCAGGGTGATTTAATCTATTCGAATAGCCGCGTCCTCGGATATGGACTACTTGGATTTCCTATGTGGTACATAGACAAGTGAAATGGACACTGTAAAATACGCAAGATAAGCGTGAGTGCTATGGATGGCCTTCTCGTAGGGAGACGGGAGTGGATCCATAGTGGTGTATTGATATGGTGAATACGTGGACTTGTGTGCGCTATCCCATCTCAAAAGAAAGTACTTGTAGTCGTAGTATAGGTTAGCCAAGAGTGAAAGCTGGCTTGCTGCAATAAACTCCACAACCCCCTTCATTGATACTAATGCATATGTAGTTAGTTCTGATGTAAGTCTTGTTGAGTACCTTTGTACTCATATTTGCTTAATTTATGTTTTTGAAGAGGAGGCGTCAGTCTCATTAGTGATTCTTATGACGTGAAGTGTTGTTGACCAGATTAGTTTGGGAATCCCAGACAGGTTCCTTTGGTAGGGTCATTCTAGCTTTTCAGGCTCTTCCAGCCACTTTTAGTAGATGTGTGTACCCAGACATGTAACTTCCACTTGTTTGTTTGAATGCTCTGAATGTTGGGTCTTGTGTCCACTGTTTGTAACATCTTACTATGTTGGCTCTTTCAAGCCTTCTAAATAAAAGTTGTATGTTGTATGCTTATGTTGTGATGCCATAGTTGTATCTATGCATATCGGACATGTCGTGCGTACGTGTGACGTGCAACGACATGCATGGGATTCGACACCTAGTTGTGTGCCTTTAGTAGTACTCCTTACGGGGAAATGCCTCTTTGTGCTTCCACCAAGCCTTGGTAGCTTGCTACTGCTCCGTACACATTGATTGACCGGCATGTATCCTTCTTTGCTGCTGTGTCTGTCCCTTCAGGTAATTGTCTCGCAGTGTAATGGAGTCCCTATATCTTGCTACGACTCGTCTATGTGCAGTGATGAAATTTATGTCCCACGGCGTAATGGAGTCCTTGTAGTTGTCTATGACTCATCTACACACGCTAGAGATCGACACGTGCATTGCTGGGTTACGTATGTCTGTCCCTATACGGATGTGCCACTTGTGTTCTATGACTAGTCATGTCGACCCAGGTTCTCTGACATTTGAATGCTAGCGACACATTCACATACGTGTGCCAAAAGACGCAAACGGTCCCAACCCAGGTAAGGTGGTGGCCGTCGAGATAACCATGCATGAGGTCACAAAGTGATGGGATCTGTTACAAGATGGATTCTTATGGCTTAGGATTGGGGTCCTGACATGGACCCCCAGGCGGATGTGGGCCTCTCGCTTGAGCGTTCCGGCAGCCGGAGCTTGGCCAGAGATGACCCGAGCCACCGGAATGGCGCCGACGGAGGCTCTACCTCGCCTCCTCCGTCGCCTCTGCTCGAGCGGGAGGGAGAAGACGGACCCGACAGGTGGGCATCGATTACAAGGGAGCGCAATTGCTTGACCTAGCTCTCGATGGATTGGTCTCTGTCTAAGCCTTCCCCAGGTCTCGCCTTTATATAGGAGGTCAAGACCATGGGTTACACAAGTCTCACGCCGACTCTTAGAACGTATCCGACTGCGTTTCTTAGTTGCCTTGCCTTCCTTGGCGTGCCGTCTCCGGGTGGCTCTCCCGCCCGGGTCTTGTGCCTTCTTCCTATCTCTGGGCCTCCGATTTAACCCACCTGATGAACCGCTGTGCAAAACAATCATCCTCTTCCGGCCCATATGCTAATGAGCCGCCAGGTATGACCCGACCCCTCCTGGGCGGGTCTTACCATGGGGTTATATCCCTAACAACGACCGAGCGATCGGGCCCCCTGTTTAAGTGGAAGCGGGGTCCACGTGGGGTCGTTTTCGCTCAGGGAAAACGACTTTAACTGAGTGTGCCATCGACGTAGCCCTGGCCTCCCACGCGGTTGAACAACTAGGCCGACCCAGTAGCGGCTCCGCCCATTGAGCTGCGCAGCCCACTCACTTTGAGCCCGTTAGGTATAACCATCTCCCCTTTTTCTTTTATCAAGAACTTCCAAAAACCATAGGTAAATAGGTATTACTCCAAATGACATGAGTCCAACTCCTGAATTTTTCTAAAACTCCAATATATTTAACTGTGCAACTTCCATATTTTTCCACCACATGTTTTTGTACTCTTCAAATTGAAATTCAAATTTGAACGATGGAATGACCAACTTGCAAAATTCCTAGAACATACAAATCAAATCCAAATGGAGTGATTCCAGTTTCTAGGTGCTCTAAATATCATGCCTTATTTATCAGGCCATGGTTAACATTTTTACCATGCATTGATTCTGCTGGATCAAATAAATAGCCCCATTTTTTGTTATTGCCATCTTAGGAAATTCATCTCAAATCCAAATCCAGTGAAACCACTTCCCAAATGTTTCTAAATTTGTGCCCTATTTGTTGGGTGCATCTACTCTTTTTTACAATAATATTTTCTGTGACATCTTATAGGATCATCATTTCCTTCATTTCCATCATTAAGGACTCCCCCTTGTTGCACATCCAATCAAACCTCCTTGGTTATTTTTCTCATGACCAGAGGTGTTCGAGAAAAATAAAACTCCTATTTATAGATCACTTTTATTTCTCTGCTTGTTGTGTTGCTTATTGCGGTTGTTTCCAGCGATAGTTGACAAAGTAGACGGAGTGCTCGGAGTTGGAAGAGAAGCGTGTGAAGACCTTGAAGACTCTGGGAAGCTAGGCAAGAAACCCTTGGAGCATGACTATGAACCCATTTATTTGCATGGCATATATCACTTATTTCTGTGATGTTGATCATGTTGATGTGGTGACTACTTCGGTGGGATGCCTCCGACAATTTCTTGTTGATACTTGCATCGTGCATGGCCCTAACTCCTTATGAGCGTTGTGTGGGTGGGACTAGATAGGATTCTAGTAGATGCTATGCAAGTGGGATCAAGATTATGCATGGTGATGGAAACAAATAAATAAATTCAAAGACTTTTCGAAAACCCTGTCGGGTGCCACTAATGACCGAGGGAGATGATGATGAGTTGGGTGACCACTTGAGGAAGAAGTGGTGTACCGGAGAAAGAGAGTGTGTGTGTGTTTTTGGAAACGGGTTAGATTTAAGGTTTGCGGACCATCCCAACCTTGCATGCACAACCACGATACCCCTTATGGGACGGGGCTTTGTTGATTCCTTTGGTGGGTACTAGCATGGAGCCCGCATTACTAGTGGCAGGAGTGGTGTGGTCACTCTTGATACGGGGTTGTGCCGGTAAGGACGATCATGCGCTGTCTTCACAGGCACCGGGCACACTGTTGGTCCCTCCATGGATGCTACTTGTGATGTACATCATGTGGGTTGTGTACCAATCGAGTGGACTCTTTGTTTAGTATCGCCAGGGGAAAGACAAAGTTTGGGTGCTTACCTCGGGTATGGAATATACCGCAAGTCGTGGATGACATGGAAGTTCCTCGAGTCTTGTGGGTAAAGTTTGCAACCTCTGCAAAGTGTAAAATTATTCGAATAGCCATGTCCACAGTCATGGACAGTTGGAGGTCCATCTTAAACTACGTCCATATGTTTTCGCAAATTGGTGTGTGTGTTGGAGGCAAAGATGATACTTGAGTTGAGTCGGATGACTTGGCTTGATGACTGGACATGAGATGTTCATACGGTACTTGAGATAAGTCTGATGACTTGATGTGATGAACGAACATGAGATGTTCAACCCCTTATTATGATGATATTTGTAACTTGCACATATGGATATCTGCCAACTGTTGGTGGGTGCTTACATAGTTACTTGACCATGTCATTGCATTCAAAATTTGCTTTCTGCAAAATACCTACTTAGTGCTATATCATGCATTCTTATTGACTTGTTCCAACATGGGTTGCTTGTGAGTACATTAAAAGTACTCGCTGGCTTGCCACTGGTTATTTAATTAGCCAAGCATGGAAGAACAGGAATACGGTGAAGAGTTCGTTGGTGATGAACATGTGAACTAGGACGCTTCCGAGTCAGAATGCCTGTAGGTTTAAGGCAGATGGCATGGGTTCACGCTTTCGATCAAGATTTCCGATGCTTGTTGTGTTTAAGTGTTTGGCCCTTGTGGGCCTATATATGTAAGACTTGGCCTAGTTGACCCATTATTTGTGTAATATGTTATGTAAGGATGTAAGACTCTTGTTATTCAGCTTCTGTGTGTTCAGTGAGCATTGATCTCTGGGATCACTGTACACGTGCATTCGGTGATCATGACTTATGAGTCGGGGTCTCCACATGATGACAACTAGAGAGACCGTCGTTGGCCTCGAAAGGTCAGTGAGTGGCTAGAGACACCACAGATCAAGTATGTGGGCCAACCGTGAAGATGTAAGATCTGGTGAAATAGGATTACTCCATACAAGAGGCAGGCGACAATAGCAGTGCTGAGCAACATGGGGAGGTCATGTTCATGAGGTTAACCTTGAGAAGAAAGCTTGCACGTGCCATAGGACGAGGGCTTACCATGAGTCGTGCTCACATCTGATGGTGGCATTCAGGCAGCGTGGTTTTAGTTGGATAGTATGGTCTCCCCGTATTACAGCATAGAGGTTATGCTTCTTACTTGGTCCACTAGGTTTATGCCCTACCCGGACCCTGCTCGGTGGCCCCCATACACTGGCGATGAGTTCCATCCGGACCCTGCACTTGTTATCACCACGCATGGACAACAACAGTCGAAGAGGTTCAAAATGGAGATGGACAAGATGAAGCGTAAGAGGAATAAGTTTGATGCGTTCTCGTATGATACTCACACGAAGAATCGGTGTACCATCTGTCATAAGACCGGACACATAAATAGCAAGAATTTTACTTGTCAGATGAAGACCACCGAAACCGCTAGGGAAGCGGCCAGGCAAGCCGCCAGAGAGGGAACTACCTTGGCGGACGGTGTGTCCGGCTAAGCACAAGGCAACATGCAGACTGCAAACGTAGCTTCATCCGTCCAGAGAGGGTCCATTTGTAGGGGACGTTCTCATAGAGGGGAGGGGGAGGCGTGTGTGGAATGGGGAGTTTGAAATAAATAGGTCATTCTGTTGTGTCCCTATTACTACTTGTTAACATGTTTTTGTTTGTTCTGTTGTGCTAACATGTTGTTATTTGTTCATAGTAGAATGGCGTTGTAGGCTGATGGTCCACTAGTCCTGGAAGCCCCGAAAACAGCCGATTACGTGGACATGTTATTGTTGGACACCTTCTATGATGACTCACGCCACGGTCGTCAAACGGTGGAAGGACAAGTACCGTCTAATTATTTGTCCTTACATAGAACTCGTTCAGGCAAGCTTTTATCGGTCACTAACACTTTTCGATGCTCTCGCGAGTATAGGACCTGACACCACTACGTATCCGGTCTCATGACATCGATAACATGTCATACGACGATCGGTATACACCATATTTTCGTGAAGCGCGGTTACTATCGTTTATCACAATGTCGCGCAGAGGAATGCCTGTATTCAATGACAATCTGCTATCATGCATGGTGGATCATTGGAGGCCCGGGACTCATACTTTCCACTAGTCGTGCGGGGAGATGACCATCACACTGCAGGATGTCAACCTCATAACTGGACTACTAGTGACCGGCAAACCAGTGACCGAAATAACTGATCCAAACATGTGGAATTCAAGAGTTGAGTCCAAATTCAATGTCAAGCATGACTCGTTTCCACCATGTTCAAAGAAGAAGCTGGAGTGTAAACATGTTCCACTATCCAGCGACCTAGAGCCCCTGGAAGACAACGGTGTGTCAAAGCATTTGAAGGATCCAAAGAAGTGGGTGAACACCGACGTGTCTTTTGTATGGCTGGAAGCAAACTATGGGAAAGGCCCACCTGCAGATGCTTCGGATAAGGTCGTCCAGATGTTCGCAAGGGCTTATGTATTGTACGTCCTGGACGACATGGTGTTCACCGACGGCACGAGGGACTACATCGCCCGGATCTGGTTGCATCGAAGGAAGTTGTGCAGTTGAGTTGGGGATCCGTTGCCCTAGCCTGGCTGTATCGTCAACTATGTGAGGCCTGCCGCCGTTCCAAGTACAAGTCCAACATCGGAGGATGCATGATCCTATTCCAGATGTGGACTTGGGCTCACATTCTTGTGTGCAGACCCATACCCGTGCGGCCCAAAAATCGCGATACGTCTTTGTACGTTTAGAACTATGTCCGCCCGACTTACACCGAACTTTTTCTACGTGCAACGAATCTCGTCGGGAACTCGCAGCTCTCTTACAAGATCAACAACAGGATACTGGACGTGCTAAGACGCACGAGGGTAAGTGAGGGTAAGGAGGACGCACGTTTCTAATCTCCCATTCCTAGCAATCAACTTGATGCCGTGACTGTTGTTTTTTGGCAGGTGGACTGGACATCGTATGACAATCTGGACATTCACTGTCTACAATTGGTCCCAATGTGCTATGAAGGTCATAAGTTGTAGCTTTCGAAGTGCGCTCTCATATGCTTCTTTATCATGGAGCACTATATGCCAGAAAGGGTGTGCCGATAGTTTGGCCGTTTTCAGGAAATCCCTTCCGCAATCTCGTGTACAAACCAAGAGCTTCATGTGTACACACTGCATAACTCAATCTATCCACCTACATGCATCACTCAGTCTGTCCACCTATATGCATCAATCAATCTGTCCATCTCAAAAATAGAACTGACAATCCCCTTTGTCTTGTTACATTCCAGGATGAAAAGAAGGAAGAGGAAGGGTCAGCAGAACTGGGCCACATTGCACCTGTCTTACATAAACGAGTGGATGCACGCGAAGGAGAGCCTGCCTTTGGAACCGCACGACCCAGAAGCAATCAGACAGTACCTAAGGTGGCTGTCTAGGTCAAGCCGTTTGAAGCTACACGTTCCAAGGAAAGTTCTCAATCTAGCTGACGGTACAGAGACAAAGGTGGAGGAACAACAACATAGGGAACTCGTGTCGCGTTGTGGGAATGGAGGTACCTAGACCTACCTACCTGCGACCCAGGGAATGGCCCATCTCGTCAGCCAAGAATGGTTGGCACGACCCCCCACTCAAGACAAGGCCCTCGCGAGAGCCCTGAGTTCGCGAGGAAGGCCGTGGCAAGACCCGCGAAGGATAGGCCTCCTCAGGCCCCCTCCAGAGCGGCGGAGATCTCTATCCAGCACCTAGCCTCAGGAGGCCAAGGGTGACGCAGGGAAAGCCAGGCGGGCACCAGCGCGCCAGGCGGTACAGTTTTCTCTTTGGTGCCAAGGGAGCAAGGACGTATGCGGGTTCCCAAAGCACCGCCCCAAAGGTTTCCATTCTAGTGCAACAAGACCACGGCCGCGAGCCCTGTAGGATGGATGTCATCGCTGAGCCTGCCTCTGCATCATCATTAGCTACTTTGCATGCGAAGACTGCCTTTCGCGAAGATAAGGATGTACTCCTATCCCCCTTTGAATTTGGCAGTTGTGGGATCCCTTCCTGCCATTGCGATAAGGGAAGAGGACCCGGGCCACTATAAGTAGAGGCTAGGCTGCACCGAAGAGGAGAGGGAAGAAGGGGATGAGAACACAACAGATAGACAAGATAGAAGAGAGGCAACACCACCATAACACCCTTGCGAGGTGAACCACCACTGTACTAGTTCATCCACCAACCTCCTCGTGAGGCAATGCACCAAAGTAGGAGTAAGGTATTACGCTTCACATCGGCCTGAATATAGGTAAATCATCATGTGCATCTGTTTCGTCATCTTCGTGCGAGTTCATCGTAGAAATCATCGAGTAGTGGGATAGGAGGGACGAGATAGCAGGGGTTGTTCGCACACGCCCCTGTGTTCGAACTTCTTGGGGTTTTGCGGAGCCTGAAATCCGACATTGGCGCGCCAGGTAGGGGGCGTGCCGAAGTCTTCCTCAAGAAACGCTCCTCCTCCGCCTCGTCGCTCCGATGTCTGACGATTGCCAGGCCCACGCCGAGCGTCGAGCTGCCCGCGTCGCTCGGGACGGCGCCGGTGGGCCATGCCACCATGCGCCGGTCCCTCTCTCTGATAGACAATGCCGCCACGGGCCCGGAGGCCCACGAGCAAAGGGACTCCTCCCAGCCGGTCATCACGCGGTGTGATGGACGCACCGCCACTCCGTCGAATGTTCCAGCTACTAGGTTGTCCTCGCACGCTCGTCCTCGGCTGACGCGCAGGACGGGCATGCTTGCCATGGTGCGCGAGATGCTGCGCTATTGCCCCGCACCTGAGCGCCATGACGACTGGCTCGGGTGCATCTGGAGCTCATCAGTGCTGCCGGCGACACCTCCGCGCTCTCCTACTCGCTCTGGTCCTAGCCCTCCCTTGAAGACGACGAGGCCCATGATGCGCCACCTCCTCCTCCGTAGCGTGACCCGAGCCCAGGCATGAAGCACGCCCGCTTGGAGGTAAGAGCTAGAGATGAAGTAAGCTGTTAGATGGTGTCGAGGCCGCGTGTTGACGCGTGTGCGCTACCCGTGCCGCAGAACCAACGTCGTGGCCGGGCACACCCTGAAGTGGATCCATAGGAGCGTCAAGACAGGGGCCTTCCAGCACGCGCGGCACTCACTGTCCCGATGGGGTGACATGCCAGCGCTTCGGAGCTTCGTCGAGACGTGTGGCCCTACAAGTTCAAGCCCAATTTACCCCCCCCCCGCTATGACGTCATCCCAGATCCTACTGAATTTCTACAGCTCTACTTGTTGAGCATCCAAGCGGCGGGTGGCGACGACAAGGTCATGGCGAGCTGGTTCCCCATGGCGCTCAAGGGCGGTGCGCTCTCCTGGTTCCTCAACCTCCCGGAGGGGTCCATCACCTCCTGGGACGAACTGCGCGACCGCTTCGTCGCCAACTTCTAGGGCACCCGCGACCGCGCGCTCACCGTGAACGACCTGCGTGTGTGAAGCAGCATGAGGGACAGACCCTACACAAGTTTATACAATGCTTCACAATCACCCTCCTCAGGATCCCGAGGGCGTCTGATGATGCCATCATCTCCGCATTCTCCAACGGTGTCAGGGACACCACGATGAAGGAGGAGCTCGCCATCAACGACTAATCGTGTTCAGCTCTGGATATGTTCAACTTGGCAAACAAGTGTGCCAAGGTAGAGGAGGGTTGTCTCTCGCTCCGTGAGCTCCCAGCGGTAGAGACAGAAGACAAGAAGACCAAGGCCAAGGAGGCGAAGCGCAAGGCCCCCGCGGTGCTTGCGGCCGAGCCTGAGGCGAAGCGCAGCTGAGATGAGGAACCACCCTCAAGATGGTGACCACCCTGCATCTTCCATGGCACCAACAACCCCAACACCATCGACTGCCAGGAGCTCAGACTGGTCAGCAATGAGCACTTTGGCTGGTGCCTTGGGTGTAGTGACCGCGGCTACGGACGCGGCAGATGCCGTTGGGACAACTAGGAGCCATGTCAGGAGTGGCGAGACCAGCCTTGGGAGGACCACTGGAGCGATCAGCCTCGAGAGGACCACTGGCGCAATGACCCTCTGGAGTGGTCACGGTGTGGCCAGCCTCGTGAGGCCCATCCTCGTGAGGCCGGCCTACACCACTACCGCCAGCACCCAGGAGGAAGGAAGAGGACAGTGTTGGAAATATGCCCTGGAGGCAACAATAAATTAGTTATTATCATATTTCCTTCGTCATGATAATCATTTATTATCCATGCTAGAATTGTATTGATCGGAAACTCAGATACATGTGTGGATACATAGACAACACCATTTCCCTAGTATGCCTGTGATGGACTAGCTCGTTGATCAAAGATGGTTAAGGTTTCCTAGCCATGGGCATGAGATGTCATTTGATAATGGGATCACATCATTAGGAGAATGATGTGATGGACAAGACCCAAACTATAAATGTAGCATATGATCGTGATAGGCTATTGCTACAGTTTTCTACATGTCAAGTATTTTTTCCTTTGACCATGAGATCATGCAACTCACGGACACCGGAGGAGTACCTTGTGTGTAATCAAACATCGCAACGTAACTGGGTGACTATAAAGGTGCTCTACAGGTATCTCCGAGGGTGTCTGCTGGGTTGGCATGGATCAACACTGGGATTTGCTACTCCTTGTGACGAAGAGGTATCTCAAGGACCACTCGGTAATACAACATCACAATAAGCCTTGCAAGCAACGTGACTAAGTGTTAGCCACAGGATCTTGTATTACAGAACGAGTAAAGAGACTTGCCAGTAACGAGATTGAACTAGGTATGGAGATGCCGACGATCGAATCTCAGGCAAGTAACATACCGAAGAACAAAGGGAACATCATACGGGATTAACTGAATCCTTGACATAGAGGTTCGACCGATAAAGATCTTCGTAGAATATGTAGGAATCAATATGGGAATCCAGTTCCCACTATTTGTTATTGACCGTATAGGTGTCTCGGTCATGTCTACATAGTTCTCGAACCCATAGGGTCTGCACACTTAAGGTTCGGTGATGTTTCGGTAGTATAGAGTTATATATGGTGGTGACCAAAGGTTGTTCAGAGTCCCGGATGAGATCCCGGACGTCACGATGAGCTCTTGAATGGTCCAGAGGTAAAGATTGATGTATAGGAAGTCCTATTTTGGTCACCGAAAAGGTTTCGGCCTCATCGGTAGTGTACCGGGAGTGCTCAGAGGGTACCGAGGGACCATCGGGAGGGGTGTAACGCCCCGAGGGGCCTCATGGGCTGTGGGAGGAGACAAACCAGCCCCTAGTGGTCTGGACGAAGCCTCCACTAATCCCATGAGGTTTGAGAAGGAAAAAATCCAAAAGTGGAGAGGTGGAAAGAGTTTCCAAGTGGAAAGGAGGAATCCTACTCCTAATAGGATTGGAGTTGGCCTCCTCCACCTCCAATTTCGACCAAACCTTGTGGGTTTGAGGCTGCCTCCTCCCCTCCCTCCCTCCTATATATACTAGAGGATTTAGAGGGAAGAGTTAACCCTAATTGCCACGTGCTGCCCTCTTCTTCTCCTCTAGATCGTAGTTTCTCCTCTAGATTGGTTTTCAGCGGTGCTTAGGCGAAGCCCTGCTAGAATAGCTCCACAACCATCGCCTCAATGCCGTCACACTACCGGAGAACTCATCTACCTCTCCGCTTCCTCTTGTTGGATCAAGAAGGCGGAGATCATCATCAAGTTGTACGTGTGCTGAACGCGGAGGTGCGGTCCGTTCGGTGCCAGATCATAAGGACCGTGATCAAGATCGCGAGATGATTCGTGATTGGATCGCAGGATGGATCGTGATGAGATCGTGGGACGGATCGTGATGAGATCACGAGATTGATCGTGGTTGGATCACGGGACGGATAATGATGGGATCGCGGGACGCTCGGCGATTTGGATCGCAAAGATGTTCGTCTATATCAACCGCGTTTCTTAACGCTTCCCACTTAGCGATCTACAAGGGTATGTAGATCCACTCTCCCCCTCGTAGATGCTCATCACCATGGATAGATCTTGCGTGTGTGTAGGAAATTTTTTGTTTCCCATGCAACGTTCCCCAATAGTGGCATCATGAGCTAGGTCCATGTGTAGATTAGATCTCGACTAGAACACAATGAGTTTTTTGGCTTTGATGCTTAGATTGCTTCCTCCCTTGGTAATGTTTTGGTTCAGCGGTATTGTGGGATGAAGCGGCCCGGACCAAACTTACTCGTACGCTTACGAGAGACCAGTTCCATTGACTGACGTGTAACTTCGTTGCACAAAGATGGTTGGCGGGTGTCTGTTTCTCCTACTTTAGTTGGATCGGATTCGACAAAGGCGGTCCTTGAGAAGGTTGAAAAACAACTTATGTATCACCGTTGTGGTTTTGCGTAGGCGAGAATTGTTCTTGCTAGATACCCGTAGCAGCCACGTAAAACTTGCAACAACAATTAGAGGACGTCTAACTTGTTTTTGCAGGGTATGTTGTGATGTGATATGGCCAATTACATGACGAGATATATGTGATGTATGAGATGATCATGTATTGTATAGAATATCACAACTTGCATGTCGATGAGTACGACAACTGGCAAGAGCCATAGGGTTGTCTTTAATTATTGTATGACCTGCGTGTCAATCAGTAAGCACTATGTAATGCTTTACTTTATCGCTAAGTGGTAGCAATAGTAGTATAAGCATGGTGGGTGCGACAACCCTGATGGCGACACGTTGATGGAGATCAACATGATGGAGATCATGGTGTCATGCCAGCGACGATGGAGATTATGCTGGTGCTTTATAGATGGAGATAAAAAGCACAAGTTCATGGCCATATCATGTCACTTATGATTTGCATGTGATGTTAATCCTTTTATGCACCTTGTTTTGCTTAGGATGACAGTAGAATTATAAGGTGATCCCTCGCTTAAATTTCAAGATAAATTGTGTTCTCCCTGAGTGTGCATCGTTACGAAAGTTCGTCGTGTAGAGACACCACGTGATGATCGGGTGTGATAGACTCTACGTTCACATACAACGGGTGCAAGCCAGTGTTGCACATGTAGAACACCCAAATTAAACTTGACGAGCCTAGCATGTACAGACATGGCCTCGGAACAGAAGAGACCGAAAGGTCAAACATCAGCCATATAGTAGATATGATCAACATGATGATGTTCACCATTGCAACCACCTCAACTCACATGATGATTGGACTTGCGTTGGTGGATTTGGATCATGTATCACTCGAATGATCAGAGGGATGTCAATTTGAGTGGGAGTTCTTAAGTAATATGATTAATTGAACTCATTATCATGAACATATTCATAAGTGTATTTGCAAATTATGTTGTAGATTACTAGCTCACGTTGTAGCTCCCTTGAATTTTTATATGTTCCTAGAGAAATAGAATTGAAAGATAATGGTAGCAATATTGTGGACTGGGTCCGTGATCTGAGGATTGTCCTCATTGCTGCACAGAAGGCTTATGTCCTTAATGCACTGCTCGGTGCGCCACCCCCTCTAGCGTTGTTTGTAGATGTTGTGAACATTTGATAGGCACGCTCCGATGACTACATGATAGTTCAGTGCGTCATGCATTACTGCTTAAAATTGAGGCTCCAAAATGCTTTGAACGTCACGGAACATATGAGATGTTCTAAGAGCTGAAATTTTTATCTTAGGCTCATGCCCATCTTGTGAGATATGAGATCTCCAACAAGATTCTTTGCCTGCAAGATGAAGGAGAATAGCTCAATCGTTGAGCATGCGCTCAGATTGTCTGGGTACTACAATCGCTTGAACCGAGTGGGAGTTGATCTTCCAGATAAGATAGTGATTGATATAGTTCTCCAAGTCACTGCCACTAGGCTACTAGAGCTTCGTGATGAACTATGAAATGCCAGGGATAGAAATGATGATCCCGAGCTATTCGTGATGTTTGACACTGCAAAGGTAGAAATCAGGAAGCAGCATCAAGTGTTGATGGTTTGTAAAACCACTAGTTTCGAGAAGGGCAAGGGCAAGGAGGGAAACTTCATGGACGGCAAGTCAGTTGATGATCCAGTGAAGCAACCCAAGGTTGAACCCAAACCCGAGACTAAGTGCTTCTATTATGAGGAGAGTGGTCGCTGAAGCGGAACAACCCTACATACTTGGTAGATAAGAAGGCTGGCAATATCGACAGAAGTATATTTGATATACATGTTATTGATGTGTACCTTGCTATTATTCCTAGTAGCACCATGGTATTGGATACCGGTTCGGTTGCTAAATGTTAGTAACTCAAAATAAAAGCTACGGAATAAACGGAGACTAGCTAAGGGTGAGGTGATGATGTGTGTTGGAAATGTTTCCAAGGTTGATGTGATCAACATCGCACGCTCTCTCTACCTTTGGGATTAGTGACACAACAACAACAACAACAACAAAGCCTTTAGTCCCAAACAAGTTGGGGTAGGCTAGAGGTGAAACCCATAAGATCCCGCGACCATCTCATGGTTCTGGCACATGGATAGCAAGCTTCCACGCACCCCTGTCCATGGCTAGTTCTTTGGTGATGCTCCAGTCCTTCAGATCTCTCTTTACAGACTCTTCCCATGTCAAGTTCGGTCTACCCCGGCCTCTTTTGACATTATCAGCATGCTTAAGCCGTCCGCTGTGCACTAGGGCTTCTGGAGGCCTATGCTGAATATGCCCAAACCATCTCAGACGATGTTGGACAAGCTTCTCTTCAATTGGCGCTACCCCAACTTTATCCCGTATATCATCATTCCGGATGCGGTCCTTCCTTGTGTGACCACACATCCATCTCAACATGCGCATCTCCGCCACACCTAACTGTTGCACATGTCGCCTTTTAGTCGGCCAACACTCCGGTGTCCGGTGCGCCCCCGGCGGCCCATGAAAATCCGGAGGACCGAGTACCGTTCACGCCCGGTCGTACTCATAATCGCATCAGGTCTCCAAGGTGAACAGCCTCTGGCCAATGGAACAATGTAGGCAAGGGAAGTCGGCAAAACGGATCCGTAACTTTGGGAAAAGGATTGGCTCTGAGGACTGGGCTCGGGGGATTGCTCGAGCTGCTCACGCGGCGAGAGCGGGTCGCCGCGTGCCGGCCGGGGGACGGACCGGGAATCGCCCCTTCGGGGGCTTTCCCCGAGCATGAAACAGTCGACTCAGAACTGGTACGGACAAGGGGAATCCGACTGTTTAATTTTGGGATTAGTGACAAACCTAAATAAATGTTATTTGGTGTTTGCGTTGACCATGAATGTGATTAGATCATGTTTATCACAATAGAGTTATTCATTTAAGTCAAATAATAATGGTTATTCTGTTTACATGAATAATACCTTCAATGGTCGTGCACCCAATGAATGGTTTGTTGTATCTTGATCGTAGTAGTACATATGTTCCTAACATAGATGCCAAAAGATACAAAGTTAATAATGATAGTACCACATACTTGTGGCACTTCGGCTAAATGTCATATTGGTGTAAAGCGCATGAAGAACTCCATGCTGATGGATCTTCGGACTCATTAAATTCCGAATCAGTTGAGACATGCGGACCATGCCTCCTGGGCAAGATGACTAAAACCCCGTTTTCAATATGATAGAGTGGGGCAAGCAACTTATTGGAAATGATACATATTGATGTATACGGTTCAATGAGTGTTGTAGCATGCGGTGGATATTGCTATTTTCTTACCTTCACTGATGATTTGAGTAGATATAGTGTATATTTACTTAATGAAACACAAGTCTGAATCATTTGAAGGAGTTCAAACAAATTCAGAGTGAAGTTTAAGATCATCACAGAAGATAAAAATGTCTAGGATATGATTTTGGAGGTGAATATCTGAGTTACGAGTTTGGCATACAACTTTAGACAATGTGGAAGTTGTTTCACAACTCACGCCACCTGGAACACCATAGTGTGATGGTGTGTCCGAACGTCGTAGTCGTGCTCTATTGGATATGGTGCGAATTATGATGTCTCTTATCATTTTATCACTATCATTTTGGGTTATGCATTAGAGACAGCTACATTCACTTTAAATAGGGCACCATCTAAATCCGTTGAGATGACACCATATGGTTTGACAGAAACCTAAGCTGTCATTTCTTAATGTTTGGGGCTGCGACACTTATGTGAAAAAGGTTTTCACCTAATGAGCTCGAACCCAAAGCGGACAAATGTATCTTCATGGAATACCCTAAGAACAATTGGGTATAACTTCTATCTCAGATCCGAGCACAAAGTGTTTGTTGCTAAAACGGGTCCTTTCTCAAGAAAGAGTTTCTCTCGAAAGAATTTAGTGGGAGGAAGATACAACTTGATGTGGTTATTGAACCTTTGTTTCAGCCATAGAGTAGCGCAACAGAGAAAGATGTTTCTATAGAGCATACGTTAGTTGAAGAGGAAGTTAATGATGATGGTCATGAAGCTTCGGATCAAGTTACTATCGAACCTCGTAGGTCGGCAAGGACGCGTACTACTTATGAGTGGTATGGCAACCTTGTCTTAGAGGTCATGTTGTTGGACAACGATGAACCTACGAACTATGGAGAAGCGATGATGGGCCCAGATTCCGACAAATGATTAGAGGCCATGAAATCCGAGAAAGGATCCATGTATGAAAACCAAGTATAGACTTTGGTAGACTTGCTCGTTGGATGGAAGAACGTCGAGTACAAATGGATCTTTAAGATGAAGACAGACGCTGATGGTGAATGTCACCATTTATAAAGCTCGACATGTCGCAAAGAAGTTTTCACCAAGTTCAAGGAGTTGACTATGATGAGACTTCCTCACTCGTAGCGATGCTAATGTCTCTTGGAATTATGTTAGCAGTTGCTATGTTTTTCAATTATGAAATCTGGCAGATGGATGTCAAAACATCGATTCCTTCCTTGAGGAAAGGTTGTATGAGATGCAACCAGAAGGTTTTGTTAGTCCTAAGGATGCTAAAAGGTGTGCAAGATTCAATGATCCTTCTATGGACTAAAGCAAGCATCTCGGAGTTGGTATATACACTTTGATGAGGTGATCAAAGTTTTTGAGTCTATGCAAAGTTTATGAGAAACTTGTATTTACAATAAAGTGAGTGGGAGCACTATAGAGTTTCTGAAAAGCATATGTGGATGACATATTGTTGATCGGAAATGATGTAGAATTTCTGGAAAGCATAAAGGGTTGTTTGAAAGGAGTTTTTCAAAGGAAGACATGTATAAAGCTACTTAATTGTTGGCCATCAAGATCTATAGAGATAGATCAAGATGTCTGATAAGACTTTCAATGAGTACATACCTTGACAAGATTTTGAAAGAGTTCAAAATGGATCAGTCAAAGAAAGAGTTCTTGCCTGATTTGTAAGGTGTGAAGTTGAGCGAGACTCAAAGCTCGACCATGGCAGAAGAAAGAGAAAGGACGAAGGCCGTCCCCTATGCCTTAGCCATAGGCTCTATATTATGCATGATGTGTACCACACTTGGTGTGTGCCTTGCCATGAGTTTGTCAAGGGGTACAAGAGTGATCCAGGAGTGGATCACTCGACAGCGGTCAAGATTATCCTTAGTAACTAAAGGACTAAGGAAATGTTTGTCGATTATCAAGGTGATAAAGAGTTCGTCGTAAAGAGTTACGTCGATGCAAGATTTAACACCAATCCGGGTGACTCTTAGTAGCAATCCGGATCATAGACATTTGGAACAGCTCCAAGTGGAGTGTGGTAGCAGTGCTATAGTAAGACATAGAGATTTTCAAAGTACACATGGATCTGAATGCCGCAGACCCATTGACTAAAAGACCTCTCTCACATGCAAAGCATGATCGAGCCCCAGAACTCATTGGGTGTTAGATTCATAACAATGTGAATCACATGGTGATGTGAACTAGATTGTTGACTCTAGTGCAAGTGGGAGACTGTTGGAAATATGCCCTAGAGGCAATAATAAATTAGTTATTATCATATTTCCTTGTTCATGATAATCGTTTATTATCCATGCTAGAATTGTATTGATCGGAAACTCAGATACATGTGTGGATACATAGAGAATACCATGTCCCTAGTATGCCTCTGATGGACTAGCTCGTTGATCAAAGATGGTCAAGGTTTCCAATCCATGGGCATGATATGTCATTTGATAACGGGATTACATCATTAGGAGAATGATGTGATGGACAAGACCCAAACTATAAACGTAGCATATGATCGTGACAGTTCATTGCTATAGTTTTCTGCATGTCCATTATTTGTTCCTATGACCATGAGATCATGCAACTCACGGACACCGGACGAGTGCCTTGTGTGTATCAAACATCGCAACATAACTGGGTGACTATAAAGGTGCTCTATAGGTATCTCCGAGGGTGTCTACTGGGTTGGCATGGATCAACACGGGGATTTGTTACTCCGTGTGACGGAGAGGTATCTCAGGGCCCACTCGGTAATACAACATCACAATAAGCCTTGCAAGCAATGTGACTAAGTGTTAGCCACAAGATCTTGTATTACAAAAAGAGTAAAGAGACTTGCATGTAACGAGATTGAACTAGGTATGGAGATTTCGACGATCGAATCTCGGGCAAGTAGCATACTGAAGAACCAAGGGAACATCATACGGGATTAACTGAATCCTTGACATAGAGGTTCGACCGATAAAGATCTTCGTAGAGTATGTAGGAATCAATATGGGCATCTAGGTCCCGCTATTGGTTATTGACCGTAGAGGTGTCTCGGTCATGTCTACATAGTTCTCGAACCCGCAGGGTCTGCACACTTAAGGTTTGGTGATGTTTCGGTAGTATAGAGTTATGTATGGTGGTGATCGAAGGTTGTTTGGGGTCCCGGATGATATGCCGGATGTCATGAGGAGCTCCGGAATGTTCTGGACGTAAATATTGATATATAGGAAGTCCTGTTTTGGTCACCAGAAAAGTTTTGTGCTCATCGGTAGTGTACCGGGAGTGCCGGGAGGGTACCAAGGGACCATCGGGAGGGGTGTCACGCCCTGAGGGGCCTCATGGGCTGTGTGACGAGACAAACCAGCCCCTAGTGGGCTGGCCGAAGCCTCCACTAAAGCCCATGAGGTTTCAGAAGGAAAAAAAATCCAAAGGTGGAGAGGTGGAAAGAGTTTGCAAGTGGAAAGGAGGAATCCTACTCCTAATAGGATTGGAGTTTGACTCCTCCACCTCCAATTTCGACCAAACCTTGAGGGTTTGAGGCTGCCTCCTCCCCTCCCTCCCTCCTATATATACTAGAGGATTTAGAGGGAAGAGTTAACCCTAATTGCCATGTGCTGCCCTCTTCTTCTCCCCTAGATCTTAGTTTCTCCTCTAGATCAGTTTTCAACGGTGCTTAGGCGAAGCCCTACTAGAATAGCTCCACCACCATCGCCACAATGCCGTCGCGCTGCTAGAGAAATCATCTACCTCTCTGCTCCCTCTTGCTGGATCAAGAAGGCAGAGATCATCATCGAGTTGTACGTGTGCTGAATGCGAAGGTGTCATCCGTTCGGTGCTAGATCAGAAGGACCGTGATCAAGATCGCGAGAAAATTCGTCATTGGATTGCCGGATGGATCGTAATGATATCGCAGGACGTATCGTGATGAGATCGTGGGACGGATCGTGATTGGATTGTGGGACGGATCATGATGGGATCGCGGGACGCTCGGCGATTTGGATCGCGAAGACGTTCGACTACATCAACCGCGTTTCTTAACGCTTCCTGCTTAGCGATATACAAGGGTATGTAGATCCACTCTCCCCCTCGTAGATGCTCATCACCATGGATAGATCTTGCATGTGCGTAGGAATTGTTTTTCCCATAATAAGTTCCCCAACAGACAGGCAGGACGATGGGGCTGGGGGCTTCCAGGAGGTCTGGGCGATAGCCTGTATCCTGGGCGGCGCCCAAGCCCCAACGTCAAACCGCATCTTCAAACAGTTCATACGGGAGGTGAACGCAGACCTCCTGAAGTCTGAGGCCATGCGCCCCCTTAGGTGGTCCCAGACCACGATCACATTCGACGTGAAGGATCAACTTAGGTGCTCAGCCATGGTAGGCACGCTCCCCATGTTGTGCATGCCGACCATCAGCAATGTCCTCGTCACCAAGACCCTCATCAACAGCAGGGCAGGGCTTAACGTCCTCTCCATCGAGACCTTCAAGAGGCTCGAAGTGCCATACGACCAACTTATGCCAACCAAACCATTCCTAGGAGTCACTGACGGGTCCACCGTCCCCATTGGGCAAGTGCATCTGCCTGTCACCTTCGGCGGGCGCAAGAACTACCACACCAAGACCATCGGCTTCGATGTCGCCCACATCCACCTCCCTTACAACGCGATCCTTGGATACCCAGCCCTCGCCAAGTTAATGGCGGTGACTCATCATGGATACAACATCCTTAAGATGTCGGGGAGCGGCGGCATCATCACCGTCACTTGCGATGAGAAGGACGTTGTCTGCTCCCTCGAGCGTGCCAACCGAGCAGCAGTGGCCGAGCACTTGGACTTTGAGGGAGATGCCCTGCCTCGTGAGGATGCCCCTAGGAAGAAGAAGCAGCTCCTCCCTACAGGGCACTCAGGGGTTGGGACCTCCAAGAATGGCGCCTTAGGCTCAACGTCCAAGAATGCCCCTCCCTCCGTCGCATAGGAAGGCGCACTCGGTGCCCCATTGGGTCGGGGCTTCCGCCCGGGAAGCTACCAACCTGACTGGTGCGACAAGGGAGGTGTCCTGGCACAACCTGGAGGCATGCTCCCATGCACGTTCGCCTAAGCCAGGAGCATGACGCGAGGCATCGAGCTCGCAAGAATCTGTCACCAAAGCGATCGAGGAGCTTTAGGAAGCATAGGCCTCGCACGACGAGCGCTGCCCATCACCGCCAAGCACAACCGTCATCATCAGCCCAATCGACAAGCCGCGCGTCTGCGTCAACGCGCTCACAATCAACAAGGCCGCATCCCAAGGAGTCTTTTGGCCATCGCGTGCCAACCGTGGTTGGGTCTACCCATGCAACTACGTCTGCATGCCCTTCGGCCTGACAAACTCGGGCGTCAATTTCCATCGCCTTGCCCAGGCCATGCTCATGCCCTATCAGGTGAGGCGCAATGAGGAGTTGGAGGATACGCCCGGGCCTAGCGGAGGTCCCGAGCCCCGGGAGGCGACGGGCTCGTGAGGAGCGCGCCCATGGAGATGCGAGGTCAGGCTACATCGACAGCTTCGTCTCTTCAACGGTTTGGCCGCCAGGTGATTTTTTGGTTGTGCCAGGCAACTTTTTGGTTTACTCCGTTTTGAGGGCGCCCACCGGGCCGCATTATCCTCTGCCGACCAGGGCACACCCATGGAGCCGCCCCATTTACGCATATTTCAGTAACTTTTCAAGCATGAGATCTATTTCCTAACGTTTCACCTCGCCTGCACGGCTCTTCATCAACATGAATGTGGCCGCACCCGAATGAAATTACCTTCGAACGCTTCATGAGAGGACGGGGCACGACGTTCGTGCTCGGGTCCGTTCCTGCAGCGTCGATAAATCCAGTGGCTGAGTTCTGTCTGGTGGGCCGGCCCCATTCCCGTCACCTCCTTGGGTCACTAGTGCTTAGCCTTATCACGTGGTGGAACTTGGGAACACATTCGGTGCAGGCTTCACAAAATTTACAGGACCTCAAACGGCGCTCTCCACAGGAAGATTCAGGCGCAACCCGCCTTTGAGGTAGGGCCGTCGTGAGGCCAAAGCGCCTTCGCGAGTGCCCAGATAAACCTCCTAGTTCTACCGTGCAAGCCACACGTATGAACTTAATTAGCTGTACACGCCCGGGGGGCTCAGGAGCTAGGGCCCCCCATTCCCATGCCCAAGTGGAAGCCCCATGCTCTGCGCTGGCAGACGACACGGTCCACCAATGACTATGCCCACGCAACATGGAAGCCCTTAGCTCCGTGCTGGGGATAAACAACTGAGGGCACCCCCGCAGCTGCATCCAACCTCAGGGAGACTCCTTCCGGCCCCGTCTCGCTGCATTCCCTTGGGATGTGCGCATGAGGGGGCTGCATGGGGGCTACTACCGGGCCAAGCATGGTACACGCCACCTTCCTAGGTCTACAAAACCTAGTCTTCATGCGCCCCTCTCAGGAAAAGTCGGTGAGTAAAGGCATGGGAGCCGCTCGTATGTCAAGGGGGACTCCTGAGCATCGCGACTCAGGAGCCTCACTGGCCCTGTAGCCCCTCACCCCTTCGAACCGTCCTGTTGATCCCGACGGCCCAACGACGGCTAAGGTATGAGCGGGGCCAGGCCCTGCCGACGCAGAGCTCAAAAGCGCTCAAAATCTCTAAGGAGGACGCCAGAGCTTGTACGTCAAGGGGGACTCCTGAGCATCGCGACTCAGGAGCCTCACTGGCCCTATAGCTCCTCACCCCTTGGAACCGTCCTGGCGATCCGGACGACCCAACGACATCTGAGGTATGCACGGGGCCGGGTCCTGCCGATGTAGAGTCTGAGGTGTTCAGAATCTCCAATTCAATCCGTCTTCACCATGTTCCCTTCATTAGGGCTGCTCGTACGTCAAGGGGGACTCTTGAGCATCGTGACTCAGGAGCCTCACTGGCCCCATAGCCCCTCACCTCTTGGCACCGTCCTGGCGAGCCGGACGGCCCAATGGCGGCTAAGGTATGCGCGGGACTGGGACCTATCAACGCAGAGCATCACAACAAGCAAGAAGGAAACAAGGCAAAGAAGGCAACCATACAATTCAATAGTTATTACAAGCATCAAAAGTTTTTGGAATGCAAACAAGTCTAACGCCTCCGCGAGGCACGATGAACGTTGCAAGAAAGAAACAAGGAGGAGGAATTAGGAGGAACCGTCTCCACCACTTGTCTCAACCATTGGGAAATCATCGTCGATGTCGCTGACATCATCTTCTTTGTAACCCTTGCAGCTTTAGAAGGCGGAGGAGCAGCGATGCAAATGAACTTCTTCATCAGTGCTTCCACGACGCCCTTCACGGCCGCTTCCTCAGCGGCATGAGCCCCGGGATCGACCGAGCGGATCAGGGAGCTGAAGTCAAACCCTGGCTCGCGAAGGTGGATGTGGCTAAAGACGTGCATCGTGGCCTCAGAAAAGAGGCCGCAACAGTCACTTTCCAAGACCACCTCCACCTTGACAACGGCACCCTCCAATGCCTCGGCAAGCTTTGAAGAGAGACCCATGAACCCCCTCTCCGGAGCCGACGGGGGCTACGTGAACCATCCCGGCAGAGGGAGCGGAGCGCTCGGTGGAGCCTGAGCTTGACGGAGGGAAAGGCATTGAGCTCCATAGCCTTTTCTTCCTCAGCCGCGACAAGGGCTTTCTCCCTGGTGTCGAGCGGGCCTTCCCCGCAGCAACTTTCTTCTCCGCGCGTCCAGGTTCTTGCGCTCTACGGCTTGGGTGTCCGACGCCTTGGAGTCTCGATCGGCGAGCGCATCCTTGCAAGTCTCGAGGGCCTCTTCTTGCTGACACAGCTGCACCGCAAGCGTGGACTTCTCCTCCTAAAGAACCTCCAGGCGAGCCTCCGCCTCTTCACAACACCTGGCAACGGACACCGCGTCGGCCAGTGCTGCCTCGCAGGCTACCTTGGTTGACATGGCTTCCACCTCGCTCTTCGCCACGGCATCCTTGGCCTGGACCCAAACCTCCACAGCAGAGGCATCAGCCTAGAGCCACCCGAAGAGGAGCCCCAAGATCCCCATCACGAGGTGGTTATTAGCGCCCTCGAGGGCGTCCCGAACCTGACCCAGGGTGGAGTAGGTGTCTCCCAAAGCACTAGGACCTCGCGGGGCGGGCGTCAAGGACTTGTCCAAAAGAGTCGACTGGGGGACCATAGGAGACGTCCCCATGGAGGCAGAAGCACGAGGAGTGGGAGGCTGCAGAGGCTGTGCCACGAGCACGGGCAACGTAGATACAGACGGATCGGCGGGCGGCTGGCCCTCGAGGGCTGGCTCCCCTAACAACGGCACTGACGCGCCCCCGAGGGCAGGAGCGGCCACACCAACGGGCATCGGGGGCTAAGGGGGCTCCATGGAGGCGGCCAGGAGGTTTGCCTCGTGAGCCCCCACACCCCCAGCAACGGGCGCCTCGTCAGGCAACGACAAGGTGACAGGAGCGGGCGGCTTGTCGGAAAGCACCCTTGGCTTGATGCTCGCTTTCTTCTTCCTCATCTTTGGCACAGCGGCATTCCTAGGTACCAAGCATAGGAGGGATCATCAATGTCATCGTTTTCTCATGACAAATGCCATGGGTAGGCTTATCGAAGGTGGTTGGTGTCGGAGGATGCTGACGGGCTCCAGGAGCGGGATTAGGCACAAGCGATGTTAGACACAAGATGTACGCAGATTCAGGGCCCTCCGGGGGAGGTAATACCCCTAGTCCTGCTTGGTCTACTTGATAGGTGGGTAGGGTTACAAGGGTGTTCCTGGAGCTGTTGTCTAGAGGTGGAAGAGGGAGCAACCAGCTCCCCCTCCCTTGCTACGTGGGTGAATATGTGGGAAGTGTCCCGCAGGTGTGTCTGCATGAATCCGTCGTCCCCTATGCATGGGGGGGCTTGGGTTTTTTTATAGGCCAACCCCCCAGCTTACAATATTCTTAAGGTATTGAGTGGGGGACCCGGCTGGCCAGGGGGGCCGCCTCTTGATCCGTCTCGTCGTCTGTAGGGTCCACCGGCTATGTGGTCTCATCGCCCACTGGGGCCCGCTAGCCGGCTCCACGATTGGCCCGCGCCCACCTGTTATGGTACGGGCCGCCCGAGCGAGGTCATCTTGTGCTAGCCGGCCGAAGTCTCCGGTATGGCCGACAGCATTGTAGCCACGTCGGGGCAGGTAATGGAGTGGGCGGAGGCGTGCCGGCACTATTGCCTTGCCCGGTCGTGATCGGCCAAGGTCAGCGGTATGACCGGCTGAACTGTAGCCACACGCACCCGTGCGTCAGCGGTCACTATGGCCACGTTGGGGCCCGTCGTGGGGGCCTCGTATTGTCATCGTGCCCGTGTGCAGAGAGATGGGAAGAGAGCTTGTCCGTCCAGGGGTCAGCGGAGGAGCCGGTCCAGAGGCAGCTGGTCGCGCCCAACCAGCCAGGCCGAGCTGGCTCCTTGGACAGCCAGTTGCGAGCCAGCCGGCAATGTGTTTTTCTTGAAGTGGAGGAGAGAACCCTGTTGCTTTGGCCTACCTAGGGGTAATAACCCTGTCAATCAACATGCGAGCTACCAGCAGGCGGCCAAGGTTAGGCGGGACTACTTACTCTTCGATGCTGACCCACTTCCTCTTCCTCTCCACCTCAATGACGGTGGGAGCATCCTCACCCCTCTCTGCGGAGAAGCCTCCGCATGGGGAGGCAGGGGCGATATCCGCAAGGACAATGGCTGGAGGAGTCGCTCCGGCCCCGGACCCGTCCACCTTGCCCGCGAGCTGCGATTCGGGCGGGGGCGAGATGGGCGCCACAACCGCCTTGCCAGTGGAAGCAAGGCCCACCAGGGGAGACTCCGCCCCGTGCTTCTTGGGGGTTGCCAGGCAAGCAGATCGTGTGGCACGAGGGGCCGGTCCCGACCCCCTAAGAACCTTGGCAGAATGCGGAGAACTTGCAGCAGAAGCTTCACCAACATCGTCGTCATCCTCAAGGTCACGCAAGAGCATGCTCTGCGATAGGGGAGACGCCTTCTCCAAGTCGTCGTCTTCTGTTTTCTCCAAATCCTCCCCGCCCGTGGTGTCGCCCGAGGACACCATCATCAGGGAGCTGAGACCCTCAGCTGGGGAGAGCCCCAGTTCTTTGAAGACATGCATCATAGTGACCAGATCAGCTCCGTCGTCGCGGCAGAACAATGGGGTACAGTCATCGGGAAAATCTCTGGGGTCGCCGTTGAGCAGGGTGTTTACAACTCTGCTCAGCTCCTCGGAGGACATGGGAGCTGACCGAAGCCTGAGGTCGTCGCCGCAACCCCAATACTCACACAAGGGCCTCGAATGCGACTGGAGGGGTGCGAGGCGCTGCTTCAATAACTCCTTCACTATCACCCCCCAGTCAGCTTCTTGGTGCTGATATCGCAAAAAATCCGCTCCAGGACGGGCTTGGCCCGGGGGTCGGAAAGCTTTGTGAAGCTCCATGTGGGGCTCTTCTTCGGCAGCCCCTTCGACAGATCCAAGCAGGGGTTGGCGTTCTTGAGATCTAGAAAGACCCAACGGTGCCGAAAGTTCTCCACTTGCTTTCGGCCTTCAGGAGCATGTTCCCACTATGGACCACGACGAAGGAGACACATGCCGACCGCTGAGCGCCGTCGTGCACATGCAAGCTGAAGAAGTGACGGAAGAGGGACACCGAAGGCTTCACGCCCGCGAAAGCCTCACAGTAGAACGCGAAGACAGACAAGAGCGGCATGGAGTTGGGTTGGAGTTGAAGAGCCTGGATCCCATTGTGGTCGAGGATGGCGGTGAAGAACTCAGAGAAAGGCGGGACGAGCCCGGCGAAGATGATGTGGAGGAAGAAGGGATAGGACGACTTGGACGGGTGCGGTTTCTCCAAGGAGCCGCCCCATATTAAGGTCCTCGCCCGCTTGTTGGTCTCGTCTACCATCGATGGGAGCGCTGGTGAGACGGGAGCGGAGATTGAGCTCTTGGCCTTGGGCTTCGACTTGCCAGCGGGAGCCATCGAGAGGTCCTCGGGGCCGGCGAAGCAAATAGGAAGACGGCGATGCGGCAAGATCTAGGGAGGTTTCTCCAATGACGAGAATCTGGAAGTAAGAGCAAGTGCGCAGAAGAGGAAAGCAGTAAAGGCTTGGCGCTGCAAGTCAGGCTTTTGTCAATCCGAGCAATGGTCGAGGAAGCGTCACATGACCGACACCTACCGAACGACGCGCATCTGTCCTGGACCATAGGAGTCTTGGGCCCGCGGCGCTTTGGGCCGCCCTCTGCAGCTTCGCCCGGTGGCTAGCCCAGTCGCGCCTTGGGCCCGAGGGCTACCGCCGGCGTTCTGGGAACGGGGGTACCCAGGCCTGCCAGTATGCGACCCATGGAATGGCCCACCTCGTCAGCCAAGAATGGCTAGCACAACCACCCACTTAATACAAAGCCCTCGCGAGAGCCCTGAGCTTATGAGGAAGTCCATGGCAAGACCTACGAAGGATAGGCCTTCTCAGCCCCCTCTGGAGCGGCGGAGATCTCTATGTGGCACCTAACCTTGGGAGGCCAAGGGTGACGCAGGGAAGGACAGGCGGGCGCCAGCATGCCAGGATATACATTTTCCTCTTTGGTGCAAAGGGAGCAAGGATGTACGCGGGTTCCCAAAGCACTGCACCAAAGGTTTCCATTCTAGTGCAACAAGACCACAACCGCGAGCCCTGTAGGACAGATGTCATCGTCGAGCCCACCTCTGCATCATCATCAGCTCCTTTGCAGGCGAAGACCACCTTTTGTCAGGATAAGGATGTACTCATGTCCCCCTTTGAATTTGGCCATTGTGGGATCCCTTCCCGCAATTGCGATAAGGGAAGAGGACCGGAGCCACTATAAGTAGAGGCTAGGCTGCACCGTAGAGGAGAGGGAAGAAGGGGGAGAGAACACAACAGAGAGACAAGAGAGAAGAGAGGCAACACCACCACAACACCCTCGCGAGGCGAACCGCCATTATACTAGTTCATCCACCAACCTCCTCGTGAGGTAATCCACCAAAGCAGGAGTAAGGTATTACGCTTCACATCGGCACAAACCATGGTAAATCATCGTGTGCATCTGTTTCCTCGTCTTCATGCCAGTTCGTCGTATAAATCATCGAGTAGTGAGATAGGAGGGGCGAGGCAGCTGGGGTTTTTCACACACACCCCTGTGTTCAAACTACATGGGGTTTTGTGAAGCCTGAAATCTGATAACTCGTTGCCGTCAAGGGATCTCAGGTCGACATCCATGCCTTGATGTCCTTTCTGGTAAGCGACATCAAACACTTATTTGTTTCCCGAATTGTTGAGCACACTGACTCAACATGATGTTGTAGGAGGACGCCTGCGGTTATTCATTGTAGGTTTTTCCTGAGCTGTTGGAGATATGGCCAGTAGCACCCATTAATCACTTCGATCCAGCGCTACAGGTCCTATGAAGAACATACTTTCTTTACATCATTTTGATCATGTTGTATAATTAATGCGACACGACCGTGGTTTTCCAACCAGAGAGCGAAGGACGGTATTAAAAGAGCTTTCCATGCAACCGCAAGGTGGGAAATACCTGACTCCGATGCTGAGAATGTCGATCTTGTGAAGTACGTGCAGGAGGAGGAGGAGGGGGAGGAGGAGGAAGAGGAGGTACATGGCAATTAGGAGGTACATGAAGATCAGGAGGTACATGACGAGCAGGAGGATGACGGCGCGACTAAACATGACGAGGAGTCCGCGCATAAGAATGTGCATGGTAGCGGTAGCTCACACTCAGATGACCAAAGAGAGTCTCCATCCCAACCAAGTCAGGTGATTAACAAAGACCATTTCAGGACCCCATCACCATGAGGTCAACGTCCAAAGAAGAAACGAATGGATGATGCACTCACGTACCTTGCTGATCATCGTCATCGTCTGAAGAAGCAAAAAATCAAGAAGAAACGACCGAGGACGAAGCGGTAGAAGAATTGTGCGGTGAAATGTAATGCATGTTCTAACATTACAACAATTGGTTTGGAATTATGTTGTACACAAAATATTCATGGAGTGACAACTTCTATTTCCCTTTATCAAACCTCATGCCCCCCCAGTCCATGTAGTTGTCATACACAATCTCAATGTCGTCCCTTTCGAAGAACCTGGCCTTCAAGCAAGCAGGGTGAATGAAGCAGGGTGAATGACCTCAAATTTCCCAACACAACCAGCCCTACATCCATGTTGCACGGCAAAATCATGCCACCCTTCACCAAGCACTAGTAATCTTGGCCCACCATAAATATGTTGCAACAGAAGGACGTGCCACATACAGCCGGTGCCCATGTCTAGCTCCACTAGCCTTGGCACTTCTCCTTGCAGGAGGTGCACTGCTCCAACAGGAATGGTGAGTGCTTCGTGTTCGGTCCCCGGAACCATGACCTTGACGAAACTGTTGGGATGTTTGTCCCAGTGGGAGTGACCCGATCGTACGTCCCAGATGTGGTGGAATAGGTCTCGGAATCTGTGGCATAACAATTAGTCATAGTAGTCCATGTAATCCTAAGATGCATTAATCTGTGGCATAACCCTTAGTCGAGGAGTACATCATACCTAGTGTTGAGGGCACTTGATCTTCTTCTCCATCGCATCTATTGCACCGTACAACGTGAGTTGCATCTCCAATTGAGCTTCAACTGTGAAGGTAACGGTATCTACAATACGTACCTGATTTGCCTGTACCACTTCCCACTAGCCATCTGCGAGGACGAAATGCTCATTGAATAGATACAGCCACACGTTCCAATGGAAAGCACATGTACTTGTTGTTACAAGTTTAACTAGACGACCGGCGAAGCCCTTGAAGTGCTTCCTGAACCTAGTTGGGATAGGGAGGACACGTAGGTCAGTTTTCTTAATCTGAATGATGAACCTCTTAGGCATGCGAACTCCCACGTAGTGTCCAATCTTTTAAGGGCGACCCCTGGATGCGATCCCGATAGCAGGCCCTTCTGTGGGCAGCGCCACCTCAATCTTGTCTACCAGAAGGTTATTCCTAATATGGTTTTGAAAGCCAGGGGCCCGACATATTTGAATGCACATTCGTCCTCGGGCAGCTGTGGTTCAACATCAACCAAAGCATAGTCAGATCATGCAACGAAATAGGGGCGAAATACAATCGAATCAGTTTATGAATGGCATGAAGCATTGAAATAATTGTGTGCTACTTCCTGCTTCATATTTCTCCTTCACGAATGCTTCAGGTGTCATAACATCAGATAGGACCAACCTCCGTCTTCATTCCACTTCCTTCGTTGCCCTCTTTATTAGGACAGAAACCGAGTATAGTCAAATCACTTAAGTGCGGGAAACCTGAGCAAGAATGGACGAAACAACGTCTTGGAGTTTATATGCTACTTATCGTGGCTGGATCTATGCTACTTCTAGTTTCCTGGGACGTTGGGGGAGCGGAAACATCGGATCCATACTCCAGCGTGTGCTCTCAGATTCTGTCCATGGACAAGATGCGGGCGTTTGACAAGCCGTCATTCTGTGCTCTGACCCTTAAGGCGAGAGGAGACCTCGCCGAAGTAAGAAGGGGAGTGGCTGAGGGTTGGTTGGTTGCGGCCTTGTGGGTGTAGCCTGTGATGTACAGAAGGCTTGGTTGGTTGCGAAGGTTTCCAGAGATGTTCGGGCATGGTTGGTTGCGGGCATGCGGGGGGTGGGGGTATGTTCCCCTACTAATCATCTGAGACCTTTACGGTCAACAAGTCACATAATCCAGTTGTTGCAGCGTTCCAATGCGGAATCCACATTTCCAATGGGATTAGAACGCGACTTCATAATAACCACATGCGGTACAGAAATACATAGTTGCGTTGTTAACAAAAGTACATGGCACAACCAGTTTCCATAAGTTATTACAACCTTTCTTCATGTGAACGAACTACCTAAGACTAAGCCTCCTTGCATGCAAGGTGTTTCCTTGCACGACGAACTCGGTGCCTGCCCAGGCACATAGCATGTGCATTCGCATCGGCTTTTGCTTCCAGGCTTGCAAGAGTCTCCATGAAGTTGACGTACTCATGCGCAACCTGCAGCCGGTCGTCACCCACCGCCTGCAATGAACGCACACGGCTCTACTGTTCGAAGAACTAGGACCAGGTGATGTTTTTGACCAGCCGCTCCTGGTCGGCTGCCATGCGTCCATTGAGGACATAGGCGCGGGCCTGATGGGGTTCCTCGCACAACTTGATGTACAATAGAAGAAAGAACCTTTCCTCGCCGTCTGTCATGTCCTGTGGAAGTCGCTCCAACGCTCCAGCATCAGCATCCCCCTCCCACCTAACTGGTCCCTCTATGATGTTCCCCATGCTGGATGCCGATGACAACATTGAGCTAGTGTGGTGGATGGATAAGATGGTGTTGACCCCCTTCAGTCCTCCGGATGCAACCTTGTTGCTATATAGTCAGGGTAGCGTCTCAGCAAGACATGGACATGGTAGCACCTATTAAATTGGCAATTCTAAACCACTGTGGCGCACGCCGAGAGGACCAACATTCAATGGCGTGTCTCTGGCACATGCCTAAAGGAGTGACGTGTCAGTCGGATCTCAGAGCAACAAAATGGACGTCTCAACACGACTCTGGCGCACGCCGAAAGGACTGGTGTTTTGTTGTTCGGTCGCATTAGTGAGCCCTCCAAAGTAATAAATTGGCGTGTCACACCAGTACATGGTAGCGCCTATTAAATTGGCATCTCTAGAGGACCGAGGCGCACGCCGACATGACTAGTCATTTCCTTGTTCAGTCGCATGACTGCCTCAAAGCTATAATCCACACGTTAAGTTCGGACCCACGTGCATGCCGAGATGACCAGTGTTTCTTCGTTGTGTTCCAGCAGGTCATTCAGAACGTGGCCACGTCAAGTCAATTGGCATAGCATAGGTGGTTGCTCACGAGCTTACTGTATGCAAGCTAGAGGACGAAGCACATCAAACCAGCATTTCCTAGTTCTCAGATTGCTCAGTTCAGATGACCGATGACCCTGAATGCCTACATCGTTGGCATCTCTCAGAAAGCATCTTGTATTATGCCTGCCTTGCATCTAAACCCTATCCTCACAACCCAGATCCAAAATACGCTGGCTTCGCCTCCTTCCTCCGCAAATCTATTCTGGCAATGTCCGCATCTAGTTCTAACATATCAGCTCGCGGATGTGTTCCCGCAATTTACCAACTGCCCCTTGTGCAATGTCCTACTTGCTGTATCGTGGTTGCTGTCTATGTCTCAAGGAAGCGTGCTCATGACGGCTGGGTGTTCTACAAGTGCATGAGGGACCGAGTAAGCTCTTTTCCTATTCCGCTGAACTTTAGAAGGGATGTAAATTTTGGCATTGGGAGCTGCAGTACATGGAGTATTTGGTTAAGGGCAGATACCTTGTTGCGTACGCTAGAGCTACAAGGGAGGAAGTCGAGCATAAGAAAGCGTCGAACAAAGCATCCCGTGAATTAACCAGCATCGGTACAAAGGGAGAGTAAAATGTTCCAGTGTTGACGACATTGAATCAGTTGTTAATGTTAGCAGGAGAGATGTTGTTCCTCATGAAGTTAGGCCTTGCTGTGTGTTTGTTCTTATGCTTTATGATGTTGTTTGTAGTGCTGATGAAATGACATCATTTACTTTTGTGGTCCTAGATGTATGCGAACAATTTCTACTAAACCTTCAGTCTTGCTCACATAAATAATCCTTATTCAGATACATGTGAGAGCCTCTAAAATAGTACACATCCTAATACAATAGCACATTTATATGCATACAGTCTTACATAGCTCAATACTCTGTATTCAGTACATTGTGATTTGTATGAACTAACCATGGATGAATCTTTGGTACTTCCTGCTTCATTTCTTAGATTGAACAATCCCCTAATTATGACCGTAGGGAAACAAAAGGTCATATTTGTAACATGAAAACCTGGCTAAGTGAAAGCTAAAATGGAAACAATAAGTAGCCCGATCATTAGGCATCGGCTCAGATACTTTATAAAGAACAAATCTTGGCCATTGTGTTGCATTACTTCAATCAGGCCAGCCTTCTCGGTCCAGTTCTTCTCCACCTGGTGGTCGATTTCGCTATTAAGGCGGCTAGTCGTCCGCACAAAATAATCCCGCTCATCCTCCATTGAGCTAAGGGCGTTTTGTAGGTGGTCCGACCATGGCCTGTCAATCCAAGTCACATAATTGCATCGTTGTTCGTCCTGCCAGTAAATATGAAAGCATGTCTCACACGACTGTAAACACTTGAGCACTAAGATAGAAAGCTTATACCTAAAGGCGACCGCAACCTAGAAACCTTAGTCCCGTGTTTGCTCCTTCCCGAGCAACCAGACGGCATGGTCGCAAACGACATCTGCATCTGTAATCTGTATGGATGTCTATGCTGCAAAATGATGGGCTTGGCGTGTCGAGCAGTGTGCTACTTCTCGAGCATGCATTGGTTTCCCGTGAAGAGGAACGGTTTGTTGTAGCAAAGTAGATAAGTATTTCCCTCAATTTTTGAGTACCAAGGTATCAATCCAGTAGGAGATACAAGCAAGCCACCAATAGATATACCTTCACAAGGAATTAAATTCTTGCACCCAACGCTATAAAGGGGTTGTCAATCCCTTCACGGTTATTTGCAAGGATGAGATTTGGTAGAGATAGATATAATAGGATGCTTGAACGGAAAGTAAAACTAAAAGTAAAAAACAATGCAGCAAGTAGTTTTGGTGTTTTTGGTTTTAGATCTGAAAATATAATATGGAAAATAGACCCGGGGGCCATAGGTTTCACTAGATGGCTTCTCTCATAATGGCAAGAATTACGATGGGTGAACAAATTACTGTCAAGCAATTGATAGAAAAGTGAATAGTTATGAAGATATCCAAGGCAATGATTATGCATATAGGCATCACATCCATGACAAGTAGACCGAAACAATTCCGCATCTACTACTATTACTCCACACGTCAACCGACTCCTGCCTACATCTAGAGTATTAAGTTCATGAAGCAAAATGACATGATATACATGGATAAATTCAACAATATGATGAAAACACCATCTTTTTACCCTCGATGGCAATAATACAACATGTGCCTCGCTACCCCTACTATGTCACCGGGTGAGGAAACCGCAAGATTGAACCCAAAACTAAGCACTTCTCCTATTGCAAGAATTACCAATCTAGTCGGCCAAACCAATCCAATAACTTGAATAGGTTTGCAAAGATATGAAATCATGCATATAAGAATTCAGGAAAGACTCAATAATATTCATGGATAATCTGAACATAAACCCACAATTCATCAGATCTCAACAAACACACCGCAAAAGATTATTACATCGGGTAGATCTCCATGAAGATCATGAAGAACATGGTATTGAGAAGCAAAGAGAGAGAGGAAGCCATCTAGCTACTAGCTATGGACCCGTAGGTCTATGGTAAACTACTCACGCATCATCGGAGGGGCAATGGATTTGATGTAGATACCCTCCGAGATCAAATCTCTCTCCGACAGAATACCGGAAAAGGCTCCGAGATTGGATCTCTCGGGAATGAAGGCTTCTGGTGGCGGAAAAGTGTTTTTGTGGCTCGTTCTGATAATGATGGAATATTTTGGTATTTATAGGCCAAAGATTAGGGTTAGGGGAGTTGCTAGGGGCCCACAAGCCTGCCCGGCGCTGGTGCCCCCTTGGCCGCAGCAAGCGGGCTTGTGGCCCCTTGGCAGCTCCTCTACCTTGGTTCTCAAGTCTCATGGCTTCCATATTTTCCAGAAAAATTCATTCTGGAGGTTTTATTCCGTTTGGACTCCATTTAATATTCCTTATCTTCGAAACTCACAAACAAGGAAAAAACAGAAACTGGCACTAGGCTCTAGATTAATAGGTTAGTCCCAAAAATAATATAAAATAGCATATTAATGCATATAAAACATCCAAAACAGACAATATAATAGCATGGAACAATCAAAAATTATAGATACGTTGGAGACGTATCAGCATCCCCAAGCTTAATTCCTGCTCGTCCTCGAGTAGGTAAATGGTAAAAACAATTTTTTTGATGTATAACGCTACCCAACATATTTATCCATGTAATATTGTTTATTGTGGCATGAATATTCAGATCTGTTAGATTCAAAACAATAGTCTAATATTGACATAAAAACAGTAATACTTCAAGCACACCAACAAGGTAGTCGTGTCCTTTCAAAATAGCATGGCCTTAGAAAGTTATCCCTACAAAATCATATGGTCTGGCTATGCTCCATCTTCTCCACACAAAGTATCTAAATCATGCACAACCCCAATGAAAAAGTCAAGCAATTGTTTCACACTTTTGGTGTTCTCAAACCTTTTCAACTCTCATGCAATACATGAGCGTGAGCCATGGATATAGCATTATAGGTGGAATAGAATATGGTGGGGGTGCAAGGGAAAAAGGAGAGATAGTCTCACATCAACTAGGCGTATCAACGGGCTATGGAGATGCCCATCAATAGATATCAATGTGAGTGAGTAGGGATTGCCATGCAACAAATGCACTTAGAGCTATAAGTGTATGAAAGCTCAAAAAGAAAACTAAGTGGTCGTGCAAAATGAATATCCACTAGTTATATGAAAGTGACAAAATAGGAGACTCTCTATCATGAAAATCATGGTGCTACTTTGAAGCACAAGTGTGTAAAAAGATAGTAGCAATTGTCCCTTCTCTATTTCTCTCATTTTTTTATTTTTTCGTGGGCTTATTTGGCCTTATTTTTTTTTTGGGCTTCGCTGGCCTCTTTTATTTTTTGTAAAGTCTGGATACTCGTCCCAACTTGTGAGGGAGTCATAGCCTCCATAATCCTTTTATCTCATGGGACAATGCTCTATTAATGAAAAATCATCACACTTTTATTTACTTACAACTCAAAGAAAAGAACTTACAACTCAATTCCTACGCCAAGATAAAACTCTATATGCAATATGAAGTGATGATGTAAGTCATAGAAAAACTACATGGTGGAAGTTGCATGGCAATATATCACGGAATGGCTATGGAAATGCCATAATAGATAGGTATGGTGGATGTTTTGAGGAATATATGGTGGTTGTTTTGAGGAAGGAGGGTTTGATGTACCGACGAAAGTTGCGCAGTACTAGAGAGGCTAGCAAAGATGGAAGGGTGAGAGTGCGTATAATCCATGGACTCACATTAGTCATAAAGAACTCACATAGTTATTGCAAAAGTCTATTAGTCATAAAACACAACATTATATGCATGCTCCTAGGGGAGAGGTTGGTAGGATTTAACCATCGCGCGCTCCCGACCCTCACACAAAGGTCGACAATCATTAGACAAGTCATGCTCCGACTTCATTACATAGCGGTTCACCATACATGCATGCTACGGGAATCACAAGCTTTAACACACGTGTCTCTTCATTTCACAACTACTCACTAGAATAACTCTCATATTACCATCCCTATTATCTCAAAACTATAAGCAAGGAATCCAACTTCTCGTAGTTGTTAATGCACTTAATATGAAAGTTTTTATTATATCCCTCTTGGATGACATTATATTAGGACTAAATTCATAACCTAAAAAAATTACCATGCTGTTCTAAGAAACTCTCAAAATAATATAAGTGAGGAATGAGAGTTCAATAATTTCTATAAAATATAACACCACCATGTTCTAAAAAGATATAAGTGAAGCACTAGAGGAACATTGCCTAGCTCAAAAGATATAAGTGAAGCATATAGAGTATTCTAAAAGATTCACGATTCGGCGTGTCTCTATCTAAATATGTGTGCATCAAGGATTATTGTGGAAAACTAACAATCAAATACCCATATCATACAAGATGCTCTAAGCAAAGCACATATCATGTGGTGAATAAAAATATAGCCTCAAGTAAATTTACCGATGGATTGAAGACGAAAGAGGGGATGCCTTCCGGGGCATCCCCAAGCTTAGGCTCTTTGGTATCCTTGAATATGAATTGGGGTTCCATGATCATCCCCAATATTAGGCTCTTGCCACTCTTTATTCCATAGTCCATCAAATCTTCACCCAAAACTTGAAAACTTCACAACACAAAACTCAACAAAAATCTCATGAGATCCGTTAGTATAAGAAAAATGAATCACCACTTTAGGTACTGTTGTGAACTCATTATTTATTTATATTTATGTAATAATTACTGAATTCTAACTTCTCCATGACTCATACACCCCGATACGACCCATAGATACATCGAAGTAAGCAAACAACACAAAGAAAACAGAATCTGTCAAAAACAGAATAGTCTATAGCAATCTGTAAACTTTGATTACTTCTGTAACTGTAAAAATTCTGAAAACTTAGGAAAACGATGGAAATTTGTATATAAATACTTAGTAAAAATTTCAGATCAATTTGACACTCTGAAAAATTCATAAAAATCCTGGACTGAGCGCAAAAGTTTCTGTTTTCCATTAAGATCAAATCAGCAACTACCATAGATCACCCCAAAGGTTTTACTTGGCTCAAACACTAATTTAAACACAAAAACACAATTACTACATAAGTAATAATGTGCCAAACACACCAAAACAGAAGCAAAAAACTGAAAGAAAAATAAAATTGTGTTGCCTCCCAACAAGCGCTATTGTTTAACGCCCCTAGCTAGGCATAATGATTTCAATGATGCTCACATAAAAAGAAGTATTTGAAACATCCAAGAGAGCATCATGAATATAATTACGAGCACACTTAAATCTAACCCACTTCCTATGCATAGGGATTTTGTGAGCAAACAATTTATGGGAGTAAGAATCAACTAGCATAGGAAGGCAAAACAAACATAACTTCAAAACTTTGAACACATAGAGAGGAAACTTGATATTATTGAAATTCCTACAAGAATATGTTCCTACCTCATAATAAATTTCATTATAATCATTAAGGAATTCAGAAATATAACTATCATAATTTTTTTTCTCTTCATGATCCACATGCATGCAAAGTTGATACTCTTCCAAAATAGTGGGATTATCATTAACTAAAGTCATAACCTCTCCAAACCCACTTTTATCAAAAAAAATCATAAGATTGAACACTCTACAAAATAGTGGGATCAAAAATGCCTAAAGTTGAAACTCTTCCAAACACACTTCCAATATCATAGTCATCATGAGTATTAAATAAATTATCAAGATCAAAACAAGCATTCTCACCCCAATCATGATCATTGCAATGAGTAGTGGTCATGGCAAACTCATCAAATATAGCATACCCAAGCTTGTAGTTTTGTATATCATTAGCATAATTGACATTAATAAAATTTATAACAATATCATTGCAATCATGCTTTTCATTCAAGGAAACATCGTGAATCACTTTATAATTTTCTTCTTCATCAAAATTTTCAGATTCATGATTTTCAAACAAAACTTCATAGAGATAATCAAGTGCACTCAACTCACTAGCAATTGGTTCATCATAATTTGGTATTTTGAAAAGATTAGCAAGTGGATGAGGATCCATATCCATAGATTTTTAGCAAGCGAAGATGCAAGCAAATAGAAGGCACATGGCAACACAAGCAAACATAGCAACGAAAAGGCGAACGGAAGAGGGCGAATAAAATGGCATATTGGTGAAGTGGGGGAGAGGAAAACGAGAGGCAAATGGCAAATAATGTAAATGGAAGAAATGAGTTTGTGATGGGTACTTGGTATCTTTACTTGCTATGTATCTCCCCGGCGGCGGCGCCAGAAATCCTTCTTGCTACTTCTTGAGCATGCGTTGGTTTCCCGTGAAGAGGAACGGTTTGATGCAGCAAAGTAGATAAGTATTTCCCTCAGTTTTGAGAACCAAGGTATCAATCCAGTAGGAGATACAAGCACGCCACCAATAGATATACCTGCACAAGGAATCAAACTCTTGCACCCAACGCTATAAAGGGGTTGTCAATCCCTTCACGGTTATTTGCAAGGATGAGATCTAGTAGAGATAGATATAATAGGATGCTTGAACAGAAAGTAAAAAATAAAAGTAAAAACAATGCAACAAGTATTTTTGGTGTTTTTGGTTTTAGATCTGAAAATATATTATGGAAAATGGACCCAGGGGCCATAGGTTTCAATAGATGGCTTCTCTCATGATGGCAAGTATTACGGTGGGTGAACAAATTACTGTCGAGCAATTGATAGAAAAGAGAATAGTTATGAAGATATCCAAGGAAATTATTATGCATATAGGCATCACGTCCGTGACAAGTAGACCGAAATGATTCTGCATCTACTACTGTTACTCCACACGTCGACTGACTCCTGCCTGCATCTAGAGTATTAAGTTCATGAAGAACAGAGTAATGCATTAAGCAAGGTGACATGATGTAGAGGGATAAACTCAATAAATATGATGAAATACCCATATTTTTATCCTTGATGGCAACAATACAATATATTCCTAGCTACCCCTACCATGTCACTGGGTGAGCACACTACAAGATTGAACCCAAAACTAAGCACTTCTCCTATTGCAAGAATTACCAATCTAGTTGGCCAAACCAAACCAATAACTCAAAGAGACTTGCAAAGATATGAAATCATGCATATAAGAATTCAGGAAAGACTCAAATAATATTCATGGATAATCTGAACATAAACCCACAATTCATCGGATCTCGACAAACACACCGCAAAAGATTATTACATCGGATAGATCTCCATGAAGATCATGAAGAACATGGTATTGAGAAGCATTAATAGATCTCCTTGGAACAATAAAAAATTATTGATACGTTGGATACGTATCACAGTGCCACCTCGTCTTCGTCACCCACCTCAACCACCGGAGATTCCCCAAGGATCTCACTGCCGTAGTTGGAGGAGTCTACGTCGCTAGAGCTCCCACCCTCTTTGCTCCAATCTACCTGCTCCTACGACATCATTATAGTTGGGATGAATGGTGGAAGTACACAGTAACAGCTTCACGGCCGCGCCTTTTATATATGAGAACACGCGGGATTATCAAAGCCACTCGCGCCATTTTCCTTCGAACGACACCTACATGAGTGGCGACATTATTCTGAAAGCAACAAAGTAGAAATAACAGATGACAAAGTTCTGATATACCTCCATCGTGAGGGCGTAACATGTATCATATTAAACGGGCCAAGGTCCTCAAACCGAATTCTCACACACATATGGGGGATGTGTGGGAACCCTGACTCATAAGTCGTGATCACCGAATGCACGTGTACAGTGATCCCAGAGATCAATGATCGCTGAACACAAAGAAGCTGAATAACAAGAGTCTTACATCCTTACATACCATCTTACACAAATAAAGGCCGGCTAGGCCAAGTCTTACAAAGATAGGGCCTCGAGGGCCAAACACTTAAACATAACAAAAATCAGAAATCTTGGTTGAATGTGTGAACCCATGCCATCTGCCTTAAACCTATAGGCATTCTGACTGGGAAGCGTCCTAGTTCGCATGTTCGTCACCAACGAAATCTTCACCGTATTCCTGCTCTTCCATGCCTGGACAATTAAATAACCAGTGGCAAGCCAATGAGTACTTTGAATGTACTCGCAAGCAACCCAAGTTTTGGAACAAGATACAACAATGCATGATATAGCACTAAGTAGGGAAAGTTTTGCACAAAGCTAGTTTTAAGTGTAATTATATGGTCAAGTAACTTGAGTAAGCATGAATCAACAGTTGACAGATATTCATATGAACAAGTCTCGGTTATCATCATAAGCAGAGGTTGAACATCTCATGTTCACCATCATGCCAAGTCATCGGACTTGGCTCAAATATCATCCTTGTATCATCCACACATACACACACCTAGTTTAGAAACCGTGGACGTGGCACAAGAGCGGTCATCCAACTGTCCTTGACCGTGGACACGGCTATTCGAATAGTTTTACACTCTACAAAGTTAGCAAACTTTACCCACAAGACTTGGGGAACTTCCGTGTCATCCACGACTCGTGGTATATTACATACCTGAGGTAAGCACCTGAACATTGCCTTTCCCCTAGCGATGCTAAAGAGAGAGTCCACTCGATGGTGTCATCCCCCATGATATACATCACATTTATCAACCATGAGGGCACGCAACGGTGTGCCTGGTGCCTGTAAAGACAACGCATGATCGTCCATTCCGATATGACCCCGTCTCGAGAGTGACCACTTCACTCCCAACACTAGTAATGCGGGCTCTGTGCTAGTACCCACCAAGGTAATAAACAAAGCCCCGTCCCATAAGGGGCATCGTGATTGTACATGTAAGGTTGGAATAACGGTCGCAACTTACACCAATCCATTTCCGAAAACCACACACACTCACTTGCTCCATTACACCACTTCTTTCTCAAGTGGTTACCCAACTCAACATCATCTCCCTCGGGCATTAGTGGCACCCGACGGGGTTTTCGTAAAGTCTTTGAAAACAGTTTCTTTCCGTCACCATGCATATTCACGTCCCACTTTGCGTAGCATTTACTAAGCATCATATCTACTCCCACCCGCAGAACCCTCGTAAGGAGGTAGGGTCATGCACGATGCAAGTATCAACAAGAAAGTATCTAAGGCATCCCACCATAGTGTTCACCACATCAACATGCTCAACATCAAGAAATAAAGTGCTATATGCCATGCAATAAAAGGGTTTCATAGTCATGGTCAAAGGGTTGCTTGCCTGGCTTCAGAAATCCTTCGTGGTCTTCAAAGTCTTTGGGTCCAACTCCCTTATCAACAACGCAATCTATCGTCACGATAAATAATGATAACAGTAAGCATCACACAAAAATAGAGCACAAAAAATCTACTAATAAAATGCTACCCTACTCTAATAAATATTACAAACTAATATAGGAATATTAGTCTAACCTCTTGGTAGGAAACAAAGTTTTTTTAAAACTATTTATAACATAGGCTAAAAATTCCTAAAAAGGTTTTAAAAATAAAACAATAGATAAAAGATTTTTAACAAATTATACAAATGACACTACTAAGTTCCACAAAATATTCTAAAATTTATGTTGGAAAATATTGGGAAAAGGATTCTTATTTAACCCTGTGAGATGTTTCAAAAATCCCACAAAATTAGAAAAAAACTGCCTCGGCATCCTGGGCCAGAAGCGGTCAGGAACTGGGCAGGCCCAGTGGCCAGCCAGGCAGGTGCGCTGGTGCCCCCGCGCGCGTCAGGTTTCAAACCTGATGAGTGGGGCCAAGTGTCCATAGAGAGGGAGACGCGGGAGAGAGAGGTGAGAGGCGGACAGGTGGGGCCTCCTTGTCGGGTCCGTCTCCCACCTCGGGACCAAGGGTGGAGGAGCTCACCAACGGCAGCTCCGTCCATGGCGAGGGAAGGCGAAAGCGGGAATGGCTTCAGGAGGTCGGCGCGTGTCAGGAGGTACCGGAGTTGGTCACCGGGGAGGCTCGAGTTGCCGACGGCCAGGTGGCCGTGGCGAAGGGGATCGGAAAGCAATCGCCGGGGTCGTCCTAGGCTGCAAAAAGAGCAGGGGAAAGGGGGAGCCGCATCAGAAGGGTCTCGTGGTTCTAGATCAAGAGAGAAAGGAGGCTAGGGAGGCTTCCTACCGTGTGCATGCTGGCGACCCAAGGCGGCGACACCGCGGTCGACCCCGAGCACAGAGAGAGGGATAGGAGCTGGGGCTTGGTAGGACGTCTATTAGGTGAGAGAGGGAGTCAACAAAGGGGAAAGAGAGGCTCGGGGCAGCTGTTTATAGGCGGTCCGCGGTCCACCAAGCTCGGGTGCGCCGTGGAGCTCATAGACGAGGCCACAAGCCATGGGGGCTCACGATGGCGTGTCTAGGGCACTCGTGGACGCGGTCCGGGGCTGGGGATGGGGAGAGGTACAGCAGGGTGTGCTCCTAGTGGACCCCGAGCTCGCATGCTCACTAGACGAGCTGGGCGGCATCGGGCACACGCTGCAGAAGGCAAAGGAGAGACAGGGAGGAAGGGGTCGTTGACCTGGCATGTTTTGGACATCGAGGCACATCAACTAGCGTGAGGGGGAGGCCCGAGGTGACCGGGCTTGGGCAGGAGAGAGAGGTCAACTCTCTAGAGCGCGTTTGCACGCTCCAGAGCGCGACTTTGGCTAGCATGATGAGGCTTCGGTGCGCTCTGGCACGTCCACCAATGTCAAATGGATGCAGGAGGGATTAAACAATGGGAAAAGAGGCATGCGATGCTCTGGGGTGACCAGGAGTGAGAGAGAGAAGTGAGAAAGGAGAGAAAGATGTTGTCCAGGGAGGGAAATGGGGCTTTAACCCCATGCACTCATGCTCTCTGGCACCAGGAACTTTACTTGAGGTAAAACACATCAGTAAGGGACTGTGGTAAAATTTTGGAGGCAAGGAGAATAGCATAAAGGGGTCAAACAAGGTCTTTTACATGATATGAAAAAGTGTTTGATGACGGTGTAGGCAAGCAAATGGGGTTTGCTTGACTTGAGATTTGTAAGGGTGAGAGGGTTGTAAGAATTAGGATTGATCACCAAGTTTGAACTCAATTGATGAAAGTTCACAATGTAACTCTATGAAACCCTAGAAATCAACAGAATCAGATTTCTATAGATCTAGTCTGCATTTCCATTCTCCTTTATGCACCACTTGGTGTGGCATCCTTATTTGGGTAATGGAACATGCCCACAAAGTTTGGGGTCAAGTGAAGAAACTTCACAATGTAATTCAAATTTGAATCTGTACATGTATGGTTTTGGAATATTTTGATGAAGCAAATCAATTGGGCTTGAGATGAAACTTTGCAAGATCATCTCATATGAAAATCGTGACTAGCTGGAATTTTCTTGGAATTTATTGAGAATATTTCTTATAGAAACATTTCAAAAGCTTGATTCGGACACAAAGGGTTTTAAGGGGTTTTGCCCATGATTTTGAACCTGACCATATGTTGAAACTCACATATATGGAAAATATATGTCCACTGGGTTTCCCTAAAGTTTCTCAAATATTTTCAAAGCATTAAAATAATTTTTCCCTATGAAAAACCATTTCCGGCCTTAAGAACAGCCTTTAAATAAAATAGTAAAATAATATTTAAAAATAATATTTTGTGGTTTTGGGAAGTCATATATATATATAGTAGGTTTCGAATAAAGCCTTTGGGGGAAAAGAATCTACCTTATTTGAGGACTTGCAGTGCAAACCTCAACTCAGGGGTTTTTGAAAACCTAATTTGAATAAATTCTTTTTGGTCAAAATAAATTTTGATAATAATAGTTTGGGTACTATTCACAAGGCATGATCATTGGGCAAGAAGTTTGGATCTAGGAAGATGAATATGGAGAGGAGTAGAACCTAAGAGTGCCAACCAGACAATCAAACAAGCAATAGTTGAAACAAGCATGCACTCAAAAAGTTTTAATTGGTTCCAAATTTTGTAAATCCAAGCATAGCAAGGTGATACAAACACAGGGTGTGACAGACCTACCCCCCTTACAAGAATCTCGTCCCCGAGATTCCTAGGCGAATCGTTAAAGAGATAAGGGAACTCAGATCTAAGATAGTCTTCATGCTCCCATGTTGCTTCTTCTTAAGTGTGGTTTATCCATTGGACCTTGAAGTACTTGATGGTGCGGCTTCGGGTGCAACGCTCCGCTTCATCCAGAATGCGAACTGGCCTCTCACGATAAGTGAGATCTAGCTGAAGGTCGATGGCTTGATGGTCGATGTCAATGTAGGGGTCGGGGCGGTTGGGAACTTGGAGACACTTACGAAGTTGTGACATGTGAAAGACGTTGTGCACATCGAATAGCTAGGAAGGTAGCTCTAGCTGGTAGGAAAATTCTCCTCGTATGTTAGTGATCTTGAAGGGGCCGATGTACCTTGGTGCAAGCTTCCCCTTGACGTGAAAACGCTTGGTTCCTTTGAGAGGCGTGACTCAGAGATAAACATGGTCCCCAACACGGAAATTCATGTCCCAACGGTGAGAGTCAGCGTAGCTCTTCTATCGGGTCTTGGCGGTCTTGAGACGCTCTTGGACGAGTTGCACTTGTTCTTTTGACTCACGGAGGATGTCTGGTCCCAAGACTAATCCTTCTCCGGTCTCCGACCAGTTGAGGGGAGTACAACACTTAAATCCATAAACCACCTCAAATGGTGCCATTTGAAGACTCGACTGATAGGTGTTGTTGTAGGAGAACTTGGCAAATGGTAGGCAATCTTCCCACTTGGCTCCAAATGCCAAAACACAAGCATAGAGCATATCTTCAAGTATCTGATTTACTCATTCTGTCTGTCCACTAGTCCGACAGTGAAAAGCAGTGCTGAAGGAAAGCTTGGTTCCCAAGGCTTCCTGGAATCTGTTCCAAAACCTTGAGGTGAACTGGGTGCTTCGATCCGATACAATCTCCTTAGGAACTCCGTGGAGGCTCACAATCCGGTTGATGTAGAGGTTGGCCAGTTGGTTCCCATTGTAGGTCCTCTTGATGGGAATGAAGTGGGCTACCTTGGTCAGGTGATCAACGATGACCCAGATGGAATCATGTCCCTTGCTTGATCTTGGTAATCCGGTGATGAAGTCCATCCCGATTTTGTCCCACTTCCATTTAGGCACTTTGAGAGGTTGCAATAGGCCAGCAGGTCACTGATGCTCAGCTTTGACTCTCTAGCATATGTCACACTTGGAAACAAAGGTGCCTATTTCCCGTTTCATGACATGCCACCAGAATCTTGTCTTGAGGTCTTGGTACATCTTGGTTCCTCCAGGATGGATGGAGTATGGACTATCATGAGCTTCTTGCAAGATCAAGTTCTTGAGCTCTTCCTTGTTGGGTACACAGATGTGATTCACGAACCATGCAACTCCTTGTTCATCCACTGAGAATCATGGGGCCTTGCCTGACTTGATCTTCCTCTTGATGCCTTCAATGCTTTCGTGTCCTTTTTGAGCTTCCTTAATATCATCCATCAAGGTAGGCTTTGCTTCGAGGTTGGCTAGGAATCTAGGTGCAACTAGTTCCAAGCCGAAGCTTTCAAGTTCTTCATACATGGCGGGTAGCCTTTCCTTAATCATAGAATTCAAGGAACAAGCCTTTCTGCTTAAGGCGTCTACTACCACATTAGCCTTTCCGGGGTGGTATTGAACACTAAGGTCATAGTCCTTGATCAACTCCAACCATCTTTGCTACCTCGTGTTCAATTCCCTTTGGGTGAAAATATACTTCAAACTCTTGTGGTCTGTGTATATCTCACATCGCTTCCCCATAAGGTAATGTCGCCATGTCTTTAAGGCATGAACCACGGCGGCCAACTCAAGGTCATGAGTAGCATAGTTCTCTTCATGAGGATGTAGCTATCTGCATAGATATGCTATGACTATGCCTTCTTGCATCAGAACACCTCCAAGCCTGGTTCTCGATGCATCACAATGTATCACAAAATCCTTGTGGATATCGGGGGTGGCCAAAACTGGGGTTGTGGTCAATCTCTTCTTGAGCTCTTGGAAGCTTTCTTCACACTTCGGTGTCCATTCGAACCTCTTGTCCTTCTTCAAAAGCTGGGTCAAGGGTCGGGCAATGCTCGAGAATCCTTTGACGAACTTGTGGTAATATCCTGTGAGTCCGAGGAAGCTTCTCACTTCCTTCACGTTGGTTGGGGATTGCCGTTCAGTCACGGATTCAATCTTGGCAGGATCCACGGACAATCCTTCTGCATTCAACACATGACCCAAGAATCCAACTTCTTGCAGCCATAATTCACACTTACTGAACTTGGCATAAAGCTAGTGCTCTCGAAGCTTGTCTAGGACCAATCTCAGGTGCTGCTCATGTTCTTCTTCAGACTTGGAGAAGACAAGTATGTCATCAATGAAGACGACAACAAACTTGTGCAAGTACTCCATGAAGACCTTGTTCATGAGGTACATGAAGTAGTCAGGGGCATTGGTTAACCCCAATGACATGAACGTGTATTCATACAGGACATACCAGGTTACAAATGATGTCTTCGGAATGTCTTGGGGTCTGATCTTCAACTGGTAGTACCCAGACCTGAGATCGATCTTGGAAAACACCTTGGCTCCATTCAGTTGATTGGACAGGTCTTCAATCCTGGGGAGTGGGTACTTGTTCTTTATTGTGACCTCATTGAGAGAACGGTAATTGACACAAAGTCGGATAGTTCTGTCCCTCTTTGATACAAATAGATCAGGTGATCCCCAAGCAGAGGAACTAGGGCTAATGAATCCTTTTCTGAGCTGCTCTGCCAGCTGCTTGTTCAACTCAGCCAACTCTTTGGATCCCATTCTATAGGGCTTCTTATAGATGGGTCCTGCTCCAGGCATTTGCTCAATGATGAACTCAATGTCGCGATCAGGAGGCATTCTGGGTAGCTCATCAGGAAATACATCCGGGTATTTGCATACCACTAGCACTTGTTCGAACTCAATTCTGACAGACAATTAACCTGAGGGGCTTGAGTGGAGGCAAGGTTGGGAACATACTTGACTTCCACTTCTTGGATATTGGTTATGGTAACGGTCCTCTTGGCATAGTCTAAGTAGCCTTGGTTCTTTGTCAACCAATTCATTCCAAGGATGACGTCCAAGCCTAGTGAATCGAGAACTATAACGTCTACTAGGAAGTCTACCCCGTTGATGATGATCTCAACTCCTTTATAGCCTATCTTGGACTTCATAACTGAACCCGGGGTTTGTATTAGCATATGACTACCCAGGGGTGTAGGCTTCATGCCACTCTCTAGTGCAAATCTTTGGGTGACAAAAGAATGCAAAGCTCCACAATCAAACAATACGGTTGCTGGGGCTGAGTTGACGAGGAACGTACCCAGTATGACGTCTGGGTCTTCCTGGGCCTCCTCAGCGGTGACATGATTGACACGACCCTTGCCATTGTTGGGCTGGTTGCGGGGAGCTGGGTTCCTTGGTGGCGCTCTATGGCCTTGACCTTGGTTGGGCGCATTGGGGCACGGTGCATCTGGCTTCTTGTTGGGACACATCCTAGAGATGTGTCCTGGCTGACCACATCCAAAGCAAGTGACTTGCCCAGGGTTGTTGTTGTAGTTCCCGCCATTGTTTTTGTTATTGGGGTTGTTGTAAGTTAGTCGGGGATTGGCGTACTGCTAAGGCTGGTAGCTCGAACGAGGTGCAGGAGGTCTAGCCTACTGCGGCTGATAGGTCGGCTTGGCTGGGGCTGGCTGCCAAGGGCGAGGCTTCTGGTTGCTAGAACTACCCTTGCTAATCATCTTGCGCTTGCGAGTGTTGTCTATGGCACGACGCTTGTCTTCCAGCATGAAGGCCTTCTTCACCAAGTCAAAGAAGGTCCGATAGTCGCAGACAATGAGCCGGTACTGTAGGGTCTACTAAAGTCCTTTCATGAAGCGTTCCATCTTAGCAGCCTCCATGTTGACATCTTCAGGTGCATACCTTGATAGCAGGTTGAACTTCTGCATGTACTCCTTGACAAAGCCACTTCCTTGCTTCAGCGCTCAGAATTCTCTCTTTTTGATATCTATGATCCCAGATGGAATGTGGGCAGTGCGGAATCCTTCCTTGAAGTTATCCCAAGTGATCACACGGTCGCCTTGCATGACCTTGGATCCATCCCACCAAGCTCTGGTGGTACCTCCGAGGCAGTGAGAGGCATAAAGCACCTTCTCACGATCCTCATTGCAATTGACCAGTGCAAGGTGGTCCTCGATGGTGCGGATCCAGTCGTCGGCATCCAGGGGTTCAGTAGTCTCGGTGAAGGTTGGGGGTGAATTCCTCATAAACTCAGACAGAGTGGAGCGGCCATTGCCGTTCCTGCCTTGCTGCTGGTTGTTCACAAGGACTTGAGCCATCAGCTGTATAGCAGTAGTGTTCGCTTGGCGTTCCTCCCGGAGAACTTGGAGAAAGTGAGCAATGGTCATGTTCTCCAGTGGAGGTGGTGGAGGGGGAATGTCGCCTTGTGGCTGCTCCTGGTGTCCTCCAACGGAGCAGTCCCACCAGTTCCCTATTGCTGGCTGGAGTTGCCGTCTTTGGGGTTGGAGAAGGAGCTATTGCGAGTTGCAGTCACCATCCTGTTTGGAGCAGCCAAGTCAATCAGCTGGAATAGACGAGAGGAAAAAAGCAATAATGGAGGAAGCGCGCCTAAGGGGGTTGGTATAGTGCAAGTGTGGTAAAACAAAGGTCGAAAGACCGATACATATGTCAAGATAAGATAGACAATGGAGTCCCGCTTACATGTTGCCTAAGGCAAAAGTGCGACTTGCATCACAACACAAATAACAAAACAAACAACAAGCACACATGGTTTCATATGAACCATTACACGGACTCGACTTCGCATGAAGGGTACATGACTAATCCTACCCTAGGGGTTCTCGGATTCAGGTGGTGGAGTGCTCGGTCTCTTAGTCACACTCCTCTGGTTCTTCATCCTGATCGTCCTCCGGATGGGCATCGTCTTCAGTCGAGGGGGTGGAGAACGAGGAGGTCCATCCCGACGATGTTTCGTCGGTCGGTTAGTGAAGAGCTCACGGTACTCCTTCGCACTCATGTGACAACAACGTGGGGTGCATCTCTAGCTGGGGGTACTCCTCCTCGATAAGCGATAGTTGTTCATCCCTCGAGGGCTCCATGCTTGTTGACCCTGTCTGGCTTCGTCTTGGCTTGACGCAGTGGCTCTCGGGTGTGGTGAAGTTCCTGCGGAGCTTCACGAACCCCTTAATCAGGTTGTGATCTAGAGTATCAGCGGAGAGGCTGAAGTAGATCGGCAACCTGAGTGGTGTGCCATCTTCCTTGGATGGAATCAACGTCCAACTCTCGCGAAGATCATCCTTCCTGAAAGGAAGGTAGCTAGTAGCCGGCTTGTCAGCCATCTCTGGAATGATGTCTCGAAGGTGTAGAAGTGCCTTGGGTGCAACTGTCTCGACTGCGAGTGCCATGGTCTCCATCCGTGGTCCTTCAAAGAACCAGCTAGTCATGGAGTCGTTTGCCTTCACGACCACATCCTTCGTGACGGCATCGACCCAGTGCTCGTGGTAGAGGTAAATGGGTGGTTGGTGAAACTGGCACTTCTCCAGGCTATCCTCAAGGACTAGGGGAAAGCTTGATGTCAGGAAGGCTTCGGGTACGACGGCCATTTACAAAGGTTTGAAGGGAGGAGAGTCAGTAGAGTGTTGTGTGAAAGATAGAAGAGGTAATAAGTGGAGAAACTCACAAGTATAGGTGCTAGGTGTTGTTTTGAAATTGGTTTCATCCTAACTAATGTCCATGCTAACTAAGGGCTTCCTACAGTTAGGATGGATCTGGTACCAGCTCTGTGGGGAATCCCACTCATAAGTCGTGATCACCGAATGCACGTGTACAGTGATCCCAGAGAACAATGTTCCCTGAACACATATAAGCTGAATAACAAGATTCTTACATCCTTACATATCGTCTTACACAATAAAGGCCTGCTAGACCAAGTCTTACAGAGAGAGGGCCTCAAGGGCCAAACACTTAAACATAGCAAACAACGGAAATCTTGGTCGAAAGCGTGAATCGATACCATCTGCCTTAAACCTACAGGCATTCTGACTAGGAAGCATCCTAGTTCACATGTTCGTCACCAACGAACTCTTCACCGTATTCTGCTCTTCCATGCCTGGACAATTAAATAACCAATGGCAAGCCAATGAGTAATTTGAATGTACTCGCAAGCAACCCAAGTTTTGGAACAAGGTACAACAATGCATGATACAGCACTAAGTAAGGAAAGTTTTGTAGAAAGCTAGTTTTAAGTGCAATGATATGGTCAAGTAACTTGAGTAAGCATGCATCAAAAGTTGGCACGTATTCATGTGAAAAAGTCTCAGTTATCATCGTAAGCAGGGGTTGAACATCTCATGTTCATCATCATGCCAAGTCATCGGACTTGGCTCAAGTATCATCCTTGTGTCATCCACACATACACACACCCAGTTTAGAAACCGTGGACGTAGCACAAGAGCGGTCATCCAACTGTCCTTGACCGTGGACACAGCTATTCGAATAGTTTTACACTCTTTAGAGGTTTCACACTTTACCCACAAGACTCGGGGAACTTCCGTGTCATCCACGAATTGTGGTATATTACATACCCAAGGTAAGCACCCGAACATTGCCTTTCCCCTAGCAATACTAAACAGAGAGTCCACTCGTTGGTGCCATCCCTGATGATATAATCACATGTATCCTCCATGAGGGCACGCAATGGTGTGCCCGGTGCGTGTAAAGACCGTGCATGATCGTCCATTCCGATACGACCTCGTATCAAGAGTGACCACTTCACTCCCGCCACTAGTAATGCGGGCTCTATGCTAGTACCCACCAAGGTAATCAACAAAGCCCCGTCCCATAAGGGGTATCGTGATTGTACATGTAAGCTTGGAATAATAGTCGCAACTTACACCAATCCGTTTCCGAAAACCACACACACTCACTTGCTCCAGTACACCACTTCTTCTCAAGTGGTTACCCAACTCAGCATCATCTCCCTCAGGCATTAGTGGCACCCGACAGGGTTTTCATAAAGTCTTTGAAAACAATTTCTTTCCGTCACCATGCCTATTCACGTCCCACTTTTCATAGCATTTACTAAGAATCATATCCACTCCCACCCGCACAACCCTCATAAGGAGGTAGGGTCATGCACGATGCAAGTATCAACAAGAAAGTATCTGACGCATCCCACCGTAGTGGTCACCACATCAACATGCTCAACATCAAGAAATAAAGTGCTATATGCCATGCAATAAAAGGGTTTCATAGTCATGGTCAAAGGGTTGCTTGCCTGGCTCAACAAAGTCTTCGTGGTCTTCAAAGTCTTCGGGTCCAACTCCCTCGTCAACTACGCAATCTATCGTCACGATAAATAATGATAATAATAAGCATCACACAAAAACAAAGCACAAAAATCTACTAATAAACTGCTACCCTACTCTCATAAATACTACAAACTATTATAAGAATATTACTCTAAGGTTTTGGTAGGAAAATGATTTTTTTTAACTATTTATGACAAAGGCTAAAAATGCCTAAAAGTAGTTTTAAGAATAAAACAGTAGATAAAAGTTTTTAACAAATTATACAAATGGCAATATTAAATTCCACAGAATATTCTAAGATATATGGTGGAAAAATATTGGGAAAAGGATTTTTATTTAACCCTATGGGATTTTTGGAAAATCCCACAAAATTAGAAAAAGAAAAGAAAAGAAAAGGCCTGAGCATCCTGGGCAAAAGCGGCCAGGAACTGGGCCGGCCCAGTGGCTAGCCAGGCAAGGCACACTGGTGCCCTCACGTGCGTCAGTTTTCAAACCTGACAGGCGGGGCCTAGTGGCCAGAGAGAGGGAGACGCTGGAGAGAGAGGTGAGAGTCTGACATATGGGGCCTCCCTATCGGGTCCGTCTCCCACCTTGGGACCGAGGGTGGAGGAGATCACAAACGGCAGCTCCATCCACGGCAAGGGATGACGAAGGCGGGAATGGCTTCAGGAGGTCGCCACATGTCGGGAGGTACCGGAGTTGGTCGTCAGGGAGGCCTGAGTTGCCGATGGCGAGGTGGCTACGGCGGAGGGATCGAGAAGTGATCGCTGGGGCCGTCCTAGGCTGCAAAAAGAGCAGGGGAAAGGGGGAATCGCATTAGAAGGTTCTCGCGGTTCTAGATCAAGAGAGAAAGGAGGCTAGGGAGGCTTCCTACCTTGCGGACGCCGGTGACCTGAGGCGGGGACGCCACAGTCGATGCCGAGCACAGAGATGAGTTGGGGCTTAGCAGGAGGTCTATTAGGTGAGAGAGGGAGTCAGCAGAGGTGAAAGAGAGGCTCGAGGCGGCCTTTTATAGGCGGTCCATGGTCCACCGAGCTTGGGTGCACCGTGGAGCTTGTAGCTGAGGCCACAGGCCACGGGGGCTCGCGATTGCGTGTCTAGGGCGCTTGTGGACGCGGTCCAGGGCCGGGTATGGACAAAGGGAAAGCAGGGCATGCTCCTGGTGGACCCCGAGCTGGCACGATCACTAGCCGAGCTGGGTGGCCCGTGCACGCACTGCAGCGGGCAAAGGAGAGACGGAGAGGAAGGGGTCGTTGCCCTGGTGTGTTGCGACGTCGAGGCGCGTCGACTGGCATGAGGGGGAGGCCCGAGGTGATCGAGCTTGGGCAAGAGAGAGAGGTCAACTCTATGGAGAGCGGTTGCGCGCTCCAGAGCATGACTTTGGCTGGCATGACGAGGCTTCGGTGCGCTCTGACGCGTCCACTAATGTCTAACGTCTGCGGGAGGGAGTAAACAATGGAAAAAGAGGCATGGGATGCTCTGGGGTGGCCAGGAGTGCGAGAGAGACGTGAGAAAGGAGAGAAAGATGCTTTCCAGGTAGGGAAATGGGGCTTTTACCCCATGCTCTCATGCTCTTTGGCACGAGGAACTTTACTGGAGGTAAAACACATCAGTAAGGGGATGTGGTAAAATTTTGGAGGCAAGGAGAATAGCAGAAGGGGGTCAAGCTATGTCCTTTACATGATATGAAAAAGTGTTTGATGATGGTTTAGGCAAGCAAATGGGGTTTGCTTGACTTGAGATTTGTCAGAGTCAGAGGGTGGTTAGAATTAGGGTTGATGACCAAGTTTGAAATTAATTGATGAAAGTTCACAATATAACTTTCTAAAACCCTAGAAATTAACAAAATCATATTCCTATAGATCTACTATGCATTTCCATTCTCCTTGATGCACCACTTGGTGTGGCATCCTTATTTGGGTAATGGAACATGCCCACCAAGTTTGGGGTCAAGGGAAGAAACTTCACAATGTAAAGTTGTTCAAATTTGAATCTGCACAAGTATGGTTTTGGAATATTTTGATGAAACAAATCAATTGGAATTGAGATGAAACTTTGCAAGATCATCCCATATGACAATTGTGACTAGCTGGAATTTTCTAGTAATTTATTGAGAATATTTCTTATAGAAATATTTCAAAATCTTGATTTTGACAGAAAGGGTTTTGAGGGGTTTTGCCCATGATTTTGAACATGACCATGTGTTGAAACTCATATATATGGAAAATATATGACCACTGAGTTTTCCTAAAGTTTCCCAAATATTTTCAAAGCATTAAAATAATTTTTCCCTATGAAAACTCATTTCTGGCCTTAAGAAATAGCCTTTAAATAAAATAGTAAAATAATCTTCAAAAATAATATTTGGTGGTTTTGGGAAGTCATATATATAGTAAGTTTCAAATAAAGCCTTTGGGGGAAAATAATCTACCTTATTTGAGGACTTGCAGTGCAAACCTCAACTCAGGGGCTTTTGAAAACCTAATTTGAATAAATTCTTTTTGGTCAAAATAAATTTTGATAAATATATTTTTGGTTACTATTCACATGGCATGATCATTGTGTAAGAAGTTTGGATCATGGAAGCTGAATATGGAGAGGAGTAGAACCTAAGAGTGCTAAACATAATGAACCAGACAATCAAACAAGCAATAGTTCAAACAAGCATGCACTCAAAAAGTTTTAATTGGTTCCAAATTTTGTAAATCCAAGCATAGCAAGGTGATACAAACACAGGGTGTGATAGACCTACCCCCTTACAAGAATCTCGTCCCTGAGATTCCTAGGCGAATCATTAAAGAGATAAGGGAACTCAGATCTAAGATAGTCTTCACGCTCCCATGTTGCTTCTTCTTAAGTGTGGTTTCTCCATTGGACCTTGAAGTACTTGATGGTGCAGCTTCGGGTGCACTGCTTCATCCATAATGCGAACTGACCTCTCACGATAAGTGAGATCTAGGTGAAGGTCGATGGCTTGATGGTCGATGTCAATGTAGGGGTCGGGGCGGTCGGGGTGAGTTGTCTAATCTTTCCTCTTTCAACTAGATCTCCAAATACTGCTTTTACTTCCGAATGATAGGTCCGTGCTCTTGTGCTTTGGCCCACCTTTGTATGCAGACAAGATTCCGAACTATGGGAGGTTTGGATCCCTCGCTGTTATACCGAGCGAGTTACAATGGACATTCAGCTGGACAAAGCTTCTATGACCTACAGTATGATTCAGGACTTCATGGAGAGCGCATGGCACAAACGTACAGATGCACTACTCTATGTGGACCAAGAATAAGAAGGGGGGGAGTCCATTGTTACTATGAACTCTGATCACAAGCTTCGCGAGATGATGGCTAGGTTCGTCGTCTATAGACTGCTAAGTTTTGAGGTTAGAATGCGTCCAGTCAGTAGGTTCTGCTAGGGCTAGCTCGTCTTCAAGGGGACTGCACTCTTACTTCCTGTAGCAACCACGTTGTGCTGTGCGAACCAGGCCTCATTCTGCTGCACTCTTTGGGAATCCTGGCTCACCGGCGCTACGGGCCCATGGTCACGGTACTGCCCGTTTTTGCAGTCAAGGCCATGCTAGAAATAATAGTTTCCGATCTAGGCAACTTCGCGCCGTATTGGGGGATATCACTTGTGGTGACATGATGCTTGACTATTTCAATGCGAGCAGCAATCACTGCTGATAGTCGGTGTCCATGCATACTTGCAATTAGTGAGAGAGTCAGATCTTGGATGATTTCAGTCTTTTGGTTCATTATTGTCTGCACGCATGGAATTTCTCACACCGTGGATAATGTATTTCGATGCTCCCCATCTTGTAATGTCCCCTTGTAACTTCATCTTATTTATGAAACATCACGCTTACTTATTTCATGCGACCGTAACTTCATCTTATAATATCCTCTTGTAATGTCCCCTTGTAACTTCATCTTATTTATGAAATATGAGCGTTACTTATTTCATGCGACCGTATGTCTGTCTGTTTTCGAAATAATTGCTTCCGGAGTGGGATTCTTAGGATGACGCCTACCATACCGGCGCGAGTCATGCTCAATCATTGTGCTCGGATTTGGGTTCTTCTCGTGTCTACCTCTAACACGGGGTCAACAATATTTAAAACTTCACACTCTGCTGCCTCTACTAAGTACTTGTCCCGCCAAAATTTAAGGCATTACATGCAAAATCGATAAGTCGGGAGTATATGACTTCCTAGTCTCTTCCCCCCTGACTTCCCGTCAAACAAATCACTCACCAAGGACGACCGCGGTGGCAAACCAGAACTCACCCTCCCCCCCACTGCCACCCCCCTTAATAGGAGTTTCTCCAGTGGCGTACATATTCCTGCGGCGGCCAGGTCGGTCATGATCAAGTCCTTTAACGGATAGAGTGGCTCCAGCGAGGAAACAAGCGACATTGAGGTCCGCAGCTCAGATATTTTTCTACCAATGCTCCTGCCATAGTTCCTCCTCATCTACATTTATGATATTTTCCACCCATCGGTCGTAGATCCAACATGAGTCGTACACTAATATGGATCTCCGAGCACCTACTTCAGATGCAGTCGGATACAGGAGGTACATATACGATGGTTCTTTGTCGCTTCTTGTGAGTACACTTCATTACCCTCCTCTAGTAGCCAATACAGGTACCGTGTACTGTGGTGTTATTTACGACAGTGCAGACAAAATCATTGCAGAACGATGGTTGATAGGTTCATGATTCGGGTGATCCTACATGGTCGTGTGGTCTAAAAGGCCATTAATGATTTAAGGGACAGTTACACATACGTCATGGAGTCTAGAAGGAAGAATAAGGAGCTGCAAGAACGATGGAATTTGTCTTTAGCGCAGGAGAACAAACAAATGCAAACTGCATTGTTTGAGCTTCAAGCAGATGTGGAGAAGCTAAGTGAATCACAAGCTGATAGAGAAATAGTTGAGCCAGATGACAGGCATATCCTAAGAACACATACGCATACCCTTAAGGAGGAAATTGAAGAACTAAGGGAGAAAAAGAACAAGCTTGAGTATGTAATCACGGACCTTACGAAATCAAGGCAAGAAAATGAAGAGAAGCTAAAGAGGATCAGCGGGCGTGTGATGATTAATGTGTACTCACGCTTCATCGTTTGTGCATGTATGTGGTTCTTATTACCATACTCGAAGCCGCACTTTAATGTAATCTTCAGACCAATCATAGTTCCCCGCAGACTCGTCATACTTAATCTCGTTTTGGTTCTGTAAATTTGTACCTGATGGTGCAGATTGTCCCGCATAGTGAATTTGTCTACTAGCTTATCTGCTGGAATCTTAAGTATTTGGGCCCCAACCCCTGTCCCCACCCAACCCCACCCCCGAGCATAAAACACATAATGCGTAGGCGTAAGTAATCGGAACCTCTAACATTTCGGACAACTACTGGAATCTTTAACTTTTTAGCCCAAGACCATAAGCATCAGTCCGGTACCCCTTCACAACCTTATCCATGGCAGCCCCGCCTCCTCCTCCACGAGATGAAAAAGCAAGACACACTATGAGAGACTCTGTTGTGCCTTGACATACTATAGAGCATTCAAGTCATAGGCTCTGATGCAAGCCTTGTGGAGTCCCCCCGAGAGTTTCTCTAATGGTTGCGAAGGTGCTCGACAGGCCCGTCGTCCTGGAGGATGAGGTCTCCTCTGTTACATGTACCAATGCATAGCGGCAACCTATCCACCACTCTTTGTACTGTAAACATGTCTACTTAGCTATAGTTTCCTGACCCAGATTCAGATTAGTTTGTACTATTTCCCATCTCATGCGGGATATGGGGGACGCCTGCTTACATCCCTAATTTATAGGACACGCACACCATGGACGACGATGTATTCTCACTCCGATGGACTCCCCAATAATGGTGGCCAACATTCTTAACAACCGTCCTCCACCAGTTGTTCCAACAACACATGTAATGGTGTCCAATTCACTTTGAAGGTCATCTTGCTTTTCAATCTAGCTAAAATGGACTAATTGGTTTGATTGATTTCTTTCTTTATCGTGATGAAGTACCACATGGGCGCTAATGGTGACTGGTTAGCCTTTGTCGATGCAGACAAGGAGATGCACTTGCACAACGTTTATAGTGCGGCCGTGGTACAACTACCGTCAATTCCAGATCAAGGATTCCAACCAATCCCCCTACCAGGTAGTAAGTTGTTTCAGTTCAACAATTCATGCGCGAAGCTACTAAAGGTTGTTATAGAAGAAAGACCAACAAGAATGAACCAATGCACATATTACATGGTCATTGCGGTCTTCAACATCGAGATTGCCACTTTGGGGCCTAACTACTACACTGGTCAAAATCCAGGTGTGTCAACTTGGCAACTACTACCTCCTGCCTGCTTGGCACCATACTACTATGAAGATGATGTATACCATGGCAGCCGTATATGTGCTGTCACCACAGGCGGATCCTGCTTCATATGGGATCAAAGTACTCATAGTTAGTACATCATATACCGCACGATCCTCTATGTTGTGCATATGCTTTCATTCAAGAACAGAGTACTGGGCACTAATGTGGAGTCAAATTCAGGCACATCAGCTCCAACGAGATCCATCAGGCCTCACTTATCAACTGAATGCCACACAATTTGGGATTTGTACCGGGCAGGCACTTTTGGAACCTCATGCCTGATACGGAGGACCATCCTGATAGTGTGTTTCTCATGAGTACGGGGGGGGGGGTTGTAACATCACAGGAGCTGGAGTTTCTTCATGAAGATCAAACCGTTCGTTCATATCCGAAACTATTGTGCCGGGTGCTCCGCATCCAAGGATTGTATGGAGACCTCAAAGTTGTAAAGTGGAAGCAATTTTAGAACATGGGGCCTCGATCCATGTTTGTTGGACATAGCTACCCACTGATGGTAGAGATGACTCATTCAGATGAAGGTGAAAATGGTCTCCCATTCTTGAAGGAAGGGTGTGTTTTCACAGCTCTTAGCGGAAGTACCACTGAGCTAGGCCGCCTCCAAGAGTTGTGCCGGTACGGTATTGAGGGAGGTATTACGATTGGCGTGCACCTGAAGAGCTGCGGAGAAGAACGGCACGACCACCCAGTTTGGTTTGTGCCATCCCTGCTAAGCAGAGGGGACTGGCGTTAGGTACTCACACTGTTGGTTTGTGATGGGCATTAAATAATGTTATGCTTTCAAAAAGCCTTGTAACAACTATGCATTGACAAATTTGAATTAGTCCCGTGAACCATTGTCTATAAGGTAACAATCACGTGCGTCAACAAGACGCATGTAATATCAGACTGATGGTAGCCAATACACTTGGCGCATTCTCCCTAGTCAGAATGGCGTGCTATGCACACTACGCCTGCCTGCTCTACTTCATTTCACGACGCGCCTTCTCCCTAGGGGGGAAGAGCGGTCAGACCATCCACTCTTCCACGCAGCTCTTCATTTCACGATGCACCTAGGCGGTGTACGCCTACCTATTGTACTTCATTTCACGATGCGCCTTCTCCCTAGGCGGGCATAGCAGTCAGACCATCCACTCTTCCACACAGCTCTGCATTTCATGACGTGCCTAGGCGGGCTACGCCTGCCTGCTGTACATCATATAACGAAGCGCCTTCTCCCTAGGTGGGCAGAGTGGTCAGACCATCTACTATTTCATGCAGCAACGCACGCTTGACAAGATGTTGGCCACAGTCACATCGGTGCAGGTTTTAAAACGTCTAATAAATTGACGCCGCTTATTGCATGCTTGCCACGCCTAAGCAAAAGGCACTACCGAAGCCAGGGCCATGGTCGCCTTGCAGTGCCAGACATTAAACCACAGTCGCCTAGAGTCCCACGACCTGCAAGGGAAACTGCTCCATGTTTCAGTAAGTGCAACCACCACCGGGCACTTGCGACCACCACTTGTTCTTCCACTCCCATGGGCAGTTCCTCTCTCACATTGCCACAGATGCGAACCGCAGTTGCCACCCCCACTTCTTCGCCTCCCTCTCCTACTGATCCCTTCTCCATGGCCGCACCTAAGCGCGACGATGAACCCATCACCGGCTTGCCGGCGATGCAGGACGACACGTTGTGGACTACGATGGAGAGCGTGGACCTGCTTGACCACATTCGAGTTGCGGGAACCCATGGCTACCTTAACCTGGTCGTGCCTCGAGTAAACAAGGAGGTGGCAGACGTGATTGATAAGCCAGCCGTCCTCGAGTGGGACATGTCCTGGTATCGCGGCCCACCAAAGCCTGGATACTCGCGCTTGCTCGTGCCAATGGACTCATCGGGCATCATGACGTGGATCTTGCATGAGGCACCTCCTGAGAAGCCGTGGATCACGCAAGTATGCGACCACCCACAGTAACCATCTTCTAACTTGTCATCGTTAAGGATTCATTTGTCTGTTTGCACTGCTTAAATTGTAGTATTGTGTGGGAGCAAACGGCGATTGGATCGCCTTCGTGGACATACATGGCGACATGAACCTGCACAATGTCTATACTGCTCAGAACGTACACCTTCTGCCCATTTCTGCAGTAGGCATCTCTACAGAGGGCCTTTCAGGTAGCATGTTTTTTTGGTACAACCATGCCAGGGCGAAGGTGATCAAGGTTGCCATCGCTAGTCCGCCAACTAAAATGTTCAGCTAGATAGATGTCGTTGTCATTGCGGTCTTCGACCTCGCGATCGCCATGAACAATGGTTCTGGGGATGGGTGGATACCCATGTCTCCGGTTGCTGTGGCACCGCACACCTATCAGGATGCAGTCTACGTAGCCAGCCGGATTTGCGCGGTCAGCAACGGCGGTGCTTGCTACGTATGGGATCCCTACACCTATGGCACATACGTTAGAGACAAAGTGTTGAATGATTGCTAAATCTAAGTTCTTTAATGACTAGGATCGTGAGCTCTAGCAAGGGAGCTAGACCCCCCAACCATGATGCACCAAGTTGGCCAGCCCATATTCTGCAACCTACTGCCAGACATGGCTGATCAACCAAACACCATCTATCTTTTGCGCTCGGTGGGTGACGTCACAGGTCAGGAGTAGGGGGTCGACCATGAAGGTCGAATGGTGAGATCCTACCCAACGATAAGTTGTCAAGTGTTCCGGTTCGACGGACTTCATCGAGATTTCTTAGGAGCATAGTGGCAGCCCTGCATCGACCTCGATTCACGCTCTTTCTTTGTAGGAGATAGCTATCCCCGGAATATGGAGATACTGCCTAATGATGAAGATGGCAATGGGCTACCATTCGTCAGGCCGGGATGCATATTCACAACTAGACAGGGGGACTTCCACCGGGAATGGTACACTACCTCACGTCTGCCGATTCAGCCTAGACGGTAGTGTCACGTTGGTCTTGTTCCTCAACAACTCTAGCTCGCCGGACAGATAGGACCACCCAGTGTGGCTGGTGCCGTCACTTCGTAATGCCAAGGAATGGTGAAGTAGGGCCTATCATCGCCTCATGGACAATATGTCCTACCTCTATGTTTATCCATTAAATCAGACGATGATTATCTATATAATGTGTGTGGACAACTAAGTATGACAATTGTATTTTATGTATGTAATGTGTGTGGAATACTAAGTATGGCAATTGTGTTTTATCTATGTAATGTGTATCGATAACTAAGCATGCAGTTATGTTAATCACACGACGTTTATCTACTTCGCATTCATATGTAATATGCGTGTGGTGTCGCCAAGCTTTAGCATGTTAAAAACATGTCTTCACGTTAGCACAAAATGGAAGTACGCATCGGTTGCATGCCAACCTTGACCAAGTCCATCATATTTACATGAGCAAGGCGTAGAACGAAATCGATCATCTGTGCAAAACGGGACATCGAATTCATGTCAGTAAGTCAAAATACCGGCTAAGGTTCAGACGGCCGGCGTTCGCGACCTAAGATCCCATATGGTCTTCTGCAGCTGATCGACGGTATGCTTCAGCTCCTGATTCTTCCTCTCCAACTTCTTCAGGGCTTCGGGCACGGCCTCCAACTTCCTCAAGGACTCAAGGATAGACTCCAGCTTCTTTAGGGCGTCCATAATCAGTACAAACATGGTCTTGTTTGATGTCTGGTTCGTCACAAGCTCGTGTGGCATGGTTGTGGGAGGACCGTCAGAGTTACCTTCCATCAAATCCTTGGCAGACAAACTTTCTTTTGTTCTAATAAATTCGGGCTAGTACTGCTTGTGCTTGGTTGCGCACACAATCTTCACGACGGGTGAACTAACATCATCAAGCAGAGCTTGGATGTATGGAGCAAATGGAAGGCTCCGACTTTTATCAGCACTTGCGCTCCTCATATCCGTCAAAATGAAGTGCATCACCTAGAACTCCCCCTTCTTGTGGAACTGCATCAGCAGGTTGGCAGCCCATTTTTGGACACTCCCTTTGTCCCCATGCTTAGGGACGAGTGTGTGCTGCAGCACTCGAGAGAGGGTGATAAGGCTAGGTTGCATGTACTTCAGATTACCGGCCTTGAAATCTTCATGTTGTGCCGCCCCGTTAACATAAAACGACAATAGCTGGTCGGACTTTAGGGGCTTGCCGGCTTCGTGTATCCCTTTGTTCAACTTTTCCATTTCATCATCGAGCGTTGGTAGGCCAAGCAATTTGGCTAATTGGTTGTACAAGGCCTGGAACTTTTTACAGTGGGTCATCCAATGCATTGTCATACTTGGCTCATCCACGAACAGGGTGGAGTAAAATTGCATGATCACCTCCTCACACCAACATTTCCTGAAAGTGGTCAGCCCAAACACCCCTCTTTCTACGCATGCCTACTCCAGGCCAGCAAAACAATCATTCAGTCTTACATGATCCCAATCGGTGGTCTTCATCTGTACCACCCGGTTCTTCAAAACCATCACAACAGTTTCGTAATAGTCCTGCTGTTCGATGGAGTGAAATCTAGCATCTATCATGGTCCTCTCATGGAAGTAAGGATTGGACGTGCATCGAATCCGGCGAAGTACATGGCAACTCTCGCTCTTCATGTTTGTGGGCTGCAGGTGTACCGTGCCTTGTGCTGGAGTGCAGGGCATCAGATCAACTGTCTCTGGTTCGTCCTGAACACGCTGACTGACGACCATCGACTTTCCGCCACTAGATGGATCTGGGCACGAACGATATTTCTTCTTGATTTGTGTCATCACGTCAGGTGCAGATGGTGCTTTGATCTTCAATTTAACCATATCGGCACTACCTGTGCGACAAGGAATTCTGAGGAAGGTTCCTACCGTGGCACTAGCTGCCTGAGCTGAAAGGTGCAACAACTTTGATGTTGAAGCTCCCGTTGACACACTCTTTACGCCAATCTTTGATTGTGGCAATTGGTTATTGACAAACAGTACACCTGGCTTCGAGGACTGAGGAGGACTTGGAGAGAATGTTTTGGTCTTCTGACTAGATGTTGCACTACAACTACCTAAGACTGGTTCTTCCATGCACTTTCTCTTCTTTGTCTGTTGGTATGCCTTTCTGTTCTCGGACTCAAGGATGGTCTGTCTTCGTGGACGCTTGAAACTACGTGCTTTGTATCCAGGTGACAGCTCGGGGCTAATGGCTACATTCTGTTTCTGTTGTGCCGGTGATGGTTAAGTGAAATCATCAATCACGGGCAGCGAAACAAAATGGATAACACTATCCAACTGTAAAGCAACCGCGACATCAATGGATATTGGGATCTAATTTTCCTTCTTTCATGTCAATAATTGCACCAATCATTCTAAAGAAAGGTCTACTAAGAATAATAGGACATGTAGGACTGCAATCTATATCAAGAACAATGAAATCTACGGGCACATAATTCCTATTTGCAACAATAAGAACATCATTAATCCTTCACATAGGTTTCTTAATAGTGGAATCCGCAAGATGCAAATTTCAAGAGCAATCATCAAGATCATGGAAACCTAGCACATCACATAAAGTTTTTGGAATCGTGGAAACACTAGCACCCAAATCACACAAAGCATGACACTCACAATCTTTAATTTTAATCTTAATAGTAGGTTCCCACTCATCGCAAAGCTTTCTAGGGATAGAAACTCCTAACTCAAGTTTTTCATCAAAAGATTTCATCATAGCATCAACGATATGTTTAGTAAAAGCCTTATTTTGATTATAAGCATGTGGAGACTTCGACATGGATTGCAACAAGGAAATACAATCAATCAAAGAGCATCTATCATAATTAAAGTCCCTGAAATCCAAAGAGTGGGTTCATTGCTATTTAAAGTTTTGACCTCTTCCATCCCACTTTTATCAATCTTAACATTAAGATCTATAGACTTCGAATCATTGGGATGACTTTTAACAAAAGTTGACTTATCTCCAGACCCATATTTATCAAGATTTATATTGGAAAACAAAGATTCAATAGGAGTCACATCAATCACTTTGAGATCTTCATCATTATTATCACGGGAACACACTTTTTCAAGGCATTCACGCTTAGAACAAATTCTAGCGGTTCTTTCCTTACTTTCATCAATAGAAATTCTCATAGCTTTTAAAGACTCATTAATATCATGCTTGGGTGGAGTAGATCTAACTTTTAAAGAACCAATCTCAAGAGAAATTCTATCAACGTTCCTAGCCAAATCATCAATCTTGAGCAATTTTTCTTCAATCGTAGCATTGAAAACCTTTTGTGAACCAATAGATTCTTTAATCATATTCTCAAGATCAGCGGGCATCTTATTATAATTTCCATAAGAATTGTTGTAGGAATTACCATAATTATTAGAGGATTTACTAGGAAAAGGCCTAGGGTTGAAATTACCTCTATATGCGTTATTACCAAATTTGTTCCTACCAACAAAATTCACATCCATAGATTCATTATAATTTCCGATCAAAGAAGACAAAGGAAAACCATTGGGATCAATAGGAGCATACTTACTAGCAAACAATTTCATCAATTCATCCATCTTTTCACTCAAAGTATTTATTTCTTCAATAGCATGCACCTTTTTACTAGTAGGAGATCTTTCGGTATGCTATTGAGAGTTTGCCATAATATTATCCAGGTGTTTAGTAGCTTCTCCTAATGTGATTTCCATAAAATTACCACCCGTGGAGGAGTCTAAAAGATTCCTAGATGCAAAATTCAATCCCGCATAAAAAATTGTATAATAATCCATAAACTCAAACCATGTGCGGCGATTTCATCCTCTCCCAAGATTGTGCAACACGCTCATGATTAAGTTGCTTAAAATTCATCATATCGTTCCTAAGGGAGATGATCTTCGCGGGCGGAAAGTACTTGGAGATAAAAGCATCTTTACACTTATTCCATGAATCAATACTATTTTTAGGCAAAGATGAAAACCAAGTTTTAGCACGATCTCGTAGTGAGAACGGAAATAGCTTCAATTTAATAATATCATTATCCACATATTTCCCCTTTTGCATGTCACACAACTCAATGAAAGTATTTAGATGGGATCTGGCATCTTCAGTAGGAAGGCCAGAAAATTGTTCTTTCATAACAATATTAAGCAAAACATCATTAATTTCATAAGATAGCGCACTAGTGGCGGGAGCAATTGGAGTACTAATAAAATCATTATTATTAGTATTGGAAAAGTCACACAGCTTGGTATTCTCAGACATCGTGACAAAGCAAGCACACAAGCAAGCAAAAGGCAAACGAAAAGACGAACGGAAGAAGGGCGTATAAAAAGGAAAAACTTTTTGGTATTTTCAGAAAATCGTTTCAGAAGTGGGGGAGAGGAAAATGGCAAATAATGTAAATGCAAGAGATGGGTTTGTGATGGGTACTTGGTAGGCTTTATGTGTATCCTCCCAGCCAACGGAGCCAGAAATTGGCAAGTTGACAGGAGAGTTCTTGTCTTGACTTGCTATGTATCCTCCCCGATAACGGCACCAGAAATTCTTCTTGCTACCTCTTGAGCTTGCATTGGTTTTCCCTTGAAGAGGAAAGGGTGATGCAGCGAAGTAGATAAGTATTTCCCGCAGCTGATGAGAACTAAGGTAACAATCCAACAGGAGGAACAAGCAAGTCACCAATGGATGCACCTACATAAACAATCAAACTCTTGCACCCAACACTATAAAGGGGTTGTCAATCACTTCACGGTTATTTGCAAGGATTAGATCTGATAGAGATAGATGTAAAAGATTGTCGAAAGTAAAAAGTAAATAAATTGCAACAAGGTATTTTTCGTATTTTTGGTTTATAGATCTGAAAATTATTATGGAAAGTAGACCCAGGGGGCATAGGTTTCACTAAAGGCTTCTCTCTTGAAGTGAAGTAACACGGTGGGTGAACGAATTACTGTCGAGAAATTGATAGAAAAGTGAATAATTATGAAGATATCCAAGGCAATGATTATGCATATAGGCATCACGTCCGTGTCAAGTAGACGAAAACGATTATGCATCTACTACTATTACTCAGCACATTGACTGACTCCTGCCTGTGTTTAGAGTATTAAGTTCATGAAGAACAGAATAAAGCATTAGGTAAGATGACATGACGTAGAGAGATAAACTCAAGCAATATGATGAAAATCCCATCTTGTTACCCTTGATGGCAACAATACAATACGTGCCTCGCTACCCCTAGTTTTTCACTGGGTGAGGACACCACAAGATTGAACCCAAACTAAACACTTCTCCCATTGCAAGAATTACCAATCTAGTTGGCCAAACCAAACCAATAACTCGAAGAGACTTGCAAAGATATGAAACCATGTATATAGGAATTTAGAGAAGACTCAAATAATATTCATTCATAATCTGAGCATAAACCCAAAATTCATCGGATCTCGACAAACACACCGCGAAAGAGTATTACATTGGTTAGATCTCCATGAAGATCATGAAGAACATGGTATTGAAGCACAAAGAGAGAGAACAAACCATATAGCTACTAGCTATGGACCCATAGTTCTGTGGTGGACTACTCATGCATCATCAGAGGGGCAAAGGAGTTGATGTAGATGCCCTTCGTGATCGAATCCCCCTCCGACAGATTACTAGAAAAGGCTCCAAGATTGGATCTCTCGGGAGCGGAGGCTTCTGTCAGCGGAAAAGTATTCGTGTGGCTCTTTTTGGTATTGGGGAAATATTTGGGTATTTATAGGACAAAGATTAGGGCTAGGAGACCTGCTAGGAGGTGGCAAGCCTGCCAGGTGCAGCCAGGGAGGGTGGCCACGCCCCTGGCTTGTGACCTCCTGGCAGATGCCCTACCATGCACTCCAAGTATGGTAGATCTCTTTCCTTCCAAAAAAACATTTCGAAGATTTTATTCCGTTTGGACTCCATTTAATATTCCATATCTGCAATACTCAAAAAGTGGGAAAAACAGAAAGTGGCACTAAGCTCTAGATTAATAGGTTAGTCCCAAAAATAATATAAAATGGCATATTAATGCATATAAAACATCCAAAACAGATAATATAATAGCATGACACAATCAAAAACTATAGATACGTTGGAGAAGTATCAGGCATCCATGTTATGTTCACCATCACTCATACTGATGTTCACTAATAACTCACTTAGATGAACTCCTTCATTGCCTGGATATAGGCCAGGTCCGGTTTTCTCCTTGGTGTACATGATCGTCTCTCATCCAACAGATTGGAAAGCCGGCGTGTTGACAAAATCAGCCGCCATCAAGGTTCTGCCCGTGTTTCCATCCACTGCTTCTGGAGACGATTGGCGTACACTTCCCGGTGTCTGTGGCGCTACTGGAGTGGACTGCTGCATAGTCATATCAGCATAGTTCATCAGTCCAGTTGTCACCCTAGCCAAGTTGTCAGCTGCGTCCATATGGCCGGCTACAATGCACCTGATCAGACAACTGCAATGCCCCTCCGACAATAAACCTAATAAGAAAGTCAGAGCTCAACAGTTATGAATGATACTTATAATGCAACATATTTAGATACACATCATGTTCAAAGCGTAACAACATACCGCGTTCACTCTAATTGGGCGATGCAGTGGTACGTCTGTTTCGATTACACCATTCATATGGGTACTCGCGTTTGTGGATGCTTGTCTTACTGCATCTCTTGGAATTTCCGCTAAACATTCTTATACATCAACAACGTTCTGGAGAGTGGGATAGCGGGTTGTCGGTGGAGCCACCAACATCCTTCGCTACGTTTACTTCATGAATTTGTGCACACAGTGGGTTGTCGGTGGAGCCACCAATATCCTCCTCTACATTTACTTCATCAATTTGTTGACATTGCGGGTTAACAGTACTACGACCATCATAGGTCTGATCATTACCATGTGCATTACCTTCGCCATCCAAATTTGATATCGGGTGGGGTTCACCTGGTGCTTCAGTATGTGAAGCTAGTGCAACGCTTGGAACCACTTGCGTGAATGGCGACTGGTCAAATAACAGAATCAAGGAAATACTAGAGCAGCATGAACACTCAAACAATGTTAATCCCGTCGTACAACAAGGCAGTACCTGTGACTACTGGATTGATTTAGACTGATGAAAGTTAATTGAGGCCATGGTAACATCCTCATGTGCCGGGCTCCCTTGTGAAAAGGTCGAAGTTGTGCATGACACACTTAGAAACTGCTCAGGCATTGCAAACTGATCGCAAAAGTCTAAAATTGGAAGATAGTGACCATTATCACCATATGGTGATGAACCATTTGTAACATCAAGTTCAAGATAGCTCTCTACAAATCTAATATCTTTACCATCTTCATGCGGTTCGATTGCTGTTGACTAGTATAAATGGGGGACCAACTACGAAGATTGGCTGGCACAAGAAGCACCGAAATGATTCACGTTCGTACTCTACGCACGAACACGACAAACTACTGTCAGTGTTCCATATTGCAGACGCAAAATAAGAAGGGAACTAGATCTAAGACAACTTTTTTATAAACTAAAAAAGAGGTATATTGAAAAATAGCAAGCTTCTACTCACCAGCCAGCATGTGAACTAACGTCCGACCAAACAAATCCAACAGTACACCACGGGAAAACAAAAATCTTTGGCAGTTACGGTAACTTACTTCCTCCCATGGTTCAATCTCCCCTAAAACCGCAACACCAGTACACATTTCATGCCGCCTGGACTACTTACGGTTCATACGGTGGGACGGTGCCAGCTTAGGGTGCAGCTATAGGCGTAACGCCAGCCAACTGACCAAAGCTGCCCTCCGCACCGAGGTAAGGTTTCAATCAGATAGATTTGGGGAAAGTAGGAGACGGAGCAGCTAGCTACTGGCCTGTGTGAAGAAAACACAAGGAAAAACGAGGACACAGTCGAGCCCACCAAAAGCCCACATACTAAGGCAGGCCGCCAAACTATTACAATGAGCCCTTTAGGGTCAGACCGTCCGACTATAATATCAGACATACTGACTTTTGAATACACAGCTACAGACTGTCTATAAACTCTTATTCTTTATGCACATCCACAACACAACCATGGAATCCTCTTCACATAAAGTAAAAGAGGGTTTGGATGAACTAGTAGGACCCAGAAGGGGCATCTTCCTACCACCAGATATGCCATCTGTCGAAGAAATGGGTTCGTTGTGCCACAGGTAGTACACTGTTGTTGCGGGGTGCGAGCCTGCTACACCACCAGCGAATTGGACATACGAAGCAAAGGAGAGATGGGTTGATGGGGATTCGTCTGGGGACACAACAAGGGGCCCGCGCCATACTTCGTAAGTGAAACTTACCATATTGTGTCAGATCTAAAATTCATGTTCCAGTTTTTGAGAAACACATGTCATCTCATTACAGGAAGCGGCTACATGCCAGAGCAAATGCTGGCCTGAAAACGAGAAACAATACGAGCTCTATTGGTTTGGTGCCGAGTACGTGGAGACAAAAGAGAAGAAGTTGCTGGAGGAGAAGGAAAAGAGAGAACACAGAGCTAAGTATCAAAAGCAGTTCGAATAGTGGTGTGCTTGGAAAAAGACCAGCAAAGACCTAGCCAGTTAGACTAGATTCAGGTTCATGTAACACCGTTCGAAGAGCTGGAATAAAGTTTGTTCCTCTAAAGATCTTTTCTCAGAAGTTTTTTTCCTGAAGGATACCCCCTACCGTGAATGTAACATGAACATAAATAGCGCATATCATAACAGTGCAATGCCAAATTTGAAGTTTCCACACAAAAGAGGGTACATTGTCTGCATATCAGCCATAAAGATACAACTTCTAAGAGGAAGTAAACTTCAAACAAGAAGTTAAGAGTTGTTAAATAGAATCGACATTTCTAATTGGAGTAGGGTCTACAAACCAATCTGGTCTACTGTAACAATGCAATTCAACCAGTTGAAATGGTTTGTACACTTCGATCATCTTTCCGACTATAGTGTCGTCAGTGAGTTCAGTCAAACTCATCCTTCCACTTGTGTTTAACCTCAACCACCCACTTGTGCTCAAGCCTGGCAGCCACCCACTTGAGTCGAACCTCGTCCTGCACCTAGGGTTCCTCATCACCATCTCGTTGCTTGACTCCAACATCCTCTTGTAATCTGAGCTGAACATATTCTTGCTGCTGAAGTGCCACTTGATCCTGTCACTTGGGTAAATCCTTCTTCAAAAGTAAATGTAGTCATTACGGAGTAAACCATGCTCCACAAGCTATTCTCTCAAATTATATATGGTGATCGAGTCTTCTAGCCATGGTTCAGGTGCTGGTTGACAGAAAGATGGCTTATACACGATGAACCGGACCATCCACAGCTTATCCATCTGCACAATAGAATACATGATAAGTTAAAGAACTTTTACAAGATTCCCATAAATAGCGCGCACTAAGGCCTAAAAACAAAGATTGGGATGCGAACAACATATACAGGATGCAGATCTGAAAAAATGAGTTCAGGAAGACAAACTATACAATAACCTGCTTCATCGATGGGAATGCGAACAAGGTCCATCGGACACAAGGATTGACAACGTCCTTGATGGTCGTCGACGAAGATGTACTTGATGCTCGTCGACGACGACATCATTCCTTGATGGATTGGGATTGGGAGTGGAACAAGCTGAGGTTGCGGGGGACTGCGGACTATGCGGGTGGAGGCAGTGGTTGGGGGGAGACTGTGGACTGTGCGGATGGATGGGTGGACTGCAACAGTATTTAAACAGCCGACCGATTGATCAACCTACTCTATGAGTAAAGACTACATGGTATACAAGATGGTCTAACCTGCGTTAAAATGGCAAACGCTTTGGCATAAAGAAGTGCCAATCAGTCCGGCGTTTAATGAAAACAATGATTGCGCACCCCAAAAGTCAGAGTATCCAATCCGGCACAAATATACGCCAAGCAAACATGCATGTTCAGATTTGGTAACGCCTAGGAACAAGGCGTTTCAAGTTTCGACAACACCTTATTAGATTGTGTGAAGAGAAAAGCCATAAAGCGCCAATCCATCAGGCGCTACAAGGTGGTGCCACGCTGGTGGCGGGACCAACGACCATGGACCGCGACCGATCAAAGGCGCCGAGTAGATAGGCGTGTCAACGTGGATGTGAAGCGCCAATCCGTAAGGCGTTTATGAAGGGGTCAGGCAACAAAATAAGTTTTTGGGGGGTTAATGCGTGACATAAGATCCTCTAGGGACCATTTAATAAAAAAATGATTCTCTACGTCTGTAGAGCTAGTTCTTTTTTTTGAAATGGGCAAAAAATCTTTTGCCTTATATTGATATAGGAGAAGCAAACAGGGGTATGGCAAGAGCCAACAAACAAAAAAATGGAAGGGGGCGAACACCGCCCCCGACAAAGGGGAAAGATGATCATCTTACAAGTTCCGCCACACTTTTAGCACCGGCGAGGATCCAGTCCTTCCCCTCTTCCCTAATCTTATGCATGACAACCGATGGCAGGGAGGACTTATTGTTGAAAACTCGTTCGTTCCTCTCTTTCCAGATCTCCCAAGTGATGAGCATAATAGCTGAGCGCAAGCCTTTTGGGGAGGAGGTGGTGGACTTCGAAACGACCAGCCAATAGTCCACGACTTTAGGCCTACCCTCCCCAATGTTGCTGATGAAATTTGGACAATACAGCCAAGAGGTCGTGGCCATCCAGATACGTCTGGAGAAGCAACACACGAAAAGAATGTGTCGTGCCGTCTCAGGGGAGGTACGACAGAGCTAGCAAGTAGGTTGATGTGGCCATCCGCATTTCACCAAGCGATCAGCGGTCCATAAGTGGTTCTTGACAGCGAGCCAGGCGAAGAAACGACACTTTGGAGGGGCCCAGGTCTTCCACGCGATGTTCCTAAACTAGCAGGGCAAAAAGGCAAGGAACTGGACCTTGTAGGCGGAGCTGGCTGAGTAGCGCCCGTTAGGGGTCAAGGACCAGGTAATGGAGTCCTCAGTGTCAGGATGAAGCTAGATATCCGACAAGAGCTCCCAAAGGCGGACGTATTGTTCCATGTGTTTGACACTGAACGCATCCACCACAATTTCCGAGATCCAGTTGTTATCAGCGAGAGCGTCCTGGACCGTCCGATTCTTCCTCTTGGAAGCCTTGAAAATAAGGGGAGCTAGGTCTTTTGGTGGGATGCCATGGAGCCATGAAGACAACCAGAAGGAGGCCTTGGCGCCGTTTTTGATGGTGACACGAGTAGCCGCATCGAAGAGGTTAAGGTCGGAGGCATCGTTGGGGGTTTTAGAGCCCACCCATGGCTTCTTAGGAGCCTTCCACTCATACCATAACCAGCGAAGCCTTAGGGCCCGGGAGAACCTCTCCAGGTCCAAAATCCCCAAACCACCGAGCTCCTTGGGGCGGCAGACTTATTGCTAGTTGACTTTGCATTTCCCTCCACTAACCGCCTCCTTATAGGCCCAGAGCATGCCACGACAGATCTTCGCAAAGGCCTTGAGGATGCCTTTGTCAGCCTTTAAAGCCGTCAGCAAGAATATTGGCATGGAGGAGAGCACGGACTTAACCAAAGCAGTGCACCTGGCACGATTTAGGAACTTTCCTTTCCACGGGCTAAGATGAGCCACCGCCTTGTCGATGTAGGGTTGAAGGTCCACACGCCTAAGTCTTCTGAGGGAGAGGGGCAACCCCATGTACTTAATGGGGAAGGGGTTCGTAGTCGCCGGGAAGTTCGCCAGAATCTCCTCCAAGTTGATGTTGGCGCATTGGATGGGGGCGATGGAGCTCTTGGTCACATTTGTCACGAGGCCAGAGACTACCCCAAAACTCTGAAGTATGCTACCAAGGCCTTCCACATCATGTGTTGTGGGGATAGAAAAATGGTAGTGGCGTCCGCATAGAGGGAGACCCTGGGACCCTGAATACCTCTGGGCATAGCAGACAATAGCCGGATTCCGTCGCCTTTTCCAGAAGTCTTTGAAGTGGGTCGATGGCGATGTCGAACAGGAAGGGCGAGAGGGGATCGCCCAGACGAAGACCGCATCCATGCAGGATGTCTCTCCTAGGGATTCCGTAGAGGAAAACCTTGGAGGAGGCCGTGGTGAAGAGAGTCGTCGGGAGGGCCCGCCATCTTTGAGGAAAGCCGAGGCATTGCAAAAGATCCAACATGTAATCCCAATGAACAGTGTCGAAGGCCTTGGCGATGTCCAATTTGATCAGAAGGGATGGAGTTTTGTAGCGGTGTAACCGACAGGCGGTGTTCCTGACGTACATGAAATTGTCATGGATAGTTCTAGACTTGATGAAAGCGCTGTGACTGCAGGAGACAATGTCGTTCATCTTCGGGCTGAGAAGTCATGCCATAGCTTTGGCTATGATCTTTATGACCACTGGGATGAGACTGATGGGTCTGAAATCCAATATGGACTCTGCACCGTCCTTCTTAGGCAGAAGCACGACATTGGCTGTGTTGATGATGTGGAAATTGGACGCAGACTGCTCGGAGAAGGCATTGATGGTAGTCATAAGATCATCCTTGATTATATCCCAGCAAGAGCAAAAGAAGGCGATAGGAAAACCATCAGGGCCTGGAGCCTTGTCCACGGGCATGTCATCAATAGCCTCCTTTATCTCATCCTTAGAGAAAGGCTGGCCCAGATCCTCCAGGGGGTGGGTGGTGGGGTTCAGGGCGTCCCAATTGAAGTCCAGCATACGAGGAGGAGGCCGACCTAGAGCGCGGGAGAAGTGGTCGAAGATCAGCCCGGCTTTATCATCGTGAGTCAGAGCCCAGCCAGTGTTATGCTTGAGTCTCAAGATGTGATTTTTGCGCTTCCTCGCATTAACTCATAGATGGAAAAATTTGGTGTTGGCGTCGCCCTCCCAGAGGTAGCAAATTCTGGAGGCTTGACGTTTGTCGGATCTTTCCAGAACAGCGAGACCCTTAACCCAATGTTTTAGGTTAGTACGGAGCCATCTTTCTTCCTGGGAGAGTGTGCGGGACTCTTGAGCAACATCCAGCTGCAGAATGACATCCAAGGCCATGAGGAGTTGCAGATTGCCATCAGAGAAGAGGCCTTTGCTCCAAGATTTGAGCCCATGCGGCATGGCCTTGAGCTTTTGATTGATGACATGGACCGGCTGAGAGTGCGAGGAGGGCGCAGACCAAGCTTCTTGGACCACCTCCTTGAACCCCGGCATTTTGGTCCAAAAGGACTCGAAGCGAAAGACAAGTGGTTCTCGCAAGCCACTCTAGTTGGAAAGGAGGAGGGGCTAGTGGTCTGAGAGGGACGAGGACAGGGCATGTAGCACATGATTCTCGAACATGAGGTCCCAAGCAGCGTTGCAGAAAGCCCGGTCCAGACGCACAAGAGTAGGGGTCTCCCTTTCGTTGCTCCAAGTAAACATTCGGTTCTGCAGCTTCAACTCCTTAAGCCGACAGTTGGTGAGGGCTCTTCTAAAGAGACCCATCAGGCGGAAGTCCAGGTTGTTGTTGTTCTTGTCCTCCGCTTGGAAGCTAAGGTTGAAATCCCCAATGATGAGCCATTTTGAGCCGTCAGAAGGCTTGGCGGCAATAGCTTTTGAGAGAAAGGCTTCTTTCTCGGCGTGATCTATAGGGCCATAGACAATAGTGAGCTTGAAGGAGGTACCAGATGCGCGAATGGAGATGCTATCCGAGATCAAGTGAGTGCCGAGGTGAACGTTGGAGACCTCCACATGATCCTCGTTCCAGAGTAAGAGGGTGCCGCCCCGGGTGCTGATGGCCGGACGGTGAGCGAAGGAGCGATGTCTAAGACCGCCAATATAAGAAGCCGTTTGTTGATCGATGTGGTCGTGCTTGGTCTCTTGGATGCAAGCAATATGACAACGGGTATCGGCGAGGAAGGCGTGGACGATGTCTTTGCGACCTTGGTCGTTTAGCCCGCGGGTGTTCCAGTTAGCGATGGAGAGATCAGGTCCGATCATAGTGACAACAATCAAGGTGAGGTGATAACTTAAAAGACAAACACAAACACTTGACGAAACGCAGTAGGAAAGCAAGGAACTAAATAGTCACGTCCTGGGCATCTGGCTCGCACCCTCCTAGACCTCCGATGGCAATGAGTGACTCGTCCGCTTCGGTCATGCTGCGGATGTCGAGCTTGAAGAGCTTGGTTAGAGCTTCAATCACCTTTTCCGGAAGCGGGGTGCTGAACTTGTCAACGTAAGCCTTCCTCGCATCCAGCAGAGGGACTCCTTCAGTAGCAACACGCATCTTGGTGTTCAGGACATGGACGGCCTTATCCATGGCGTGCATTTTTGGCTTGTTGATCAAACGGGCACTGCGCCTGGTATCAGAAGTGGGCTGCACCTCGGTCAGCTTAGGCATCAGCAGTGCAGGCATAGGGCACGGCAGGAGAGGTGCCTGAGGGCGCACAAAAAGGTTGTTGCCGGGGTTGGAGCGCGTTCTTCGACCACAGGGTCGCCAAGGACCTGCCTGGCTTTGTCCTGAGCGACGTCCCCGGTGGCGTCTTCCCATGTCCGGCACCACAGCCGGTGAGAGCAGCGGAGACCGAGCCGCGTGTAGGAGTGGCGAGGCAGGGGAGTTGCCGAGTCATCCATCACGTCGTCCAGCCAAGCGCTAGGGAGGGGAGGCTCGTTGGGGGCGATGTGAGCCGCGAGAAGACCATGGTGAAGGCCGGCGGCATCTCCTTGATAGCGGACGTCTAGTCTATGCAAGCCCCATCACATAGAATGACGGAGGAGAGTTTCATACGCGCCGGGGAGTCTCCGGCCAGGCTGCTAGGAGTAGAACTGCGCGTCTCGGTGATGTGGCGATGGTGACCAACATGGTGGCCAGAGGAACGACCTGAACTGCGGCCATATGAGCGCCCCCTCCCTCCGTCATGGTGATGGCCCGCAGAGTTGGTGCGTGAGGAGCGAGAGGAGTTGCGACGTGAGGACTCGCGGTGAGGTCCCCGGTGTTCCTCGTCGTCGTCTTCCCGGTGGTGGCGTTTGCACGTCACCCTGTCATCGCAGCGAGAGCCGTGGCATGAGCGGTTGCGACAACGATCCTTCAAATCCACAAACCGTGAACGGCGTCGGTCCGTGGCCCTGGAGAGGGAGCGATGAGACGCGCGTCGTTCTTCCTCCCGCGGTCGTGCGTGAGGCGGGTCGTCGTGCTCGCCACAAGCGATAGAGAAGTCCCACCCAATTCGATCTTCGTCGTCGTGCCGTGGATGGTAGGCCGGGCCGAGCTCGCCCAAAGCTGGGATGGGGGACAGAAGGATGGAGCCCGAGCCCTCACCAACGGGCCGGCCGTCAATGGTGCCCAGGTTGCATTGCGGCAGGGAGTGCGAAACAGACCTGAAGTTAGTGAGCGGCTCACCGCCGTCCAAGACCAGAGCTCCAGTGAAATCCTCCACGCGGTTGACATGGAGTAGGACGCGGAACGAGCGCCTCTCTCCATTGATCAGGACGATCCTCCTCGATGCGGACCTTGGAGGAGAGGCCACCCTCACCCTTGTTCACCAGCGTGCACCACATCACCTTGGGGATGCGATGAGGAGAAGGCGTCCATGCCCATAGGCCGAAGGAGGAGGTATCCTCCATGGTGGTGAAGCCGTCGTCGAGGCATTGGACCGCGCACTTGCGGCCAACGAGCTGGTCCACCACTTCCGGCCTCCAAGCAAAAGGAGGGAGGTCGTCGACAACCACGTGGACGCGGAAGTGGAGGTCGGCGTTGTAGGCGTGAGAGACAGCGCGCCACGGCCGGAAATGGATGTTGAGGCCGTCGATCTTGAAGTTGCAACGCTCCGTGCGCATGACCTCATCGCGCAGCTTGGCGGAGGATAAATTCACGAGGTACTGCTCCGGGAAGTGAGAGCCCACTATCAGCCCCAACGCCCTCAGGCGGTACTTGCGGAGAAAGACGTGGTCGACATCGGTGTGGTCCGTCCCCGACGACGCAGTGATAACCCACGCCACGATGGCGGTGCTCTCCCAGTCTAGGCGCTCGCGGTCGAGGTCGTATGAAGTCACGATGCAGCAAGTGTCCTCCTCCTCGCGCGTGGAAGGGTGGCCGAGGAAGGACATGGTCGTCGAAGGTGGAGAGGACGCGCACAGCTGCCGCGTCCTGCTAGCTAGAGGAGGGTGCTGCTGGGAGCGATGGCTTCATGGGCGGGGGCAAGAGGCGACCAGGTGGCTAGAAGAGCTGCAGCGGAAGCAAACCCTAGCCCCAGCCTTTGTAGACGAAGGAGATGAAGGGCTGACGCCTCGGGTAGAGGAGAAGAGGCGACGACGGCTCCCACTGAGTGGGGCAGCGACCCTTCGGGATTCATGTCGCGCGCAGCGGGATATAACTGTAGTCCATCCATCTTCCGAGGTAGCGGCGGCCGGGTCCATGCACGCCGAAAAAGGTGGAGGAAACGAAGCGTCTTGGCGGCGTGAGAGGAGGTTGGCCCCCTAGGAGCTGTTGGACGTCGATGGAGGCAGGTTGAACCGCACAGCTTTGCGCGGGCCTTGCCGCGGCGGAGCCCCTGGAGCAGAAGGGGCACGGAGGATCCCCACCGGAGCGGTAGACGCCCCCGGGGTGGGCGACGAGACCGCGCAGCGCCAGGCGGACACGGAAACGAAGATGGCATCGCGCTCCCTGCGTGACAGCTCGTCGAGAGGGGTGCGCCCGACGACCACACTCCGGAGCCGATGAGGTGCCCTGCCATCACCCGCCGGCGGTCAAAGGCCAACCGAAGGAGCAGCAGCAGATCTTGGACCATGATGACTCGAGGTCGGAGAAGACGAGGGCCTTAAAAAGTTGAAGAAAAACCTGGTGGGAGGAAGGATGGAGGAGGAGGGAGCTGGTGTGGCATAGGAACAGAGCTGGGAGAGGCTCCGGGAGAAAACAGCAGCGGGGCGCCGCCGCGCCGGGCGAGCTCGTCGCAGGAGCGTCGAGCTCCAACGGTCATATTTTCGTCCCCCTATCCTGAAGTTTGAAACAAAGACAGCGCCCGGCAGAGCTAGTTCTAATTCATGTGGAGCCGCGGAGCAGTGCACGCGGGCTGAATTCCGATCGCCGCCAGCATCAGGGAGATCCCTTCATTTTCTCTTTTCTTTGTTTTCTTAATTAAGGCAGTCAAAGCTTTTGCTTTTGGCTAATCTTCTCTCTTTCATGCACTTCTCACGTGCTATGCTAGTACTATTGTTAGCTCGGCCTATCTCCACGTGATAGAAGCAAACCCATGAACGCCTACATTTTTTTCGTCGGATTGCTACGGCAAATAAACTAAGTGTTGTTCATCCTAGTAATTTTGCCTAGCGTAAGTTTATTTTTCCTAAGGTATTATTGCTCTGGTTTGTGTTATTCTCTATGTACAGGTCTGTCAGGTGATGGCCGGATTAACATCGGTCATGTGATGGTCCAGCCAGTTTCCTGTCATTAGTTCGGCGGCGACCACATTCGTGACCTAGATTGCCCTCTGAACTTGACGTCATAGCTGCATCGTCGTTCCACGCCCACCGACCTCCGCATCAGGCCACATCTTTTTGATAATTTACTTTGCATAAATTAATTAAGCAATTTATTATTATTATTTGTTATTTTTGGCTAGCGTTTCGTTGGACGACCGTTTTATTTACATAGCCTAGTGGACATCTAAAATTAATTGTGACTATGTCATCACCTCGGCCAGGCGACCTGTGCCGACGTCTTCGTGCTACTACTTCACCGAGCCGACTTCCGCACCCAGGCCGTATTTTCTTGAATTATTTATTTTATATAAATAAATTATACAAAGGAACTTTTTATTTTTCTGTCTTGTGTTACTTTATGTATGCAGGTAAATTAATAATGGTCGCGCTATGCCGCTAGCTTGGCAATCCTACATTGTCGTCCCTACCGGCATCAATCGGGTTGAGCCATCACCTTGTTGGTCCAATGTTCATGCAGACCTGCTTGCCACATCAGTCAACTCGAGGGCTTTGACATTGCCAAGCCGACCTGCCTAGGGAACTCTACCTCGTCGGATCTTTGGGCGCATGGGCCAAATTTCTTTTCATTCGCTTTGCATATATTAATTATGCAAATACTTTTTAAAGTATTGTTATTATTATCGTCTTGCACTATTTTGTGTGCATAGGTAATTGACTTTGACTGCATCATGCGGTCACCTCGACATGCCAACATCATCGTCCCCGTCTCCATCAACCAAATTGCGTCGTCGACATGGTCGACTAACGTGGGGGCTTTGCCGTCACGCTGCTGAACTAATCAGTCTCCTCGGTTGGACTGGGGGCTTCGTCTCGCCGCAACAACCATGTTGCATTAACACTTCTCGACCTGAGCTCTTCGCTTGACTACCTCGGGCTTGGGGGCTGGGACCTCGGCCATGCCAAGGACTATGTTCCGGCCCGCCAAAACCCCGGACCGCACCGAACACATTAACCAGCTAAGTCATTTTCGTGATCAGTTCTCTTTAAAATTTTACTTCTTGTTTGGTTCAGCAAAACATTATATATATAAACAAAAAATATGGTTTGTTAAAAATTTCTTTCCCCGATTTAACCGGTGGCTCTTAAATTTGTATGAGCCATTTTATAATAAATGTGTTTCTTCTTGGTCATTGCAAAGTCTTTTTCTACTCCTCCTTTTTACGACACTGGTGTGTGCTCAATATCCGGATAACCTGTTTTTTTTATAAAGATGCTCGAGTTTAGTTCACTAAACAAGCCTCTGAGAAACACTCCGCCGGGATATGGAGGTTGAAGCCAAAGGCTGACCCGCTTGGAGTCCGGAGATCAGATCTATCATGTTAAAGCACGACCGAAGCACATATTAATTTTAAGACGAATTATGGATTGGCACCAAATAAACTTGATTTAGTTCGGACGCAAAGTTCTTACATAATTTTTTTTGGCTTTTCGAGCTTATGGCACTTTTAAGCTTTTTGTATGTTTTTCTTTTAGGTGGCGGGACATCCTCATGACCGAGGTGCCCTGCGTAACAATTCAGCTTGGGAGATCTTTTTCGACCCACAGCTCGGTATCTTTTTTGCCGACTTACACCTCGGCGTTGGTGAAACGCACATAACATCTAGACTAGTTCTCCAAGAGGTTCAATCCTCAGGTTGGTCGGCCGCACCCAACCTGAATCTTGGGGGATAATGTGTGTCTCCAGCATAACTCTCATAGTATAAGGTCGGATGCCTTTAAACTATCGGCAATATCAACGAGGGACTCCGACTAGAGCCAAACCCACCAAAAGCCAAGGTACTCCGAGCAGTTCTCGACAAAACGTTCTCGGATATTGCTTTATATGCATCGGTTTCGAATTGTGTCTTCAGTCAATAGTTGGGTTGCCCTGCTCCTGTGATTGCCTCCTACATTCCGCTTTGTTCGGCTAGGTGTACAAAGGGAGAACCACTACAATTGCACTACCGATTTAATTGGTCAAGTACCTTAGTGGAGAAAGCCAAAATCTGGTTGTCACAATGAGCGCAAACTGGTCAGCGATCCGATGAATATCTCAAACTATAGACTGACAGAGGTTACCCCATGGGCCTTTCATCAATTTGACCGGAATGTTAATGGATTGACCTCGACTGACGCAGAACACTAACCGGGGGCTAGTAATTGGCCTCCAAAACTTTAAGCTCCTATGACTAAGTGAAAGTTATAAAGCCTAGATATATGATTGCCTCGTTTCCTCTAACAACCGCCTCCGGGCATCGAGACGTCGGCTAAGGATTGTCTTGTTACTATGGAAACACCCTGTGTGGCATGTGTTGGGGAACGTCGCATGGGAAACAAAAAAATTCCTACGCACACGCAAACCTATCCATGGTGATGAGCATCTACGAGAGGGAGAGTGGATCTACGTACCCTTGTAGATCGCTATGCGGGAAGCGTTAAGAAACGCGGTTGGTGTAGTCGAACTTCTTCGCGATCCAAATCGCCGAGCGTCCCGCGATCCAATCACGAACCGTCCCGCGAACACATCATGATCCGTCCCGCGAACTCATCACAATCCGTCTCACGATCTTGATCCCGATCTGTCCCGCGAACTCATCACGATCCGTTCCGTGATCACATCACGAACCGTCTCGCGATCTCGATCACGGTCCTTCCGATCTAGCGCCGAACGGACGGCACCTCCGCGTTCAGCACACGTGCAGCTTGATGACGATCTCCACCATCTCGATCCAGCGAGAGGAGGTGGAGAGGAGAGAGAGTTCACCGGCAGCGTGATGGTGCTCCGGTGATGGTGGTGGAGCAAATCCGGCAGGGCTTCGCCTAAGCGCTACAGAAAACCGATCTAGAGGAGAAACTATGCACCGGTGTAACGGGTAGCACGTGGCCGGATTTTTTTTCAAAAAACCACCCAATCCACTAGTATATATAGGAGGATAGGATAGGAGAGGCAGCCAAGGCCTTTGGGTCGGCCGAAATAGGAGGTGGGAAGCAATCCTACTTCACCTCCAATCCTAGTTGGAGTAGGATTGCCTCCTATTGGCTGATTTTCCACTTTTTGCTTTAGGACTTTCTCTCCTGCGCCATGGGCCTTTGTGGCTGTTTTCCCAGCCCACTAAGGGCTGGTTATTATTCTCCCATAGCCCATGCACCTCTTGGGGTCGAAATACCCCTCCCGGTACACTACCGGCACTCCCGGTACACTACCGATGAGCCCGAAACTTTTCCGGAAACCAAACTGGGACTTCCTATATATGAATCTTTACCTCCGGACCATTCCGGAGCTCCTCGTGACGTACGGGATATCATCCGGGACTCCGAACAAACTTCGGTCACCACCATACATAACTCTACACTACCGAAACGTCACCGAACCTTAAGTGTGCAGACCCTGCGGGTTCGAGAACTATGTAGACATGACCGAGACACCTCTACGGTCAATAACCAATGGCGGGACCTACATATTCTACGAAGATCTTTATCGGTCGAACCTCTATGTCAAGGATTCAGTTAATCCCGTATAACGTTCCCTTTGTTCTTCGGTATGTTACTTGCCCGAGATTCGATCGTCGGTATCTCCATACCTAGTTCAACCTCGTTATTGGCAAGTCTCTTTAATCGTTCCGTAATACAAGATCCCGTGACTAACACTTAGCCACATGGCTTGCAAGGCTTGTTGTGATGTTGTATTACCGAGTGGGCCCTGAGATACCTCTCCGTCACACGGAGTAACAAATCCCAGTCTCGATCCATGCCAACTCAACAGACACCATCGGAGATACCTGTAGAGCACCTTTATAGTCACCCAGTTACGTTGCGACGTTTGATACACACAAGGCACTCCTCCGATATCCGTGATTTGCATGATCTCATGGTTATAGGAACATATACTTGACATGCCGAAAACAATAGCAATAAACTGACACGATCATACGCTATGTGTGTAGTTTGGGTCTTATCCATCACATCATTCTCCTAATGATGTGATCCCGTTATCAAATGACATCTCATGTCCATGGCTAGGAAACCTTAACCTTCCTTTGATCAACGAGCTAGTCCATTAGAGGCATACTAGGGACATGGTTTTGCCTATGTATCCACACATGCATTTAAGTCTCTGATCAATACAATTATAGCATGGATAATAAATGATTATCATGAACAAGGAAATATGATAATAACTACTTTATTATTGTCTCTAGGGCATATTTCCAACAGTCTCCCACTTGCACTAGAGTCAATAATCTAGTTCACATCACCATGTGATTTGCATTGTTATGAATCTAACACCCAATGAGTTCTGGGGCTCGATCATGCTTTGGATGTGAGAGAGGTCTTATAGTCAACGGGTCTGCGATATTCAGATCCGTGTGTACTTTGCAAATCTCTATGTCAAACCGTAAACACTGCTACCACACTCCACTTGGTACTATTTCCAAATGGCTGCTCCACTATACGTATCCAGATTGCTACTATGAGTCTCCGGATTAGTGTTAAAGCTTGTATCGACGTAACTCCTTACGACGAACTCTTTATCACCTCCATAATTGAGAAACATCTCCTCAGTCTCTTAGTTATTGAGGATAATCTTGAACGATGTCTAGTGATCCACTCCTGGTTCACTCTTGTACCCCCTGACAGACTCATGGCAAGGCACACACAGGTGCGGTACACAGCATGGCATAATATAGAGCCTATGGCTAAGGCATAGGGGACGACATTCGTTCTTTCTCTTTCTTCTGCCGTTGTTGAGCTTTGAGTCTCACTCAACTTTCACACCTTACAAATCAAGCGAGAACTCTTTCTCTGACTGATCCATTTTGAACTCTTTCAAAATCTTGTCAAGGTATGCACTCATTGAAAGTCTCATCGAGCATCTTGATCTATCTCCATAGATTTTGATGCTCAACAATTAGGTAGCTTCATCCAGGTCTTCCTTTGAAAATCACCTTCCAAATGACCGTTTTATGCTTTCCAGAAACTCTACATTATTTCCGATCAACAATATGTCATCCACATATACTTATTAGAAATTCTATAGTGCTCCCACTCACTTTATTGCAAATACAAGTTTCTCGTAAACTTTGTATAAACATGAAAACTTTGATCACCTCATCAAAGCGTATATTCCAACTCCGAGATGCTTGCTTCAGTCAATGGAAGGATCACCGAAGCTTGCACACCTTTTAGCATCCTTAGGCCTGACAAAACCTTCTGGTTGTATCACATACAACCTTTCCTCAAGTAAACCGTTAAGGAAACGATGTTTTGACATCCATCTGCCAGATTTCATAATTGAAAACACAACAACTGCTAACATAATTCCAATAGACTTTAGCACCACTACGAGTGAGAAAGTCTCATCGTAGTCAACTCCTTGAACTTGTCACAAACATCTTTGCAACAAGTCGAGCTTTACAAATAGTGACATTCACCATCAGTGTCTGTCTTCATTTTAAAGATCCATTTGTACTCAACGACCTGCCGTCCAACGAGCAAGTCTACCAAAGTCTACACTTGGTTTTCATACATGGATCCTATCTCGGATTTCATGGCCTCTAACCATTTGTCGGAACCCGGGCCCATCATCGCTTCTCCATAGCTCATAGGTTCATCGTTGTCCAACAACATGATCTCCAAGACAGAGTTGTCGTACCACTTAGCAGCAGTACACATCCTTGTCGACCTACGAAGTTCGATAGTAACTTGATCCTGAAGCTTCATGATCATCATCATTAACTTCCTCTTCAACTAACGTAGGCTTCACAGAAACATCTTTCTGCGCTGCGCTACTCTTTGGTTGAACAAAGGTTTAACAACCACATTAAGTTCTATCTTCCTCCCACTCAATTCTTTCGAGAGAAACATTTCCTCGAGAAAGGATCCGTTTAAGCAACAAACACTTTGCACCAGGATCTGAGATTGAAGGTCACCCAACTGATCTTAGGGTATTCTATGAAGATGCAATTTGTCCGCCTTGGGTTCGACCTCATTAGGTGAAAACATTTTCCACACAAGTGTCACATCCCCAAATATTAAGAAATGACAGCTTAGGTTTCTATCAAACCATAATTCACATGGTGTCATCTCAACGGATTTAGATGGTGCCCTATTTAAAGTGAATGTAGTTGTCTCTAATGCATAACCCCAAAATTATAGTAGTAAAACGACAAGAGACATCATAGCACGCACCATGTCCAATAGAGCATAACTATGATGTTCGGACACACTATCACACTATGGTGTTCCAGGTGGCGTTTATTTGTGAAACAACTTTCACATTGTCTTAAGTTGTATGCCAAACTTGTGACTCAGATATTGACCTCCACGATCATATCGCGGTCATTTTTATCTTCTTGTCACGATGATCTTTAAACTTCACTCTGAATTTTCTTGAACCTTTCAAACGATTCAGACTTGTGTTTCATTAAGTAAATATACACTATATCTACTCAAATCATCAGTGAAGGTAAGAAAATAACGATATCCACTGCACGCTACAAGACTCACTAGATTGCATACATCAACATGTATCATTTCCAATGAATCACTTGCCCGCTCCATCCAACGGGGTCCTTTAGTCATCTTGCCCAAGAGGCATGGTTCGCATGTCTCAACCGATTCGAAATCGAATGAGTCCAAATATCCATCAGCATGGAGTTTCTACATGCGCTTTATACCAATATGACATTTAGCGGCAGTGCCACAAGTATGTGGTACTATCATTATTAACTTTGTATCTTTTGACATCAATGTTATGAACATGTGTAATACTACGATCAAGATTTCAACAAACCATTCTCACTGGGTGCATGACCATTGAAGGTATTATTCATGTAAACAGAATAACCATTATTCTCTAACTTAAATGAATAACCGTATTGCAATAAACATGATCTAATCATGTTCATGCTCAACGCAAAACACCAAATAACATTTATTTAGGTTCGTCACTAATCCTGAAGGTAGAGAGAGCGTGCGATGTTGATCACATCAACCTTGGAAATACTTCCAACACATATCGTCACCTCACCCTTAGCTAGTTCTCTATTTATTCCGTAACTTTTATTTCGAGTTACTAACGTTTAGCAACCGAACCGGTATCCAATACCCAGGTGCTACTAAGAGTACTAGCAAGGTACACATTAGTAACTCGTATATCAAATATACTTCTATCAATGTTGTCAGCCTTCTTATCTACCAAGTATCTAGTGTTCTACCAAGTATCTAGTGTTGTTCCGCTTTAGTGACCGCTCACCTCATAACGGAAGCACTTAGTCTCTGGTTTGAGTTCAACTTTGGGTTGCTTCACTGGAGCAGCAACTGACTTGCTATCCATGAAGTTTCCCTCCTTGCTCTTGCCCTTCTCGAAACTAGTGGTTTGGTTAACGATCAACATTTGATGCTCCTTCTTGATTTCTACCTTCGCGGTGTCAAACATCGCGAACACCTCAGGGATCAACATTTCTTTCCCTGGCATTTTATAGTTCATCACCAAGTTCTAGTAGCTCAGTGATAGTGACTTGGAGAACTACATCAATCACTATCTTATCTAGAAGATCAACCCCCACTCGATTCAAGCGATTGAGCTATTCTCTTTCATCTTGCAGGCAAAGAATCTCGTTGGAGATCCTGTATCTCACAACTCGGGCACGAGCCTGAGATCACAATCTCAGCTCTTAGAACATCTCATATGTTCCGTGACGTTCAAAACTTTTCGAAGCCTCAATTCTAAGCCATAATGCATGACGCACTAAACTATCAAGTAGTCATCGTAACGTGCCTGTCAGATGTTCACAATATCTACAGACGACGCTAGATGGGGTGGCGCACCGAGCGGTGCATTAAGGACATAAGCCTTCTGTGCAACAATGAGGACAATCCTCAGATCATGGACCGAGTCCGCAATTTTGCTACCAACATCTTTCAATTCTATTTCTCTAGGAACATATAAAAATACAAGGGAGCTACAGCGTGAGCTAGTAATCTACAACCTAATTTGCAAAGACACTTTGACTACATTCATGATAATGAGTTCAATTAATCATATTACTTAAGAACTCCCACTCAAATTGACATCCCTTGGGTCATTCGAGTGATACATGATCCAAATTCACCAACTCAAGTCCGATCATCACGTGAGTTAAGGTGGCTTCAATGGTGAACATCATTATGTTGATCATATCCACTATATGACTCATGCTTGACCTTTCGGTCTCTTGTGTTCCGAGGCCATGTCTGTACATGCTAAGCTCATCAAGTTTAACCCGAGTGTTCTGCACGTGCAAATCTGGCTTGCACCCGTTGTATGTGAACGTAGAGTCTATCACACCCGATCATCACATGCTGTCTCAACACGACGAACTTTCGCAACGGTGCACACTCGGGGAGAACACAGTTCATCTTGAAATTCAAGTGAGGGATCACCTTATAATGCTACCGCCGTACTAAGCAAAACAAGGTGCATAAAAGGATTAACATCTCATGCAATTCATAAGTGACATGATATGGTCATGAACTTGTGTTTAAGATCTCCATCTTCGAAACACCGGCATGATCTCCATCGTCACCGGCACAACACCATGATCTCCATCATCTTGATCTCCATCAATGTGTTGCCATTGGGGTTGTGGCGCCAACCCTGCTTCTACTTCTATTGCTACCGCTTAGCGATAAAGTAAAGCATTACATAGCGCTTAATGATTGAAACGCAGGTCATACAATAATTAAAGACAACCCTATGGCTCCTGCCGGTTGCCGTACTCAACGACATGCAAGTCGTGAAATTCAATACATCACATGATCATCTCATACATCAGATATATCTCATCATGTAATTGGCCATATCACATCACAACATACCCTGCAAAAACAAGTTAGACGTCCTCTAATTGTTGTTGCATGTTTTACGTGGCTGCTACGGGTATCTAGCAAGAACGATTCTCACCTACGCATAAACCACAACGGTGATACATAGATTGCTTTTCAACCTTCTCAAGGACCGCCTTTGTCGGATCCGATCCAACTAAAGTGAGAGAAACTGTCACCCGCAAGCCATCTAAGCAACAAGTTGCGTCGAGGGAACCGGTCTCTCGTAAGCGTACGAGTAATGTTGGTCCAGGCCACATCATCTCACAATCCTGCTGAACCAAAATCCGACCAAGGGAGGAAGCAATCTAAGCATCAACGCCCACAAACCTTTTGTGTTCTACTCGAGATCTCGTCGAACCATCAACCTAGCTCATGATGCCACTGTTGGGGAACGTCGCATGGGAAACAAAAATTTTCCTACGCACACGTAAACCTATCCATGGTGATGAGCATCTACGAGAGGGAGAGTGGATCTACGTACCCTTGTAGATTGCTAAGCGGGAAGCGTTAAGAAACGCGGTTGGTGTAGTCAAACTTCTTCGCGATCCAAATCGCCGAGCGTCCCACGATCCAATCACGAACCGTCCCGCGAACACATCATGATCCGTCCCGCGAACTCATCACGATCCGTCTCACGATCTGTCCCGCGAACTCATCACGATCCGTTCCGTGATCACATCACGAACCGTCTCGCGATCTCGATCACGGTCCTTCCGATCTAGCGCCGAACGGACGGCACCTCCGCGTTCAGCACACGTGCAGCTTGATGACGATCTCCACCGTCTCGATCCAGCGAGAGGAGGTGGATAGGATAGAGAGTTCACCGGCAGCGTGACGGTGCTCCGGCGATGGTGGTGGAGCAATTCCGGCAGGGCTTCGCCTAAGCGCTACAGAAAACCGATCTAGAGGAGAAACTATGCACCGGTGTAACGGGTAGCACGTGGCCGGAAATTCTGTCCAAAAACCACCCAATCCACTAGTATATATAGGAGGAGAGGAGAGGAGAGGCAGCCAAGGCCTTTGGGTCGGCCGAAATAGGAGGTGGGAAGCAATCCTACTTCACCTCCAATCCTAGTTGGAGTAGGATTGCCTCCTATTGGCTGATTTTCCACTTTTTGCTTTAGGACTTTCTCTCCTGCGCCATGGGACTTTGTGGCTGTTTTCCCATCCCACTAAGGGCTGATTATTATTCTCCCACAGCCCATGGACCTCTTGGGTTCGAAATACCCCTCCCGGAGGCCTCCCGGTACACTACCGACACTCCCGGTACACTACCGGCACTCCCGGTACACTACCGATGAGCCCGAAACTTTTCCGGAAACCAAACTGGGACTTCCTATATATGAATCTTTACCTCCGGACCATTCTGGAGCTCCTCGTGACGTCCGTGATCTCATCCGGGACTCCAAACAAACTTCGGTCACCACCATACATAACTCTACACTACCGAAACGTCACCGAACCTTAAGTGTGCAGACCTTGCGGGTTCGAGAATTATGTAGACATGACCGAGACACCTCTACGGTCAATAACCAATGGCGGGACCTGGACGTCCACATTGGTTCCTACATATTCTACGAAGATCTTTATCAGTCGAACCTCTATGTCAAGGATTCAGTTAATCCCGTATACCGTTCCCTTTGTTCTTCGGTATGTTACTTGCCCGAGATTCGATCGTCGGTATCTCCATACCTAGTTCAACCTCGTTAATGGCAAGTCTCTTTACTCATTCCATAATACAAGATGCCGTGACTAACACTTAGCCACATTGCTTGCAAGGCTTGTTGTGATGTTGTATTACCGAGTGGGCCCTAAGATACCTCTCCGTCACACGGAGTAACAAATCCCAGTCTCGATCCATGCCAACTCAACAGACACCATCGGAGATACCTGTAGAGCACCTTTATAGTCACCCAGTTACGTTGCAACGTTTGATACACACAAGGCACTCCTCTGATATCTGTGAGTTGCATGATCTCATGGTCATAGGAACATATACTTGACATGCAGAAAACAGTAGCAATAAACTGACACGATCATATGCTATGTTTGTAGTTTGGGTCTGATCCATCACATCATTCTCCTAATGATGTGATTCCGTTATCAAATGACATCTCATGTCCATGGCTAGGAAACCTTAACCATCCTTTGATCAATGAGCTAGTCCATTAGAGGCATACTAGGGACATGGTTTTGCCTATGTATCCACACATGCATTTAAGTCTCCGATCAATACAATTATAGCATGGATAATAAACGATTATCATGAACAAGGAAATATGATAATAACTAATTTATTATTGCCTCTAGGGCATATTTCCACAGCATGTACAAAGGGGTAGAAGCCGACGATGGGCCACTCTTAAATGATAAACAGTCACAAATGAGTCAAAATAGCATATATCATAAAAGCATTTGTATTCAATATGCTAGTGTTGCCTTCTGTAATCATTGTTATAAAGCCATAAATATGCATCTATTTGACTTAAGGTTTTGGACAACCTGGGTTGCCTGGATCCTGTGCTTACCCCCTACGTTCCCGATTATTTGGCTAGGGGGTAAAGGGAGAACCTCTATGAATGTTACTTCCGGGTCATCCGGTTTAGTACCTCAGACTGGGTGAAGCCGAAAGCTAGCCAACTTAAGAATATAATTTGTCAGCAGCGACGGAATTGAAAATTTTGGTTCATTAAAGACCACGGTGTTCGGGAACATTCCCCAAACTAAATCCACAATATTTTCCTCCCACATTGATCGGAGATGAGCTTTCACTTTCATGGTCAATATGATATCCTGGGAAAAGGAACTTATAAATGAACTATTTTTCCCACAAGATGTTTCTTACGTTAAAAAGTAATATAACATATCTCTCCGTGTACCTTTGTTTATGAAACAGTATGGCCGAATAGTATTGTTTGCCGTGAATCTTTGCCTTTATAAAGGCTTTATAAAGTATGATAAACACTCCTAGGCTATTGGCCCTGGAGGTTGAAGCCGATGGTCGGTCAACAAAGTCTTGTACAATGTGGATCCGAGCATTGATGATGTAAAGTACTTTGGTACATAGAATCACTACAAATAAATTTTGTCAAACATAACAAAGTTTTTTTTCAAGAAAATATCGATCCTTAATTCAACCACTCGTGCCCAAATTAAGGCTTGGTGTGTTGGGGAACATTGTATGGGAAATAAAAGAATCCTACGCACCCGCAAGATCTATCCATGCTGATGAGCATCTAAGAGAGGAGAGATCGGACCCACATACCCGTGTAGATCGCTAAGCGGGAAGCATTAAGAAATGCAGTTGATGTAGTCGAACATCTTTGCGATCCAAATTGCTAGCCGTCCCACGATCAAATCATGGTCTGGCACCTAACGAATGGCACCTCCGCATTCAACACACATACAACTCGATGACGATCTCCACCTCCTTGATCCAGCAAGCGAGGGAGGAGAGGTAGATGAGTTCTCCGGTAACACGACGATGTGGTGGCGGTGGTGGTGGTGCTATCTCAGCAGGGCTACGCCTAGCTCTATCGAAACCGCGAACGAAGGAGAAAACGATCTAGGGAGAGAGAGGGGTGCCAAGGTGCGGGATCACTAGAAGAGTATGTCTAGAGGAGGGTGAATAGACTACTAGCAGGAATTTAAAATCTACACAATATGCTGTTGGAAATATGCCCTAGAGGCAATAATAAAATGGTTATTATTGTATTTCCTTGTTCATGATAATTGTCTATTGTTCATGCTATAATTGTGTTAACCGGAAACCGTAATACATGTGTGAATACATAGACCACAATATGTCCCTAGTGAGCCTCTAGTTGGCTAGCTCGTTGATCAATAGATGGTCACGGTTTCATGACCATGGACACTGGATGTCATTGATAATGGGATCACATCATTAGGAGAATGATGTGATGGACAAGACCCAATCCTAAGCATAGCACAAGATCGTGTAGTTCGTTTGCTAAAGCTTTTCAATGTCAAGTATCGTTTCCTTAGACCATGAGGTTGTGCAACTCCCGGATGCCGTAGGAATGCTTTGGGTGTGCCAAATGTCACAACGTAACTGGGTGGCTATAAAGTTACACTACGGGTATCTCCGAAAGTGTCTGTTGGGTTGGCATGAACCGAGACTGGGATTTGTCACTCCGTGTGACGGAGAGGTATCTCTGGGCCCACTCGGTAAGACATCATCATAATGAGCTCAATGTGACTAAGGAGTTAGCCACGGGATGATGTGTTACGGAACAAGTAAAGAGACTTGCCGGTAACGAGATTGAACAAGGTATAGGGATACCGACGATCGAATCTCGGGCAAGTACCATACAGATAGACAAAGGGAATTGTATACTTGATTGATTGAATCCCTGACATCATGGTTCATCCGATGAGATCATCATGGAGTACATGGGAGCCAACATGGGTATCCAAATCCCATTGTTGGTTATTGACCGGAGAGGTGTCTCGGTCATGTCTACGTGTCTCCCGAACCCGTAGGGTCTACACACTTAAGGTTCGATGACGCTAGGGTTATAGGGAAATAGTGTACGTGGTTACCGAAGGTTGTTTGGAGTCCCGGACGTCACGAGAAGTCCCGGAATGGTCCGGAGAAGAAGATTGATATATAGGAAGTGAGGATTTGGTTACCGGAAGCGTTCCGGGTGTCACCGGTAGGGTACCGGGACCACCGGAAGGGTTCCGGGGTCCACCAAGTGGGCCCACCTGCCCCGGAAGGTTCGATGGGCCAAGAGAGGGAGGAAGCCGGCCCCTAGGTGGCCTGGTGGGCCTCCCACACCATCCCAAGGCGCAGCAAGGGTGGAGGGGGGCAAACCCTTGGCGTGGATGGGCCTTAAGGCCCACCCTAGGGCGCCTCCACCTCTCCCTGCCCTGGCCGCCGGCTAGATGGGCTCCTGGAGGCTGCCACCACCCCTAGGGTGGAACCCTAGGGCGCAGCCCCTCCCCTCCCCTCCTCCTATATATAGTGGTGAGTTGGGGAACGTTGCATGGGAAACAAAACTTTTCCTACGCACACGCAAACCTATCCATAGAGATGAGCATCTACGAGAGGGAGAGTAGATCTACGTACCCTTGTAGATCGCTAAGCGGGAAGCGTTAAGAAACGTGGTTGATGTAGTCATACTTCTTCACAATCCAAATCATCGAGCGTCCCGCGATCTAATCACGAACCGTCCTGCGAACCAATCACGAACCGTCCTGCGCTCCGATCACGAACGTCCCGTGGCCTTGATCACTATCCTTCCGATCTAGTACCGAACGGACGGCACCTCCGCGTTCAGCACACGTGCAGCTTGATGACGATCTCCACCGTCTTGATCCAACAAGAGGAGGTGGAGAGGAGAGAGAGTTCACCGGCAGCGTGACGGCGCTCAGGTGATGGTGGTGGAGCAATTCTGGTAGGGCTTCGCCTAAGCGCTGCAGAAATCCGATCTAGAGGAGCACCGATGAAACGGGTAGCACGTGGCCGTAAATTGTGTCCCCTGTGATAGCCCTGTCCCTCTATTTATATGTTGAGCCCTGGGGTCTAAACTTGGAGCAAAAATCTCTACAAGGTCGATTTTGCCCGCACAAGGTCGGTTTGGCCCGCAAGAAAAGAGTCCAACTCGGATCCCTGCAGTCCCGCGCACAAGCGGTAGTACCGCTTCACGAGCGGTAGTACCGCTTGAGCGGTAGTACCGCTTCACCAGCGGTAGTACCGCTTCACCAGCGGTAGTACTGCTTGAGCGGTAGTACCGCTTCACAAGCAGTAGTACTGCCTTACTGCTTAAGGCAGTTGCAAAACTTCCTTTTGCCCTTTCCAATACCTCGTGGGTTTTATCCCATTGGTCCATATAAAGTGTTGCTGTACCCGAACACTTCGGTAACATCCGGAACCCCTTCTGGTTAATTCCAGAACTCTTCCAGAGATCAAAACACTATTATCACATATATCAATCTTTATCTCCAGACTCTTCAAGAGATCCTCATCATGTCCTGGATAGTATCCGAGACTCCGAACATCCTTCGGTCACCACCATATATAACTCTATACTACCGAAACGTCACCAAACCTTAAGTGTGCAGACCCTGCGGGTTCGAGAACTATGTAGACATGACTGAGACACCTCTACGGCCAATAACCAATGGCGGGACCTAGACGTCCACATTGGTTCCTACATATTCTACGAAGATCTTTATCGGTCGAACCTCTATGTCAAGGATTCAGTTAATCCCGTATAACGTTCCCTTTGTTCTTCGGTATGTTACTTGCCCGAGATTCGATCATCGGTATCTCCATACCTAGTTCAATCTCATTACCGGCAATTCTCTTTACTCGTTCTGTAATACAAGATCCCGCAACTAACAATTAGTCACATTGCTTGCAAGGCTTATTGTGATGTTGCATTACCGAGTGGGCCCTGAGATACCTCTCCGTCACACGGAGTAACAAAACCCAGTCTCGATCCATGCCAACTCAACAGTCACCCTTGAAAATACCTGTAGAGCGCCTTTATAGTCACCCAGTTACGTTGCGACGTTTGATACACACAAGGCACTCCTTCGATATCCGTGAGTTGCATGATCTCATGGTCAAAGGAACATATACTTGACATGCAGAAAACAGTAGGAATAAACTGACACGATCATATGCTATGTTTGTAGTTTGGGTCTTATCCATCACATCATTCTCCTAATGATGTGATTCCGTTATCAAATGACATCTCATGTCCATGGCTAGGAAACCTTAACCATCCTTTGATCAACGAGCTAGTCCATTAGAGGCATACTAGGGACATGGTTTTGCCTATGTATCCACACATGCATTTAAGTCTCCGATCAATACAATTATAGCATGGATAATAAAAGATTATCATGAACAAGGAAATATGATAATAACTAATTTATTATTGCCTCTAGGGCATATTTCCAACAGCATGTACAAATGGGTAGAAGCCGACGATGGGCCACTCTTAAATGATAAACGGTCACAAATGAGTCAAAATAGCATATATCAAGAAAGAATTTGTATTCAATATGCTAGTGTTGCCTTCTGTAATCATTGTTATAAAGCCATAAATATGCATCAATTTGACTTAAGGTTTTGGACAACCTGGGTTGCCTGGATCCTGTGCTTACCCCCTACGTTCCCGATTATTCGGCTAGGGGGTAAAGGGAGAACCTCTATGATTGTTACTTCCGGGTCATCCGGTTTAGTACCTCGGACTGGGTGAAGCCGAAAGCTAGCCAACTTAAGAATATAATTGGTCAGCAGCGACGGAATTGAAAATTTTGGTTCATTAAAGACCACAGTGTTCGGGAACATTCCCCAAACTAAATCCACAATATTTTCCTCCCACATTGATCGGAGATGAGCTTTCACTTTCATGGTCAATATGATATCCTGGGAAAAGGAACTTATAAATGAACTATTTTTCCCACAAGATGTTTCTTACGTTAAAAAGTAATATAACATATCTCTCCGTGTACCTTTGTTTATGAAACAGTATGGCCGAATAGTATTGTTTGCCGTGAATCTTTGCCTTTATAAAGGCTTTATAAAGTATGATAAACACTCTTAGGCTACTGGCCCTGGAGGTTGAAGCCGATGGTCGGTCAACAAAGTCTTGTACAATGTGGATCCGAGCATTGATGATGTAAAGTACTTTGGTACATAGAATCACTACAAATAAATTGTGTCAAACATAACAAAGTTTTTTTTCAAGAAAATATCGATCCTTAATTCAACCACTCGTGCCCAAATTAAGGCTTGGAGTGTTGGGGAACATTGCATGGGAAATAAAAAAATCCTATGCACCCGCAAGATCTATCCATGCTGATGAGCATCTAAGAGAGGAGAGATCGGACCCACATACCCGTGTAGATCGCTAAGCGGGAAGCATTAAGAAATGCAGTTGATGAAGTCCAACATCTTCGCGATCCAAATTGCTAGCCGTCCCACGATCAAATCATGGTCTGGCACCTAACGAATGGCACCTCTGCATTCAACACACATACAACTCGATGACGATCTCCGCCTCCTTGATCTAGCAAGCGAGGGCGGAGAGGTAGATGAGTTCTCCGGTAACACGATGATGTGGTGGCGTTGGTGGTGGTGCTATCTCGGCAGGGCTACGCCTAGCTCTATCGAAACCGCGAACGAAGGAGAAAACGATCTAGGGAGAGAGAGGGGTGCCAAGGTGCGTGATCACTGGAAGAGTATGTCTAGAGGAAGGTGAATAGACTACTAGCAGGAATTTAAAATCTACACAATGTGCTGTTGGAAATATGCCCTAGAGGCAATAATAAAATGGTTATTATTGTATTTCCTTGTTCATGATAATTGTCTATTGTTCATTCTATAATTGTGTTAACCGGAAACCGTAATACATGTGTGAATACATAGACCACAATATGTCCCTAGTGAGCCTCTAGTTGGCTAGCTCGTTGATCAATAGATGGTCACGGTTTCATGACCATGGACATTGGATGTCATTGATAATGGGATCACATCATTAGGAGAATGATGTGATGGACAAGACCCAATCCTAAGCATAGCACAAGATCGTGTAGTTCGTTTGCTAAAGCTTTTCAATGTCAAGTATCGTTTCCTTAGACCATGAGGTTATGCAACTCCCAAATGCCGTAGGAATGCTTTGGGTGTGCCAAACGTCACAACGTAACTGGGTGGCTATAAAGTTACACTACGGGTATCTCCGAAAGTGTCTGCCGCCACCCCAAGGGTGGAACCCTAGGGCGCAGCCCCTCCCCTCCCCTCATCCTATATATAGTGGTGAGTTGGGGAACTTTGAATGGGAAACAAAACTTTTCCTATGCACACGCAAACCTATCCATAGTGATGAGCATCTACGAGAGGGAGAGTAGATCTACGTACCCTTGTAGATCGCTAAGCGGGAAGCGTTAAGAAACGCGGTTGGTGTAGTCATACTTCTTCACAATCCAAATCGTCGAGCGTCCCGCGATCTAATCACGAACCGTCCCGCGAACCAATCACGAACCGTCCCGCGATCCGATCATGAACGTCCCGTGGCCTTGATCACGATCCTTCCGATCTAGTACCGAACGGACGGCACCTCCGTGTTCAGCACACGTGCAGCTTGATGACGATCTCCACCGTCTTGACCCAGCAAGAGGAGGTGGAGAGGAGAGAGAGTTCACCGGCAGCGTGACGACGCTCAGGTGATGGTGGTGGAGCAATTCTGGTAGGGCTTCGCCTAAGCGCTGCGGAAATCCGATCTAGAGGAGCACCGGTGGAACGGGTAGCACGTGGCCGTAAGTTGTGTCCCGTGTGCTAGCCCTGTCCCTCTATTTATATGTTGAGCCCTGGGGTCTAAACTTGGAGCAAAAACCTCTAGAAGGTCGATTTTGCCCGCACAAGGTCGCTTTGGCCCGCAAGAAAAGAGTCCAACTCGGATCCCTGTAGTCCCGCGCACAAGCGGTAGTACCGCTTCACGAGCGGTAGTACCGCTTGAGCGGTAGTACCGCTTCACCAGCGGTAGTACTGCCTGAGCGGTAGTACCGCTTCACAAGCGGTAGTACTGCCTTACTGCTTAAGGCAATAGCAAAACTTCCTTTTACCCTTTCCAATACCTCGTGGGTTTTACCCCATTGGTCCATAGAAAGTGTTGCTGTACCCGAACACTTCGGTAACATCCGGAACCCCTTCTGGTTAATTCCAGAACTCTTCCAGAGATCAAAACACTATTATCACATATATCAATCTTTATCTCCAGACTCTTCCGGAGATCCTCATCATGTCCTGGATAGTATCCGAGACTCCGAACATCCTTTGGTCACCACCATATATAACTCTATACTACCGAAACGTCACCAAACCTTAAGTGTGCAGACCCTGCGGGTTCGAGAACTATGTAGACATGACTGAGACACCTCTACGGCCAATAACCAATGGCGGGACCTAGACGTCCACATTGGTTCCTACATATTCTACGAATATCTTTATCGGTCGAACCTCTATGTCAAGGATTCAGTTAATCCCGTATAACGTTCCCTTTGTTCTTCGGTATGTTACTTGCCCGAGATTCGATCGTCGGTATCTCCATACCTAGTTTAATCTCATTACCGGCAAGTCTCTTTACTCATTCCGTAATACAAGATCCCGCAACTAACAATTAGTCACATTGCTTGCAAGGCTAATTGTGATGTTGCATTACCGAGTGGGCCCTGAGATACCTCTCCGTCACACGGAGTAACAAAACCCAGTCTCGATCCATGCTAACTCAACAGACACCCTCGGAGATACCTGTAGAGCGCCTGTATAGTCACCCAGTTACGTTGCGACGTTTGATACACACAAGGCACTCCTCCGATATCCGTGAGTTGCATGATCCCATGGTCATAGGAACATATACTTGACATGCAGAAAACAGTAGCAATAAACTGACACGATCATATGCTATGTTTGTAGTTTGGGTCTTGTCCATCACATCATTCCCCTAATGATGTGATCCCGTTATCAAATGACATCTCATGTCCATGGCTAGTAAACCTTAACCATCCTTTGATCAACGAGCTAGTCCATTAGAGGCATACTAGGGACATGGTTTTGTCTATGTATCAACACATGCATTTACGTCTCCGATCAATACAATTATAGCATGGATAATAAACAATTACCATGAACAAGTAAATATGATAATAACTAATTTATTATTGCCTCTAGGGCATATTTCCAACAGTCTCCCACTTGCACTAGAGTCAATAATCTAGTTCACATCACTATGTGATTCGCATTGTTATGAATCTAACACCCAATGAGTTCTGGGGCTCGATCATGCTTTGCATGTGAGAGAGGTCTTTTATAGTCAACGGGTCTGCGATATTCAGATCCGTGTGTACTTTGCAAATCTCTATGTCAAACCGTAAACACTGCTACCACACTCCACTTGGTACTACTTCCAAATGGCTGCTCCACTATATGTATCCAGATTGCTACTACTAGTCATCCGGATTGGTGCTAAAGCCTGCATCGACGTAATTCTTTACGACGAACTCTTTATCACCTCCATAATCGAGAAACATCTCCTCAGTCTTTCAGTTACTAAGGATAATCTTGACTACTGTCCAGTGATCCACTCCTGGTTCACTCTTGTACCCCCTGACGAACTCATGCCAAGGCACACACATGTGCGGTACACAACATGGCATACTGTACAGAGCCTATGGCTAAGGCATATTGGACGACGTTCGTCCTTTCTCTTTCTTATGCCGTTGTCGAGCTTTGAGTCTCACTCAACTTCACACCTTACAAATCAGACGAGAACTCTTTCTCTGACTGATCCATTCTAAACTCCTTCAAAATCTTGTCAAGGTACGTACTCATTGAAGTCTCATCAAGCATCTTGATCTATCTCTATAGATCTTGATGCTCAACAATTAGGTAGTTTTATCCAAGTCTTCCTTTGAAAATCACTTTTCAAACAACCATTTATGCTTTCCAGAAATTCTACATTATTTTCGATCAACAATATGTCATCCACATATATTTATCAGAAATTCTATAGTGCTCCCACTCACTTTATTGTAAATACAAGTTTCTCATAAACTTTGTATAAACCTCAAAACTTTGATCACCTCATCAAAGCGTATATTCCGACTCCGAGATACTTGCTTCAGTCCATAGAAGGATCACTGAAGCTTGCACACCTTTTAGCATCCTTAGGACTGACAAAACCTTCTGGTTGTATCACATACAACCTTCCCTCAAGTAAACCGTTTAAGGAAACGATGTTTTGACATCCATCTGCCAAATTTCATAATTGAAAATGCAGAAACTTCTAACATAATTCCAACATACTTTAGCATCACTACGAGTGAGAAAGTCTCATCGCAGTCAACTCCTTGAACTTGTCACAAACAACTTTGTAACGAGTCGAGCTTTAGAAATGGTGACATTTACCATCAGTGTCTGTCTTCATTTTAAAGATCCATTTGTACTCAATGACCTGTCGTCCAACGAGGAAGTCTACTTAAGTCTATACTTGGTTTTCATACATGGATCCTATCTCGGATTTCATCGCCTCTAACCATTTGTCGAAATCCGGGCCCATCATCGCTTCTCCATAGCTCGTAGGTTCATCGTTGTCCAACAACATGACCTCCAAGACAGGGTTGTCGTACTACTTAGGCGTAGTACACATCCTTGTCGACCTACGATGTTCAATAGTAACTTGATCCTGAAGCTTCATGATCATCATCATTAACTTCCTTTTCAACTAACGTAGGCTTCACAGAAACATCTTTCTGCGCTGTGCTACTCTCTGGTTAAACAAAGGTTTAACAACCTCATCAAGTTCTATCTTCCTCCCACTCAATTCTTTCGAGAGAAAAATTTCCTCGAGAAAGGATCCGTTTAAGCAACAAATACTTTGTACTTGGATCTGAGATAGAAGGTTCACCCAACTGCTCTTAGGGTATTCTATGAAGATGCATGTGTTCGCCTTGGATTCGACCTCATTAGGTGAAAACATTTTCCACACAAGTGTCGCAGCCCCAAATATTAAGAAATGACAGCTTAGGTTTCTATCAAATCATAATTCACATGGTGTCATCTCAACAGATTTAGATGGTGCCCTATTTAAAGTGAATGTAGTTGTCTCTAATGCATAACCCCAAAATTATAGTAGTAAAACGATAAGAGACATCATAGCACGCACCATGTCCAATAGAGCATGACCATGATGTTCGGACACACCATCACACTATGGTGTTCCATGTGGCGTTTCAGTTGTCGAACAAATTTCACATTCTCTTAAGTTGTATGCCAAACTCGTAACTCAGATATTTACCTCCACGATCATATCGCAGTCATTTTTATCTTCTTGTCACGATGATCTTAAACTTCACTCTAAATTTGCTTGAACCTTTCAAACGATTCAGACTTGTGTTTCATTAAGTAAATATACACTATATCTACTCAAATCATCAGTGAAGGTAAGAAAATAACGATATCCACTGCACGCTACAAGACTCACTGGATTGCATACATCAACATGTTTTGTTTCTAATGAATCACTTGCCCGCTCTATCCAACGGGGGTTTTAGTCTTGCCCAAGAGGCATGGTTCGCATGTCTCAACCAATTCGAAATCGAATGAGTCCAAAGGCCATCAGCATGGAGTTTCTTCATGCGCTTTATACCAATATGACATTTAGCGGCAGTGCCATAAGTATGTGGTACTATCTTTATTAACTTTGTATCTTTTGACATCAATGTTATGAACATGTGTATTACTACGATCAATATTTCAACAAACCATTCTCACTGGGTGCATGACCATTGAAGGTATTATTCATGTAAACAGAATAACCATTATTCTCTAACTTAAATGAATAACCGTATTTGCAATAAATATGATCTAATCATGTCCATGCTCAACGCAAAACAACAAATAACATTTATTTAGGTTCGTCACTAATCCTGAAGGTAGAGAGAGCGTGCGATGTTGATCACATCAACCTTGGAAACATTTCCAACACATATCGTCACCTCATCCTTAGCTAGTTCTCCGTTTATTCCGTAGCTTTTATTTCGAGTTACTAACATTTAGCAACCAAACTGGTATCCAATACCCAGGTGCTACTAAGAGTACTAGCAAGGTACACATTAATAACTTGTATATCAAATATACTTCTATCGATGTTGCCAGCCTTCTTATCTACCAAGTATCTAGGGTTGTTCCGCTTCAGCGACCGCTCACCTCATAACAGAAGCACTTAGTCTCGGGTTTGAGTTCAACTTTGGGTTGCTTCACTGGAGCAGCAACTGACTTGCTATCCATGAAGTTTCCCTCCTTGCTCTTGCCCTTCTCGAAACTAGTGGTTTTGATTAACCATCAACACTTGACGCTCCTTCTTGATTTCTACCTTCGCGGTGTCAAACATCGCGAACAGCTCAGGAATCATTATTTCAATCCCTGGCAATTTATAGTTCATCACCAAGTTCTAGTAGCTTAGTGACAGTGACTTGGAGAACTATATCAATCACTATCTTATCTGGAAGATCAACTCCCACTTGATTTAAGCGATTGTAGTATCCAGACAATCTGAGTACATGCTCAACGATTGAGCTATTCTCCTTCATCTTACAGGCAAAGAATCTTGTTGGAGATCTCATATCTCGCAACACGGGCACGAGCCTGAGATCAAAATCTCAGCTCTTAGAACATCTCATATGTTCCGTGACGTTCAAAATGTTTCGGAGCCTCAATTCTAAGCCGTAATGCATGACGCACTAAACTATCAAGTAGTCATCGAAACGTGCCTATCAGATGTTCACAACATCTACAGACGACGCTAGATGGGGTGGCGCATCGAGCCGTGCAATAAGGACATAAGCCTTCTATGCAGCAATGAGGACAATCCTCAGATCACGGACCCAGTCCGCAATATTGCTACCATCATCTTTCAATTCTATTTCTCTAGGAACACATAAAAATACAAGGGAGCTACAGCGTGAGCTAGTAATCTGCAACATAATTTGCAAAGACACTTTGACTATGTTCATGATAATGAGTTCAATTAATCATATTACTTAAGAACTCCCACTCAAATTGACATCCCTCAGATCATTCGAGTGATACATGATCCAAATTCACCAACTCCAGTCCGATCATCACGTGAGTTGAGGTGGCTGCAATAATGAACATCATCATGTTGATCATATGTACTATATGACTCATGTTCGACCTTTCGGTATCTTGTGTTCCGAGGCCATGTCTGTACATGCTAGGCTCGTCAAGTTTAACCCGAGTTTTCTGCACGTGCAAATCTGGCTTGCACCCGTTGTATGTGAACGTAGAGTCTATCACACCCGATCATCACGTGGTGTCTCAACACGACGAACTTTCGCAACGGTGCACACTCGGGGAGAACACAATTTATCTTGAAATTAAGTGAGGAATCACCTTATAATGCTACCGTCGTCCTAGGCAAAACAAGGTGCATAAAAGGATTAACATCACATGCAAATCATAAGTGACATGATATGGCCATGATCGTGTGCTTTTGATCTCCATCACGAAAGCACCGGCATGATCTCCATCGTCACCGGCATTACACCATGATCTCCATCATCTTGATCTCCATCAACGTGTCACCATCGGGGTTTTCATGCCCTGCATGCTTCTACTACTATTGCTACCGTAGCGATAAAGTAAAGCATTACATAGCGCTTAATGATTGACATGCAAGTCATACAATAATTAAAGACAACCCTATGGCTCCTGCCGGTTGCCATACTCATCGACATGCAAGTCGTGATAATCTATACATCACATGATCATCTCATACATCACATATATCACATCATGTAATTGGCCATATCACATCACAACATACCCTGCAAAAACAAGTTAGACGTCCTCTAATTGTTGTTGCATGTTTTACGTGGCTGCTATGGGTATCTAGCAAGAACAATTCTCATCTACGCAAAAACCACAACGGTGATACACTAGTTGCATTTCAACCTTCTCAAGGACCGCCTTTGTCGAATCCGATCCAACTAAAGTGAGAGAAACTGGCACCCGCAAGCCATCTATGCAACAAGTTGCGGTCGAGGGAACCGGTCTCTCGTAAGCGTACGAGTAATGTTGGTCCGGGCCGCTTCATCTCACAATACCGCTGAACCAAAATCCAACCAAGGGAGGAAGCAATCTAAGCATCAACGCCCACAAACTCTTTGTGTTCTTCTCGAGATCTCATCTACACATAGACCTAGCTCATGATGCCACTGTTGGGGAACATTGCATGGGAAACAAAAAAATTCCTACGCACACACAAACCTATCCATGATGATGAGCATCTACGAGAGGGAGAGTAGATCTACGTACCCTTGTAGATCGCTAAGCGGGAAGTGTTAAGAAACGCGGTTGGTGTAGTCGTACTTCTTCGCGATCCAAATCGCCAAGCGTACCGCGATCTAATCACGAACCGTCCCACGAACCAATCACGAACCGTCCCACGATCCGATCACGAACGTCTCGTGGCCTTGATCACGATCCTTCCGATCTAGTACCGAACGGACGGCACCTCCGCGTTCAGCACACGTGCAACTTGATGAAGATCTCCACCGTCTTGATCCAGCCAGAGGAGGTGGAGAGGAGAGAGAGTTCACCGGCAGCGTGACGGCACTCAGGTGATGGTGGCGGAGCAATTCCGGCAGGGCTTCGCCTAAGCGCTGCGAACATCCGATCTAGAGGAGCACCGGTGAAACGGGTAGCACGTGGCCGTAAGTTGTGTCCCGTGTGCTAGCCCTGCCCCTCTATTTATATGTTGAGCCCTGGGGTCTAAACTTGGAGCAAAAACCTCTACAAGGTCGATTTGCCCGCACAAGGTCAGTTTGGCCCGCAAGAAAAGAGTCCAACTCGGATCCCTGCAGTCCCGCGCACAAGCGATAGTACCACTTCACGAGCGGTAGTACCGCTTGAGCGGTAGTACCTCTTCACGAGCGGTAGTACCGCTTCACGAGCGGTAGTACCGCTTGAGCGGTAGTACCGCTTCACAAGCGGTAGTACTGCCTTACTGCTTAGGGTAGCAACAAAACTTCCTTTTGCCCTTTCCAATAACTCGTGGGTTTTACCCCATTGGTCCATATAAAGTGTTGTTGTACCCGAACACTTCGGTAAACATCCGGAACCCCTTCCGGTTAATTCGAGAAGTCTTCCAGAGATCAAAACACTATTATCACATATATCAATCTTTATCTCCACACTCTTCCGGAGATCCTCGTCATGTCCTGGATCGTATCCGAGACTCCGAACATCCTTCGGTCACGACCATATATAACTCTATACTACCGAAACTTCACCAAACCTTAAGTGTGCAGACCCTGCGGGTTCGAGAACTATGTAGACAAGACCGAGACACCTCTACGGCCAATAACCAATGGCGGGACCTGGACATCCACATTGGTTACTACATATTCTACGAAGATCTTTATCGGTCGAACCTATATATCAAGGATTCAGTTAATCCCGTATAACGTTCCCTTTGTTCTTCGGTATGTTACTTGCCCGAGATTCGATCGTCGGTATCTCCATACGTAGTTCAATCTCGTTACCGGCAAGTCTCTTTACTCATTCCGTAATACAAGATCCTGCAACTAACAATTAGTCACATTGCTTGCAAGGCTTATTGTGATGTTGCATTACCGAGTGGGCCCTGAGATACCTCTCCGTCACACGGAGTAACAAAACCCAGTCTCGATCCATGCCAACTCAACAGACACCCTCGGAGATACCTGTAGAGCACCTTTATAGTCACCCAGTTACATTGCGACGTTTGATACACACAAGGCACTCCTCCGATATCCGTGAGCTGCATGATCTCATGGTCATAGGAACATATACTTGACATGCAGAAAACAGTAGCAATAAACTGACACGATCATATGCTATGTTTGTAGTTTGGGTCTTGTCCATCACATCATTCCCCTAATGATGTGATCCCGTTATCAAATGACATCTCATGTCCATGGCTAGGAAACCTTAACCATCCTTTGATCAACGAGCTAGTCCATTAGAGGCATACTAGGGACATGGTTTTGTCTATGTATCCACACATGCATTTAAGTCTTCGATCAATATAATTATAGCATGGATAATAAACAATTACCATGAACAAGGAAATATGATAATAACTAATTTATTATTGCCTCTAGGGCATATTTCCAACAGGTTTTAGGGCTGCACAACACACGAGTTCATCTCCTCCCTGGTGCAGCCCTACTCCTCCCTCTCCTCGTTCTCCGTAGTGCTTAGCGAAGCTCTACTGGAGTACCACGCAGCTCCACCGCCACCACGCCATCGTGCTGCTGGAGCTCTTCCCCAACCTCTCCTTCCTCCTTGCTGGATCAAGGCGTAGGAGATGTCACCGGGCTGCACGTGTGTTGAACGCGGAGGCACCGTTGTTCAGTGCTAAGATCGGAATCCACCGCGATCTGAATCGCTGCGAGTACGACTCCATCAACCGCGTTCTAGCAACGCTTCCACTTAGCGATATTCAAAGGTATGAAGATCCAATCTCTCCCCGCTCGTTTGCTGGTTTCTCCATAGATAGATCTTGGTGACACGTAGGAAAATTTTGATTTACTACTACGTCTCCCAACAGTGGCATCATGAGCTAGGTCTATGCGTAGAATCTATGCACGAGTAGAACACAAAGCAGTTGTGGGCGTCGATTTTGTTAATTTTCTTACCACTACTAGTCTTATCTTGATTCGGCGGTATTGCGGGATGAAGCGACCCGGACCGACTTTACACGTACGCTTACGTGAGACTGGTTCCACCGCCTGACATGCACTTGTTGCATAAGGTGGCTAGCGGGTGTCTGTCTCTCCCACCTTAGTCAGATTGAATTCGATGAAAAGGGTCCTTATGAAGGGTAAATAGCAATTGGCATATCACGTTGTGGTTTTGGCGTAGGTAAGAAACGTTCTTGCTAGTAACCTATAGCAGCCACGTAAAAACTTGCAACTACAAATTAGAGGACATCTAACTTGTTTTTGCAGCATGTGCCTTGTGATGTGATATGGCCAGAGGATGTGATGTGATGCATTGTGATGTATGAAATTGATCATGTTCTTGTAATAGGATTCACGACTTGCATGTCGATGAGTATGACAACCGGCAGGAGCCATAGGAGTTGTCTTATTTATTGTATGACCTGCGTGTCAATCATAAATGCCATGTAATTACTTTACTTTATTGCTAAGTGTTAGCCATAGTAGTAGAAGTAATAGTTGGCGAGACGACTTCATGAAGACACAATGATGGAGATCATGATGATGGAGATCATGGTGTCGTGCCAGTGACAGTGATGATCATGGTGCCCCGAAGATGGAGATCAAAGGAGTAAGATGATATTGGCCATATCATGTCACTATATTGATTGCATGTGATGTTTATCATGTTTACATCTTATTTGCTTAGAAAGACAGTAGTAAATAAGATGATCTCTCAATAAAATTTCAAGAGAAGTGTTCACCCTAACTGTGCACCGTTGCTAAGGATCATTGTTCCGAAGCACCACGTGATGATCGGGTGTGATAGGTTCTAACGTTCGCATACAACGGGTGTAAGCCAGATTTACACACGCAAAACACTTAGGTTGACTTGACGAGCCTAGCATGTACAGACATGGCCTCGGAACACGAAAGACCAAAAGGTCGAACATTAGTCGTATAGAAGATACGATCAACATGAAGATGTTCACCATGGATGACTAGTCCGTCTCACGTGATAATCGGACACGGGCTAGTTGACATGGATCATGTGTCACTTAGATGACTAGAGAGATGTCTATCTGAGTGGGAGTTCATTGAATAATTTGATTATGTGAACTCGATTATCATGAACTTAGTCTAAAATTGCCTTTACTATCTATATTATAGATCCAATGGCCAATGCAAATTTCACCCTCAATTTCAACGCGTTCCTAGAGAAAACCAAGCTGAAAGATGATGGAAGCAACTATGCGGACTGGGTCCGTGGCTTGAGGATCATCCTTATAGCTTCCAAGAGATTGTATGTCCTTGATGCATCGCTAGGTGACCCACCCATTTTCCCAATGGACCAAGACGTTACGAACGCTTGGCAGTCTCGCTGCGATGATTACTCCCTTGTTCAGTGCGGCATGCTTTACAGTTTAGAATCGGGGCTCCAAAAGCGTTTTGAGCAACACGAAGCATGATAATCAACATGACAGGAAAATAAAATGCCTACGATCTGATCGTGGCGGAGAATATTTAAGTCACGAGTTTGGCACACACCTTAGGAAATGTTGAATTGTTTCACAACTCACGCCTCCCGGCACACCTCAGCGAAATGGTGTGTCTGAACGTCGTAATTGCACTCTATTGGATATGGTACGATCTATGATGTCTCTTACCGACTTACCACTATCATTTTGGGGATATGCATTAGAGACCGCCGCATTCACTTTAAATAGGGCACCGTCTAAATCCGTTGAGACGACACCGTATGAATTATGGTTTGGAAAGAAACCTAAGCTGTCGTTTCTAAAAGTTTGGGGATGCGATGCTTATGTGAAGAAACTTCAACCTGAGAAGCTCGAACCGAAAGCAGAAAAGTGCGTCTTCATAGGATATCCCAAAGAGACTATTGGGTATACCTTCTACCTACGATCCGAAGGCAAAGTCTTTGTTGCCAAGAATGGATCCTTTCTCGAGAAAGAGTTTCTCTCGAAAGAAGTGGGAGGAAAATAGAACTTGATGAGGTAATTGTACCTCCACTCGAACCGGAGAGTAGCGCAGCACAGGAAGTTGTTTCTATGGAGTCTACACCGGCTAGAGAGGAAGTTAATGGTGATGATCATGAAACTTTAGATCAAGTTACTATTGAACGTCGAAGGTCCATTAGGACACGTTCCGCACCAGAGTGGTACGGCAACCCAGTTCTAGAGATCATGTTGTTAGACAACGGTGAACCTTCGAACTATGAAGAAGCGATGGCGGGCCCGGATTCCAACAAATGGCTTGAAGCCATGAAATCCGAGATAGGATCCATGTATGAGAACAAAGTATGGACTTTGGTGGACTTGCCTGATGATAAGCGAGCCATTGAAAATAAATGGATCTTTAAGAAGAAGACTGACACAGATGGTAATGTGACCGTCTATAAGGCTCGGCTTGTCGCTAAGGGTTATCAACAAGTTCAAGGAGTTGACTACGATGAGACTTTCTCACCCGTAGCGATGCTGAAGTTTGTCCGAATCATGTTAGCGATTGCCACATTTTATGATTATGAGATCTGGCAAATGGACGTCAAAACGACATTCCTTAATGGCTTTCTCAAGGAAGAACTGTATATGATGCAGCCGGAAGGTTTTGTCGATCCTAAAGATGCTAACAAGGTATGCAAGCTCCAGCGCTCCATCTATGGGCTGATGCAAGCATCTCGGAGTTGGAACATTGGCTTTAATGAAGTGATTAAAGCGTTTGGGTTTGTACAGGTTTATGGAGAACCCTGTATTTACAGGAAAGTGAGTGGGAGCTCTGTAGCATTTCTCGTATTATATGTGGATGACATACTGATAATGGGAAATGATATAGAACTCTTGGAAAGTGTAAAGGCCTACTTGAATAAGTGTTTTTCAATGAAGGACCTTGGATAAGCTGCTTACATATTAGGTATTAAGATCTATAGAGATAGATCGAGACGCCGCATAGGTCTTTCACAAAGCACATACCTTGAAAAGATATTGAAGAAGATCAATATGGATCAGTCCAAGAAGGGGTTCTTGCCTGTGTTACAAGGTGTGAGATTGAGTATGACTCAATGCTCGACCACGGCAAAGGATAGAGAAGAGATGAGTGTCATCCCCTATGCTTCAACCATAGGCTCTATTATGTATGCCATGCTGTGTACCAGACCTGATGTGAACCTTGCCATAAGTTTGGTAGGGAGGTACCAAAGTGATCCCGGAGCGGAACACTGGACATAGGTCAAGAACATCCTGAAGTACCTGAAAAGGACAAAGGACATGTTTCTCGTATATGGAGGTGCCGAAGAGCTCGTCGTAAAGGGTTATGTCGATGCTAGCTTCGACACAGATCCGGACGACTCCAAGTCGCAGATCGGATACGTGTATATTTTGAACGCAGGGGCAGTAAGCTGGTGCAGCAGCAAGCAAAGCATCGTGGAGGCATCTACATGTGAAGCGGAGTACATAGCTGCTTCGGAAGCAGCACAGGAAGGAGTCTAGATGAAGGAGTTCATCACCGACCTAGGAGTAATTCCAAGTGCGTCGGGCCCGATGACTCTATTCTGTGACAACGCTGGAGCTATTGCCCTTGCGAAGGAGCCCAAGTTTCACAAGAATACAAGACACATCAAGCGCCGCTTCAACTCCATCCATGATTACATTCAGGAGGGAGATATAGATATTTGTAAAGTGCATACGGATCTGAATGTCGTAGATCCGTTGACTAAACCTCTCTCACGAGCAAAACATGATCAACACCAGAATGCTATGGGTGTTCGATTCATCACAATGTAACTAGATTATTGACTCTAGTGCAAGTGGGAGACTGTTGGAAATATGCCCTAGAGGCAATAATAAAATGGTTATTATTGTATTTCCTTGTTCATGACAATTGTCTATTGTTCATGCTATAATTGTGTTAACCGGAAACCGTAATACATGTGTGAATACATAGACCACAATATGTCCCTAGTGAGCCTCTAGTTGGCTAGCTCGTTGATCAATAGATGGTCACGGTTTCATGACCATGCACATTGGATATCATTGATAACGGGATCACATCATTAGGAGAATGATGTGATGGACAAGACCCAATCCTAAGCATAGCACAAGATCGTGTAGTTCGTTTGCTAAAGCTTTTCAATGTCAAGTATCGTTTCCGTAGACCATGAGGTTGTGCAACTCCCGGATGCCGTAGGAATGTTTTGGGTGTGCCAAACATCACAACGTAACTGGGTGGCTATAAAGGTACACTACGGGTATCTCCGAAAGTGTCTGTTGGGTTGGCATGAACCGAGACTGGGATTTGTCACTCCGTGTGATGGAGAGGTATCTCTGGGCCCACTCGATAAGACATCATCATAATCAGCTCAATGTGACTAAGGAGTTAGCCACGGGATGATGTGTTACGGAACGAGTAAAGAGACTTGCCGGTAACGAGATTGAACAAGGTATAGGGATACCGACGATCGAATCTCAGGCAAGTACCATACCGATAGACAAAGGGAATTGTATACGGGATTGATTGAATCCCTGACATCATGGTTCATCCGATGAGATCATCGTGGAGTATGTGGGAGCCAACATGGGTATCCAGATCCCGCTGCTGGTTATTGATTGGAGAGGTGTCTCGGTCATGTCTACGTGTCTCCCGAACCCGTAGGGTCTACACACTTAAGGTTCGATGACGCTAGGGTTATAGGGAAATAGTGTACGTGGTTACCGAAGGTTGTTCGGAGTCCCAGATGAGATCCTGGACGTCACGAGGAGTCCCGGAATGGTCCGGAGACGAAGATTGATATATAGTAAGTGAGGATTTGGTTACCGGAAGCGTTCCGGGTGTCACCGGTAGTGTACCGGGACCACCGGAAGGGTTCCGGGGGTCCACCAAGTGAGCCCACCTGCCCCGGAAGGTTCCATGGGCCAAGAGAGGGAGGGAGCCAGCCCCTAGGTGGGCTGCTGTGCCTCCCACCCCAGCCCAAGGCGCAGCAAGGGTGGAGGGGGCAAACCCTAGGCGTGGATGGGCCTTAAGGCCCACCCTAGGGCGCCTCCACCTCTCCGTGCCCTGGCCGCCGGCCAGATGGGCTCCTGGAGGCTGCCGCCACCCCTAGGGTGGAACCCTAGGGCGCAGCCCCTCCCCTCCCTTCCTCCTATATATAGTGGTGGGTTTTAGGGCTGCACAACACACGAGTTCATCTCCTCCTTGGTGCAGCCCTACTCCTCCCTCTCCTCGTTCTCCGTAGTGCTTAGCGAAGCTCTGCCGGAGTACCACGCAGCTCCACCGCCACCACGCCGTCCTGCTGCCGGAGCTCTTCCCCAACCTCTCCTTCCTCCTTGCTAGATCAAGGCATAGGGGACGTCACCGGGCTGCATGTGTGTTGAACACGGAGGCACCGTTGTTCGGTGCTTAGATCGGAATCCACCGCGATCTGAATCGCTGCGAGTACGACTCCATCAACCGCGTTCTAGCAACGCTTCCGCTTAGCGATCTTCAAAGGTATTAAGATCCAATCTCTCCCCACTCGTTTGCTGGTTTCTCCATAGATAGATCTTGGTGACACATAGGAAAATTTTGATTTACTACTACGTCTCCCAACACGTGCAAAGTTAAGTGTTGGCATATTTTAGCAATATAGCAAGTCTAACACACCCTACACATGCAAGTCATCAAGTATAGCAGAGGAAAGTAAAGACATTGCACATGAAAATAAGGAGTTGAGTAGAGAGATCAAACACATGAGGGACACAAATATATTTTTCCCATGGTTCCGATAGGTGGTGCTATCGTGCGTCCATGTTTACGGAGTCTTCAACCCACAGAGGGTAACAGTCGCGAGAGTCCACGGAGGGTTCCATGAAGAAGAAACCTTGACTATACCAGGATGGCCTACGTCCATGCAGGACTAGCCTAACTCGGGGTAGATCTTCACGAAGTAGGCGATCTCCTTGCCCTTACAAACTTCTTGGTTCAACTCCACACCACGAAGTAGGAGGCTCCCAAGCGACACATAATGTCCACTACACAACCTTCTTCTTGTAGACTCTTGTTGGGCCACCAAGCGCAGAGTTTTGTAGGACAGTAGCAATTTTCCCTCAAGTGGATGACATAAGGTTTATCAATCTGTGGGAGGCATAGGTTGAAGATGGTCTCTCTCGAACAACCCTGCAACCAAATAACAAAGAGTCTCTTGTGTCCTCAACACACCCAATACAATGGTAAATTGTATAGGTGCACTAGTTCAGCGAAGAGACGGTGATACAAGTGTAATATGGATCGTAGATATAGGTTTTTGTAATCTGAAAATATAAAAAAAGCAAGGTAACAAATAGTAAACAGCGAGCAAAACGTTGTATAAATGCTTGGAAACAAGGCCTAGGGTCCATACTTTCACTATGCAATTTCTCTCAACAATATTGACATAGTTGAATCATATGTAAGTACCTCTCGTGCGACAAAGAGTTCACTCCAAAGTCACGAATAGCGGAAAACTAACAAAGAAATTATTGTAGGGTATGAAACCACCTCAAAGTTATCTTTTCTGATCAATCTTATGAGCTATCCCTATAAGTGTCATGGACAGCCCCAGAGTTCGTACTAAAAATAACACCTTAAGATACACATCAACCAAAACCCTAATGTCACCTAGATACTCCAATGTCACCACAAGTACCCATGGGCTTGATTATACGATATGCATCACATAATTTCAGATTCATCATGTTCAATCCAACACAAAGAACTTCAAAGAGTGCCCCAAAGTTTCTACCGGAAAGTCAAGACAGAAACGTGTGCCAACCCCTATGGATAGATTCCCAAGGTCACGGATCCCGCAAGTTGATCACCAAAACATACATCAAGTGGATCAATAGAACATCCCATTGTCACCATGGATATCCCATCGCAAGACATACATCAAGTGTTCTCAAATCCTTAAAGACTCAATCCGATAAGAAAACTTCAAAGGGAAAACTCAATATGATTCATCTATATCAATGAAGCTCACGGTACATCAACATCGTGGCATCTCAAGAACACAAGAGAGAGAGAGAGAGAGAGAGATAAAACACATAGCTACTGGTACATAACCTAAGCTTCGAGGGTGAACTACTCCCTCATCGTCATGGAGACCGCCGGGATGATGAAGATGGACTCCCGTGATAGTTTCCCCCTCCGGCAAGGTGCCGGAACGGGCTCCCGATTGATTTTTCGTGGCTTTGGAGGTTTGTGGCGGCGGAACTCCCGATCTAGGTTTCTTTTTGGGGGCTTTTAGTATTTATAGGAATTTTTGGTGTTGGAATCACGTCAAGGAGGTGCTGGAGGGGCCCACAAGCTTGCTAGGCGCGGCCAGCTGGGTGGCCGCGCCTAGCAGGCTTGTGAGCTCTTCATCCACTTCCTGGCCAAGCTCTTCGCTCGAGTATTTTTTATATTTTCCAAGAATATTCTCCATAAATTTTCAGCCCATTCCGAGAACTTTTATTTCTGCACAGAAACAACACCATGGTAGTTCTGCTGAAAACAGCGTCAGACCAGGTTAGTTTTATTAAAATCATACCAAAATCATATAGAATTATTGTAAACATGGCATGAATACTTCATAAATTATAGATACGTTGGAGACGTATCAACATCCCCAAGCTTAATTCCTCCTCGTCCTCGCGTAGGTAAATGATAAAAGAAATAATTTATGAAGTGTGAATGCTAGCATAGTGCATAAATTTGATCAATGATAGTTCCAATCACTTTTTCTAGCATCATTATATATCATAAACAGTAGCTCATCTCATAAAACTTCTCATGATGAAATAACAAGCTATCCAGATGTTAAAGTATAGACTAACAAACTATGCTTTTAGTCACCAAACAATTGCAATTCATCTTATTTTTAGGAAGGGTCTATGTAAGAGCTTTGATTTAGCAAATTCCACATACTCAACTATCATATAGTTTTCGATGATTGCTAACACTCAAAGCATATTTTTAGAACAAATAACATTCGTCGAACACAGAGAAAGATAGGGGCTTAACTTTTCGCCTCCCAACTTATTTATCATATAGATAAAGTTCAACAATAATAATTCATGATCAAATATATTTCAATGTGCATATATGCTTGGATATTTCCCCACCACATGATGCTTGCCAACTAAAGAATAATTGAGGTTGAACTAAAAAAGAATACTATTGACTCTTGCATAAAAGTAAATACATGAAAGTAAAAGATAGGCCCTTCGCAGAGGGAAGCATTTATTTGTAGAGGTGCCAAAGCTCGAGCTTTTAAAACAGATATGTATAATAATTTTGGGCGGCATGCTTTCATTGTCACCATAACAACCGAGAGGTCTCGGCATCTTCCATGCTAGATACATTATAGGCGGTTCCCAAATAGTATGGTAAAGTTTTTATCCCCCCTCCACCAATCAATCACACTCCACGGCGAGCCGAATCCACGGGTACCGTCCATACCAACAATATTCATGGGGGAGTTTTATTTAATTATTTGCATTTTTTTCTTTGATTTCGGGACTAGGAATCCCTATTACCAGCCACTTTCTCGTGAATGATAGTGAATCAACACATACTGTGAGAATAACCCACCTAGCATGGAAGATACTGACAGCCCCTATTCATTATATGAGCGATTCAGGCATACAAAACAGAATATTATTTGAAGGTTTAGAGTTTGGCACATGCAAATTCACTGGGAAAGGCAGGTAAATACTGCATATAGGTAGGTATGGTGGACTCATATGGAACAACTTTGGGTTTGAGGGTGTTTGGATGCACAAGTAGTATTTCTACTTGGTGCAGAAGTTTTGGCTAGTATGAGGTGGAAGCAAGAACTACATGTTGGAGGATCCATAACAAGCTTAGATGCGTAGGGACTTCCTTGCGTTGTCTTCCTTGCGTTAGTAGCTTCTATGTAAATATACCCAAGCATAACTCATTACGTTATCTTCCTTGTCCAACTTCAACTACTTTCCTCAAGTTTGAAAATAATTAATGGGTATTCACAATCATATAAGATGTCCAAGATAGTATATTTATACGTGAAATCTATCTTCCTTCAATATTTTTTTATGAATGGTTCAAGTGACCAATGCGGTGTTTGCTAACTTTCAATAATTTTTACCACCTATACTTCTTATATGTGAAGTCATTACTCCCCATGGGATAAACATATAAAACATATATAATTTCAGATTTATTATATTCAATTCATTCAACTATTTACTCAAAGGATATAAGTGAAGCATGAGAGTAAATGACAAAACTACTCCAATACATATAAGTGAAGATCAATGAGTAGTCAAACAATTAAGTAGCTATGTGAGGACTTTCTCTATCTCTATCTCAATAAATATTTTAAGATCTGAGTATTTTATTTAAACAACAAGAAAAACAAAAATATCACTCCAAGAATAGCACACATCATGTGAATGAATAAAAATTTAGGCTCAACATAGGCTGACGGATAATTGTTGATGAAGAGAGATGGGATGTGTAGCATCCCCAAGCTTAGATGCTTGAGACTTATTGAAATATTTACTTGGGGTTCCTTGATAATCCCCAATCTTGAGCTTTTGTATCTCGTTCTATCCTCTCATATCATGGTTCCACCTATTCTCAAAAACTTCATCCACACAAAACTCAAAAAGAACTCGTGAGATAGGTTAGTACACATAAGAATAAATCAACACTTCAGGTACTTCCAAGAAAAGTTGCATAATAATTTCCAAATATTAGTTAATGTATTATATCATTTCCAGAATTTATATCTACCAATATAGGCCATGGAAACTATAGGACAAGTAGATAACAAAACTATGACAACAATTTGTCCAAACAAAACAGTTTGTAGTAATTTATGATAACAATGTACTTCTTTAACTCAAAAAATATGAAAATTTAGGAAATAATATAAAATTTACAACACTGTGTAAAAAATTTAGAAACTTTAAACCTTCCAATGAAATATGAAAATTCAATCACTACAGAACAAGTTTCGATGTTTACCCACCACATATCAAAACATGCAATGCAAGCATCCTAAAGGTAATTCTTGGAACTTTTTATTGAAAAAAATATCATAAGTAACAACTAACAGAGGAAAACAAAATAAAATGATGCTCCAAGCAAAACTCATATTATGCGACGAATAAAAATATAGCTCCATGTAAGATATACCGATAGTGTTGAAGACGAAAGAGGGGATGCCTTCCGAGGCATCCCCAAGCTTAGACGCTTGAGTCTTCCTTTAATATTACCTTGGGGGTGCCTTGGGAATCCCCAATATTAGGTTCTTGTCACTCCTTATTCTACCTAAAACTTGAAAACTTCAATCACACAAATCTTAACGGAACTTTGTGAGAAGGGTTAGTGTAATAAAGATTGATCATTCACTTAGGTACTGCAAGGACAAGATTAATAATTGTTCTCACATAATATATAATGTATTACATCATTCCCACAATTTATATCACCGAATATAAGCTATGGGAACACTAAAACAAGCAAACTATGCATGCAAAACAGAATGTGTAAAAAACAGAGCAGTTTGTAAAGATCTGAATGATCACTATACTTCCCTGACTATAAAATTAGGAAAAATTAGGAAAACTCAAGGAATTTGTATATAAATGTTTTGTAAAAATTTAAGAATTTTTGGACGCTCCAGTAAAATCATATAATTCATATACTGGACACAAATCGTTTTGTTTTTGCACAAAGTCAAACAAGCAAGTATCCACACTATCCCAAAGGCTTTACTTGGCACTTTACTGAAATGAAAGACAACAAATATGATTAATACAGTAGCTTAATCATGTAAACACACAAAAACAAAAGGTAAATGTGTTGGGTTGTCTCCCGACAAGCGATTTTCTTTATTGCCTTTTAGCTAGGCATGATGATTTCAATGATGCTCATATAGGAATAATATTTGAAACATGCAAAAGAGAATTATGAATCTCATGGCAAGCACATTTAAGTCTAACCCACTTCCTATGAATAGGGATTTTCTGAGAAAACTAATCATGGGAACAGGAATCAACTTGCAAAGGAAGGCAAAACAAGCACAACTTCAAAACTTTAAACACATGGAGAGGAACTTGATATTATTGCAATTCCTACAAGAATATGCTCCTCCCTCATAATAATTTTCAGTAGCATCATGAAGGAATTCCACAATATAACTAGCACATATTTCATGATCTACAAACATAGAAATTTTGTCACTCTCCACATAAGGAATTTTCTTTTCATTCATAATAGTGGGAGCAGACTTAACAAAATAACTATCATGAGATACTTGATTGACATAACCACTTTGAATATTAAAATCATTATGAAAAGTTTCATGGTTGTCATTACTCTTTATTACATACGTGTGCTACTTCTCGAGCATGCGTTGGTTTCCGCGAACAGGAACGGTTGATGCAGTAAAGTAGATAAGTATTTCCCTCAGTTGTTGAGAACCAAGGTATCAATCCAGTAGGAGATACAAGCAAGTCACCAATAGATGTACCTACTTAAATAATCAAACTCTTGCACCCAATGCTATAAAGGGTTATCAATCCCTTCATGGTTACTTGCAAGGATGAGAGCTGATAGAGATAGATAGAATAGATTGCTTGAATGGAAAGTAAAACAAAAGGTAAAAATAATGCAGCAAGGTATTTTTGGTTTTAGATCTGAAATTATAAGATGGAAAATAGACCCGGGGGCATAGGTTTCACTAGAGGTTTCTCTCAAGATGACAAGTATTACGGTGGGTGAACGAATTACTGTCGAGCAATTGATAGAAAAGCGAATAATTATGAAGATATCCAAGGCAATGATTATGCATATAGGCATCACGTCCGTGTCAAGTAGACCGAAACGATTTTTCATCTACTACTATTACTCCACACATCGACCGACTCCTGCCTGCATGTAGAGTATTAAGTTCACGAAGAACAAAGTAACGCATTAGGTAAGATGATATGATGTAGAGGGATAAACTCAAGCAATATGATGAAAACCCCACTTTTTTGTCCTTGATGGCAACAATACAATACGTGCCTCGCTACGCCTACTTTGTCATTGGGTGAGGACACCGCAAGATTGAACCCAAAACTAAGCACTTCTCCCATTGCAAGAATTACCAATCTAGTTGGCCAAACCAAACCAATAACTCGAAGAGACTTGCAAAGATATGAAACCATGTATATAGGAATTTAGAAAATACTCAAATAATATTCATGGATAATCTGAGCATAAACCCACAATTCATCGGATCTCGACAAACACACCGCAAAAGAGTATTACATCGGATAGATCTCCATGAAGATCATGAAGAACATGGTATTGAAGAGCAAAGAGAGAGAAGAAGCCATCTAGCTACTAGATATGGACTCGAAGGTCTGTGGTGAACTACTCATGCATCATCGGAGGGGCAATGGAGTTGATGTAGATGCCCTCCGTCAACGAGGTGCTCGAGGGGCCCACAAGCTTGCTAGGCTCGGCCAGGGGGGTGGTCGCACTTAGCAGGCTTGTGGCCTCCTCGTCCGCTTCCTGGCCCAGCTCTTCCCTCCAATATTTTTTATATTTTCCAAAAATATTCTCCATACATTTTCATCCCATTCCAAGAACTTTTATTTCTGCACAAAAATAACACCATGGTAGTTTTGCTAAAAACAACGTCAGTCCGGTTTGGTTCTAATACAATCATACCAAAATCATATAGAATTATTGTAAACATGGCATGAATACTTCATAAATTATAGATACGTTGGGGACGTATCAACACCTAACCAATCTAGGAAGCACCACCCTCCAAAAGGTAATAGGATCGATAATGTCGATGAACTCCTTGCTCTTGTGCTTCAAGATGATAGACTCCTCAACACCCAATCACTCTCTCATAGATTTGGCTTTGGTGGAAGAGATTGATTTGGTGGAAAGCAACTTGGGGAGGCTAGAGATCAAGATTCATATGCTTGGAATGCAATGGCATAATCTCAATACATGAGTAGGTGGCTCCCTCTCAGAAAATCAGTTGGTATGAGTGGGGATCTGTTGTGAGTGCTTCAATTGAGAGTGAGTGGTGGTGGAGGGGTATATATAGGCATCTCCAAAAATCCATCCGTTTCACCTAATAAGTCCAACTCGGTGATACCAATTTGTTAATCTCGGTGGTACCGAGTTTCCTGAAAGGTAGCAAATTTTGAATCTCGATGAGACCAATGTAGAAATCGCGACGGTACAGATCAGATGACCAACTGTCATATTGTATAGCTCGGTGAGACCGATTCTCCAATTTTAGTGGTACCGATTCTTGTCAGCGGCTGACCAAAGAGTTGATCCAAAACTCGGTGAGACTGACTAGCAAAACTCGGTTGTACCAATGCTGGAAAATGGCTAACCAGAGAGTTGGCAACCAGAACGCAGTGGCACCGATGTGGGATCGGTTGCACCGATGTGCTAGGGTTTGGCATGGGTCTGTCTGAGTGTGGGAATCGGTGGGACCGAGTCGGCGTCATTGGTTGCACCAATTTTGGATATTTGGATTTGGACAGACTTTTGTGGAAGAGCTTGTGGATGTTTTTTGTGACTATCACTTGTGCACGTATCAGCATCTTGTTCACCAACAGTACCTTACCCTCTTTTAATAGTATTGGCTTTCCTATGGACTCAAAGTGATTTCTCACAAAGTAAAATGTAGAGTCCTCTCGCTTGAAGCTTTGATAATGCTATTCCTTCTCCTTATTCTTCATGGGGATACTCTCCACACTCCTTTTTGCCAACCCATCTATATGGACTTCATCTGAAATACACTAGGTAAAAGTGTCAGTCCAAGAGACAATGTATGTTGTCATGAATTATCAAAACCACCAACGGTGCATATTATGCTTTCAATCTCCCCCTTTTTGGTAATTGATGACAACATACAATCAAAGCTTGAAATAAAGATATGCATGTATATAATGAAGACTTTGAGAGACACATGACTTAGACTTGCTCCCCCTAAATGTGTGCAATCGTTTTGAAGTATAGTTGCTTTGGAATTCATTGGCACACATGTAGTAGAAGGGATATAATGGGTCATGTGTATCTTGGATATATGCATCAAATATATATGAATGAGGTGTATCCTTGTTCAAGACTTCACTCTTGCAAACAATATGTGCAAGAAGCAAGAGATCATCTTGATCCAAGACATGATGCATATACTTACCTTGAGTTCTTGAGCATTCTAGTAGTACAAATATACTTGAGAAAACAATGTTAGGAAACACAAGAGTAAACTACTAATGAAAGACAATAGAACTCAAAAGTACCAAGATCTGGAGACCATAAAGAGAATAGTATTCCTTAAGATTGATATGTCTCCAAAATCATTTAGAGCTTTCTCCTCTATACATGAAATGGTATATCACCCTATCCCCTTGAATCTTAGCATGTAGATATTGGGATTGGATAGGGTGAGAAAACTCTAACATGAGTAGTCAACTGAAATAAACACATCTTTCTCCCAAACATATTTTCTCCCCCTACTTTGGTATTCTCCCCTTGTCAATATAAGTATAAACTTTGATATTCTTCTCTCCCGCTTGATTATATCTACCCCTTTGCATAAGAATGTATCTCCCCCTTTAGCTTTGAACCCTCGGTATTTCTCCCCCTTTGGCATTCATTTCCAAAAAGGTCATACATAGGGTCAGATACAGGTTAGAAGGGATCCTTGAGACCGTGGGTCGTAGAATGTAGGATTCATAGAAAATGAACATGATAAATATCATGAGAAAAAATGTGAGAGAATCATTAAAAATAATTTCTCTCCCTTTGGCTAAACTGAGAGTTTGTAGAACTTCTCCTCCCTTAAGTTAGGGATCCTTGAAATGATTTCTCCCCTCTTTTTTTAATAAAAGGATAAAGGGATCATTGAAGAATTGAAAATATCACATAAGGATCACAAAGATTTACTGGTATGAACACAGAATGGAAAATAATATCAAATCGGTGTCTCCGAGAGAAACTAGTCGGTGGTACTGATATGTTGTTATGCAGTTCAGCTGCTGAATCGGTCTAGCCAAGTCATATGGATCGAAGGCTATGGGGCTTAAACAAGAACTTGGCAATGTTTGATAAACTTGCAAATTTATTTGAAAATTGTAACAAAGAGTCAAAAGAATTTTGTAACGAAAATGTAAAGAATTTTACAAAGAGATGTCAACTAGAGAAGATTTGAGTGGTTCCAAGAAATCTTGCAAAATAGAGAATGAACCAAACAAGTTTTTTAACTAGATGATGGGAGGTGACTAGGTCACCTATATTAGAGTATATTGACTTAGGAGCCAAGCAAGAATACTTGATAATAGGTCATACTCATCGTTAAGCTCAAAATGGGGTCACCATTTTTCGATTAAGCATTTTAATGTAGTCATATCACTTGAGTTGCTTTAGCTCATGTCTTGGAGTAAAGATTTATAAACGATATGAGAACATACCTTTGGATGATGTTGATGACATAGCTTGTAGCAGAACTTAATGAGGATGCTCGAAGTTAATGAAGTTCATCTTGAGCTAGGAGAAATCCTTTTTGTTTTCATTCTCTTTTCACCTATAAAGGTTACTTACGCAAGGAAGAACATGATATATCCAAATGACTTGAATCCAATTGAGAGTCAACAATTGAGAAATATATGTCAAGGATATATTTTGTTGTCTTCTTCCTTTCATCATCAAGGAGAGGTAGTGGATACTTGGTCATGACAAGATTGCTTTAGATATGAGTGGTCGGCAATCTTGTGGAGTATTGTTCTTCCAAGTACCTACAAAAGGGTTAGATGCAAGACAAGGGAGAATAGGATTCCAACATATATGATATTCATGATGAAATAGCATGGAATGGTTAAGTAAGCTCATCCCCTTGAATGCATCCGAGTGAGCTTAGCTCAAGTTTGAAGCATCAATGATGTTCAACTCACTCCTAAATGACAAAATACTTTTTCATCAAGAGGCTTAGTAAAGATATCAGCCAATTGCTTGTTAGTATGAACATGTTTAAGATTAATATCTCCTTTGGCAACATGATCAGGAATGAAATGATGTCCAACTTTTATATGCTTGGTTCGAGAATGTTGCACGGGATTAGGACATATCTTAATAGCACTCTCATTTCCACAAAGTAATGGGACGTTTTTAACATAAATTCCATAATCCTTAAGCATTTGTGTCATCCATAATAATTGCGCACAACATGATCCGGCGGCAATGTATTCGGCTTCTGCAGTAGATAGAGATACCGAGTTTTGTTTCTTGGATGACCAAGAGACAAGAGATCTACCAAGAAATTGACATGTACCCTAGGTGGATTTTCTATCAACCTCATCACCGGCTTTGTCCGAATCGGTGTAGCCAACAATATTAAAAGAAGATCCCTTGGGATACCAAATGACAAAGTTTGGTGTATGTATCAAGTATCTCACAATGTGTTTCATAGCCTTAAGATGGCATTCTTTAGGTGCATCTTGATATATAGCACACATGCAAATACTAAGCATAATATCTGGATGGAAGGAACATAGATATAGCAATGAACCAATCATTGATCGATAAAACTTTTGATCAGCCGGTTCACCCTCCTTAGTGAGATCATTATGTCCGCTAGTGGGCATGGGAGTTTCCATAGCTTTGCACTCATGCATGTTGAACTTCTTGATCAAGTCCTTGGTATACTTTGTTTGAGAGATTAAAGTACCTTCTCTCGTTTGCTTGATTTGTAGACCAAGGAAGAATTTCATCTCACACATCATTGACATCTCATACTTCCCTAACACAACCTTCCAAATTTCTCACTAAATTGTGGGTTAGTAGATCCAAACATAATAGCATCCATATAAATTTGGCACACAAATAATTCACCATTAACTCTCTTTGTGAATAAGGTTGCGTGAATTTTACCAATTTCAAAATCTTTTCCAATAAGAAACTTCGTTAGGCATTTAGACCAAGCACGAGGAGCTTGCTTAAGACCATATAAAGCTTTGCGGAGTTTGTAAGCGTGGTTAGGTTTCTTAGGATTGACAAAACCGGGAGGTTGTTTAACGTAAACTTCCTCCTCAATCTCACCATTTAAAAGGCACTTTTAATATCCATTTGGTAGTGAGTGATGTCATGGTGATTGGCATAAGCAAGAAGAATTCGAATGGCTTCAAATCTCGCAATGGGGGTGTAGGTCTCACCATAGTCCATACCTTTGACTTACGTATATCCTTGGGCTATGAGATGTGCCTTGTTGCGTACAACTTGTCCATCTTCATCTTGCTTGTTCCGAAACATCCATTTTGTACGGATGATGTTTTGCTCGTCCTTGGGTTTCTCCACGAGTGTCCACACTTCGTTCCTCTCGAAGTTGTGAAGCTTCATGCATAGCATTCACCCAATCCGCGTATTCAAGAGCTTTGTTCAACCTTCAAGGGTTGAATGCTAGAGATGGAAGAATTATGCTCACAAAAGTTAGCTAGGCGAGTTTTAGAGAGAGTGATTCTCCTTGTTTTTATATCACCAAATATTTGGTTTAGGGAATGGTTCTTGGTCACTTGTTCTCGAACTTGGGGTAGATTTGGTTTGTTGGATGGTGGAGCTTCTTCTTCATCAGATCCTTCTTTTTCGTTGTTGTCGAAGTTCTCATCTCTTTAAGGTGGTGGTGAAGGAGGTCGTGGTGGATCTTCATGATGTACTTCCTCCACCCCTTCATCTTGTCGTGTACCACTTGTGGATGCTTGCATGTCGTTTTGTCGGTAGCCTTGATCCGAAGTAGGAGCTTCCACTTGGGTTGATGAAGTACTTTCCTTCACCTCCATGGGACGAATCTTGCCGATGGGCAAATCTTGGATAGCTTCCAATGGATCTTTATAACCTACATCACTTGGCAATTGTTCGACTTGCGAACCAGTGGATTCATCAAACTTCACATCTACCGTTTGTTCAACTTTTCGAGTGAAGTTGTTGTAGACATGGTAGGTGTGAGAGTTCGATCTGTAACCAAGTAGGAAACCTTCATGAGACTTGGGAGAAAATTTAGCACCGTGATGCTTATAAAGAATGTAACACTTAGAGCCGAATACCCAAAAGTATCCAACTTGGGGTTAGTTACCAATGAGTAGCTCGTATGCCATTTTACCAAGAAGCTTGTGCAAGTAAAGGCGGTTTGTGGCACGACATGTTGTTTCCATGGCTTCTTCCCAAAAGTGTCTTGGCGTCTTGTATTCGTCAAGCATCGTTCTTGCCATCTCGACGAGGGTTCGGTTCTTCCTCTCAACAACTCCATTTCGTTGAGGCGTGTATATTGCCGAGAACTCATGTGAAATGCCTTCTTCATCAAGAAAGGTATCCACATGGGTGTTCTTGAACTCCGATCAGTTATCGCTTCGAACCTTCTTGATATTCACTTCAAATTTATTTGTCGCTTTACGAGAAGTTCTTGAAGATCTTTTGTACCTACGAATTATCATCAAGAAATAATACCCACGTAAATCTGAAAAAATCATCAACTATAACTAGACCATAAGAGTTTCCATCGGGACTCTTGTAAGCATTGGGACCAAAAAGATCGATATGAAGTAACTCGAGTGATCTCCTAGTGGTCATGATATTCTTGACCGGATGACTTCCACCTACTTGCTTTCCTGCTTGACAAGCGCTACAAAGCCTAGCTTTGTCAAAGATAACATCTTTAACACCAAGAATGTGATCTCCCTTGAAAAGCTTATCTAGATTGTGCATGCCTACATGTCCCAGCCTTCTATGCCATAGGCAACCTTTAGAAGATTTTGCAATGATACAAGTACGAGGTTGGGCCTTTTAGTTAAATAGACAATGTATAGATCACCTCTACGAATACCGGTAAAGGCAATTTATGATTATCATAGTGAAACACTTGGCAATATACTTTGGTAAATAGCACATCGAAACCAAAGTTCTCTAGTATAGATATGGAAAGAAGATTGTAGCCAAGGGATTCAACAAGCATGACATTTTGAATAGAGCTATCATGAGATATGGCCACCTTACCAAGGCTAAGTACCTTACCCTTAGAGTTGTCTCCAAAGGTCACGTACCTCCGAGGACCTTGATTAGGCGTGATCTCTTGGAACATGTCTTTATCACCAGTCATATGATCGGTGCATCCACTGTCGAGAATCCACTCTTTTCCACCAAACATGTAATCCTTGAAGTTTTCCATGAGACTTAGATTCTTCATGATCTTTTCATGCTCGATGTCGAACAACACATCTTCATCATAGTAGCCATGTTCTTCATTGTCATCATTTGGTGGAATCTCCTCGTCATATAAACCAAGAGATTCGTTAGAATTGTAACCATGACAATGTTCAACTTTATGAATGTGAATGGCTTCAATAACAATGTTGTTGACAGTTGTGACATCTCCAATAGCACGCATAAGGTCACGAAGCTCAAATAGGCATTTATCAAAGTTTGGATCACTAGACTTCATTTTGTGAAAAGCAATAGTTTTATGAAGAATTTCATCAAGATGACTTAATGTAAGATTGGATATCATTTCTCCAAATCATTCCACAAGGTATAAGAACATGCAAAGTTCTTCAATTGAGAAAGCATGAATCTTGGTAAGCCTCTAACAATAAGATTGACATTGATCGGAGTTGAGCTTTCACGATCATGGTCAATATGATATCCTAGGAAAAGGAACTTATAAATGAAATATTTTTGCCAGAAGATGTTTCTTACATTAAAAAGTAATATAATACATCTATCAAAATACCTTTGTTTACAAATACGTATGGCCGAATAGCATTGTTTGTCATAAATCCTTGCCTTTATAAAGGCTTTATAAAGTATGATAAACACACCTAGGCTACTGGCTGTGGAGGTTGAAGCCAATGGTCGGCCAAAAAAGTCTTGTACAATGCGGATCCGAGCATTGATGATGTAAAGTACTTCGGTACATAGAATCATTACACATAAATTGTGTCAAACATAACAAAGTTTGTTTCAAACAAATATCGATCCTTAATTCGACCAACTGTGCCCAAATTAAGGCTTGGGGTGTTGGGGAACGTTGCATGGGAAACAAAAAAAATCCTACGCATACGCAAGATCTATCCATGGTGATGAGCATCTCTGAGAGGAGAGACCGGACCCACATACCCTTGTAGATCACTAAGCGGGAAGCGTTAAGAAACGTGGTTGATGTAGTCGAACGTCTTTGCGATCCAAATCGCAAGTCGTCTCGTGATCAAATCACGATCTAGCGCCGAACGGACGACACCTCCACGTTCAGCACACGTACATCTCGATGAGGATCTCTGCCTCCTTGATCCAGCAAGCGAGGGCAAAGAGGCAGATGAGTTCTCCGGTAACACGACAGCGTGGTGGCGATGGTGGTGGTGCTATCCCATCAAGGCTACGCCTAGCGCTACTGAAATCGCGAACGAAGGAGAAAACGATCTAGGGAGACAGAGGGGTGCCAAGGTGCGGGATCACTAGAAGAGTTTGTCTGGAGGGGGGGTGAATAGACTACTAGCAGGAGTTTAAAATCTACACAAGGTGCAAAGTTAATTGTTGGCAGATTTTAGCAATATAGCAAGTCTAGCACACCCTACACATGCAAGTCATCAAGTATAGCAGCGGAAAGTAAATACATTGCACATGGAAATAAGGAGTTGAGATAGAGATATCAAAGGCATGAGGGACACAAATATTTTCTTCCCGTGGTTCCGATAGGTGGTGCTATCGTACGTCCATGTTTATGGGGTCTTCAACCCATAGATGGTAACGGTCGTGAGAGTCTACGGAGGGCTCAACCCACGGATAGTTCTACGGAGAAGCAACCTTGACTATACCATGATGACCTATGTCCACGGAGGACTAGCCTAACTCGGGGTAGATCTTCACGAAGTAGGCGATCTCCTTGCCCTTACAAACTTCTTGGTTCAACTCCACAACACGAAGTAGGAGGCTCCCAAGCGACACCTAACCAATCTAGGAGGCACCACCCTCCAAAAGGTAATAGGATCGATAATGTCGATGAACTCCTTGCTCTTGTGCTTCAAGATGATAGACCCCTCAACACCCAATCACTCTCTCACAGATTTGGCTTTGGTGGAAGAGATTGATTTGGTTGAAAGCAACTTGGGGAGGCTAGCGATCAAGATTCCTATGGTTGGAATGGAATGGCATGATCTCAACACATGAGTAGGTGGCTCTTTCTCAGAAAATCTATTGGTATGAGTGGGGATCTGTTCTGAGTGCTTCACTTGCGAGTGAGTGGTGGTGGAGGGGTATATATATTCATCTACAATAATCCAACCGTTAGACCTAACAAGTCCAACTCGGTGACACCGATGTGTTAATATTGGTGGTACCAAGTTGCCTCAAAGGTAGCAACTTTTTTATCTCAGTGAGACCGATATAGAAATCTCGGCGGTACCGATCAGATGACCAATGGTCAGATTGCACAACTTGGTGAGTCTGATTCTCCAATTTTGATGGTACCGATTCTTGTTAGTGGCTGACCAGAGAGTTGATCCAAAAATTGATGAGACTGACTAGCAAAACTCGGTTGTACCGATGCTGGAAAATGGCTAACCAAAGAGTTGGCAACCAGAACTCAGTGGCACAGATGTGGGATCGGTTGCACCGATGTGCTAGGGTTTGGCATGGGTCTGTCTAAGTCTGGCAATCGGTGGGACCGAGTGGGAGTTGTTGGTTGCACCGATTGTGGATATTTGGCTTTGGACAGACTTTTGTGGAAGATCTTGTGGATGTTTTTTGTGACTATCACTTGTGCATGTATGAGCATCTTGTTCACCAACAGTACCTTACCCCATTTTAATAGTATTGGCTTTCCTATGGTCTCAAAATGATTTCTCACAAAGTAAAATGTAGAGTCCTCTTGCTTGAAGCTTTGCTAATGCTATCCCTTCTCCTTCTTCTTCATGGGGATACTCTCCACACTCCTTTTTGCCAACCCATATCTGTGGACTTCATCTGAAATTCACTGGGTAAAAGTGTCAGCCCAAGAGACAATGTATGTTGTCATGAATTATCAAAACCACCAAGGGAGCATATTGTGGTTTCACAAGGGCTTGGTGTGTGGTCTTCGGGTGCCCCTACCCTCTATATATAGGTGGAGGGGTGTGGAGATCAGCCCCTCCAAGCCCTAGGATGCAGCCAATGGGGAGTAGTTGGACTCCTAGTCCAATTCCCTCCCTTTTCATAAAAGAGGTGGACTTTCCACCTCTCCCAACCCACATGGTCCTTGAGGGACTTGTCCGCCTGGCCCAATAAGGCCAGGGCGCCTCCCTCAACCCATGCAAAGCCTTGGGATGTGGTGGAACCCTTGGTGGACTTCCGGACGACATTTCCTATTTGGCGCCACAGGCGCTAGTTAATGTGCACTTCTGTTAACCGGTGCGTATGGCTTTTGTAAATGGGTCGGGCCATCATGGCGCGCGTTGAAGAACTTTTACAAAAAATTATGAACTTTTTTGAGTATTTATGAACTTTTTTTAATTTCAACGAATATTTTTTAAGATTGATGAACCTTTTTGAATATCGACGAACTTTTCAAAAATTGACGAACATCTTTTTGAAAATGGACGAACTTATTTCAGATTTATGATTTTTTTCCTGTTGAATGAACTTTTCAAATTGATGAACTTTTTTAAAAATTGATGAACCTTTTTTTAATATAAACTTTTTTACAAATGGATGGACCTTTTTCTTTAAATATGTAAGCCTTTTTGGCTTTCATATTTTTATTTTCGTAAAAACAAATGAAAAAACTAGGCAACACGCTAGTGCGCCGACCCTTGCTAGCAGCGCTGCACGTGCCAGATCATTGACGGGAGCCTACAGCTCTGCATAGGATTTCCCCTTCCAGACTCCTCTAGAAGTTTCCAAAACCTTCGAGAAGCTTCTTGGTACAATACCAGAAAAACCCGAATCTTTTCATGTAGCCAAAATATGACTTCCCATATATAAATCTTTACCTCCGGACCATTCCGTAGCTCGTGGCGTCCGGGATCTCATTCGGGACTCCGAAAAACCTTCGGTCACCAACATACATAACTCAATAATACTGAAACGTCACCGAACATTAAATGTGCAAACCTTGTGGGTTCGAGAACTATGCAGACATGACCGAGACACCTCTACGTCCAATAACCAACAGCGGGACTTGGATGCCCATATTGGTTCCTATATATACTACGAAGATCTTTATCGGTTGAACCTCTTTGTCAAGGATTCAGTTAATCTCGTATGTAGTTCCCTTTGTTCATCGGTATGTTACTTGCCCAAGATTCGATCATCGGTATCTCTATACCTAGTTCAATCCCGTCACCGGCAAGTCTCGTTACTCGTTCCACAATACAAGATCCCGTGGCTAACTCTTTAGTCACTTTGCTTGCAAGGCTTATTGTGATGTTGTATTACCGAGTGGGCCCTGAGATACCTCTCCGTCACACGGAGTAACAAATCCCAGTCTTGATCCATGCCCACTCAGCAGACGCCCTCGGAGATACCTGTAGAGCATCTTTATAGTCATCCAGTTATGTTGCAACGTTTGATACACACAAGGTACTCCTATGGTGTCTGTGGGTTGCATGATCTCATGGTCATAGGAATAGATACTTGACATGCAGAAAACTATAGCAATATACTGACACGATCATGTGCTACGTTCATAGTTTGGGTCTTGTCCATCACATCATTCTCCTAATGATGTGATCCCGTTATCAAATGAAATATCATGTCTATGGTTACGAAACATTGACCATCTTTGAGCAACGAGCTGGTCTATTAGAGGCATAATAGGGACCAGGTATTGTCTATGTATCCACACATGTATTTGTGTTTCCAATCAATACAATTGTAGCATGGATAATAAATGATTATCATGAACAAGGAAATATAATAATAACCACTTTATTATTGCCTCTAGGGCATATTTCCAACAGTCTCCCACTTGCACTAGAGTCAATAATCTAGCTCACATCATTATGTGATTTACATTGTAATGAATCTAATAACCATACAGTTCTGGTGTTGATCATGTTTATCCCTTGGAAGAGGTTTAGTCAACGGGTCTGCGACATTCAGTTCCATGTGCACTTTGCAAATATTTATGTCCTCCTCCTTGATGTAATCGCGGATGGAATTGAAGCGTCGCTTTATGTTTCTGGTCCTCTTGTGAAACCTTGACCAGAGCAATGGCACCAGTGTTGTCACAGAACAGAGTCACTGGGTCCAGTGCACTAGGCACTACACCAAGATCTGTCATGAACTCCTTCATCCAGACACCTTCCTTCGTAGCCTCCGAGGTAGCGATGTACTCCGCTTCGCATGTAGAATCAGCTATAATGCTCTTCTTAGAACTGCACCAGCTTACCGCTCCCCCATTGAGAATGTATACGTATCCGGTTTGAGACTTAGAGTCATCCGAATCAGTGTTAAAGCTTGCATGGACATAACCCTTTACAATGAGCTCTTGATCACCTCCATAAACGAGAAACATTTCCTTAGTCCTTTTCAGGTATTTAAGGATATTCTTAACCGATGTCCAGTGCTCCATTCCTGGATCGCTTTGAAAACTTCCTGTCATAATTATGGCAAAGCTGACATCGGGTCTTGTGCACAACATTGCATACATGATAGAGCCTATGGCTGAAGCATAGGGTCTTTTCTCTATCCTCTGCAGTCACTAGGCATTGAGTCTTACTCAACTTCACACCTTGCAATACAAGCAAGAACCCCTTCTTGGACTGATCCATTTTGAACTTGTTCAAAACTTTGTCAAGGTATGTGCTATGTTGAAGTCCTATTAAATGTCTTGATCTATCTCTATAGATCTTGATGCCTAATATGAAAGCAGCTTCTCCTAGGTCCTTCATTGTAAAACTCTTGTTCAAATATTCCTTCATGCTTTCCAACATTTCTATACTATTTCCAATCAGCAATATGTCATCCACATATAATATTAGAAATGCTATATAGCTCCCACTCACTTTCTTGTAAATACAAGCTTCTCCGTAAACTTGTATAAACCTGAACGCTTTGATCACCTCATCAAAACGAAGATTCCAACTCCGAGACGCTTGCACCAGTCCATAAATGGATCGTTGGAGTTTGCAAACTTTGTCAGCATTCTCTGGATTGACAAAACCTTCTGGTTGCATCACATACAACTCTTACTTAAGGAAACCGTTAAGGAACGCTGTTTTGACATCCATCTACCAAATTTCATAATCGAAAAATGCAGCTACTGCTAACATGATTCTGATGGACTTAAGCATCGCTACGGGTGATAAGGTCTCATCGTAGTCAACTCGTTGGACTTGTAAAAAACCCTTTGCCACAAGTCGAGCTTTATAGACGATGACATTACCGTCCGCGCCAGTCTTCTTAAAAATCCATTTGTTCTGAATGGCTTGTCACCCTTTAGGTAATACTTCCAAAGTCCATACTTTATTTTCATGCATCCATCCCACCTCAGATTTCATGGCCTCTAACCATATGTCAGAACCCGGGCCCATCATCGCTTCTCCATAGATCGTAGGTTCATCGTGGTCCAACAACATGACCTCTAAGACAGGGTTACCGTACCACTCAGGAGCAGTACACGCCCTTGTCGACCTAAGAGGTTCGATAGTAACTTGATCCGACCCTTCATGATCATCATCATTAACTTCCTCTTCAACTGATGTAGGCTCTACAGAAACACTTTTCTACGTTGTGATACTCTCTGGTTGAAACAAAGGTTCAACAACCTCATCAAGCTCAAAGGTTCAACAACCTCATCAAGCTCTATCTTCCTCCCACTCAATTCTTTCAAGAGAAACTCTTTCTCAAGAAATGACCCGTTTTTAGAGACAAACACTTTGCCTTCAGATCTAAGACAGAAGGTATACTCAGCCGTCTCTTTTGGGTATCCTATGAAGATGCATTTCTCTGCTTTGGGTTCTAGCTTTTCAGACCGAAGCTTTTTGCATAAGCATCACATCCCCAAACTTTAAGAAATGACAAATTTGGTTTCTTGCCAAACCACAGTTCATATGGCATCATCTCAACGGATTTCGATGGTGCCCTTTTTAAGTTAATGCAGTTGTCTCTAATGCATAACCCCAAAACGATAGTGGCAAATCGGCAAGAGACATCATAGAACGCACCATATCCAATAAGGTTCGATTATGACGTACGGACACACCAATACGTTGTGGTGTTCCAGGCGGTGTCAATTGTGAAACAATTCCACATTGTCTTAAGTGACTGCCAAACTCATAACTCGGATATTCTCCTCCTCGATCAGATCGTAGGAATTTAATCTTCTTATTATGATGATTCTCAATTTCATTCTAAAATTGCTTGAACTTTTCAAATGTTTGAGAGTTGTGTTTCATTAAGTAAATATACCCATATCTACTGAAGTCATCAGTGAAGGTAAGAAAGTAACGATATCCACTGCGCACCTCAATGCTCATCGGACCGCAGACATAAGTATGTATGATTTCCAACAAGTCACTTGCTCGTTCCATTGTTCCAGAGAATGGGGTCTTATTCATCTTGCCCATGAGTCATGGTTCACATGTGTCAAGCAATTCAAAATCAAGTGACTCCAAAAGTCCATCAGCATGGAGCTTCTTCATGCACTTTTCACCAATATGACCTAAGCGGCAGTGCCACAAGAAAGTGGTACTATCATTATCAATTCTACATCTTTTGGCATCAATGTTATGAACATGTGTATCATCACTATTGAGATTCAATAAGAATAAACCCATCACATTGGGTGCATGACCATAAAAGATATTACTCATATAAATAGAACAACCATTATTCTCTGATTTAAATGAGTAACCGTCTCGCAATAAACAAGATCCAGATATAATGTTCATGCTTAACGCATGCACTAAATAACAATTATCCAGGTTCATCACTAATCCCGATGGTAATCGAAGAGCGAGCGTGCCAACGGCGATCACATCAACCTTGGAACCATTTCCCACGCGCATCGTCACTTCATCCCTTGCCAGCCTCCGTCTATTCCGTAGCTTCTGCTTTGAGTTGCAAATGTGAGCAACCGAACCAGTATCATATATCCAGGCACTACAATGAGAGTTGGTAAGGTACACATCAATAACATGTATATCATATATACCTTGTTCGGTGTTGGCCGCCTTCTTGTCGGCCAGGTACTTGGGGCAGTTCTGCTTCCAGTGACTAGTTCCCTTGAATGAAAGCACTTAGTTTCTAGCTAGGGTCCAGCCTTGGTTTCTTCACAGGAGGAGCAACTGCTTTTCCACTCTTCTTGGAGTTACCCTTCTTACCTTTGCCATTCTTCTTGAAACTGGTGGTGTTATTGACCATTAACACCTGATGCTCCTTCTGGATTTTAGACTCAGCGACTTTCAGCATCGCAAACAACTCGGCGACTGACTTGTGCATCCATTGCATGTTATTGTTCATCACGAAGCTTTTGTAGCTAGGTGTCAGTGACTGAAGAACTCTGCCAGTGATTGCCTCTGACGGAAGGGGCATCCCTAACTCAGGTAGACGGTTCGAATACCCGTACATTCTGAGTATATGTTCACTAACAAACTCGTTCTCCTCCATCTTGCAAGCATAGAACTTATCGAAGGTTTCATACATGTCGATCCGGGCATTCTTCTCAAAGATAACTTCAACTCCTGAAACATCTCATATGCTCCATGGTGTTCAAAACGTCTTTGAAGTCATGGTTCTAAGCGATACAACATTGCATATTGAACTATTGAGTAATCTTTAGAACATGAACGCCAGGCGTTTAGAAAGTTACTTCCATCATCTTTCAACTTACGGGCTCGGTCTTTTAGGAAGCATCAACAGATTACTAAGCCGACGACACTGGAGCTATATAGGAAGTCGTGAGGATAATCCTCAGATTACAGGCTCATTCTGCAAAGTTACTTCCATCATCTTTCAACTTGGCTTTCTCTAGCAACGCATTGAAATTCACGGGAACTACTATGTGAGACATTGAACTACAACATAAATTTGCAAAGGCTACTAAGACTATTGTTCAAGATAATGAGTTTAGTTAATCAAATTACTTAGAAACTCCCACTCAAATTGACATCCCTCCGGTCATCCGAGTGATACATGATCCAAATTCACCAATCCAAGTCCGATCGTCACATGAGATGAGGTGGTTTCAATGGTGAACATCTTCATGTTGATCATATCTATTATATGACTCATGTTCGACCTTTTGGTCTCTTGTGTTCTGAGGCCATGTTTGTACATGCTAGGCTCGTCAAGTTTAACCCGAGTGTTCTGCACATGCAACACTGACTTGCACCCATTGTATGTGAACGTAGAGTCTATCACACTCGATCATCACGTGGTGCCTCGAAACGACGAACTTTCGCAATGGTGCACACTCGGGGAGAACAAAATTTTATCTTGCAATTTAAGTGAGGGATCACCTTATAATTCTACCGTCATCCTAAGCAAAATAAGATGCATAAAAGGATTAACATCACATGCAAATCATAAGTGACATGATATGGCCATGAACTTGTGCTTTTGATCTCCATCTCCAAAGCACCAACATGATCTCCATCATCACTGACATAACACCATGATCTCCATCATCATGATGTCCATCATTGTGTCGCCATCGGGGTTGTCGCGCCCACCATGCTTCTACTACTATTTCTACTGCTTAGCGATAAAATAAAGCATTACATAGCGCTTAATGATTGACATGCATGTCATACAATAATTGAAGACAACCCTATGGCTCCTGCCGGTTGCCGTATGCATCGACATGCAAGTCGATATGAACTATTACAAACATGATCATCTCATACATCAAATATATCTCATAATGTCTTTGGCCATATCATATCACAACATGCCCTGCAAAAACAAGTTAGACGTCCTCTAATTGTTGTTGCGTGTTTTACGTGGCTGCTATGGGTATCTAGCAAGAACGATTCTTACCTACGCAAAACCACAAGGTGATACACAAATTGCTATTCAACCTTCTCAAGGACCGCCTTTGTTGAATCTGATCCAACTAAGGTGGGAGAGACAAACACCCCCCAGCCATCTTTATGCAACAAATTCACATGTCAGTCGATGGAACCGGTCTCTTGTATGTGGACGAGTAAGGTTGGTCTGGGCCGCTTCATCACACAATACTGTCTAATCAAGAAAAGACCAAGGGAGGAAGCAATCTGATAATCAACGCCCACAAACTCCTTTGTGTTCTACTCGTGATCTCATCTATGAATAGACCTAGCTCTGGTACCACTATTTGGGGAACGTTGCATGGGAAAAAAAATCCTACGCACACGCAAGATCTATCCATGGTGATAAGAATCTACGATAGGAGTGATCGGATCCACATACCCTTGTAGATCTCTAAGCGGGAAGCGTTACGAAATGAGGTTGATGTAGTCGAACGTCTTCGCGATCCAAATCGCAAGTCGTTGATAATCCCCAAGTGCAAGGAATCAACATAGCAATTTCCAAAGGTGGAAGTGATAGGTATGGAGTGTCAAACCCATAAGGAGCTAAAGGTAGGATCAATATTCTCTCAAGTCCTATCTGCCACCGATACGACTCTACGTACACCGAACGTTTGCTTCCATCTAGAAACGAGAAATAAAACTACATTATGGGTATGAAGAGGATAGATTTGCATGATATCGGAGAACTAAAATACAAAAATAGGTGTTGTTATCATAATATTACAATATATTACAAATAGCAAGTGTGCAATAATGATGGGTCGGTGTGCGGAATTATCCTAGGCAATTGTTAATAAGATTGGAAATCATTATTGAAATTTTATATGAGGGAGAGGCATAATCTAACATACTTTCTCTACTTGGATCATATGCACTTATGATTGGAACTCTAGCAAGCATCCGCAAATACTAAAGATCATTAAGGTAAAACTCAACCATAGCATTAAAGCATGAAGTCCCCTTTATCCCATACGCAACAACCCCCTTACTCAAGTTTATGCTTATGTCACTCAAGCAACCCACTATAAGCGAGTCATGAACATATTGCAACACCCTACAGCAGGAATCCTTCACGTGTGTGAGGCATGGAAGGCACCATAGAACAGCACCAAAATAAACATACAACTCAAACCAATCTAGATCATAAATCAACCCAAAGGACAAAAGTAATCTACTCAAAACATCATAGGATGGCAACACATCATTGGATCATAATATGTAGCATAAAGCACCATGTTCAAGTAGGTGATTATAGCGGGGTGCGGGAGAGTGGACCGCTAAAAGGAGATGATGATGGTGATGAAGAAGGTGATGTTGATGAAGACGATCACCGTGGCGATGGTTCCCCCGATGGCACTCCGACATGACCAGGAGAGAGGGGGAGAGGTTCTCCCCCTTGTGCATCCTCCTCCATGGCCTCCCCTTCTGTGGGGAGAGCTTCTTCCTCTGGTCCTTGGCCTCCATGGTGTTGATGGCCCCTCTGGGACGATGAAGATGCTCTCCGGTGATGGTGACCCCCTCCGATAGGGCGTCGGAGAGGGCCAAGAATGGTTTTTCGTGGCTCTGGAGGTGTGCGGTGGCGAACTCCCTATCTAGGTTTCTTTTCAGTGGTTTAGGGATTTATAGGAATTTTTGGCGTCGATCTCACATCAAGGGGGGGCACCAGGCGGTGACAAGCCTCCTAGGCGCGGCCACCCCCCTACTAATGGCTCTTTTGGCCCAGCTCCAATGCTTTCGGGGTCTCTTTTGTTCCACAAAAAAATCATACTAAATTTTCAGCCCATTCTGAGAACTTTTATTTCTGCACACAAAAAACGACACCATGGTAGTTCTGCTGAAAATAGCGTTAGTCCGGGTTAGTTCTAATAAAATCATACCAAAATTATATAGAATTATTGTAAACATGGCATGAATACTTCATAAATTAGAGATACATTGGAGATGTATCAGCATCCCCAAGCTTAATTCCGCCTCGTCCTCGAGTAGGTAAATGATAAAAGAAATAATTTATGAAGTGTGAATGGTAGAAAGTAACCAAGTTTGATCAATGATAATTCCAAACACTTTTTCTAGCATCATTATATATCATAAACAGTAGCTCATCTCATAAAACTTCTCATGATGAAGTAACAAGCTATTCACATGTTAAAGTATAAACCATAAAGTTTCTTGAAAACTAACAAACTATGCTTTCAGTCACCAAACAATTGCAATTCGTCCTTATTTCAGGAAGGGTCTATGTAAGAGCTTCGATTTAGAAAATTCCACATACTCAACTATCATATAGTCTTCCATGATTGCTAACTCTCAAAGCATATTTTTAGAGCAAAGGATATCCGTCAAACCCAGAGAAAGATAGGGGCTTAAAGTTTCGCCTCCCAACTTATTTATCATATAGATAATTGTCAACAATAATAATTCATGATCAAATATATTTGAATGACCATATATGCTTAGATCTTTCCCCGCCACATGATGCTTGCACAGAGAACAAGGCAAAATATAGGAAGTGGTGAAGATCATCATGACTCTTGTATAAAGGTAAGTACTAGAAAGTAAAAGATAGGCCCTTCGTAGAGGGAAGCAGAGGTTGTCATGCGCTTTTTTGGATGTGCAAACTCTTAATGCAAAGGAACGTCACATTGTATTTCCCTTTGTGATAGCAACCTTTATTACGCAGTCCGTCGCTTTTATTTCTTTACCATCACAAGTTCGTACAACGCTTATTTTCCCTTACAATAAAAGATCTTACATATTTAGGAGCAATTTTTATTTCTTTTTGCACCGATGACAACTTACTTGAAGGATCTTATTCAATCCATAGGTAGGTATAGTGGACTCTCATGGAAAAAATGGTTTAAGGGTGTTCGGATGCACAAGTAGTATTTCTACTTGGTGCGGAAGTTTTGGCTAGTATGAGGTGGAAGCAAGCACCACATGTTGGAGGATCCAAAACAATATAACTTCTATACAAATATACCCAAGCATAACTCATTATGTTGTCTTCCTTATCCAACTTCAACTAATTTTCTCAAGTTTGCAAATAATTAATGGGTATTCGCAATCACAGAAGATGTCCAAGATAGTATATTTATGTGTGAAATCTCTCTTCCTTCAGTATTCTTTCATGGATTGTTCAAGTGACCAGTGCGGTGTTTGCTAACTTTCAATAAATTTTACCACCTATACTTATTATGTGTGAAGTCATTACTCCCCATGGGATAAGTATCTGAAGCATTTTTTATTTCATATTTATGATATTCAATTCATTCAACCATTTACTCATGGGATATAAGTGAAGCATGAGAGTGAATGACAAACTACTCCAAAAAGATATAAGTGAAGATCAATGTGTAGTCAATTAGTTAAATAGCCATGTGAGGGCTCTCCCTTATTCAAAATTTTAGATCCAATGATTTTATAGAAATAGAAAACAAAATTAAAAAGGCACTCCAAGAATAGCATGCCCAAGCTAACCGCTAATTGTTGATGAAGAGAGGTGGGATACGTAGCATACCCAATCTTAGATACTTGAGAGTTCTTTAAATATTTGATTGAGGTGCCTTGGGAATCCCCAATCTTGATCTTTTGTATCTTTTTCAATCATTTCTATATCGATTTCTCCTATTCTCCAAAACTTCATCCACACAAAACTCAAAAAGAACTCGTGAGATAGGTTAGTACACATAAGAACAAATCAACACTTCATGCACTTCCAAGACAAGTTGCACAATAATTTTAAAACATTAGGTACTATATAATATCATTTCCACAATTTATGTCTACCAATATAGGCTATGGAAACTATAGGATAAGTAGATAACAAAACTATGAAAGCAATCTGTCTAAACAGAACAGTGTGTAGTAATTTATTAAACCAGTGTACCTATGTAACTCTAAAAATTACCAAAATTTAGGAAATGTTAAGTAATTTATATAAAAACATTGTGTAAAACTTTCAAAAACTTTCCACATTCCATTAAAATATTAAAATTCAAATACTACATCAAAAGTTTCTGTTTTTTACACAGCACATATCAAACATGCAATGCAAGCATCCTAAGGCAATTCTTGGAACTTTTTATTGAAAAACAAGATTATAAATAACACCTAACAGGTAATAACAAAATAAAATTATGATCCAAGCAAAACTCATATTATGTGACGAATAAAAATATAGGTCCAAGTAAGATATATCGATAATGTTGAGGACGAAAAAGGGGATACATTCCAGGGCATCCACAAGCTTAGACGCTTGAGTATTCCTTGAATGTTAACTTGGGGTGCCTTGGGAATCCCCAAGCTTGGGTCATCGTCACTCCTTATTCTACTCATATCGATATCTCACCCAAAACTTGAAAACTTCAATCACACAAAACTTAACGGAATATTTAAGTTAAGTGCATGAAGCTTTCTACAAATCAATGAAGGACTAATTCTTACTAGAAGGGAGCATAAAGGAAAAGATAGACATTAAAGACACATATCATGTGAGCAAAACAAAAACCGAGGTATACTGATAATTGTTGAAGAATAAAGATGGGATGTGTAAGAGCACATTTCTCCATGTGTGGTTTTGGGTAATTGATGACAATCCCTATGAACTAATGGTTTCCTTGAGTTATATTCTAAGGATTTTTCCGTGGGTACTTCTTGAAGTCCATCTATTGGTTTCAAGGAGTTTATATGGTCACCAAGGTGGTATTCGAGGTTTATCCAAAGATTGGTCATGTGGGAGTTGAGCTTATTGCAAGCATGTCTTAAAGAAGAAGATTTTGTAAGCATTCGTGTTTACCTTCAAGACATCATCTTTATGAAGAGAGAATCTAAGATACAAGGTTTATAAAGACTAAGTCAAAAAGTGAATCAAGTTGATCAACACACAAAGCGTACAAGATGTACCGAGAGGGGTCAAGTGATCCCATGGTGTGGTAAGCATTGTCCTTTATGCTTTGTGTACTAAACTATGGTCTACGTCAGAGTTATTTGTGGGGTTAGGTATATTTCCATGGGCTTGCATCAAGAGGCAGATCCCATACACCCCTTGGAAGATGACATCAGGTGGAGATCGTCATCAAGGCTGCGATGTGCAAGCTCAAGTGAAGTATCACAGAGAGATCATGCTTAAGGATTGCAGTTTATTGTGGTGACAATGGACTTGTGAAGATGTGCCAAAGAGTGTTTCACCCATAGTGGAGTATGGGGGGCAATCATCTAGCCTTCATCAAGCCAACGCAATCAAGAAAGGTGGTCCATCTTGAGGAAGTCAAGATCATCATCATCTAGCTCAAGTGGACTATGCGCAAGGCTAAGGTTTGACCTTGATAGGGTTTTCGATTTTACCGGTCTCATGGTGGTAGTTGAGAGACCGGGTTATAGGATCGATTGTCGTACTATCAAGGGGGGCTCTCAAGTGAGTAGCTTGATCGTATCGTTCGTTGAGAGCTCAAACCATTGCATTCTTGGCATCATCATCTTTCTTGGTTCTTGGTAGGCTTTCTCTATGTGGGTTCTTGAGCTTGTGGTTTTCTTCGTGAAAAGCTCTAGTATTTCGAAAACGGACTTCATATGCTTCGTGTATTGTGTTTTCAGTGTAGGAGGTTTTACCGGTCTTACACGAGGAAGGGTTCTCACCTTTTTCTTATGGGCCTTTTCTCATTTTATTCTTATTGATATTTCACTCATGATTGTGTTATCCCATGTCTTTATCTTTCCAAAAAACTTTGTTTCCTTGAATTTGAAGTCCGTTTGCAAAAGTTGTGGCAGTTTTGGTGTTCTTAAAAGGTTGAAGCGGTACTACCGCGGCTCCGAGAGCGGTACTACCGCTCCGAACCAAAATCTCGTGTTTTGTCCACCAGTGGTAGGCACGGACGTATTTTTTAGTACCGCTCACAATCAGTAGTACCGCTACCCTTTGCGGTAGTACCGCTCCTTGGAGCGGTAGTACCGCTCTGTGCGGGTTGTGAGCATAACGGTTGGATTTTTTTCCACCTATAAAAGGGGGTCTTCTTCCCTATTAAACCTTATCCTTTTAGCTTGAGTTTGCCCCCCATTGTTGACCTTCTTCGATCTTGCTAACTCTCAATCCATCCAATTATTCTTCATAGTTCTTGAGGGAAAAGAGAGAGGAGATCTAGATCCACATTTCCACCAATCACTTTCTCCTCTAAGTGAGGGCAACCCCTTGGAACTAGATCTTGGAGTTCTTCGTGTTCTTGTTTGTTCTTCCTCTCATTTTCCTCCCTAGCACTAGTTTCTTTGGTGGTATTTGGGAGAGAAGGACTTGGGCACTCCGTGTGTCCTTGCCATTGCATTTGGTGCATAGGTTTGAGTTCTCCACGGTGATAAGTGGAAGTGAGAAGTTGAGAAGCTTATTACTCTTGGGTGTTTGAGCACCCTAGAGCTTGTTACTCTTGGGTGCTTTGGCGCCCTAGATGGTTGGTGGTGCCTCGGAGCTCAAACATTGTGGTGCAAAGCTACGGGCAAGCTTCGGGGTCTCTAATTAGGTTGTGGAGTTTGCCCCGAGCATTTGAGGTCACCTCGGAGCCACAATCCATTGTGGTGAAGTTTCGTGGTGTTGTTGGGAGTCTCCAATTCAGTTGTGGAGATTGCCCCAACCTTGTTTGTACGGGTTAGGTGACCACCCTCAAGGGTCCCTTAGTGGAATCATGGCATCTTGCATTGTACGAGGGCGTGAGGAGATTACAGTGGTCCTAGTGGCTTCCTGTAATGCCCAAGATGCGCGCCTATCCTTATTTAGGCACGGGGGCCTCGATAGGGATAGAGGCGCATCTAGTCGTTTCGCAAGTATAGTAACATCGCATACATGTATGAAGAGAGGAGTATATGAGTTGGCTTATACTCGCCACAAGCTAAATTACAAGTTCACACCAATTATTTAAACATCATTCGAAAGACAGGGTCCATCTACGGACAAAAACAAATGAAGAAAAGAAGCAATGAAACTGTCTTGCTAGCCCCGAAGATCACGACCAAGGCCTCTCTACTCGTCTGTATATGTGACATACATTCTGCCATGTTCTTCGTCATACTACAACTGGATCTGCGTCACATCATCTGGCACGGTCTCATCTGCACCTGCACCTGTATTTGTTGTAGTAATCTGTAAGCCACAGGGACTCAACAATCTTGCAACTGGGTACCGAGACTATTCAAGCTTATTGGGTTGGATGGGGGTTAAGTGTTGAGTTTGCAGCAGCACTAAGCATTGTATGGTGGCTAACTTACGAGAACATGAATGTAAATATGGTGGACTACGTATGATGACCGCAAACTACCACAATCACTAAGTGATCCTGAACACCTACTTACGTCAAACATAACCCCATCGTGTTCTCTCTCGATTCATGTTCATGAGTAGAGACGATCACGGTTACTCACACAGTTTGTGTATTTTATTGGAGTTTACTTCAAGTTAACTACAACCGGGTGTTAAATAAAATATCTCTGTATAAGGAGGTTGCGGTCACCGGACGGCCGTCAAATCGTCGAAGGAGTCGACATGGAGTTGTTGGATGCTCTCCGTACAAAGGAGACGATGACTGAAGCTGCGGGCTCTACTGGGTTGAGCCGGCGCTCTTGCTGGGCCACGGGAGGAGGAGAGGCCCAGCTAGTGCTCTCACTCGCAGGGAAAAACAACAGGGAGGTTTTCCTTCCCACAACAAAACAATTCCACAACAGAAAAGGAATGGGTCTTTCCCCAAAATAAAAATACTTTTGAGCTCATAAAAATTCAAGCCATTTAATAAAAATGGTTAGGGCATTTTTAGATCAAGCAAATATTTTACCTAGTATTTAACTAGGCATGGTTTCAAAATTATTTGAAAGGAGGAAAACCCCAACCATGGCAGAAGGACTACCTTAGAAATCTTAGAAGAATATTTAGAAGAATACCAACATTTTAAATGAGGGAAAATAGCAAGCAAATATTTAACAAGCAGAAAGTTTGAATAAAGAGAGAGAGAGTAAAACTCCAACAAGGCACACATGCATTCACCCCACAACACATGCAATCATTTCACAACAATCACAAGCACAAACAAGGCAGAAAAGTTATGCATTTGATATGATGGCATGATGCATGATGCACGGAATGACAAGAGACAAGGTTGAAGTTCAAACTCATAATGGCATTCATAGGGGTTCACACAAGGAAATATAACAAATAGGGCAAGGATTACACTTGGGCTGTTACAACTCTCCCACACTACAAGAGGATCTCGACCCGAGATCTAAGAACGAAAGAACTATGGAAATTCGGAACGGAGAAGATCCTCACGTTCCCAAGTAACTTCTTTGTCGGAATGATGAGACCACTTCACCTTGAGAAACTTGATTGATTTGTTGCGAGTCTTACGCTCAGTTTCTTCGAGAATAGCCACTGGATGCTGACGATAAGATAGGTCTTCTTGGAGATCAATGTCTTGGAGGTCAATGGTACGCTCGGGAGTCTTGAAGCACCTCCGGAGCTAAGAGACATGGAAGACATCGTGCACATTTGCGAAATTCGGAGGAAGCTCTAGTTGATAGGCAAGTTCACCTCTCTTGCCAACAACTCTGAAAGGACCCACAAAGCGAGGAGCTAGCTTCCCTTTAATTCCAAACCCCTGAGTGCCCTTCATGGGAAAACTCTGAGATAGACTAGATCATCCATTTGAAAGGAGACATCCCAATGTTTGTTATCATAATAACTCTTTTGTTGGGGTTGAGCTGCTTTGAGGTTCTCACGAATGACACGGCACATCTCTTCTGCTTCGATGATCATGTAATTTCCCAAAATTTGACGCTCGCCTGTCTCAGACCAATTGAGCGGGGTACTTCACTTCCTGCCGTAGAGAATCTCGAAAGCGGCCTTGCCTGAGCTAGCCTGAAAGTTGTTGTTGTATGAAAATTCAGCATATGGAAGGCAGTCTTCCCATTTCATGCCGACTGAAATCACACACGCTCTGAGCATGTTTTCAAGGATATCATTAACTCACTCTACTTGACCACTTGTCTGCGGATGGAATGTAGTGTTGAAAAGGATCTTGGTACCCATAGCAGTCTAGAAGGACCCCCAAAACTTGGAAGTGAAGAGGCTTCCACGGTCAGATGAAATGAGCTGAGGAATACCGTGCAAAGAAACTATCCTTGACATATACAACTCTGCTAGCTGAGCTGCCGAGATAGACTCTTTGACCAGAAGGAAATGGGAAACTTTGGTCACCTTGTCGATAACCACAAATATGTCATCGTTTCCCTTCTTGGACTTAGGAAAACCAGTGATGAAATCCATCTCCACATGATCGAATTTCCACTCTGGAATGGGGCAAAGGCTGAAGGAGACCTACTGGACGTTGATGTTCTGCCTTCACACTGCGACAAACATCACACTCATTCACAAACTGAGCAATTTCACATTTCATGGTAGTCCTCCAGAAGGTTTGCTTAAGATCCTGATACATCTTGGAACTGCCTCGATGAATGGCTAGGAGAGAATTGTGCGCTTCGTCCATGATAACCTTCCTGAGATCGCCTTTTGGAACCACCAGAAGGTCCTCAAACAACAAGGTATCTTTGTCATCAACACGAAAGCACTTATACTTTGGAATGCCCTTGGCCACACCTTTCTTCACTTTCTTCACCATTGCATCAAGACGTTGAGCTTGGTGAACATGATCTTCTAGAGTCGAAGAGACTTGAAGATTGGCAAGAAATCCTTGCGGAATCATTTGAAGATTGAGCTTGCAGAAGGCTTCACAAAGCTCGGGCTGAAGAGGCTTCGGGATAATACTAGTGCAGTATGCCTTTCAGCTAAGCGCGTCTGCAATGACATTTGCTTTTCCAGGAGTATACTCAATGCTTGGGTTGAAGTCTTCAATCATTTCCACCCAACGAGACTGCCAAAGATTGAGATTGGGTTGAGCAAAAATGTACTTCAAGCTCTTTTGATCGGTGTACACCTCAACTGGTCTACCCAACAACAAATGCCTCCAAGTCATGAGTGCATGCACAACTGCTGCCAACTCAAGATCATGAGTGGGGTAGTTCTTCTCAGCAGGCTTCAACTGACGCGAGGTATAAGCAACAATCTTCTTATCTTGCATGAGAACACCACAAAGACCTTGGAGGTAAGCATCACAGAAAACTTGGGAAGGCTTTGATTGCTCTGGAGGAACAAGAACTGGAGCTGAAGTCACTTTCTGCTTGAGCGTATTGAACGCCACATCGCACTCAGGAGACCAGGCATACTTGACATTCTTCTGGAGGAGGTTGGACAGAGGCTTAGCAATTTGAGAGAAGTTCTCCAAAAATCTTCTGCAGTAACTTGCAAGCCCGAGGAAGCTACGAAGCTGTTTGACATTCTGAGGAGGCTCCCACTTCAAGATTGCCTCAACTTTCTCACAGTGCACTTTAATGCCCTCAGCAGAGATCACATGCCCAAGGTACACCACTTCCTTGAGCCAAAACTCATACTTGGAAAACTTAGCAAAGAATCAATGCTCTCATTCTTGAAAGGAGATAATATGAAGTTCATCATTCTTGAGAAGGTTGGAGGAGCATTGGCGAGACCAAACGACATGATGGTTTACTCATAAGAGCCAAAATTCGTCCTGAAAGCAGTCTGTGGAATATCTTCTACGCAAATGCGAATCTCATGATAGCCCATGCGAAGATCAAGCTTCGAGAAAACCTTGGCACCTTTCAGTTGTTCAAACAACTCATTGATGTTGGGAAGTGGGTACTTGTTTCTTATTGTCTTTTTATTCAATGGACGGTAATCAACACAAAGTCGGTCCGTGCCATCCTTCTTGAAAAAAAACACCACAACCCCATGGAGAAGAACTTGGTCTAATCAGACCCAGACGTTCTTGTTCATCTAGCTCCTTCTTCAACTCTTTCAGCTCTTCGGGGCCAAGTTTATAAGGACGCTTGCAAACTGGTTCAGTCCCAGGTTCGAGATCAATCACAAACTGCATTGGCTGGTGCGGAGGCATTCCTGGAAATTCTTCGGGAAAGACATCTTCATACTCACAAACCACCGGAATTTGAGGAATAGCCGAGATTTCACCCTTCTCATTAAGAGCAAAGAGACGGATCATGTCATCGCGAGCTACGAAAATAATGACATCTTCTGAATGATGAGTTAATTTGAATTCTTTGGCTTGACAATCAACATGCGCCTTGTTCATAGCCAGAAAGCCCATGCCATGATTGAGGTCAATGTCGGAATTACCTAGAACAATTGGAGAGGCTAGAAATGAATAATTGCCCATCTTGATAGAGACATCCAGAACAATGCGGTTGGAATTTAAAATCTTACCGGGAGAAACAACAGGCAAGGACTTAGGAAAATCTTGATAATCGAACTCATGCTTGACAAAGAATGGACTAGACATGAAACAATGCGATGCACCAGTATCAAACAACACTTTTGTAGGAATACAATTAACCTAGAGATTACCCATGATCACTTGAGAAGAATCCACTGCCTCGGCTGTGTTCACCATGTTCACCCTTGCTGACTTGGGATTATGCTTCACCATAGCATTGCCTAGAGGTCTAACTGGAGGAGGAGGCGGAAGACGACGCTGGTTGCACTTGTTTGAGTAGTGACCCTTTTGACCACACTTGTGACAAGTAACCTCAGAGAGCAGACAGGAGTTGCTTGGAGGAGGAACATTAGCTGACTTGGTTGCCTGGGGCCTCTGCTAATATCCTGGGTTTGGGTGGGTGGGAAGAACCATGACCACTGAACTGCCTCTACTGCTGAGGAGGACGAAACGGAGGAGGAGGAACCCAATATTTCTGCTGCTTAGGGACCATCTGAGAGCTGGAAGAAGAAGAATAGGAATCCCTGGAATGCTTCCTTGAGTTCTCTAACTTGAGCTGAGTTGCCTCGACCTTCCAAAGCCATGTTGTAGAACTGATCAAACTCACGAGGCTCTTGAAGGACCAGATCTGGCAAAAGCTCATCCTTGAGACCACCTCTGAACTGATAAATCATGCACTTGTCATCTAGAACATCTTGCTTATCATAGCAGGCCAGATTCTGGAACTCGACGTTGTACTGATAGACAGACTTGCTTCCCTGCTTCAGGTGCCTAAACTTCTCACGCATCTCCTCGATAAAGCTTGGCAGAATGTAATGGGCCCTCAAGTCACGACAGAAATCATCCTAGGTGTCAACATGATCGCCCTAGAGTCCTTGTATTGCTACCACCAATCTGCTGCCTGGCCCTTGAGCTGGAACGACGTGAACCTGACACAGTCCTCTAGTCTGACATTGCTGCACTTAAAATGCTTACCCATGTCATGGAGCCAATCATCTGCATCAAAAGGCTGCTCACAACAGGTGAAAGACTTGGGCTGGTTGGCAAGGAACTGGTTGAGCGTCGCGAACTGAGGCTGATTCTGAAAATTCCCTTGAAAACCTTGTTGACCCTAATCTCTTTCTTCCAATAGCCTGAGCAACATTTGAGTATTCGCATTGGTTGCGTCCATCACAGCTTGCCAAGCTTCTGGAGGAGGAGACGGTGGTGGGGGTGGTGGAGGATCAGACTGCCCCTCACCCCGACCCGGATTCCTGCGAGTTGGTGGAGCCATCCTGGAGATGGACAAGAACATCAGCACATCATTGACAAAGATGATTGCAAAAATCTGAATCAAATGCCTTGAAATAAATTGAAAGAAGAAATAGAAACAGCCTTCCTACTGAAAAATTAGTAAGAACACCTTCTTCGGGTTTGCGATAACATCATCAGATATTAGAAGCCAGTTGCAATAACACAAAACTATTGAGCTAATGTTGCTCGGAACAAATGTATATGCCCTCATACATCTGAAGATTATGAACCTAGATAACTACATGAGTTCCCACCTAATAACTTCTGAAATCTTTCTGGTTATGCAATCTGGTGTTGGGGATACAAGGAGGAAATATCTAAGACAACTAACAAGTCCTACACCCCAACTGTATCCATCCTTCAACACATAACAAGAGGCTTCGGAAATCCATCTACCTCGGATCCTCGAAAGCACAACGATACCAGACATGGCAGTACCTCGAACGCATCCCCGGTACTGGGTGACTCCAACCTTATCTCACCACGACATGTATTGAAGCAATTACGAACACCCTCCGTCCTGAGATACTAAGGAAGCTGAATGATAAGGATGTGCCAAGAATTCCCTGGAGCTCAACTCCCCGGAAGAAATCAAGTCAGACAGGAGGCACCAAGATAGAACTCTGTCACATCGGCATCATATAGTTTCCAAAATACCCGCGTGATCCTAAAACAAATTTGAGCGAGAAGAGGAGTAGAGTCAAAATTCCTAAGTCATATACCTCACCAAAGTATAGAAGAGGAGTAAAATCACCCGAGCACCTTGGGGTCACAAACGGAGGAGGGGAGGCACGGGAGGCTATCCCGAGCACGATCTCGGGTGCTCTCAGTGCATGGCGATGGCGGGGCGAGGGCGAGCTATCCCTAGCGGAGGCGGCGCGGAGGAATCTAAAAATGGGGTGAGGGCAAACCCTAGGGCACCAAGGACATCTTATAAGGAGGTTACGGTCACCGTACGGTCGTCAAATTGTCGAAGGAGTCGACGTGGAGTTGCTGGATGCTCGCCATACAAAGGAGACGATGACTAAAGCTGCGGGCTCTGCTGGGCTGCGCTGGCGCTCTTGCTGGGCCGCGGGGGGAGGAGAGGCCCATCTAGCACTCTCACTCGCAGGGAAAAACAACAAGGAGGTTTTACTTTTAAAATTAGACCACAACAAAACAATTCCACAATAGAAAAGGAAGGGGTCTTTCCCCAAAATAAAAATACTTTTGAGCTCACAAAAATGCAAGCCATTTCATAAAAATGGTTAGGGCATTTTTAGATCAAGCAAATGTTTTACCTAGTATTTAACTAGGCATGGTTTCAAAATTATTTGAAAGGAGGAAAACCCCAACCATGGCAGAAGGACTACCCTAGAAATCTTAGAAGAATATTTAGAACAAGACCAACATTTTAAACGAGGGAAAACAACAAGCAAATATTTAACAAGCAGCAAATTTGAATAAAGAGAGAGATAGGAATAGTTTTGGAATGGGAGGAACTAGAGTAACACTCCAACAAGGCACACATGCATTCACCCCACAACACATGCAATCACTTCACAACAATCACAAGCACATGCAAGGCACAAAAGTTATGCATTTGATATGATGACATGATGCATGATGCATGGAATGACAAGAGACAAGGTTGAAGTTCAAACTCATAATGGCATGCATAGGGGTTCACATAAGGAAATATAACAAATAGAGCAAGGATTACACTTGGGCTGTTACACTTCCTGGGGAGCATTGTGCCTCCACACTGCTCCGAACGGAGATTAGCATCCGCAAGGGTGTGAACTTGGGGATACATCGTCGTCTCCACATGCCTCGGTTATTTCTTACCCGAGCCCCTTTACTTATGCACTTTACTTTGTGATTGACATATTGTCTTGTTATATATCTTGCTATCACTTAGTTGTCTATCTTGCTTAGCATAAGTTGTTGGTGCACATAGGTGAGCCTAGTTTTTTAAAGTTTTGTGCTTGACTAATTAAAAGATAGTTTTATTCCGCATTTTTTCAAGCCTAAACCGTAATTATTTTAAAGCGCATATTCACCCCCCCCCCTCTAGGCGACATCCACATCCTTTCAGGATGCCTTGCGGGGCATCCCCAAGCTTAGGTGCTTGAGTCTCCTTGAAATATTTACTTGATGTGCCTTGGGCATCCCCAAGCTTGAACACTTGTCTCTTTGTATTCTTCTTATATTGGTACCTCCTCGATCTTTGAACACTTCATTCACACAAAACTTAACAAAACCCACGTGAGATCCGTTAGTATAATAAAGCAAATTACTACTTTAAGTACTGTTGTGAACTCATTCCAAATTCATAGTAGCATTATATATACTGTATTCCAACTTCACCATGGTTCATACCCCCGGATACAAGCTATAGATTCATCAAAACAAGAGAACAATGCATAGAAAACAGAATCAGCCAAAAACAGGACAGTCTGTAGTAATCTGGAAACTTTTTAGATTTTTGTAACTCAAACAATTCTTACAATTTAGTAAAAATTAACAACATTGCATAGAATTACTGTCGAAAACTTTCAGAAACTTTTGACGTTCCAGTAAAAAATGTAAATTCACGCACTACAGCCAAAGTTTCTATTTTTGCACTACACACACCAAACAAGCAATCTAATCATCCTAAAAGTAAATTTTGGGACATTATTTTTATAATACAATGGATATATACAAGGATATAATTATTTTTCAAAAGCTTCCATGAAAAATTCTAAATTGTTTCCATGAGCATGAACACAAGTGTTCAAGGTCGACCCTCACTTCTCCAATGCACAACCTTCCAATCACTTCTCTTTTTGAAAAACTTCTTAGGCAAAAGGGGAAAGTAACTCTTTTTGTATTTTTCATTATTTATTTATTTTTTTGTTTCACCCACAACTACAGAAAGTAAAAAGGGAAAACAAAATCTATTTAGTGAAGAAAGCAAACAAGCACACACGAGAATATCAACCCCACGCTATTGCTCCCCGGCCCCGGCCCCGAAAAAGAGCTTGATAATCCCCAAATGCAAGCAATCATCATAGCAATTTTCAAAGGTGGAAGTGATAAGTATGGAGTGTCGAACCCACAAGGAGCTAAAGTTAGGATCAATATTCTCTCAAGTCCTATCTGCCACCGATACGACCCTACGTACACCGAACGTTTGCTTCCATCTAGAAACGAGAAATAAAACTACGTTGTGGGTATGAAGACGATAGATTTGCATGATATCGGAGAACTAAAATATAAAAATAGGTGTTGTTATCATAATCTTACAATATATTACAAATAACGAGTGTGGAATAATGATGGGTCAGTGTGCGGAATTATCCTAAGCAATTGTTAATAAGATTGGAAATCATTATTGCAATTTTATATGAGGGAGAGGCATAAGCTAACATACTTTATCTACTTGGATCATATGCACTTACGATTGGAACTCTAGCAAGCATCCGCAACTACTAAAGATCATTAAGGTAAAACCCAACCATAGCATTAAAGCATGAAGTCCCCTTTATCCCATACGCAACCACCCCCGTACTCAGGTTTGTGATTTTGTCACTCAGGCAACCCACTATAAGCGAGTCATGAACATATTGCAACACCCTGCAGAGGGAATCCTTCACATGTGCACGGCACGGATGGCACCATAGGACAGCACCAAAATAAACATACAACTCAAACCAATGTAGATCATCAATCAACCCAAAGAACAAAAGTAATCTACTCAAAACATCATAGGATGGCAACACATCATTGGATCATAATATGTATCATAAAGCACCATGTTCAAGTAAGTGATTACAGCAGGGTGCGAGAGAGTGGACCGCCAAAAGGAGATGAGGATGGTGATGAAGAAGGTGATGTTTATGAAGACGATCACCGCGGCAATGTTTCCCCCGATGACACTCGGACACCACCGGGAGAGAGGGGGAGGTTCTCCCCCTTGTGCTTCCTCCTCCATGGCATCCCCCTTTGTGGTGAGAGGTTCACCCTCTGGTCCTTGGCCTCCATGGTGTTGATGGCCCCTCCGGGACGATGAAGATGGTCTCCGGTGATGGTGACCCCCTCCGGCAGGGTATCGAAGAGGGCCAAGATTAGTTTTTCGTGGCTCTGGAGGTGTGCGGCGGCGGAACTCCCGATCTAGGTTTCTTTTCGGTGGTTTATGGATTTATAGGAAATTTTGGTGTCGATCTCACATCAAGGGGGGCACGAGGCGGTGACAAGCCTGCTAGGCGCGGCCACCCCCTGGCCACGCCTGGAGGGCTTGTAGCCTCCTCGTGGATCTTCTGGCCCAGCTCCAATGCTTCAGGGGTCTCTTTTGGTCCACAAAAAATCATAATAAATTTTTAGCCCATTCCGAAAACTTTTATTTCTGCACACCAAAACGACACCATGGTAGTTCTGTTGAAAACAACGTCTGTCCGGGTTAGTTCTAATAAAAATCATACCAAAATCATATAGAATTATTGTAAACATGGCATGAATAATTCATAAATTATAGATACGTTGGAGACGTAGCAATCGTCCCATGATCAAATCATGATCTAGTGCCGAACGGACAACACCTCCGCGTTCATCTCACGTATAGCTCGATGACGATCTCTGCCTCCTTGATCTAGCAAGCTAGGGCGGAGAGGTAGATGAGTTCTCCGGTAACACAATAGCGTGGTGGCGGCGGTGGTGGTGCTATCCTAGCAGGGCTACGCCTAGTGCTACCGAAACTACGAGTGAAGGAGAAAACGAACTAGGGAGAGAGGGGAGCGCCAAGGGCTTCATGTGTGCTCTTGGGGAGCCCCTCCCCTCCATATATAGGGGGAGAGGCATGGAGATCAACCCCTCCAAGCCCTAGGGCGCAGCCAAGGGGGAGTAGTTGGACTCCTAGTCCAATTCCCTCCCTTTTTAGAGCACAGGTGGACTTTCCACCTCTCCCAACTCACATGGGCCTTGAGGTACTTGTGCGCCTGGCCCAATATGGCCAGGGCGCCTCCCCTCAGCCCATGCAAACCCTTGGTGAACTTCCGGACTCCTATGGAAGTTTCTACATCCTTCTAGAAGCTTCTCGATACAATACCAGAAAAACCAGAAAATTTTCCGGTAGCCAAAATATGACTTCACATATATAAATATTTACCTCCGAACCATTTCGGAGCTCCTCGTGACATCTGGGATCTCATCCGGGACTCCGAACAACCTTCTCTCACCAACTTACTTAACTGGATAATACTGAAACGTTGCTGAATGTTAAGTGTGCAGACCCTGCGGGTTTGAGAACTATGCAGACATGACCGAGATACCTCTACAGCCAGTAACCAATAGCGGTACCTGGATGCCCATATTGGTTCCTACATATTCTATGAAGATGTTTATCGGTTGAACCTCTATGTCAAGGATTGATTTAATACTGTATGCAGTTCCCTTTGTTGATCGGTATGTTACTTGCCCGAGATTCGGTCATCAGTATCTCTATACCTAGTTCAATCTCATTACCGGCAAGTATCTTTACTCGTTCCGCAATACAAGATCTTGTGGCTAACTCTTTAATCACTTTGCTTGCAAGGCTTATTGTGATGTTGTATTACCGATTGGGCCCTGAGATACCTCTCCGTCACACAGAGTAACAAATCCCAGTCTTGATCCCTGCCCACTCAACAGACACCCTCGGAGATACATGTAGAGCATCTTTATAGTCACCTAGTTATGTTGCGATGTTTGATACACACAAGGTACTCCTCCAGTGTCAGTGAGTTGCATGGTCTGATGGTCACAGGAACAGATACTTGACATGCAGAAAACTATAGCAATATACTAACACGATCATATGCTATGTTCATACTTTGGGTCTTGTCCATCACATCATTCTCCTGTTGATGTGATCCCGTTATCAAAACATCTCATGTCTTTTGTTAGGAAACCTTGACCATCTTTGAACAACGAGCTAGTCTATTAGAGGCATACTAGGGACACAGTGTTGTCTATGTATCCACACATGTATTTGTGTTTCCAGTCAATACAATTATAGCATGGATAATAAACGATTATCATGAACAAGGAAATGTCATAATAACCACTTTATTATTATTGCCTCTAGGGCATATTTCCAACATGGGGGCTACCGCATTGCCTATTCAATGCAACATATTCAAAGTGCAATATGGTTTCTGAGGAAATTCAATCCTCATGTCGGTCGGCCGCACCCAACCTGAGTCTCGGGGGCTACTGCACACCGCATTTTAATTCCTAAAATCATGCTGCTGAGCAAGGAATCAATCCTCGAGCCAATTTCGCGAATTGGCCTGAGTCTCAGGGGCTACTGGAATCAACAGTTGTATGTTTACCTTCACGTGCATCTCAGATTTTAGGCCTAAACACACCTTGAGGGCTACTGGCTATATATCTGGCAGGAATAAATTGCACCAATCAAAAAAAGTCCACAAAAAATCAGCCCACGACCGAGGTGATGCACCACCTCGAAAGCAGTCTGGCATAAAGCTCGAATGCAAGTGGATGGCTCCATAGATGGCATTTCTTGCATTAAGCTCGGCTAAGATCCTTCAATTTTTTTAAGTCTTAGGTAATTATGGCACCTTGAATGAAGACCGGCATTGGAGGTCGGTTGCAAAAACATACCTCGGAATCAGTCTAGCGTAAAGCTCGGATGTGAATGGTTGGCTCCATAAAAGACTATTCCGGCATTTAAACTCGGATGAACTCCTTCAAATTTTCAGAGACCGAGATAGTCTATGACACCTCGGATGCCAACCAGTGTTGGAGCTCGGCTACAAAAAGACACCTCAGATACAGTTCGGAGTTGGAGATCGGACGCAAGAGGATATCGCCGCATGAGAAACACTTCAATCGGGTGTGGCGTAAAAAATAACAAGGCATCTATAAAGGCCAAAAACTTAAAGGGCTCCTCGGATGCCCGACGTGTGAACTCTTTGGATACACCTCGGTGATCCTCAAGATCATAGATGGGAAGATTTGTTGAACCAGTTTTCAAGAACGATGGCCAAAGATGAAGAACAATTCGAAAGAACCGAGAAGTGTCCCCAACTTGAAGACCGTTTTAGGGGGCTACTAATGGTGTCCTAGACTAGGGGTACTCACCATGTCATCTCCCGATCAGTGGGTCGGGCCAAGGACCCCCGTGGTGGTTCACTAATGACCCAATTCGGACAGCCCATGATGCATACAAGGGAGATTCCACAAGACTTGGCGCAAGACAAGGACTCCTCTAAAACCTAGGCATCTTGTACATTATATAAACCGAGGCGAGGCTAGTCAATAGACAATCACATATTCATTACAACAATCTCATGGTAGATGCACGTACTATGTACTATCTCCATATCAATACAATTAAAAGTAGGATGTAGGGTATTATCTCCTAGAGAGAGCTCGAACCTGGGTAAAATCCCGTGTCCAAGTTTCCATCGTTCCAAGATGCCTAGCTTAGGACCCCTACTACGAGATAGGCCGGATTTAGAACCGACACTAGTAACGATGTGAAATTGTCAAAATATCAAATACATTTTTAAGAGTGATAAATTAAATAGAATATTAATGGTAAATGATGATACAATTTATCTGGCAAGAATATAATGATCTTGCCAATAATCTGTGAAAGTTGCAACGCATAGCCACATCGATTAAAAAGTTGGCAGTACGTACAGCTGTAGGATCGAAAGTAGGTCTAGAGGGGGCGATTAGACTACTTGACCAAATAAAACTATGCTTTTTCCCAATTTTAATTCTTGGCAAGTTTAAGCATTCATAGCATATCAAGTATACCCTACACATGCATGTATAAGAGTATAGCAGCAGAAAGTAACAACAAGCATGAGTAAAAGGGATAGGGTAGGAAGATCAAACGCAATTGTAGACATAATGATTTTTACCATGTTTCCGATAGGTGGTGCTATCGTACATCCACGTTTATGGAGTTTTCAACCCACAGAGGGTAATGATACTTCTCCAACGTATCTATAATTATTGATTGTTCCATGCAATTATATTATCTGTTTTGGATGTTTTATATGCATTAACATGCTATTTTATATTATTTTTGGGACTAACCTATTAATCTAGAGCCTAGTGCCAGTTTCTGTTTTTTCCTTGTTTTTGAGATTTGCAGATAAGGATATTAACGGAGTCCAAACGAATAAAACTTTTGGAAGGAATTTTTTTGGAACGAAAGGAAACTACGAGACTTGAGAACCAAGCCAGAGGAGCCACCGTGGGGCCACAAGCCCTAGGGCCGCGCCCAGGGGAGTAGGGTGTGTCGGGCAGGCTTGTGGGCCCACGACAGCTCCCCTAACCCTCATCTTTGGCCTATAAATTCCCAAATATTACATCATTATCAGAACAAGCAATGAAAACACTTTTCCGCCGCTAGAAGCCTCCTTTCCCGAGAGATCCAATCTTGGAGCCTTTTTTGGTAATCTGCCGGAGGGGGATTCGATCACGGAGGGCATCTACATCAACTCCATTGCCCCTCTGATGATGCATGAGTAGTTCACCACAAACCTTCGTGTCCATAGCTAGTAGCTACATGGCTTCTTCTCTCTCTTTGCTCTTCAATACCATGTCCTTCATGATCTTCATGGAGATTTATCTGATGTAATACTCTTTTGCGGTTTGTTTGTCGAGTTCCGATGAATTGTAGGTTTATCTTCAGATTATCCATGAATATTATTTGAGTCTTTTATGAATTCTTATATGCATGATTTCATATCTTTACATGTCTCTTCGAGTTATTGGTTTGGTTTGGCCAACTAGATTGGTAATTCTTGCAATGGGAGAAGTGCTTAGTTTTGGGTTCAATCTTGTGGTGTCCTCACCCAGTGACAAAGTAGGGGTAGCGAGGCACGTATTGTATTGTTGCCATCAAGGATAAAAATATGGGGTTTTCATCATATTGCTTGAGTTTATCCCTCTACATCATGTCATCTTACCTAATGCGTTACTCTCTTCTTCATGAACTTAATACTCTAGATGCAAGCAGGAGTCGGTCGATGTGTGGAGTAATAGTAGTAGATGCAGAATCGTTTTGGTCTACTTGACACGTACGTGATGCCTATATGCATAATCATTGCCTTGGATATCTTAATAATTATTATCTTTTCTATCAATTGCTCGACAGTAATTTGTTTACCACCGTACTACTTGCTATCATTAGAGAAGCCTCTAGTGAAACCTATGGCCCCCGGGTCTATTTTCCATCTTATACTTTCAGATCTAAAACCAAAAATACCAAAAATACTTTGATGCATTACTTTTACCTTTTTTTTCCTTTCCGTTTAAGCAATCTACCTCTATCAGATCTCATCCTTGCAAGTAACCTTAAAGGGATTGACAACCCCTTTATAGCGTTGGGTGGGAAGAGTTTGATTCATTGTGTAGGTACACTTATTGGGGACTTGCTTGTATCTCCTACTGGATTGATACCTTGGTTCTCAAAAACTGAGGGAAATACTAATCTGCTTTGCTGCATCAGCCGTTCCTCTTCACGGAAACCAACGCATGCTCGAGAAGTAGCAGGTAACAGTCGCGAGAGTCCACAGAGGGCTCCACCCATAAGGGTCCACGAAGTAGCAACCTTGACTATTCCATACGGCTTCCGTCCAGGAAGGACTAGCCTCACTATGGGTAGATCTTCACGAAGTAGGCGATCTCCTTGACCTTACAAACTTCTTGGTTCACTCCACAACACAAAGTAGGAGGCTCCCAAGCGACACATAACCAAACTATGAGGCACCAACCTCCAAAAGGTAATAGGCTCGGCAATGACGATGAACTCCTTGCTCTTGTACTTCAAGATGATAAACTCCTCAAAATAAAATCACTCTCTCGCAGATTCAGCTTGGTAGAAGAGATAGGATTGGTGGAAAGCAACTTGGGGAGGCTAAAAATCAAGATCCATATGGTTGGAGTGGAAGATCTTGATCTCAACACAAGGGTAGGCGGTTCTCTCTCAGAAAACTAAGTAGGATAGGTATGGGATAGTTCTGAGTGCTTCTCTTTCGAGTGGGTGGTGGTGAAAGGGTATATATAGGAATCCACAAAAATCCAACCTTTACACACAAAATGACCAACTCGGTGACACCGATGTGTCAATCTCGGTGGTACCGAAGTGACCAAAAGGTGGCAACTTTTGAATCTCGATGAGACCGATATAGGGATCTCGGTTGCACCGACAAGGTGACCAACGGTCAGAATTGCCAAACCCATTGACGCCGATTCAACATTCTCGGACGGACCGAAAATGTGAACTTGCATAACAGAAACTTGGCAGCCCAACTCGATGGCACCGAAAGCAGTGTCGGCTACACCAAAGTGTTAGGGTTTGGTTGAGTCTGTCTAGGGTTTGGAATCGGTGGCACCGGGATAGGAATGTTGGTTGCACCGATTTTGCATGTTTGGCTATAGATATATAGACTTTGGTGGGAGAGCTTGTGGATGTTTTTGGTGAATATCACTTGTGCACGTATGAGCATTTTGTTCACCAACAAAACCTTACTCCCTTTTAATAGTATTGGCTTTCCTACGGACTCAAAGTGATTTATTGTCACACCCTATGTTTTGCCTCATGACTAAGTTATTATGACTCAAAAATTAGGGCTAATTAAAACTTTTTGAGTGTATTTTAATGCTTGAATTGTGTGTTATTTTCTTGCTTGTTTGATTGCTTGCTGGTGCTCTATAATTCATAAAACATTCTCCTACCCTCGAGAACCCTTTCTCCTTGATCCCAAATCTTGTCCAATGATCATGCCATGTGAATAGGACTGAAAAATAGTTTTACAAAATATTATTTTTGCCAAAAATCATTTATTTAAATTAGGTTTTCAAAACCCCCCCGATTTGAGATTTGCACTGCAAGTCCCCAAATTGGGTGGATCCTCTTTACCCAAATGCTTTATTTGGAACCCACTATATATAGAATTCACCAAAACACCAAATATTATTTTTAAAGATTATTTTGCTATTTTATTTAAAGGCTTTTTCATAAGGCCAGAAATGGTCTTTTATAGGGAAAAATTATTTAAATGCTTTAAAAATATTTGAGAAAAATTTAGGAAAACTCAGTGGACATATATTGTCCATATATAAGAGTTTCAACACATGGTCATGTTCAAAGTATTGGACGAAACCCTTCAAAACCATTTCTGCCTATTTCAAGCATTTGAAATATTTCTATAAGAAACATTCTCAAATAAATCCAGGAAAATTCTATCATGTCACATATAATATATGTGGTCATCTTGCCAAGTATCATCTCAATCCCAATTGTTTTGGTTCACCAAAATATCCCAAAATCCTTTCTGTCCAGATCCAAATTTGGGCAACTCTACATTGCCAATTGTCCCCTATTGTTCCCAAAATTGGTGGACATGTTCTAATCCTCCAATAATGCAGCCACACCAAGTGGTGCATCAATGAGAACAGATTAACTTGACCAAATCCCCTCAAACCCATTTCTGTTGATTCCAAGAATTTGGTAATATTACATTGCCAAGTTTCCCCATTTGTCCCCAAACTTTTTTTGCATGTTATAGTCCTAAAACATGCCACCAAATCAACTGGTGCACCAGGGAGGATAGTTTTTCTTAGCTAGATCTAAGCAACTCCATTTCTGCCCATTTCTAGGGTTTGAAACTTTTACATTGGCCACTTTCTCTAAATGTGGTCAAAACTTGTGATCAAGCTCATTCATACCTATTTCTCAATCATGTTAACTCTCCTGTCAATCATAGCAAATTAGCTGGCCCAAAACTCCATCAAACACCTTTTGGCAGAAAACCAAAATTGTTGTTTTTACCTCTTCCATTGATCTCCTTAACCTCAAATTTTTACCACAGTCTCTTGTAGATACCTTGCACCTCCAGTAAGTTTCCCTGGCCATGGATCAATCATTTAGTGGGGTAAAACTCCAAGATTCCCCTCTGGACAGCCATTGCATTGCCCTCCCCCACCTTCATTTTCTTTCCCCTCCTATATCCACGCTTCCCTGCACCCTAGGGAATCTCCAGTAATCCCCCACATCTAGTGGACATGGTGGGTGTGTCGAAAGCATCCTAGAGCATGCCATGCCAACCATATGCGTGCTCTGGAGTGCGCTACAGTGCGTTCTGGCACTGTAGCCGCCACCCAATCCGCACCCCCGACATCCTTGTGCCTCCCGCTTGTGTCTCGTCTGATGGCCTCGGCGTCCGCGACACGCCTCCCTGCCGGCCCCCTCCTCTCTCTCTCTCCCTACTCTAGCCTCCTTCGCATGCGCACTACACCGCTCGAGCGCCCATATGGGTGAGCTCGCACACGCGGGCCTCTAACGCCCCTTGCTCCTCCCCTCCTTCACCCTTAGTCATAGACCAAGCCCATGAAGCCCATGGACACGTTCGGGGCAATGATTTGGCCTATGGAACTTCCTAGGCCGTGGCCGCGGACGTCGTCCACGGCGCTCCGCCACCCAGCCATATAAAGCCTCCCCGATCGCCTCTCTTGGCTTCCTTTGCCTCCTAGAAACCCATGAACCATCCAGACCACTCACATCTCACCCCCCCCCCCCGTGCCCTCTCCTTTCGATCACGGCCAACATTGTTGCCGCAGATCTTGCTCGAAGTGGAGCACTCCGGTGCCTCTACTCCCCTCCTAACCACGACACGGGACCTGAGCAACCTCCACGAGCCTCCCCTCTTCTGCATGCCCTCTCTCCTTGGCTGTGGCGTCGGGTGCTTCATCGCCGGCGAAGACTTCCGCGGCCGTCCGAGCCCTTGTCGCAACGTCTCTCTGGTGGGTGTGCATCACCTCAATGGGTGTGGCTCGCCGCCTTGAGTACGCCTGTGGCCTTACCTCTCGAAATGGTGGTTAGAGACGTCGGCAATCATCATCGGGCCACCCTCTCCCCTCGGTCGTGCGCAAGCGCGCGAGGAAGGAGATGAACCCAACAGGCAGGGCCCGGATGTGAGTGGCCTGTCGGTCGGGCCCGGCTCCTAAGTGGAGGCGCCCCCTCCCGACTCCGCATTTCTGCCGGAGAGGGGTACTCCGCAAAGTACGCGTCCGTCGTGGCTCTATGCGGGGGCGAGATGAGCCGCTGGGCCGACCCATTAAGGGCGCCGCTATCCTACGCCTAGGGCATGGTTTAGCCGTGTTGCTTTTTGGTAATTTCTTTTACCATTTTATTTTCCAAGGAGGGGAAATAATTCATATAAAATTCATTTCAACTCCAAATTGAATGATTCAAATTCATGTAGCCTTCTAATAATTCCATCTATCATTTAGCACAACCTCCAAAAAATTTCATCACAAGTTTATGCCATCTTCTGATTCAAACTCAATTATTGACACTTAGGAACGCCATTGCAAAAATCCTAGAGCCTTGAAATTAACTCCAAATCGGGTGATTCAAGTTCCGAGGTGTATCTAAATTAATTCACTAAGTGGTGAGCCTTTTTCCTTACAATTATTTTGCTACGTCAATTATTGGGACATTTATTCATATCTGACCCACTTTGAAAATCCATAGGAAAATCATGCCAACTCCAAATCTAGTGAAAACACTTCCCTCACGTTTCTAAAATCATGCCCTATTTGTTGGATGCATCCACTCCTTTTTACAAAAATATTTTCTGTGACATCTTGTAGGATCATCATTTCCTTCATTTCCACCAATTCAAGGCTCCCCCTTGATCCACATCCAATGAAACCTCCTTTGCTATTTTATTCTGACCAGAGGTGTCCAAGAAAAATAAAACTCCTATTTATACAGCATTTTCATTTTCTTCTTGTTGTGTTGCTTGTTGTGGTTGTTTCCGACGATAGTTGACGAAATAGACGAAGTGCTCAGAGTTGGACGAGAAGCGTGTGAAGACCTCGAAGACTTTGCGAAGCCAGGCAAGCAGCCCTTTGACCAGGTTAAGAAACCATTTTTATTTGCATGACATATAGCACTTTACTTTTGTTATATTTGATCATGTGGAGTAGTGACCACTTCAGTGGGTTGCTTCCAATACTTTTGCTGTTGACACTTGCATCGTGCATGACCCTACCACATTCTGAGGGTTATGCGGGTGGGTGTAGATATGATGCTAGTAGATGCTACGCAAGTGGGATCGGGATTATGCATGGCGATGGAAAGAAGGAGATGATTTCAAAGACTATTCGAAAACGCCGTCGGGTGCCACTAATGCCGGAGGGAGATGATGATGTGTTGGGTGACCACCTGAGAAAGAAGTGGTCTACCGGAGGAAGTGAGTGTGTGTGTGTTTTCGAAAATGGAGGGTTTAAGATTTTTCGACCGTCCCAACCTTACAGGCGCAACCACGATACCCCTTGTGGGACGGGGCTCTGTTGATTACTTTGGTGGTTACTGGCAAGGATCCCGCATTACTAGTGGCGGGAGTGGTGTGGTCACTCTCGATACAGGGTCGTGCCGGTATGGAGACAGGCACCGGGCACACCGTTGGTCCCTGCATGGATGCTACAAGTGATGTACATCTTGTAGGCTGGGTACCAATCGAGTGGACTCTTTGTTTAGTATCGCCAGGGGAAAGGCATTGTTTGGGTGCTTACCTCGGGTATGTTATATACCGTGAGTCGTGGATGACACGGAAGTTCCCCGAGTCTTGTGGATAAAGTGTGCAACCTCTACAGAGTGTAAAACTATTCGAATATCCGTTTCCACGGTCAAGGACAGTTGGGTGGTGCTGCTTAATCCACGTCCAGATGTTTTCACAAACTTGGTGTGTGTGTGTGGATGACAAAAGGATGATACTTGAGACAAGTCTGAAGACTTGATGTGATGAATGAACATGAGATGTTCAACCCCTGCTTATGATGATATCTATAACTTGTTCATATGGATATCTGCCAACTGTTGATGCATGATTACACATAGTTGCTTGATCATGACATTGCATTAAAATTGGCTTTCCGCAAAATACCTTCTTAGTGCTAGTTCATGCATTGTTATTGCCTTGTTCCAAACATGGGTTGCTTGCGAGTACATTCAAAGTACTCATTGGCTTGCCACTTGTTATTTTATTGGCTAGTCATGAAAGATCAGGTTATGATGAAGATTACCTTGGTGACGGACATGCGAGCTAGGGCACTTCGCAGTCAGAATGCCTGTAGGGTTAACGAAGCTGGCATAGGTTCACGCTATCATTGAAGATTTCTGCTGCAATCGTATGAAGACTTGGCCATAAAGGCCATATTTGAGTAAACCGGTATGAAATGGATTTAAGACTCTTGTTATTCAGTTTCTGTGTGTTCAGTGAACATTGATCTCTAGGATCACTGTGCACGTACATTCGGCGATCACGACTTATGAGTCGGGGTCCCCACAGAGCTGGTATCAGAGCCATCCTGACTGTAGGAAGCTCTTAGTTAGCATGGACGTTAGTTAGTACAAAACCATTTTTCCAGACACTTCAAAATCACCTACAAAGCCTCTATATTTCTCGCCTCTCCTAAAATTCCAAGGAAAGCAAAGGTTTTTGCCTTAGCAATTCCACCACTTTTCTTTTAGCTCTCCTCGTCTGCTTTTCAAAAACTTTGCAAATGGTCGCTACTACCCTTGTGCCCCTGACCACGGGATTCCTTGTAATCATCGTGGGTAACCTGGAAGGAATCCACCTTGCTAGACGATTGCCGACATATCTTGGATCGAAGTTGGCGACACTAGACAAGGAGCTACCAACAGAAGATACCTTCTCGAAGGATGAGGATGTCAAGACTTAGATGATAGTGACATCCTCGACACAGCCCCAAGATGATGCCACCCTGGCCTTCGATGACCAGGGCACAAGACATGTAATGTGATGATATGTCTTGCTAATAGAGTAGCCATGTCCTTTTCATTGTTATATAGGCAACCACCGGTGGATGAGAACCTCGCCATTTGGTCCGCCTCACCATAGTGAGCAGGAAAACAGTTCTCATCATCCCCCGCTCTTGGTGCCGATGATATCGTCAACATGACCGGCAGGATACAACTCTACCATGCCTTGTTAATGACATTGCATAAAAGGTTTCCTACCTGGAATGCTCGACGCCTCAAAAGACAAGAAGGCATTGTCACGACCACGAGGACACTAGAAGACCCTGTCAACAACAACCGTGAAGAATCACCTTCGTCGTCAACTCAACAGACCCGAAGTCGTCAAGGACTCTTCAGGCGCAACCAGGATCGTTTTGATGAACAATGACCAAAGACATAGCGACACCTAAAGAAGACCCAGAAGTCTAAGCGGACTCCTCTCCAAGACAAGAAGCAAGCACGACTACTGAGTCCGAGAACCCCTAGGGTAGGATAGGTCGTGTATCCCCTATGCGAAGTTGAGTCCGTATGATGGTTCGAATGGAACCATGATGTGTGTTGCTTTTTTTCATGTTTGTGCTTTGGTGTAAGTCGCACTTTTGCCCTAGGCAACAAGTGCGCGACTTTATCACCTACCTTACCTTGATGTATGTGTTTGGCCTTTTTGGCACTTGCTTGATTGCACTTGCACTCTACCATCCCCTTAGGCACACTCCTCTATGCTACTTTCCCTCTTTCCCCTCTCGTCAACTGAAGACCGGCAAGACAAGATGCACCAAGGATCCACCTTGACAAACAAGTGACACCGAAGACTTCGACTACAACGTACTCAACTAGACGCAACCCCATAGAGTTATGCTTTTCCCTCAAGATTGGGAAACCCCTCCCTTGCCCAACCTAGACCTCACAAGCTCCCCCAGTACAAGCCTCTGATCATGTGTTTAATACACGGATTTGCCAGAGCACTTATTGAGCTTCATTAACCCTTGCTTTGCACTTGGTTCATTATGGAGCTAGTGACCATAGTGAACAAACATCCTTCATTCCTACGCTAGCACTAGAACCTTGATGCCATAGGAAGGATCATTCTAAGGGTATACGACTTGTGGACAATGATATGATTTAACCCTAATAGATGTCTTAAGGAAGCAGTTGGGACCATTTGGTGGATTACGAGGCTTAATGTTGATAGACAAACTTGGCCGATCAAGATTGATAGAGTGGCATAACTTACTTACCCCTTGAGAAATTGGATTAGTAAGACAAATATGATCACATGCTGAAATTCTTGGTGGATTAATGACTTGACTCTGGCAAGTAATGTAGATAGTGGAGTGACGGTGACTCGTGTAACTAGTAGGAAGCTCTTACTCCATGTAAAACTTGGATTTAAATAGGTGATCCTACTAGGTGCTCGAGATCAATTAAACCACATGGTTCGGAGTAATTTGGATTTAGTCCAATGGTCTTGATAATGATACCATATTTCTCGGTGGATAATAGTAGAAGGAATCGAATGATGTTAGGGATAAATTAGGGATCTATATAAGCTCGACCTTGGAGTTTAGTTGGCCATGAGATTGGAAGTTAATGGATATATTGTGATAATAGTCCTTGCAATGATATGTGGATTATATGAACTTGAGGAGATTATGTTGGACACCATCGATGATGGAATAGTGTATGATATTAGTGGATCATGTAATAGTGTATGATATTAGTGGATCGATTAAGTTGGATTCGTAGGAAGGAAACAAGATCTTGGATTTGTATATTACGTGTTTCCTTAGCATAGTAATGCAATACCTTAGACCTTGGATAGGTCATAAGGACACTCGGATTGGTAATGTCATGATCAAGCTTAGCGGCTTGTAAATTATCCCAAGGATTTTTATATAGGGATATATGTGAGTTAGCTATAGTATGCATATGAGATTTTTCAACTTAGTCCTTCTCTCAAAACCTTGGAGATATGAGTAGCATGTGTAATATTGGAGTTGACTTATGAGATGATACCCTTGAGGATAAGATGTGAGTTAGCAATAGTAATTTTGTTTGGAGTAATAGGCTGTACTATTGGCACCTAAGAATTGTGCTCGAGGATAAGATGGTAGATGTTCACTCACATCCTAAGCTCTTTGAACCCCAAAAATTTACCAAACCATGCCATGGACGGATAAGACCATAGGCTCTTGCTCTAAGTCAAAAGATGAAGGTCGATACTCCACTGTGACCACCACCCACCCTTTCCATAAGGAAGGTTGCCACAAAGACCTCTATTAGGTTCGACCACAAACCCTTGACACTAGTGACCATCTGAGACGAATGCCCGCTCCTCTAACATACCCCATGACAGGTATTTATGTGGTACTTCGGGAAATAGGTTGTTGTTCTCCGGGATGACATATTTATTTACCCAATGAGAGGAGGAACACCTTAGTCCTGTTTGGACCGGCCCTAGGAACACCAATTGCCATGCCTCTCGAGAATAAGAGTTCACCTTGAAAAAATTAGACTCCTTGAAGCACCCTCCCTGCAGAAGAAGACTTTCTTGCCCAAGCAGGATGATGAACCACTACGATTGTGGAGCCATGACAACGATGAAGAAGAAGTCAACCACCACTCCTCTGCCGGCTACCTCAACTAGACTATATCCAGAAGCACTGACGTCCAAGCATGATGAAGCCCTTGGACATCAAGAGGATTAAAGAGCCCCTCGCTTTAAATGGTCATCTATTAGTTCCTGACTAGGATGGAATTGAGAAGTTGACGGCACCCTCACTCCACCACCTTGACAGTGTACGTTGAGCATGACATCCCTATTCCCTTCAGATGCCTGGAACAGAGTGGAACGACTGTCATGACCTCATTGCTAGCCCCTTTTTGGTTCAATCAAGGACGTGAATCTGACTCGATCATGGTAAACCACCTGTCAAAGATAGTTCACCCCACTTGCCAAGCATCAGACCTTGGGGATTGGATGACTGGTCTATACTTTTGGGTAGCCAGCTCATCTGGGACACCCCCTCAGAACCTTCCCATATGGTAAAACCCGTTTTGACACCAAGTCTCTAAGCTCAGTCTTAGGGACGAGACTCAGCACAGACCTTGCCATGGAGAGACAAGTAGACCAAACACTCAAAGACCCTCCAGAAACTTGCGTCCATGACGATGAAGACAAACGGCCAAAGAAGAATGAAGAATCTACCTGGGAAACTTACTCAAGCAGAAGATCTCGACGAGAAGCCCACGATGACGCACCTCAACACTCTCAAGGATGGAGACCACCTACGACTGAAGACCTCCTGCTTTAAGGAAGATAAGGATTTCCCTGTCAACGAGAAGCTACACCAAGACTCAACCCTTATATTCTAATGCGAGACATCTAGATGTCACTAACCAACGTGAGCATTCCCAGGACCAGCACACAGACACACTACTTGGCCAGCTATTCCGACTTTGGGATACACACGCAAGCCAGGCCCTTGCTAGAACCTCGTCCACCAAACCCTTCACCATTAGGCGAGCTTAACATATTACAAGAACCCCGTTCACCCTTAGTCGAAGTCAACAATGCACTCAAAGACATATCATCAGGCACTTCAAGATCCAGAAGGACAATCACGCCGGAGTAGAAATAACATGGAACTTGAAGACTACCTCACCTCTGGATGTCCGCATAAGCACCTAGCCTAGCAATCTCGGGGACGAGATTCTTGTAAGGGGGGTAGGTCTGTCACACCCCGTGTTTTGCCTCATGACTAAGTTATCATGACTCAAAAATTAGGGCCAATTAAAACTTTTTGAGCATTTGAATGCTTGACTTGTGTATCATCTGCTTGATTGTTGGATTGCTTGCTGGTGCTCTATAATCCATAAAACATCATCCTACCCTCAAGAACCCTTTCTCCTTGATCCCAAATCTTGTCCAATGATCATGCCATGTGAATAGGACTTAAAAATATTTTTACAAAATATTATTTTGGCCAAAAATCATTTATGTAAATTAGGTTTTCAAAACCCCCCGATTTGAGATTTGCGCTGCAAGTCCCCAAATTGGGTGGATCCTCTTTACCCAAATGCTTTATTTGAAACCCACTATATATATGACTTCCCAAAAACACCAAATCTTATTTTTAAAGATTACTTTTCTATTTTATTTAAAGGCTTTTTCATAAGGCCAGAAATGATCTTTTATAGGGAAAAATTATTTAAAGCTTTAAAAATATTTGAGAAAAAATTAGGAAAACTCAGTGGACATATATTGTCCATATATAAGAGTTTCAACACATGGTCATGTTCAAAGTATTGGACAAAACCCTTCAAAAACCATTTATGCCTATTTCAAGCATCTGAAATATTTATATAAGAAACATTCTCAAATAAATCTAGGAAAATTCTATCATGTCACACATAATATATGTGGTGATCTTGCCAAGTCTCATCTCAATCCCAATTGTTACGGTTCACCAAAATATCCCAAAATCCTTTTTGTCCAGATCCAAATTTGGGCAAATCTACATTGCCAATTGTTCCCAAAATTTGTGGACATGTTCTAATCCTCCAATAATGCAGCCACACCAAGTGGTCCATCAATGAGAATAGACTAACTTGACCAAATCCCCTCAAACCCATTTCTGTTGATTCCAAGAATTTGGTAATGTTACATTGCCAAGTTTCCCCATTGGTCCCCAAACTTTTTGTGCATGTTATAGTCCTTAAAATATGCCACCAAATCAAGTGGTGAATCAGGGAGGATAGTTTTTCTTAGCTAGATCTAAGCAACTCCATTTTTCCCATTTCTAGGGTTTGAAACTTTTACATTGGCCACTTTCTCTAAATGTGGTCAAAACTTGTGATCAAGCTCATTCATACCTATTTCTCAATACTGTTAACTCTCTTGTCAATCACAGCAACTTAGTTGGCCCAAAACTCCATCTAACACCTTCTGGCAGAAAACCAAAACTGTTGTTTTCACCTCTTCCATTGATCTCCCTAACCTCAAATTTTTACCATTGCCTCTTGTAGATACCTTGCACCTCCGCAAGTTTCCCTGGCCATGGATCAATCATTCAGGGGGGTAAAACCCCAAGATTCCCCTCTGGACAGCCCTTGCATTGCCCTCCCCCACCTCTATTTTCTTTCCCCTCCTGTATCCTAGCTTCCCTGCACCCCGGGGAATCTCCCGTAAACCCCCATAGCTAGTGGACATGGTGAGTGCATCGAAAGCATCCTAGAGCATGCCATGCCAGCCATATGAATGCTCTGGAGCGTGCTATAGTGCGCTCCAGCATTGTAGCCACCCCCCAATCCACACCCCCAACATCCTTGTGCCTCCTGCTTGTGTCCCCTCTGACGGCCTTGACGTCCGCGACATGCCTCCCTGTTGGCCCCCTTCTCTCTCTCCTTGATCCGGCCTCCCTCGCACATGCACTACGCCGCCTGAGCACCCCTATGGGTGAGCTCACACGCGCGGGCCTCTGACGCCCCTCACTCCTCCCCTCCTTCTCCCCTGGTATAGACCAAGCCCATGAAGCCCATGGACACGTTCGGGTGCAATGGTTTGGCCTATGGCGCTACCTAGGCCGTGGCCGCGGACGTCGTCCATGGTGCTCCACCGCCTGATCATATAAGGCCTCCCCGATTGCCCCTCTCGGCTTCCTTCGCCTCCTAGAACCCCCGTGAACCACCTAGACCACCCACATCCCCCCCCCCCCCGTGCCCTCTCCTTTCGACCACAACCGACGTTGCCGCTGCGGATCTTGCTCAAAGTGAAGCACTCCGGTGCCTCTACTCCCCTCCTAATGACGGCACGGGACCTGAGCAACCTCCACGAGCCTCCCCCCTTCCGCATGCCCTCTCTCCTTGGTTGTGGCGTCGGGTGCTTCATCGTCGGCGGACACTTCCGCGGCCGTCCGAGCCCTCGCCACAGCGTCTCTCTCCGGTGGGCGTGCATCACCTCGATGGGTGTGGCTCGCCGCCCTGAGCACGCCTATGGACGCACCTCTCGAAATGGTGGCCAGACATGGCAGGAATCATCGTCGGACCACTCTCTCCCCTCGATCGTCCGCAAGCACTCGAGGAAGGAGATGAACCCGATAGGCGGGGCCCGCATGTAAGTGGTCCGTCGGTCGGGCCCGATGCCTATGTGGAGGCGCCCCCTCCCGACCCCGCCTTTCTGCAGGAGAGGCGTACTCCACAAAGTACGCGTCTGTCGTGGCTCTATGCGGGCGCGAGCTGAGTCGCTAGGCCGGCCCAGTAAGGGCGCCGCTATCCTACGCCCAGGGCATGGTTTAGCCGTGATGCTTTTTGGTAATTTCTTTTACCATTTATTGTCCAAGGAGGGGAAATAATTCACATAAATTCATTTCAACTCCAAACTAAATGATTCAAATTCCTGTAGCCTTCTAATAATTCCATCTATCATTTGGCACAACCTCCAAAAAATTTCATCACAAGTTTATGCCCTTTTCTGATTCAAACTCAATTCTTGACACTTAGGAACCCCATTGCAAAAATCCTAGAGCCTTCAAATTAACTCCAAATGGGGTGATTTAAATTCCTAGGTGTATCTAAATTAATTCACTAAGTGGTGAGCATTTTTCCTTACACTTATTTTGCTATGTCAATTATTGGGCCATTTATTAATATCTGACCAACTTTGAAAATCCATAGGAAAATCATGCCCACTCCAAATGCAGTGAAACCACTTCCCTCATGTTTCTAAAATAATGCCCTATTTGTTGGGTCCATCCACTCCTTTTGACGAAAACATTTTCTGTGGACATCTTGTAGGATCATCATTTCCTTCATTTCCACCAATTCAAGGCTCCCCCTTGATCCACATCCAATGAAACCTCCTTGGGTATTTTCTTGTGACCAGAGGTGTCCAAGAAAAATAAAACTCCTATTTATAGAGTATTTTTATTTTCTGCTTGTTGTGTTGCTTATTGTGGTTGTTTCCGGCGATAGTTGACAAAATAGACGAAGTGCTCAGAGTTGGACGAGAAGTGTGTGAAGACCTCGAAGACTTTGCGAAGCCAGGCAAGCAGCCCTTTGACCATGTTAAGAAACCATTTTTATTTGCATGACATAGAGCACTGTACTTTCGTTATATTTGATCATGTGGAGTAGTGACCACTTTGGTGGGTTGCTTCCAATACTTTTCCCGTTGACACTTGCATCGTGCATGACCCGACCACCTTATGAGGATTATGCGGGTGGGTGTAGATAGGATGCTAGTAGATGCTACGCAAGTGGGATCGGGATTGTGCATGGTGATGGAAAGAAGGAGATGATTTTAAAGACTATTCGAAAACCGCATCGGGTGCCACTAATGCCCGAGGGAGATGATGATGTGCTGGGTGACCACTTGAGAAAGAAGTGGTGTATCGGAGGAAGTGAGTGTGTGTGTGTGTGTGTTTTCGAAAACGGAGGGTTTAAGATTTGTCGACCGTCCCAACCTTACTTGCGCAACCACGATACCCCTTATGGGACGGGGCTCTATTGATTACTTTGGTGGGTACTGGCAAGGAGCCCGCATTACTAGTGGCGGGAGTGGGTGGTCACTCTCGATACGGGGTCGTGCCGGTATGGACGATCATGCGCTCTCTTCACAGGCACCGGGCACAACGTTGGCCCCTTCATGGATGCTACGAGTGATGTACATCATGTGGCTGGGTACCAATCGAGTGGACTCTTTGTTTAGTATCGCCAGGGGAAAGGCATCATTCTTACCTCGGGTATGTTATATACCACGAGTCGTGGATGACACGGAAGTTCCCCGAGTCTTGCGGGTAAAGTTTGCAACCTCTGCAGAGTATAAAACTATTCGAATAGTCATGTCCACAGTCAACGACAGTTGGGTGGTGCTGCTTAACCCACGTCCAGATGTTTTCACAAACTTGGTGTGTGTGTGTGTGGATGAAAAAAGGATGATACTTGAGACAAGTCTGAAGACTTGATGTGATGAATGAACATGAGATGTTCAACCCCTTCTTATAATGATATTTGTAACTTGTTCATATGGATATCTGCCAACTATTGATGCATGCTTACACATAGTTGCTTGATCATGACATTGCATTCAAATTGGCTTTCCGCAAAATACCTTCTTAGTGCTTGTTCATGCATTTTTATTGCCTTGTTCCAAACATGGTTGCTTGCGAGTACATTCAAAGTACTCATTGGCTTGCCACTTTTTATTTTATTGGCCAGTCATGAAAGATCAGGTTATGATGAAGATTACCTTGGTGACGGAAATGCGAGCTAGGACGCTTCCCGGTCAGAATGCCTATGGGGTTAAGGCAGATGGCATAGGTTCACGCTATCGTTGAAGATTTCCGCTGCAACCGTATGAAGACTTGGCCATAAAGGCCATATTTGAGGAAACCGGTATGTAATGGATGTAAGACTCTTGTTATTCAGTTTCTGTGTGTTCAGTGGGCATTGATCTCTGGGATCACTATCCACGTACATTCGGTGATCACGACTTATGAGTCAGGGTCCCCACATTTCTCACAAATGTAAAATGTAGAGTCTTCTTGCTTGAATCTTGGCCAACCTATTTCCTTGCATCTTGGGGTGATTCCATAGTCTCCTCAATCCTTTTTTCCATCCCTGTCATTGAACTTTTCCTAAAATATACTTGGTGGAAACATTAGTTCAATGACTTATATGTTGTTATTAATTACCAAAACCACCAAGGGAGCAAATGTGCTTTCAACATCGTGTGATGGGATGATGGTGTGTGAACACAGCATAGTACTGGTCTCATTGTCAATGGGATACCAACATACTCACGAGATATGATGCCATATTGCCTTTTTGCGAGGTTGAAGAGCTTGATATTACAAAGTACATGGGTCACTTCTTACATGTCACATACCACTTGCGGGTGTGCGAGAATAATTAGAATGAACATCACAGCACAACACAATCCAGCAAAGATGAATGATCATCACATAAGCATTAAGATGATAAGAAATAGTAGCATCACACATTAAAGCGTATGATCAAACATCATCAAACGTGTATCACAAGCAAAGCAACAGAGTATCACAACAACCAAAATCAATTGTTTGTGAAAAAGCAGTAAACACCAAACGCTCTCTCACTCGAAGCCTAAAGAGATATATACACTTCTCCCCCTTTGGCAACAAGTTACCAAAAAGTTCAAAGGCATATATCTAAGCATTCATGGGCTGATCTCCTCTGGTTGTTGATGAAGGAGTCTAGAGAACAGCGTCGGCAAAGATCTCTGCAGATGTCATGGATGGAGCTGGAGTGGATACTCGAGGAACTGGAGCTAGTGGAGCACGAGCTGTGCTGACAGTAGCAGGAGCTGATGAAGAGGGCCTCAAGTCTATTGCAGGCATTGTGGCTGATCTAGCCCGAATAGTGAACTATGTGCTCGGCCTGAGAGGTGATCCATCCTCCTCATCATCATCATCTAAAGAAGTGGAAGAAACCCAAGGGATGTGCATTGAGTCAACTTCCTTCTGAAGCTCTATAACTGTCTTTGTCACCTTGTCCACCTTGCCATTGAGAGTCTTGATCCTTGTCTCAAAGATCCTCACAAGACTGTTCTGGTTTTCCAGAATCCCCTTAATATCTTTCTGCATGCCCTGAACTGCTGAGATAAAAATATCCATTTGCTCATTTCTGGATCTGGGGACTTGAGCACTAGTGGCTCGAGCTGCCTCTGCCTCTGCCTGTGTTGTAGCAGATGTGGGATGATCTGGGTCCATCACCATGATGTTATTCTCAAGCTCTGGTTGTAGGGGCAAATGTGGACGATCTAGAGCAAATATGTGCTTTTGCAACTGAGAGTTGATAAGCATATGGATGTAAGGTGCATAGCAACAAGAGCGCTTTTGATTAGCAGCAACCCTCTTAATTGTCTCAATAATTAAGTCAATAACTCTAATCCTAGTGTGTCCATCAAGGTGGATCAACATGTTGATGGAGTAGCCTCGGATCATCTTGTCATCTCTTGACTTGGGCATCAAGGTATACCTCAGAATAGTGTTCATGGTATGGAGGCCTGCTTGCAGATAGTAGGTGGATCCTAGCTTGTGAGATTGCACTGTGTTTGCAGGGATAGGTGTATACATATCCTTCATGGCATTGTGGCTTGCCTTGGATTCTGAGTATACATCCAAATCACCATCCTGAACCTCTAGAACTCCTAGAAGTGCAGCCCACTCATCAACAGTAGATTCATACCTTGCTCCTTTAGTAATCCATACAATCCTACCATCTCCGTAGAAATGTGCAGTGGAGTAGAATTGCATGATCATCTCATCGTTCCATGCAGTAAGCTCTCTTCCAACAAACTCATCCAAATCAATGCAGTGGAAATTATCTTGGACACTTTGAAAGTAGTCCTCGTTCTCCTTAATGAATTTCCAATCAACATATCTCATATCATTGACTGTTGGGATCTTGTCTAGCAGGACTGTCTCATAGAAGTCATGTTGCGCTCTTGTGTAGAACCTGTAGTCAACATCAGTTTTCTTCCTCTGGGCATATGGATCTATAGCTCTCCAAGCCCTCAATCCTGAGTCATTCCTCTTCTTCGTATCTTAAGCAACTAAGTGGCTGACATCATGTACTAGAATATGTGGTCTGAGCTTCATCAAAGTTGTCAAGTCATCATAATCTTCAACTCTAGAAGCAGTACCCTTGTTCTTCTCAGAAGCTAGAATCTACCTAGATGTCCTGTTTGGCTTTTTAGTAGCAGCCTTCTTGGATTTGGTGCCCTTGGATGTGCCAGTCTTTGGCATAGTATCATCCATAAGCTTCTTGGCTTTCTCCTTAGGAGGAGCCTTTGCAACATGTTCTTCCTCCTCTTCTTCAGCAGTAGCACCAGCAACCTCCTCTGGATCTTCATACATGGAGGTAGGCCTGCCAATCACATGAATAATCCTCTTTCTGGCTTTCTTCTCCCCTGCCTTCTTAGGAATAGACTTCCTTGGGGGATCAATAGACGTTGTGTCCCTAGAACTATCATGTGCTTTGATAGTTTCAGAGCTGGCATATATCTTGCTGACAACTCTCCTGGAAGAAGTAGCTTTAGTAGCAGACTTCTTAGCAGCCTTTTCTTGCTTATTGGCAAGAATCTCCTCAGGGACAAAGTCTGAATCCTCCTCATCTGAATTCAGCTTCTTTCTGGTCCTTGTAGCAGCTTTGGGAAACCCATGGGAACTAGGGGTGCCTAGATCTGAAAATGAACTGGACTCTAGGCATGTGCCTAAACTCATCTCAACACCTTGCTCTGGCAAATTCTGACTGTCCTCAGCATCGGACATACTGTCCCTGTGAATAGAGTATAGAAGAACAGAAGTAGATGAGTTATCACAAAATGAGGCTGGTTTTTGAAAGATTTGAACAATAGATTTCCAAAGTTTTGCATTCTGTCAAATGAATATCGGTGCAGCCGAAGCAAAATTTTCGGTGCTATCAAGACTAATTGTCCCTCTTAACAGAATCTTGGCACTCTTTTCAGTGAGACCGAAAACAAGTACTCGGTTCCACCGACACAGTTCTTAGCAACACAGAAAGGCAAATCGGTGAGACCGATTTGTTTGCTTCGGTTCCACCGAGTTCCATCGGGCGGACGACAAAACCCTAGAAAATCTACCATTCGCTAGACTATTGGAATTTTGTGTGGATAGGAAGACGTGTGATAGGTGGCTTATAGATAAAATCAAATCCTATGCGCAAGAATTGGACGAGGAGCGCAAAGGAGGTCGAATCCGTACCCTAACTTGGCGCGGATCCGCTATGGCGGCGACGATGGAGAGGATTTTGTTAACGGTGGCGATTCCCAGTGGCGGAGGAGCGCGGGGAGACAAGGGTGATGACCAGGGGTCTCGAAGGTGACATATTAGGGTTCTGAGGCGTGACGGTTTGAGGATGAAATTCAAAGCATCGGGGTCCACGGTATTTATACCCACCACTGTCGGTGTCACCTATTCTAATTTTTTGGTGTCATCGAGTTCCTCAATTGTCAGTTGACAGGGAAACCCGGTGTAACCGATAAGATGGAATTGGTGGTACCGAGATTGAAAACTAGATCAACCATAGGCATTCGATGAGACCGAGATTTTGTGGTTGGTTCCATCGAGGTGCACTTGGGAGGTTTTAATGGTCAGTCCTTATCGATACGGAACTCCGAGTGCTCCACACACAGAGGGATCGAAAAGCACTTGTTCAAATTTTGTGATGCAGCATGAATAGAGTATGAGGTGAGAAAGCATATATAGCTAAAGAGTGGTCCTAGGCATTCTTGTCTATCCAATTGGCAAAACATAAATCAAAAGCCAAATAGCAACAATTGGATATCCTCGAATGAGTAAATAAATGCAGACCAACATGCTCACACAATAAGATGTCAAATAAAATCATGGCAAACATGTACAAACACTCTAGCATCTAACAAGCACTTGGGCGATGACAAAGTCGTCTATATATGAGTATTTGACTTAGGAGCCAAGTAAGAGTACTTGATCATAGGTCATACTCATCGTTTAAGCACAAGTGGGGTTACCACTTTTACATAAAGCATTTAATGTTGTCACATACTAAGAGATGCTTTGACTCAAGTCTTAGAGTAAAGCTCCCCCTTGATGTGACATCCCCCCATAAGAGGGATAAACTAACATTGGGTTTTGTCGAAGAAGACTTCATGTTGGTGAGGTAGTGGTGGATGCTCAAAGTTGATGAAGATCACCAAGTGTTGGGAGCATCCTTGTTGTTTCCTTACTCCTCTCACCTACATGGGTTAGTCCCAACACACAAGAGACAAATACAAGGATATCTATGGACATGGAGTGCAAAGCATGTGTGATGATGTCCATTGATTTGTTGACTACCTTGTCTCTTGCTTACCTTTGAGGGAATGTGTGACTCCTTGAACTATTGCATAGGGTTGATGTTGATTGCAAATAGATCTTGCCAATAATGAATGTGAGTGAATTTCATTGGCGGAGTCACCCCTCAAAAACTTTCTAGTTCTTCTTCTTGGGGACCCACATCAAGTTGATGGGGATCCTCGGTGTTGAAGTAGCACTTATAGAAGTTGAGCTTGTAGTAGACTTGGGGACCCACTTCACCAAAGCTTGGGATTCATCTTCATATGAGTCAATGTCCTCTTGAAGCTTGTTCTTGCCCTTGAGCTTGTGGTCTTGGGGTGGAAGGTCATCTTTAGTGTTTGACCCCTTGGGAAGAGTATTTTCATACTTCTCCTTTTGAGGAACAAACTTGGTCTCGAGATATTGACCTTCTTCCCACTCAACTCCATTAGCGTTGAAGTAGCCAACACCACGATTCTTCCGGTATCCTCCGTGCTTGCGTACAATCTCCGCAAATTGTTTGCACCTGGCAAGACTCTTGTAGATACCTTTCTCTATAATTCCTTTCAATAAAGCATTTTCTTGCTCAAGTGTAACTTGGCTAAGAGAATCATCATTAGTGGAATCAATAGAACTACTAGGAGCAACATCATTGGGTTTAGCATTTTTATTGTTGCTACTAGATGAAGAACCTTTCTTGCCTTTGTTACTAGTTTGCTTAGATTTAACTTGTGGCATGAATGTAGACAAGAGTAGTCATTTGGCAAGATAAGATGAAGTCTTCTTTCGGAGATCGTCATTGATAGCTTTAAGAAATTCATGTTCTTGCTCCAAATTGAGCTTCTCGAAGTGTAGCTTCTCATGAGTTCTTACAAGCTCTCTATGATCTTCAAGAGTAGATTCATGGGCTAACTTAAGAGTGTTAAGTTCTTTAGTTAGTTCTTCTATTTTCATCTTATCATCGTCAATTGACCTATCTTGACTAGCATGAGAAATATCAAGTTCATTTTGATCAACATCACTAGTTTTATCACATAGCAAGTCATCATCATAAAGAAAATCATCGTCATCACTATCAAAATCAAGATGTTCGGGGTGTGATATCTTAGGGCCTTTAGCCATGATGCAACTTCCACTCCCTTCATTTGGTGAATCTAATACATAATAGGAGTTGGTTGCCACTAGTGCAATTCCGGCAACACCTTCATCTTGACTATAGTCGGAGTTGGAGTGATAGCTTCTCTCGGAGTGGTTGTCGGAGTCGGAGCCGGAAACCCATTAACCAACATGAGCTTGATGTTTCCTTCTTGAGTATCTCTTGGTGTACTTGTCCTTCTTCTACGAGTCCCTACTTCTCCTTGAGGGACTTCGTTCATAACGATCATCTCTACTCCTTCTCTCTCTTCGAGGTGATTCATCTCTTGAGCTTCATCTTCTTGGTGACTCTTCTCTTCGTTTGTAGGGAGCCGTGCACTCATTGGAGTAGTGTCCAGGCTTCCCACAATTGTAGGAGTTTCGGTCACGACTTGACGAACGCTTCTCTTCATGTCTTGAGTTGGAGCTTCGATCTTTGCTTCTATTCTTGTAGAACTTGTTGAATTTCTTGACCATGAGGCTTATCTCTTCATTTGTGACAAGGTTGTCGCTTGAGGTAGCTGGAGCATCACTTGTGACTTTATAAGCACCGCTAGACTTGTGGTGAAGCTCTTCCTTGTCTTTGAGTGTCATCTCATGAGCAACAATTCTACCAATCACTTCCGTTGGTTTGAGATCTTTGTAGTTGGGCATCATTTGGATCAATGTGCACACGGTGTCATATCTCTCATCCAAAGCTCGAAGTATCTTCTTGATGATGAATTTTTCAGTCATTTCTTTGCTTCCTAAGCTGGCAATCTCATTGGTGATGAGAGCTAGCCTAGAGTACATCTCAGCGACTCCTTCACTATCCTTCATCTTGAACTTATCAAGCTGACCTTGAAGAACATCTAACTTGGATTCTCTCACGGACTCAGCTCCATCATGCATATCAACCAAAGTATCCCAAATCTCTTTTGCATGTTCAAGATGGTTGATTTTGTTGAATTCTTCGGGGCATAGGCAGTTGAAGATAATGTCACATGCTTGAGCATTGATTTGCAACTTCTTCAATTCATTTGTGTTCACTTCACGATCCGGTTCTCTTCCATCACCAAAGAATTCACCTTGCAAGCCAACACGAACAACAGCCCAAGCGGCAGGATTGACCAAGCAAATGCATTTTCATTTTATGCTTCCAACTAGCAAAATCAGTGCCATCAAAGTACGAACCTCTACGGTGATAATTTCCCTCACTAGATTCCATACTTCTCCTAGGTTGTGAAACCAATGCAATGGAGACCAAAGCTCTGATACCACTTGTAGGATCCAAAGTAGGTCTATAGGGGGGGTGATTAGACTACTTGACCAAATAAAACTATGCTTTTTCCCAATTTTAATTCTTGGCAAGTTTTAGCATTCATAGCATATCAAGTACACCCTACACATGCATGTATAAGAGTATAGCAACGTAAAGTAACGACAAGCATGAGTAAAAGGGATAGGGTAGGAAGATCAAACGCAATTGTAGACACGATGATTTTTCCCGTGGTTCCGATAGGTGGTGCTATCGTACATCCACGTTTATGGAGTCTTTAACCCACGGAGGGTAACGGTCTTGAGAGTCCATGGAGGTCTCCACCCATAAGGGTCCACGAAGTAGCAACCTTGACTATTCCATAGGGCTTCCATCCACGAAGGACTAGCCTCCTTATGGGTAGATCTTCACGAAGTAGGCGATCTTCTTGCCCTTACAAATTTCTTGGTTCACTCCACAACATGAAGTAGGAGGCTCCCAAGTGACACCTAACCAATCTAGGAGGCACCACCCACCAAAAGGTAATAGGCTCGGTAATGACGATGAACTCCTTGCTCTTGTGCTTCAAGATGATAGACTCCTCAACACACAATCACTCTCTCACACATTTGGCTTGGTAGAAGAGATGGGATTGGTGGAAAGCAACTTGGGGAGGCTAGAAATCAAGATCCATATGGCTGGAGTGGAAGATCTTGATCTCAACACAAGGGTAGGTGGTTCTCTCTCAGAAAACTAAGTAGGATAGGTATGGAATAGTTCTGAGTGCTTCTCTTTCGAGTGGGTGCTGGTGAAGGGGTATATATAGGCATCCCCAAAAATCCAACTGCTACACAAAAAATGACCAACTCGGTGACACCGATGTGTTAATCTCGGTAGTACCAAAGTGACCAAAAGGTGGCAACTTTTGAATCTCAATGAGACCGATATAGGAATCTCGGTTGCACCGACAAGGTGACCAACGGTCAGAATTGCCAAACCCGGTGACGCCGATTCAACATTCTCGGACGGACCGAAAATGTGAACTTGTGTAACAGAAACTTGGCGGCCCAACTCGATGGCACCGAAAGCAGTGTCGGCTACACCGAAGTGTTAGGGTTTGGCTGAGTTTGTCTAGGGGTTGGAATCGGTGGCACCGGGATAGGAATGTTGGTTGCACCGATTTTGAATGTTTGGCTATAGATAGACTTTGGTGGGAGAGCTTGTGGGTGTTTTTGGTGACTATCACTCTTGCACGTATGAGCATTTTGTTCACTAACAAAACCTTACCCCCTTTTAATACTATTGGCTTTCCTATGGACTCAAAGTGATTTATCACAAATGTAAAATGCAGAGTCTTCTTGCTTGAAGCTTGGCCAACCTATTTCCTTGCATCTTGGGGTGATTCCACAGTCTCCTCAATCCTTTTTTCCATCCCTATCATTGAACTTTTCCTGAAATATACTTGGTGGAAACATTAGTTCAATGACTGATACGTTGTTATTTATTACCAAAACCACCAAGGGAGCAAATGTGCTTTCAACAGCGTGTGATGGGATAATGGTGTGTGAACATAGCATAGTACTGGTCTCATTGTCAACGTGTGAAAGGACGTGGATGTCGCCTAGAGGGGTGTGAATAGGAGCTTTAAAATAATTATGGTTTAGGCTTGAACAAATGCGGAATAAAACTATCGTTTAATTAGTCAAGCAAAAAACCTAAAACAACTAGGCTCACCTATGTGCACCAACAACTTATGCAAAGCAAGATAGACAACTAAGTGATAGCAAGATATATAACAAGAAACAATATGGCTATCACAAAGTAAAGTGCATAAATAAAAGGGCTCGGGTAAGAGATAACCGAGGCACGTGGAGATGACGAGGTATCCCGAAGTTCACACCCTTGCGGATGCTAATCTCCGTTCGGAGCGGTGTGGAGGCACAATACTCCCCAAGAAACCACTAGGGCCACCGTAGTCTCCTCACGCGCTCGCACAATGCAAGATGCCGTGATTCCACTAAGGGAACCTTGAGGGTGGTCACCGAACCCGTACAAACAAGGTTGGGGCAATCTCCACAACTTGATTGGAGGCTCCCAACGACACCATGAAGCTTCACCACAATGAATTGTGGCTCCGAGGTGACCTCAAATGCTCGGGGCAATCTCCACAACCTAATTGGAGAATCCAAAGCTTGCTCGGAGATTTGCACCACAATGATTGAGCTCCGAGGCACCACCAACCGTCTAGGGCGCCAAAGCACCCAAGAGGAACAAGCTCTAGGGTGCTCAAACACCCAAGAGTAATAGCTTCTCAACTTCTCACTTCCACGTATCACCGTGGAGAACTCAAACCTATGCACCAAATGCAATGGCAATGGCACACGGAGTGCCCAAGTCCTTCTCTCCCAAATCCCACCAAAGAAACTAATGCTAGGGAGGGAAATTAGAGGAAGAAAAAGAAGAACACGAAGAACTCCAAGATCTAGATCCAAGGGGCTCCCCTCATTTAGAGGAGAAAGTGATTGGTGGAAACGTGGATCTAGATCTCCTCTCTATTTTCCCTCAAGAACTAGCAAGAATAATTGGAGGGATTGAGAGTTAGCAAGCTCTAAGAAGGTCAACAATGGGGGAAGAACACGAGCTCAAGAGATGAGGTCCATTGGAGAAGAAGACACCCTTTATAGGTGGGGAAAAATCCAACCGTTATCCTCATAGCCCGCACAGAGCGGTACTACCGCTCCAAGTAGCGGTACTACCTAGCGGTAGTACCCCTTTGAAAAACAACACCGAGGAGGCAAAAGGCCATTAGAACCGCCGGAGCGGTACTACCACTCGTCCTCACGGTACTACCGCTATGGATAGCGGTACTACCGCTACGGGTAGCGGTACTACTGCTTGCGAGCGGTACTAAAGAATTACATCCGTGCCTACCACGGGTGTAAATAATACGAGATTTTGGTCCGGAGCGGTAGTATCGCTCTTGGATCCGCGGTAGTACCGCTCTGGAGCGGAAGTAAAAAATTGCATCCGCTCTAGCCGTGGTAGTACCGCTGCAGCCTTTTAAGAACACCAAAACTGCCACAACTCTTGCGAACGGACTCGGAATTCAATGAAACAAAGTTTGTTGGAAAGCTAACGACATGTTCTAACACAATCTTGATTGAAATATCAATAAGAAGAAAATAATAAAAGGCCCATAAGAAAATGGTGAGAACCCTTCCTTGAATAAGGCCGGTAAAACTTCCAACACCGAAAACGCAATAGACGAAGCATATGAACTCTGTTTTTGATGTACTAGAGCTTGTCACTAAGATAACCACAAACTCAAGAACCCACATAGAGAAAAGCCAACCAAGAACCAAGAAATATGATGATGCCAAGAATGCAATGGTTTGAGCTCTCAATGAATGATACGATCAAGCTACTCACTTGAGAGCCCCCTTGATAGTACGGCAATCGATCCTATAACCCCATCTCTCAACTACCACCATGAGACCGGTAAAATAGAAAACCCTATCAAGGTTAACCCTTAGCCTTGCGCATAGTCCACTTGAGCTAGATGATGACGATCTTGACTTCCTCAAGATGGACCACATGTCTTGATTGCGTTGGCTTGATGAAGACTAGATGATTGCTCCCCCATACTCCACTCTGGGTGAGCCACTCTTTGGCACATCTTCACAAGTCCATTGTCGCCACAATGAATGGCGAGCCTCAAGCATGATCTCTCGGTGATGCTTCACTTGATCTTGCACAACGCAACCTTGATGACGATCTCCACTTGATGTCATCTTCCATGGGATGTATGGGATCTACCTCTTGATGCAAGCCCATGGAAATATACCAAACCCCACAAAGAACTCTCACGTAGACCATGGATTAGTACACAAAGTGTAATGGACAATGCTTACCACACCATGGGATCACTTGATCCCTCTCAGTACATCTTGTACGCTTTGTGTGTTGATCAACTTGATTCACTTTTTGACTTAGTATTGATCAACCTTGTATATTAGCTTCTCTCTTCATAAAGGTGATGTCTTGAAGGTAAACATGAATGCTTACACAATCTTATTCTTCAAGACATGCTTGCAATAAGCTCAACTCCCACATGATCAATCTTTGGATAAACCTTGAATACCACCTTGGTCACCATATAAACTTTTTGAAACCCAACAGATGGACTTCAAGAAGTGCCTTTGGACAAATACTTTGAATATAACTCAAGGCAACCATTAGTCCGTAGGGGTGTCATCAATTACCCAAAACCACACATGGAGAAATGTGCTCTTACAATCTCCCCCATTTTGGTAATTGATGACAACCACTTTCAAGAGAGTTTATATAAGAAAAATAAGTACAACCAAGCACACACAATGCAATGCATGGATGTGAGATGCAAATGCTTAAACAACAAAAGCAAAACTCTCAAAGCATTCCAAACTAAACTCTCGAAACTTCTCCCCCATTGGCATCGATTGCCAAAATGGACAAAAAGTTTAGAAATCCAATATAATAGGTGTTCCTCCAAAAAGTTTGTATATCTCAAATATGTGTGCAAAGAAATACACATATCCAATGATAAGTAGTTGGAGGAAGACAAACTATATTGAGAACCCAAAGATTGCACAAAGGATCGTATGGCACAAAGACATACACCGGAGTGAAGCAAGCAATCAAAAGATACTGATTGGAACAATCAATCACATGGACCAACGAGCCACATGAATAAAAGATATTATTATATGGTAAAAACAATGTTTATAAAGAAACTAGAGGAGCTCCCCGTGATTTGTGCACAAATAATAGTATTTGTATTTGAATACAAGTGCACAAAATAAAGGATCATGACTCCCCCAAAATCAATATTAACACACCACAAGTGCAAGCAATAAGATAAGACAAACAACAGAGTACTTGCACTAAACATATGGTTGAGCAACATGTAAAAGAGGCAATCTTAAGAATAGGCTCAACCAAAATGATGTGTGTGAGTCATGGAAAAGCACTTGATAAGACTAGTATAAGGATGAGCATAAAGCATCAACATAGTCTTGATGAAATGAGACACAAAGTGCAAACCATATCCTACCCACACACAAACCACTAGCAAAAGGGTTCACCAGCTTACTAATAGGAAAATTTAAAAACCAAAGCTTGTGACAAACCCTAGTGAAGATAGCAAAATGATAGCCTTGTCAAGAGGAGGTGTACCAATCGAAATGGCAAAACCCTCGTGAAGACAAGCATGAGGAAAACAATCTTCACCACCAAAGAGTGCATCAAGATGCTAGGATATAAGATCCGCACTCAAGACAGATTCTTTCACCAAACCACCAAGTAAACAAAAATGAAATGCAATGGTGGACGTGAAAGAAAAGAGGATATCAACTAGAGATGTAACTTCTCTCATATGTATAAGATTCTAGGTAGAGGGAAATCATGATGATATATCCAGAAAGAATAATGTACACACGAAATAGTTACAAGAAGGAACAAACAAGATATCCACAAGGAAGTCATAACTATACCAATAAGATCCTTCCTTGAAAGCATAGCACATAGCCTAATATTTTCTTATTGTACATAAATGAACTCCCAATACACGAACATCAAAGACATCACAACTAGAAATATGACATCATCGTTGAGACTCTTTGAGAAAGGAAACAAGTACCACAGAATGACTCAATAAATTCCTGCCATGATGAAACCTATAAATAGTTGAATGCGATAAATGTATGCGTGAAGTAGATACTTGTTACGAGATAGCATTCGATTGATGTAGTAGACAATGGTTCTTCGATCATCCTAGCAAGGCTCCCATAAGCACATGGTGTCAACACCTTCCTTGTAAGTGAGCCGAGTGTCCAATGTATCTCCAATTGTTCCTAGAACAACACCACAAACAAAGTGGTACCCAAACTTATTGGGACCAAATAGTTAGTGTACCGACAATATATAGGACAAAACTCCACATAAATATGTGCATATAGATATGAAATTGAATTTCATGCACACTTTAGCCAATTTATGTCATAGTGGAGTTTCCCCTATATATTGGGTCAAGGAAAGAGAACATGCCAACGAAAGTACATGTAGTAAATATGCATGCTCAAAGCTTTCAAGAATCAACTCAACACACAGTTGATAAGATGCCGAAAGAAAAGGTATCAAGTGAAAATAAGATACCAAACAAAAAAATCACTTGACGGATACCAACTAAAAGATACATCAAGGAATGAGATATCCATTGACACGTGCCAAATAGAAGGAAATAAGATACCAATTGAAGGAAAACAAGAGGTATCAAGTTCCCAAAAGAGAGCTAGGTTCCAAACAAACCAAACCCTCCACAAATTTTCATGATGGCACAAAGCACCATAGAGAGAAGGCTTGTCTCCCACCAACACACACTTGATGAAGATCAAAAGATTTTATGATGAACACATAAAGAGAGTGTTCTACAAAAAATAGGATAGCTCCCCCAAGAGATGTGCATTATATAGAATTTGCATTTGAATACAAAACGCACACGATGGGATCATCACTTTCCCTATATCTATAGAAACACTAGGAACTCTCAGAAAGATCCACAAGAGGCAAGGAAGAAAAACGATAAACAAAGTACAATGCAAAGATGATTAGCAAATTCTACCACATAAAAGGATACCAATTGTCAAAGGACAAGAAGTAATTCGAAATATTTTCTATTGGTAGATTGCAAAGATATCCAACATGATCTTCACACGTAAATCATAAGCAAATGACACTTGTAGAGCTAACATGCCATCTAAGAAAAAAATAAATTGTAATATAAAAACTAAGTGGCAATATCTCAAATGTACACATTCTCTGGGCTTGTAATATGCACATAGCATATTACTCCCCCATAATGTGATAACCCAACGTTAGTAACAAGTGGCAAATGAAATCCAACAAGAGATAATTAATGGACCATTTATAATTTGAATTTCTCATGAGAAGACATACCAAATAGAAGCTAGATAATCTTGTAATATCAATACTAAGTGGTATTCCTCATGAACGCACATTTTTAGGGTCATGGAGTGCATAAAGCACATCACTCCCCAAAATGGGATAATCCATTAATATCTCACAAAGAGCCAACTAAGATACAAACATGATGCAAAAAGGCTCTACACAAGACTCACACATACATGATGTGCAACCCATCATACATACTTGATTTCTCAAGATAAACAAATAGGAAGCACAACATATACAAACACATGCAAGGTACAAAACCACAACATGTAAAGGGGCAAGTAACTAACAATGTATTCAATTTAAGTACAAGTTACCGCAAGGAGGAACATTGGTATATGATAGACAATTGATGATCCACCTGACTTGGCTTGAGACAATATGAATGATGAAGAACCATCAATTCTTCACAATGTAGCCACGTCACCAATGCCCTCTAACAATACTTATTGATCAAGTTTGAGCTTGTTGGTCCCCAACCAAGTTGGGTCCTAAGAGGTTAGTCACAATAGGCTTGGCTACCCAAATGGTTCCTTTCTTGACACCACTTTGAGTACCAACAAACTTGGCAAACACATTGCCAACCTTATCGTTCCCAAGAGAATAGATATCATCAATAATGATTGGGTTGGATAAGTTACCATTAGTGCATGAAGAAGCAAAGTGACCCTTCTCATGACATAAGTAGCAACATTTACCCTTTACTTTCTTCTAAACTTGAGGAGCGTTGACTTGGGTCTTCTTGGCAAGTGGCCTTTCTTCAACTTGACGTTGAGCATGAGATTGAACTTGTGGCCGCTTCCCTTGTTGCTTGTCACTATGGGGCTTCTTCTTCAATGGGCAAGATCTAACATGGTGCCCTTCTATTTTTCACTTGAAGCAAACAATCTTGGCCGAGTTCTTGACTTGTTCTTGGCCCTTCTTGTTGTTTCTCTTGGACTTCTTCTTCTTATTGGAGTTGAATCCAAGTCCACCTTTGTCATTTGGGGATTTTTGCCCACACAAGATATTGTTGAGTGTGGCCTTCCCTTCATGAATCTTTTCCAAGTCTTTCTTCAAAGAAGTGACTTGGGCCTTGAGCTCTTTGATTTCCTCTACATGGTTAGTATCAATACAAGTACTAGAGGAAGTATATGCTTCATCATTAGAGCAACAAGGCAAGGAAAGTAATTCATCACAAGATGTACCAATATTATGAGTAGATGAACTACGAGGAATAGCACATGGCAATAATGCATTTCTACTAGATGTAGTGCTAATTTCCACATGAGGATCGCTTGATGTTACCTTAGTAGTACTAGCCTCATGAGCTATCTTTAGCACATTATGAGATACTAGAAGATCGCCATGATAGCTAGAAAGCTTTTCATGACTCTCTTCCAATTTCCCATAATTACTAGATAGCAACTTAAGTTCAGCCCTTAGCTCAACATTCTCCTTTAATATGAACTCTTCACAAGAAATAGAGTTAGTAGCACAAGCATCATCATTACCAACAAGAGGAGAAGGCAACTTGGCAAGCTCTTTAGCATATGAAACTTTAAGTTGAGCATGAGACTCAGTGTGTTCAATGAGAGAACTCTTAACGACCCTTGAGCCATTTTCAAGGTGCCCAAAGTCCTCAAGGAGTTTAGCATGTCCAACTTCAAGCTTATCATTTTTAGTTCTAAAATCATTAGCCACCTCGAGAGCTCTTTCATGGGATTCCTTTAATCTAGATAATTCTAGACCAAAGGACTCCTCAAGAGATTCCTTGGTGGTTTGTTCATTCTCAAGAGCTTGAGATATCTCTATGATCTCATTAGCGTAATCACGTTCATGACCTTCCATTTTCTCAATGCTGGCCTCATGCTCCTCTAGATGAGCTTCCAACTCCTCAATATATTTCTTGCCCTCAATGGCAATAGACATGATTTCCATGAAGTTGGAACGAGCAACATTATTCTTATGAAGAGCTTTAAAACCATTTCTCCCTTAAGTTTTAAGGAAGCAATATTATCACTCTCTTCATCATTATCATCAACATCATCATCGTGAGATATATTGGGATTCAAAGTAGGAGATACCTTTGAAGCCTTAGCCATCAGGCAAAAGTGAGAAACAAGACATGATGATGTAGGATCCCTTGAAGCACCATTCAAGACCACATATTGTTCCATGGAGTGTTGGGTGTCCTCTACATTGTTAGCACAACAACTCAACGACATAGATACATGTTTATCATGGCAACAAGATATAGCAAGCATATCATCATGAGATTTAGTCAATCTATTTGTACATGATATGCAAGGACTATCAACACAAGCATGTGAAACATTTAAAGTGCTCAAGGTGTTAAAGTCCAAAGATGGAGCATTGCAATAAGATAGTGAAGAAGAATTATCAACAATAAGCCCACTATCATCATTACAGTGATCATCACTACTCACCATATAATTACCTTGTGGCAATCCACATGTAGGTGAAGTAGAAGAAGTTGAGAAGACAACACGACCGGAGGTGGAGGGAGAACAATCATCCCTACAAATCTTGGACACACCATATTTATCTTGAAGCTTTGTCCACAACTCATGAGAATCCCGGAATGGCATGAGTTCAAATATAACTAAATTTCTCAAAGCATCAAAAAGCACATTAGAAGCTTGAGCATTGAGATAAGAATTTTTCTCATCCTCTAAGGATATGTGTTGAGAAACCCTTGGAGGAGAAAAACCCATATCTACAATTCGCTCTAAAATTGGGTCCATGCCCCTAAAGAGATTAAGCATGCGAATTACCCAAACATCAAAATTTGTGCCATCAAAACTAAGAGTGTCAGAGAATCCTAATCTCCTAGTCGACATCCTTACCCTCTAGGTGGTTAAACCTAACAATGAGAGACCTAGCTCTGATACCAATTGAAAGGACATGGATGTCGCCTAGAGGGGGAGTGAATAGGCGCTTTAAAATAATTATGGTTTAGGCTTAAACAAATGCGGAATAAAACTATCATTTAATTAGTCAAGAAAAAAAGCTAAAACAACTAGGCCCACCTATGTGCACCAACAACTTATGCAAAGCAAGATAGACAACTAAGTGATAGCAAGATATATAACAAGAAACAATATGGCTATCACAAAGTAAAGTGCATAAATAAAAGGTCTCGGGTAAGAGATAACCGAGGCACGTGGAGACGACGATGTATCCCAAAGTTCACTCCCTTGCGGATGCTAATCTCCGTTCGGAGCGGTGTGGAGGCACAATGCTCCCCAAGAAGCCACTAGGGACACCGTATCTCCTCTCGCCCTCGCACAATGCAAGATGCTATGATTCCACTAAGGGACCCTTGAGGGTGGTTACCGAACCCGTACAAACAAGGTTGGGGCAATCTCCACAACTTGATTGGAGGCTCCCAACGACACCACGAAGCTTCACCACAATGAATTGTGGCTCCGAGGTGACCTCAAATGCTCGGGGCAATCTCCACAACCTAATTGGAGACCCCGAAGCTTGCTCGAAGCTTTGCACCACAATGATTGAGCTCTGAGGCACCACCAACCGTCTAGGGCGCCAAAGCACCCAATAGGAACAAGCTCTAGGGTGCTCAAACACCCAAGAGTAGTAGCTTCTCAACTCCTCACTTCCACGTATCACCATGGAGAACTCAAACCTATGCACCAAATGCAATGGCAATGGCACACGGAGTACCCAAGTCCTTCTCTCCCAAATCCCACCAAAGCAACTAATGCTAGGGAGGGAAATGAGAGGAAGAACAAAGAAGAACACGAAGAACTCCAAGATATAGATCCAAGGGGCTCCCTCACTTAGAGGAGAAAGTGATTGGTGGAAATGTGGATCTAGATATCCTCTCTCTTCTCCCTCAAGAACTAGAAAGAATCATTGGAGGGATTGAGAGTTAGCAAGCTCTAAGAAGGTCAACAATGGGGGGAGAACACGAGCTCAAGAGATGAGGTCCATTAGAGAAGAAGACACCCTTTTTAAAAGCAACACTGAGGAGACAAAAGGCCAGTAGAACCGCTGGAGCGGTACTACCGCTCGTCCTCATGGTACTACCGCTATGGATAGCGGTACTACCGCTACGGGTAGCGGTACTACTGCTTGCGAGCGGTACTAAAAAATTACATCCGTGCCTATCATGGCTGTAAATAACACGAAATTTTGGTCCGGAGCGGTAGTACTGCTCTTGGATCCGCGGTAGTACCGCTCCGGAGCAGTAGTAAAAAATTACATCCGCACTAGCCGCGGTAGTACCGCTGCAGCCTTTTAAGAACACCAAAATTGCCACAACTTTTGCGAACGAACTCGGAATTCAATGAAACAAAGTTTGTTGGAAAGCTAACGACATGTGCTAACACAATCTTGATTGAAATATCAATAAGAAGCAAATTATAAAATGCCCACAAGAAAATGGTGAGAACCCTTCCTTGAATAAGACCGGTAAAACTTCCAACACCGAAAACGCAATAGACGAAGCATATGAAATCCGTTTTTGATGTACTAGAGCTTGTCATGAAGATAACCACAAGATCAAGAACCCACATAGAGAAAAGCCAACCAAGAACCAAGAAATATGATGATGCCAAGAATGCAATGGTTTGAGCTCTCAATGAACGATACGATCAAGCTACTCACTTGGGAGCCCCCTTGATAGTACGATAATCGATCCTATAACCCCATCTCTCAACTACCACCATGAGACTGGTAAAATAGAAAACCCTATCAAGGTCAAACCTTATCCTTGTGCATAGTCCACTTGAGCTAGATGATGACGATCTTGACTTCCTCAACATGGACCACATTTCTTGATTGCGTTGGCTTGATGAAGACTAGATGATTGCTCCCCCATACTCCACTCTGGGTGAGCCACTCTTCAGCACATCTTCACAAGTCCATTGTCGCCTCAATGAATGGCAAGCCTCAAGCATGATCTCTCGGTGATGCTTCACTTGATCTTGCACAATGCAACCTTGATGACGATCTCCACTTGATGTCATCTTCCATGGGATGTATGGGATCTGCCTCTTGATGCAAGCCCATGGAAATATACCAAACCCCACAAAGAACTCTCACGTAGACCATGGATTAGTACACAAAGCGTAATGGACAATGCTTACCACACCATGGGATCACTTGATCCCTCTCAGTACATCTTGTACGCTTTGTGTGTTGATCAACTTGATTCACTTTTTGACTTAGTATTGATCAACCTTGTATCTTAGCTTCTCTCTTCATAAAGGAGATGTCTTGAAGGTAAACATGAATGCTTACACAATCTTATTCTTCAATACATGCTTGCAATAAGCTCAACTCCCACATGACCAATCTTTGAATAAACCTTAAATACCACCTTGGTCACCATATAAACTCCTTGAAACCCAACAGATGGACTTCAAGAAGTGCCTATGGACAAATCCTTCGAATATAACTCAAGGCAACCATTAGTTCGTAGGGGTGTCATCAATTACCCAAAACCACACATGGAGAAATGTGCTCTTGCAACGTGAATACCAACGAACTCACAAGATGTGATGTCATACTACCTTTTCGCGAGGTTGAAGATCTTGATATTACAAAGTATCTAATATTAGGTTTTTTGCAAGGATTCTCTATATGTAAACTGGAATCTCCAATGGATTGCATTTCATAAAGATAACAAAATGTGAAAATAATAACTATATGTTAAATTTTTATTGCAGATAATATTACATAAAGTGGGTATTTTATGTACATACAATATTTTAATAATACATGTAAGTATAATTTAGAAATTAAATTAGCCCAACTAGAGTATCGTGCATTACTCATTTTACACACATATTAAACTCAACCAAATGATTGATAAGAACTCAATGTTGTTGAAATGTAAAATATAGATCCATTCATAGGGTTCTGTTTATATGAACTTGTATCAACGAGGGGTGGACCTCGTAAATTAATATGTTAAGAATGATTGTGATAGGATATCTATATATAAACTTCACATGTGAAATTTTTTGTCAAATGTGAAATTGTATATGTGAATGCAGAATCCAATTAGTACCTTACCTATACATAAATTATAAATTTACTCTATGTGAAAATTAACACATTATTAAGATATAACTTGTTATATCATATTTCAGAACTAGCATTAGCAAAAAAATGTAAAAAAAAGTGAAGTAAGTTTGATTTGTCCATAATGACATAGTAAAAAAACTAGAATTGATATTTAAATGATAATTTTTCAGCAGAATTTATGCTTTAAACATTACAATGACATTTATTTCAATTACTAGCATTAGCAAACGAATCACAACATCATATTTTCTTCTAATTCAACTTGGTCACTTGCATCCATCCTTTTTAATATAATATATGTCATATAATAGATCATTATCCACTTTAATCTAATATATGTCATATAAGTTATCATCCTCTTAATCATCTAACAATTCATCATCATCTTAATCATGCCAAGTTAACCACTACTACATAATGTCGTAAACCAGAAAAACTCCTCTCGCATAGGACCTACTCCTCTCCTAGGTAAAATATCATAAAAAAGAAAAACACATACGTCTCCATGATGAAGCAAAGAGATCCAACTGTCTTCAACCTGTGGTTTGTGCTCCTTTTTTATTTCTCTACATGCTTTAATTTGGAGTTTTCCTTGTTGTTTGCGCTTAGTCGAGTATGGAAAAGGGAAAGTGACCCTCCTAGGGCAAGTAATTGCCATCTCACCTCTAACATTCATCAACGGAGGCACAACATCCTTTGACGGTTTCTGTTGAAGAACATAATAATAATCTAGCTAACAATGTAATTTACATAATAGTAGCATAATTAGCAATGCAATTTACATAATAGCAGTGTAGTTAGCAATTCTTACCAAGATATTTGCACGAATGTTATCAATGCTCAACCTATGAACTAGTGAGATGTATACTTTATAATTTTGGCCAACTCCATAATACATATCCTTAGTAGACAGGACATCATTAACAAAGGTGACAAGAAAACTCTTCTCCTCCCAAGTTTAACGTGATCCATAAGTGTAGTATGACTTGTCTACTATCTTTCGTGTATCACTCAAAAAAGGAAATAAGCTGTCAATTATATATGAACAAGGTAAGCATGGGTGAATAACAACTATTTTTAAATGAGAAATATAGAGTATTTAACAAATTTGTTTGAAAAGCTCACACAGAGGTAGAATAGGGATCATGTCAAGATCCACCCAAATGTCTTTATCATATCGAAGACCAGTGACCGGATCACATTGAGGAATGTCAATATCTAAGGTAATTTTTATACTCTCCTCGAATCCATAAGCCTTGCATAACGCTCTCCAATTTGAACAAATGAAATACGTGCGACCTACTCCATTATAGAGTTTAGCCTCAAAAGTGAAACCATGCCTCGTCTTTAGGTGAAGTTTCTTCTTCTCCGTCTTTTCCGCGTCGGCGAAAGAGAATTTCTCTAAGACATACTGCCTTGCATAGCATGGGATGCACTAGTGAAATTATAAATTATGAAGATACATGTTAAAGCAAAAAAAATAAGCCATGATTAATTAAGAAGAAATACATGTCGTTGTAGTTATATACCGTAAAATATGTGTACTCCTCCTCAAGGGTGATGAATAAACTCCTATCGTTGTCCAAGTGTGGAATGTCGGCAATACCCCCTTCGTCGGTACATTCATCGCACTCACGGATTCTATCGTCGTCATCCATTTGTTGTGTTCATAATTAAAAGATTAAAAAAGATCACTATTCAACACGGGTTCTCTTTCAATATGTCAAGTCTCCCTTGAAAAACTCTCATCTCAGGTAGTGTATATGATGGGTACTCCCTTCCATTGATATTACAACCGTCGGTGATGGACGCTCGACTCCTTCTCCACGTGCACTGTCAATAGGTCTATCACGAGGAAAAGGAGGATGAGCGACCTGTTGGGGAACGTTGCATGGGAAACAAAAAAATTCCTATGCACATGAAGATCTATCCATGGTGATGAGCATCTACGAGAGGGAGAGTGGATCTACGTACCCTTGTAGATCGCTAAGCGGGAAGCGTTAAGAAACGCGGTAGGTGTAGTCGAACGTCTTTGCGATCCAAATCGCCGTGCGTCCCGCGATCCAATCACAATCCATCCCACGATCCAATCACGATCCGTCCCGCGATTCGATCATGATCCGTCCCACGAACTTGATCACGATCCGTCCCACGAACTTGATCATGATCCTTCCGATCTAGCGCCGAACGGACGGCACCTCCGCGTTCAGCAGACGTACAGCTTGATGATGATCTCCACCGTCTTGATCCAGCAAGAAGGAGTGGAAAGGAAGAAGAGTTCTCTGGCAGCCTAACGGCGCTCCGATGATGGTGGTGGAGCAATTCCGGCAGGGCTTCGCCTAAGCACTACAGAAATCCAATCTAGAGGAGAAACTATGCACTAGAGATTAGGGTTGCATGTGGCTGAAATCTGGTGCCAAAAAACCCTAAAACCTCTAGTATATATAAGAGGAAGAGAGGAGGAGGCTTGGCCCTCAAAGTACCAGCAATTGGGTCGGCCAAATCAAGTGGGGGAGGTGGAATCCACCTCCAATCCTAGTAGGACTAGGATTCACCCTGTTTTTTGCCTTTTTCCACCTTTTTCTCTTTGGGCTTTTCTTCCCAGCCTCATGGGCCTTGTGTGGGATTTACACCAGCCCACTAAGGGCTAGTATTTACTCTCCCACAGCCCATGTAGCCTCTTGGGTCGAAATACCCCTCCCGATGGTCTCCCGGTACACTACCGGCACTCCCGGTACACTACCGATGAGCCCGAAACTTTTCCGGCGACCAAAATAGGACTTTATATATATGAATCTTTACCTCCGGACCATTTCGGAGCTCCTCGTTACGTCTAGGATCTCATATGATACTCCAAACAAACTTCGGTCACCACCATACATAACTCTATAGTACCGAAACGTCACCAAACCTTAAGTGTGCAGACCATGCGGGTTCGAGAACTATGTAGACATGACCGAGACACCTCTACGGTCAATAACCAATGGCGGGACCTGGATGTCCACATTGGTTCCTACATATTCTACGAAGATCTTTATCGGTCGAACCTCCATGTCAAGGATTCAGTTAATCCCGTATGATGTTCCCTTTGTTCTTCAGTATGTTACTTGCCCGAGATTCGATCATCGGTATCTCCATACCTAGTTCTACCTCGTTACCGGCAAGTCTCTTTACTCGTTCCGTAACACAAGATCCCATGACTAACACTTTGTCACATTGCTTGCAAGGCTTGTTGTGATGTTGTATTACCGAGTGGGCCCTGAGATACCTCTCCATCACACGGAGTAACAAATCCCAGTCTTGATCCATGCCAACTCAACAGACACCCTCGGAGATAATTGTAGAGCACCTTTATAGTCACCCAGTTATGTTGCGACGTTTGATACACACAAGGCACTCCTCCGATGTTCGTGAGTTGCATGATCTCATGGTCATAGGAACACATACTTGACATGCAGAAAACAGTAGCAATAAACTGACGCGATCATATGCTACGTTTGTAGTTTGGGTCTTGTCCATCCCATCATTCTCCTAATGATGTGATCCCATTATCAAATGACATCTCATGTCAATGGCTAGGAAACCTTAACCATATTTGATCAACGAGCTAGTCTATTAGGGGCATACTAGGGACATGGTTTTGTCTATGTATCCACACATGCATCTAAGTCTCCGATCAATACAATTATAGCATGGATAATAAACGATTATCATGAACAAGGAAATATGATAATAACTAATTTATTATTGCCTCTAGGGCATATTTCCAACAGTCTCCCACTTGCACTAGAGTCAATAATCTAGTTCACATCACCATGTGATTTGCATTGTTATGAATCTAACACCCAATGAGTTCTGGGGCTCGATCATGCTTTGCATGTGAGAAAGGTCTTATAGTCAACGGTTCTGCGACATTCAGATCCATGTGTACTTTGCAAATCTTTATGCTAAACTGTAAATACTGCTACCACACTCCACTTGGACCTATTCCAAATGGCTGCTTCACTATACGTATCCGGATTGCTACTAAGAGTCATCCGGATTGGTGTTAAAGCTTGCATCGACATAACTCTTTACGACGAACTCTTTATCACCTCCATAATCGAGAAACATCTCCTTAGTCTTTTAGTTACTAAGGATAATCTTGATCGCTGTCCAGTGCTCCATTCCAGGATTACGTTGAAACCTTCCGGACATACTTATGGCAAGGTTGACATCGGGTCTTGTGCACAGCATTGCATACATGATAGAGCCTAGGGCTGAAGCATATGGGATGACACTCATCTTTTCTCTATCTTCTGCAGTCACTGGGCATTGAGTCTTACTCAACTTTATACCTTACAAATCAGGCAAGAACTCTTTCTCTAACTGATCCATTTTGAACTCTTTCAAAATCTTATCAAGGTAGTACTCATTGAAAGTCTCATCAAGTATCTTGATCTATCTCTATAGATCTTGATGCTCATCAATTAGGTAGCTTTATCCAGGTCTTACTTTGAAAAACACTTTTCAAACAACCGTTTATGCTTTCCAGAAATTCTACGTTATTTTCGATCAACAATATGTCATCCACATATACTTATCGGATATTCTATAGTGCTCCCACTCACTTTATTGTAAATAAAAGTTTCTCGTAAACTTTGTATAAATTTCAAAAACTTTGATCACCTCATCAAAGTGTATATTCCAACTCCAAGATGCTTGCTTCAGTTCATAGAAGGATCACTGAATCTTGCACACCTTTTAGCATCCTTAGGACTGACAAAACCTTCTGGTTGTATCACATACAACCTTTCCTCAAGAAAGGAAACGATGTTTTGCCATCCATCTGCCAGATTTCATAATTGAAAATTGCAGCAACTGCTAACATAATTCTAACAGACTTTAGCATCGCTACGAGTGAGAAAGTCTCATCGCAGTCAACTCCTTGAACTTGCCGGAAACTTCTTTGCGACAAGTCAAGATTTATAAATTGTGACATTCACCATCAGCGTCTATCTTGATTTTAAAGATCCATTTGTACTCAATGACCTGTCGTCCAACGAGCAAGTCTACCAAAGTCTATACTTGGTTTTCATATATGGATCCTTTCTCGGATTTCATGGCCTCTAACCACTTGTCGAAATCCGGGCCCATCATTGCTTCTCCATAGTTCGTAGGTTCATCGTTGTCCAACAACATGACCTCCAAGACAGGGTTGCCATACCGCTCAGGAGCAGTACACGTCCTTGTCGACCTACGAGGTTCGATAGTAACTTGATCTGAAGCTTCATGATCATCATCATTTACTTCCTCTTCAACTAACGTAGGCTTCACAGAAACAACTTTCTGCGCTGTGCTACTCTCTGGTTCAAACAAAGGTTCAACAACCTCATCAAGTTCTATCTTCCTCCCACTCAATTCTTTCGAGAGAAACCTTTTCTCGGGAAAGGACCCGTTTCAGCAACAAACACTTTATGCTTGGAACTGAGATAGAAGGTTCACCCAACTATTCTTAGGGTATTCTACGAAGCTGCATTTGTCCGCTTTGGGTTCGAGCTCATTAGGTGAAAACATTTTCCACACAAGCGTCACAGCCCCAAACATCAAGAAATGACAGCTTAGGTTTCTATCAAACCATAATTCACACGGTGTCATCTCAATAGATTTAGATGGTGCCCTATTTAAAGCGAATGTAGTTGTCTCTAATGCACAACCCCAAAATTATAGTAGCAAAACGATAAGAGACATCATAACATGCACCATATCCAATAGAGCATGACCATGACGTTAGGACATACCATCACACTGTGGTCTTCCAGGTGGCGTGTGTTGTGAAACAACTTTCACATTGTCTAAAGTTGTATGCCAAACTCGTAAATCAGATATTCACCTCCACGATCATATCGCGGATATTTTTATCTTCTTGTCATGATGATCTTAAACTTCACTCTGAATTTGCTTGAACTTTTCAAACGATTCAGACTTGTGTTTCATTAAGTAAACATACACTATATCTACCCAAATCATCAGGGAAGGTAAGAAAATAACGATATCCACCGCACGCTAGAAGACTCATTGGATTGCATACATCAACATGTATCATTTCCAATAAATCACTTGCCCGCTTCGTCAAACCTGAAAACGAGGTCCTTAGTCATCTTTGACCAAGAGGCATGGTTCGCATCTCTCAACCGATTTGAAATCGAAAGAGTCCAAAGATCCATCAGCATGGAGTTTCTTCATGCATTTTATACCAATATGACATTTAGCGACAGTGCCACAAGTATGTGGTACTATCATTATTAACTTTGCATCTTTTGGCATCGATGTTATGAACATGTGTATTACTACGATCAAGATTCAACAAACCATTCTCACTGGGTGCATGACCATTTAAGGTATTATTCATGTAAACAGAATAACCATTATTCTCTAACTTAAATGAATAACCGTGTTGCAATAAACACGATCTAATCACGTTCATGCTCAACGCAAAACACCAAATAACACTTATTTAGGTTTGTTACTAATCCCGAAGGTAGAGAGAGCGTGTGATGTCGATCACATCAACCTTGGAAACACTTCCAATACACATCGTCACCTCACCCTTAGCTAGTTCTCCATTTATTTCATAGCTTTTATTTTGAGTTACTAACATTTAGCAACCGAACTGGTATCCAATACCCAGAAGCTACTAGGAGTACTAGCAAGGTACACATCAATAACGCGTATATCAAATATACTTCTGTTGACGTTGCCAGCCTTCTTATCTACCAAGTATCTAGGGTTGTTCCGCTTCAGTGACCGCTCTCCTCATAATCGAAGCACTTTGTCTCGGGTTTGAGTTTAACTTTGGTTGCTTCACTGGAGCAGCAACTGACTTGCTATCCATGAAGTTTCCCTCCTTGCTCTTGCCCTTCTCAAAACTAGTGGTTTGACTAACCATCAACACTTGACGCTCCTTCTTGATTTCTACCTTCGTGGTGTCAAACACCACGAATAGCTCAGGGATCATTATTTATATCCCTGGCATTTTATAGTTCATCACCAAGTTCTAGTAGCTTAGTGACAGTGATTTGCAGAACTATATAAATCACTATCTTATTCGGAAGGTCAACTCCCACTCGATTCAAGCAATTGTAGCACCCAGACAATCTGAGGACATGCTCAACGATTGAGCTATTCTCCTTCATCTTGCAGGCAAAGAATCTTGTTGGAGATCTCATATCTCGCAACACGGGCACGAGACTGAGATCCTAATTTCAGCTCTTAGAACATCTCATATGTTCCATGCCGTTCAAAAACTTTCGGAGCCTCATTTCTAAGCCGTAATGCATGACGCACTAAACTATCAAGTAGTCATCAAAACGTGCCTGTCAGATGTTCACAACATCTACAAACGACACTAGAGGGGTTGGCACACCGAGCGGTGCATTAAGGACATAAGCCTTCTGTGCAGCAATGAGGACAATCCTCAGATCACGGAGCCAGTCCGCAATATTGATACCATCATCTTTAAACTCTATTTATCTAGGAACATATAAAAATTTCAAGGGAGCTACAGCGTGAGCTAGTAATCTACAACATAATTTTGCAAAGACACTACTGACTATGCTCATGATAATGAGTTCAATTAATCATACTACTTAAGAACTCCCACTCAAATTGACATCCCTTCGGTCATCCGAGTGATACATGATCCAAATTCACCAACTCAAGTCTGATCATCACGTGAGTTAAGGTGGCTGCAATGGTGAACATCATCATGTTGATCATATATACTATATGACTCATGTTCGACCTTTTGGTCTCTTGTGTTCCAAGGCCATGTCTGTACATGCTAGGCTCGTCAAGTTTAACCCGAGTGTTCTGCGCGTGCAACACTGGCTTGCACCCGTTGTATGTGAACGTAGAGTCTATCACACCCGATCATCACGTGGTGTCTCGACAAGACGAACTTTCGCAACGGTGCACACTCGGGGAGAACACAATTTATCTTGAAATTAAGTGAGGGATCACCTTATAATGCTACCGCCGTCCTAAGCAAAACAAGGTGCATAAAAGGATTAACATCACATGCAAATCATAAGTGACATGATATCGCCATGAACTTGTGCTTTTGATCTCCATCATGAAAGCACCAGCATGATCTCCATCGTCACCGACATGACACCAGGATCTCCATCAATGTGTCGCCATCGGAGTTGTCGCGCCCAACATGCTTCTACTACTATTGCTACCGTAGCGATAAATTAAAGAATTACATAGCGCTTAATGATTGACACGCAGGTCATACAATAATTAAAGACAACCCTATGGCTCCTGCCGGTTGCCGTACTCATCGACATGCAAGTCGTGAAAATCTATACATCACATTATCATCTCATACATCACATATATCACATCATGTAATTGGCCATATCATATCACAACATACCCTACAAAAACAAGTTAGACGTCCTCTAATTGTTGTTGCATGTTTTACGTGGATGCTATGGGTTTCTAGCAAGAACAATTCTCACCTACGCATAAACCACAACGGTGATACATAATTTGCTTTTCAACCTTCTCAAGGACCGCCTTTGTCGAATCCGATCCAACTAAAGTGAGAGAAACTGGCACCCGCAAGGCCAGCTATGCAACAAGTTGCGGTCGAGGGAACCGATCTCTCGTAAGCGTACGAGTAATGTTGGTCCGGGCCACATCATATCATAATACCGCTGAACCAAAATCCGACCAAGGGAGGAAGCAATCTAAGCATCAACGCCCACAAACTCTTTGTGTTCTACTCGAGATCTCATCTACACATAGACCTAGCTCATGATGCCACTGTTGGGGAACGTTGCATGGGAAACAAAAAATTTCCTACGCACACGAAGATCTATCCATGGTGATGAGCATCTACGAGAGGGAGAGTGGATCTACGTACCCTTGTACATCACTAAGCGGGAAGCGTTAAGAAATGCGGTTGGTGTAGTCGAACGTCTTCGCGATCCAAATCGCTGTGCATCCCGCGATCCAATCACGATCCATCCCACGATCCAAGCACGATCCGTCCCGCGATCCAATCATGATCCGTCCCACGATCCGATCACGATCCGTCCCACGAACTTGATCACGATCCGTCCCACGAACTTGATAACGATCCTTCCGATCTAGGGCCGAACGGACGGCACCTCCGCGTTCAGCACACGTACAGCTTGATGACGATCTTCACCATCTTGATCCAGCAAGAAGGAGTGGAAAGGAGGAAGAGTTCTCCGGTAGCCTAACGGCGCTCCGGTGATGATGGTGGAGCAATTCCGGCAGGGCTTCGCCTAAGCACTACAGAAATCCAATCTAGAGAAGAAACTATGCACTAGAGATTAGGGTTGCACGTGGTTGAAATCTGGTGCAAAAAAACCCTAAAACCTCTAGTATATATAAGAGGAAGAGAGGAGGAGGCTTGGCCCTCAAAGTACCAGCAATTGGGTCAGCCAAATCAAGTGGGAGAGGTGGAATCCACCTCCAATCCTAGTAGGACTAGGATTCACCCTGTTTTTTGCCTTTTCCCACCTTTTTCTCTTTGGGCTTTTCTTCCCAGCCTCATGGGCCTTGTGTTGGATTTCCACCCGCCCACTAAGGGCTGGTATTTACTCTCCCATAGCCCATGTAGCCTCTTGGGTCGAAATACCCCTCCCGATGGTCTCCCGGTACACTACCGGCACTCCCGGTACACTACCGATGAGCCCGAAACTTTTCCGGCGACCAAAATAGGACTTTCTATATATGAATCTTTACCTACGGACCATTCCAGAGCTCCTCGTGACATATAGGATCTCATATGGGACTCCAAAAAAACTTCGGTCACCACCATACATAACTCTATACTACCAAAACGTCACCGAACCTTAAGTGTGCAGACCCTGCGGGTTCGAGAACTATGTAGACCTGAACGAGACACCTCTACGGTCAATAACCAATGGCGGGACCTGGATGTCCACATTGGTTCCTACATATTCTACGAAGATCTTTATCGGTCGAACCTCTATGTCAAGGATTCAGTTAATCCCGTATGATGTTCCCTTTGTTCTTCGGTATGTTACTTGCCCGAGATTCGATCGTCGGTATCTCCATACCTAGTTCTACCTCGATACTGGAAAGTCTCCTTACTCATTCCATAACACAAGATCCCGTGACTAACACTTTGTCACATTAATTGCAAGGCTTGTTGTGATGTTGTATTACCGAGTGGGCCCTGAGATACCTCTCCATCACACGGAGTAACAAATCCCAGTCTTGATCCATGCAAACTCAACAGACCCCTCGGAGATACCTGTAGAGCACCTTTATAGTCACCTAGTTACGTTGCGACATTTTATACACACAAGGCACTCCTTCGATGTTCGTGAGTTGCATGATCTCATGGTCATAGGAACACATACTTGACATGCAGAAAACAGTAACAATAAACTGACACGATCATATGCTACGTTTTTTTGGGGAACGTCGCATGGGAAACAAAAAATTTCCTACGCACACGCAAACCTATCCATGGTGATGAGCATCTACGAGAGGGAGAGTGAATATACGTACCCTTGTAGATCGCTAAGCGGGAAGCGTTAAGAAACGCGGTTGGTGTAGTCGAACTTCTTCGCGATCCAAATCGCCGAGCGTCCCGCGCTCCAATCACGAACCGTCCCGTGAACACATCATGATCCGTCCCGTGAACTCATCACGATCCGTCTCACGATCTTGATCACGATCTGTCCCGCGAACTCATCACGATCCGTTCCGTGATCACATCACGAACCGTCTCGCGATCTCGATCACGGTCCTTCCGATCTAGCGCCGAACGGACGGCACCTCCGCGTTCAGCACACGTGCAGCTTGATGACGATCTCCACCGTCTCGATCCAGCGAGAGGAGGTGGAGAGGAGAGAGAGTTCACCGGCAGAATGACGGTGCTTCGGTGATGGTGGTGGAGCAATTCCGGCAGGGCTTCGCCTAAGCGCTGCAGAAAACCGATCTAGAGGAGAAACTATGCACCGGTGTAACGGGTAGCACGTGGCCGGAAATTCTGTCCAAAAATCACCCAATCCACTAGTATATATAGGAGGAGAGGAGAGGAGAGGCAGCCAAGGCCTTTGGGTCAGCCGAAATAGGAGGTGGGAAGCAATCCTACTTCACCTCCAATCCTAGTTGGAGTAGGATTGCCTCCTATTGGCTGATTTTCCACTTTTTGCTTTAGGACTTTCTCTCCTGCGCCATGGGCCTTTGTGACTGTTTTCCCAGCCCACTAAGGACTGGTTATTATTATCCCACAGCCCATGGACCTCTTGGGGTCGAAATACCCCTCCCGGAGGCCTCCCGGTACACTACCAGCACTCCCGGTACACTACCAGCACTCCCGGTACACTACCGATGAGCCCGAAACTTTTCCGGAAACCAAACTGGGACTTCCTATATATGAATATTTACCTCTGGACCATTTCGGAGCTCCTCGCAACGTCCGGGGTCTCATCCGGGACTCCGAACAAACTTCGGTCACCACCATACATAACTCTACACTACCGAAACGTCACTGAACCTTAAGTGTGCAGACCCTGCGGGTTCGAGAACTATGTAGACATGACCGAGACATCTCTCCGGTCAATAACCAATGGCGGGACCTGGGCGTCCACATTGGTTCCTACATATTCTACGAAGATCTTTATCGGTCGAACCTCTATGTCAAGGATTCAGTTAATCCCGTATAACGTTCCCTTTGTTCTTCAGTATGTTACTTGCCCGAGATTCGATCGTCGGTATCTCCATACCTAGTTCAACCTCGTTACCGGCAAGTCTCTTTACTCGTTTCGTAATACAAGATCCCGCAACTAACAATTAGTCACATTGCTTGCAAGGCTTATTGTGATGTTGCATTACCGAGTGGGCCCCGAGATACCTCTCCGTCACACGGAGTAACAAATCCCAGTCTCGATCCATGCCAACTCAACAGACACCATCGGAGATACCTGTAGAGCACCTTTATAGTCACCCAGTTACGTTGCGACATTTGATACACACAAGGCACTCCTCTGATATCTGTGAGTTGCATGATCTCATGGTCATAGGAACACATACTTGACATGCAGAAAACAGTAGCAATAAACTGACACGATCATATGCTACGTTTGCAGTTTGGGTCTTGTCCATCACATCATTCTCCTAATGATGTGACCCCATTATCAAATGACATCTCATGTCCATGGCTAGGAAAACTTAACCATCTTTTGATCAACGAGCTAGTCTATTAGAGGCATACTAGGGACATGGTTTTGTCTATGTATCCACACATGCATCTAAGTCTCCGATCAATACAATTATAGCATGGATAATAAACGATTATCATGAACAAGGAAATATGATAATAACTAATTTATTATTGCCTCTAGGGCATATTTCCAACAGTCTCCCACTTGCACTAGAGTCAATAATCTAGTTCACATCACCATGTGATTCGCATTGTTATGAATCTAACACCCAACGAGTTCTGGGGCTCGATCATGCTTTGCATGTGAGAGAGGTCTTATAGTCAACGGGTCTGTAACATTCAGATCCGTGTGCACTTTGCAAATACCTATGTCAAACTGTAAACACTGCTACCACACTTCGCTCGGTACTATTCCAAATGGCTGCTCCACTATACGTATCCAGATTGCTACTACGAGTCATCCGGATTAGTGTTAAAGCTTGTATCGACGTAACTCCTTACGACAAACTCTTTATCACCTCCATAATCGAGAAACATCTCCTCAATCTCTTAGTTACTGAGGATAATCTTGACCATTGTCCAGTGATCCACTCCTGGTTCACTCTTGTACCCCCTAACGGACTCATGGCAAGGCACACACAGGTGCGGTACACAGCATGGCATAATATGGAGCCTATGGCTAAGGCATACGGGACGACGTTCATCCTTTCTCTTTCTTCTGCCGTTGTCGAGCTTTGAGTCTCACTCAACTTTCACACCTTACAAATCAGGCGAGAACTCTTTCTCTAACTGATCCATTTTGAACTCTTTCAAAATCTTGTCAAGGTATGCAGTCATTGAAAGTCTCATCGAGCATCTTGATCTATCTCCATAGATTTTGATGCTCAACAATTAGGTAGCTTCATCCAGGTCTTCCCTTGAAAAACATTTTTCAAACAACCTTTTATGCCTTCCAGAAATTCTACATTATTTCCGATCAACAATATGTCAACCACATATACTTATCAGAAACTCTATAGTGCTCCCACTCACTTTATTGCAAATACAAGTTTCTCTTAAACTTTGTATAAACTACAAAAACTTTGATCACCTCATCAAAGTGTATATTCCAACTCCGAGATGCTTGCTTCAGTCCATAGAAGGATCATTGAAGCTTGCTCATCTTTTAGCATCCTTAGGACTGACAAAACCTTCTGGTTGTATCACATACAACCTTTCCTTAAGTAAACCGTTAAGGAAACGATGTTTTGACATCCATCTGCCAGATTTCATAATTGAAAATGCAGCAACTGCTAACATAATTCCAACAGACTTTTAGCATCGCTACGAGTGAGAAAGCCTCATCGCAGTCAACTCCTTGAACTTGTCACAAACAACTTTGCAACAAGTCGAGCTTTACAAATGGTGACATTCACCATCAGTGTCTGTCTTCATTCTAAAGGTCCATTTGTACTCAACAACCTGCCGTCTAACGAGCCAGTCTACCAAAGTCTCTACTTGGTTTTCATACATGGATCCTATCTCGGATTTCATGGCCTCCAACCATTTGTCGGAATCCGGGCCCATCATCGCTTCTCCATAGCTCGTAGGTTCATCGTTGTCCAACAACATGATCTCCAAGACAGAGTTGTCGTACCACTTAGGAGTAGTACACATCCTTGTCGACCTACGAAGTTCGATAGTAACTTGATCCTGAAGCTTCATGATCATCATCATTAACTTCCTCTTCAACTAACGTAGGCTTCACAGAAACATCTTTCTGCGCTGCGCTACTCTCTGGTTGAACAAAGGTTTAACAACCTCATCAAGTTCTATCTTCCTCCCACTCAATTCTTTCGCGAGAAACATTTCCTCGAGAAAGGATCCGTTTAAGCAACAAACACTTTGCACTAGGATCTGAGATTGAAGGTTCACCCAACTGATCTTAGGGTATTCTATGAAGATGCATTTGTCTGCCTTGGGTTCGACCTCATTAGGTGAAAACATTTTCCACACAAGTGTCACAGCCCCAAGTATTAAGAAATGACAGCTTAGGTTTCTATCAAACCGTAATTCACATGGTGGCATCTCAACGGATTTAGATGGTGCCCTATTTAAAGTGAATGTAGTTGTCTCTAATGCATAACCCCAAAATTATAGTAGTAAAACGACAAGAGACATCATAGCATGCACCATGTCCAATAGAGCATAACTATGATGTTCGGACACACCATCACACTATGGTGTTCCAGGTGGCGTTTAGTTGTGAAACAACTTTCACATTGTCTTAAGTTGTATGCCAAACTCGTGACTCAGATATTTACCTCCACGATCATATCACATTCATTTTTATCTTCTTCTCACGATGATCTTTAAACTTCACTCTAAATTTGCTTGAACCTTTCAAACGATTCAGACTTGTGTTTCATTAAGTAAATATACACTATATCTACTCAAATCATTAGTGAAGGTAAGAAAATAACGATATCCACTTCACGCTACAAGACTCACTAGATTGCATACATCAACATGTATGATTTCCAATGAATCACTTGCCCGCTCCATCCAACGGGGTCCTTTAGTCATCTTGCCCAAGAGGCATGGTTCGCATGTCTCAACCGATTCGAAATCGAATGAGTCCAAATATCCATCACCATGGAGTTTCTTCATGCGCTTTATACCAATATGACATTTTGCGGCAGTGCCACAAGTATGTGGTACTATCATTATTTAACTTTGTATCTTTTGACATCAATGTTATGAACATGTGTATTACTACGATCAAGATTTCAACAAACCATTCTCACTGGGTGCATGACCATTGAAGGTATTATTCATGTAAACAGAATAACTATTATTCTCTGACTTAAATGAATAACCGTATTGCAACAAACATGATCTAATCATGTTCATGCTCAACGCAAAACACCAAATAACATTTATTTAGGTTCGTCACTAATCCTGAAGGTAGAGAGAGCGTGCGATGTCGATCACATCAACCTTGGAAACATTTCCAACACACATCGTTACCTCACCCTTAGCTAGTTCTCCGTTTATTCCGTAGCTTTTATTTCGAGTTACTAACATTTAGCAACCGAACCGGTATCCAATACCCAGGTGCTACTAGGAGTACTAGCAAGGTACACATCAATAACTCGTATATCAAATATACTTCTGTCGATGTTGCGAGCCTTCTTATCTACCAAGTATCTAGGGTTGTTCCGCTTCAGCGACCTCTCACCTCATAATAGAAGCACTTAGTCTCGGGTTTGAGTTCAACTTTGGGTTGCTTCACTGGAGCAGCAACTGACTTGCTATCCATGAAGTTTCCCTCCTTGCTCTTGACCTTTTCAAAACTAGTGGTTTGATTAACCATCAAATCTTGACGCTCCTTCCTGATTTCTACCTTCGCGGTGTCAAACATCGCGAATAGCTCAGGGATCAATACTTCTATCCCTGGTGTATTATAGTTCATCACTAAGTTCTAGTAGCTTTAGTGACAGTGACTTGGAGAACTATATCAATCACTATCTTATCTGGAAGATCAACTCCCACTTGATTCAAGCGATTGTAGTACCCAGACAATCTGAGTACATGCTCAACGATTGAGCTATTCTCCTTCATCTTACAGGCAAAGAATCTTGTTGGAGATCTCATATCTCGCAACACAGGCACGAGCCTGAGATCACAATCTCTGCTCCTAGAACATCTCATATGTTCCGTGACGTTCAAAACGTTTCGGAGACTCAATTCTAAGCCGTAATGCATGACGCACTAAACTATCAAGTAGTCATCAAAACGTGCCTGTTAGATGTTCACAACATCTATAGACGACGCTAGAGGGGGTGGCGCACCGAGCGGTGCATTAAGGACATAAGCCTTCTGTGCAGCAATGAGGACAATCCTCAGATCACGGACCCAGTCCACAATATTGCTACCAATATCTTTCAACTCTATTTCTCTAGGAACATATAAAATTTTAAGGGATCTACAGCACGAGCTAGTAATCTACAACATAATTTGCAAAGACACTTTGACTATGTTCATGATAATGAGTTCAATTAATCATATTACTTAAGAACTCCCACTCAAATTGACATCCCTCCGATCATTCGAGTGATACATGATCCAAATTCACCAACTCAAGTCCGATCATCACGTGAGTTGAGGTGGCTGCAATGGTGAACATCATTATGTTGATCATATCTACTATATGACTCATGTTCGACCTTTCGGTCTCTCGTGTTCCGAGGCCATGTCTGTACATGCTAGGCTCGTCAAGTTTAACCCGAGTGTTCTGCGCGTGCAAATCTGGCTTGCACCCGTTGTATGTGAACGTAGAGTCTATCACACCCGATCATCACGTGGTGTCTCAACACGACGAACTTTCGCAACGGTGCACACTCGGGGAGAACACAGTTCATCTTGAAATTCAAGTGAGGGATCACCTTATAATGCTACCGCCGTACTAAGCAAAACAAGGTGCATAAAAGGATTAACATCTCATGCAATTCATAAGTGACATGGTATGGCCATGAACTTGTGTTTAAGATCTCCATCTTCAAAACACCGGCATGATCTCCATCGTCACCGGCACAACACCATGATCTCCATCATCTTGATCTCCATCAATGTGTTGCCATTGGGGTTGTGGCGCCAGCCCTGCTTCTACTTCTATTGCTACCGCTTAGCGATAAAGTAAAGCATTACATAGCGCTTAATGATTGACATGCAGGTCATACAATAATTAAAGACAACCCTATGGCTCCTGCCGGTTGCCGTACTCAACGACATGCAAGTCGTGAAATTCTATACATCACATGATCATCTCATACATCACATATATCTCATCATGTAATTGGCCATATCACATCACAACATACCCTGCAAAAACAAGTTAGACGTCCTCTAATTGTTGTTGCATGTTTTACGTGGCTGCTACGGGTATCTAGCAAGAACGATTCTCACCTACGCATAAACCACAACGGTGATACATAGATTTCTTTTCAACCTTCTCAATGACCGCCTTTGTCGGATCCGATCCAACTAAAGTGAGAGAAACTGTCACCCGCAAGCCATCTAAGCAACAAGTTGCGTCGAGGGAACCGGTCTCTCGTAAGCGTACGAGTAATGTTGGTCCGGGCCGCTTCATCTCACAATCCCGCTGAACCAAAATCCGACCAAGGGAGGAAGCAATCTAAGCATCAACGCCCACAAACCTTTTGTGTTCTACTCGAGATCTCATCGAACCATCAACCTAGCTCATGATGCCACTTTTGGGGAACGTCGCATGGGAAACAAAAAAATTCCTACGCACACGCAAACCTATCCATGGTGATGAGCATCTATGAGAGGGAGAGTGAATCTACGTACCCTTGTAGATCGCTAAGCGGGAAGCGTTAAGAAACGCGGTTGGTGTAGTCGAACTTCTTCGCGATCCAAATCGCCGAGCGTCCCGCGCTCCAATCACGAACCGTCCCGCGAACACATCATGATCCATCCCGTGAACTCATCACGATCCATCTCATGATCTTGATCACGATCTGTCCCACGAACTCATCACGATTCATTCCATGATCACATCACGAACCGTCTCGCGATCTCGATCACGGTCCTTCCGATCTAGCGCCGAACAGACGGCACCTCCGCGTTCAGCACACGTGCAGCTTGATGACGATCTCCACCGTCTCGATCCAGCGAGAGGAGGTGGAGAGGAGAGAGAGTTCACCAGCAGCGTGACGGCGCTTCGGTGATGGTGGTGGAGCAATTCCGTCAGGGCTTCGCCTAAGCGCTGCAGAAAACCGATCTAGAGGAGAAACTATGCACCGGTGTAATGGGTAGCACGTGGCCGGAAATTCTGTCCAAAAACCACCCAATCCACTAGTATATATAGGAGGAGAGGAGAGGAGAGGCATCCAAGGCCTTTGGGTCGGCCGAAATAGGAGGTGGGAAGCAATCCTACTTCACCTCCAATCCTAGTTGGAGTAGGATTGCCTCCTATTGGCTGATTTTCCACTTTTTGCTTTAGGACTTTCTCTCCTGCGCCATGGGCCTTTGTGGCTGTTTTCCCAGCCCACTAAGGGATGGTTATTATTATCCCACAGCCCATGGACCTCTTGGGGTCGAAATACCCCTCCCGGAGGCCTCCCAGTACACTACCAGCACTCCCGGTACACTACCGATGAGCCCGAAACTTTTCCGGAAACCAAACTGGGACTTCCTATATATGAATCTTTACCTCTGGACCATTCCGGAGCTCCTCGCGACATCCGGGATCTCATCCGGGACTCCGAACAAACTTCGGTCACCACCATACATAACTCTACACTACCGAAACGTCACCGAACCTTAAGTGTGCAGAACCTACGGGTTCGAGAACTATGTAGACATGACCGGGACACCTCTACGGTCAATAACCAATGGCGGGACCTGGACGTCCACATTGGCTCCTACATATTCTACGAAGATCTTTATCGGTCGAACCTCTATGTCAAGGATTCAGTTAATCCCTTATAACGTTCCCTTTGTTCTTCAGTATGTTACTTGCCCGAGATTCGATCGTCGGTATCTCCATACCTAGTTCAACCTCGTTACCGGCAAGTCTCTTTACTCGTTTCGTAATACAAGATCCCGCAACTAACAATTAGTCACATTGCTTGCAAGGCTTATTGTGATGTTGCATTACTGAGTGGGCCCCGAGATACCTCTCCGTCACACGGAGTAACAAATCCCAGTCTCGATCCATGGCAACTCAACAGACACCATCGAAGATACCTGTAGAGCACCTTTATAGTCACCCAGTTACGTTGCGACATTTGATACACACAAGGCACTCCTCTGATATCTGTGAGTTGCATGATCTCATGGTCATAGGAACACATACTTGACATGCAGAAAACAGTAGCAATAAACTGACACGATCATATGCTACGTTTGCAGTTTGGGTCTTGTCCATCACATCATTCTCCTAATGATGTGACCCCGTTATCAAATGACATCTCATGTCCATGGCTAGGAAACCTTAACCATCTTTTGATCAACGAGCTAGTCTATTAGAAGCATACTAGGGACATGGTTTTGTCTATGTATCCACACATGCATCTAAGTCTCCGATCAATACAATTATAGCATGGATAATAAACGATTATCATGAACAAGGAAATATGATAATAACTAATTTATTATTGCCTCTAGGGCATATTTCCAACATGTTTGTAGTTTGGATCTTGTCCATCCCATCATTCTCCTAATGATGTGATCCCGTTATCAAATGACATCTCATGTCAATGGCTAGAAAACCTTAACCATCTTTGATCAACGAGCTAGTCTATTAGAGGCATACTAGGGACATGGTTTTGTCTATGTATCCACACATGCATCTAAGTCTCCGATCAATACAATTATAGCATGGATAATAAACGATTATCATGAATAAGGAAATATGATAATAACTAATTTATTATTGCCTCTAGGGCATATTTCCAACACGACCCCCATGACAACAGTCAGTATTCCTCTGACTGGATTTTGACCGTATATATAGTGGACACTCCCTCGCATTTAAAGTCACACAAGTAGCCACAGCAGACTGAACGTCAACCTGAACCATCAATCGTTTAACATTACATATATCGAGTAATGAACTAAGTTTTGGCATGACCTTCCCTAAAAACGGTACATATATCAAGCGCCTGAAATTTGTCGGAACAAAAATGAATCAATATTCCGGCAAAACATAGGCACTCGTAGGTGTTCCCTGCAAAACTATACTTCAAATGCTAATTTTTCTCAGTGTCAATTTTTTCCATAGTAATATTATCACGATGAAGTACTTAACCACTCAATCAAAATAAACTTCGCCCCCTTGTTCTCTATTTTATTTCATCCATCCATCTATCTATGTAATAACAAAGTAAATTAGATTATAAAAAATGAAGTACATCATGCATCCATCAATCCATCTAACCATATAACCGTCCATCCATCCAATATACATCTAAATGCATCCATCCATCTAAAAAACAAAACCTAAAACTACTTATTCGATGAAAGCTAGGAAGGGGCTCGCGATGGAGGGCGCGAGGATGAGCCGGAGAGGGGCACGCAGGGCCGGGCGGCGCTCGCGGGAAGGGCCGGGGCGGTGAAGGGCAGGGTCGGCCGACAAACACGAGGAGGGTCGGGCGGTGGAGGACAGGGCCGGCCGGCTCTCGTGCGTAGGGCAGCTGTGCGCGGGGAGGGCCGGGGTGGGAGAGGGGCACCGGAGGGGGGAACGGGGGGGGAGGGGCACGTGATGGAGAGGAGAGCGGAGCAGTGGGAGTGAGGGCCGATCGAAGCAGTGGGAGTGAGAGCGTGAGAGAGATGTGGGTGAGAGTGCGTGCGGAAGAGTGACAGGTGCGACAGGAAAGAAGATAAGGCGACTTAACAACAGCGCGATGTTTACAGACCGCGTGCCCGTCGCTACTACTAAGGCATGTCTCGAGGGACACGGTGAAGACCATTTAGTGGCAGCGTGGATTTATAACCTACGCTACTATTAACAACTTAGCATTAGCGGTGGTTTAAACCCTCGCTACGGATAAGCATCTATCTATAAGGTATTTTCTAGCAATGAGGTCATGACAACCCTTCAGGAAGGAGACGACACCCACAAGCATCGTCGTTACCCGCATCCACAACAATGCATGAATTTCTCCTTGGCAATGTCCATTAACGTCTGAAGTATAGCAAACCGGGAAGTGAGGAGCAAAGTTGTCACCTTGGGCAGAACGACGCCGTGGCGCCTCCGCTGCTTGGCCGGACGAACCAAGCCTAGGGTTTTCCCCGGTGCCTTATCAGGTGATGAACAAGGCCATGACAATGCCTCAAGGGAGGAGACGCGCCCACAAGGGTTGTCGTTGCCCGCAGCCACAGCAAGGCACGGGTTTCTCCTTGGCCATGTCCATATCTCCCGAGTATATTATTACTTACTGTTGGCCTTCGTTGGCAATCTTCCAGCTGTTGGTGTACAGACCGTCTCCGAGGTGTAACGAGAAGACCCCAAAGGAGCTCCCCGTTGCGCTCACTAACGTTTGGCGCAACAAAAATCTCTCAGAAAAATATTCTCACGCAACAGCACTATAAGATTACAATCACAGTGAGGTCCTAAAACCAAAAAGACCATATGACAAGATAAAGGTAAATGATACCATTAAAGCATCACCGGATGGACAAACATCAATGTCTCGAATGACAATAAACTAATAGCACCAGTATGTCTTATTGTTCAAGACATCTAAGTTCACAACCAAAGTGTGATGCATAACTAGTGACTTGTCACGCTGAAAAATGAATTAAGTTCTTGCGGATGAATCACACTTGGTGCCGCTTCCAAAGTAATGATCACTTGCTGGGAAGGATGATGTTCTCCCCGCTGCATTATTGTATAACATCTTGTCAGACATGAAGAATAATAAGATCCGTACAGAAGTGTGTAAACTTTACTTACATCTCAAGCCGTTCCTCAGGTTCTCCATTGAAGAAAAGATAACACTCTGGAGATAACTCTTTGATGCTCAGGTCATCCTCTGATTGCTTCAACAGCAGCTTGACGGAAATCGTGTTTGGCGCAAACACGTATTCTATAGATGAATCATAGACAATTCTGAGGTGCCTGCATTCGTCTTCATCAGTTTTTCCGCCTGTGTCCAATGCAACAACATAACCTTTTCCAGTTATACTCTTGATGAGTTCAACCTTGTCTTCTCGGTATAACTTGTCTAGATGTTCTTTCAGTGAATGGGCTATCTCCTCATCATTAACCAACACAGATGCAATCTGTGGATGCATAGCCATCAGCAGATTACTTACTGCGTCCACTTTACCTGACGGATCATCCACTTTAACTTTGTATAATGGGTACAAAGTCAGTTTACCTTCTTTTTTTGTACCTTTTCTCATCCTACTACCTATATGACAAAATTAGGAAATTAGAGCTGAGTGCTGAGTAAGAAAAAGAGGAGTTAACATGAGAGCAGAGCACATACCAAGAAATTTTTTTATGGCTTTCACATTTTGATGCACACGAAACAGTGGAAGCCCGAGTAATTGAGGGGTCCAACCATGAGTGATAGCTTCAAGTGCATTGGCTTGACTAGAATTCACAACATGTTCAGACTTCATCAAATCCATTGGGCACAGTATTTTCTCAATTGGCTCCTGCTGACAAAATAGATTGTCGAATTTTGATTTCAATCCTACCAATACCATAGACAGGTCTCCAAAGCTGTCATTGGGATCCACCTTAATTGCCTCTCTCAACGTTCTGTCAACTTGATCTTTAGTGGTCGTTACCATTAGGTCCTTGATTCCTATATCAAGTACACGACGCTCAAGAAGGTACATGGAGAGCAGTTCAGCTTCTAGATTTGCCCTGAGCATGCACTTAATGTCAACGCCAAGACAAATACAACAATCTACAACTTGCTCATCCTCTGTAATTATGGACCACAATGATCCAAATTGAGATTTGACCACACCCTTCGCAATCCCTTTATATAGTGTTCGATCATGCAGTGGGATCTTCCAACCATGGTTATATGCCATCCTCTCGATAGTGCCAAGTGAGATGTCCCATCTTTCAATCACTAGCACTTTGGAATCTCTAAGGTGATCCAACAGGTATGTCCATTTGGAATTGTGCAGTGTTACAAGTGTCCTCATTAAATCCAGAGTGGTGATCCATTCCAGTGATTGCTTCTTTAAAGCAGAGCACAACTTTACTCTGAGATCATGCATATAAGTGCCATGGACAAGTTGTTCATCTATGCTCAGCCCATTTGCAATAATGATGTTTTTGACATGATCAGTGTACAACTTCTGTAGGTTATTGACACCAAATAGTTGAGATCTAAAAACAACAATGTCCTTGTCCACACAGCCAAGAAGGTGCTCCGGTTCCACAAAATTTAAATTGAATATCTTCAAATTCTGGTATGCTTGGAGCTCACGAGACGTGATCACCGCAGGAGCTTCACTGACTTTTATTTGCTTGAAACTGACTTGTTCACTCCTCATAGAGCAGAAACCTCTGCAGTTGGACGCTGCTGTCAGCTGTAAGAGGGCCGAGCGGGCGCGTGTCACAAGGCCAGGATAGGGTGGTAGCCGCGGCCAGGATCTACGATTGCAGTTTGTTGCAGATGCATAACTGCGTGCAGGACTCACCCAATGGGATGTCACCTGCTGCGAGAGACCGGCGCCCAGCATGACATCGCTGAAGAGCAACGAGGATACAGTTTGTGGAAGCAACGTCAGGGGTGGCTGTAAACACCTGTCTGTCCCCATGTAGTAGAATGCAGAACTCGCCCGCGGTGGAACGCCGGCGTCCGGCGCAGGCAACATGGTGCCGGTGCCACCGGTGTTGGGTTGCAACCGGGTTGGCGGTGGTGGGGACAGGAGGCAGTTGTTCATCCCCACGACGCGGCGTGCAAGTCTCTCCATTTGCGACGGCAAGGGGGCACCAGCTCCCGGACCAAGCAGCATGAGCCCTGCCACGCACACAACGCCAAGGGTGGCCGGAAAAACTTGTCCGTCCCCACGCCGCTGAGTGCAGGGCTCTCAGGTGGCGAAGGCAAAGGGGCGCCGACGCCCGGGGCAAGCAACATGAGGCCGGCGCCAGGTGTCGGTTCGGTCGACGAACACAAAGCCGAGGGTGGCCAGAACCACTTGGCCGTCCCCAGGATGCTGCGTGCGCGGTTCGCCGGCGGTGACAGGAGAGGGACGCCCGGAGAAAGCAGCAGGACGCCGGCGGCCGGAGAAGGCAACGTCAACGGACACGACGTCGTGGATGGCCGAGAGCACTTGGCCGTGCCCACGCGGCTGCGTGCAGGACTCACCGGAGGTGAAGGCAGCGAGACGACAATGGGCGGAGAAGACAGCTGCAGGACGCCCGCGTCAGGTGGCGGTCCGGTTGATGAGCGGCTGGTCTGCAACACCGGTGACCTGTCCCATGGCGCCGCTGATGATGAACCAACCGTTTGTTGTGATCCTCCCCATGTTGGAGTCGAACATGGCGGCGGTTTATTGCTCGTAACCACCCGATGCATGGCTTGCGAATGCGTAACCATATCCGACACATGGCCGGTGAACGGCGGAAGCCCCAAACGAGGCGGATCGAGGCGGCGCCCGCCCGCCGCCATCCGCATCCTCCTTCCGCGGAATCGCAGCATTGTAGCTAGGGTTTTTGGCTGTCCTTGAGGGGAACAGGAGGGGGCGGGGGCGGGGGCGAGGGGCGGGGCCGGGGGTGGGGACTGCGGAGCAGGAACAGGGCACAGGCGGAACAGAGCAGAAAGATGCCTCTTTTTCGTCGCTGAGGGAAGGTTGAGCACTCAGCAGTCCTCCCACCCCCCTGTAGCTCCTCGAATTTGCATTTGGCATCTGTAGTTTTCGAATTGCTCCCGTATCTATCGCTTGTGTCATATACTCTTTGCACTGACCCGGACGAGATGTACTTTAGGACATCTCCAATACGGATCCACAAACCTTCCGCAATGATTCGGACAGCGCAATTCAAACTGTGAAAGCCATCGATCATGTATCGGTTCGTGAGGCAGTTCGGACATAATTTTTTTCATAAATTGGAGACAAACGTGGGGAGGTTGTGAGAGTCGGGACCGCTACTTCGTTCAATTCTGACTAACTTGACCCACCAAAAATCTCTCTTCCCACGAAACGTTCAGCACCGCTCCGCAGCGTCAGTGCCCGCATTCAGAAGGGTATTCTTATATGAAGCAAAGCGCTCCCGAGTACACATGAGAATTTCTGACTAGTCATGTTTAACATGTTGGGTTGATTCGGGTTAGTTATTTTAATAATTTGATATGTGGATAGACCGGTGCTAAGGTGTTGTTCTTACTTGAACACGCAACCTACTTATGATTACTCCATCTCGCAAGCATCCATAACTACGAAAGAACAATTAAAATAAATCTAACCATAACATGAAACATATGGATCCAAATCTTCCCCTTAGGAAGTAACACATAAACTAGGGTTTAAGTTTCTGTCACTGTAGCAACCCATCATCTACTTATTACTCTATAATGCCTTCCCTTAGGTTGGGGAGTAAGAAGTAGATGATGGGTTGCTAAAGTGACATAAGTTTAAACCCTATTTTATGCGTTACTTCGTAAGGGGCTGATTCGGATCCGTATGTTTTATGATATGGTTAGATTTATCTTAATTCTTCATTCGTAGTTATGGATGCTTATGAGAGGGTGTAATCATAAGTGGGTTGCTCGTTCAAGTAAGAACAACACCTTAGCACCGGTCCACCCACATATCAAATTATCAAAGTAACAAACGCGAATCAACTAAACATGATGAACATGACTAGATGGAAATTCCCATGTGTCCTCAGGGGCGCTTTGATTTATATAAGATTTACTTCAGGCATGTCCTTTGCTATAATAAGGATTGGGCTATCTTGCTGCACACTTTCTACTCGTGTTACTTGTCACTTGTTACGAATTATCTTGCTACAAAACTTCTATCACTATTACTCAGAGCACTTACAGAGAATATCTTGCTCAAAATTGTTTATCATTTCCTTCTGCTCCTTGTTGGGTTCGACCCTCTTACTTATCGAAAGGACTACGATTGGTCCCCTATACTTGTGGGTCATCAAGACTCTTTTCTGGCACCGTTGTCAGGGAGTGAAGCGCCTTTGGTGAGTGGAATTTGGTAAGAAAACATTTTCGGTACGTGCTGAAATTTACTGTTGCTTGTCACTATGGATAGTAATCCTTTGAGTGGTTTGTTCGGGGTATCCTTGCCTCAAACGGACGTGGAAAAAGTCGCTCCCCAACCTATTGAACTTTCTGAAAAATATTTATTATGAGATTTCCTTGGGCTAGCTAATCCTTATGTAGGAGACGGTACAACTCATCCTGATTATCACTTGATATATGTAGATGATATTTGTGGATTATTTTAGCTTCCAGTTTTATCTCAGGAGAAAATCAAGAAGAAGGTTTTTGCTTTATCTTTGGAGGGAAAAGCATTGATGTGGTATAAGTTATTGGATGATATTGGATCATGGGAATGGAATTTCTTGAAGCTAGAATTTCATTAGAAGTTTTATCCTATTCATCTAGTTCATCGTGATCGGAATTATATATATATACATATATATATATATATATATATATATATATATATATTGGCCTCATTAAGGAGAAAGCATCGATCAAGATTAGGTAGGCTTAAATCTATGATGCACACTTGCCCCAACCATGAGCTCTGGAGAGAAGTGATTATACGAAACTTTTATGCTCGGCCTTCTCATGATTATCAATTACTACTTGATTCTTATTCTACGGGCTCATACATGAAGAGAACTATTGAATTTAAATGGGATCTTCTGGAAAGAATTAAACGCAACTCTAAAGATTGGGAACTCACCAAAGGTAAAGAGTCAAGTATAATGCTTGAGTTTGATTGTGTTAAATCTTTGATGGAAATTGATACTTTTCGTAAGTTTAGCAATAAATGTGGGCTTGACTCTGAGATAGTACCGTCTTTATGTGAATCATTTGCTACTTGTGTTAAATTTAATCCACCTATTAAAGAATTGCTAGAGGAACCCATTAAGGTTATGGAAGAAATAATGGTTCCATGTTGACCTAGTTGTGCCTACTGCTTATACTAAGAAACCACCTTTCCCTGTTAGCATTAAGGAACGTGCCAAAGCGGCAATCATGGTTAATAAAAGTCATATTAGGTCACCTAAACATTCTGAAAAAATAAATGTAGAATCTAATATTGCTATGTTTAAAGATCTCTTGGTTGATAATATTGATGGACATGTTATTTACTTCTGTGATGAAGCTGCTATAATTGCAAGACCTATTAGAAACAAGCATGATGAGCTAGATAAAAACAAACCAAATGTTGTCATGCATGTTGTTTCTGTTAAGATTGGATATCATTGCTATCATGGCTTGTGTGACATGGGTGCTTGTGTTAGTGCTATACCTTTTACCTTATAGCAAGAAATTATGAATGACATAACATCCTTTAAGATTGAAGATATTGATGTCACTATTGAACTTGCAAGCAGAGACACTATTTCACCATTTGGGATTGTTAGAGATGTTGAAGTCTTATGTGGAAAAGTCAAGTACCCCACCGATTTCTTAGTACTTGGTTCAAAACAAGATATTTTTTGTCCCATCATATCCGGTAGACCTTTCTTAAATACTGTTATTGTGGAAATTAATTGTGTCACAGAGAAGTTTAAAGTAAGCTTTGGTGATATGTCTCATGAATTCAATTTCTCTAAATTTGGTAGACAACCACATGAGAAAGAGTTATCTAGTAAAGATGAAATTATTGGTCTTCCTTCTATCGTTGTGCCACCTACTGATCCATTAGAGCAATACTTGCTAGACCATGAGAATGATTTGCATATGAATGAAAGAAATGAAACAGATGATATATTCTTTAGGCAAACACCTATTCTTAAACACAACTTGTCTGTTGACATTTTAGCTAAAGACATTGGAAGATATATCATGTTATTATTAGTGCTAACCTTTTAGAGCATGAAGAAAAGAGGTTACTCAAAAATCCGAAGAAGCACCGAGATGCTACTGTATATACTCTTGATGATCTTAAGGGCATTAGTCCCACTCTATGTCAGCACAAAACTAATATGGAACTAGATGCTAAACATGTCGCTGATCATCAGCGTCGCTTGGATCCTAAAATGAAAGAAGTGGTAAGAACTAAACTATTAAAGCTTCTGAAAGCAAGGTATAATCTATCACATTGCTGATGGTAGATGGGTAAGTCATGTTCACTGTGTTCCTAAGAAAGGAGGTATTATTGTTATCCCTAATGATAACAATAACTTATACCACAAAGGATAGTAACTAGTTATAGGATTGTAATTGATTTTAGGAAATTAAACAAAGTACTAGAAAAGATCATTACCCCTTGCCTTTTATTGATCAAATGTTAGAAAGACTATCTAAGCACACACATTTTTTGCTTTCGTGATGGATATTCTAGATTTTCTCAAATACATGTGTCAAAAGAGGACCCAGAGAATACTACTTTTACTTACCCATTTGGAACTTATGCTTATAGACGTATGCCTTTTGGTTTATGCAATGCACCTTCTACCTTTCAAAGATGTATGACTTCTATATTCTTTGACTTCTGTGAAAAGATTGTTGAGGTTTTCATGAATAATTTTTCCGTTATGGGACTTCTTTTGATGATTGCTTAAGCAACCTGGATCGAGTTTTGCGGAGATGTGAAGAAACTAATCTTGTCTTGAATTGGGAGAAGTGCCACTTTATGGTGAATGATGGTATAGTATTTGGGCATAAATTTTCTGAATGAGGTATTGGGGTAGTGTAACAGCCCGAGACCAACGCTCTAGAAGATTCCCCTTTTATTCCATTCTCGTCTTATGTTTCGTTTGGTTGTTGCATTCATCATCGCATCATTCGCATCATCTGCCTAGCATCGACATTTTTTCAACATGAGTTTTCAAACTTGCATCCGTTCATAGTCGCCGATTCTCTCCGTTCTTGCTATTGCCCGTTTCGAAACCAACCACACACGCATGCGCCCGCGGCATCGATAAAATATTGTTTTTAAATTGTGTATAAAACTTTCTCGGATTGGGAAGAAACTTGGCAGACGGTACCGTGTGCCAACTTCTGACCCAATCCGAGAAAGTTTTATACGCACTTTAAAAACAATATTTTATCGATGCTGCGAGCGCGTGCGTGTGTGGTTGGTCTCGAACGGGCAACGGCAAGAACGGAGAGAACCGGGGACTACGAACGGATGCAAGTTTGAAAACTCATGTTGACAAAATGTCGGTGCTATGCAGATGATGCGAATGCTGCGATGATGAATGCAACAATCAAACGAAACACAAGACAAGAATGGAATAAAAGGAGAATCTTCTAGAGCATCGGTCTCGGGCTATTACACGACAAAGCTAAGGTTGATGCAAGAGAAAATTCCATGTCCTAAAGATATTAAGGTATAAGAAGTTTCCTTGGTCATGTTGGTTTCTATAGGCGTTTTATTAAAGAGTTCTCGAGGATTTCTAGGCCATTAACTAACTTTCTTCAAAAAGATATTCTATTTGTTCCTTTGAAATATTTAAGAAAGACTTGATTTTTGCACCTATTGTCCAACCACCTGATTGGAATTTACCATTTTAAATTATGTGTGATGCTAGTGATTATGTTGTTGGTGTTGTTCTATGGCAAAGAGTAGACAAGAAATTGAATGTTATTCATTATGCTAGTGAAACTCTAGAGTCTAGACAATGCTCAAAGAAATTATGCTACTACTGAAAAGGATTTTTTAGCAGTTGTGTTTCCTTGTGATAATTTTAGGCCTTATATTGTTGATTCCAAAGTTACTATTCAAACTGATCATGCTCTATTAAATACCTTATGGAGAAGAAAGGTGCTAAGCCTAGACTGATTAGGTGGGTGCTTTTACTTTAAGAGTTTGATTTGCATATTGTTGATAGAAAAGGAGTTGAAAACCATGTAGCAGATAATTTGTCTAGAATGGACAATGTTCTTGATGACCAAACGCCTATAGATGATAATTTTCCTAATGAGCAACTAGCTGTTATAAATGCTTCCCGTAGTACTCCTTGGTATGCAGATTTTGCTACTTACCTTGTTGATAAATATATGCCACCTACTTTCACCTACCAACAAAATAAAAAGTTCTTATATGATTTAAGACATTACTTTTGGGATGACCCACATATTTACAAATAAGGAGTAGATGGCGTTATTATACATTGTGTACCTGAGCATGAACAAGGACAGACCCTACAAAAGTGTCATTCCGAGGCCTACAGTGGGCACCACGCTGGTGACAGAACTGCACACAAGGTATTATAGTCTGGATTTTACTGGCCTACTCTTTTTAAAGATGCTCATAAGTATGCCCTCCCTTGTGATGAATGTCAGAGAATTGGTAACATTGGTAGACGTCTCGAAATGCCTATGAATTATTCACTTGCTATTGAACCATTTGATGTTTGGGGCTTTGATTATACGGGACTTTTTCCTTCCTCTAATGGGTAGAATCATATTTTAGGTGTTCTTGATTATGTTACTAAGTGGGTAGAAGCTATTCCAACTAGTAGTGTTGATCATAACACTTCTATTAAAATGCTAAAATATATTATTTTCCCTAGGTTTGGAGTCCCTAGATACTTGATGACATATGGTGGTTCATATTTTATTCATGGTGCTTTCCGTAAACTCCTAGCTAAATATGATGTTAACCCTAGAATTGCATCACCTTATCATCCTCAGTCTAGAGGTCAAGTTAAATTGAGTAAGAAACTTGATAGATCTAGAAAGAACTTGACTAAGAAACTTGATGATGCTTTGTGGGCTTATAGAACTGCTTATAAAAATCCAATGGGAATGTCCCCATATAAAATGGTTTATGGAAAATCTTGTCATTTACCTCTTGAGTTAGAACATAACGCTTATTGGGCAATTAAAGAACTTAACTATGTGTCATCATTTTCTCACAACAGATGCCATGGGTAGGCTTATCAAAGGTGGTTGGGTCCCAAGGACGCTGACGGGCTTCGGGAGCGGGGTTAGGCACAAGCGGTGGTGGACTCACGATGTACCCAGATCGGGGGCCTCCGTGGGAGGTAACACCCCTAGTCCTGCTTGGTCTAGGTTGATGGATCGATGTGGTTACAATGGTGCTCCTTGAGCTGTTATCTAGGGGTGGACGAAGGAGTAGCCGGCTCCTCTTCCTTTGATACGTAAGTGGATGTGGCGAGAAGTGTTCTCGCGGATGTGTCTATCTATCCATGCATGGGGAGCTCGGGGGGTTTTATAAGCCAACCCCCCGGCTTACAATATCTCTAAAGTATTGGTTGGAGGGACCCGGCTGGCAGCCTCTCCGGTTGGCCAGGGGGCATCCGTTGAGCCGTCTTGTCGTCTGTAGGGCCCGCCGGCTACGTGGTCCCATCGCCCACTGGTGCCCGCCAACCGGCTCCGCGATTGGCCCGCACTTACCTGCCGCGGCATGGGCCGCGGCATGGACCGCCTCAAGTAGTGTCGCCTAGAACTAGCCGGCCGAGTTCTTCGGTATGGCCGGCAGCATTGTAGCCATGCTGGGGCAGGTAATGGAGTAGGTTGAGGCGTGTCGACACTGTTGCCCTGCTCGGTTGCGGTCAGTCAAGGTCAGCGGTACGGCCGGCTGGACCGTAGCCATGCGTGCCCACGTGTCAGCAGTCACTGTGTCCAAATCGGGGTCCATCGTGGGGGTCTTGTCTTGTCACCGTACTTGCGTGCAGCGGGAATGGACGGGAGCTTGTCCATCCAAAGGTCAACGGAAGAGCCGGCCTGGAGGCAGCCGGCCATAGGCCGGCTGAGGGTCGGACGACCAGCTCCTTGACCAGCCGGCCATGAGCCAGCCGGCAACGAGCATGTCGACCATCCGTCAGTTGGCCTCGAGGCAGCCGGCGGCCCACCAGCCGGCCATAGACCAGCCGTTGGCATGATTTTTCTTGAAACGGGGGGAAAACCCCTTAGCTTTGGCCTACCTGGGGGTAATAACCACATCACTATGATTTCAAGCTTGTCGGTGAAAAGAGATTATTTGATATTAGCTCATTAGATGAATGGAGGACACAAGCCTATGAAAATGCCAGATATTTAAATAAGAAGTTAAAAGATCGCATGACAAGAGAATTCAAAAATGGGAATTCAATGTAGGAGACCTAGTTCTTTTGTACAATTCTCGTTTTAGATTATTTGCAGGTAAGTGATACGTCTCCAACGTATCTATAATTTATGAAGTATTCATGTCATGTTTTCAATAATTCTATATGATTTTGGTATGATTTTATTATAACTAACCCGGACTGATGTTGTTTTCAGCAGAACTACCATGATGTCGTTTTTTGTGCAGAAATAAAAGTTCTCAGAATGGGCTGAAAACTTACGGAGAATATTTTTGGAAAATATAAAAAATACTGGAGCAAAAAGTTACCGGGGAGGAGTCCCAAGGCAGCCACAAGCCACCAGGACATGCGCCCTCCTAGGGCGCACCCCCTAGCTTGTGGGTCCCTCGGGAGTCCCCTTGACGTGATTCCAACGCCAAGTACTCCTATAAATCCAGTACCCCCCAGAAAGAAACCGAGATTGGGAGTTCCACCGCCGCAGGCCTCTATAGCCACGAAAAACCAATCGGGAGCCCGTTCTGGCACCCTGTCAGAGGGTCCATCATCACCGGAGGCCATCTTCATCACCCCGGCGGTCTCCATGACGAGGAGGGAGTAGTTCACCCTCGGGGTTGAGGGTATGTACCAGTATCTATGTGTTTGATCTCTCTCTCTCTCTCATGTTCTTGAGATGGCACGATCTTGATGTACCGCGAGCTTTATTAACATAGATGAATCATACAGAGTTTCCCCCTCTCTATCTTTTTATGATGAAATGTTTTCCCTTTGAAGTTTTCTTATCAGATCGAGTCTTTAAAGGATTTGAGAACACTTGTTGTATGTCTTGCGATGGGATATCTATGATGACAATGGGATGTTCTATTGATCCACTTGATGTATGTTTTGGTGATCAACTTGCGGGTTCCGTGACCTTGGGAATCTATGCATAGGGGTTGGCACATGTTTTCGTCTTGACTCTCCGGTAGAAACTTTGGGGCACTCTTTGAAGTTGTTTGTATTGGATTGAACATGATGAATCTGAAATTGTGTGATGCATATCGTATAATCAAGCCCATGGGTACTCGTGGTGACATTCAAGTATCTATGTGACATTAGGGTTTTGGTTGATGTGTATCTTAAGGTGTTATTTTAGTACGAACTCTAGGGTTGTTCGTGACACTTATAGGCATAGCTCATAAGATTGACCGGAAAAGATAACTTTGAGGTGGTTTCATACCCTACAATAATTTATTCGTTTGTTCTCCGCTAGTTGTGACTCTGGAGTGAACTCTTTGTCGCACGTGAGGGATTTACATATGATTCAACTATGTTAGTATTGTTGAGAGAACTTGCACTACTGAAAGTATGAACCCTGGGCCTTATTTCTAAGCATTGCAATACCGTTTGTGCTCACTTTCATCATTAGTTACCTTGATGTTTTTATATTTTCAGATTACAAAAACCTATATCTACCATACATATTACACTTGTATCACCATCTCTTCGCCGAACTAGTGCACCTATACAATTTACCATTGTATTGGGTGTGTTGGGGACACAAGAGACTCTTTGTTATTTGGTTGCAGGGTTGCTTGAGAGATACCATCTTCATCCTACACCTCCCATGGATTGATAAACCTTAGGTCATCCAGTTGAGGGAAATTTTCTAGTGTCCTACAAAACTCTACGCTTGGAGGCCCAACATGAATCTATAAGAAGAAGGTTGTGTAGTAGACATCAAGCACTTTTCTGGCGCCGTTGCCGGGGAGGTGAGTGCTTGAAGGTATATCTTTAGATCTTGGAATTAAATATTTTAGTTTCTTGTCTTTCACTAGTTTGGTTTTATAAAATAAAACTATAAAAAATGGAGTTTAGGTTTCATCGTTTGTTTCTTCTTTATAATGTCTTTCGTGAAAATAAGGATTCCGAAAATTGTGCTCAATTGGTAGAGGAAGAAACTATGAAAATACTTAATGAGAATTCCTTGAATGATGAGCATGATTGCAATGTTGCTAGTATGAATTCCTTGAATATCCATGATGCTAATGATATGCAAACCCACAAGCTTGGGGATGCTATGTTTGATGAAGATGATATTTTTAGTCCCCCAAGTTTTGATGAGTAAAAATATTATGATGATAGCATGCCTCCTATGTATGATGATTATTGTGATGAGATGTATGATATAAAGAGTAATGACAATCATGAAACTTGTTATCATGATTTTAATATTCAATGTGGTTATGTCAATCAAATGTCTCATGATAGTTATTTTGTTGTGTTTGCTCCCACTATTATGAATGATAGGAAATTTGCTTATGTGGAGAGTGATAAAAATTATATGCTTCTACATCATGAAAATAATGTTCTATGTGATAGTTATATTGTTGAATTCCTCCGTAATTCTACTGAAAATTATTATGAGGGAGGAACTTATGCTTGTAGGAATTGCAATAATATCAAGTTTCCTCTCTACGTGTTCAAAGTTTTGAAGTTATGCTTGTTTTGCCTTCCTATGCTAGTTGATTCTTGCTCCCATAAATTGTTTGCTCACAAAATCCCTATGCATAGGAAGTGGGTTAGACTTAAATGTGTGCTAACTCTTGAGCATGCGTTGGTTTCCCTTGAAGTGGAAAGGGTGATGCAGCGAAGTAGATAAGTATTTCCCTCAGTTTTTGAGAACCAATGTATCAATCCAGTAGGAGGAACAAGCAAGTCACCAATGGATGCACCTACACAAATAATCAAACTCTTGCACCCAACGCTATAAAGGGGTTGTCAATCCCTTCATGGTTATTTGCAAGGATTAGATCCGATAGAGATAGATGTAACGAGTGCGGAAAGTAAAAGGTAAATAAATTACAGCAAGTATAGATCTGAAAATATATGATGGAAAATAGACTCGGGGGGCATAGGTTTCACTAGAGGCTTCTCTCTTGAAGGCAAATATCATGGTGGGTAAACAAATTACTGTCAAGCAATTGATACAAAAGCGAATAATCATGTAGTCATCCAAGGCAATGATCATGCATATAGGCATCACGTCCGTGACAAGTAGACCGAAACGATTCTGCATCTACTACTATTACTCCACACATCGACCGACTCCTGCCTACATCTAAAGTATTAAGCTCATGAAGAACAGAGTAACGCATTAAGAAATATGACATGATGTACAGGGATAAACTCAAGCAATATGATGAAAACCCCATCTTGTGACCCTTGATGGCAACAATACAATACGTGCCTCGCTACCCCTACTTTGTCACTGGGTGAGGACACCGCAAGATTGAACCCAAAACCAAGCACTTCTCCCATTGCAAGAATTACCAATCTAGTTGGCCAAACCGAACCGATAACTCGAAGAGACTTGCAAGGATATGAAATCATGAATATAAGAAATCAACGAAGATTCAAATAAGATTCATGGATAATCTGAACATAAACTCACAATTCATCGGATCTTCACAAACACACCACAAAAGAGGATTACATCGGATAGATCTCCATGAAGATCATGAAGAACATGGTATTGAAGATCAAAGAGAGAGAAGAAGCCATCTAGCTACTAGCTATGGACCCGTAGGTTTGTTGTGGACTACTCACGCATCATTGGAGAGGCAATGGAGTTGATGTAGATGCCCTTTGTGATCGAAACCACCTCCGGCATATTACCAGAAAAAGCTCCAAGATTGGGTCTCTCGAGAACGGAGGCTTCCGGCATCGGAAAATTATTTGCGCGGCTCGTTTTGATGTTGGGGAAATATTTGGGTATTTATAGGCCAAGAATTAGGGTTAGGAGACCTGCCAAGAGGCGACAAGCCTGCTAGGCACGGCTAGAGGGGCCCATGCCTAGCATGCTTGTGGTGCCCTGGCACCTCCCCTGATGTGCACTCCAAGCTTGGATGACATGTTTCCTTCCAGAAAAATTCCTTCCGAAGGTTTTATTCTGTTTGGACTCCGTTTAATATTCCATATCTGCAAAACTCAAAAACAAGGAAAAAACAGAAAGTGGCACTTGGCTCTAGATTAATAGGTTAGTCCCAAATATAATATAAAATAGCATATTAATGCATATAAAACATCCAAAACAGATAATATAATAGCATACCATCATAAAAAATTATAGATACGTTGGACACATATCAGCATCCCCAAGCTTAATTCTTGCTCGTCCTCGAGTAGGTAAATGATAAAAACAGATTTTTTGATGTGGAGTGCTACCTAACATATTTATCCAAGTAATATTCTTTACTGAGGCATGAATATTCAGATCCGTAATACTCAAAACAAAATCTTAAAATTCATAGAGAAACAATAACATTTCAAGCATACTAGCAAAGCAATTGTATCACTTCAAAATATAATGGCAAAACACCGTTATACTTACAATATCATATGGTCTGGCTATGCTCCATCTTCCCCATAGAAAGTATTTACATCATGCACAACCCCGATGAAAAGTCAAGCAATTGTTTTCACACCTTTATTTTCTCAAACTTTTTTAACTCTCACGCAATACATGAGCGCGAGCCATGGATATAGCACTATAGGTGGAATAGAGTATGGTGGAGGTTGTCAAGGAAAAGGGAGAAGATAGTCTCACATCAACTAGGCGTATCAATGGGATATGGAGATGCCCTTCAATAGATATCAATGTGAGTGTGTTGGGATTGCCATGCAAAATATGCACTAGAGCTATAAGTGTATGAAAGCTCAAAAATAAAGTAAGTGGGCCTGCATCATGAAGAAAAATATTCCACTAGCTATATGAAAGTGACAAAATAGGAGACTCTCTATCATGAAGATCATGGTGCTACTTTGAAGTGCAAGTGTTGCAAAAGGTAGTAGCAATGTCACTTCTCTCTTTTTGCTCATTTTTTTGTTGGGAATATCAGGCCTCTTCTATTCATTTTTTTTATTTGGGCTTCGCTGACCTCTTTTATTTTTCATAAAGTCCGGACTCTCATCCCTACTAGTAAGGGAATCATAGCTTCCATCATCCTTTCCTCACATGGGACATGCTCTATAATGAAAATCATCACACTTTTATTTACTTACAACTCAAAAAGGAAAATTACAACTAGATACCTATGACAAAATATGACTCTATATGCAATATGGAAGTGATGGTGCATGTCATAAAAGGAAACGATGGAAGTTGCATGGCAATATATCTCGGAATGGATATGGAAATGCCATAATAGGTACGTATGGTGGCTGTTTTGAGGAAAGATATATGGTGGCTGTTTTGAGGAAGGTATATGATGGCTGTTTTGAGGAAGGTGTATGGTGCACCGGCGAAAGTTGGGCGGTAGTTAGAAAGGCTAGAAAAAGTGGAAGGGTGAGAGTGCGTATAATCCATGGACTCAACATTAGTCATAAAGAACTCACGTACTTATTGCAAAAAATCTATTAGTCATTTAAGAAAAGAATTAAACACATGCTCCCAGGGGGGAGGTTGGTAGGAGTAAACCAGCGCGCACCCCCGACCCTCACACAAAGGTCGACAATCTATAAACAAGTCATGCTCCGACTTCCTTACATAGCGGTTCACCATATGTGCATGCTACGAGAATCACAAACCTTTACACAAGTATTTTTACCAAATCAAAATTTACTTCCTAACATGTCTCTTAACATTACCATCTTTTTATCTTGAAACTTTATGCAAGGAATCAAACTTCTCATAAATACTCAATGCACTTAATATGAAAGTTTTTATTATATCCCTTTTGGATGCCTATCATAGTAGAACTAAATTCATAACCTAGACCAGTTACCATGCTGTTTTTAGGAACTATCAAAATAATATAAGTGAGATACTAGAGTTCAAGTATTTCTATAAAACGAAAACACCACTGTGCTCTAAAAGATATAAGTGAAGCATATAGAGCAAAATTGCCCAACTCAAAAGATATAAGTGAAGCACAAAGAATATTCTAATAAATTCACGATTCAGCGTGTCTCTCTCAAAATATGTGTGCATCAAGGATGATTGTGGCAAACTAACAATCAAAGACTCATATCATACAAGACGCTCCAAGCAAAACACTTATCATGTGGTGAATAAAAATATAGCCTCAAGTAAATTTACCGATGGATTGAAGACGAAAGAGTGGATGCCTTGCGGGGCATCCCCAAGCTTAGCATCTTTGGAATCCTTGAATATGACTCGGGGTGACTTGGTCATCCCCAATCTTAGGCTCTTGCCACTCCTTATTCCATAGTCCATCCAATCTTTACCCAAAACTTGAAAACTTCACAACACAAAACTTAACAGAAAACTCGTGAGATCCGTTAGTATAAGAAAATAAATCACCACTTTAGGTACTATTGTGAACTCATTCTTTATTTATATTGGCGTTATACCTACTGTAATATAACTTCTCCATGGCTCATACCACATGATACAACACATAGATTCATCAAAATAGGCAAACAACTCAAAGAAAACAGAATTTGTCAAAAACATAATAGTCTGTAGCAATCTGGAAACTTCGTATACTTATGTAACTAAAAAAATTCTGAAAAGTTAGGAAAACCTAGGAAATTTATATATAAATATTTTTTAAAAATTTCAGATCAATTCGACTCTCTGAAAAAATTGTAAAATTCCTGGACTGAGCGCAAAAGTTTCTGTTTTTCAGCAAGATCAAATCAACAACTACCATAGATCAACCCAAAGGTTTTACTTGGCTCAAACACTAATTAAAACACCAAAACACAATTACTAATGAAGTAATAATGTGGGAAACACTAAAAACCAGAACACAAAAATAAAATTGGGTTGGCTCCCAACAAGCGCTATTGTTTAACGCCCCTAGCTAGGCAAAACGCAATAGATCTAGGTATTGTCTTCTTTGGTATGTAACTCCTCAATTGCACACTTATAAGCCCTAGGAGGCCCGTTGTTCTTATAAATGATAATACTCCTAGGTAAAAAATCAATATATTTAATGGCGGCAATTGGTTCCTTAATAATATTGAGAAAGTTGGGGTGAATACTTATTGTTTTAAGATCTTCATCTTTACTAGGAGTTTCACCCCTATTTTTAGGAACATAAACAAACTTGGAAGCCCTAGGAGGCGAAGGAGTTGGAGTGGTTTGTACTAAAGCAAAATAGGATCCCAAGTTGGCAATAATGTCCTCTAGCTTGCCAATTTTAGAAGAATCTTGTTCCAATTTTTCATTAACTACGGGTTCCTTTTCTTTAAGATTTTTTAAGGTAACTCCTACTTTAGATCCATATTAAGTAATGTGATTATGAATCTTTTTATCCATGTTTTCAATGAGCTCAGCCGTAGCAACCCTTTTTTCAATAATATCAAGCCTTTGCATCACATGTTCCAGAGTTAAAATAGTCCCATCAACCATGATTGGGGGTGATCCAAACAAAATTATCATAGCACTATAGGAGTCAAAGGTATGACTTCCCAAAAAAATCCCTCCCATGATGATATCGAGAACATATCTATTCCAAGGAGTGATGCCCATGTAAAAATTGCGAAGGAGAACGGTAGTAAATTTCTTACAAATAGATCTATTTTGAGAATTGCAAATTCTATACCAAGCATCGTTTAAGTTTTCTCCCTCCCTTTGATTAAAATTAAGAACCTCATACTCGGGAGTATTAGTTATAGTAGTAAGACTAGCCATAGTTCAAGCAAACGAAAGGCAAGCGAAAGAAGGGAGAATAAAAAGGCAAATATTTTTGGTATTTTCAAAAAATCATTTTAGAAGTGGGTGGGGAGGAAAATGAGAGGCAAATGGAAAATAAAGTAAATGCAAGAGATGAGTTTGTGATGGGTACTTGGTAGGCTTGAGGTGTATCCTCCCCGGCAACGACGCCAGCAATCCTTCTTGCTACCTCTTGAGCATGCGTTGGTTTCCCTTGAAGAGGAAAGGGTGATGCAGCAAAGTAGATAAGTATTTCCCTCGGTTTTTGAGAACCAAGGTATCAATCTAGTAGGAGGAACAAGCAAGTCACCAATGGATGCACCTACACAAATAATCAAACTCTTGCACCCAACACTATAAAGGGGTTGTCAATCCCTTCACAGTTATTTGCAAGGATTAGATACGATAGAGATAGATGTAACGAGTGCGGAAAGTAAAAGGTAAATAAATTGCAGCAAGTATAGATCTGAAAATATATGATGGAAAATAGACCCGGGGGCCATAGGTTTCACTAAAAGCTTCTCTCTTGAAGGAAAATATCATGGTGGGTAAACAAATTACTGTCAAGCAATTGATACAAAAGCAAATAATCATGTAGTTATCCAAGGCAATGATCATGCATATAGGCATCAAGTCCGTGACAAGTAGACCGAAATGATTCTGCATCTACTACTATTACTGCACACATCGACTGACTCCTGCCTGCATCTAGAGTATTAAGTTCATGAAGAACAGAGTAACGCATTAAGAAAGATGACATGATGTAGAGGGATAAACTCAAGCAATATGATGAAAATCCCATCTTGTTACCCTTGATGGCAACAATACAATACGTGCCTCGCTACCCCTACTTTGCCACTGGGTGAGGACACCGCAAGATTGAACCCAAAACCAAGCACTTCCCCCATTGCAGGAATTACCAATCTAGTTGGCCAAACCAAACCAATAACTCGAAGAGACTTACAAGGATATGAAATCATGCATATAAGAAATTAGAGGAGATTCAAATAAGATTGACTGAAAAACTGAACATAAACTCACAATTCATCGGATCTTGACAAACACACCACAAAACAGGATTACATCGGATAGATCTCCATGAAGATCATGAAGAACATGGTATTGAAGATCAAAGAGAGAGAAGAAACCATCTAGATACTAGCTATGGACCCGTAGGTCTGTGGTGGACTACTTAGGCATCATCAGAGGGGCAATGGAGTTGAATTAGATGCCATCCGTGATCGAAACCCCCTCCGGCGGATTACCGGGAAAGGCTCCAAGATTGGATCTCTCGGGAACGGAGGCTTTCGATGGCAGAGAAGTATTTGTGTGGCTCGTTCTGATGTTGGGGGATATTTGGGTATTTATAGGTCAAGAATTAGGGTTAGGAGACCTGCCAGGAGGCGACAAGCCTGCTAGGCAAGGCCAGGGGGCTCGCGCCTAGCAGGCTTGTGGCGCCCTAGCACCTTCCCTGGCATGCACTCCTAGCTTGGATGACTTGTTTCCTTCTAGAGAAATTCCTTCCAAAGGTTTTATTCTGTTTGGACTCCCTTTAATATTCTATATCTGCAAAACTCAAGAACAAGGAAAAAATAGAAACTGGCACTTGGCTCTAGATTAATAGGTTAGTCCCAAAAATAATATAAAATAGCATATCAATGCATATAAAACATCTAAAACATCATAAAACAGATAATATAATCGCATGCCATCATCAAAAATTATAGATACGTTGGAGACGTATCAATGTGCTATTCATATGCTTCATGGTGCTCCTGTTATGTTTCAATTCTTATCTTTTATGTGAGCATCATTGAAATCATCATGCCTAGCTAAAAAGGCATTAAAGAAAAGCGCTTGTTGGGAGACAACCCAATATTTATACCTACTATTTTTGTGTGTCCACATGATTAAGCTACTATATAATCATGTTTTATATCTTTTTTTCAATAAAGTGCCAAGTAAAGCCTTTGGGATAGTGTGGATGATAGTTGACTTGATTCTTGCAAAAATAGAAACTTTTGCTCTCAGTCCAGGAATTTTGTAAATTCACTGGAACGTGCTTTTGATCTGAATTTTTTACACATGATTGATATCCAAATTTCCTATATTTCCCTAATTTTTTATAAGTTTTAGAGACAGGGAAGTATGGTTACTCTACAGATCTTCATAGACTGTTCTGTTTTTGACAGATTCTGTTTTGCATGCATAGTTTGCTTGTTTTAGTGTTCCCATAGACTATATTCAGTGATATAAATAATGTGAATGGTATAAAATAGTAGGTATTATGTTATAAAAATTATGAATCTTGTCTTTAAAGTACCTAAGTGAATGATTTATCTTTATTACACTAACCCTTCTCACGAAGTTCCATTAAGTTTTGTGTGATTGGAGTTTTCAAGTTTTGGGTGAGACACCGATATGAGGATAATAAGGAGTGACAAGAACCTAAGCTTGGGGATGCCCAAGGCACCCACATGGTAATATTCAAGGAAGACTCAAGCGTCTAAGCTTAGGGATGCCCAAAAGGCATCTCCTCTTCCATCTTCAACATTATCGGTATATCTTACTTGGAGCTATATTTTTATTCATCACATAATTTGAGTTTTGCTTGGAGCGTCATTTTATTTTTTTATTATCTCTTAGGTGTTATTTATAATCTTGTTTTTCAATAAAAAGTTCCAAGAATTGCCTTAGGATGCTTGCATTGCATGTTTGATGTGTGTTGTGTAAAAAACAAAAACTTTTGTTGTAGTGTTAGAATTTTCATATTTTACTGGAATGTGGAAAGCTTCTGAAATTTTTACACAATATTTTCATATAAATTATTTACCATGTCTTAACTTTCATAATTTTTAGATTTACAAAAGTACACTAGTTTAATAAATTGCTACATACTGTTCTGTTTAGACAAATTGTAGTCATAGTTTTGTTATCTACTTATCCTATAGTTTACATAGCCTATATTGGCATATAAATTGGTAGATATCTAATTATCCTAAATGGTTGAATGAATTAAATATCTAAATGTGAAATTATATATGTTTTATATGCTTATCCCATAGGTAGTAATGACTTCACATATAAGAAGTATAGGTGGTAAAATTTATTGAAAGTTAGCAAACACCGCATTGGTCACTTGAACAAATCATGAAAGAATATTGAAGGAAGAGAGATTTCACATATAAATATACTATGTTGGACATCTTCTATGATTGTGAATACCCATTAATTATTTTCAAACTTGAGAAAATTAGTTGAAGTTGGACAAGGAAGACAACGTAATGAGTTATGCTTGGGTATATTTGTATAGAAGTTATATTGTTATGGATCCTCCAACATGTGGTGCTTGCTTAGGATCTTTTGCTAGCCAAAAATTTGTACTAAGTAGAGATACTACTTGTGCATCCACAACCCTTAAACCCAGTTTCTTGCCATGAGTGTCCACCATATCTACCTATGGATTGAATAAGATCCTTCAAGTAAGTTGTCATCGGTGCAAAAAGCAATAAAATTGCTCCTAAATATGTATGATCTTTTATTGTAAGGGAAAATAAGCGTTTTATGAACTTGTAATGGTAAAGAAATAGAAGCGACGGACTGCATAATAAAGGTTGCTATCAAAAAGGGCAATACAACGTGACGTTCCTTTACATTAAGGGTTTGCACATCCAAAATTAAAAAACGCATGACAACCTATGCTTCCCTCTGCGAATGGCCTATCTTTTACTTTCATGTATTTACTTTTACGCAAGAGTCAATAGTATTCCTTCTTGGTTCAACCTAAACTATTCTTTAGTTGGCAAGCATCATGTGGTGGGGAAAGATCCAAGCATATATGGCCATTCACATATATTTGATCATAAATTATTATTGTTGACAATTATCTATATGATAAGTAAGTTGGGAGGCGAAACTTTAAGCCCCTATCTTTCTTTGTGTTCGACGGATGCCATGTGCTCTAAAAATATGCTTTGAGTGTTAGCAATCATGAAAGACTATATGATACTTGAGTATGTGGAATTTGCTAAATCAAAGCTCTTACATAGACCCTTCCTGAAAATAAGATTTATTGCAATTGTTTGGTCACTAAAAGCATAGTTTGATAGTTTTCAAGAAACTTTATGGTCTATACTTTCACATGTGAATAGCTTTTTACTTCATCATGAGAAGTTTGATGAGATGATCTACTGTTTATGATATATAATGATGCTATAAAAAGTGTTTGGAACTATCATTGATCAAATTTATGCATTATGCTAGCATTAACACTTCATAAATTATTTCTTTTATCATTTCCCTACTCGAGGACGAGCAGGAATTAAGCTTGGGGATGTTGATACGTCTCCAACGTGTCTATAATTTATGAAGTATTCATGCCATGTTTACAATAATTCTATATGATTTTGGTATGATTTTATTAGAACTAACCCGGACTGACGCTGTTTTCAGCAGAACTACCATGGTGTCGTTTTTTGTGCAGAAATAAAAGTTCACGAATTGGGCTGAAAATTTACGGAGAATATTTTTGGAAAATATAAAAATATTGTAGCAAGAAGATATCAGAGAGGAGTCCCGAGGCAGCCACAAGCCACCAAGTTGCCCCCCTAGGGAGCCCCCCTGGCTTGTGGGCCCCCCGGGAGTCCCCTTGACTTTATTCCAATGTCAAGTACTCCTATAAATCTAGTAAACCCCAGAAAGAAACCTAGATCGGGAGTTACGCCACCGCAAGCCTCTGTAGCCACGAAAAAACAATCAGGAGCCCGTTTCGGCACCCTGCTGGAGGGGGCCATCATCATCGGAGGCCATCTTCATCATCCCGACGGTCTCCATGATGAGGAGGCAGTAGTTCACCCTGGGGGCTGAGGGTATGTACCAGTAGCTATGTGTTTGATCTCTCTCTCTCTTGTGGTCTTGAGATAGCACGATCTTGATGTACCACGAGCTTTATTAATATAGATGAATCATATGGAATTTTCCCCTCTCTATCTTCTTGTGATGAGTTGAGTTTTCCCTTTGAAGTTTTCTTATCGGATTGAGTCTTTAAAGGATTTGAGAACACTTGATGTATGTCTTGTGATGGGATATCTGTGGTGACAATGGGATGTTCTATTGATCTACTTGCTGTATGCTTTGGTGATCAACTTGCGGGTTCTGTGACCTTGGGAATCTATGCATAGGGATTAGCACATGTTTTCGTCTTGACTCTCCGGTAGAAACTTTGGGGCACTCTTTGAAGTTCTTTGTGTTGGATTGAACATGATGAATCTGAAATTGTGTGATGCATATCGTATAATAAAGCCCATGGGTACTCGTGGTGACATTGGAGTATCTAGGTGACATTAGGGTTTTGGTTGATGTGTATCTTAAGGTTTTATTTTAGTACGAACTCTAGGGTTGTTCATGACACTTATAGGGATAGCTCATAAGATTGATCGGAGAAGATAACTTTGAGGTGGTTTCGTACCCTACAATAATTTCTTCGTTTGTTCTCCGCTATTTGTGACTTTGGAGTGAACTCTTTGTCGCACGTGAGGGATTTACATATGATTCAACTATGTTAGTATTGTTGAGAGAACTTGCACTAGTGAAAGTATGAACCCTAGACCTTGTTTATAAGCATTGCAATACCGTTTGTGCTCACTTTCATCATTAGTTACCTTGCTGTTTTTATATTTTCAGATTACAAAAACATATATCTACCATCCATATTACACTTGTATCACCATCTCTTCGCCAAACTAGTGCACCTATACAATTTACCATTGTATTGGGTGTGTTGGGGACATAAGAGACTCTTTATTATTTGGTTGCAGGGTTTCTTGAGAGATACCATCTCCATCCTACACCTCCCAAGGATTGATAAACCTTAGGTCATCCACTTGAGAGAAATTTGCTACTATCCTACAAAACTCTGCGCTTGGAGGCTGAACACGAGTCTACGAGAAGAAGGTTGTGTACTAGACATCAGTAAGCTTCTCTCCAAATGGGAAGGACCTTATATCATCGAAGATATTTATCGGCAGTGCTACCAAAATCAATAATGCCGAAGGCACACATATGAGAGCGGTTAATGGGCAAAGAATTAAGCATTACATATGAGATGCGCCCATTAATGTTGAAACTAATATTATTCAAGTGAAGACACCAGAAGAACACATAAGAAAGACCTTCCTTAACACTCCAAAAACCTAAAAAAAGGGGTAGGTGTGTGTAAGCAAACCGACATAAAAAATTCCATAAAAATATGTTCTGTTGGTTTTGGTATTTTAAAAAAATTACAAAAATAAAAACAAGTCTAGGGGACCCACGAGGGAGTCACAAGCCAACAAGGCACGCACTATCTCCTAGGGGTGCCTTGATAGCTTGCGCGCACCACGTGTGCCTCCTCGACTCTGTTTTCTTCCTGCACACGTATTTTGACCTAGAAAAAATCATCATATATACTTCCATATGTTTTGACCAACACATCACGAATTTCTCCTATGTTCTTGTTTTGGGCTATTTTTCTAACATATCTAAATCGTCGTTGCACCGTCAAGCTCCTCCAAGGACAAGTTCTTCAAGAAGGTAATCAACCCTACCTGCCAAAGGTGATGAAGCACCCTCAAGCCACTGAGATGCGTGAGGGGGTGCTCCACATCCGGGATGTCCAAGGTCCAAATAAGGAGGGGAGCAAGAAGTCCAGGCTTGCAGTGGTGGAGCAGGAAATCTTCAAGTGCCAATGGATGGTTGAACGTGGTTTGAGTGCTAATCACGATATGATCACGTAATTCATCCGGGAGAACAAGCTCGACACTAGGAACATGGAAGAGAATCTCTTCAAGATTCAAGAGCGGATCGAACATCTCCAAGCTCAAATATATAACTTGCAAAACCAAAATTGTGAGTATGAATCAAGGTTTAAAAGGATGAGCATCACTGTCAATTTCGGGATTCCAGAGACGATATCCTCTTTCTATGACAGGAAGCCTATGACTTCGAAGACGGAGGACCAACCTACTACTTCATCGCCACCATCACCCAAGAGGGATACTTGAGTACATGGGTATGTGAACCACCCTTAGCTTATTCCAAGCTTGAGGGAGGTGCCTCGGTATAGTATCACCATCACTTTTACCATTATCATCTATTTTAGCCCGATCATTAGTTATTTCATGATTTAGAGGAATAAAAATTTAGTTTTGCTTTGCTGAAAGTGTTTGCTTTGTGATATACCGATACGTCCATTTTGCATCATGCGTTTATATTGATATTTATTGCATTATGGGATATTATTACACGTTATTGTACAATACTTATTCCTTTTCTCTCTTATTTTACAAGGTTTACATGAAGAGGGAGAATGCCGACAACTGGAATTCTGGACTGGAAAATGTGATAATCTGATATACCTATTCTGCACAACTCCAAAAGTCCTGAAATTTTACAGAGAATATTGTTGGAATTAATAAAAAATACTGGCGCAAGAATTAACCAGAGGGGGTCCACCAGCAGGCCACAAGCCTGCTAGGTGCGGCCACCCCCTGGCCGCGCCTAGTAGGCTTGTGGGGCCCATGTGGCTACTCCATTGCCCATCTTCTCCAATATGAAGCATTTTGACCTGGAAAAAATCAAAAGAAAGCTTTCGAGACGAAGCGCCGCCGTCTCGAGGCAGAACTTGGGCAGAACCAATCTAGAGCTTCGGCAGGGCGTTCCTACCGGGGAAACTTCCCTCCCGGAGGGGAAATCGAATCCATCGTCATCACCAATGGTCCTCTCATCGAGAGGGGGTCAATCTCCATCAACAAATTTGATATGTATCCAACGTTTCTATAATTTATGAAGTATTCATGTCATGTTTACGATAATTCTATATGATTTTGGTATGATTTTATTAGAACTAACCCGAACTGACATTGTTTTGAGTAGAACTACCATGGTGTTGTTTTTGTGCAGAAATAAAGGTTCTCGGAATGAGCTGAAAATTTATGGAGAATATTTTTGGAAAATATAAAAAAATACTAAAGCAAAGAGTCACCGGAGAGGAAGGTCGAGGAAGCCACAAGCCACAGGGGCGCCCCCTAGGGCGTGCCCCCTGTCTTGTGACTTCCTCGGGAACCTTCTGGACGTGGGAGCGACACCAAAAATTCCTATAAATACTAAAAAACCCAAAAAGAAATCTAGATTGGGAGTTCCACTGCTGAAGCCTCCAGAGCCATGAAAAACAAATCGGGGGCCCGTTCCGGCACCCTGCCGTAGGGGGAAACCATCCTCGGAGGCCATCTTTATCATCACGGCACTCTCCATGATGAGGAGGGAGTAGTTCACCCTCGGGGCCGAGGGTATGTACCAGTAGCTATGTGTTTTATCTCTCTCTCTCGTGTTCTTGAGATGGCACGATCTTGATTTACCGCGAGCTTTATTAATATAGATGAATCATATGGAGTTTCCCCTCTCTATCTTCTTGTGATGAATTGAGTTTTAACTTGTAAGTTTTCTTATCGGATTGAATCTTTAAGGATTTGAGAACACTTGATGTATGTCTTGTGATGGGATATCTGTTGTGACAATAGGATGTTCTATTGATCTACTTGACATGTGTTTTGGTGATGAACTTGTGGGTTCCGTTACCTTGGGAATCTATGCATAGGGGTTGGCACACATTTTCGTTTTGACTCTCCAGTAGAAACTTTGGGGAACTCTTTGAAGTCTTTGTGTTGGATTGAACATGATGAATCTGAAATTACGCGATGCATATTGTATAATCAAACCCACGGGTACTCGAGGTGACATTGGGGTATCTAGGTGACATTAGGGTTTTGGTTGATGTGTATCTTAAGGTGTTATTTTAGTACGAACTCTAGGGTTGTTTGTGACACTTATAGGGATAGCTCATAAGATTGATCGGAAAAGATAACTTTGAGGTTGTTTAGTACCCTACAATAATTTCTTCATTCGTTCTCCGCTATTTGTGACTTTGGATTGAACTATTTGTTGCACATGAGGGATTTACATATGATTCAACTCTGTCAGTATTGTTGAGAGAACTTGCACTAGTGAAAGTATGAACCCTAGGCCTTGTTTTCAAGCATTGCAATACCGTCTGTGCTCACTTTTACCATTACTTACCTTGCTGTTTTAACATTTTCAGATTACAAAAACCTATATCTACCATCCATATTACACTTGTATCACCATCTCTTCGCCGAACAAGTGCACCTATATTATTTACCATTGTATTGGGTGTGTTGGGGACACAAGAGACTCTTTGTTATTTGGTTGCAGGGTTGTTCGAGAGATACCGTCTTCAACCTACGCCTCCCACGGATTGATAAACCTTAGGTCATCCACTTGAGGGGAAATTGATACTGTCCTACAAAACTCTACGCTTGGAGGCCCAACACGAGTCTACAAGAAGAAGGTTGTGTAGTAGACATCAAGCTCTTTTCTGTCATCGTTGCCGGGGAGGTGAGTGCTTGAAGGTATATCTTTAGATCTTGCAATTGAATCTTTTAGTTTCTTGTTTTATCACTAGTAAAAGAAAACTACAAAAAAATGGAATTGAGGTGGCCTCATATGCTTCATCTTTTTAATGTCTTTCGTGAAAATGATGGAAAGGAAAATTGTGCTCAAGTGTTAGAAGAAGAAGTTATTAAAATGTTTGGCACTAAATATTTGAGTGATGAGCATGATTAAAATGTTTTTAGTATGAATTCCTTGAATATCCATGATGCTAATGATATGCAAACCCACAAGCTTGGGGATGCTATGTTTGATGAAGATGATATTTTTAGTCCCCCAAGTTTTGATGAGCAAATTTATGATGATGATGGCATGCCTCCTATCTATGATGATTATGATGATGATGTGTATGCTATAAAGAGTGATAGTAACCATGAATCTTGTCATCATGATTTTAATATTCAAAGTGGTTATATCAATCAAGTATCTCGTGATAGTTATTTTGTTGAGTTTGCTCCCACTATTATGTATGAGAAGAAATTTGCTTATGTGGAGAGTGAAAAACTTTTTATGCTAGTGGATCATGAAAAGAATGCTTTATGTGCTAGTTATATTGTGAAATTTCTTCATGATGCTACTGAAAATTGTTATGAGAGAGGATCTTATGCTTCGACATATTGCAATAATATCAAGTTTCCTCTCTATGTGCTCAAAGTTTGGAAGTTATGCTTGTTTTATCTTCCTATGCTAGTTGATTCTTGTTCTCATAAATTGTTTGCTCACAAAATCCCTATGCACAGGAAGTGGGTTAGACTTAAATGTGCTTGTCATGAGATTCATGATGCTCTTTTGCATGTTTCATTTATTATTCCTATGTGAGCATCATTGAAATCATCATGCCTAGCTAAAAGGCATTAAAGAAAAGCGCTTGTTGGGAGACAACCCAATACTTTTCCTTTCTGTTTTTGTGTGTCCACATGATTAAGGTACTGTATAATCATGTTTTATAGTTTTTGTTTCAATAAAGTGCCAAGTAAATCCTTTGGGATAGATAGTTGACTTGATTCTGTGGAAAAACAAAAACTTTTTCTCTCAGTCCAGGAATTTTTTAAATTCACTAGAACGTGATTTTGATGGAATTTTTGACACAGTCTTGATATAAAAATTATTCAGGTTTTCCTAATTTTTCAGAATTTTTAGATACAGGGAAGTATGGCTATACTACAGATCTTCACAGATTGTTCTGTTTTTGACAGATTCTATTTTACATGCATAGTTTACTTGTTTTAGTGTTTCCATAGCTTATATTTAGTGGTATAAATTATGGGAATGATAGACTACTTTAGGTATAATGTGGTAACAATTATGAATCTTGTATTGACAGTACCTAAGTGAATGATCTTTATTTATTAGACTAACCCATCTCACGAAGTTCCGTTAAGTTTTGTGTGATTGAAGTTTTGAAGTTTTGGGTGAGATGACGATATGAGGAGAACAAGGAGTGACAAGAACCTAAGCTTGGGGATGCCCAAGGCACCCTAAGGAAATATCCAAGGAAGACTCAAGCGCCTAAGCTTGGGGATGCCCCGGAAGGCATCCTCTCTTTCGTCTTCAACACTATCGGTATATCTTACTTGGAGCTATATTTTTATTCATCACATAATATGAGTTTTGATTGGGGCATAATTTTATTTTGTTGTTTTATATTAGGAGTTATTTATAATATTTTTTCAGTAAAAAGTTCCAGGAATTGCCTTAGGATGCTCGCATTGCATGTTTTGATGAGTGATGTGTAAAAACAGAAACTTTGGCGGTAGTGTTTGCATTTCCATATTTTACTGGAATGTGTAAAGTTTCTAGAAGTTTTACACAGTGTTTTCATATAAATTTTATAGCATGTCCTTTATTTTTATAATTTTTTGAGTTATAGAAGTACACTGTTTTCATAAATTTCTACAGACTGTTCTGTTTTGGCAGATTGTTGTCATAGTTTTGTTATCTACTTATCCTATAGTTTCAATAGCTTATATTGGTAGATATAAATTGTGGAAACGATAGTATACAGTACCTAATGTTTGAAAATTATTATGCAACTTGTCTTGGCAGTACATGAAGTGTTGATTTATTCTTATGTGTACTGATCTATCTCACGAGTTCTTTTCAAGTTTTGTGTGGAAGATGTTTTTGAGAATAGGTGAAACCGGGATATGAGAGGATTGAACGAGATACAAAAGCTCAAGCTTGGGGATGACCAAGGCACCCCAAGTAACTATTTCAAGAAGTCTCAAGCATCTAAGCTTGGGGATGCTACGCATCCCACCTCTCTTCATCAACAATTATCGGTTAGACTATGTTGAGCCTAAATTATTATTCGTTCACATGATGCATGCTATTCTTGGAATGATATTTTTTTTCTTTTGCTTGATGTTGAATAAAATACTCAGATCTGTAAATATTTATTGAGGGAGAGAGAGTCTTCACATAGCTACTTAATTGTTTGATTACTCATTAATCTTCACTTATATCTTTTGAGAGTAGCTTGTCATTTGCTCATGTGCTTCATTTAAATTTGTTTGAGCTTGCCAAAAAGCAATGGAAATATATGAAACTAGTCCCAAAGTGATAGATATCCAAGGAGGATATAATAAAAACTTTCATGAAGATCATTGGACAAATTAAACTTGATTCTTTGTAATAGTTTTGAAACATGATGACAGTAATATGTCAGTCATGTTAGTGAGTAATTATGCTTAGTAGGAATATTGGTGTTGAGGTTTGTGATTCCCTGTGCATGCACAAAAATAAATAGTTATGCAATGAAGTTACATCCTACTTGCAGTGCATTATTCGGTGTTAGTTATGACTCAATGCTCACTTATGTGATTTTTCATTTCTCAGTTTGGTTGCTTCCCAATCCATTTTCTAGCCTTCATTTGTACTAAGTAGAAATACTACTTGTGCATCCAAAATCCTTAAACCCAGTTTTGCCTTATGATTCCACCATACCTACCTATATGCGGTATTTCCATGCCGTGCCAAGCAAATTTGTATGTGCCATCTCTAAATTTTCAAAATAAATTTTCTCTTTTGTGTGCCCGTACCGCTCATGAAATGGTGGGGAGTACCCAATATTTTTCCATGCTAGGTGTGTTATTCTCACGATATGTGTTGATTCACTGTCATTCATGAGAAAGTGGCTGGTATCCGGGATGCCCAGTCCCATGCTCAAAAATCAAATCAAAAAAATAATGAAAGAAAACTCCCCCGGGATTGTTGTTTGTATGGACGGTACCCGTGGATTCGGCTCGCTGTGGAGTGTGATAGATTGGTGGAGGGGGAGTAAAAACTTTACCATTCTATTTGGGAACCGCCTATAATATGTCTAGCATGGATACTATTGTGAGATCCTTTGTCGTTTTTGTTGACAGGAAAAGCATGCCACTCAAAATAATTTTTCTCTCTCAATTTAAACCTTGAGCTCTGGCACCTCTACAAATCCCTACTTCCCTCTGCGAAGGGCCTATCTACTTACTTTATGCAATTTTTGTTTTTGCTTTGAGTCTCCAACTTCTCTTATAAGAACCAACTAGGGGGCACTACGATCGTACTTGACCATTGGGCATAGCTAATATTTGAGTGTGTTTCATGAATGGATCAATGATTGAGCATGATGGGCTAGGGATAACTTTCTTTAGTGTTGATATTTTGAAAGACATGGTTGCTTGTTGATATGCTTGAGTATTGAAGTCATTATGTTAAAACTAGACTATTTGTTTGAATCATTTACAAGTCCAAATGTCCATGCTATAGAAAGAAGAAAAGAATATGATGAACATGTTGGGTAGAATTCACACTTCAAAAATTATTTCTTTTATCATTTACCTACTCTTGGACGAGCAGGAATTAAGCTTGGGGATGCTGATACATCTCCAACGTATCTATAATTTATGAAGTATTCATGCCATGTTTACGATAATTCTATATGATTTTGGTATGATTTTATTAGAACTAACCCGGACTGGCACTGTTTTTAGCAGAACTACCATGGTGTTGTTTTTGTGTAGAAATAAAAGTTCTCGGAATGAGCTGAAGATTTACGAACAATATTTTTGGAAAATATAAAAAATACTGGAGCGAAGAGTCACCAAAGAGGAAGGCCGAGGAAGCCACAAGCCACAAGCCACAGGGGCGCCCCCCTAGGGGGATCCCCCTGTCTTGTGACTTCCTCGGGAACCTTCTGGACATGGGAGCGACGCCAAAAATTCCTATAAATACTAAAAAAACCAAAAAGAAACCTAGATCAGGAGTTCCGCCGCCACAAGCCTCTAGAGCCACGAAAAACCAATCGGGAGCCCGTTCTGGCACCCTGCCGGAGGGGGAAACCATCCCCGGAGGCCATCTTCATCATCCCGGCGATCTCCATGACGAGGAGGGAGTAGTTCACCCTCGGAGCCGAGGGTATGTACCAGTAGCTATGTGTTTGATCTCTCTCTCTCTCTCGTGTTCTTGAGATGGCACGATCTTCATGTACCGCGAGCTTTATTAATATAGATGAATCATATGGAGTTTCCCCTCTCTATCTTCTTGTGATGAATTGAGTTTTCCCTTTTAAGTTTTCTTATCGGATTGAATCTTTAAGGATTTGAGAACACTTGATGTATGTCTTGCGATGTGATATATGTGGTGACAATGGGATGTTCTATTGATCTACTTGATGTATATTTTGGTGATCAACTTGCGGGTTCCGTGACGTTGGGAATCTATGCATGCGGGTTGGCACACATTTTCGTCTTGACTCTCCGGTAGAAACTTTGGGGCACTCTTTGAAGTTCTTTGTGTTGGATTGGACATGATGAATCTGAAATTATGCGATGCATATCGTATAATCAAACCCACGTGTACTCGAGGTGACATTGGGGTATCTAGGTGACATTAGGGTTTTGGTTGATGTGTATCTTAAGGTGTTATTTTAGTAAAAACTCTAGGGCTGTTTGTGACACTTATAGGGATAGCTCATAAGATTGATCGGTAAAGATAACTTTGAAGTGGTTTCGTACCCTACAATAATTTGTTCGTTTGTTCTCCGCTATTTGTGACTTTGGAATGATACCTTTGTCGTACATGAGGGATTTACATATGATTCAACTATGTCAGTATTGTTGATAGAACTTGCACTAGTGAAATTATGAACCCTAGACCTTGTTTTCAAGCATTGCAATACCGTTTGTGCTCACTTTTACCATTAGTTACCTTGCTGTTTTTATATTTTCAGATTACAAAAACCTATATCTACCATCCATATTACACTTGTATCACCATCTCTTCGCCGAACTAGAGCACCTATACAATTTACTATTGTATTGGGTGTGTTGGGGACAAAAGAGACTCTTTGTTATTTGGTTGCAGGGTTGTTCAAGAGAGACCATCTTCAACCCATGCCTCCCATGGATTGATAAACCTTAGGTCATCCACTTGAGGGAAAATTGCTACTGTCCTACAAAACTCTGCGCTTGGAGGCCCAACACGAGTCTACAAGAAGAAGGTTGTGTACTAGACATCAATCTTCACTAGCACCGTCTCCTCTCCAAACCCTAGTTCATCTCTAGTATCCGATCTTTGTCTCAACACCTTAGATTGGTACATGTGGGTTGCTAGTAGTGTTGATTACTCCTTGTAGTTGATGCTAGTTGGTTTACTTGGTGGAAGATCATATGTTCAGATCCTTTATGATAATTAATACTCCTCTGGTCTTGAACATGAACATGTTTTGTGAGTAGTTTCGTTTGTTCCTGAGGACATGGGATAAGTCTTGTTATAAGTAATCATGTGAATTTGGTATTCATTCGATATTTTGATAAGATGTATGTTGTCTCTCCTCTAGTGGTGTTAAGAGATGTATCAAATATACTTCTGTCGACGTTGCCATCCTTCTTATCTACCAAGTATCTAGGGTTGTTCCGCTTCAGCGACTGCTCTCCTCATAATAGAAGCACTTATTCTCGGGTTTGGGTTCAACCTTGGGTTGCTTCACTGGAGCATCAACTGACTTGCCATCCATGAAGTTTCCCTCCTTGCCCTTGCCCTTCTCGAAACTAGTGGTTTTACTAACCATCAACACTTGATGCTCCTTCTTGATTTCTAACTTTGCGGTGTCAAACATCACGAATAGCTCAGGGATCATCATTTCTATCCCTGGCATTTCATAGTTCATCACGAAGCTCTAGTAGCCTAGTGATAGTGACTTGGAGAACTATATCAATCACTATCTTATCTGGAAGATCAACTCCCACTCGATTCAAGCGATTGTAGTACCCAGACAATCTGAGCACATGCTCAACGATTGAGCTATTCTCATTCATCTTGCAGTCAAAGAATCTTGTTGGAGATCTCATATCTCACAACACGGGCACGAGCCTGAGATCACAATTTCAGCTCTTAGAACATCTCATATGTTCCGTGACGTTCAAAACGTTTTGGACCCTCAATTCTAAGCCGTAATGCATGACGCACTAAACTATCATTTCGTCATTGGAATGTGCCTGTTAGATGTTCACAACATCTACAAACAACGCTAGAGGGGGGTGGCGCACGGATCGGTGCATTAAGGACATAAGCCTTCTATGCAGTAATGAGGACAATCCTCAGATCACGGACCCAGTCCACAATATTGCTACCATTATCTTTCAACTCTATTTCTCTAGGAACATATAAAAATTCAAGGGAGCTACAGCGTGAGCTAATAATCTAAAACATAATTTAGAAAGACACTACTGACTATGTTCATGATAATTAGTTCAATTAATCATATTACTTAAGAACTCCCACTCAAATTGACATCCCTCTAGTCATTCGAGTGATACTTGATCCAAATTCACCAACTCATGTCCGATCATCACGTGAATTGAGGTGGTTACAATGGTGAACATCATCATGTTGATCATATCTACTATATGACTCATGTTCGACCTTTTGGTATCTTGTGTTCCGAGGCCATGTCTGTACATGCTAGGCTCGTCAAGTTTAACCTGAGTGTTTTGCATGTGCAACACTGGCTTGCCCCCGTTGTATGTGAATGTAGAGTCTATCACACCCGATCATCACGTGGTGTCTCGACATGACGAACTTTTGCAACAGTGCACACTCCAGGAGAACACAATTTATCTTGAAATTTAAGTGAGGGATCACCTTATAATGCTACCGTCGTCCTAAGAAAAACAAGGTGCATAAAAGGATTAACATCACATGCAAATCACAAGTGACATCATATGGCCATGAACTTGTGCTTTTGATCTCCATCTTGAAAGCACCGGCATGATCTCCATCGTCACTGGCATGACACCATGATCTCCATTGTCTTGATCTCCAACAACGTGTCTCCATCGGGGTTGTTGCGCCCACCATGCTCATACTACTATAGCTACCGTTTAGCGATAAAGTAAAGCATTACATAGCACTTAATGATTGACACGTAGGTCATACAATAATTAAAGACAACCCTATGGCTCGTGCCGGTTGTCATACTCATCGACATGCAAGTCGTGATATTCTATACAAAACATGATCATCTCATACAACACATATATCTCATCATGAAATTGGCCATATCACATCACAACATACCCTGAAAAACAAGTTAGACGTCTTCTAATTGTTGTTGCAAGTTTTACGTGGCTTCTACGGGTATCTAGCAAGAACGATTCTCACCTACGCAAAACCACAACAGTGATACATAAGTTGCTTTTCAACCTTCTCAATGACCGCCTTTTTCAAATCCGATCCAACTAAAGTAGGAGAGACAGACACCCGCCAGCCATCTTCGTGCAACGAAGTTACACGTCAGTAGATGGAACCGGTCTCTCGTAAGCGTACGAGTAATGTTGGTCCGGGTCGCTTCATCCCACAATACCACTGAACCAAAACACGACCAAGGGAGGAAGCAATCTAAGCATCAACGCCCACAAACTCTTTGTGTTCTACTCGAGATCTCATCTACACATAGACCTAGCTCATGATGCCACTGTTGGGTTATGTCCCATGGGAAACAAAAAAATTCCTACGCGCACACAAGATCTATCCATGGTGATGAGCATCTACGAGAGGGACAGTGGATCTACACACCCTTGTAGATCGCTAAGCGGGAAGCATTAAGAAACACGGTTCATGTAGTCGAACGTCTTCGCGATCCAAATCGCCGAGCGTCCCGCGATCCCATCATGATCCGTCCCGCGATCCAATCATGATCCATACCGCGATCTCATCACTATCCGTCCCACGATCTTATCATGATCCGTCTCGCGATCCAATCACGAATCGTCTCGCGATCTTGATCACGGTCCTTCTGATCTAGCACCGAACGGACGGCACCTCCGCGTTCAGCACACGTACAGCTTGATGACGATCTCCGCCTTCTTGATCCAGCAAGAGGGAGCGGATAGGTAGATGAGTTCTCCGGCGGTGCGACGGCGTTGTGGCGATGGTGGTGGAGCTATTCTAGCAGGGCTTCGCCTAAGCACCGCTGAAAACCGATCTAGAGGAGAAACTACGATCTAGAGGAGAGGCATCACGTGGCTGTTTTTCTGTGTCTCAAAACCCTCAAAAACTCTAGTATATATAGGAGGAGAGAGGGAGGAGGCTGGCGCACAAGGGCCAGCCCTTTGGCCTTTGGCGCAAGGAGGAGTGGAGGAGTCCTCCTCCAATCCTAGTAGGACTAGGACTCCTCCTCCCACTTGGAAACTCTTTTCACCTTGGCCTTTTTCCTTATCCTTCCACTCCAGCTGCATGGGCCTCTTGTGGGACTTATGCCAGCCCACTAAGGTCTGGTATACCTATTCCCAAATCCCACGTAGCCTCTTGGGTCGAAATACCCCTCCCGATGGTCTCCCGGCACCCTTCCGGCACTCCCGGTACACTACCGATGAGCCCGAAACTTTTCCGGTGACCAAAACAGGACTTCCTATATATCAATCTTTACCTCCGGACCATTCTGGAGCTCCTCGTGATGTCCAGGATCTCATCCGAGACTCCGAACAACCTTCGATCACCACCATACATAGCTCTATACTACGGAAACGTCCCAGAACCTTAAGTGTGCAGACCCTGCGGGTTCGAGAACTATGTAGAGATGACCGAGACACCTCTACGGTCAATAACCAATAGCGGGACCTGGATGCCCATATTGGTTACTACATATTCTACAAAGATATTTATCGGTCGAACCTCTATGTCAAGGATTCAGTTAATCCCGTATGATGTTCCCTTTGTTCTTCGGTATGTTACTTGCCCAAGATTCGATCGTCGGTATCTGTATACCTAGTTCAACGCCGTTTCCGACAAGTCTCTTTACTCGTTCCGTAATACAAGATCCCGTGGCTAACACTTAGTCACATTGCTTGCAAGGCTTATTGTGATGTTGTATTACTGAGTGGGCCCTGAGATACCTATCCGTCACACGGAGTAACAAGTCCCAGTCTTGATCCTTGCCAACCCAACAGACACCCTCGGAGATACCTGTAGAGCACCTTTATAGTCACCCAGTTACGTTGTGACGTTTGATACACACAAGGCACTCCTCCGGTGTTAGTGAGTTGCATGATCTCATGGTCATAGGAACAGATACTTGACATGCAGAAAACAGTAGCAATAAACTGACACGATCATATGCTACGTTTATAGTTTGGGTCTTGTCCATCACATCTTTGTCCTAATGATGTGATCCCATTATCAAATGACATATCATGTCCATCTCTAGTGAACCTTAACCATCTTTGATCAATGAGCTAGCCCATTAGAGGCATACTAGGGACATGGTGTTGTTTATGTATCCACACATGCATCTGAGTTTCCAATCAATAAAATTCTAGCATGGATAATAAACGATTATCATGAACAAGGAAATATGATAATAACCAATTTATTATTGCCTCTAGGGCATATTTCCAACAGTTAAAGGTTCAACTATGGTTCGTAAGAGCTATGCTAGAACACCTAGACCCCTGAGCAAATTGAAGTTGAACCTCGTATCGCTACGGTTATGGATCTCTTGGTTGATAATATTGATTGGCATGTTATTCAATTTTGTGATGAAGCTGCTAGAATTGCCAAACCTGATGCTAAAGATAAACATAGACCCATTGTTGGCACACCTGTTGTTTCTGTTAAAATAGGAGATCATTGTTATCATGGCCTATGTTATATGGGTGCTAGTGTGAGTGCAATTCCCTTTTCCTTATATAAAGAGATTATGAATGATATTGCACCAGCTGAGTTAGAGGAAATTGATGTTACAATTAAACTTGCTAATAGAGACACTATATTACCAGTTGGGATTATTAGAGATGTTGAAGTCTTGTGTGGGAAAATAAAATATCCTACTGATTTTCTTGTTCTTGGTTCCCCCCAAGATAATTTTTGTACCATTATATTGGGTAGATCCTTCTTGAATACCATTAATTCCAGGAGAGATTGTGAGAAGGAAACAGTTACCGTATGTTTTGGGGATACGTCTCATGAGTTTAATTTCTCTAAATTTCGTAGACAACCCCATGATAAAGAATTGCCTAGTAAGGATGAAATTATTGGTCTTGCCTCTATTGCGGTGCCTCCTACCGATCCTTTAGAGCAATATTTGCTAGACCATGAAAATGGCATGCATATGAATGAAAGGAATGAAATAGATAGACTTTTCTTTGATCAACATCCTATCTTGAAACACAATTTACCTGTTCAATTTACCGTGTTTGAGCTTAAACAATTACCAGATACTTTGAAATATGCTTATCTTGATGATAAGAAGATATATCCTGTTATTATTAGTGCTAACCTTTCAGAGCATGAAGAACAGAGATTATTGAAAACTCTGAGGAAGCACCATGCTGCTATTGGATATACTCTTGATGATCTTAAGGGCATTAGTCCCACTCTACGTGAGCAAAAAATTAAAATGGAGCCTGATGCTAAACCAGTTGTTGATCACCAACGACAGTTGAATCCTAAAATGAAGGAAGTGATAAGAATGAAATATTAAAGCTTCTGGAGGCAGGTATCATTTATCCCGTTGCTGATAGTAGATGGGTTAGTCCCGTTCATTGCATCCCTAAGAAAGGAGGTATTACCGTAGTTCCTAATGATAAAAATGAATTGATCCCGTAGAAAATTTTTACAGGTTATAGAATGGTAATTGATTTTAGGAAATTGAATAAAGCTACTAGAAAAAATCATTACCCTCTACCTTTCATTGATCAAATGCTATAAAGATTATCCGAACACACACATTTCTGCTTTCTAGATGGTTATTCTGGTTTCTCTCAAATACCTGTGTCAAAAGAGGACCAAGAGAAGACCACCTTTACCTGCCCTTTTGGTACCTTTGCTTATCGACGTATGCCTTTTGGTTTATTCAATGCACCTACTACCTTTCAAAGATGCATGACTGTTATATTCTCTAATTTCTATGAAAGGATTGTTGAGGTTTTCATGGATGATTTTTCCGTTTACGGAACTTGTTTTGATGATTGTTTGAGCAACCTTGATCGAGTTTTGCAGAGATGTGAAGAAACTAATCTTGTATTGAATTGGGAGAAGTGCCACTTTATGCTGAATGAAGGCATTGTCTTGGGACATAAAATTTCCGAAAGAGGTATTGAAGTTGACAAGGCTAAAGTTGATGCTATTGAAAAAACGTCGTGTCCTACGGATATCAGAGGTATAAGAAGTTTCCTTGGTCATGCTAGTTTATATAGGAGATTTATTAAAGATTTCTCTAAGATTTCTAGGCCTATCACTAATCTTTTGCAAAAAGATGTTCCATTCGTTTTTGATGATGATTGTGTGGAAGCTTTTGAAATTCTCAAGAATGCTTTGATTTCTGCACATGTTGTTCAACCACCTGATTGGAACCTACCTTTTGAAATTATGTGTAATGCTAGTGAGTATGTTGTAGGTGTTGTTCTAGGACAAAGAGTTGATAATAAATTGAATGTTATTCATTATGCTAGCAAAACTCTAGACAGTGCTCAAAGAAACTATGCTACCACTGAAAAGGAATTTTTAGCAGTTGTGTTCGTTTGTGATAAGTTTAGACCTTATATTGTTGATTCTAAAGTAACTGTTCACACTAATCATGCTACTATTAAAAATCTCATGGAAAATAAAGATGCTAAACCTAGACTTATTAGGTGGGTTCTTCTACTACAAGAATTTGATTTGCATATTGTTGATAGAAAGGGTGCTGATAACCCCGTAGCAGATAACTTGTCTAGGTTAGAGAATGTTCTTGATAACCCACTACCTATTGATGATAGCTTTCCTAATGAACAATTAGCTGTTATAAATGCTTATCATAATGCTCCTTGGTACGCTAATTATGCTAATTACATCGTCGCTAAATTTATACCACCTAATTTCACATACCAGCAAAAGAAAAAGGTTTTCTGTGATTTAAGACATTACTTCTGGGATGACCCAGACCTTTAAAAATAAGGGGTAGATGGTGTTATTAGACGTTGTGTACCTGAGCATGAACAGGAACAGATCCTACGGAAGTGTCATTCTGAGGCCTACAGAGGACACCATGCTGGAGATAGAACTACACATAAGGTATTACAATCTGGTTTTTATTGGCCTACTCTCTTCAAGGATGCTCGTAAGTTTGTCTTGTCATGTGATGAATGTCAAAGAATTGGCAATATTAGTAGACATTAGGAAATGCCTATGAATTACTCTCTTGGTATTGAACCATTTGATGTTTGGGGTTTTGATTATATGGGACCTTTTCCAACGTCCAACGGGTATTCTCATATATTAGTTGCTATTGATTATGTTACTAAGTGGGTAGAAGCTATTCCAACTAGTAGTGCTGATCATAACGCCTCTATTAATATGCTTAAAGAAGTTATTTTCCCTAGATTTGGAGTCCCCAGATATTTAATGACTGATGGTGGTTCACATTTTACTCATGGTGTTTTCCGTAAATTGCTTGCTAAGTATGATGTTAATCATAGAATTGCATCTCCTTATCATCCTCAGTCTAGTGGTCAAGTAGAATTAAGCAATAGAGAAATTAAATTGATCTTGCAAAAGACAGTTAATAGATTTAGGAAGAATTGGTCTAAGAAACTTGACGATGCATTATGGGCTTATAGAACTGCTTACAAGAATCCTATGGGTATGTCTCCGTATAAAATGGTTTATGGTAAAGCATGTCACTTACCTCTAGAGCTAGAGCATAAAGCTTATTGGGCAATCAAAGAGCTCAACTATGATTTCAAACTTGCTGGTGAGAAGAGGTTATTTCACATTAGCTCACTTGATGAATGGAGAACCCAGGCCTATGAAAATGCCAAGTTGTTTAAAGAGAAAGTTAAGAGATGGCATGATAAGAGGATACAAAAGCGTGAATTCAATGTAGGTGATCATGTCTTGCTATGCAATTCTCGGTTAAGATTTTTTGCAGGTAAACTTCTCTCCAAATGGGAAGGGCCTTATATCGTCGAGGAGGTATATCATTCCGGTGCCATCAAGATCAACAACGCCAAAGGCACAAATCCGAAGGTGGTAAACAGGCAAAGAATCAAACACTATATTTCAGGTACTCCCATTAATGTTGAAACCAATGTTATCAATACCATAACTCCCGAAGAGCATATTAGGGAGACTTACCAGAACGTTTCAGACTCCGAAAAGGAATAGGTACGTGGTACGGTAAGTAAACCGACTCCAAAACTTTCCCAATAGCAATTTTATTCAGTTTTGGAATATTTAAAAAATTAGGAAAATAAAAGGCAGTCTGAAGGACGCATGGGGAGGCGACAAGCCTGCTAGGTGCGGCCACCTCCCTGGCCGCACCTAGGGGGCTTGTCACCACCCCGTGCGCCCCCCGGACTCCGGTTTCTTGTGGAACATCCCTTCGGGGCGGCGAAAATTCATTATATAATTTCCCAATGGTTTTGAATTTCGTATCACGACAATACCTCTTGCTTTCATTTTTGAGTTGTTTCTGCAGCAGATTTAGAGCAAGATGTCATCTCAGGAGTCTAATGGGGAGAGCTACATATCACATTACCTTGCCAATCCCAAGCTCTATGGGGACCTAGATCATTATGGATTATTCTTGGAGGATGAGCAATAAGACAAATACCGAGAAGAAAGCCCAGATGAAGAGGAGACTCATATGCCTCAACTGGGAGACATGCACATGGAGTTCAGGAAATCAAGCCTCCCAAACGCAAGAAGAAAACCCGAAGTTCTATTTATCACTTCTCGTTTTCTGCAGGAGAGTAAATAAGAATTATGTCAAAGGATTTTGAAGCTCGAGCAGGCAGTAGATGACCTGAGGGAACAAAATTTCATGCTCAAGAGGAAATTGAATAAGCTCCCAGCCTCATCAACAACTCCACCACCATCATCGCCGAAGAAGGACACCTGAGTACATGGGTATGGGCACTCCCCTTGGCTTGTGCCAAGCTTGGGGAGGTGCCCCGGTATCGTATCACATCACACCTTTTTCCTTTTTTCCTTTTTCCTTTTTTCCTTTTTCCTTTTATCTTTCCTAGTTTGATCCTTTTTGTTTTTGCTTTGATCTAGTAGAATAAAAGTTTTTAGTATGATCCACCCTTTTAGTTTTGGCTTTTGCTCCCCTTATATAAGCAAGTCCGAGAGTTATATAATAAAAAGTAGTTTTGATAAGAGGGCTTTGCAAATCACTATGCTCTTGAAAGTAATGACTAAAGAACAATAGAACAAAAGCAAAGGGTATATATAATGATCTTATGGGGAGTGATGACTTCACATATAAAAAGTATGGTGATTGAAAATTGTTGGGAGTTAACAAACATAGTAATTGGTCATTGGTGCAATTGAAAGGAAGTGATAAAGAAAGAGAGATTCACATATAAATATATTATCTTGGACATCTTTTATGATTGTGACCACTCATTAAAATATTACGTGCCAAGAAGTTGATGTTGGACAAGGAAGACAACATAGTAGGTTATGTTTGCTTGCATCCGGATAGAAGTTATATGGTTTTAGATCCTCCAACATGTCGTGCTTGCTTCCACCTCATATTAGCCAAAACCTCTGCACCAAGTGGAGATACTACTTGTGCATCCAAACACCGCAACCCAGTTTTGCCATGAGAGTCCACCATACCTACCTATGGATTGAATAAGATCCTTCAAGTAAGTTGTCATCGGTGCAATAAGGCAATAAAAATTGCTCCTAAATATGTGTGATCTTTTATTGTAAGGGAAATAAGCGTTGTACGAACTTGTGATACTGAAGAAATAAAAGCGACGGACTACATAATAAAGGTTGCTATCACAAAGGGCAATACAACGCAGCGTTCCTCTGCATTAAGAGTTTGTGCATCCAATAACAAAAAGCGCATGACAACCTCTGCTTCCCTCTATGAAGGGCCTATCTGTTACTTTTACTTTCTAGTACTTACTTTTATGCAAGAGTCATGGTGGTCTTCACCACTTCCTATATTCCGTCTTTATTGGCAAGCATTATGTGTTGGGGAATTATCTAGACTCATATATCCGCTCGGATGTGGGTGATCATGAGTATTATTGTTGACATCACCCTTGAGGTGAATAGTTGGGAGGTAGAATTATAAGCCCCTATCTTCCTTTGTGTTCGATTGAAGATTTGACCTCGTGGGTACCGCATGAGTGCTAGCAATTGTGAAAGACTAAAAGATGATTGAGTATGTGGATTTGCTTTACGACTCATATATTGACTCTTTCCGATGTTATGATAAATTGTCAATTGCTTCAATGACTGACATCATAGTTTGTTGGTTGTCAACAGAGTTCTTGATTCATACTTATCTTGTGAATGAATTGTTACTCTAGTATAATGAATCTCATACAATGAATATTGTTGTTCTAAAGATGTTCGTGATGCCCTCATGTCTGTATTTTATTTTTATCGACACCTCTATCTCTAAACATGTGGACATATTCATCGATCTCGGCTTTCGCTTGAGGGCAAGCGAGGTCTAAGCTTGGGGGAGTTGATACGTCCATTTTGCATCATGTTTTTATATTGATATTTATTGCATTATGGGTTGTTATTACACGTTATTGTACAATACTTATGCCTTTTCTCTCTTATTTTACAAGGTTTACATGAAGAGGGAGAATGCCGACAGCTGGAATTCTGGACTGGAAAAGGAGCAAATCTGAGATACCTATTCCGCACAACTCCAAAAGTCCTGAAATTTTACGAAGAATATTTTTGGAATTAATAAAAAAATACCGGCGCAAGAATTAACCAAAGGGGGCCACCAGCAGGCCACAAGCCTGCTAGGTGCGACCACCCCCCTGACCGCGCCTAGCAGGCTTGTGGGGCCCTGTGGCTCCTCCGACGCCCATCTTCTCCTATATGAAGCGTTTTGACCTGGAAAAAAATCAGGAGAGAGCTTTCGGGACGAAGCGCCGCCGTCTCGAGGCGGAACTTGGCAGAACCAATCTAGAGCTCCGACAGGGCGTTCCTACTTGGGAAACTTCCCTCCCGAAGGGGGAAATCGAAGTCATCGTCGTCACCAACGGTCCTCTCATCAAGAGGGGATCAATCTCCATCAACATATTCACCGGCACCGTCTCCTCTCCAAACCCTAATTCATCTCTTGTATCCGATCTTTGTCTCAACACCTCAGATTGGTACCTGTGGGTTGCTAGTAGTGTTGATTACTCCTTGTAGTTGATGCTAGTTGGTTTACTTGGTGGAAGATCATATGTTCAGATCCTTTATGATAATCAATACTCCTCTGATCTTGAACATGAACATGTTTTGTGAGTAGTTCCGTTTGTTCGTGAGGACATGGAATAAGTCTTGTTATAAGTAATCATGTGAATTTGGTATTCATTCGATATTTTGATGAGATGTATGTTGTCTTTCCTCTAGTGGTGTTATGTGAACTTCGACTACATAACACTTCATCATTATTTGGGCCTAGGGGAAGGCATTGGAAAGTAATAAGTAGATGATGGGTTGCTAGAGTGATAGAAGCTTAAACCCTAGTTTATGTGTTGCTTCATAAGGGGCTGATTTGGATCCATATGTTTCATGCTATGGTTAGGTTTACCTTCATTCTTCGTTCGTAGTTATGGATGCTTACAATAGGGGTTAATCATAAGTGAGGGGTTTGTCCAAGTAAGGGCAGCACCCAAGCGCCGGTCCACCCACATATCAAATTATCAAATTAACAAACGCGAATCAAATGAGGATGATGAAAACTGGCTTGACAGAAATTTCCATGTGTCCTCGGGAGCGCTTTGCGTTATATAAGAGTTTGTCCAGGCCCGTCCTTTGCTACAAAAAGGATTGACATACCTTGCTGCACCTTTGCTTCATTTGTTACTTGTTACTCGTTACGAATTATCTTATCACAAAACTATCTGTTACCAAAAATTTCAGTGCTTGCAGAGAATACCTTACTGAAAACCGCTTGTCATTTCCTTCTGCTCCTCGTTGGGTTCGACACTCTTACTTATCGAAAAGACTACGATAGATACCCTATATTTATGGGTCATCATATACCTATCTTTGTAACCGAGTGTGAGAGTTATACCATAAAGATTAGCTAAGTTTGTTTGCTTTACTCTCATGCATCCATCATCATAGCAATCAAATAAAATAAATATAAATATAAATCATATGATAATCCCATGGGGAGTAATAACTTTACATAGAAAAGGTATGATTGATAAAAGTTGTTGGGAGTTGACAAACATAGTGCTAGTCATTGATACTCCCTCCGTACCGAAATATAGGTCGTTGGGGGAGATTTCCGACCAGGTAAAAAAGTGGTGAAATGACCAGGTTACCCCTCCCTAATCTGAATCTTCTCTGCCCACCTCCGTGACTCCGTCCCCCACCTATGGCCCCGTCCTCCGCCCCCACCTTTGCTCCCCACCTCCGCTCCCACCTCTGCTCCCCACCTCAACCCCACTCCGCCCCGTACCTCCGCTCAGATCCAGCTCTCCATTAGCGTCAGATCATCAGCAACAGCTCTCCAGCAGCATCTGCAGCAGCTCTCCAGCAGCGTCAGATCACCAGCAGCAGCTCACCAACAGCAGCAGCAACCAGCAGATCAGCAGCATTTGTAGCTCACAACCAGCAGTGGATCACCAGCAACATACCTACAATAGCAGCAATAGAAGAGCCGCAGTGGCAGATCAGCAGGTGCAGATGGTTCCGAAGAACATGGACATGGTTTACCCATAGGCGTGATCCTTTTTTTCCAGCGACAACAGCATCCGTGGCCATTCTTGGGTTTGATCTTTCTCCTGCAACAATCTGACAGTAGCAAGATTTCAACTAAAGTAACTTAAAAAGATTTCAATTAAATTGGCAGAAAAAGGTTTCATAGAGAGAGAGGAAGAAAGAAGAGAGGACAAGAAGAGAACTAGAGAGAGAGAGAGAGAACTGGACGATACTCCTAATGCAAGCACTCCATTTACTACAGTGTGACAACTGAATCTAGTCCCTCCACTGAATTAGGAGTACTTATTTAATCCACTGAATTAGGAGTACTCCAGTGTGACACTTAACAAAGGTCAGAAAGTATGCTTCGTTTCAGACAATTATAGTGTGATAACTTCATTTCGGAGGAGAAGAAAAGAGAAAATGCTTCAGTTAATTACATCTAAAACTACTCCTAGTTAAGCTACTGAAGCTACTCTAACTACTCCGATTTAAGTTACTCCGAAACATATACTGAGAAAAACATATGTTGATCCAAAACCGGGAGTACTCCTTGTGGATTTACTCCAGAATTCTAAACAAACACAAGGAGTACTACTGTTAATTCATGCTAAAATTCAGATTTCTGCACCACATTTTTGGACAATGAATATTCAGGTGTTTCTAGCCAACAATTCTGAAGAAGCACAAATTGCATTCATATAACTACCAGAAAGAAAGAGAAGAAGGTGCTCACAGTTGCCAAGAGCAAAGCACACTACCAGCTAGCTCCGAGGCCTCTCCACATCCAACACCTCACGTATGCTCCATCGCCGCTCAATTCTTTAGCCAGTTTACAAAAGAGGACAAACATTGCCTGCCAATGTCACACAGGGAGCATTGTACCTCTAGTTCCTTCTCAAAAATTTGGGTAAGTTCCTGCTCGGGTTCAGTGTGTTCTACTGTATAGCATTCAGAAGAGGACCAGCAACATAGCAGGGCACTAAATGTTTACCGGTAGATGAGATGAAGGAGTAGAGGATCCAGTAGGCCAGCCACTACTCGTCGTCTAGCTTCAACGGGCTCTCCATCATCTGCACCATACCTTGCGAGAGTGTGGAGGAGGTTTTTGAATTTTCTAATTTTTGGAAAGTTTCATTTAATTTTATTAACACAAAAGGTTCATTTAGATTAACACAAAATGTTTCATTTAGAAGAAAGAAAGAAGAGAAAAGAATGTTCAGTTAAGGAAAAGTTTCACTTAAATTCAAGCTGCTACACTAAACTACTGGGAGCAAATGGACTACTCCTACACTTTACTGAAAAAGGTACACTTAATTAAATGGAATAGTACTCCATGCATATGCATACAACACATTTTAATTAAATTGACTACTCCATACATATGCATAATGAAACACATTTTAATTATGGGAGTACATCATTCCATAAACAAAGAAAATGCCAACAAGAGTATGGTCAGATTTTGATTGGTCACAGAGTGAAAAGAAAAAAATGCAGCAGCCCTCAAAACTTGGATAGATGCTGCTAAGCTCTCACGATTGACTGTAGTCTTTTATTTTCTTTGCTTTAGAGAACAGATGGAGCAAAAGGAACAATCTGTTGCACACACACAGTACTCTGAATTTACACACACACACACACACACACACACACACACACACACACACACATTGGACAGGAACAATCTGTTGTTGGTGCTCTGCGCATTCAATTTAGTGAATCAAGTCTGGAGTATTGTACATTCAATCACTACACCAGAAGCTGCACATTCTATTCCAGAAGCTGCACATCCAATTTAGTGAATTAAGTCTGCAGTACCTTCCATGGCGGCCGTAGCTACTGTTATTCCATGGAGAAGACCGGGGAAGTTGTTGCTGTTGGTGGCCCTTTCATGGCGACCATAGCTGCTCATGTTCCATGGAGAAGACCGGAGAAGTTGCTTTTGTTGGTGAAGTCCTGGTCAAGTGGTCATGGAGATGGGGTCAAATAGGGAGGCAGAGAAGAGACGGGGTGGGTCAGAGAGAGAGAGACAGAGAGGGAGGGAAGGAGGGAGAAGAGGAGGGATTCGTACCAAATCAAGCGTCGTTGCATCGCCCAGGTGTCTTCAAGACTTGAAATCCGGCTCCAGCTCGGGCTCCAGCTCCTCACGCCGGCGTCTTCACGCCCGCGGCGGCGCCGCTCGAGCTCTGCTTCAGTGCCTCCTTCACGCCTCTCCACAAGCAGATCGAGCGCCGACACACTCAGATCTAGCGCTCCAGCTCCTCCTCGCCTAGCAGCGCGTCACCGGTGAAAAATAATGTAGCTTTGTGTATCTGTCGTCGAGAGAAAGATGGGGAGCAGTGAGCGGTGAGCTAGGAGGTGATGCGGAGCAAGATGCCGGTGAGAGGGAGAGAGAGGGCGCATCGACAGGGAGAGAGCGCATCGACTCGAAGAGAGGTGACCGATGGGCGGCGGCGCACGCGCGCGAGAGAGGGGCGAGTGGTGGGGAGCGTCACGAGGGAGAGAGCGTCATGCGAGTGGTGAGGAACCTGTCGGTGGAGGGTAGAATGGGAAAGCCGAGAAATTTTGTAGCCTACGGAAATTTGTTCTTCAGATCGTTAAACAACCTACATTTCAGAACACACGGAGTACAATCCATGAAAATATACGATAGAGGAGAAGAGATTCACATGCAAATACACTATCTTGGACAAATTCTATGATTATGAACCCCATCAAATACTATATAATGATCAAATTGTTGATGCTGGACAAGGAAGACAGTGTAATGAGTTATGTTTGTTTGCATTCACATAAAAGTTACATTGTCATGGATCCTTTAACATGTGGTGCTTGCTTTAGATCTTTTTCTAGCCAAAAAATTTCCGCACTAAGTAGAGATACTACTTGTGCATCCATAACCCTTAAATCCAGTTTCTTACTATGAGAGTCCACCATACCTACCTAATCCTTCAAGTAAGTTGTCATCGGTGCATAAAGCAATAAAATTTGCTCTCAAATATATATGATATTTCATTGTAAGGTAAAATAAGTTTTGTATGATCTTGTGATGACAAAGAAATAAAGACGACATACTGCATAATAAAGTTTGTTATTATAAGGGGCAATATAAAGTGACATTCCTTTACATTAAGAGTTCTCAAAGAACGGCTCAACATGATGGCTCCCTCCTTCCCACCCTCCCTCCCACCCTTCACCTGCCCCCAGCCCACCACACCTATGGATCACCATGAAAATCTCTAAGCTTTGGAGCCATGGAAAGGATCCTACACTAGGATTTATCCCCGGGTATTGCCGTTGCAAAACAGGTGAGTCAAAAATTTGATTCCACGGTTCATTTCTCATCTTTGGGCCGCGACAAGAGTTTTTCTTGGTGGTTTCATTCTCTTCGGCCTCTTTCACTCTTGCCAAAGAATCAATTGGAATTGCTCTTCAATGTTGTCTTGGGGGTTTAAGTTTTGGATTTAAGGTCAAGAGACTATTTCAAAGATCTTTTCGTTTCTTTGTGGCCAATAATAAAGTGGGGCATTTCATATATGGACTCTAGGACCGCATCTAGCCACACTTTATTTGTCACTTTCATCTATTTAATGGAAAATTTGCTCATGTGACTACTTATGATTATTCTTGGCATGCGGATGAGGAGTTACAAGAAGTGTCTAATCGCAGCCCCATTACAATCAAGTCCAAGCTTAGTCTCTTGCAATTCTAATAAGTTTCATGAAGATTCAGTCAAAGAATTAAGCAAGTTCAATCTGATCACTGTCCCTAGCATGAGTTTTTCTGACCGAAATGCTGATGAAGCTTGATCGTCCATTGTTGGTAATTCAAATTCAATGGCAATCAACATTAATGATGGACATTTATCAGAGAGCAATCACAGGGCCTCTAATTGCCGGGATTCAGTGATTCCACCCTCTTCAAGGGATATTCTTTTGTCGGATGAATTAAAGGAGAGATCTATGACACGTCATATTAACTTTGGACAATTTAAATGTCTAACTGATGCTCACTACTCAACGCCACCCCTGTGTTTTCTGAAGTCTGCATACAAATATGCTCGCCCTCATGATCAATGGTGCTCGCTTCTGAGCATTAGTCATTAGGACGAATTAAGGCAGGCATGTTACAGTGAGCAAGAAATATCTTTCCTTACCACGAATTGGGCCAATCTTTGTGCCAAATGCCTACAATGGGGTCGTAGGAAAATGGATTGTGCTGCTAAGGTAATATGTCTCAATTGCTCGGCACCAGGACACAAGGCGGTTTCTTGCCATCAACAAGCTCGGCCACTTTTTGAGACTACCGAGACATTAAATAAGCCTAAAATTATGTTGCCACAAATCGTCTCGACGGCATTTTCGACCCGGCCTCCCAAACAGAAACGGGGAAGAACTGCAACCATCTGATGTGAATCATGTGGCCATTATGGACATGCAACACGGTCTTGCTTTAAAGCACGTAGGGAGAAAAAATGGCAATGGATACCCAAGCCATCCAAACCTTCCATTTTTGCCCCGGATGCTACACATTCCAATACGCAACCTCCCTTGACTCTGCTTTCCATGCTTGCTTCGTCCAAATCCCTGCTCTCTCCTGTCACATCGCATAGGTCACCGACCACATCCACACCAATCATGGCGAACTACCCGTTGAACCCCAACCCTTTCCTCCCGCAAGGGATGTCTATCAAGCCTGGCCCACCGAATCGTCTAGTTCGCAGCAGCATGGTGGTTTCATTGATCTCCCCGCTCAACCACAACTTCCTCGGCATTGCTGAGGCAAACCGCTTCATCCCCATCCATCGTCGTCAAGAATTCCGAGATACAATCGAGGGACTGCTCCATGAAACACAACTCTTCACTACAGAGGTGAGCAACCACCCGTTCGGCATTGGAATCTATGGATTTATGGATTCTTTCTTGATGGATTCTGCAATAGGCACCACCTTTGCTATTCATGATGAGGAGTTAGTAGTCTATTTTGTTCCCCACAATGCTTCAATCAACATGAGACAAACTACTTTCGGCCCTGAACTTTGGCTGCTGTATTTTGGCTTCCCATATGATTATCAGATAGATCACTACATTAACAAGTCTCTGGGGGGATTTGGGGAAGTTCTCTCTTGCTACAACCCATGTCAAGATCGTAGGTATGTTTTGCTCCAAGTCAGGGTTATACACATGCGAATGATTCCCAAAAGCTTTGTAGTGCGCCAACTTGGTGGACCAAGAGAATGTTGGACTGTGCAAATTACCATCCTGCGTAGCAGTGACTGGAATGCACATCTTCTGGAGGTGCCACCGGCCGGTGAGGAACATCCCCCGCCGGATGGTAATCCCCACCCCATGTTTGGACCTAACCTGATGGCATAACAACTATACCAGCAACAAGTTGATAACTGGTTCGTGCAGAACACTGCTCCCGATGCTCCCAATGTTGCAAACAATAGTGGTGCTAGTTATGACGAGGTACAAATCGATGTTGTTCAACCTAATGATGGTTGGGATGCTTGGCAGGAACCACCTGCAGCACCTGCTCCACCATTGCCCCCTGCTCTGTTCAACTTCCAAGCATGGTTGAATCCTCATGGTCTACAAGTGCAAGATGACATAGAACCTTCTGATAATACTGTGGACAATCCAGGGATGGCATGGAATGATTCAATCACTCAGGTTGATAGTTCAAGCTCTGAGAACTCCATCCCTGAACTCTCAATCATTGGTCTAAACATGCAAAATGAGCTACCCAATCGGTATCTAGACCCTACAACTGAAGACTCTGCTACTATCACGGTTAATTTGCATAATGAGGTACCACCTTCTCCTTGTCTGCTCAAGGGGATCTTATAGCTTCCATGCTGGTCAATAATCAAATTCCTAGACAACAACTCAATTTCATTCTATTGGGGGCTCTCAGACCTGTCTTAGCCACATATGGACCTTGGTTTGGCAGGTATGGGTTGTTGTCAAATTGTTTCCAGATAGATGTCCTAATTACTCAGGGAGCTGAGGGTCTCATCTTTGACACTACACAACCCTCTTCTCAACTGCTTACTATGAGTAATCCCCCTATCAAAATTGAAGAGATCTAGGAAAATAATGATGTTCCACAGGCTACAGCTGATGCTCTGTTTGCTGAAGATGCACACCCTGATAGTGCCAATGCACCAATTATCACTACATGGCAGTTAGAACATGTGACATAAAACATATTGCATATGACCACTTTGGACAACACTGACAACCCTGATAGCTCACTGCAACATCATGCTGAAGATTCGCACTCTGAATCAGAGATGCCCTCCCTGCTCGTAGGGGCAAATTGCAGTCACCACTGGACACTACCAATCTTCGTTGCAACACTAGGTCCAACAAATATGATGGCTTCAGAATCCCTCAACCGAGTGATACTAAATAGTATAAGTCCAAAGTGAAAGCACGTGTCATTCCAACGGCTCCAGGCTCCTTGTCAAATAATGCTACAGCTACAACGACACCACCACCAACTCGTATATCAGTCATGCAGGCAATCGACACTCAACTGTGCGTTGTCCCGGCTGATGAGCTTTCCATGGAGGCACTGATGGCACCCAAGGATGCAGGTCCCTCTACCTCCTCGACTTAAGGCTACCTTATTGCCTTTGATCGAAGTTGCATCTCTTATTGTGCATTAAAACTTGCAATCCTCTATCTTTCTTTTTATGTCAATGTCGCAAAGTTGCAACATTTTATGCTGGTGTCCGTGGTCTGAATTCTGATAAAAAAACATTTAGCCCTTTCCAATGCTATTACCTCGAGTGGATGCTCGATTATCTGCATTCAAGAATCAAAGATGTAGGTTTTTAATCTTGCAATGTTGAAATCCATATGGACGCGGCGTTTTCATAAATATGCTTACATACCATCCGTTGGGGCATCCGAGGGGATTATAACCATATGGAACAGCTCGGTTTTCACTGGTAATGTCACTCTCACTAAATCTTTTGCTCTATGAGTCAAATTCTTGTCCATACAACCATCTCAATCCTGGACCCTAGTAAACGTTTACGACCCATGCCAAGGAGAGAAAAGAGAGCAGTTTACCCAATGGTTGTTGGATGTTAATATACCCACTGATGAAAATTGTCTTTTGTTGGGAGATTTCAATTTCATGCGATCTCCTAAAAATCGCAACAAACCAGGTGGTAGTATCCAAGATATGATAACCTTTAATGACTTTATCACAACACAACACTTGGTGGAACTCCCCATCAAGGGTAGACTGTATACATGGAGCAACATGCAGGCTGATCCACTCTTGGAACAAATTGATTGGTTTTTAACAACAACAAACTGGACCTCCACATTCCCCAAAACCATTGTCAAACCAATGGGCAAACCAGTTTCAGATCATGTTCCATGTTCGGTTATCACTGAAACTTCAATTCCTTGAAGCAAAAATTTCAGATTTGAAAACTTTTGGACTGCTCATCCTGGATTTTTGGGAGTTTTCAAACAAGCTTGGGACAAACCGCTGAAAATTAGAAATGAAAATGCTGCCTCGATCCTATACAAGAAATTCAAACATGCAAGGCAAGCACTCAAACATTGGAGCAAGAAAATTTCCAGACTCTCAACAGCCATAGCAAACACTAATAAAGCTCTCCTCGAAGTTAATGATTTAGAGGATAAAAGGCCACTCACCACACCTGAATATAACTTTCATCGCATTCTCAAATCACATCTGCTGAGGCTCTTGAATTATCAAAAGGAACACTGGAAAAAGCGATGCACCATGCAATGGATCCGGTTTGGCGATGAAAATTCCAAGCTACTTCAAGCAATTGCCACAGAACGATACCGGAGAAACTCAATTGCATATCTAGTGGCTTAAGATGGGAGCAGTGCAAAAGATCATGTAGGCAATGAATCGATCCTTTTTGAAGATTTCAAAGAACGACTGGGCACCTCCACTGGTCATGAAATGAAATTTGACCTACAAGCTATCATCAAAATCGGAGAAGATATGGACTGGTTGACTCAACCGTTCACTAAAACATAAATCGATGATGTCATCAAGAAAATGTTGTCGGACAGAGCACCAGGACCTGATGGCTTCAGTGGCGCCTTCCTCAAATCTTGTTGGCACATCATCAAGGAGGATTTCTACAGGCTGTGCTCCGAATTCCATGATGGATCTCTAAAACTAGATAGTCTGAATTATGGGTACACCACTCTTATTCCCAAGAACAATTCCCCAATGTCCACTAATGATTATAGACCGACCACACTACTCAACTGCTACCTCAAGGTGCAAACTAAACTACTTGCCAATCGACTTCAGAAGATAAGCTTATAGTTAATCCATAAAAACCAATACGGATTCATCAAAGGAAAATGGATCCAAGACTGTATTGCATGGGACTTTGAATACATCTACCAATGCCAAACCTCCAAGAAGGAGATTATTCTTCTAAAACTAGACTTTGCCAAGGTATTTGACACAATAGATCACTCTGCAATTAGGCTCATCATGAAACAAATGGGTTTCAACGATAAATGGCTGCAATGGATCGACTACATCTTCTCCTTGGGTAACTCTTTGGTGCTTATCAATGGTGTCCAAGGACGTCAATTCCCATGCAAATGCGGAGTCTGACAATGAGATCCTCTCTCACCTCTCATCTTTGCTCTTGTCGCGGACCTCCTACAAGCTGCAATCAACGATGCATTCAGAAAAAATAGGCTAAAATTGCCCATTCAACACCGAAATAATTAGACTACCCCATCATACAGTATGTTGATGATATGATTGTAGTGATGCTTGCTTGCACCCAACAAGCCAAAACCATGAAGGAAATCTTGACAGACTATGCCACATCAATAGGGCTGAAAATCAACTTTTAGCAATCAACATTGATCCCGATAAATATACCTGACACAGTGTGCCAGTCAATTGCTGATATCTTTGGTTGCAGTATTGGATCGATTCCTTTCACCTACCTTGGGTTGCCGTTGGGAACCACAAAACCATCGATGCAAGACCTCATGCCGGTTGTCTGCAAGGCAGGACACAGGGTAACCTCCACCATGTCGATGTTGTCCTATGGAGCAAAACTATCACTGGTCAACTCAATCTTTACATCTTTGGCCCTTTTTGTAATGTGCACTCTTAAGGTTGACCCCAAAATTATAACCACAGTTAGACAAAATAAGAAGATGCTACCTCTTGAGCATGCGTTGGTTTTCCCTTGAATAGGAAAGGGTGATGCAGCTAAGTAGATAAGTATTTCCCTCAGTTTTTGAGAACCAAGGTATCAATCCAGTAGGAGGAACAAGCAAGTCCCCAATGGATGCACCTACACAAATAATCAAACTCTTGCACCCAACGTTTTAAAGGGGTTGTCAATCCCTTCACGGATATTTGCAAGGATTAGATCCGATAGAGATATATGTAATGAGTGCGAAAAGTAAAAGGTAAATAAATTGCAGCAAGTATAGATCTGAAAATATGTGATGGAAAATAGACCCGAGGGGGCATAGGTTTCACTAGAGGCTTCTCTCTCGAAGGCAAATATCATGGTGGGTAAACAAATTACTATCAAGCAATTGATAGAAAAGCAAATAATCATGTAGTTATCCAAGGCAATGATCATGCATATAGGCATAACATCCGTGACAAGTAGACCAAAACGATTCTGCATCTACTACTATTACTCCACACATCGATCGTCTCCTGCGTGCATCTAGAGTATTAAGTTCATGAAGAACAAAGTAACGCATTAGGAAAGATGACATGATGTAGAGGGATAAACTCAAGCAATATGATGAAAACCCATCTTGTTACCCTTGATGGCAACAATACAATATGTGCCTCGCTACCCCTACTATGTCAGTGGGTGAGGACACCGCAAGATTGAACCCAAAACCAAGAACTTCTCCCATTGCAAGAATTACCAATCTAGTTGGCCAAACCAAACCAATAACTCGAAGAGACTTGCAAGGATATGAAATCATGCATATAAGAAATCAGAGAAGATTCAAATAAAATTCATTGATAATCTGCACATAAACTCACAATTCATCGGATCTTGACAAACACACCACAAAAGAGGATTACATCGGATAGATCTCCATGAATATTATGAAGAACATGGTATTGAAGATCAAAGAGAGAGAAGACGCCATCTAGATACTAGCTATGGACCCATAGGTCTGTGGTGGACTACTCACGCATCATCGAGGGGCAATGGAGTTGATGTAGATGCCCTCCATAATCGAAACCCCCTCCGGCAGATTACCGGAAAAGGCTCCAAGATTGGATCTCTCGGGAACAGAGGCTTCCGGCGGCGGAAAAGTATTTGCATGGCTCGTTCTGATGTTGGGCGAATATTTGGGTATTTATAGGCCAATAATAAGGGTTAGGAGACCTGCTAGAAGGCGACAAACCTGCTAGGCGCGGCCAGGGGGCGCACCTAGCAGGTTTGTGGCGCCCTGGCACCTCCCCTGACATGCACTCCAAGCTTGGATGACTTGTTTCCTTCCAGAAAAATTCCTTCCCAAGGTTTTATTCCATTTGGACTCCGTTTAATATTCCATATCTGCAAAACTCAAAAACAAGAAAAAAATAGAAACTGTCACTTGGCTCTAGATTAATAGGTTAGTCCCAAAAATAGTATAAAATAGGATATTAATGCATATAAAACATCCAAAATAGATAATGCAATAGCATGCCATCACGAAAAATTATAGATACATTGGAGATGTATCAGCATCCCCAAGCTTAATTCCTGCTCGTCCTCAAGTAGGTAAATGATAAAAACACATTTTTTGATGTGGAGTGCTACCTAACATATTTATCCAAGTAATATTCTTTATTGTGGCATGAATATTCAGATCCGTAAGACTCAAAACAAAAGCTTAATATTGATATAGAAACAATAAATTTCAAGCATATTAGCAAAGCAATTGTATCTCTTCAAAATATAATGGCAAAAGAAAGTTATCCCTAGAATATCGTATGGTCTGGCTATGCTCCATCTTCCCCACACAAAGTATTTACATCATGCACAACCCCGATGAAAAGTTAAGCAATTGTTTTCACACCTTTATTTTCTCAAACTTTTTCAAATCTCGCACAAGACATGAGCGCGAGCCATGGATATATCACTATAGGTGGAATAGAATGTGGTGGAGGTTGTCAAGGAAAGGGAGAAGATAGTCTCACATCAACTAGGCGTATCAACGGGCTATGGAGATGCCCATCAATTGATATCTATGTGAGTGAGTAGGGATTGCCATGAAACGGATGCACTAGAGCTATAAGTGTATGAAAGCTCAAAAAGAAACTAAGTGCATGTGCATCATGAAGAAAAATATTCCACTAGCTATATGAAAGTTACAAAATAGGAGACTCTCTATCATGAAGATCATGGTGCTACTTTGAAGCACAAGTGTGGCAAAAGGTAGTAGCAATGTCCCCTCTCTCTTTTCTCTCATTTTTTTGTTGGGCATATAAGGCCTCTTTTATCCATTCATTTTTTCATTTGGGCTTCGCTGGCCTCTTTTATTTTTCATAAAGTCCGGACTCTCATCCCTACTAATAAGGGAATCATAGCTCCCATCATCCTTTCCTCACATGGGACATGCTCTATAATGAAAATCATCACACTTTTATTTACTTACAACTCAAAAGGAAAATTACAACTCAATACCTATGACAAAATATGACTCTATATGCAATATGGAAGTGATGGTGCATGTCATAAAAGTAAACGGTGGAAGTTGCATGGCTATATATCTTGGAATGGCTACAGAAATGCCATAATAGGTAGGTATGGTGGCTGTTTTGAGTAAAGATATATGGTGGCTGTTTTGAGGAAGGTATATGGTGGCTGTTTTGAGGAAGGTGTTTGTTGCACCGGCAAAAGTTGCGCGGTACTAGAAAGGCTAGCAAAAGTGGGGGTGAGAGTGCGTATAATCCATGAACTCAACATTAGTCATAAAGAACTCACATACTTATTACAAAATTCTATTAGTCATTGAAGCAAAGCATTAAACGCATGCTCCTAAGGGGAAGGTTGGTAGGAGTTAACCATCAACCCCCCCGACCCTCACACAAAGGTTGACAATCTATAAATAAGTCATGCTCCGAGTTCCTTACATAGCGGTTCACCATACGTGCATGCTACGGGAATCACAAACCTTTACACAAGTATTTTTACCAAATCATAATTTACTTCCTAACATGTCTCTTAACATTACCATCTTTATATCTCAAAACTTTATGCAAGGAATCAAACTTCTCATAAATACTCAATGCACTTAATATGGAAGTTTTTATTATATCCCTTTTGGATGCCTATCCTATTAGGACCAAATTCATAACCTAGACCAATTACCATGCTGTTTTTGGGAACTCTCAAAATAATATAAGTGTGGTACAAGATTTCAAGTATTTTTATAAAACTAAAACAACACCATGCTCTAAAAGATATAAGTGAAGCATATAGAGCAAAATTTCCCAACTCAAAAGATATAAGTGAAGCACAAAGAGTATTCTAATAAATACACGATTCAACGTGTCTCTCTCAAAAGATGTGTGCGGAAAGGATGATTGTGGCAAACTAACAATAAAAGACTCATATCATACAAGACTCTCCAAGCAAAACACATATCATGTGGTGAATAAAAAAATAGCCTCAAGTAAATTTACCGATGGATTGAAGACGAAAGAGGGGATGCCTTCCGGGGCATCCCAAAGCTTAGGCTCTTTGGCATCCTTGAATATGACTTGGGGTTCCTTGGGCATCCCCAAGCTTAGGATCTTGCCACTCCTTATTCCATAGTCCATCCAATCTTTACCCAAAACTTGAAAACTTCACAACACAAAACTTAATAGAAAACTCGTGAGATCCGTTAGTATAAGAAAATAAATCACCACTTTAGGTACTATTGTAAACTCATTCTTTATTTATATTGGTGTTATACCTACTGTAATATAACTTCTCCATGGCTCATTCCACATGTTACAACCCATAGATTCATCAAAATAGGCAAACAACTCAAAGAAAACAGAATCTGTCAAAAACAGAACAGTCTGTAGCAATCTGGAAACTTCGTATACTTATGTAACTCAAAAAATTCTGAAAAATTAGGAAAACTTGTGAAATCTATATATAAATCTTGTGTAAAAATTTCAGATAAATTCTACACTCTTAAAAAATTATAAAATTCCTGTACTGAGCCCAAAAGTTTCTGTTTTTCAGCAAGATCAAATCAACAACTACCATAGATCACCACAAAGGTTTTACTTGGATCAAAGAATAATTAAAAAACCAAAACACAATTACTATATAATTAATAATTTGGGAAACACTAAAAAACAAAAGCAAAAACAGAACACAAAAATAAAATTGGGTTGCCTCCCAACAAGCACTATTGTTTAACGCCCCTAGCTAGGCAAAACGCAATAGATCTAGGTATTGTCATCTTTGGTATGCAATCCAAAAGTAGCTCTCATAATATATTCATAAGGTAGTCTTATTTTATTTCTAGGAAAGTGTTCCATGCCTTTCCTTAATGGAAATTGGAATCTAATGTTTCCTTCTTTCATGTCAATAATTGCACCAATAGTTCTAAGGAAAGGTCTACCAAGAATAATAGGACATATAGGATTGCATTATATATCAAGAACAATGAAATCTATGGTCACATAATTCCTATTTGCTATAATAAGAACATCATTAATCCTTCCCATAGGTTTCTTAATAGTGGAATCCACAAGATGCAAATTTAGAGAGCAATCATCAAGATCATGATAAACCTAGCACATCACATAAAGTTTTCGGAATTGTGGAAACACTAGCACCCAAATCACACAAAGCATGGCACTCATAATCTTTGATTTTAATCTTAATAGTAGGTTCCCACTTATCATGAAGCTTTCTAGGAATAGAAACTTCTAGCTCAAATTTTTCTTCAAAAGATTTCATCATAGCATCTAGTATATGTTTAGTAAAAGCCTTATTTTGGCTATAAGCACGAGCAGAATTCAACATGGATTGAAGCAAGGAAATACAATCAATCAAAGAGCAGCTACTATAATTAAAGTCCTTGAAAGAGTGGGTTCATTTCTATTTAAAGTTTTGACCTCTTCAATCCCACTTTTATCAATCTTAGCATTGAGATCTATAGACTCCAAATCATTGGGACGCATTGTAACTAAAGTTGACTTATCTCCAGTTCCATCATTATCAATATTTATATTGGAAAACTATGACGCCCCCAATTTCGACCGTACACTAAACATACATGCAATGCGTATGACCAAGATTAGGGACTCACTAATCAATATCACAACACAACTCTAGACACAAATTAAAGTCATACAGTTTCATATTACAAGCCAGGGGCCTCGAGGGCTCGAATACAAAGCTCGACAAGCATGAGTCAGTGGAAGCAAATAATATCTGAGTACAGACATAAGTTAAACAAGTTTTGCCTTAAGAAGGCTAGCACAAACATAACACGGATTGAAAGAGGTGAGGCCTCCTGCCGGGGAACCTCCTATCCTACTACTGGTCGGAGGCTGCCTCCACGTAGTAGTAGGCTCCTGCGGTGGTGTAGTAGTCGTCCCCGTCATACTCCATCTCCTGGGCTCCATCGTCTGAACACAGAATCATATCGAGGGGGAAAGAGAAAGCAAAGCAGCGACGAGTACTCATCCAAAGTACTCGCAAGACTGACGTCGGGACTAGGCTAAGTATGCATCATTATCAAGGAATGGGGTTATATCTGGGCGGACTGCAGAAAGCAAGAATAGGGGGAAGGCCTATTCCTATCGAAGACTAGCATCTTCAACATCTTGCAGTATTAGAAGAGAGTAGAGTGGTAACTCACATATAGCAATATTTTATTGTAGCAATTTTATTAAGTAACCACGCCCACAGATTCTTCCTCGACTCCCTGCGAGGAAGCAATCCCGGAGCCAACATTCATTTCACAATTAAAGTCACAATTTTAGTTGTAGTAGGTCAAAGTACAACTCCAAGTCGTCCTGTTACCGAGGACACAGCTATTCGAATAGATAAGTTCTTCCCTGCAGGGGTGCGCAACATATTCCCCAACACGCTTGAATCACCTCCGGCCGGACACACTTTTCTGGGTCATGCCTGGCCTCGGGATATCAAAACGTCTTCGCCCCACCTAGACTCAATGAAGAGGCCAACCCGCCAGTCTAAAATCCTAAGCATGCAGGTTCGTGGGCCCACTTGCCCTTGCACTCCTGCATGATGCGAACGCAGCCGAGGTCAGTCCTAGCACCCCTTATAACAAGCGCGATGCCGTTGCGGACCACTCGGGCGCGCGCCACTCCATTGCTGACGTCCGAAGAGCTTCGGCTGATACAACGGCGCTGAGTACCCATAACTTCTCCCACGTGAAGGTTAGTGTGTATTAAGGCCAACGACCTAACTCAGAGCAAGTACCCAACCCATTAGCATTTTATTAATGCGGGGCAAGCACGACCCATAAAGTGCGGTCCCATCGCCCCATCTTGAGGATGTGTGGCAAGGGCCTCTCCTGCCCGTCCACGCCTCATCATCATCAAACCATGGGTACCCCTCAGGGCTGACCCATCACCAACATGTTTCTGTAACCAAGTCATAGTAACTGCGTGTATAAAAAATCAAGGCGGGAACTGAGGAATCACCCTCAACGGTCCCCGCTCGATGTAACCGTCAAGGTGGACTTTAGAGGAATCACCCTCGAGGGTACCACACTTGAGGGGTTGCACGACAGAGACATCGTCGTAAATGGTGAAGGAGGAATCACCCTTGATAACCACGACCGACTAGCTACACTACAGGGCTAGCATCATGAGTACATCACGAGGTGTCACCCTTGGTACTCGATAGTAGCACTGCGGAGTCGTACAACTAAGGGGGAGTGCGGTTGTCACGCCCAAGATGCGGTCCTATCCTTATTTCGGCACAAGGGCCTCGACAGGGATAGAAGCGCATCTCGTTGTGTTGCAAGAATGGATGTCATTACAAGTACATGTACAGAAGAGATGAATATATGGAATTGGCTTACACTCGCCATAAGATACATCAATATCACATCAATACAACAACATATCCAAACATCATACAGAAGAGCAGGGTCCGACTACGGGCGAAATCAAACAATAAAATGACATCCATCCTTGCTATCCTAGGCTGCCGCAAGTGACTAGCATTTAGTTGAGTGGCTAACTTACGAATACAGAAAGTAAAGTGGGTGGTCTATGCATAACGGACGTGAACTAGTAATGATCACTAGCTGATCCTGAACACCTACTTACGTCAAACATAACCCCAATGTGTTCTCTTTCGGATAAGGACTCACGAGAAGAGATAGTCGCGGTTACGCACATAGTTGGTGTATTTTATTTGAGTTTACTTCAAGTTTGCTATGACCGGGTGTTAAACAAAGTATCCAAGTTTGCCACATAACCGCGGGCACGGCTTCTCGAAAAGATTTAACCCTGCAGAGGTGCTCTAACTCATCCATCAGAAATTAACCACACACAGCGGGAATAACCTCGACCACGGATCTCGTGATCATCCTAGGCAATTCCAAAGGAAATCCGACACCTCGAGATAGCCCGAAGAAGATCAGAGTTCCTCACTCAAGACGTTCGAGAAAGGTAAAACAAATCCAGCAAGGTCACACGACGTGCCGACAATCCCGATAGGAGCCGCGTATCTCGTTCTCAGGGCACGATAGATGAGCGACGCATACAGTGGCCTGATAGAAATCTCCCGAGTTGCCCCAGGTTGGCCCCGCACAGTGCTCTATTTTGGACCAACACTCATGAGGAGCACTGGCCCGGGGGTTGATTAATTATCCGTGGGTGCCGACGGGTCCCTATGCAATTTTTATTAGTTAGTAGGCAAATGTAGTACCAATGTTGGGCCTTGCCAGACAAGCTTGATCCTAAAACGAAAATCAAGGGGGTCCCCATAACAACCCCGAGCATGTTAGGAGCGCTCACTTATGGAACATAACACTGGCTCACAAGTAACTAGGGAGCAAGAGTGGAACAAAACACCGAGCAAAAGGCCAAGTCTTCCACCCTTTATCAAGTGTATAAGTGCATTAAATTAAATAGCAATAATATTGTGATAACAAAAGAATGTCCATGTTGTCACATGGAAGCAATTGCACCTGCAGCTAGAAACGCTATAAGAAGGGCTGAGCAACCGGTAACATAGCCAAACAAAGGTTTGCTGGGATGTGGAGGAGTTAGAGGCTTTTCATGGCAATGTTTGGAGGCTAGACAAACAAGTGGTAGGTAGCATGACATAGAGACAAAAGCGAGACAACTAGCATAGCAATGATAGTAGTGGTATCCAGGGAAATGTGTCATCTTGCCTGAGATCCCGCTCGGAAGAAGAACGAGTCTATGAAGAAGACGATCCAACGTAGTCGAATGAATCCTCACACTCCGAACGCTTTCGGAACTCTATCGAGAAGAAGCAACCCGAAACAACAATCAACACAAGATACACCACAACATATGCATGACATGATGCGTAAACAAATATGATGCATGTCCGTTTTAAATATGTAAGGCATGACAATTCACATCAAACAACTACTACACATTAAAGTACAGCTCAATATGCAACGAGTTGCATATTGACGAAACTCCACGGTCGAATTATTTAGTCCACTCCCGTTTAGGTACACATCAATGTTAAATGTTGTTAGGCATGGCAAGAGGTGAAGCATAAGTAAACTACACTATCTAGGCATCTTAAATGAGGTCGGAAACAACGTATAGTATTTCCGAAATGACCTCATATGTTAATTTCGAAATTGGTGCAGATCTGAACTAATCATGTTTTATATTTGTCAAACAACAGAATAAAGTTATTAATGGAACATCTCAAACGGAGCTACGGCCTAAAAGATATGAGCAACACAAGATGCACATGTCATGAATGCAAATGCATGGAAAATACAACCACAAACATTTCTAATCATGAATGCAGCAAGTTATTATGAAACTACATGAGATTCTAAGCAAGTCTCATATGCAACATGTTCAAAACGGAGCTACGGTTCAACAAATACAACCAACACAAGTTTTAGTTGAAATCTGCTCAAAACAACAACTTAGCATTTTGCACGCATGAAAACAACAAGTTACAAGATCCTAAAATGCACAAACTAAACATGGGGAAGTATCATACAACACACACTTTATTTCATCTTCACATATCATATTCAAAACATGCATGGATCACATGGTAGGAAGCTCACAAGGTGGCTACTTGAAAACAATTTCAGACCTAGTGAAAATTAGCAGTTTTTGACAGTGCAGTTTTATCACGAAGGCATATTGACAACAGTAAAACTATATGCTACAGGTCATATTATGGCATGAAACTTAACAACATACTAAAGTACATTATCAACTACAAATAACTCCATTACACCTACCACAAAAGGGTTCTAGATCACTAGCAACACGCATGGCAAGACAACAACAAAATATTACAGATTCTTGACTTAGAAATATTTTGGACTCTCAAAACAGCAGTATTTTTATAGCATGTTGTCAACAAGAAAATAACACCTAAACATGCATTTCTATGGCAAGCAAAATGTCCAGGGGTTAGGACACATATCAAAGGGCATTTCTTATGTTCAAAATTATTTCATATCATGCACGGATTAAATCACACGAAAAAGACAAAAGGGCACCACAGCAAAATAACATGCACACAAAAATGCTCAAATGACAAAAACTAAATGCACAGATAAATTCTATGGATTTTTCTACCCCGAAAAGATATATAATATGATGGGTTCATGTAGGAAAATATTTTACAATTAATTATGCAAGTTAATAGAATAAACCATCTAAGCAATTATAAATGCAACTAGATGCAAATACCACAACACACATATATGGCATGCATCAAAATGCGCTACAATTAATATGAAAGATTTAATTATCTTGTTGGATTAATCCCAATGCATGGTTAAATAAATATGACAAGCAATTAATGGCAATTATGCAAAATGATGCAAAACAGCGAGCTTAGTTATTTTTATCATGGATGAAAATGACATATAATTAATCTACCCAATTTTCTGAGCAATTTACATATATAAAACATTTGTTTATACGACGTACAGTTAATTATTTATTAGCAATTAAAAAAAGGGCTGAAACTGGAGCCTATTGGGCCAACAGGAATATAGGTGCAACTTAGCTAAAACGCGCACAGGCGGGGCATAGGGCGGTGGCGCTCACCAGAGGGCCACTGGGCCTTGACGGGAAGGAGGCCCAGTCGGGCGTCGTCTCCTCCTCGCTCTCGAGCCCGAGCGAGAAGGCAGAGACGACAGCGGGTCAACGCGGGCGGCGGCGACCGACAGGAGGCGACAGATGAGGGTCGGGGCGGCCGGATCTGGTGCGGGGATGGTTGGATCCGGTGGTGGGGAGTCCATCTCCGGTGAAGAGTGGCGGCGAGCGGCGGTTGGAGCTCCGGGCGGGCATGGCGGTGGGAGCCTGCGGAAGAGGGACAAAGATGAGAGAGGAGAGGGAGGAAGAAGAGGGAAGGAGGAGAGAAGAGGAGCGGCGGCGGCGGCCGGAGACGGCGAGCTCAGAGGAGCCGGCGGTGGCCCTGGCGCGGGGAAGCTCGTCCATGGCAGCTGTGGCTGTGGGCTACGGGGAGCTCTGTGGTCGCCGGACATGTCCGGGTTGGCCACCGGACATGTCCGGTAGGCTGCAGGGACGAAATCTGCCTCTAATTACGGATTTGAGGACTGAAAATGGAGGGGAAGGAGTCAATTTCGGGATTGGAGGGATGTGGGGCTAGAAGGTGGAGTTTGGTAGGGGGTGGCTGCAATTTGGCAAGGGGGGAAACCCTAGATAGGTAGGCTCTCTCCACGAGGGTTTATATAGGGAAGGCACTAGGGTTGGGGGTTGGACCTCGTCCGTCCGATCGCGATCCGATGACCACGAACAAAGGGAGGCTAAGTGGCTGCGGTGGACATGTAGATGGGCTAGGTGGGGATGAGAGGGAAGTGCGGCCCGTGACATGAGGGTTTTGAAACACCGAAAACGTCCGACGAATAAACGATGACCGCACTGCTGCGACTGACCGATCGGGGTATCAAACGAACTCGGAACACGACGAAATTTGGTAAGCGACCTACCTACAATTTAACAAGACTGCACACCAAGTCTCAACCCAAACCAAGAATATTTTATACGCACTTTTAAAACATTTTTAAATGATGTCGCGGCCATGTGCGTGTGTGGTTGGTCTCGAAAAGGTCGACGAAACAAACGGAGGAAACCGGCAGCTACGAACGGATGCAATTTGAAAACTCATGTTGACAAGATGCCTATGCTATGCAGATGATGCAAATGATGCGAATGATGAATGCAACCCACAAACGAAACACAGACGAGAATGGAAAGAAAGGGGAATCTTCTGGAATCTTCTAGAGTGTCGGTCCCGGGCTGTTACAACTCTCCTCCACTACATGAGGATCTCGTCCCGAGATCTAGAATGAGAAGGGGAAGAGAAAGAGAAAGAGGTAAAACTTAGTTTCTTCTCTGACAAACAAGTGAAACCAAGGATCTTGAAGGTTTCAAAGAGATGACGAACGGCAAAAGAAATAGCAAGAATTCACGGAAAATTTTGGCAACACTTCGATAGGAAAGAGAGGCAACACTTAATAAGATGGAAGGAACTTGAACATAGAATACAACATTTCGATAAAATTAATAAGCAAGAAAATATGATCTTGATAAACAAGACGATGGATTGAAGAGAGCAACATCACAAGGCCTTCGTAACAATAGAATAGAAACTGGAATGACGGAAGGAAAAGAACGGATAAGAAAATGACAACTTCCAACACAAATGAATTTGAAAAGCATAGGTTGAATGGAGTTGATGAAGAATCAACAATGAAAAGAATAGCTCGTTATGGGCTTATGGAAAACATCTCAAAATTATGAGGTGACAACCTGCCACAACAGAAACACTTGATTGCTTGAGAGCAACAAGATATGCAAAACTTCTTTTGCCAAGAAGAAGGGGAGAAAACTTGGATCATTTAAGACACCATGATAGCAACAATCCTTAGGAAATGCTTTAGGTGAAATCCAACCCAAGATAACTCCGAGAAAGGAACGATGGGCTTACTTATCTTATTCTTAACAACTTTCCTTCGAGACTCCTCATAATCAAGAATTTAATAATACCATCTAAAAAGACAATGGAGAAGGAATAAAACTTAGAAATCCAAGATAAAGAACACTTAAGCACCTCCAACAAGAATCTTGAAGAACACTTCGAGAAGAATTACATCCTTAACAAACCACCATGAAGAAGCATCGAGATGAACTCCGAAATGGAAGGATGATAGAAAGAAGTGAAGGATGCAAAAGAACAAGATTGATGCCTTGCCATGATTTAGATGAAGCTTAGCGACAAGATACTTGAGAAAAACTAGGAACTCCGAAAAAGAAAGATGACCACTTGGGATAAGGAATTTGATATCATGAACAACTCCAGAAGAAGGATTGAGATCCCTTGGATGAAACGAGAATAAGAATTATGACATGACTATCCTTCATCAAGTTAAATTTATGAAAAACAACGGATTTCGCACACCACTTATTCCTGTTGCAAAGAATTGAAGAGAAAGAGAGATAGATCACAAACTTGTAGAAGTCTTGGACGAGAACACCGGTAAGAATTCAAAACGAAAGAGGATAATACAAATGAATGATATAACATGAGAACGAAGAGAGCATGATCCACCTAATGGAAAACTTCACAAGGCACCAGAATGATTGAGATACGAACGAAGGAACAACAATTGAGAAGAATTTGAGAACGAAAGTTGAAAGCTGAGAACAAAGAAATCTTCTGAAATGATGGCCTTCGAGAGGATCGAGAAATGAAAACAATTCTGAAAGAACCGGATAGATATGGGAGAAATAACTCATGAATGGAGACAATTTGAGATGATAGCAACAACCTAAAACCATGAATCTATAGAAGAATGGATTAAGATTAAGAAAAACTCTCCTTCGGTCTTCAATGCTTAGAATGATGACGAGAAACAACACCATGAATTACTGAGACACTCCGGTTAAATGAATAGAGAAAGGTTGAGCCAACAATGAAAATGATTTAGAGCAATCTTCGAGAAGGCATATGACTGATGAAATTCATACTTATGTCATATTTGAAAAGAACTTGAGGACATCTCCGGAAAGATTAGAAGAGTCAGGAAAGATCCTGGGGAAAAGACCTGTAGGTTATGGGCCCACTCAAAGAAAACTCTGTTGAAACAATTGCTTAGAAAGAGAGAATGCACCGGTACAAATTAAGAACTTGATGAGGTGAGACCCTCGAAATAATTTGAAAGGATTAAAAGAAAACATGAATCTCTGAAATATCTTCAGCCTCTGGATAGAACAGAGAGAGACGAATAAACAAGAGAGGCTTGTAAAGAAATTCCAACATGGAAACCATTGAACGAATGAGAAAGGATAAGATGAGCACCGAAGCTTGAATTGAATCCACCGGAGAAGAATAACAACAAGAACAAAGAATATGAGGATAGACCTTGAAATCGAAACTCTTGAGAATCTCCACAAGGAATCACCAGAACAATAGGAAGAAATGACAGCGGAAGCATTGATGAAGAGAAAGGCACTTGGGAGAGAATTCAATCATTGAAATAAAAGGGCGGGAGGGTGGGAAAAACAAAGAAAACTTGGAACAAATGAGACAAACTCCAGAACGAAATATGAGGGTGATCTTGCAAATATTAGAGAGAATTGAATTCACTTGAAGAGAGAGAAGAGGAGCGGCGGCGGGGTTACTCCGACGAGGGGCGGCAGCGACCGGAGACGGCGCGCTCGGAGGAGCCGACGGTGGCCCTGGCGCGGGGAAGCTCGTCCATGGCAGCTGCGGCTACGGGCTGCGGGGAGCTCTGTGGTCGTCGTACATGTCCGGGTTGGCCGCCAGACATGTCCGGTAGGCTGCAGGGACGAAATCTGCCTCTAATTACGGATTTGAGGGCTGAAAATGGAGGGGAAGGAGTGGATTTTGGGACTGGAGGGATGTGGGGCTAGAAGGTGGAGTTTGGTAGGGGGTGGCTGCAATTTGGCAAGGGGGGAAACCCTAGATAGGTAGGCTCTCTCCACGAGGGTTTATATAAGGAAGGCACTAGGGTTGGGGGTTGGACCTCGTCCGTCCGATCGCGATCCGATGACCACGAACGAAGGGAGGCTAAGTGGCTGCGGTGGCCATGTACATGGGCTAGGTGAGGATGAGAGGGAAGTGCGGCGCGTGACACGAGGGTTTTGAAACACCGAAAATGTCCGACGAATAAACGATGACCGCACTGCTACGACCGACCGATCGGGGTATCAAACGAACTCGGAACGCGACGAAATTTGGCAAGCGGCCTACCTACAATATAACAAGACTGCACGCCAAGTCTCGACCCAAACCAAGAATATTTTATACGCACTTTTAAAACATTTTAAACGATGTCGCAGGCGCGGGCGTGTGCGGTTGGTCTCGAAACGGTCGACGAAACAAACGGAGGAAACCGGCAGCTACGAACGGATGCAAGTTTGAAAACTCATGTTGACAAGATGCCTATGCTATGCAGATGATGCAAATGATGCGAATGATGAATGCAACCCACAAACGAAACACAGACGAGAATGGAAAGAAAAGGGAATCTTCTGGAATCTTCTGGAGTGTCGTTCCCGGGCTGTTACAGCGGTGATTTGAGTGGCCTGGCTTGTCAGTCGGTTGACCGAGTCTTCGAGTCTTCGAGTCATCGAGTCGTCGATGAAGAAGCAGGGGCAACTGGGACTAAGGGGGTCACTGGGGATTCACTGACCAACCTATACTAAGCAGTTGATATAGCAACAGGTATAGTAGCAGTTTATCAAATACAGTAGCAAAATCTAATGCAAGAATAAGAGGGAAGAATGGGCAATATCGGAATGCTCAAGGAGGGTTGCTTGCCTTGCTGCTTTGCGGCAAAGGCCTGATCGTCAACGGTGTAGTCGTAGCCGACAACAGCGTCAGTCTTGGGGTCTACCGGTAAGAAGAGGGGGGAGAAACAATAAATATAAAACAGACAAATGCATCACGATGCATGACATGGCAATATGCAGAGTTAGGCATGCACTAACACAGTACTACATGTTGCAGACGGAACTGGAGAATATTTGATGATATTTCTCGTTCTCAGGCTTCTACGGGACACATGAAAACGATGGAATTGTTCCACTTTCGTTATGATACGAGTACGTGACAGACTAGCGGACAGCGTATTCGGATTCGTGGGATTTTTCTGAACAACTTTCATGTATAAAATATTACGGTTTATTTTATATGAATTTTCAAAGTTTTAGCAATATTCCAGATTATCCTAATTCAAAAATAAATGCAGAAATACTTTTCTCACATAGGGCTATGCTAGCCAGTGTGTGTGACAGCGGGGCCGGGGGTACAGTTAGCAGTAGTTGACCAGTCAAAGTTGACTCGTCAACATGGTCTATGGGCCCCATGTCATTGAGCTAGACATAATTACATTTGTTTTATTTACTTAATCTAACAGTGGTCCACATGTCATCTGTCATTAGACTAATTTAGCACTAAAGTAATCCTAAATAGACTAATCTAATCAAACAAGGGCCGGCCTCATCCAGAGAGCCAGCCGGCCTCACACACCCACGTTGCACACTCCACGCGCACACACACATGGTCATGGATAGCAGCACGTAGGCAAAGCAAGCCGCGGCAGCAGCTAGCAAGGTAGCAGCGACACTAGCGAGAGTAGTAGCGGCAGCGGCGGCCATGTCCAGCAGCAGCAATACCCGGCAGCGGTGCAGTAGCATAGGGGCGGCAGCTGCAGGCAGAGCAAAGCAGTAGCAGGAGCAGGAAGAGCATCAGCACAGCAGCAACGAGCGCCATCAGCACGGGGGCAGCAGCAGCGCGAGAGCAACAACCAGCAGCAGTAAGTGGCAACAGCACTGCAGTGACAGCTAGCAGGTAGTAGCAGTCAGCGGTAGCAGCAAACAAAGCAGTCGAGCAGCGAGCAGCAGTTAACAGCGGCCGTGTCAGCAGGGGAGCGGGGCAGCGGCGAGCAGCTGCGCGGGCGTGGACCGCCGCGGCGAGCGGCCGTGGCGAGCGCGAGGCAGGGGCGCAACCTGCAGGGGAGGGCCCCCGGCACGGGTGCGGTAAACGGGCAGCAAGCGCGCGGAGCTTCGGCCGAGCTCGGGGTCGACGTCTACGACCACTAATCGAGGGGGGAAACTACGGGAACCGGTGGAGGAGCTCACTGTGAAGCTCGTGGACGCGTTTTGGAGGCGCGGAGACGACCGGACGCGACGAGCTCGACGGCACGGTGCGACGGCCGTGGCAGAAAACCGGCTCCATGCCGACTGCACGGTGACTCCTAGCTCGAATCAGCGGGGGTAGACGAAGGATTCGTCAACGGCGGAGCCCCTCGACATCTTGGCGGGTGCGGGGACGACGGTGGCCGCGGGATCGACGCGACCACGACCCCAGGGGCTTCGGGCGTGCATGCAGCGGTGCAGGAGAGGAACATGGGTGAGGGAAGGGGAGGATTGGGATCTAGGGCTTCGGTGGACGCCTTTATAGGCCGAGGGAGGCGACGTGGAGGGCATCGAGCTGTGGTGGCCGTGGATGGCCTCCACGCCATGTCATCTGCCTCCTCTGTACGTGAGGTAAGGGAAAGGCCAGGGTGGGCTGGGCCAAATGCACTGTAGCAACAAAGAGCCCAATAACACAGTAGCTTTTTAATACTTCTCCTTTCTTTTTCTGTCAATTGAATCAGCTGCTATTTTCCATTTATACAAATAGCAACTGTATTTTGTTTGAGTTGAAACTTGGCACATAAATACTGGATAATATTTAAGGCTGCACAAAAAGTTTCAGGCCAAATGGAAAGGTTTAAACATTTTTACAATTTAGAACGATCAAGTTATTTTGCTGTTGGACCTCTTATTAATTACTTAGGGATTTATCTATGAGTCAAATGATGTTGGTTACAACAGTAGAATTACTTAGAGAATATTTGTAACCCAACCAAGATTTTTGTTTTTAGGTCTGCCAAAATATTTAAACCACTTATTAATTTATTTTGAAATCAAAAGGGATTTGAAAAGATATATGATTCCAATTGTGATCAAACATTGTTTAGCAAAAGCACTAGCCTGATATCCTGGGTTACTATAGCTTAACTACTAAGATCACTGTGGCATAGGGCCAGGGTGTTACAAAAACAAAGATTCAATAGGAGTCACATCAATCACTTTAAGATCTTCATCATTATTATCGCGAGAAAACACATTTTCAAGCCATTCACGCTTAACACGGATCCTAGCGGTTCTTTCCCTACTTTCATCAATAGAAATTCTTATAGCTTTTAAAGACTCATTAGTATCATGCTTAGGTGTAGTAGATCTAGCTTTCAAAGAATCAATCTCAAGAAAAATTCTATCAATGCTCCTAGCCAAATCATCAATCTTAAGCACTTTTTCTTCAATAGTAGCATTAAAAACTTTTTGCGAATCAATAAAATATTTAATAATATTCTCAAGATCAGAGGGCATCTTAATATAATTTACATGGGAATTGTTGTAGGAATTACCATAATTATTAGAGGAATTACCAGGGAAAGGCCTACGGTTGAAATTATCTCTATACACATTGTTATCAAAATTGTTCCTACCAACAAAATTCATATCCATAGATTCATTATTATTTCCAATCAAAGAAGACAAAGCCATATCATTAGGATCAATAGGATCACTCTTACTAGCAAACAATTTCATCAATTCACCCATCTTTTCACTCAAAGTATTTATTTCTTCAATAGCATGCACCTTTTTACTAGTAGGAGATCATTCGGGCATGCCATTGAGAGTAGTTTGTCATGATATTATCTAGGAGTTTAGTAGCTTCTCCTAACGTGATTTCCATAAAAGACCACCCGCGGCAGAATCTAAAAGATTTTTAGATGCAAAATTCAATCCCGCATTGAAAATTTGTATAATAATCTATAAACTCAACCCATGTGCGGGACAATTTCTAATTATTAATTTCATCCTCTCCCAAGATTGTGCAACGCGCTCATGATCAAGTTGCTTAAAATTCATTATATCGTTCCTAAGGGAGATGATCTTAGCGGGCGGAAAATACTTGGAAATAAAAGCATCTTTACACTTATTCCATGAATCAATACTATTTTTAGGCAAAGATGAAAACCAAGTCTTAGCACGATCTCGTAGCGAGAACAGAAATAGCTTCAATTTAACAATATCATTATCCACATCTTTCTTCTTTTGCATATCACACAATTCAATGAAAGTATTTAGATGGGATGCGGCATCTTCCCTAGGAAGGCCAGAAAACTGTTCTTTCATAACAAGATTTAGCAAGGCGGCATTGATTTCATAAGATTACGCACTAGTGGCAGGAGCAATAGGAGTACTAATAAAATCATTATTATTAGTATTGGAAAAATCACACAACTTGGTATTCTCAGACATCATGGCAAAGCAAGCAATCAAGCACACAATCAAAAGAAAGGCAAACGAAACAAGGGTGAATAAAAAGACAAATAATTTTGGTATTTTCTGAAAATCGTTTTAGAAGTGGGGGAGAGGAAAACGAGAGGCAAATGGCAAATAAATTAAATGCAAGAGATTAGTTCGTGATGGGTACTTGGTAGGCTTGATGTGTATCCTCCCCGGCAACGGCGCCAGAAATCCTTCTTGCTACCTCTTGAGCATGCGTTGGTTTTCCCTTGAAGAGGAAAGGGTGATGCAGTGAAGTAGATAAGTATTTCCCTCGGTTTTTGAGAACCAAGGTATCAATCCAGTAGGAGGAACAAGCAAGTCACCAATGGATACACCTACACAAATAATCAAACTCTTGCACCCAACGCTATAAAGGGGTTGTCAATCCCTTCACGGTTATTTGCAAGGATTAGATCCGATAGAGATAGATGTAACGAGTGCGGAAAGTAAAAGGTAAATAAATTGCAGTAAGTATAGATCTGAAAATATATGATGGAAAATAGACCCGGGGGCCATAGGTTTCACTAGAGGCTTCTCTCTTGAAGGCAAATATCATGGAGGGTAAACAAATTACTGTCAAGCAATTGATAGAAAAGCGAATAATCATGTAGTTATCCAAGGCAACGATCATGCACATAGGCATCACATTCATCACAAGTAGACCGAAACGATTCTGTTAAGTTCATGAAGAACAGAGTAATGCATTAGGAAAGATGACATGATGTAGAGGGATAAACTCAAGCAATATGATGAAAACCCCATCTTGTTACCCTTGATCGCAACAATACAATACGTGCCTTGCTACCCCTACTATGTCACTGGGTGAGGACACCGCAAGATTGAACCCAAAACCAAGCACTTCTCCCATTGCAAGAATTACCAATCTAGTTGGCCAAACCAAACCAATAGCTCGAAGAGACTTGCAAGGATATGAAATCATGCATATAAGAAACCAGAGGAGATTCAAATAAGATTCATGGATAATCTGAACATAAACTCACAATTCATCGGATCTTGACAAACACACCACAAAATAGGATTACATCGGATAGATCTCCATGAAGATCATGAAGAACATGGTATTAAAGATCAAAGAGAGAGAAGAAGCCATCTAGCTACTAGCTTTGGACCCATAGGTCTATGGTGGACTACTCACGCATCATCAAAGGGGCAATGGAGTTGATGTAGATGCCCTCCGTGATCGAAACCCCGTCCGGCAGATTATCGGAAAAGGCTCCAAGATTGTATCTCTTGGGAACAGAGGCTTTCGGCGGCAGAAAAGTATTTGCGTGGCTCGTTCTGATGTTGGGGGAATATTTGGGTATTTATAGGCCAAGAATTATTGTTAGGAGACCTGCCAGGAGGCGACAAGCCTGCTAGGCATGGCCAGGGGGCCCGCTCCTAGCAGGCTTGTGGCGCCCTGGCACCTCCCGTGACGTGCACTCCAAACTTGGATGACTTGTTTCCTTCCAGAAAAATTCCTTCCGAAGGTTTTATTCCGTTTGGATTCTGTTTAATATTCCATATCTGCAAAACTAAAACACAAGGAAAAAGCAGAAACTGGCACTTGGCTCTAGATTAATAGGTTAGTCCCAAAAATAGTATAAAATAGCATATTAATGCATATAAAACATCCAAAACAGATAATATAATAGCATGCCATCATCAGAAATTATAGATACGTTGGAGACATATCAGAACACATTGCTTGTGGAACAAGAAAACCGACAATGGAGACAGATGTAACTCACTCGCTGCATGGGATTTAGTCTGTAGACGTAAGAAACATGGCAGCCTAGGAGTTATTGATCTGAAAGTACAGAACGATGCCCTCCTCCTAAATTTTTACACAAGTTCTACAATCATCGCGATACACCGTGGGTTAGGCTGGTATGGGAGACATACTACCAAAATGATATCCCGCATGCTATAGAACCTTGTGGATCCTTCTGGTGGAGAGATGTCATGAAACTCACCCCAATATTCAGAGGGATCTCAACTGTCCAAATTGGAAGGAGAAATGTTGTCGTGTTCTGGAAAGATAGATGGTACGATGAAGTGGCTTTGTAGGTTTTTCCACGCGCCTACTCATTCACCACAAAGAAGACATACCAGCGCTGGATTTTCTGGGTACAACGAACTTGAATAATGTGTTCTGGCTCCCACTCTCGCCTCAGGCTCGTGAGGAAATCAGGTTGCTCTAGGAAATAACCAGAGAGCTTGAATTACCAAGGCAAGAATAGGATGAATGGACATATGTGTGAGGAACCTCAGAATTTAAACCCAGCCAGTACTATGCCTTCTATTTCCGAGATGTACAAGCACACAAAGCTTATCGAGGTTGTGGAAGGCAAAAAGTACTCTCCGGATCAAAGTGTTTGGATGGCTCTTACTATCCGATCGCCTTAACACACGGGACATGCTAAAAAGGAGACACTATAACATAGGTGATGACTTGGATTGCCTGCTGTGTGGCCGACACATAGAAGAAACTGTGGAACACATGGTCTTCAATTGCACCTTCAGCCAATGATGCTGGGATAAGCTAGGGATTGAATGGAACAATGCGGATCATAGATTGGATTTGCTAATGCATGCAAAAATGCACTAGAACAACCCGCTATTCATGGATGCTTTCCTGCTAGCTACTTGGAACATATGGAAGGAACGGAATAATAAATACTTTAGAGGGGTTACATCGACGCTAGAAGCCTGGCAGAGATGGTTCAAGACCGACCTTGACAACCTAAATTATAGAACTCTTGAAGGGATACACCCTCACATACGTGACTTGATTAGCTCTATAGTGTAAACAACTAGTCTACTGTAACACCCTCACCCCACCCCACCCATTCTCAAAATGGCTAGGGACGCATGTATACATATGTATTTGTAACTACATCTCATAATTTAATATTTATGTAGTAGGAGACTCTCCTACTGTTTTCAGCTTCAAAAAAAACATTAAGAGTTTCCACATCCAAAAATAAAAAGCGCATCACAACCTCTGCTTCCCTCTACAAAGGGCCTATCTTTTATCTTTATGAATTTACCTTTCAATTACTTACTTTCATGCAAGAGTCAAGTTCATCGCTACTCAAATCTATTAACTCTTTAGTAGCAAGCATCATGTGTTGGGGAAGATCAGTATATATATATATGTGTGTGTGTGTGTGTGTGTATCCCGTTGGATGTAGATGATCATGAGTTATTATTGTTGACATTATCCTTGAGCTAAATAAGTTGGGTGGCAAAAACAATAAATCCCATATCATCCTATGTGTCCAATGGAAACACTAGCTCCAAAAATATGCAATGAATGCCAGAATTCATAGAAGAATAAATGATAGTTGAGTATGTGAACTTGCTAAATTGAAAGCTCTTACATAGACTCTTCTCTGAAATATGATAAATTGTGATTGTCTCAATGACTAAGAACATAGTTTGTTGATTGTCAATAAGGTTTATGCTTCATACTTCAACGTTGTGGCAGATTGTTACTTGACTACGAGAAGTTATATGATGAAAAACTTGTTGCTATGTTAATATTCATGATGTTCTCATGTCAGGTTTTTTATTGACACCTCTCTATCACAAATTATGTGGTCATTATTTTCGAGTTCGACTTTCGCTTGAGGACAAGTGAGGTCTAAGCTTGGGAAAGTTGATACGTCCATTTTGCATCATGATTTCCTATTGATATTTAAAGTATTATTGTCCATTATTCCACTTTACATACAATTCTTATGCCTTTTCTCTCTTACAAGGTACATCACAAAGAGGGAAATTGTTGGGAACTTGAATTCTGCACCTGAAAACCAAGAAAAAGGGTGAAAAATCATTGGACTCCAAATGACCTAAAACTTCACAGAGAAATTTTGTGGAATATATAAGAATTTATGGGCCAAAAATATACCATAGGGGGGCCACCTACTTGCCACAAGCTAACAGGGTGCGCCCACTGATAACCACAGCTATAGGGGATCGCAATAGTTTTCGAGGGTAGAGTATTCAACCCAAATTTATACATTCGGCACAAGGATGCTAAAGAATACTTGAGAGTATTAGCAGTTGAGTTGTCAATTAAACCACACGTGGAGATTAAATATCTGCAACAAAGTGATCAGTAGCAAAGTAATATGATAGTTTGATAGCGGTGGTAATGGTAACATTGATAGCAATGATTTTGTAGCAAGTATAATAGTGACAGCAGCAATAGTAACTTAGTAAGAACAATATGTGGAAAATTCGTAGGCACTGGATCGGTGTATTCATTGGGTGTTATTCATCATATAACAGGCATAACCTAGGGCGACACAGAACTAGCTCCAATTCATAAATATAATGTAGGCATGTATTCCGTAAATAGTGATACGAGATTACGGAAAAGAACTTGCATGCCATCTTTTGTCCTACCCTCCCGTGGCAGCGGGGTCCATAAGGAAAATAAGGGATATTAAGGCCTCCTTTAATAGATAACTGGAGCAAAGCATTAACACATGGTGAATACATGAACTCCTCAAACTACAGTCATCATCGGAAAGTATCCCAACTGTTGTCACCTTGGGGTTTACGGATCATAACACGTAATAGCTGCATATGACTAGGCAAGATCGAATCAAGAACATAGATATAATGGTGATAACATAAACGGTTCAGACCTAAATCATGGCACTCGGGCCCTAGTGACAAGAATTAAGCATGGCTAACTCATAGCAACATTAATCTCAGAACACAGTGGATACTAGGGATCAAGCCCTAACAAAACTAACTCGATTACATGGTGAATCTCATCCAACTCCTCACCGACCAGCAAGCATATGAATGAATTACTCACTCCTGGTGGGGAGCATCATGGAATTGGCGATGAAGGAGGGTTTGTGATGACAAAGACTTAAGATTCCCCTCTCTGGAGCCCCAAATGGTCTCCAGATTTGGCCTCCCGATGAAGAATAGAAGGTGGCGGCGTCTCTGTTATGAAACGCAATAAAATTTCCTCCCTGATTTTTTTCTTCGGAAATAGGAATTTATAGTGCCAGAATTAGGGTCAACATGGCCACGAGGTCTTGCCTCCAATATTTTTTATTTATTGCAAAATAATTCTCCAAAAAGTTTCGTTCGATTCCGAGAACTTTTATTTCTGCACAAAAACAACACCATGGTAGTTCTGCCGAAAACAACATCAGTCCGAGTTAGTTTCATTCAAATCATGCAAATTAGACTCCAAAACAAGAGCAAAAGCATTAGGAAAGTAGATACGATGGAGACGTATCAACTCCCCAAGATTAAAGCATTGCTTGTCCTCAAGCAATTCAGTTGACAAACTGAAAGTGATAAAGAAAAACTTTTATGAACTCTTTTGTTCTTGTTTACATACATATGCTTAAGTAACACCTAGGTTTTCAGCAAAGATTATGACTAACCATGTCAACAATAACTCTTAAAGATTATAATAACTAATATCTATGATATAAGCAACTAACGAGTAATAATAAAATATCTCATGTGCAAACATTTTGTCAAAAGAATCATCATATAATATGACAATAATGGTATCTCGCTAGCCCTTTCTGAGACCGCAAAATATAAATGCATAACACCTCCAAAGTTCAAGCAGTGACTAAACATTGTCATTCATGGTAGAAAATATGCAGTCATGATGCATCCAACATTAACTATACACAATGCATGAGGATGACAATAGTGCTCTCAGATCTGGCGCTTATTTGAGAAGGTGATGACTGCTACTTCTCGAGCATGCGTTGGTTTCCCATGAAGAGGAACGGTTTGATGCAGCAAAGTAGATAAGTATTTCCCTCGGTTTTTGAGAACAAAGGTATCAATCCAGTAGGAGATACAAGCAAGCCACCAATAGATATACCTGCACAAGGAATCAAACTCTTGCACCCAACGCTATAAAGGGGTTGTCAATCCCTTCATGGTTATTTGCAAGGATGAGATCTAGTAGAGATAGATATAATAGGATGCTTGAAAGGAAAGTAAAACTAAAAGTAAAAACAATGCAGCAAGTATTTTTGGTGTTATTGGTTTTAGATCTGAAAATATAATACGGATATTAGACCCAGGGGCCACATGTTTCACTAGATGGCTTCTCTCATGATGGCAAGTATTACAGTGGGTGAACAAATTACTGTCGAGCAATTGATAGAAAAGCGAATACTTATGAAGATATCCAAGGCAATGATTATGCATATAGGCATCATGTCTGTGATAAGTAGACCGAAATGATTCTGCATCTACTACTATTACTCCACACATCGACCGACTCCTGCTTGCATCTAGAGTATTAAGTTCATGAAGAACAGAGTAATGCATTAAGCAAGATAACATGATCTAGAGGGATAAACTCAAGCAATATGATGAAAACCCCATATTTTTACCCTTCATGGCAACAATACAATACGTGCCTTGCTACCCCTACTATGTCACCGGGTGAGAACACCGCAAGATTGAACCCAAAACTAAGCACTTCTCCTATTGCAAGAATTACCAATCTAGTTGGCCAAACCAAACCAATAACTCGAAGAGACTTGCAAAGATATGAAATCATGCATATAAGAATTCAGAAAAGACTCAATTAATATTCATGGATAACCTGAACATAAACCCACAATTCATCGGATCTCGACAAACACACCACAAAAGAGTATTACATCGGATAGATCTCCATGAAGATCATGAAGAATATGGTATTGAGAAGCAAAGAGAGAGAAGAATCCATCTAGCTACTAGCTATGGACCCGTAGGTCTGTGGTGAACTACTCATGCATCATCGGAGGGGCAATGGAGTTGATGTAGATGCCCTCCATGATCGAATCCCCCTCCGGCAGATTACCGGAAAAGGCTCCAAGATTGGATCTCTCGGGAATGGAGGCTTCTGGTGGCGGAAAAGTGTTTTCGTGGCTCGTTCTGATACTGATGGAATATTTAGGTATTTATAGGACGAAGATTAGGGCTAGGGGAGTTGCCAGAGGCCCACAAGCCTGCCCGGCGCGGGGTACCCCCCTGGCCGTGGCAAGCGGGCTTGTGGCCCCGTGGCAGCTCCTCTGCTTTGGTTCTCAAGTCTCGTGGCTTCCATATTTTCCAGAAAAAATCATTCCGGAGGTTTTGTTCCGTTTGGACTCCGTTTAATATTCCTTATCTGTGAAACTCAAAAACAAGGAAAAAACAGAAACTGGCACTAGCCTCTAGATTAATAGGTTAGTCCCAATAATAATATAAAATAGCATATTAATGCATATAAAACATCCAAAACAGATAATATAATAGCATGGAACAATCAAAAATTATAGATACGTTGGAGATGTATCAGCATCCCCAAGCTTAATTCCTGCTCGTCCTCGAGTAGGTAAATGATTAAAACAAAAAATTTGATGTGGAATGCTACCCAACATATTTATCCATGTAATATTCTTTATTTTGACATGAATATTCAGATCTGTTAGATTCAAAACAATAGTCTAATATTGACATAAAACAGTAATAATTCGAGCACACCAACAAGGTAGTCGTGTCCTTTCAAAATAACATGGCCTTAGAAAGTTATCCCTACAAAATCATATGGTCTGGATGTTGGAAATATGCCCTAGAGGCAATAATAAAATGGTTATTATTGTATTTCCTAGTTCATGATAATTGTCTATTGTTCATGCTATAATTGTGTTAACTCGAAACCGTAATACATGTGTGAATACATAGACCACAACATGTCCCTAGTGAGCCTCTAGTTGACTAGCTCGTTGATCAATAGATGGTCACGGTTTCATGACCATGGACATTGGATGTCGTTGATAACAGGATCACATCATTGGGAGAATGATGTGATGGACAAGACCCAATCCTAAGCATAGCACAAGATCGTGTAGTTTGTTTGCTAAAGCTTTTCAATGTCAAGTGTCATTTCCTTAGACCATGAGATTGTGCAACTCCCGGATACCATAGGAATGATTTGGGTGTGCCAAACGTCACAACGTAATTGGGTGGCTATAAAGGTGCACTACGGGTATCTCCGAAAGTGTCTGTTGGGTTGGCACGAATCGAGACTGGGATTTATCACTCCGTGTGACGGAGAGGTATCTCTGGGACCACTCGGTAAGACATCATCATATTGAGCTCAATGTGACTAAGGAGTTAGCCACAGGATGATGTATTACGTAACGAGTAAAGAGACTTGCCGGTAACGAGATTGAACAAGGTATAGAGATACCAACGATCGAATCTCGGGCAAGTATCATACCGATAGACAAAGGGAATTGTATATGGGATTGACTGAATCCCCGACATCGTGGTTCATCTGATGAGATCATCATGGAGCATGTGGGAGACAACATGGGTATCTAGATCTCGTTGTTGGTTATTGACTGGAGAGGTGTCTCAGTCATGTCTACGTGTCTCCCGAACCCGTAGGGTCTACACACTTAAGGTTCGATGACGCTAGGGTTATAGGGAAATGGTATACATGATTACCGAAAGTTGTTCGGAGTCCCGGATGAGATCTCGGATGTCACGAGGAGCTCCGTAATGGCCCGGAGGTAAAGATTGATATGTAGGAAGTCCAGTTTTGGTCACCGGAAAGTTTTCGGGCTCATCAGTAGTGTATCGGGAGTGCCGGGAGGGTGCCGGAGGACCCCCGGGAGGGGTGTGACGACCAAAGGACTTCGTGGGCCCTTAGAGGAGGTGTGCCAGCCCTTTGTGGGCTGTCCAAGACCTTCTAGAAAGGCCCATGTGGCTGGAGATAAGAGATAGGGCTAAAAGAGGTTTAAAAGGAGGAGATCCACCTCCCTTGTGGGAGGTGGACTCTCCCCCTAGTTCGGCCGAACCTCTCCTACTTGGAGGAGGGGCCAAGGCAGCCCTCCCTCTCCCTCCTCCTATATATATGCAAGGGTTTGGTCTGTTTTGAGACACGACTTCTTTCTCTCACGGTGCAACCCTACCCTTCTTCTTCCTCGTTCTCCATAGCGCTTGGCGAAGCCCTGCCGGAGTTCACGTAGCTCCACCGTCACCATGCCGTCGTGCTGCCGGAGCTCTCCCTCAACCTCTCCCTCCTCCTTGCTGGATCAAGGTGCGGGATACGTCACTGGGCTATACGTGTGTTGAACGCGGAGGCGCCGTTGTTCGGTGCTTAGATCGGAATCCACCGCGATCTGAATCGCTGCGAGTACGACTCCATCAACCGCGTTCTTGTAACGCTTCCGCTTAGCGATCTTCAAAGGTATGAAGATGCAATCTCTCCCCACTCGTTGCTAGTTTCTCCATAGATAGATCTTGGTGACACGTAGGAAAATTTTGATTTACTACTACGTCTCCCAACAGTGGCATCATGAGCTAGGTCTATGCGTAGAATCTATGCACGAGTAGAACACAAAGCAGTTGTGGGCGTTGATTTTGTTAATTTGCTTACCACTACTAGTCTTATCTTGATTTGGCGGTATTGTGGGATGAAGCGGCCCGGACCGACTTTACACGTACGCTTACGTGAGACTGGTTCCACCGCGTGACATGCACTTGTTGCATAAGGTGGCTAGCGGGTGTCTGTCTCTCCCACCTTAGTCGGATTGGATTCGATGAAAAGGGTCCTTATGAAGGGTAAATAGCAATTGGCATATCACGTTGTGGTTTTGACGTAGGTAAGAAACATTCTTGCTAGTAACCTATAGCAGCCACTTAAAAACCTGCAATTACAAATTAGAGGACGTCTAACTTGTTTTTGCAGCATATGCCTTGTGATGTGATATGGCCAAAGGATGTGATGTGATGCATTGTGATGTATGAGATTGATCATGTTCTTGTAATAGGATTCACGACTTGCATGTCGATGAGTATGACAACCGGCAGGAGCCATAGGAGTTGTCTTATTTTATTGTATGACCTGCGTGTCAATCATAAACGCCATGTAATTACTTTACTTTATTGCTAAACGTTAGCCATAGTAGTAGAAGTAATAGTTGGGGAGACAACTTCATGAAGACACAATGATGGAGATCATGATGATGAAGATCATGGTGTCGTGCCGGTGACAGTGATGATCATGGTGCCCCAAAGATGGAGATCAAAGGAGCAAGATGATATTGGCCATATCATGTCACTATATTGATTGCATGTGATGTTTATCATGTTTACATCTTATTTGCTTAGAACGACGGTAGTAAATAAGATGATCTCTCACTAAAATTTCAAGAAAAGTGTTCACCCTAACCGTGCACCGTTGCTAAGGATCGTTGTTCCAAAGCACCACGTGATGATCGGGTGTGATAGGTTCTAACGTTCGCATACAACGGGTGTAAGCCAGATTTACACACGCGAAACACTTAGGTTGACTTGATGAGCCTAGCATGTATAGACATGGCCTCGGAACACGGAAGACCGCAAGGTCGAACATGAGTCGTATAGAAGATACAATCAACATGGAGATGTTCACCATGGATGACTAGTCTGTCTGACGTGATGATCGGACACAGGCTAGTTGACATGGATCATGTGTCACTTGGATGACTAGAGAGATTTCTATCTAAGTGGGAGTTCATTAAATAATTTGATTATGTGAACTTAATTATCATGAACTTAGTCTAAAATTGTCTTTACAAACTATATTGTAGATCCAATGGCCAACGCGAATGTCACCCTCAATTTCAACGCGTTCCTAGAGAAAACCAAGCTGAAAGATGATGGAAGCAACTATGCGGATTGGGTCCGTGGCTTGAGGATCATCCTCATAGCTTCCAAGAAATTGTATGTCCTTGATGCACCACTAGGTGACCCACCCCTTCTCCCAGCAGAGCAAGACATTGCGAACGCTTGGCATTCTCGCTGCGATGATTACTCCATTATTCAGTGCGGCATGCTTTACAGTTTAGAACTGGGGCTCCAAAAGCGTTTTGAGCAACACGGAGCATATGAGATGTTCCAAGAGCTGAAACTGGTTTTCCAAGCTCATGCCCGGGTCGAGAGATATGATGTCTCCGACAAGTTCTTCAGCTATAAGATGGAGGAGAATAGTTCTGTTAGTGAGCACATCCTCAAGATGTCTGGGCTACACAACCGCTTGACTCAGCTAGGAGTTAATCTCCCGGATGACTCGGGCATTGACAGAATCCTCCAGTCACTTCCACCTAGCTACAAGAGCTTTGTGATGAACTACAACATGCAAGGGATGGAGAAGTCCATTCCTGAGTTGTACTCGATGCTGAAATCAGCAGAGGTCGAGATCAGAAAGGAGCATCAAGTGTTGATGGTAAATAAGACCACTAGTTTCAAGAAAGGCAAGGGTAAGAAGAACTTCAAGAAGGACGGCAAAGCTGTTGCCGCGCCCGGTAAGCAAGTTGCCGGGAAGAAGAAGAAGAAGCATGGACCCAAGCCTGAGACCGAGTGCTTTTACTGCAAGGGTACCGGTCACTGGAAGCGGAACTACCCCAAGTACTTAGCGGATAAGAAGAACGGCAACATTAAAGGTATATGTGATATACTTGTTATTGATGTGTACCTAACCAGCGCTCGTAGTAGCTCCTGGGTATTTGATACCGGTGCAGTTGCTCACATTTGTAACTCCAAGCAGGAGCTGCGGAATAAGCGGAGGCTAGCAAAGGACGATGTGACGATGCGCGTCGGGAATGGTTCCAAGGTCGATGTGATCACCGTCGGCACGCTACCTGTACATCTACCTTCGTGATTAGTGTTAAACCTTAATAATTGTTATTTAGTACCAGCTTTGAGCATGAACATTGTATCTGGATCTCGCTTGATGCGAGATGGCTACTCATTTAAATCTAAGAATAATGGTTGTTCTATTTATATGAGAGAAATGTTTTATGGTCATGCCCCGCTGGTCAATGGTTTATTTTTGATGAATCTCAAACATGATGTTACACATGTCCATAGTGTGAGTACCAAAAAATGTAAGGTTGATAACGATAGTCCCACTTACATGTGGCACTGCCGCCTTGGTCATATTGGTGTCAAACGTATGAAGAAGCTCCATACTGATAGACTTTTGGAGTCTCTTGATTTCGAATCATTTGACATGTGCGAACCATGCCTCATGGGCAAGATGACCAAGACTCCGTTCTCCAGAACAATGGAGCGAGCAACTGACTTGTTGGAAATAATACATACCGATGTATGCGGTCCAATGAGTGTCGAGGCTCATGGTGGCTACCATTATATTCTCACCCTCACTGATGACTTGAGTAGATATGGGTATGTCTACTTAATGAAACATAAGTCTGAAACTTTTGAAAGGTTCAAGGAATTTCAGAGTGAGGTAGAGAATCAACGTGACAGGAAAATAAAGTGCCTACGATCTGATCGTGGCGGAGAATATTTAAGTCACGAGTTTGGCACGGACCTAAGGAAATGTGGAATTGTTTCACAACTCATGCCGCCTGGCACACCTCAGCGAAATGGTGTGTCTGAACGTCGTAATCGCACTCTATTAGATATGGTACGATCTATGATGTCTCTTACCGACTTACCGCTATCATTTTGGGGATATGCATTAGAGACTGCTGCATTCACTTTAAATAGGGCACCGTCAAAATCCGTTGAGACGACACCGTATGAATTATGGTTTGGAAAGAAACCTAAGCTGTCGTTTCTAAAAGTTTGGGGATGTGATGCTTATGTGAAGAAACTTCAACCTGAGAAGCTCGAACCCAAAGCGGAAAAGTGCGTATTCATAGGATATCCCAAAGAGACTATTGGGTATACCTTCTAGCTACGATCCGAGGGAAAAGTCTTTGTTGCCAAGAATGGATCCTTTCTCGAGAAAGAGTTTCTCTCGAAAGAAGTAAGTGGGAGGAAAATAGAACTTGATGAGGTAATTGTACCTCCGCTCGAACCGGAGAGTAGCACAGCATAGGAAGTTGTTTCTATGGAGCCTACACCGGCTAGAGAGGAAGTTAATGATGATGATCATGAAACTTCAGATCAAGTTACTATGGAATGTCGAAGGTCCACTAGGACACGTTCCACACCAGAGTGGTACGGCAACCCTGTCCTGGAGATCATGTTGTTAGACAACGGTGAACCTTTGAACTATGAAGAAGCGATGGCAGGCCCGGATTCCAACAAATGGCTTGAAGCCATGAAATCTGAGATAGGATCCATGTATGGGAACAAAGTGTGGACTTTGGTGGACTTGCCTAATGATAAGCGAGCCATTGAAAATAAATGGATCTTTAAGAAGAAGACTGACGCGGATGGTAATGTGACCGTCTATAAGGCTCGGCTTGTCGCTAAGGGTTATCGACAAGTTCAAGGAGTTGACTACGATGAGACTTTCTCACCCGTAGCGATGCTAAAGTCTGTCCGAATCATGTTGGCAATTGCCGCATTTTATGATTATGAGATCTGGCAAATGGACGTCAAAACGGCTTTCCTTAATGGCTTCCTTAAGGAAGAACTGTATATGATGTAGCCGGAAGGTTTTGTCGATCCTAAAGATGCTAACAAAGTATGCAAGCTCCAGCGCTCCATCTATGGGCTGGTGCAAGCATCTCGGAGTTGGAACATTCGCTTTAATGAGGTGATTAAAGCGTTTGGGTTTGTACAGGTTTATGGAGAACCCTGTATTTACAAGAAAGTGAGTGGGAGCTCTGTAACATTTCTCGTATTATATGTGGATGACATACTGATAATGGGAAATTATATAGAACTCTTGGAAAGTGTAAAGGCCTACTTGAATAAATATTTTTCGATGAAGGACCTTGGAGAAGCTGCTTACATATTAGGTATTAAGATCTATAGAGATAGATCCAGACGCCTCATAGGTCTTTCACAAAGCACATACCTTGAAAAGATATTGAAGAAGTTCAATATGGATCAGTCCAAGAACGGGTTATTGCCTGTGTTACAGGGTGTGAGATTGAGTACGACTCAAAGCCCGACCACGACAAAGGATGGAGAAGTGATGAGTGTCATCCCCTATGCTTCAGCCATAGGCTCTATTATGTATGCCATGCTGTGTACCAGACCCGATGTGAACCTTGCCATAAGTTTGGTAGGGAGGTATCAAAGTGATCCCAGAGCGGAACACTGGACAACAGTCAAGAATATCCTGAAGTACCTGAAAAGGACAAAGGACATGTTTCTCGTATATGGAGGTGCCGAAGAGCTCGTCGTAAAGGGTTACGTCAATGCTAGCTTCGACACAGATCCGGACGACTCCAAGTCGCAAACCGGATACGTGTATATTTTGAACGGAGGGGCAGTCAGCTGGTGCAGCAGCAAGCAAAGCGTCGTGGCGGCATCTACATGTGAAGCGGGAGTACATAGCTGGGTCGGAAGCAGCAAAGGAAGGAGTCTGGATGAAGGAGTTCATCATCGACCTAGGAGTAATTCCAAGTGCGTCGGGCCCGATGACTCTATTCTGTGACAACACTGGAGCTATTGCCCTTGCGAAGGAGCCCAGGTTTCACAAGAATACAAGACACATCAAGCGCCGCTTCTACTCCATCCGTGATTACATTCAGGAGGGAGATATAGATATTTGTAAAGTGCATACGGATCTGAATGTTGCCGATCCGTTGACTAAACCTCTCTCATGAGCAAAACATGATCAACACCAGAATGCTATGGGTGTACGATTCATCACAATGTAACTAGATTATTGACTCTAGTGCAAGTGGGAGACTGTTGGAAATATGCCCTAGAGGCAATAATAAATGGTTACTATTGTATTTCCTAGTTCATGGTAATTGTCTATTGTTCATGCTATAATTGTGTTAACTCGAAACCGTAATACATGTGTGAATACATAGACCACAACATGTCCCTAGTGAGCCTCTAGTTGACTAGCTCGTTGATCAATAGATGGTCACGGTTTCATGACCATGGACATTGGATGTCGTTGATAACGGGATCACATCATTAGGAGAATGATGTGATGGACAAGACCCAATCCTAAGCATAGCACAAGATCGTGTAGTTCGTTTGCTAAAGATTTTCAATGTCAAGTGTCATTTCCTTAGACCATGAGATTGTGTAACTCCCGGACACCGTAGGAATGCTTTGGGTGTGCCAAACATCACAACGTAACTGGGTGGCTATAAAGGTGCACTACGGGTATCTCCGAAAGTGTCTGTCGGGTTGGCACGAATCGAGACTGGGATTTGTCACTCCGTGTGACGGAGAGGTATCTCTGGGCCCACTCGGTAAGACATCATCATACTGAGCTCAATGTGACTAAGGAGTTAGCCACGGGATGATGTATTACGGAACGAGTAAAGAGACTTGCTGGTAACGAGATTGAACAAGGTATAGAGATACCGACGATCGAATCTCGGGCAAGTATCATACCGATAGACAAAGGGAATTGTATACGGGATTGATTGAATCCCCAACATCGTGGTTCATCCGATGAGATCATCGTGGAGCATGTGGGAGCCAACATGGGTATCCAGATCCCGCTGTTGGTTATTGACCGGAGAGGTGTCTCGGTCATGTCTACGTGTCTCCCGAACCCGTAGGGTCTACACACTTAAGGTTCGATGACGCTAGGGTTATAGGGAAATGGTATACGTGATTACCAAAAGTTGTTCGGAGTCCCGGATGAGATACCGGATGTCACGAGGAGCTCCGGAATGGTCCGGAGGTAAAGATTGATATATAGGAAGTCCAGTTTTGGTCACCGGAAAGTTTTCGGGCTCATCGGTAGTGTACCGGGAGTGTCGGGAGGGTGCCGGAGGACCCCCGGGAGGGGTGTGACGACCAAAGGACTTCGTGGGCCCTTAGAGGAGGTGTGCCAGCCCTTTGTGGGCTGACCAAGACCTTCTAGAAAGTCCCATGTGGCTGGAGATAAGAGATAGGGCTAAAAGAGGTTTAAAAGGAGGAGATCCACCTCCCTTGTGGGAGGTGGACTCTCCCCGTAGTTCGGCCGAACCTCTCCTCCTTGGAGGAGGGGCCAAGGCAGCCCTCCCTCTCCCTCCTCCTATATATATGCAAGGGTTTGGGCTGTTTTGAGACACGACTTCTTTCCCTCACGGTGCATCCCTACCCTTCCTCTTCCTCGTTCTCTGTAGCGCTTGGCGAAGCCCTGCCGGAGTTCACATAGCTCCACCGTCACCACGCCGTCGTGCTACCAGAGCTCTCCCTCAACCTCTCCCTCCTCCTTGCTAGATCAAGGTGCGGGAGACGTCACTGGGCTGTACGTGTGTTGAACGCGGAGGCGCCGTTGTTCGGTGCTTAGATCGGAATCCACCGCGATCTGAATCGCTGTGAGTACGACTCCATCAACCGTGTTCTTGTAACGCTTCCGCTTAGCGATCTTCAAAGGTATGAAGATGCAATCTCTCCCCACTCGTTGCTGGTTTCTCCATAGATAGATCTTGGTGACACGTAGGAAAATTTTGATTTACTACTACGTCTCCCAACACTGGCTATGCTCCATCTACCCCACACAAAGTATCTAAATCATGCACAACCCCGATGAACAAGTCAAGCAATTTTTTCACACTTTTGGTGTTCTCAAACCTTTTCAACTCTCACGCAATATATGAGCGTGAGCCATGGATATAGCATTATAGGTGGAATAGAATATGGTGGCGGTGCAAGGGAAAAAGGAGAAGATAGTCTGACATCAACTAGGCGTATCAACGGGCTATGGATATGCCCATCAATAGATATCAGTGTGAGTGAGTAGGGATTGCCATGCAACAAATGCACTTAGAGCTATAAGTGTATGAAAGCTCAATAAGAAAACTAAGTGGTCGTGCAAAATGAATATCCACTAGTTATATGAAAGTGACAAAATAGGAGACTCTCTATCATGAAGATCATGGTGCTACTTGGAAGCACACGTGTGGAAAAAGATAGTAGCAATTGTCCCTTCTATATTTCTCTCATATTTTTTATTTTTTGTGTGATTCTTTGGCCTCTTTTTTTGGGCTTTGCTGGCCTCTTTTATTTTTTGTAAAGTCCGGATACTCGTCCCAATTTGTGAGGGAGTCATAGCCTCCATCATCCTTTTCTCTCATGGGACAATGCTCTATTAATGAAAAATTATCACACGTTTATTTACTTATAACTCAAAGAAAAAGAAATTACAACTCGATCCCTATGACAAGATAAAACTCTATATGCAATATGAAGTGATGATGCAAGTCATAGAAAAACTACATGGTGGAAGTTGCATGGCAATATATCTCAGAATGGCTATGGAAATGCAATAATAGGTAGGTATGGTGTTTGTTTTGAGGAATATATGGTGGCTGTTTTGAGGAAGGAGGGTTTGATGTACCGGCTAAAGTTGCACGGTACTAGAGAGGCTAGCAAAGATGGAAGGGTGAGAGTGCGGATAATCCATGGACTCACATTAGTCATAAATAACTCACATACTTATTGAAAAAGTCTATTAGTCATCAAACAAAGCATTAGACACATGCTCCTAGGGGATAGGTTGGTAGGAGTTAACCATCGCGCGCTCCCGGCCCTCACACAAAGGTTGATAATCATTAGACAAGTCATGCTCCGACTTTGTTACATAGCGGTTCACCAGACATGCATGCTATGAGAATCACAAGCTTTAACACAGGTATCTCTTCATTTCACAACTACTCACTAGCATGACTCTCATATTACCATCCCTATTATCTCAAAACTATATGCAAGTAATCCAACTTCTCATAGTTGTTAATGCACTTAATATGAAAGTTTTTATTATATCCCTCTTGGATGCCATTATATTAGGACTAAATTCATAACCTAAACAAAATACCATGCTGTTTTAAGAAACTCTCAAAATAATATAAGTGAGGAACAAGAGTTCAATAATTTCTATAAAATATAACACCACCATGCTCTATAAAGATATAAGTGAAGCACTAGAGCAATATTGCCTAGCTCAAAAGATATATAAGTGAAGCATATAGAGTATTCTAAAAAATTCATGATTCAGCATGTCTCTCTCGAAATATGTGTGCATCAAGGATGATTGTGGCAAACTAACAAGCAAGGACTCATATCATACAAGACGCTCCAAGCAAAACACATATCATGTGGTGAATAAAAATATAGCCTCAAGTATATTTACCGATGGATTGAAGACGAAAGAGGGGATGCCTTCCGGGGACATCCCCAAGCTTAGGCTCTTTGGTATCCTTGAATATTACTTGGGGTTCCATGGGCATCCCCAAGATTAGGATCTTGCCACTCTTTATTCCATACTTCATCAAATCTTCACCCAAAACTTGAAAACTTCACAACACAAAACTCAACAGAAAACTCATGAGATCCGTTAGTATAAGAAAAATAAATCACAACTTTAGGTACTATTGTGAACTCATTATTTATTTATATTTTTGTAATACCTACTGTATTCTAACTTCTCCATGACTCATACCCCCCGATACGACCCATAGATACATCAAAATAAGCAAACAACACAAAGAAAACAGAATCTATCAAAAATAAAACAGTCTGTAGCAATTTGTAAACTTTGAATACTTCTAGAACTTTGAAAATTCTGAAAAATTAGGAAAACCAGGTAAATTTGTATATCAATCCTGTGTAAAAAATTCAGATCAATTTGACTCTCTAAAAAATTCAGAAACATCCTGGACTGAGCGCAAAAGTTTGTGTTTTCCAGCAAGATCAAATCAGCAACTACCATAGATCACCCCAAAGGTTTTACTTGGCTCAAACACTAATTTAAACACAAAACAAATTACTACAGAATTAATAATGTGCCAAACACAGCAAAACATAAGCAAAAAAACTAAAAGCAAAATAAAATTGGGTTGCCTCCCAACAAGCGCTATTGTTTAACGCCCCTAGCTAGGCAAAACACAATAGATCTAGGTGTTGTCATCTTTGGTATGCAATCCATAAGTAGCTCTCATGATAGATTCATAAGGTAATTTTATTTTATTTCTAGGAAAGTGTTCCATGCCCTTCCTTAATGGGAATTGGAATCTAATATTCCCTTCCTTCATATCAATAATTGCACCAATCGTTCTAAGGAAAGGTCTACCAAGAATAATAGGACATGTAGGATTGCAATCTATATCAAGAACAATGAAATCTATGGGCACATAATTACTATTTGCAACAATAAGAACATCATTAATTCTTCCCATAGGTTTCTTTATTGTGGAATCTGCAAGATGCAAATTTAAAGAACAATCATCAAATTCACGGAAACCTAACACATCACATAAAGTTTTTGGAATAGTGGAAATGCTAGCACCCAAATCACACAAATCAAGGCACTCATAATCTTTAATATTAATCTTAATACTAGGTTCCCACGCATCATATAGCTTTCTAGGTATAGAAACTTCCAACTCAAGTTTTTCTTCAAAAGCCTTCATCATAGCATCAACAATATGTTTAGTAAAAGCCTTGTTTTGATTATAAGCATGAGGATAATTCAACATGGATTGCAACAAGTAAATACAATCAATCAAAGAGCAGCTAACATGATTAAAGTCTTTTAAATCCAAAGGAGTGGGTTCATTGCTATTTATAGTTTTGGCCTCTTCAATCCCACTTTTATCAATCTTAGCATCAAGATCTAAAAACTCTGAATCATTGGGATGCCTTTTAACTAAAGTTGACTCATCTCCAGACCCTTCCTTATCAAGATTAATATTGGAAAACAAGGATTAAATAGGATCCACATCAATCACTTTAAGATCCTCATCAATATCATCATAAAATTCTGGCTTCGCGGTCATTTTATTTACTAAAGTAGCTTGTTTATAGGAAATTTGGCCCACTAAGTTTTCAAGGTGAGTAAATTGAGATTTCAAACCATAGAACTCTTTAGACATATCACAAAGTTCCTTATTCATGTACTCCTACATAGTTTTTTGTTCTTTAAGTTCATTCTTGAAGAAACTGTTGTGATCATATTGAAACAACATGAAACTTTTAACGTTCTCCTCAATATCTTCCAACTTTCTAAGATAAGGATCAAAGCCGTTGGGTTGAGCCATTATGACCAACCAACTTAACACACAAGCAAGCAAAAAGAAAACGGTAAGACGAACGGAGAAGGGCGAATAAAAGGCAAATCTTTTTGAAAATTGTTTTAGAAGTGGGGGAGAGGAAAACGAGAGGCAAATGGCAAATAATGTAAATGCAAGAGATGAGTTTGTGATGGGTACTTGGTATTCTTGACTTGCTATGTATCTCCCCGGCAACGGCGCCAGAAGTCCTTCTTGCTACTTCTCGAGCATGCGTTGGTTTCCCGTAAAGAGGAACGGTTTGATGCATCAAAGTAGATAAGTATTTCCCTTAGTTTTTGAGAACCAAGGTATCAATCCAGTAGGAGATACAAGGGAGTCACCAATAGATGTACTTGCACAAAAAATCAAACTCTTGCACCCAACGCTATAAAGGGGTTGTCAATCCCTTCACGGTTACTTGCAAGGATGAGATCTAATAGAGATAGATATAATAGGATGCTTGAATGAAAAGTAAACCTAAAGTAAAAATAAGGCAACAAGTATTTTTGGTATTTTTGGTTTTAGATCTGAAAGTGTAATATGGAAAATAGACCCGGGGGCCATAGGTTTCACTAGATGGCTTCTCTCATGATGGCAAGTATTACGGTGGGTGAACAAATTACTGTCGAGGAATTGATAGAAAAATGAATAATTATGAAGATATCCAAGGCAATGATTATTCATATAGGCATCATGTCCGTGACAAGTAGACCGAAACGATTCTGCATCTACTACTATTACTCCACACATCGATCAACTCCTGCCTGCATCTAGAGTATTAAGTTCATGAAGAACAGAGTAATGCATTAAGTAAGATGACATGACGCAGAGGGATAAAATCAAGCAATATGATGAAAACCCCATCTTTTTACCCTTGATGGAAACAATACAATACGTGCCTCGCTACCCTACTTTGTCACTGGGTGAGGACACCACAAGATTGAACCCAAAACTAAGCACTTCTCCCGTTGCAAGAATTACCAATCTAGATGGCCAAACCAAACCAATAACTCGAAGATACTTGCAAAGATATAAAATCATGCATATAAGAATTCAGGAAGAACTCAAATAATATTCATGGATAATCCTAACATAAACCCACAATTCATCGGATCTCGACAAACACACCGCAAAAGAGTATTACATCGGATAGATCTCCATGAAGATCATGAAGAACATGGTATTGATAAGAAAAGAGAGAGAATAAGCCATCTAGCTACTAGACCCGTAGGTCTGTGGTGAACTACTCACGCATCATCGGAGGGGCAATGGAGTTGATGTAGATGCCCTCCATGATCGAATCCCCCTTGGGCAGATTACCGAAAAAGGCTCCAAGATTGGATCTCTTGGGAATGGAGGCTTATGGCGGCGCAAAAGTGTTTTTGTGGCTTGTTCTGATAATGATGGAATATTTGAGTATTTATAGGCCGAAGATTAGGGTTAGGGGAGTTGCCAGGGGCCCACAAGCCTGCCCGGCGCAGGGTACCCCCTTGGTCGCGGCAAGCGGGCTTGTTGCCCCGTGGCAGCTCCTGTGCCTTGGTTCTCAAGTCTCGTGGCTTCCATATTTTCCAGAAAAAATCATTCCGGAGGTTTTATCCCGTTTGGACTCCGTTTAATATTCCTTATCTACGAAACTCAAAAACAAGGAAAAAAACAGAAACTGGCACTAGGCTCTAGATTAATAGGTTAGTCCCAAAAATAATATAAAATAGCATATTAATGCATATAAACATCCAAAACAGATAATATAATAGCATGGAACAATAAAAAATTATAGATACGTTGGAGACGTATCAATGACTCAACATAAAAATAAATAGATAGTCCCTTCATGGAGGGAAGCAAGGATTTGTAGGGGTGCCACATCTCAAAGCTTAAATCGGAGATAAATATAATTTTGGGTGGTGCACCCTTCCTGTCAACGTTACGACCAAGAGTTATCAATATCTCCCGTGTTAAACACATTAGTGGCGGTTCCCAAGTGGTAAAAGTAAATGTTTACTCCCCCCTCCACCAACAAACACACTCCATGGCTAGCCAAATCCACGGGTACCATCCATAGCAACAAAATTACTTGGGGAGTTTTTTTTAATTACTTGCATTTCTTTTGATTTCGGGACAGAGAATCTCTATTAACGCCCCTCTCGTGCAAGGACAAGTGAATAAACACTCATCATGAGAATGACCCGCTTAACATGGAAGATAATGACCGCCCCTGTCTCTCCATGAGTGGTCCAGGCAGACAAAATAGATGTCCATTTGAAATTTTAGAGGTGGCACATGCAAATTTACTTGGAATACGAGGGTAATACCGCATATAGGTAGATATAGTGGACTCTTCTAGAATAACTTTGGTTTAAGGGTTTTGACGCATAAGCAGTATTCCCGCTTAGTACAGGCGAAGGCTAGCAAATAGGTTGAGAAGCGGCTAGTTAGAGAGGGAAAATTATCATGAACATGCATTATGAATAATAAACATTGAATGCTATCATGAGTAGGATATGGACACCATGAACATAAATATCGTGAAGGCCATGTTGTTTTTGTCAACTACATGCGTGAACATGTGCCAAGTCAAGCCACTTGAAACATTCAGAGGAGGATACCATATCATCATACTACATCACAATCATTTTAAAGCATGTTGACATCCAAGATAAATCATTATTCACTCCTAGCGACTTTATCATGGCAAGAGCAACTATAATCTCTAATTGTTAATGGAAACAAGTTTGATCATAATATTCTGAATCATTGATACTAGGTTAAACATATTTACAAAAACAAGAACAAGTTGAGTTCATACCCGCTTCTCTCTGCCATAGTCACTTCATCAAATATCGTCATTATTGCCTTTCACTTGCAAGACCGAATGATATGAAAATAATAATAGTGCAAGAGTGTTGTGGACTAAGCTGGAACCTTCAAGAATTTTATTCAAGAGGAGAATACAAAGTAATATGGGCTCTTTGTTAGATCAATAGTAGTGCATATAAGAGCCACTCAACATTTTCATCGTGGTCTTCTCCTTAGTATGACTCAATAAAAGGAAGAGAATTTCAGAGAAACACACTGGAATATTTTTGGAGTTTTTAGTTTTTCTTGAAGAAAGCAAATAAAAGAAGGAAAACAAAAATGAGAAATACTATTTACACGGGAGAGCTGCGAACAAGCAAAAGAAGAAACAAGAAATCTTTTGGGTTTCTTTTAATACTACAACTAATTAAACTAAGAAAGAAAAACCAAACAGAAGTGAGAAATATTTTTGGATTTTCTCAAAGTTTTTCAAACACACAAAGAGAAAGCAAGAAAATAAATCTAGCATGGATAATGCAATGAAAAAGTGTGGACACTGACAACTGGAATGAAATGTGTGAACATGAATATAATGTCGGTTGGAAACACGTACTCCCCCAAGCTTAGGATTTTGGCCTAGCTTGGTAATCACCATCCGTAGCCTGGATAATAATCTGAATGATAGCCCACCGAGGCTATTGGTGCAGTCTCCTCAGCCCGTCTGGCAGCTTCAACCTCCACATTGTACGTGCGGTCCTCGCTCTCAAGAACGCAGTATCTCCCCTTACTGTGATAATCAAAAAGAGCACGAGCAGGTAATACGATAGGCACAATCGGACCTTTATTGAACCTTAAGTTGTAAGTATAGTCAGTGACTATGCCCTTAAGGAACTTATGATGTTTTCATGGCCTCAAAGTCTAAGTACCGAGTAGGTAAAATATGATTGTTAGGCCAAGGTGATACACATAACTTCTTAGCTACATGGGCGGCATAGATCGCACCATAAAAAATGACCACTAGTAGCGTTGTGATTCAATCTCCATGCAATAATTGCAACTATATTATAATTTTTAATTCATGTTATGGCAGTGTGTATAAGACTCAAATCAGGTGCACACAGTGTGCCAAAATCTTGCTTGCCTACAATGCATTTTCCATTAAAGAGTGCAAAGTAATGTATAGATGGAAAATGGATGCTTTTTATTCTACCTTGTGTCACTCCTCTACCTTCACCATAGCAAAGATTAATAAAAAATAACTCATACTCAGATGTTGGTGGTTCGTTTAGAGAACCCCAATATGGAAATTTGCACGCTTCACATAACACGTCTAAAGGCATGGTGAAAGCATCATTATAGAGGCTAAATCAAACTCTAGACCCACGAGGAAAATATTTAAACTTCTTAGTAAACGTATCTATGAGGTTGAGATGTTGGGTAGACTTATCTCTGATGAAAGGGGCGAGATCGGTGTTGTGAACATATTGTTCAAATTCTTCCTTGATACCTGCACCATCCATGAATGTATTACACGGCCAAAGGCATGATTTGGTGTTAGCATCCTGCATCGAGCTTGCATTTGGTTCAACATAAGATTGTCGATCGTGTTTCCACTTGTCGATGCCCCCGAGGATCTTCTCCTTGAAGAACTCCTAAAGAATTGCATTTTTATTTGCGAACAATTTCTGAAAAATTTCGGGACACAAAATTTTGTTAACAAAACTTCACAAGATTTAAAGAACTACTCATATGGGTGCCTAGAGGCCATATTAAGCATTCAAACTACTTGGAACTCTAAGAATTCAACATGCAAGCCCATTTACATGAGCACCAAGAGTAGATAAATATCCTGAAATAAACCACTAAAGAAAAAACTAATTGGAGCAATGGGGGAGTCACATACCAATAAGCAATCCCCCAAAATAGTTTCAGAAATGGAGCTTCGAGAAAAGAGATCGAAATCCACAGGTTTGTGAGCAAGAACACGAGAGAGAGAGAGAGCTATGGTGATTTTTTTCCGGAGGTAGGAGATGACATGGGCTAAAGAAGTAAGTGAGGGGGCCCACGTGGGGACCACAATCGACCAGTCCTCGGCTGGGGTCGCTAGCGTGTCCTGGGGTCTTGTGGACACCACGTGCACCCCCTGATGTTATTTGCACCAGAAATTCAGAAATATTCAGAAAAAATTGTGTTAAATTTTCAGGAAATTATGAGAACTTTTATTTTTGGGTCATTTCATTGCACGGGAAAAATCATAAAATAGGATAAACATGGCATTTCGTTTTATTTCACTAAGAAAAACAAAAAACAAAAAGTGGGTACAGAAGGTGGTGTCTACTAGATTCATCAACTCCATACCTCTCAAAAATGATCCATTAATAAGGTTAATCAAGTCTTACTAACAACCACTTTCGATTAGCATAAAACCGAAGAACTTTTGTAAAACACTAAGTTACCTCAATGGGGATATGCATATCCCCAACCATAAGTATATCATATTTATTTTTGGCAATAGGTAGAGGTAGTTGAAAACTTCCAATGGTGAGTGTCGGGGATCTTTCAACAACATTCATACGATTCGCTTGGAATTGTTTCTTCGGAAAGTGCGCCGTATGCTCATAACATTGATATGAAAAGTGACTTTGCTTTTATTGCAATCAATAGAAGCCCTTGTATTTTTCAAAAAGGGTCTACCAAGAATAATCAACATGTTGTCGTCCTTGGGCATCTCAAGAATAACAAAGTCTGTTAAGATAGTAACATTTGCAACAATAACTGGCACATCCTCACAATATCAATAGGTATGGCAGTTGATTTGCCAGCCATTTGCAAAGATATTTCAGTAGGTGTGAGTTTATTCCAATCAAGTCTTTTATATAAAGAGAAAGGCATAACACTAACACCAACTCCCAAACCACACAAAGTAGTTTTGACATAATTTCTTTTAATGGAGCAAGGTATAGTTGGTATTTCAGGATCTCCAAGTTTCTTAGGTACTCCATCCCTAAAAGAATAATTAGCAAGCATGGTGGAGATTTCAGCTACTGGTATCTTTCTTTTATTAGTGATGATTTCTTTCATGTATTTTGCATAAGGGGCATCTTTAAGATATCAGTTAAGCGGGTACGCAAAAAGACTCGCTTAATCATTTTAGCAAAGCGTTCGAATTCTTCATCATCCTTTTTCTTAGATGGTTTAGGTGGAAAATGCATGGGTTTATGAACCCATGGCTCTCTTTCTTTACCATGTTTTATAGCCACAAAGTCTTTTTATCATATTGTTTATTTTTAGGTTGTGGGTTATCAAGATCAACAGTAGGTTCTATTTTAACATCATTATCTGGTTCTTTATCATTGTTCAGTTGAGTATCTTTATGAACATCATCATTATCATTATTTCTAGGTGAATGTTCATTACCATATTGAGTGTCGGCATCATAAATAGATACATCATTATCTTTAGGAGGTTTTTCTATCTCAGGTTCACTAGAGGCATGCAAAGTCCTATCATTTTTTTATTTTCTTTTTCTTTTTAGAAGGACTAGGTGCATCAACATTAATTCTCTGAGATTCTTATTTTCTCTTAGGATGTCCCTCAGGATAAATTGGTTCTTGGGTCATTTTACATCCTCTAGTTGCTACTCTAACAACAAAATCATTCATATTATTATTCATTTCATTAAGCAATTCTCTTTGAGATTTAGCAACTTGTTCTAACTGGGTTTGAACCATAGAGGCATGTTTTCCTACACCTCTAAGATCATTACTGATTCTAAATAACAAGTCACTCAAGCGAGCAATCATATCAGAATTATATTTCAATTGTTTCAGAACATTTGCATTGAAGTGATCTTGTTTCCTAATCTAATTATCAAATTCATATAAGCACTGACTAGGATGTTTATTGTAAGGAATGTCACCTTCATCAAAATTTAATAAAGAATTTACCTCTACCACCTACGGTGGTGGTGGTGTGACAAGGCCATGTATTTATTCAATAGGTGGTAAGTTCTTAACATCCTCAGCTTTAATACCTTTTTCCTTCGTACATTTCTTTGCCTCCTGCATATCTTCGGGACTGAGAAATAAGATACCCCTCTTCTTCGGAGTGGATTTATGTGGTGGTTCAGGGAGAGTCCAATCATCATAATTCTTCAATATATTATTCAATAGTTCCTCAGCTTGTTCAACAGTTCGATCCATGAAAACACAACCAGCACAACTATCTATGAAGTCCCTAGAAGCATCAGTTAGTCCATTGTAGAAGATAGCAAGTATTTCATTTTTCTTAAGAGGGTGATGAGGAAAAGCATTGATATATTGGAGAAGCTTCCCGCAAGCTTGTGGAAGACTGTCTTCTTCAATTTGCACAGAGTTAAATATTTCCTATAAGGCAAATTGTTTCTTATGAGCAGGATTTTTTTAGAGAAGTAGTAAATCATATCCTCGAGACTACGCACAACCAGGAGAAAGAGTATTGTACCATATCTTAGCATCACCTTTTAATGAGAATGGGAATAATTTGAGAATATAGTATTAGCAAATCTTCTCATCATGAGCAAAAGAGTAGATATATCATTCAACTTAGTAAGATGTGCCACTACAGTTTCAGTTTCATAGCCATGGAAAGGATCAGATTCAACCAAAGTATTTTACTTTGGGTCAACATAGAATTCATAATACTTATTTGTAACAAAGATAGGTGAAGCAGCAAACTTAGGATCACATTTCATTCTAGTATTCAAAGTCTTTTCTTTATACTTTCATAGTAACTTCTTAAGATCATCTCTATCCTTACAAGCAAGAATGTCTTTGGCTACTTCTCCATCCATAACATAACCCTCAGGTATCTTAGACAATTCAAATCTAGGAGAGTCAGGTGTCATAGGTGTTTCATAATTCTCAGTTTCAAGGACTTCATCAGTTTCAGTAATTTCATTCTGTTTAGCTCTAGCAATGTTTTCATCAAGAAATTCACCTAGTGGCATAGTATCATCAAGCAAGGTACTAGCATCATCATAAGCATCATTCATAGCATAAGTAGCATCATCAATAACTTGCGACATATTATGATTAATAGCATATGGTGGTGTTGCAAGTCTACTCATAACAGAAGGTGAACCAAATGCAGAGTGTGATGGCAAATCCATACCTCCCCTCGTCTTAGAGGGGATGATCTTGGTTCTTGTATCCTTCAGATTCTTCATAGTGATAAATTAATATAAATCCCAAGTGACTCGGGAAATATAGCCATGCTCCCCGGCAATAGCGCCAGAAAAAGGTCTTGATAACCCACAAGTATAGGGGATCGCAACAGTTTTCGAGGGTAGAGTATTCAACCCAAATTGATAGATTCAACACAAGGGGAGCCAAAGAATATTTGAGAGTAGTAGCAGTTGAGTTTTCAATTCAACCACACCTAGAGATTAAATATCTGTAGCAAAGTGATCAGTAGCACAGTAATATGATAGTTTGATAGCAGTGGTAACATCAGTGGTAACGGTAATAGTGATAGCAATGATTTCGTAGCAAGTGTAACAGTGAAAGCAACAACAGTAACTTAGTAAGAACAATATGTGGAAAACTTGTAGGCATTGGACCGGTGTATTCGTTGGATGATATTTGTCATATAACACTCATAACCTAGGGCGAGACAGAACTAGCTCTAGTTCATAAATATAATGTAGGCATGTATTCCGTAAATAGTCATACGTGCTTATGGAAAAGAACTTGCATGACATCTTTTGTCCTACCCTCCGGTGGCAGCGGAGTTCATAAGGAAACTAAGGGATATTAAGGCCTCATTTTAATAGAGAACCGAAACAAAGCATTAACACATGGTGAATACATGAGCTCCTCAAACTATGGTCATCACCGGAAAGTATCCCAACTATTGTCACCTTGGGGTTTACAGATCATAACACGTAATAGGTGCATATGACTAGGCAAGATTGGATCAAGAACATAGAAATAATGGTGATAACATAAACGGTTCAGATATGAAATCATGGCACTCGGTACCTAGTGACAAGCATTAAGCATGGCAAAGTCATAGCAACATCAATCCCAGAACATAGTGGATACTAGGGATCAAGCCCTAAGAAAACTAACTTGATTGCATGATGAATCTCATCCAACTCCTCACCGACCAGCAAGCCTACGAAGGAATTACTCACTCCCAGTGGTGAGCATCATGGAATTGGCGATGAAGGAGGGTTGTCAATGACGAAGACCGAAGATTCCCCTCTTCGGAACCCCAAATGGGCTGCAGACCTGGCCTCCCGATGAAGAATAGCAGGTGACGGCGGCTCTGTCTCCTGAAACGCAATTAAACTTCCTCCCCAATTTTTATCTCCGAAAATAGGAATTTATAGTGCGAGAATTAGGGTCAGCGGGGCCACGAGGTGGGCACAACCCACCAAGGCACGCCTGGGGGCTGGCGAGCCCTGGTGTATCGTGCCCAGCCAGGCCCCCTCCTTCGGTGGTTCTTGGCTCTAGTACTTTTTATTCATTGCAAAATAATTCTCCAAAAAGTTCCGTTCGACGCTGAGAACTTTTATTTCTACACAAAAACAACACCATGGTAGTTCTGCTGAAAACAACGTCAGTTGGGGTTAGTTTCATTCAAATCATGCAAATTAGAGTTCGAAACAAGAGTAAAAGTGTTAGGAAAAGTAGATACGATGGAGACGTATCACCCACCCCCCTTGGCGTGTCCTATTAGCTTGTGGGTCCCTCGCAGGTGCACTAGCCTCCCTCTTCTGCTATCAGATGTGTTTTGACCTAGAAAAACAAGAGGGGACTTTCGGGATGAAGCGTCGCCGTCTCGAGGCGAAAACCTGGACATGGGCCCTTTTGCACTCTCGTAGGGTGATTCTGCTGGGGAAAACGTCTCTCCGGGAGGGGAGATCGAATCCAACGTCATCACCAACACTCCCTCCTTCATGGGAGGACCAATCTTCATCAACATCTGGACCAGCATCATCTCATATCAAACCCTAGTTCCTCTCTCGTACTCAATCTTTGTCTCAAAACCTCAAATTGGTACCTGCAGGTTACTAGTAGTGTTGATTACATCTCATAGTTGATGCTTGTTGGTTTATGATGTCTACTATGCAAATTTATTCTTGTAGACTTTGTTGGGCCTCTAAGCACAATGTTTTGTAGGACAGTACCAATTTTCCCTCAAGTGGATGACCTAAGGTTTATCAAACTGTGGGAGGCGTAGGATGAAGATGGTCTCTCTCAAGCAACCCTACAACCAAATACAATAAAATCTCTTGTGTCCCCAACACACCGAATACAATGGAAAATTGTATAGGTGCACTATTTCTGCAAAGAGATGGTGATACAAGTGCAATATGGATGGTAGATATAGGTTTTTGTAATCTAAAAATATAAAAACAGCAAGGTAAAAATAGTAAACGGCGAGCAAAACGCTGTATAAATGCTTGGAAACAAGGCCTAGGGTCCATACTTTCACTAGTACAATTTCTCTCAACAATACTGACATAGTTGAATCATATGTAAGTCCCTCTCGTGCGAGAAAGAGTTCACTCCAAAGTCATAAATAGTAGAGAACAAACGAAGAAATTATTGTAGGGTACGAAACCACCTCAAAGTTATCTTTTCCGATCAATCTTATGAGCTATCCCTATAAATGTCACGAACAGCCCTAGAGTTCGTACTAAAATAACACCTTAAGATACACATCAACCAAAGCACTAATGTCACCTAGATACTCCAATGTCACCACAAGTACCCATGGGCTTGATTATACGATATGCATCACACAATTTCCGATTCATTATATTCAATCCAACACGAAGAACTTCAAAGAGTGCCCCAAAGTTTCTACCGGAGAGTCAAGACGAAAACGTGTGCCAACCCCTATGCATTGATTCCCAAGGTCACGAAACCCACAATTTGATCACCAAAACATACATCAAGTGGACCAATAGAACATCCCATTGTCACCACAGATATCCCATCACAAGACATACATCAGGTGTTCTCAAATCCTTAAAGACTCAATCCGATAAGAAAACTTCAAAGGGAAAACTCAATTCATCACAAGACGATAGAGAGGGGAAAACTCCATATGATTCATCTATATCAAAAAGGATTTGGGGTACATCAAGATTGTGTCATCTCAAGAACACGAGAGAGAGAGAGAGATCAAACACATAGCTACTAGTACATACCCTCAGCTTCGAGGGTGAACTACTCCCTCCTCATCATGGAGATCATCGGGAGGATGAAGATGGCCTCCAGTGATGGTTTCCCCCTCCGGCAGGGTGCCGGAATGGGCTCTCGATTGTTTTTCGTGGCTACATAGGCTTGCGGCGGTGGGAATCCTGATCTAAGTTTCTTTCTAGTGGTTTCTTGATTTATAGGAGCACTTGGCATTGGAATCACGTCAAGGGGACTCCCGAGGGGCCCACAAGCCAGGGGGCACGACCTAGGGGGGGTCGTGCCCTGGTGGCTTGTGGCTGCCCCGGGACTCCTCTCTGGTATCTTTTTGCTCTAATATTTTTTATATTTTCCAAAAATATTCTCCGTAAATTTTCAGGCCATTCCCAGAACTTCTATTTCTGCACAAAAACGACACCATGGTAGTTCTGCTGAAAACAGTGTCGATCCGGGTTATTTCTAATAAAATCATACCAACATCATTTAGAATTATTGTAAACATGGCATGAATATCCAGTCAAAAAAACATGGCATGAATACTTCATAAATCATAGATACGTTGGAGACGTATAAGCATCCCCAACCTTAATTCTTGCTCATCCTCGAGTAGGTAAATGATAAAACAAATAATGTATGAAGTGTGAATGCTATCATTGTGCATAAATTTGATCAATGATAGTTCCAAACACTTTTTCTAGCATCATCATATATCATAAACAGTAGCTCATATCATAAAACTTCTCATGATGAAGTAACAAGCTATTCACTTGTTAAAGTATAGACCATAAGGTTTCTTGAAAACTAACAAACTATGCTTTCAGTCACCAAACAATTGCAATTCATCTTATTTTCAGTAAGCGTCTATGTACGAGCTTTGATTTAGCAAATTCCACATACTCAACTATCATATAGTCTTCCATGATTGCTAACACTCAAAGCATATTTTTAGAACAAATAGCATCCATCGAACACAGAGAAAGATAGGGGCTTAATGTTTTGCCTCCCAACTTATTTATCATATAGATAATTGTCAACAATAATAATTCATGATCAAGTATATTGGAATGGCCATATGTGCCTAGATCTTTCCCCAACACATGATGATTGCCAAGAGAAAAAGGAAAAATAAAGGAAGTGGTGAAGATCACCATGACTCTTGTATAAAGGTAAGTACTAGAAAGTAAAAATAGGCTCTTCGCAGAGGGAAGCATTGATTTGTAGAGGTTCCAGAGCTCGATATTTTAAAGCAGAGATGAATAATAATTTGAGCGGTATGCTTTCATTGTCAACATAAAAAGCGAGAGATCTCAGTATCTTCCATGCTAGATACATTATAGGCGGTTCCCAAACAGAATGGTAAAGTTTTTACTCCCCCTCCACCAATCAATCACACTCCACGGCAAGCCGAATCCATGGGTACCGTCAGTACAAACAACAATCCTGGGGGAGTTTTATTTCATTATATTTTGTTTTGATTTATGAGCATGGAACAGGGCATCCCGAATACCAGCCACTTTCTCGTGAATGATAGTGAATCGACACATATCGTGAGAATAACCCACCTAGCATGGAAGATACTGATAGCCCTTATTTACTATATGAGCGATTCGGGCATACAAAACAGAATATTATTTGGAGGTTTAGAGTTTGGCACATGCAAATTTACTTGGAACGGCAGGTAAATACCGCATATAGGTAGGTATGGTGGACTCATATGGAACAACTTTGTGTTTAAGGGTTTTTGGATTCACAAGTAGTATTTCTACTTGGTGCGGAAGTTCTGGCTAGTATGAGGTGGAGGCAAGCATCACATGTTGGAGGATCCATAACAATATAACTTCTATGCAAATATACACAACCATAACTCATTACGTTGTCTTCCTTGTCCAACTTCAACTAATTTGCTCAAGTTTCAAAATAATCAAAGGGTATTCACAATCACAGAAGATGTCCAAGATAGTATATTTATATGTGAAATCTCTCTTCCTTCAATATTCTTTCATGAATTGTTCAAGTGACCAATGCGGTGTTTGCTAACTTTCAATAAATTCTACCACTTATACTTCTTATATGTGAATTCATTACTCCTCATGGGATAAGCATATAAAACATATATAATTTCATATTTATGATATTAAATTCATTCAACCATTTACTCATACTATATAAGTGAAGCCGAGAGTAAATAAAAAAACTACTCCAAAACATATAAGTGAAGATCAATGAGTAGTCAAACAATTAATTAGCTATGTGAGGACTTTCTCTGTCTCTCTCAAAATAAAGATTTTAAGATCTTAGTATTTTATTTAAACATCAAGCAAAAGCAAAATATCACTCCAAGAATAGGACGCATCATGTGAACAAATAAAAATTTAGGTTCAACATAGGCTAACCGATAGTTGACGAAGAGAGGTGGGATGCGTAGCATCCCCAAGATTAAATGTTTGAGAGTTCTTGAAATATTTACTTGGGGTGCCTTGGGCATCCCCAAGATTGATATTTTTTATATTTTTCAATCCTCTCATATCCCGATTCACCTATTCTCAAAAACTTCATCCACACAAAACTCAAAAAGAACTCGTGAGATAGGTTAGTACACATAAGAACAAATAAACACTTCATGTACTGCCAAGACAAGTTGCACAATAATTATCAAACATTAGGTACTGTATACTATCGTTTACACAATTTATATCTACCAATATAGGCTATGGAAACAATAGGATAAGTAGATAACAAAACTACGACAACAATCTGTCTAAACAGAACAGTCTGTGTAATTTTTTAAACTAGTGTACTTATGTAATTCTAAAAATTATGAAAATTTAGTGGATGCTAAATAATTTATATTAAAATACTGTGTAAAAATTTCATAAACTTTCTAGATCCAGTAAAATATGAAAATTAAAACACTACAGCAGAAGTTTCTGTTTTTACACAGCACACATCAAACATGCAATGCAATCATCCTAACGCAATTCTTGGAACTTTTTATTGAAAAACAAGATTATAAATAACTAACAGAGAAAAACTAAATAAAATGATGATCCAAGAAAAACTCATATTATGTGATGAATAAAAATATAGCCAAGTAAGATATACCGATAATGTTGAAGACGAAAGAGGGGATGCCTTCCGGGGTATCCCCAAGCTTAGACGCTTGAGTATTCATTGGATATTACCATGGGGGTGCCTTGGGAATCCCCAAGCTTAGTTCCTTGCTGCTCCTTATTCACCTCATATCGGTATCTCACCCAATACTTGAAAACTTCAATCACACAAAACTTAACAGAACTTCGTGAGATGGGTTAGTATAGTAAATATAGACCATTCTCTTAGGTAATGTCAAGACAAGATTCATAATTGTTATCACATAATACTTACTATATTAAATCATTCCCTCAATTTATATCACTGAATATAAGCTATGGTAACACTAAAACAAGCAAACTATGCATGCAAAACAGAATCTGTCAAAAACAGCACAATCTATGAAGATCTGTAGTATAGCCATACTTCCATGTCTCTAAAACTTCTAACAAAATTAGGACAACCTGGATAATTTGTATATCAAGACTATGTAAAAATTTCACATCATTATCACGCTCAAGTAAAAAATAAATTTTCCTATACTGGAGTCAAAAGTTTTTGTTTTGCTTCAGCATCAATTCTAATCATCTTGTGAGTCATCCCAAAGGCTTTACTTGGCACTTTATTGAAATAAAAGACACAAAACATGATTACTACAGTATCTTAATCATGTCAACACTCAAAAACAGAAAGTAAAAGTGCTGGGTTGTCTCCCAACAAGCGCATTTTTAATGCCTTTTAGCTAGGCATGATGATTTCAATGATGCTCACATAGGAATAATAATTGAAACATGCAAAAGAGCATCATGAATCTCATGACAAGCACATTTAAGTCTAACCCACTTCCTATGCATAGGGATTTTTGTAGCAAACAATTTATGTGAGCAAGAATCAACTAGCATAGGAAAGCAAAACAAGCATAACTTCAAAACTTTGAACACAGAGAGGAAACTTGATATTATTGCAATTCTTACAAGCATATGTTCCTCCCTCATAATAATTTTCAGTAGCATCATGAAGAAATTAAACAATATAACTATCACATACAACATTATTTTCATGATGCACAAGCATAGAATTTTTATCACTCTCCACATAAGCAAATTTCTTCTCATTCATAATAGTAGGAGCAAACTCAACAAAATAACTATCATGTGACACTTGATTGACATAACCACATTGAATATTAAAATCATGATAATAGGTTTCATGGTTGTCATTACTCTTTATAGCATACGTGTCATCACAATAATCATCATAGATAGGAGGCATGCCATAATCATAATACTTTTGCTCATCAAAACTTGGGGGACTAAAAATATCATCTTCATCAAACATAGCATCCCCAAGCTTGTGGCTTTGCATATCATTAGCATCATGAATATTCCGAGAATTCATGCTAAAAATATCACTATCATGATCATCACTCAAAGATTTAGTGCCAAACATTTTAATATCTTCTTCTTCTAACACTTGAGCACAATTTTCCTATCCATCATTTTCACGAAAGACATTAAAAAGATGAAACATATGAGGCAACTGCAATTCCATTTTTTGCAGTTTTCTTTTATGAAACCAAACTAGTGAAAAACAAGAAACTAAAAGATTCAATTGCAAGATCTAAATATATACCTTCATACACTCACCTCCCCGGCAACAGCGCCAGAAAAGAGCTTGATGTCTACTATGCAACTTTATTCTTGTAGACTTTGTAGGGCCTCCAAGCACTGAGTTTTGTAGGACAGTAGCAATTTTCCCTCAAGTGGATGACCAAAGGTTTATCAATCCGTGGGAGGCGTAGGATGAATATGGTCTCTCTCAAACAACCTTGCAACTGAATACAAGAAATCTCTTGTGTCCCCAACACACCCAATACAATGGCAAATTGTATAGGTGCACTAGTTCGGCGAAAAGATGGTGATAGAAGTGCAATATGGATGATAGATATAGGTTTTTGTAATCTGAAAATATAAAAACAGCAAGGTGACAAATAGTAAACAGCGAGCAAAACGTTGTATAAATGCTTGGAAACAAGGCCTAGGGTCCATACTTTCACTAGTGCAATTTATCTCAACAATACTGACATAGTTGAATCATATGTAAGTCCCTCTCGTGCAAGAAAGAGTTCACTCCAAAGTCACAAATAGCGGAGAACAAATGAAGAAATTATTGTAGGATACGAAACCACCTCAAAGTTATCTTTTCCGATCAATATTATGAGCTATCCTTATAAGTGTCACGAACAACCCTAGAGTTCGTACTAAAATAACACCTTAAGATACACATCAACCAAACCCCTAATGTCACCTAGATATGCCAATGTCACCACAAGTACCCATGGGCTTTATTATACGATATGCATCACACAATTTCAGATTCATTATATTCAATCCAACACAAAGAACTTCAAAGAGTGCCCCAAAGTTTCTACCGGAGAGTCAAGACGAAAACATGTGCCAACCCCTATGCATAGATTCCCAAGGTCACGGAACCCGCAAGTTGATCACTAAAACATACATCAAGTGGACCAATAGAACATCCCATTGTCACCATAGATATCCCATCACAAGACATACATCAAGTGTTCTCAAATCCTTGAAGACTCAATCCGATAAGAAAACTTCAAAGGGAAAACTCAATTAATCACAACAAGATAGGGAGGGGAAAACTCCATATGATTCATCTATATCAATAAAGCTCGCGGTACATCAAGATCATGTCATCTCAATAACACGAGAGAGAGAGAGATCAAACACATAGCTACTGGTACATACCCTCAGTTTCGAGGGTGAACTACTCCCTCCTCATCATGGAGATCGCTGGGATGATGAAGATGGCCTCCGGTGATGGTTTCTCCCTCCGGCAGGGTGCCGAAACGAGCTCCCGATTGGTTTTTCGTGGCTACAGAGGCTTGCAGCGGCGAAAATCCCGATCTAGGTTTCTTTTCTGGGGGTTTCTCGATTTATAGGAGCACTTGGCGTTGGAATCACGTCAAGGGGACTCTTGAGGGGCCCACAAGCTAGGGGGTGCGGCCTAGGGGGGTCGCGCCTTGGTGGCTTGTGGCTGCCTCGGGACTCCTCTCCGGTATCTTTTTGCTCCAGTATTTTTTATATTTTCCAAAAATATTCTTCGTAAATTTTAGCCCATTCCTAGAACTTTTATTTCTACACAAAAATGACACCATGGTAGTTCTGCTGAAAACAGCGTCAGCCCGGGTTAGTTCTGATGAAATCATACCAATATCATATAGAATTATTGTAAACATGGCATGAATACTTCATAAATTATAGATACATTGGAAACGTATTAGTTTACTTGGTGGAAGATAATATGTTCACATCCTTATTCATCATTATTACACCTATAATCTTGAATATGGTGATGATTCGTGAGTAGTTACTTTTGTTCCTAAGGACATGGGAGAAGTCTTGTTATAAATAATCATGTCAAGTTGGTATTCGTTCGATATTTTGATGATATGTATGGTGTTGCTTCCTTTAGTGGTGTCGTGTGAACATCGACTACATGATCCTTCACCATCTAATGGGCCTAAGGGAAGGCTTTGCGGAGTAATGAGTAAATGATGGGTGTCTAGAGACGGAAGCTTAAACCCTAGTTTATGCGTTACTTCGTAAGGGGCTGATCTGGATCCATATGTTTCATGCTATGGTTAGATTTAATTCTTGTTTCGTAGTTGCAGATGCTTGCGAGAGGGGGTAATAATAAGTGGGTTGCTTGTTCAATTAAGAAAAGCACCTTAGCACCGGTTCACAAATTATCAAGGTAACGAACGTGAATCAAGTAAACATGATGAACATAACTAGACGGAAATTCTCATGTGTCCTCGGGAGCGCTTTGCTTTATATAAGAGTTCCTTTAGGCATGTCCTTTGTTATAAAAAGGATTGGACTATCTTTCTGCACACTTTGTACTATTGTTACTCGTCACTTGTTATGAATTATCTTGCTACAAAACTAGCCATCACTGTTACTCACAACACTTGTAGAGAATATCTTGCTGAAAACTGCGTTTCATTTCCTTCTACTCCTCATTGGGTTCGACACTCTTACTCACCAAAAGGACTACGATTTATCCCTAATGACCCACAAGTATAGGGATCAATCATAGTCCTTTCAATAAGTAAGAGTGTTGAACCCAACGAGGAGCATAAGGAAATGTTAAGTAGTTTTCAACAAGGTATTCTCCGCAAGTGTTGTGAGTAACAATAGTAGATAGTTTTGCAGCAAGATGATTTTTAACTAGTGAAAAGTAACAATAGTAACCAAGGTGAAACAAGGTATCCCAATCCTTTTTATAGAAAAGGATAGTCCGGGAAGTATTATTATATGGAGAAAGCGCTCCCGGAGACACATGGGAATTACTGTCTAGTCATGTTCATCATGTTGAGTTGATTCACGTTCGCTACTTTGGTAATTTGATATGTGGGTGGACCAGTGATAAGGTGTTGTTCTTACTTGAACAAGAAACCCACTTTTCATTACCTCCTCTCGCAAGCATCCGCAACTACAAAGAAGAATTAAGATAAATCTAACCATAGCATGAAACGTGTGGATCCAAATCAGCCCCTCATGAAGCAACACATAAACTAGGGTCTAAGCTTCTGTAACTGTAGCAACCCATCATCTACTTTCTACTCCACAATGACTTCCCTTAGGACCATAACACGGTGAAGTGTCATGAAGTCGAGGTTCACACGACACCACTAAGAGAACCAACAACATACACATCATCAAAATATCGAACGAATACCAACTTCACATGATTACTTATAACAAGGCTTCTCCCATGTCCTCGGGAACAATAGTAACTACTCAAACCTCATCAACATGTTCAAGGCTAGAGGTATAATCATGGTGATCCAGGATCTGAATATAATATCTTTCACCAAGTAAACCAACAAGAATCAACTACAAGATGTAATCAACACTACTAGTAACCCACATGTACCAATCTGAGATTTTAAGACAGAGATCGAGTACAAGAGATGAACTAGGGTTTGAGATGAGATGGTGCTAGTGAAGATGTTGATGCAGACTGATCCTCCCACGAATGAGGAAGTGTTCGTGATGACAATGGCTTCAATCTCCCCCTCTCGAAGAGGAATTCCCGCGGTAGAATCTCTCTGCCGCAAAGAAAAAGGGCATATGCCCAGGTTTCTGCCTCGAGACGGCGGCGCTTCATCTCGAAAGTAACCATATGATTTTTTCTAGGGTAAAACACACCATCTAGAAGAAGAGGGGGGTCGAGAGACCCGCTGGGGCCCACAAGCCATCAGGGCATGCCAAGGGATGTGGGCGCGCCCTGTTGGCTTGTGGCGAGCAGGTGCCCCCTCAAGCAAAAAACCAAGCTAAAAAAATAGTGACCACATGATTTGAGAGAGAGGAGTCGATAAAAACAAAATACAGACATGGGAGCATCATTATTGTTAGCATAGCAGCAATTTTTCATCATATAGCCTGTCATAAGCAAGTAACAATCCATCCACAATATTGAAGTATGGAGCATAAATATTATGAAAAATCAACAAACTATGCTCTTAGTTATTGAGACAATCATAATTCACCATATTATAGAGAAGAATCTATGTAAGAGCTTCTAGCAAGTTCACATACTCAACTATCATTTAGTCTTTTATGATTGTTGACACTCATTGCATATTTTTGGAGCTGGTGTTCCCATGGACACATAGGAAGATGGGAGCTTCATAATATTTGCCACCCAACTTATTTACCTCAAGGATAATGTAAACAATAATTGTTCATGATCACCTACATTCAAATGGATATATTTATTTGGATCTATCCTTGATGTCTACTACGCAACTTTATTCTTGCAGACTCTATTGGGCCTCCAAGCACAGTGTTTTTTAGGACAGTAGCAATTTTCCCTCAAGTGGATGACCCAAGATTTATCAATCCATGGGAGGTGTAGGATGAAGATGGTCTCCCTCAAACAACCCTACAATCAAATACGAGAAATATCTTGTGTCCCCAACACACCCAATACAGTGGCAAATTGTATAGGTGCACTAGTTCGGCGAAGAGATGATGATACAAGTGCAACATGGATAGTAGATATAGGTTTTTGTAATCTGAAAATATAAAAACATCAAGGTAATATTTAGTATAAGGCCTAGGGTTCATACTTTCACTAGTAAATCTCCCAACAATGCTAACATAGTTGAATGATATGATCATCCCTCAGTGTGTAACAAAGAATTACTCGAAAGTTCCTATCTAGCAGAAAACAAATAGATGAAATTGGTGAAGGTAATAGAACCACCTCAAAGTTATTCTTTCCGATCAGTCTTTTGAGCTATTCCTATAAGTGTCGCAAACAGCCCTAGAGCTCGTACTAAAATAACACTAGTGATACATATCAATCAACCCTAATGTCACCTAGATACTCCAATGTCACCTCAAGTATCCGTGGGTAAATTATGTGACATGCATCAAACAATTTAAGATCTATCATATTCAATACAACACAAAGGACTTGAAGGAGCATCCCAAGATTTCTATCGGAGAACGTAGTACGAAAATGTGCAATCAACCCCTATGCATAGATCCCCAAGGTCACCAGAATCTGCAAGTTGATGCCATAACACATATCAAGTGAATCACTTGAATACCCCATTGTCACTAGGGTATCCGCATGCAAGACATACATCAAGTGTTCTCAAACCAAAATATTCTATCCAACATAATGAAATCTCAAAGGGAAAGATTCGATTCATCACAACAAGATGACAAGGGAAGAACACCATATGATTCGACTATATTAACAAAGCCTGTGATACATCAAGATCGTGACATATAGAGAACACGAAAGAGAGAGAGAGAGAGATAGAGAGAGATTGAACACATAGCTACTAGTACATACCCTCAGCCCCGAGGATGAACTACTCCCTCCTCGTCATGGCCTCCGTCGGGATGATGAAGATGGCCACTAGTGATGGTTTACCTTCTCCAGTAGGGTACTGGAACGACTCCAGTTGGTTTTTCATCAATACAGAGAGTTGCGGCAGTGGAGCGAGGAGTCTCTCTTTATTTCTGGGGTTTCTGGATTTATAGGTTTTTTCAGCATTGGAATCACGCGCAACGGAGCCACATGGGCCCCACAAGCCATCAGGGCAGAACATAGGGGGCATGTTGGCTTGTGGCCCACGGGTGGCTCCCCTCCGGTGGTTCTTCGCTCCAATATTGCTTATTTCCTATGGAAAACATTATAAAGAAGTTTCAGGCAAATCCGAGAACTTCCATTTTCTGCACAAAAAACAACACCACGGTAATTCTGCTGAAAACAACGTCACTCCGTGTTAGTTCTAAATAAATCATAAAAAGTGTATCAGAGCCATATAAAAGTATTGTAAACATAGGCAAGCACGGCATGAATACTTCATAAATTATTGATACGTTGGAGATGTGTCAACAAAGCTTACACTAGTGCGGGCGCCTGCTATACAAACGTTTTTTAACCCCTTTCTGTGGCGTAGTCTCAAATCGTCGCCTTGCATGTGTGGGCAATAGCGGGGTCTATCGCACATGACACGGAAAACCCGTTGGCGATGCCTGCTCCTGGTCACACACGATAGGCAAAATTAGGTCATGTGCGATTGGAAGGACCATCACAAACAATTATTTTGGAGAAATCGTGTGAGATGTGCTTAGCATCCCACGCAGTGAATCCCAAAGATATGTTTTCGTTCGTATTGTACATCACACACAATTTTCTGCATAACATCATCTGTGTTAGGGACGGCCATCACGCACGGTGCCTAGAAGGAACTATTTGGCATAGGTATGTCCATCTCACACACGTTTTATGTGAAAATGTTGGTGAATGGTGTTCTAACGCACACAGTTTGCACCCAGAAGTCGTGTGTGATTGTTCATAGATCCAGCACACCGATTTTCCAGTAATCGTGTGGGTTTGTTGAGGTCATCGCTGACGGTGTTCTATGACAAACCCTATCCAATATGAACCCCAATAATCAGGCTAATTGCTCTATTATTTATAATTCATCTAGTAAACAAATTGACACTTCATATCAAACACGCAATATATTTCATTTTGTATTACGACAACCAGGATTTCATAATTGAAATACATCAGAGTACAACGTCATATAGGCATATACTACCTAGCTACCCAATTACACGACAGGACTGAGTTTCACATGCAACATCTAAAACCTTTGGAAAATAGCATCATATACGGTAAATAGACAAATGAATCTCGTCTACAAAACTGTTGAAGCGGAAGGAAAATATTGAGCCTTCACTGATGTCGAAGGTTCTTGCAACTTTATGCCAGTGCCTGTGGATGGTTGTCTGCCCATCCTTCATCCTCTTGAGGAAGACTTCAAGATTATACTGTGGGTGTTCTATGAATACCTTCCTCGCCTCTTGACCATACAGGTGGTTTGAGACGTACTCATCGATGAACTTCTTTGGAAAGGACTGGAAACAAAGATATGAATAGATTTTGTTTTGAAAAATTAAAAAGTCACAAAGGGAAAAAGACAAGGTAAAAGAGATAGTACCATCCTATAGTTCATAGATGTCTTCTTCATTGTGCAGAAAAACAACTTGTTGTTTTCCGACACAAGTTTCTTTATCTTAACAATCTTTCTGAGTTTCTCGATTTGACTGATATTCATGAACACATCATTTCCCAACATGCAAAATGGAACAATGGGTCTAAACCTCTTACGATAGGACCTACATGTGCAAGACCAAATTATTGTTAGAAACCTAAATATTAGAATGGTTCCTGCAATTGTACAATAATGTGCTATTAGCAAAATGATCATGAAAGTGCAATCCTCGATGGTATACCTCAGTGTCTCCCATCATTCCCCCCGTAATGTGTTTAATAATAGATATTGATCAAGTTTTAAGTGACATTTGGCGTGCTATCAGTAAAATATGTTAATGAAAGGTAAATGCGTTGCAAATCCAACATATGAATTCAAGCCACATGGAAAAGCCAAGCGTGCTAAGAACTATGAAATATAGCAATTGTATGTTCCACATTCATAACAAAACAAAATTGTACCAACAATAATCAAACATCCCATTGCAGATGATCACCAAAAAAACTGAACCAAACAGTTAACTGAGCATCACATTGCACAATAGACCATAGTCAAAGGTCTGATTGCATAGTAGCATTACATTGCATATTTCACTAGAGTTTCTTAAGGAATGGCAGGAGCAGCACATGCATTAGGTAAAACTAACATGCGTAACAGGTGTAGCTAGCTGAACACATATCATTAGTAAATACGCTTAAAAACAAGATATCCCTCATCGTTGGAGATATCGATAACGATGGGCTTGGACAAGGGCGAGGCCTCCACATCGTGGGTGCCCTCCTCGTATTAGTGAGTTGACTCAGCCTGTCCAGGCACCAACCTTCTGGCTATGGAGTTGAAGAAAGCACAGGCACGCTGAGAAAACAACTTGTAGTCGTTGTCGAAGGCAACATTGGAGCCCTCGACAAAACACAATGAGATGTTGTTCAAAGCAGTCAACCGCTTGGTGGCGTCTGCGCACAAGGCGTCGATGATGCCCTCGACGTCTAGGTGTTGCTCCAGAGGGTCAGCACACATGGCAAGCATCGCGGCCTCATCCACGCATGCGGTTGCGATTTTCTTCTCTGCTGCCAGATGCTCCTTGATATCCTTGCTATACTGTGTGCACCATATATTTCGGCGGTGATTATGTGGGGGGTGGGTGCTACTTCTCGAGCATGCGTTGGTTTCCATGAAGAGGAACGGTTTGATTCAGCAAAGTAGATAAATATTTCCCTCGGTTGTTGAGAACCAAGGTATCAATCCAGTAGGAGATACAAGCAAGTCCCCAATAGATGTACCACACAAAGAATCAAAGTCTTGCACCCAACGCTATAAAGGGGTTGTCAATCCCTTTCAGGTTATATGCAAGGATGAGATATGATAGAGATAGATGTAATAGGATGCTTGAACGGAAAGTAAAACAAAAGGTAAAAATAATGCAGCAAAGTATTTTTGGTATTTTTGGTTTTAGATCTGAAAGTATAATATGGAAAATAGACCCGGGGGCCATAGGTTTCACTAGAGGCTTCTCTCATGATGACAAGTATTACGGTGAGTGAACAAATTACTATCGAGCAATTGATAGAAAAGCGAATAATTATGAAGATATCCAAGGCAATGATTATGCATATAGGCGTCACGTTCGTGTCAAGTAGACCGAAATGATTCTGCATCTACTACTATTACTCCACACATCAACCGACTCCTGCCTGCATCTAGAGTATTAAGTTCATGAAGAACAGAGTAACGCATTAGGTAAGATGACATGATGTAGAGGGATAAACTCAAGCGATATGATGAAAACCCCATCTTTTTATCCTTGATGACAACAATACAATACGTGCCTCGTTACCGCTACTTTGTCACTGGGTGAGGACACCGCAAGATTGAACCCAAAACTAAGCACTTCTCCCATTGCAAGAATTACCAATATAGTTGGCCAAACCAAACCAATAACTCAAAGAGACTTGCAAAGATATGAAATCATGCATATAAGAAATCAGAAAAGACTCAAATAATATTCATGGATAATTTGAACATAAACCCACATTTTATCGGATCTCGACAAACACACCGCAAAAGAGTATGACATCGGATAGATCTCAATGAAGATCATGAAGAACATGGTATTGAAGATCAAAGAGAAAGAAAAAGCCATCTAGCTACTAGCTATGGACCCGAAGGTCTATGGTGAACTACTCACGCATCATCGGAGGGGCAATGGAGTTGATGTAGATGCCCTCCATGATCAAATCCCCCTTCGGCAGATTACTGGAAAAGGCTGCAAGATTGGATCTCTCAGGAACGGAGGCTTATGGCAGCGGAAAAGTGTTTTTGTCGCTCGTTCTGGTATACAAGGAATATTTGGGAATTTATAGGCCAAAGATTAGGGTTAGGAGAGTTGTCGTGGGCCCACAAGTCTGCTAGGCGCGCCCCTAGGGCTTGTGGCCCCACGGTGGCTCTTCTGACTTCATCTCCAAGTCTCCTGGTTTCCTTCCGGTCCAGAAAAATTCATTCTGAAGATTCTATTCCGTTTGGACTCTGTTTAATATTCCTTATCTACAATTCTCAAAAATGGAAAAAACAGAAAGTGGCACTAGGCTCTAGATTAATAGGTTAGTCCAAAAAATAATATGAAATAGCATATTAATGCATATAAAACATCCAAAACAGATAATATAATAGCATGTAACAATCAAAAATTATAGATACGTTGGAGACGTATCACCATCCCCAAGCTTAATTCCTACTTGTCCTCGAATAGGTAAATGATAAAAACAGAATTTTTGATGTTGAATGCTACCTAACATATTTATCCATGCAATATTCTTTATTGTGACATGAATATTCAGATCCATAAGATTCAAAACAATAGTCTAATATTGACATAAAAATAGTGATACTTTGAGCACACCAACAAGGCAGTCGTGTACTTTCGAAATAACATGGTCATAGAAAATTATCCCTACAAAATCATATGGTCTGGCTATGCTCCATCTTCCCCACACAAAGTATCTAAATCATGCACAACCCCGATGAACAAGTCAAGCAATTGTTTCACGCTTTTGGTGTTCTCAAACGTTTTCAACCCTCACGCAATACATGAGCGTGAGCCATGGATATAGCACTATAGGTGAAATAGAATATGAAGGAGGTGCAAGAAAAAAGGGAGAAGATAGTCTCACATCAACTAGGCGTATCAACGGGCTATGGAGATGCCCATCAATAGATATCAATGTGAGTGAGTAGGGATTACCATGCAACAAATGCACTTAGAGCTATAAGTGTATGAAAGCTCAAAAAGTAAAGGGAAACACTTACTATTAGAAGTCTGATTGGAAGCAAATCATCAGACGGATGGACTGCCGTTGATTTTGTTGAATCTCACGATGAAGATACTGCTTATCCTGTTGCTTCGTATTTAAAATAAATCCGGTCAAACCACCCGCATGGGCGGCACTTTATCCATCCCTAATTGCTTGCCTGAATCCCCTCCTCTCATCTTGCACGTACCATCCATGTGCTCGCCGTCAACCGCATCGCACCTTCATCTTCAACGGTGCATCGTGCCCGAGCTTGCCGCATATCTCCTGTTTCCTCGTCGTCGAGGACCAGGACCATAGGTACCCCATCGTGTAGATCAGCCCCTGCTCCTCTCAACTGCAGATCGCTGGTGCCGTCCCGGGATTAGGTGTGCGGTTGGTGCTTCTCCGGGTCACCCTACATTTGAATCAGCTGCCAAAGTAGGTTGTGGGTTGCCAATTTGATTTTTGATTCATTGTCATTAGTTTTTTAATATTATTTCCATGGTAGTGCTTGTTGGAGATTGTGGAGATGAAGCTGAATTAGTGTGCTCCTGGCTTGCTGTTGGTACCAATCTGAATCCAACGTCACAACAGATTTCATCTCGCTAATATGAATATTATCGAAGCTGGATGAGGAGCATGACAGGGAGGCTGTCATTGATCCGATCTCGCTAGCATGTTAGTCCTTACTCTAGCATTGCTGAGTAACCGACGCACCTACATGCTGCACCTAGTGGACTCAATAGCACCGTCGCCTCGCTATGCGCTCCTATTCGGAGATGTCCCTCTACACGATGCCCTTGTTCAAGTTGGAATTGTCTCTGATGCTTCTTGGCAGTGATGTACCAAGTTTCTCAACTGATTGACTACGCAAGCAAGAGTGGTCATATCATGCTTCGTTTTCACAAATATAATACTTCGGCATTCTATGTATTTAATTTTTTTGGTGACGATGTCTGTGAGTCCTTTGGTTTAGTTTCATGGGAGTGCTTCTATATCATATGTAGCATGTTTCTGTACTATATGCAATATGCTTCCAAGTATCCCATATGTTTTGTTCATTCATTAGATGACTTTCGTTGTATGCATGGATTGATGCAGAGGTCGGGGTTTTAACCTTCTTTTTCAAAAAAACATAGATGACTTTGGCAATGTTTCGGTACTATTTTGTTCCTGCTTCAATATATCAAACTATGCTTGTATGGCTCATTAAGACAAAAAAATGCATCAGTTGGTAGCAATCCATTTTTTTGCGAAAGCAAATGCCCGTTTTTCTTGGAAGCAATCACCATGTCCATGTAAGAAAATTATATTCTCTATCAGCACTTTGGAGTCAATCTATTTTTTAGGCGCAGAGGGTGGATTTGGTAGCGAGAGTGGCTAGCCATGGCAGGGGCTCGGGGGTTGTCGAGCCTAGTAACATTTATTTTCATTCTTTGCAAAAAAGTTCATGATTTGGATGAACGATGTGTAGTTATGACTGGAAATAGTTTTCTTTTCGATGGAAGCAAAATAGTATTTCCCTGGAAGCAAGTGTCTAGCTAATGTAAACAAGATCATGAAGCTTCTAAAACATATGGACTATTTTTTTGTTTTGAACGGAAGCATGTGTGAAGCAGTTTTCTAGTTGCCTAGTCGATGGAAGCAAGATCGTGATGCTTATGTAACATGTGAAATGATTTTATTTCTTGATGAAGCCAGCTCGAAGCGATTCTCTAGTCGTCTAGTCGACCGATGCAATGTTGTGATGCTTCTGAAACAAAATATCACGTTGGTTACACAGGGCATACATTTCATCACAAAAGCAAGTTCTTCAATGAATGGAAACATAATTTTTTATTTTTATAGCATGAACGGAAACATAAATTATAATTACAAACAAAGGCAAAATCACGTATTAGTTGCATCCCATGTAAATTTGCAGTATAACGTTGGTTACAAGATTCGCTTCCTAAGAAAGCATGCCGCTCCAACCCATCAAATAAAAAGGAAGCATGCGGCAGATTGCTCCCCAAAATCCAAGGAACAAGAATGCATCTCACGTAATTAGTGGCCCACATAGGTACGTGATTTGCGGAAGCTGTTTAAGGCGGTGTAAAATTAACTACCTAGGCTTGTTTTAAGGGGCCACCAGCCACATCAGATCAGATATATCGTAGGGCCCAGGACTAGTCTGATGGAAAGCAAGGCATCAATAGTCTGATGCCTAGTGCTGCTCAAAAGTAAACTAAGTGGTTGTGCAAGATGAATATCCACTAGTTATATGAAAATAACAAAATAGGAGACTCTCTATCATGAAGATCATGGTGCTACCTTGAAGCACAAGTGTGTAAAAAGATAGTAGCAATTGTCCCTTCTCTCTTTCTCTCATTTTTTTTATTTTGGTGGGCATCTTTGGCCTCTTTTATTTTTTTGTTTGGGCTTCACTGGCCTCCTTTATTTTTTGTAAAGTCCGGATACTCGTCCCAACTTGTGAGGGAGTCATGGCTTCCATCATAGTTTTCTCTCACGGGACAATGCTCTATTAATGAAAATCATCATACTTTTATTTACTTATAACTCAAAAAGAAAATTACAACTCGATACCTAGAACAAAGTATGACTCTATATGCAAGATGAAAGTGATGGTGCATGTCATGAAAAACAACATGGTGGAAGTTGCATGGCAATATATCTTAGAATGGCTATGGAAATGCCATAATAGGTAGGTATGGTGTCTGTTTTGAGAAAATATATGGTGGCTTTTTTGAGGAAGGAGGGTTTGATGTACCAGCGAAAGTTGCGCGGTACTAGAGAGACTAGCAAAGGTGAAAGGGTGAGAGTACTTATAATCCATGGACTCAACATTAGTCGTAAAGAACTCACATACTTATTGCAAAAGTCCATTAGTTATCAAACAAAGCATTGGACGCATGCTCCTAGGGGAGAGGTTGGTAGAAGTTAACCATCGCGTGCTCCCGACCCTCACACAAAGGTTGACAATCATTAAACAAATCATGCTCCTACTTCGTTGCATAACTGTTCACCATACGTGCATGCTAAGGGAATCACAAACTTTAACACAAGTATCTGTTCCAATTCACAACTACTCACTAGCATGACTCTCATATTACCATCTATATTATCTCAAAACTATATGCAAGGAATCAAACTTCTCATAGTATTCAATGCACTTAATATGAAAGTTTTTACTATATCCCTCTTGGATGCCCATTATATTAGGACTAAATTCATAACCAAAACAAATTACCATGCTGTTTTAAGAAACTCTCAAAATAATATAAGTGAGATACGAGAGTTCAATAATTTCTATAAACCTAGATCATTAATGGCATGTGTTGCTGCGCCCATCCATTTCTCCATAAAATTATATGATTTTTTGTAATATTTTACAAAATGGTGAAGCATAAAATTAAAGTTCCTTAAACTAACCAATATATAAGACAACAACAGAAAAATTGTTATAACAAATAGAAAATAGTTTTTCACCACTCATTTGGTTTCATCTACATGTCACGTTCAAAATGGATCAATTATGGAATAGCAACTAACTTAGATTGCTAGTTAGTAGCTAGAGCATGTGTGAAATCTGAAATGAATTAGAAGCCATCTGATAATTTGACAGCCAAGCTCATTTAAAAAATATGTATATAACACTTATCATATGGAATACCAAAGGTACAAAAACCATGAAAATTATGGACTTATATTACAACCCAACGTGTAATTCATCACAATAATATACATACACTTCGATTACAATGATAGAAAAAAAATTCATATGGATGCACTAAATAGTTCTTGCTTGAATAAAAATTTCCTACTCCATGAATAAATAATATCAAATGTTGACGAATTAACTAAAGAGATGAATCTGATATAGATGAGAATTTCAAGTCAGCTAGACAAGTGTTGCTAAGTCAACAATTTCAGTTTAACAAGTGCACATTGTAATTATATTAAACCTGCAACCAGCAAAATAATGTTTTATATTTCTTATTACGGCCTTTGGAAGAAAAATGAAGCTCAAGTTAGCCACTTCTCTCATCTGGAGTGCGCTAGTTACAAAACATACCTTATTCGGTTGTTCAGAGTTCTAATCTTTCTTCGAGCCTGCTATTGGAGGATCAGAAAGGAATCACAGAAAAGTGCTTATATATATATAAATGTTTTGTGCTACTTATAATCTCAGAAACAACTTCTCCTAAGATTTTTTTAAACTTCTTGCAGATGATAATGGACAAACTATTGTTACCAAGAATACAGAATTAACATATGTCACGTTCAAGAAGATACATATTTCAGCTGAATGGGTATAGTGGCTTTCAAAATAATTCTTATTGGATTGATAGAAAAATGAGTTCTTTGATCAATCATTTGCAATGGAACTACGTAAAGGATATTGTTCATGGATGAATCCCTTAATTTGAGGTTCCTTGAAAAGAAAGAATTCAACAAATTAGCGTAGATTTCTGTGCTTGTACCTCTCTAAACAATTGGAAATGGACGTCTCCTTTTTCTTCCATGTGTGTTCGTTGTGGCATATGTGCAATACTTTGTATATTATTGCTAGAAAATACCCATAACTAACTATTGAAAAGATCACAAGAGCACATTAGTCAGAGGAGGATGACTTTACCAGGAGCAAACCTATGGGAACGACGGGGATGCATTGCAGCTGATCCAAACACATAGTTACCGAAAGAGCATGTCCCTCCAAAAAAATTAGTCAATGCATATCAAATGCTAGTTAAAGAGTGGAAAATACCTTTACCTACAAAAAGGATTATTTGGTAACATAAGAATGCCCGTTCTAAGAAGTAGAGGAATGCATAAGTACATGGTTGTATGTATATAAGAACCTGATACTTTAAGCTAAAAAGACATGCCAGAATCTGATAACGGACATATTTTGCTTTGTATGAACATGCAACAGTAACAAACCTAATGGCACAACAATTTACCCGACTAAAAAATAAATCAAAAAAAGCATTGTAGTACCACATTAAAAATATCATGTACGTTATGACTAATTGGTGGGAAACAAATATGATGAAGGAAACCCAACGTTATTCTATATTAAACTAAAGTTATAATTAATCCAATTAGGCAGCAGATAGCACACAAAAAGCAAGCATACTATGTATACATGACAATTTCACCATTCAATAACTCAAACTGAAAACACAATAAAGTGAACTAATATACCTAAAGGCAATGCACGATCTATACCTTCAGCCTGTTCAAAGCTTCACTTGGAGTAGTCGCAGTAACCAACGGCTTCAGCATTGCATTTCCAATGATCAGTAAATTCGCATCCCACTACACAATATGTTTTAGTTTGCAACTTATAGGCGCTAAATTTTAAACTAATTAGCTTGTCAGATTTTGGTACAAAACAGTAATTTACGATGAATTTTCACTTCTAATAAAATATTTATTTACCTACTTGACATGAATATGGTTCGACATGCCAAAGGCAACAAGCAATGCCTTGTGAGTAACCTACAAATAGTAGCAGCACCGCATTGGTACATATGTAATTACTGTTAACTTAAGAAACGTCGCATTTTCTATGCAAACCTGCTTAATCTGGTTCCTATCCGTGCAAGCTTCTCCGACTCCTTTGACAGTTATCCAACTGAAGTAGCCATCCGTTGCTTTCTATCATCACTTTTAGCAAGTATAACTTTATGAATGATGTTGCGGATTTATAACCCAATATAATTAATAGGTATGCATATGATAGCTTCAATCAGAACACATGCAACCAAGAATTTACATTCTATATCAAGTTAAATAATGAATGAAAAAAGATGAATTCAGGGAAGAAACTAATTGTACGAAGATGTAAGTAGGTTCCTGATCTATGAAAAAATCTGCATGAGAATTCCCATCGCTGCCTCTATGATTGATGCGAGCTCACTTTCTTTGACGGGTGGGTACCTTCCTTGCCTGTCTATCACCTCGATTTCGCCTCGGCAATCTGGAGAAGAGAGAAGAGGAGGTGTCAAAGGATGGCATGGATTTTCTAAATTTGTATTGAAGTAGATGATAGCGAAGATCAATGTGATCAATTAGTTGACAGTGTAGACAATCAATCATTCAACACAAAAAGGACAATCATAATAATTCATACTTACTATTACAGATAGATAGATAGATAGATAGATAGATAGTGTCGGGACCCCGATTCTAAGCCATAAGAATCCAGCAAGTAACACATCACATCACTTTGTGGTCTCACGCACGGTTATCTCCATGGCTGCCACCTTACCTGGGTCGGGACCGTTTGCGTCTTTTAACTCACGTATGTGAAAGTGTCGCTAGCATTCAAATGTGAAAGAACCCGGGCCGACATGACTAGTCGTAGAACCCAAGTGGCACATCCGTACAGGGACAGGCATACGTAACCCAGCAATGCAGGTGTCAATCTCTAGCGTGTGTAGACAAGTCATAGCAAGCTACAAGGACTCCATTACGCCGTGGGACATAAATGTCATCACTGCACGTAGACGAGTCGGAGCAGGCTACAGGGACTCCATTACACTGCGAGACATTTCCCCGAAGAGACAGACACAGCAGTAAAGAAGGATACATGCCGGTCAATCAATGTGTCCGGAGCAGTAGCAAGCTACCAAGCTCGGTGGAAGCACAAAGAAGCAGTTCCCCATAAAGAGTACTACTAAAGGCACACAACTAGGTGTCGGATCCCATACATACCGTTGCACGTCACACGTACGCACGACATGCCCGATATGCATAGATACAACTATGGCATCACAACATAACCATACAACATTACAACATTTATTTAGAAGGCTCGGAAGAGCCATTACAATAGGATGTTACAAGCAGGGATCACAAGACCCAACATACATAGCATTCAAACAAGCAAGCGGAAGTTAAACATGTCTGGGTACAGACATCTACAAAAGTGGCTAGAGGATCCTGAAAAGCTACAACGACCCTACCAAAGGAACCAGACCTCTGTCTGGGATTCCCAAGCTAACCCGGTCAACATCGAACTTCACGTTGAAACGATCACTAATGAGACCAACGTCTCCTCTGCAAAACATAAATTAAGCAAACGTGAGTAGAAGAGTACTCAGCAAGACTTACATCAGAACTAACTACATATGCACAAGTATCAATGAAGGGGGTTGTGGAGTTCATTGTAGCAAGCCAGCTTTGACTCTTGGCTAACCTATACTACGACTACAAGTGCTTTCTTTGAGGTTGGATAGCGCACACGAGTCCACATATTCACCAATCAATACACCACTATGGATCCACTTCCGTCTCCCTACGATAAGGCCATCCATAACACTCACGCTTATCTTGCGTATTTTAGAGTATCCACTTTTAGTTATCTATGAACCACATAAGTTCTCCAAGTAGTCCATATCCGAGGACACGGCTATTCGAACAGATTATTTCACCCTGCAGGGGTATACTTCTTCACACATGCTCTCGCCACTTAGCACCATATGCACGTCATGCATCTCGGCAACCTTAGAGCGGAAGCACTGGCGTGGGCTTCGGCCACGACCGTCAACCACACAAGACCTTAGTCCAGGTTTATCGCCTATCCGAGGTTGAACCCGCACGGAAGTCCGGCCGAAGTTTCTGCTATGGCCTCAAACGATGTGCACAGGGTTCCCAAGCCCACCGTTCGGGTGCCACTTGGTACACCGTGCCACTGTGTCTGTACCGCATCATAGTCCACCCCGTCAGGCAGCACTATACACGGCCGCCAACACTTTTCCTACAAACTCCAGAAACTAGTTGCAACTCCTGGACAGAGGTCTAGGCGATTAATAAGTCGAGCGGGGTCGAGTTACCGGAACTCAATGTGTGGTAGTATCTTGTCTTGGATAACATACACAGAACTCGGTTCTTAAGGACGGTCCCGATGAGACAACCCGCCATGTACTCCTACATGACCTCTCATCGTTACCTTTACCAAATCGTGTTCACACACTTAGCTCTCACACCGTAGGACATGAACACTGCCATTCCGATCCATCACCCAGATGTATCAAACCCGATACGACACGACTCTAAGCATAGCAGGTGCAGTAATTAAGCATGCATGTATGAGTAAGCACAACAAGGCTCAAACAGTTGCTACTCATGCTAAGTGGTTTCAACTATTTACTGTGGCAAAGACAGGTCATGCAAAGGAATGGGTTCAACTACCGTTGACATGTAACAGTTGAATCGCTGTTGTCCTAATGCAGTAAAAGAGAGCAAGAGCGAGAGAGTGGGTTGATATAAGTATGCTCAAGGGTTTTTTGCTTGCCTGACAATCCTGAAGATATACTTCTCTTCATTAGTGTCAACGTTCACAATGTCGGAATCATCGTCTACCGAGAGGGAATAACCACCGGCAAACAGAAAGAAAGGTTCTATTCAATGCAATGCAACAATCATGATGTATGACATGGCATATTGAGGTACTTAACTAACCTAGAGGAATGGTTAGTCAAATTGGTTGAAGTGGAATTCAAACAAGTTTGAATTTCCAACTCCAAATGATATTTCATATATTGGCCTAATCATAAAATGTCCTACTTGGTGATGTTAACTTGTTCAAACATGCATGATCATGGCATAAACAGGTTCATTGGATTTTTCTGATCATTTTTCATATATAAATTATTTTCATCTGAGCTGTAGATTATTTTCTATGATTTTTAGAAGTTTTAAGCATTTTTTGGAATTATTTTATTACAGAAAATTATTATTATGTCATGTTGAGGTCATGCCTACGTGAGCAGGTCAACCGGACCAGGTCCAGGTCAAACCTGCCCAGTGGGACCCACTGGTCAGTGACACAGACACTAATAGGTATTAATTTATTTCCTAATACTAATTAATGCAGCAGGGCCCACCAGTCAGTGTCTAATTAAATTAATTAAGTAATTTATTTGTTTTTAACCTAATCCAGATTAAACAGAGCTAGGCCCCACCTGTCATTGACCCGGGGCTAATCTCCGGTCAAACCAGAGGCTGATGGGGCTTTGACCCCCTGTGGGGCCCTCTGGTCAGTGGCTAGGGGGGGATTAGTGGCTAATTAACCTGGCCACGCTGGCACTCGCCGGAGGAAGGCCACCGGCGGCGAGCCGAGACGGTGGAGGTCGTCGGAAATGGCCCTCTGACGACCATTTGAGCGGCGGAGACCACCTACGGGTAGCTAGGGAAGAGCCGCATCCATCTAAGGTAACGAGAGGACACGGGGTCGCCGGAGTCGGTGGCTACGTCGACTTGGCGGCGGCCGGAGCTTCGGCAATGGCGAGGCTAGCGGCTAGGGGCGAGGAGGACCACGGGAAGAGGGAGAAAAGGGACGGGGAGCTCACAGGGAGGCAAATGGCACGGTCAGCGGGCTCGGGGGTGCTCTGGACGTCGCAAATCGTCGACAGCGATCTCCGGTGGCCGGGGCTTGAAGAAGAGCTCGGGGCGGCGACTGGCGATCTCTGGCGTCGCGTGCCTCGGTGAGGAGCAGCAGCAGGACGGGGCGGAGCTTCTGGACTAGCTGGGGAGGCGAGGGGAGGCCGGTGGCCGCGGTGGGGCGAGCAATGGCGACGGCGGCCTTCGGGTCCGACGCGGGAGAGGAAGCAGGGGAGAGGGAAGAGAGCGAGGGAGAGAGAGGGGAGGGGGTCGTCCCGATCGGGACGTCTCCCACGAGCTTATCTCGTGCGTCGACGTGGAGGGGAAGCAGGAGGTGGCACGGGCACGTGTGCGTGCGCGGCGAGCACGCGCTCTGCCTACTGTCCTGAGGAGGAAGACGACAGGGGAGAGGGAGCTGTGTTGGGCCGGCTCTGGGCCAGGTAAGCGCCAGGTATGCTTTCTTTTCTCTATTTTTATTTCTTGTTTTCTTTATTCTGACATTCTTCTTTTATTTGTGAGGCCAAAATACCTAGTACAAAATGCCCAATACTTTATAAAATATAGTCTGATTATTTCAAATTTCCACAAAAAGATTTGGACATTTTTAGACAACTAACACATTTATAATGCTTTATTAATTGATTTCAGTAGCATTAATGGGTATTTGAAAATGCTAAATTTGTTCTGAAAATTAAGATGTCCCCTAATATGTTATTGCCAACATTTATCAGAAACAGTGAACATTTTTGAAGAGTATTTTGAAATCATTGAAAATTCAATTGTTGGAATTTGGATTAATTAATGAGGTGCTAGGGTTTGGCAATCCCCATTTCAAGTTTCATTTAAATTCTAGCATGATGACATGATGCACATGATGCAACTAATGCAATCAACTTCCATGGCTGTGACAACTCACCCCCACTAAACAAGAATCTCGCCCCGAGATTCAAGCGTAGGGTAAGAGCACAAAAGGGCACCACTACCACAATCTTCACGACCCAGTTGCTCTCCTTGAAGATGTTGATTTATGGCATCTTGCTGATCTTGACATCTTTGTCTTCGGAGTATTCATCCCACAGAAAGACAACAGAAATGGAGAGCTCTACATGATTCGATCTTCTCGAAGATCGAGCACTCATGATCAACTCGTAGAATGAGGTGTGATAACATCTCTCGAGCTGAGACACATAACACACATCAAGAACAATGAATGAAGCAGATGACGGAGGTTCAATTGGTAGGCAACAATTCCACGCTAAAACAGATGGTGAGGAGGTTTTGAAAGTAGCGAGGAGTTAACTGCCATAATACCATTACGGACACCTAAGAAAAGGTGACTCGTAGGATTATCCCTTAGGTGGCAAAAAGAATTACTTTTGATCCAAAGATCATTGAAACTCTTCATACCATCCTAAGGCAATTCACAATGATCATTTGAAGGAATTCAAAGAATGGCACACTCAGAACGGAATGGAAGCTAGAGCTATAAAACAACTCGGTGATGGAAGGCACACTCCAAGTAATACTGAGAGTATAACCCAGTGTCTAAGCGTGCTCTCAAGAACTTGAGCATCTCCATATTCATCAGAATTTTACCAACATCCGTACCAAGGATCCTGGCAACACATCTTACTACAATGATGAATAATGACGGAGGATGCAGATGCAAAGGAAGACAACACTTTCTCAGATTTCACCTTAGCTATGCCAGGGGAGCGAAATCTGGATAATCGACCGAGAGACATTTAGCACTCCGCTTCTAATGTTCTCCTTGATGTACTAGCATAACCCCAATCGTAGGTCAGGTTTACTATCTAGGACATCAAGTAAAGGTCGGACTTTGGGATCTCAAAGGGTCCATGAGAAACAACTTTCAAAAAGTCATATGAGAACCTCATGGGGAAGTGGCTACGGTTGCTGATTCAAGATATTTATAATAATAGGCCTTCCGGATAGGTATGTTAGCCACAACTTTCCTTTGCCGGTTACAGAGAGACCATTATTATACTTCTTGGAAAATGTTCCAACCATCATATCTGCCCGAGATTCAGATATGGTTGGTGTCAGGATATTCCAGACTCGGCATGTCTGAAAGTGTAAGGTTGCAACACAAATCGAAGAGATGATGTTGCGAGATTCTCAGGAGATGAACTACGGAAGCCAACTCCAAAACATGAGCTGGATTGCAAGACACATAACCTTACAACAAAACACCTCTGAGTTCTGGTTAGGAACCATCATTAGGAATTAGCGAAGTTCTTACATAAGTCCAGATTAGCTCTTAAGAAAGAACTTATTTTTCTTGAACAACTCAACCAGTGGCTTAGTGTGCTAGGGGTTGCATGTGGAATGGAGATGATTAGTCTACCAACCATAGAATACTTCGCACGTGCATGACTGACTTGGGATGATTCCAATGAAAACAAAATGACCTTTCTCAAGTTCATGGCGGCAACTTGCACCATATGCACATGAATCAAGAGTAAGTCACTTCTTACACCAAACATATACTTCATATACGGAACACAAAGATATTGCCTATAAAAATTTCTAGCACTACCCTCATGTTCATCATAAGTCATGGAAGAGGTGAAAATGTTGTCAATGGGCTGAACAACAATTCATCAAATACCCATATAGATGGAACTTCACAACTATGAGAACAGGGTGATAGCATTGGTCAGACCGAAAGATATAACGGTGTATGCTCGAAGATACATCCACGAGTAAAACAACATTAGGGAAATCTTTGGTTTTGATTTTGATCTAACGATAGCCCACACTCAAATCAATGGCTGAACAAGATTATAGGTGCATCAATTGGTCACAAGGATCAATCGATGAAGATATCACCTTTCTTCTACACATACGAGCACAAAGACACAAGATATCCCTTTGTCATGAGCTAAGTTAGATCAAGCTTCTATCTTCCAACTCTCCAAGTTGTTGTTTAGCTTAACCAACTAGTTCTGGGATATCCAACACGGGTTCTTGGAGAAGGGATGGTTTATAGGAAAAACCATCTTGATCACGAACTCAACATACGGTCCAGGAACATCTTGGTAATACTTCCGAGAAGATATTCGAAAAATCAGGATCCACCGATATGTTATCAAGCTCGAGAACAATCTTGATTTTCAAGACAAGACAATATGATCAACAGAGCAAAAGATTGATACAATCCTATAGCTCATTGATCAAAAAGTGCACCATGGAAAAATGAACTAGGTGGCACGATCATTCTTAGTATGACAATTCAATGATCATCACCCCAAGAATGAGATTATTGTCCATTAACTACCAAGCAACAAAGTTTCTAGGAGTATTGATTGCACACATCACGATTCCCTTGTCGGTATCCTGGTCACAACAACATAGAGACCAAGAGATGAATGTTGATGGCAAGAAGTATCACTACATCAAGATTTCATAAGAGCGAGTGCAGTTCTCATGATATTCCTGACATGAAGAGGGTAATACCTCAACGTAGAATAGAGCAAAAGCTGAATTAGCATTTTGATCTACGGAACACAAGTTCTTTGACCCAATCCAAGAAATGGATGAGGTACGGGAGTTTGCTTCTCCTAGTCATTCTAGAACAGAATGGCTTGATAGACCACAAGAATAGATGACATTGGTAACTCAATGCATGATATACTCTTGACTATCCATTGATAGATAAAGGTCAGAATGCAATTGAAGAGGGGTAACTCAAGAGCACATGATTTTTCTTGAGTTGTAGATGCATAGATTGAATATGTCGAACATAGTTCAACATGTTTCTTCCAGACAATCCATGCAGAAATGAAGGATTGGCAGAGTCACAACTAGGGAATGGAGAATTCATCAAGAGCACTCATGTCGTGATCTTCCGTTCACAAAGAACTTCTGCCATAACTGATTCATGGTAGTGAAAGAATGATATACCACAATTCTTGAGGACTATAACAAGGTTACTAATATCCTAAAGGAACGAGCAAATACTATCAACGGGAATGAGCAGAATGGTCCTTGGGTTCAAGAACCCGGATACAGAATACCTATTGACTAAGTAGCATCACAACATGCTTTTGATAATGATGGCCAGAATTATCACACTGGAAACAAAAGACACCACTAGATTATTGGGTGGTTCACCAAAACATAAGGTTTCCTAAACACCTTCATCAAACACGTCGAGGTAATAAAGTACCTCAACTCAACAATTAGTGTGCTTTGTCTGGCCTGAAAGACATTGACTCGAGATGAAAGAGTTTTGCAATTGCATCAGATGATTTAGAATTCTTGGATAACTCGGACAGCATAACGGTTGTACAGGCATGAAATATGAGGCAATCTTCAAGACAACTGACAACATGACAAGAATTCTTATAGAGGCATCGATCCAGAAAGACAACATCTTTCCTACAGGTCTCCAGCATAGTAACTCGTCCTCCTAATATATAGATAAGAAGGCCTAGTTATTAATCCTCGTAGAATAAAGAAGAGGGTGACTCAGAATTAGAATAACATAAGGAAAGGAGTAAAAAGAGCCTTACGTTCCCTTCCACAATCAATTCCCTTATATAACTAGAGCAGTTCTAGACTCAACATCGACCAGTTTGGCTTGGTAATCCTACAGGCAGTCAAGCTTTGATACCAAAGCTGTCGGGACCCCGATTCTAAGCCATAAGAATCTAGCAAGTAACACATCACATCACTTTGTGGTCTCACGCACGGTTATCTCCACGGCTGCCACCTTACCTGGGCCGTGACCGTTTGCGTCTTTTGACTCACGTATGTGAAAGTGTCGCTAGCATTCAAATGTGAAAGAACCCGGGCCGACATGACTAGTCATAGAACCCAAGTGGCACATCCGTACAGGGATAGGCATACGTAACCCAGCAATGCAGGTGTCGATCTCTAGCGTGTGTAGACGAGTCATAGCAAGATACAAGGACTCCATTACGCCGTGGGACATAAATGTCGTCACTGCACATAGACGAGTCGTAGCAGGCTACAAGGACTCCATTACACTGCGAGACATTTCCCCGAAGGGACAGACACAGCAGCAAAGAAGGATACATGCCGGTCAATCAATGTGTTCGGAGCAGTAGCAAGCTACCAAGCTCGATGGAAGCACAAAGAGGCAGTTCCCCGTAATGAGTACTACTAAAGGCACACAACTAGGTGTCGGATCCCATACATACCGTTGCACGTCACACATACGCACGACATGCCCGATATGCATAGATACAACTATGGCATCACAACATAACCATACAACATTACAACATTTATTTAGAAGGCTCGAAAGAGCCATTACAATAGGATGTTACAAGCAGGGATCACAAGACCCAACATACATAGCATTCAAACAAGCAAGCGGAAGTTAAACATGTCTGGGTACAGACATCTACAAAAGTGGCTAGAGGAGCCTGAAAAGCTACAACGACCCTACCAAAGGAACCAGACCTCTGTCTGGGATTCCCAAGCTAACCCGGTCAATATCGAACTTCACGTTGAAACGATCACTAATGAGACCAACGTCTCCTCTGCAAAACATAAATTAAGCAAACGTGAGTACAAGAGTACTCAGCAAGACTTACATCAGAACTAACTACATATGCACAAGTATAAATGAAGGGGGTTGTGGAGTTCATTGCAGCAAGCCAGCTTTGACTCTTGGCTAACCTATACTACGACTACAAGTGCTTTCTTTGAGGTTGGATAGCGCACACGAGTCCACATATTCACCAATCAATACACCACTATGGGTCCACTTCCGTCTCCCTACGAGAAGGCCATCCATAACACTCATGCTTATCTTGCGTATTTTAGAGTATCCACTTTCAGTTATCTATGAACCACATAAGTTCTCCAAGTAGTCCATATCCGAGGACGTGGCTATTTGAACAGATTATTTCACCTTGCAGGGGTATACTTCTTCACACATGCTCTCGCCACTTAGCACCATATGCACGTCATGCATCTCGGCAACCTTCAAGCGGAAGCACTGGCGTGGGCGTCGGCCACGACCGTCAACCACACAAGACCCTAGTCCAGGTTTATCGCCTATCCGAGGTTGAACCCGCACGGAAGTCCGGCCGAAGTTTTTGCTACAGCCTCAAACGATGTGCGCAGGGTTCCCAAGCCCACCGTTCGGGTGCCACTTGGTACACCGTGCCACTGTGTCTGTACCGCATCATAGTCCACCCCGTCGAGCAGCACTATACACGGCCGCCAACACTTTTCCTACAAACTCCAGAAACTAGTTGCAACTCCTGGACAGAGGTCTAGGCGATTAATAAGTCGAGCGGGGTCGAGTTACCGGAACCCAATGTGTGGTAGTATCTTGTCTTGGATAACATACACAGAACTCAGTTCTTAAGGACGGTCCCGATGAGACAACCCGCCATGTACTCCTACATGACCTCTCATCGTTACCTTTACCAAATCGTGTTCACACACTTAGCTCTCACACCGTAGGACATGAACACTGCCATTCCGATCCATCACCCAGATGTATCAAACCCGATACGACACGACTCTAAGCATAGCAGGTGCAGTAATTAAGCATGCATGTATGAGTAAGCACAACAAGGCTCAAACAGTTGCTACTCATGCTAAGTGGTTTCAACTATTTACTGTGGCAAAGACAGGTCATGCAAAGGAATGGGTTCAACTACCGTTGACATGTAACAGTTGAATCGCTGTTGTCCTAATGCAGTAAAAGAGAGCAGGAGCGAGAGAGTGGGTTGATATCAGTATGCTCAAGGGTTTTTCGCTTGCCTGACAATCCTGAAGACATACTTCTCTTCATTAGTGTCAACGTTCACAACGTCGGAATCATCGTCTACCGAGAGGGAATAACCACCGGCAAACAGAAAGAAAGAATATATTCAATGCAATGCAACAATCATGATGTATGACATGGCATATTGAGGTACTTAACTAACCTAGAGGAGTGGTTAGTCAAATTGGTTGAAGTGGAATTCAAACAAGTTTGAATTTCCAACTCCAAATGATATTTCATATATTGGCCTAATCATAAAATGTCCTACTTGGTGATGTTAACTTTTTCAAACATGCATGATCATGGCATAAACAGGTTCATTGGATTTTTCTAATCATTTTTCATATATAAATTATTTTCATCTGAGCTGTAGATTATTTTCTATGATTTTTAGAAGTTTTAAGCATTTTTTGGAATTATTTTATTACAGAAAATTATTATTATGTCATGCTGAGGTCATGCCTACGTGAGCAGGTCAACCGGACCAGGTCCAGGTCAAACCTGCCCAGTGGGACCCACTGGTCAGTGACACAGACACTAATAGGTATTAATTTATTTCCTAATACTAATTAATGCAGCAGGGCCCACCAGTCAGTGTCTAATTAAATTAATTAAGTAATTTATTTGTTTTTAACCTAATCCAGAGTTAAACAGAGCTGGGCCCCACCTGTCATTGACCCGGGGCTAATCTCCGGTCAAACCAGAGGCTGATGGGGCTTTGACCCCCTGTGGGGCCCTCTGGTCAGTGGCTAGGGGGGATTAGTGGCTAATTAACCTGGCCACGCTGGCACTCGCCGGAGGAAGGCCGCCGGCGGCGAGTCGAGACGGTGGAGGTCGCCGGAAATGGCCCTCCAACGACCATTTGAGCGGCGGAGACCACCTACGGGTAGCTAGGGAAGAACCGCATCCGTCTAAGGCAATAGGAGGACACGGGGTCGCCGGAGTCGGTGGCTACGTCGACTTGGCGGCGGCCGGAGCTTCGGCAACGGCGAGGCTAGCGGCTAGGGGCGAGGAGGACCACGGGAAGAGGGAGAAAAGGGACGGGGAGCTCACAGGGAGGCAAATGGCATGGTTAGCGGGCTCGGGGGCGCTCTGGACGTCGCAAATCGTCGACGGCGATCTCCGGTGGACGGGGCTTGAAGAAGAGCTCGGGGCGGCGACTGGCGATCTCTGGCGTCGCGTGCCTCGGTGAGGAGCAGCAACAGGACGGGGCGGAGCTTCTGGACCAGCTGGGGAGGCGAGGAGAGGCCGGTGGCCGCGGTGGGGCGAGCAATGGCGACGGCGGCCTTCGGGTCCGACGCGGGAGAGGAAGCAGGGGAGAGGGAAGAGAGCGAGGGAGAGAGAGGGGAGGGGGTCGTCCCGATCCGGACGTCTCCCGCGATCTTATCTCGCGTGTCGACGTGGAGGGGAAGCAGGAGGTGGCACGGGCGCGTGTGCGCGCGCGGCGAGCACGCGCTCTGCCTACTGTCCTGAGGAGGAAGACGACAAGGGAGAGGGAGCTGGGCTGGGCCAGCTTTGGGCCAAGTAAGCACTAGGTATGCTTTCTTTTCTCTATTTTTATTTCCTGTTTTCTTTATTCCGACATTCTTCTTTTATTTGTGAGGCCAAAATACCTAGTACAAAATGCCCAATATTTTATAAAATATAGACTGATTATTTCAAATTTCCACAAAAAGATTTGGACATTTTTAGACAACTATCACATTTATAATGCTTTATTAATTGATTTCAGTGGCATTAATGGGTATTTTAAAATGCTAAATTTGTTTTGAAAATTAAGACGTAGCCTAATATGTTATTGCCAACATTTATCAGAAACAGTGACCATTTTTTAAGAGTATTTTGAAATCATTGAAAATTCAATTGTTGGAATTTGGATTAATTAATGAGGTGCTAGGGTTTGGCAATCCCCATTTCAAGTTTCATTTAAATTCTAGCATGATGACATGATGCACATGATGCAACTAATGCAATCAACTTCCAGGGCTGTGACGATAGCAAACGGAGTGAGCCTTAATGATCTCATCTCTAGACATTGGAAAGAACCCCAAATTCTCAACTTCTCATGTGTTGCTTCGTCTCCTAGCACCCTTAGAAAGTCAGGCCTCCTCCAAGCCGTTAGCATCCACCACTCTGTGACCTGCAGTTGCAACGACTAAATGATACCATCATCACATCTTCTTCTTATTCTTTTTTTAGAAGATAGTGCCACAATTCTGCTCTCCGGGAAAAAATGGGGAGTGCAAGAAGAAGATCGAGTAGAACAAAATAAGAATGGGAGCACCTTCTTCAAAACTTAAGACAGATTTGGCATAGCAACTGATTTTAATCTGATAACCCTTGGTCTCCAACTCTTCCCTTACCTGTGTACATACATAGCATGAGGGCATGGCGCTGACACCTAAGGTTCGCCGCGCCGCATCCTCACACGCATCCTGTCGGCTCAATCCGGGCTAGATTCCTCGCCTTGGGTCGATCCCCTCCCTTACCAGAATCCCGCTTGAGCGAGCTGTCGTGGTCACGGCCGGCAACGCCGCGCTCTTCGCTTGGATCCCGTTCGAATCATGTGCTCGTCACGCCGTCACCTGGATGGATAGCCCGCATCGCCGAGCGCAGTTCGCGAGCTTCACGCGCTTCGGCCGCATCGGGCGTGGCTGGATTCCCCCATCACCGATCCACCTCCTCTGTCCGTCTAGTGAGCAGCAAGCACAACCAGTGCATGATCCACCTCGCCTAACCAGCAAGACAACAATGTTGGCCTAATGGGATGCAATAACCAAACCAGTTTACCAGAGGGCTTGATTTCGGCCTCTGGAGCAGCAGCCCACAGCACAGACATGCTCAATTAAAAGGACTACGCGGATCAGCTGGACTGCTCAATTAAAAGGACTACGCGGATCAGCTGGACTGCTCAATTAAAAGGACTACGCGGATCAGCTGGACGAAGGACGAAATCAAACGGTCAAAAACTCATCATTAACGTTCACCGAGACAACAATGTTGGCCTAATGGGCTGCAATAACCGGCCCAGTTTATCAGAGGGCTTGATTTCGGCTCCTGGAGCAGCAGCCCACAGGATAGACGGGCTCAATTAAAAGGACTGCGCGGATCAGCTGCACGAAGGACGAAATCAAATGGTCAAAAACTCATTATTAGCGAAATCCAACAGCCAAAAACATCTAATCGCTGTGAGGGCAGGGATTAGGTGTAGTTTTAATGTCCTTATAATATAACACCACCATGCTCTAACAAGATATAAGTGAAGCACTAGAGCAACATTGCCTAACTCAAAAGATATAAGTGAAGCACATAGAGTATTCTAATAAATTCATGATTCAGCGTGTGTCTCTCAAAATATGTGTGCAACAAGGATGATTTTGGCAAACTAAAAAGCAAAGACTCATATCATACAAGACGCTCCAAGCAAAACACATATCATGTGGTGAATAAAAATATAGCCTCAAGTAAATTTACCGATGGATTGAAGACGAAAGAGGGGATGCCTTCCGGGGCATCCCCAAGCTTAGGCTTTTTGGTATCCTTGAATATATCTTGGGGTACCTTGGGCATCCCCAATCTTAGGCTCTTTCCACTCTTTATTCCATAGTCCATCAAATCTTCACCCAAAACTTGAAAACTTCACGACACAAAACTCAACAGAAAACTCACGAGATCCATTAGTATAAGAAAAATAAATAACCACTTTAGGTACTGTTGTGAACTCATTCTTTATTTATATTTTTGTAATGCCTACTTTATTCTAACTTCTCCATGGCTCATACCCCCCAATACGACCCATAGATACATCAAAATAAGAAAACAACACAAAGAAAACAGAATCTGTCAATTACAGAGCAGTCTATAGAAATCTGTAGACTTCGAATACTTCTGGAACTCTAAAAATTCTGAAAAATTAGGAAAATCAGGTAAATTTGTATATAAATCTTGCGTAAAAATTTAAGATCAAATTGACACTCTGAAAAGTTTAGAAAATTCCTCGACTTAGCGCAAAAGTTTTTGTTTTCCAGCAAGATCAAATCAACAACTACCATAGATCACCCCAAAGGTTTTACTTGGATCAAACACTAATTAAAACACCAAAACACAATTATTACAGAATTAATAATGTGCAAAACACACCAAAACAGAAAGCAAAATAAAATTGGGTTGCCTCCCAACAAGCGCTATTGTTTTATGCCCCTAGCGAGGCATAACGATTTCAATGATGCTCACATAAAAAAGTAGTAATTGAGATATGAAAAAGAGCATCATGAATAGCATGATTTTTTTTTAATTCTAACCCAATTCCTATGTATAGGCATTTTGTGAGCAAACAATTTATGGGAACAAGAGTCAACTAGCATAGGAAGGCAAAACAAGCATAACTTCAAAACTTTGAACACATAGAGAGGAAACTTGATATTATCGCAACTCCTACAAGCATATGTTCCTCCCTCATAATAAATTTCAGTAGCATCATGAAGGAATCTCACAATATAACTATCACACAAAGCATTCTTTTCATGATCAATTATAGCATACGTGTCATCACCAAAACTTGGGGAACAAAGAATATCATATTCATCAAGCATAGCATCCCCAAGCTTGTGGTTTTGCATATCATTAGCATCATGGATATTCAGAGAATTCATACTAACAACATGGAAATCATGCTTTTCATTCAAGGAACTATCATGAATCTCCTTACAAATTTCTTCTTTCAATACTTCATCAAAAAATTCAAATTCATGATTTTCAAACAAAACTTCATAGAGATAATCAAGTGCACTCAACTCACTAGCAATTGGTTCATCATAATTTGGTCTTTTGAAAAGATTAGAATGTGTATGAGGATCCATATCAATAGATTTTTAGCAAGCGAAGATGCAAGCAAATAGAAGGCACATGGCAACACAAGCAAGCATAGCAAACAAGGGATCCGACAAGAAAAAGGCAAACGAAAAAGAGAGGGCGAATAAAATGGCAAATTTGTGAAGTGGGGGAGAGGAAAACGAGAGGCAAATGGCAAATAATGTAAATTCAAGAGATGAGTTTGTGATGGGTACTTGGTATCCTTGACTTCCTATGTATCTCCCCGGCAACGGTGGCAGAAATCCTTCTTGCTACTTCTCGAGCATGCGTTGGTTTCCGTGAAGAGGAACAGTTTGATCCAGCAAAGTAGATAAGTATTTCCCTCAGTTGTTGAGAACCAAGGAATCAATCTAGTAGGAGATACAAGCGAGTCCCTAATAGATGTACCTGCACAAAGAATCAAACTCTTGCACCCAACACTATAAAGGGGTTGTCAATCCCTTCAAGGTTACTTGCAAGGATGAGATTTGATAGAGATAGATATAATAGGATGCTTGAACGGAAAGTAAAACCAAAGGTAAAAATAATGCAGAAAAGTATTTTTGGTATTTTTGGTTTTAGATATGAAAGTATAATATGGAAAATAGACCCGGGGGGTATAGGTTTCACTAGAGGCTTCTCTCATGATGGCAAGTATTACGGTGGGTGAACAAATTACTGTCGAGCAATTGATAGAAAAGCAAATAATTATGAAGATATACAAGTCAATGATTATGCATATAGGCATCACGTCCGTGTCAAGTAGACCGAAACGATTCTGCATCTACTACTATTACTCCACACATCGACCGACTACTGCCTACATCTAGAGTATTAAGTTCATGAAGAACAGAGTAACGCATCAGGTAAGATGACATGATGTAGAGGGATAAACTCAAGAAATATGATGAAAACCCCATCTTTTTATCCTTGATGGCAATAATACAATACGTGCCTCGCTACCCCTACTTTGTCACTCGGTGAGGACACCGCAAGATTGAACCCAAAACTAAGCACTTCTCCCATTGAAGAATTATCAATCTAGTTGGCCAAACCAAACCAATAACTTGAAGAGACTTGCAAAGATATGAAATCATGCATATAAGAAATCAGAAAAGACTCAAAATAATATTCATGGATAATCTGAACACAAACCCGCAATTTATCGGATCTCGACAAACACACCGCAAAAGAGTATTACATCGGATAGATCTCCATAAAGATCATGAAGAACATGGTATTGAAGAGAAAAGAGAGATAAGAACCATCTAGATACTAGATATGGACCCGACGGTCTCTGGTGAAATACTCACACATCATCGGAGGGGTAATGGAGTTGATGTAGATGCCCTCCGTGATCGAATCCCCCTCCAGCAGATTACCGGAAAAGGCTCCAAGATTGGCTCTCTCGGGAACGGAGGCTTCTGGCGGCGAAAAAGTGTTTTGTGGCTCGTTCTGGTATACAGGGAATATTTGGGAATTTCTAGGCCGAAGACTAGGGTTAGGAGAGCTGTCGTGGGCCCACAAGCCTGTTGGGCGCGACCTACCCCCCTGTGCGTGCCCCTAAGGCTTGTTTGTTGGGAGACGTAGTAGTAAATCAAAATTTTCCTATGTTCACCAAGATCTATCTATGGAGAAACCAGCAACGAGAGGGGAGAGATTGCATCTTCATACCTTTGAAGATCGCTAAGCGGAAGCGTTACAAGAACGCGGTTGATGGAGTCGTACTCGCAGCGATTCAGATCGCGGTAGATCCGATCAAGTGCCGAACGGACGGCACCTCCGCGTTCAACACACGTGCAGCCCGGTGACGTCTCCAACACCTTGATCCAGCAAGGAGGAAGGAGAGGTTGGGGAAGGGCTCCAACAGCAGCACGACGGTGTGGTGGTGGTGGAGTAGCAAGGTATTCCGACAGGGCTTCGCCTAAGCGCTGCGGAGGAGGAAGAAGAGAGGTAGGGCTTCGCCGTGAGAGAGAGAGATCAAATCCTGTCTCAAAACATCCAAAACCTCAAGTATATATAGGAGGAGGGACGTGGAGGGCTGGCTTGGCCTCTACTCCAAAGAGGAGATGGCCGGCTGAATTAAAGGGAGAGTCCACCTCCCACAAGGGAGGTGGATCTCCTCCTTTTAAATCCTTTTTGCCTTATCTCCTTATCTCCAGCCGCATGGGCCTTTAGCAAAAGTCTTGCCCAGCCCAATAAGGGCTGGCACACTTTATCTAACAGCCCATGTGGTCCTTTGGTCGTCACACCCCTCCCGGGGGTCCTCCGGCACCCTCCCGGCACTCCCGGTACACTACCGATGAGCCCGAAAACTTTCCGGTGACCAAAACTGGACTTCCTATATATCAATCTTTACCTCCGGACCATTCCGGAGCTCCTCGTGACGTCCGGGATCTCATCCGGGACTCCGAAAAACCTTCAGTAATCACGTATACCTTTTCCCTATAACCCTAGCGTCATCGAACCTTAAGTGTGTAGACCCTACGGGTTCGGGAGACACGTAGACATGACCGAGACACCTCTCCGGCCAATAACCAACAGCGGGATCTGGATACCCATGTTGGCTCCCACGTACTCCACGATGATCTCATCGGATGAACCACGATGTCAGGGATTCAATCAATCCCGTATACAATTCCCTTTGTCTATCGGTATGGTACTTGCCCGAGATTCGATCGTCGGTATCGCCATACCTTGTTCAATCTCGTTACCGGCAAGTCTCTTTACTCGTTCCGTAACACATCATCCCGTGGCTAACTCCTTAGTCACATTGAGCTCATTATGATGATGTCTTACCGAGTGGGCCCAGAGATACCTCTCCGTCACACGGAGTGACAAATCCCAGTCTTGATTCGTGTCAACCCAACAGACACTTTCGGAGATACCCGTAGCGTACCTTTATAGCCACCCAGTTACGTTGTGACGTTTGGCACACCCAAAGCATTCCTACGGTATCCGGGAGTTACACAATCTCATGGTCTAAGGAAATGATACTTGACATTGAAAAAGCTTTAGCAAACGAACTACACGATCTTGTGCTATGCTTAGGATTGGGTCTTGTCCATCACATCATTCTCCTAATGATGTGATCCCGTTATCAACGACATCCAATGTCCATGGTCATGAAACCGTGACCATCTATTGATCAACGAGCTAGCCAACTAGAGGCTCACTAGGGACATGCGATGGTCTATGTATTCACACATGTATTATGGTTTCTGTTTAACACAATTGTAGCATGAATAATAGACAATTATCATGAACTAGGAAATAAAATAATAACCATTTTATTATTGCCTCTAGGGCATATTTCCAAAAGTCTCCCACTTGCACTAGAGTCAATAATCTAGTTACATTGTGATGAATCGAACACCCATAGCGTTCTGGTGTTGATCATGTTTTGCTCGTGAGAGAGGTTTAGTCAACGGATCTGCGACATTCAGATCCGTATGCACTTTACAAATATCTATGTCTCCCTCCTGAATGTAATCACGGATGGAGTTGAAGCGGCGCTTGATGTGTCTTGTCTTCTTGTGAAACCTGGGCTCCTTCGCAAGGGCAATAGCTCCAGTGTTGTCACAGAGTAGAGTCATCGGGCCCGACGCATTTGGAATCACTCCTAGGTCGGTGATGAACTCCTTCATCCAGACTCCCTCCTTTGCTGCTTCCAAAGCAGCTATGTACTCCGCTTCACATGTAGATGCCGCCACGACGCTTTGCTTGCTGCTACTCCAGCTGACTGCCCCTCCATTCAAAATATACACGTATCCGGTTTGCGACTTAGAGTCGTCCGGATCTGTGTCGAAGCTAGCGTTGACGTAACCCTTTACGACGAGCTCTTCGGCACCTCCATATATGAGAAACATGTCCTTTGTCCTTTTCAGGTACTTCAGGATATTCTTGACCGCTGTCCAGTGTTCCGCTCCGGGATCACTTTGGTACCTCCCTACCAAACTTATGGCAAGGTTCACATCAGGTCTGGTACACAGCATGGCATACATGATAGAGCCTATGGCTGAAGCATAGGGGATGACACTCATCTCTTCTCTATCCTTTGCCGTGGTCGGGCATTGAGTCGTACTCAATCTCACACCTTGCAACACAGGCAAGAACCCCTTCTTGGACTGATGCATATTGAACTTCTTCAATATCTTTTCAAGGTATGTGCTTTGTGAAATACCAATGAGGCATTTCGATCTATCTCTATAGATCTTAATACCTAATATGTAAGCAGCTTCTCCAAGGTCCTTCATTGAAAAACACTTATTCAAGTAGGCCTTGATACTTTCCAAGAGTTCTATATTCTTTCCCATTATCAGCATGTCATCCACATACAGTATAAGAAATGCTATAGAGCTCCCACTCACTTTCTTGTAAATACAAGGTTCTCCATAAACCTGTACAAACCCAAACGCTTTAATCACCTCATTAAAGCGAATGTTCCAACTCCGAGATGCTTGCACCAGCCCATAGATGGAGCGCTGGAGCTTGCATACCTTGTTAGCATCTTTAGGATCGACAAAACCTTCCGGCTACATCATATACAGTTCTTCCTTGAGGAAGCCATTAAGGAATGCCGTTTTGACGTCCATTTGCCAGATCTCATAATCATAAAATGCGGCAACTGCTAACATGATTCGGACTGACTTTAGCATCGCTACGGGTGAGAAAGTCTCATCGTAGTCAACTCCTTGAACTTGTCGATAACCCTTAGCGACAAGCCGAGCTTTATAGGCGGTGACATTACCGTCCGCGTCAGTCTTCTTCTTAAAGATCCATTTGTTTTCAATGGCTCGCTTATCATTAGGCAAGTCCACCAAAGTCCATACTTTGTTCTCATACATGGATCCTATCTCGGATTTCATGGCCTCAAGCCATTTTTTGGAATCCGGGCCCGCCATCGCTTCTTCATAGTTCGAAGGTTCACCGTTGTCCAACAACATGATCTCTAGGACAGGATTGCCGTACCACTCTGGTGCGGAACGTGTCCTGGTGGACCTTCGAATAGCAACTTGATCTGAAGTTTCATGATCATCATCATTAACTTCCTCTCTAGCCGGTGTAGGCTCCACAGAAACAACTTCCTGTGCTGCGCTACTCTCCGGTTCGAGTGGAGGTACAATTTCCTCATCAAGTTCTATTTTCCTCCCACTTACTTCTTTCGAGAGAAACTCTTTCTCGAGAAAGGATCCATTCTTGGCAACAAAGACTTTGCCTTCGGATCGTAGGTAGAAGGTATACCCAATAGTCTCCTTGGGATATCCTATGAAGACGCACTTTTCCGCTTTGGGTTCGAGCTTCTCAGGTTGAAGTTTCTTCACATAAGCATCGCATCCCCAAACTTTTAGAAACGACAGCTTAGGTTTCTTTCCAAACCACAATTCATACGGTGTCGTCTCAACGGATTTAGACGGTGCCCTATTTAAAGTGAATGCGGCAGTCTCTAATGCGTATCCCCAAAATGATAGCGGTAAGTTGGTAAGAGACATCATAGATCGCACCATATCCAATAGAGTGCGATTACGACGTTCAGACACACCATTTCGCTGGGGTGTGCCGGGCGGCGTGAGTTGTGAAACAATTCCACATTTCCTAAGGTGCGTGCCAAACTCGTGACTTAAATATTCTCCGCCACGATCAGATCGTAGGCATTTTATTTTCCTGTCACGTTGATTCTCGACCTCACTCTGAAATTCCTTGAACCTTTCAAAAGTTTCAGACTTGTGTTTCATTAAGTAGACATAACCATATCTACTCAAGTCATCAGTGAGGGTGAGAACATAACGGTAGCCACCGCGAGCCTCGACGCTCATTGGACCGCATACATCGGTATGTATTATTTCCAACAAGTCAGTTGCTCGCTCCATTGTTCCGGAGAACGGAGTCTTGGTCATCTTGCCCATGAGGCATGGTTCGCATGTGTCAAATGATTCGAAATCAAGTGACTCCAAAATTCCATCAGCATGGAGCTTCTTCATGCGTTTGACACCAATATGGCCAAGACGGCAGTGCCACATGTAAGTGGGACTATCGTTATCAACTTTACACTTTTTGGTACTCACACTATGGACATGTGTAACATCACGTTCGAGATTCATCAAAAATAAACCATTGACCAGCAGGGCATGAGCATAAAACATTTCTCTCATATAAATAGAACAACCATTATTCTCGGATTTAAATGAGTAGCCATCTCGCATCAAGCGAGATCCAGATAAAATGTTCATGCTCAAAGCTGGTACTAAATAACAATTATTAAGGTTTAAAACTAATCCCGAAGGTAGATGTAGAGGTAACGTGCCGACGGCGATCACATCGACCTTGGAACCATTCCCGACACGCATCGTCACCTCACCCTTGGCCAGCCTCCGCTTATTCCGCAGCTCCTGCTTGGAGTTACAAATGTGAGCAACTGCACCGGTATCAAATACCCAGGAGCTACTACGAGCGCTGGTCAAGTACACATCAATAACAAGTATATCACATATACCTTTAATGTTGCCGTCCTTCTTATCCGCTAAATACTTGGGGCAGTTCCGCTTCCAGTGACCGGTACCCTTGCAATAAAAGCACTCAGTCTCAGGCTTGGGTCCATTTTTCTTCTTCTTCCCGGCAACTTGCTTACCGGGCGCGGCAACAGCTTTGCCGTCCTTCTTGAAGTTCTTCTTACCCTTGCCTTTCTTGAAACTAGTGGTCTTATTCACCATCAACACTTGATGCTCCTTTTTGATCTCGACCTCCGCTGATTTCAGCATCGAGTACAACTCAGGAATGGACTTCTCCATACCTTGCATGTTGTAGTTCATCACAAAGCTCTTGAAGCTAGGTGGAAGCGACTGGAGGATTCTGTCAATGACCGAGTCATCCGGGATATTAACCCCCAGCTGAGTCAAGCGGCTGTGTAGCCCAGACATCTTGAGGATGTGCTCACTGACAGAACTATGCTCCTCCATCTTACAGCTGAAGAACTTGTCGGAGACATCATATCTCTCGACCCGGGCATGAGCTTGAAAAACCAGTTTCAGCTCCTGGAACATCTCATATGCTCCGTGTTGCTCAAAACGCTTTTGGAGCCCCGGTTCTAGACTGTAAAGCATGCCGCATTGAACAAGGGAGTAATCATCGCAGCGTGATTGCCAAGTGTTCATAACATCTTGTTCCGCTGGGAGAACGGGTGCGTCACCTAGCGGTGCATCTAGGACATACAATCTCTTGGAAGCTATGAGGATGATCCTCAAGCTACGGACCCAGTCCGCATAGTTGCTTCCATCATCTTTCAGTTTGGTTTTCTCTAGGAACGCGTTGAAATTGAGGGTGACATTCGCGTTGGCCATTGGATCTACTTCATAGATTGTAAAGACAATTTTAGACTAAGTTCATGATAATTAAGTTCATTTAATCAAATTAATGAACTCCCACTTAGACAGACATCTCTCTAGTCTTCCAAGTGATACATGATCCATGTCAACTAGCCCGTGTCCGATCATCACGTGAGACGGACTAGTCATCCATGGTGAACATCTTCATGTTGATCGTATCTTCTATACGACTCATGTTCGACCTTTCGGTCTTCCGTGTTCCGAGGCCATGTCTGTACATGCTAGGCTCGTCAAGTCAACCTAAGTGTTTTGCGTGTGTAAATCTGGCTTACACCCGTTGTATGCGAACGTTAGAACCTATCACACCCGATCATCACGTGGTGCTTCGGAACAACGATCCTTAGCAACGGTGCACAGTTAGGGTGAACACTTCTCTTGAAATTTTATTGAGAGATCATCTTATTTACTACCGTCGTTCTAAGCAAATAAGATGTAAACATGATAAACATCACATGCAATCAATATAGTGACATGATATGGCCAATATCATTTTGCTCCTATGATCTCCATCTTCGGGGCACCATGATCATCACTGTCACCGGCACGACACCATGATCTCCATCATCATGATCTCCATCATTGTGTCTTCATGAAGTTGTCTCGCCAACTATTACTTCTACTACTATGGCTAACGCTTAGCAATAAAGTAAAGTAATTACATGGCGTTTATGATTGACACGCAGGTCATACAATAAATAAGACAACTCCTATGGCTCCTGCCGGTTGTCATAATCATCGACATGCAAGTCGTGAATCCTATTACAAGAACATGATCAATTCATACATCACAATGCATCACATCACATCCTTTGGCCATATCACATCACAAGGCACATGCTGCAAAAACAAGTTAGACGTCCTCTAATTTGTAGTTGCAAGTTTTTACGTGGCTGCTATAGGTTACTAGCAAGAACGTTTCTTACCTACGTCAACACCACAACGTGATTTGCCAATTGCTATTTACCCTTCATAAGGACCCTTTTCATCGAATCCGATCCGACTAAGGTAGGAGAGACAGACACCCGCTAGCGACCTTATGCATCTAGTGCATGTCAGGCGGTGGAACCGGTCTCACGTAAGCGTACGTGTAAAGTTGGTCCGGGCCGCTTCATCCCACAATACCGCCGAATCAAGATAAGACTAGTAGCGGCAAGCAAATTAACAAACTCGACGCCCACAACTGCTTTGTGTTCTACTCGTGCATAGATTCTACGCATAGACCTAGCTCATGATGCCACTGTTGGGAGACGTAGTAGTAAATCAAAATTTTCCTATGTTCACCAAGATCTATCTATGGAGAAACCAGCAACGAGAGGGGAGAGATTGCATCTTCATACCTTTGAAGATCGCTAAGCGGAAGCGTTACAAGAACGCGGTTGATGGAGTCGTACTCGCAGCGATTCAGATCGCGGTAGATCCGATCAAGTGCCGAACGGACGGCACCTCCGCGTTCAACACACGTGCAGCCCGGTGACGTCTCCAACACCTTGATCCAGCAAGGAGGAAGGAGAGGTTGGGGAAGGGCTCCAACAGCAGCACGACGGTGTGGTGGTGGTGGAGTAGCAAGGTATTCCGACAGGGCTTCGCCTAAGCGCTGCGGAGGAGGAAGAAGAGAGGTAGGGCTTCGCCGTGAGAGAGAGAGATCAAATCCTGTCTCAAAACATCCAAAACCTCAAGTATATATAGGAGGAGGGACGTGGAGGGCTGGCTTGGCCTCTACTCCAAAGAGGAGATGGCCGGCTGAATTAAAGGGAGAGTCCACCTCCCACAAGGGAGGTGGATCTCCTCCTTTTAAATCCTTTTTGCCTTATCTCCTTATCTCCAGCCGCATGGGCCTTTAGCAAAAGTCTTGCCCAGCCCAATAAGGGCTGGCACACTTTATCTAACAGCCCATGTGGTCCTTTGGTCGTCACACCCCTCCCGGGGGTCCTCCGGCACCCTCCCGGCACTCCCGGTACACTACCGATGAGCCCGAAAACTTTCCGGTGACCAAAACTGGACTTCCTATATATCAATCTTTACCTCCGGACCATTCCGGAGCTCCTCGTGACGTCCGGGATCTCATCCGGGACTCCGAAAAACCTTCAGTAATCACGTATACCTTTTCCCTATAACCCTAGCGTCATCGAACCTTAAGTGTGTAGACCCTACGGGTTCGGGAGACACGTAGACATGACCGAGACACCTCTCCGGCCAATAACCAACAGCGGGATCTGGATACCCATGTTGGCTCCCACGTACTCCACGATGATCTCATCGGATGAACCACGATGTCAGGGATTCAATCAATCCCGTATACAATTCCCTTTGTCTATCGGTATGGTACTTGCCCGAGATTCGATCGTCGGTATCGCCATACCTTGTTCAATCTCGTTACCGGCAAGTCTCTTTACTCGTTCCGTAACACATCATCCCGTGGCTAACTCCTTAGTCACATTGAGCTCATTATGATGATGTCTTACCGAGTGGGCCCAGAGATACCTCTCCGTCACACGGAGTGACAAATCCCAGTCTTGATTCGTGTCAACCCAACAGACACTTTCGGAGATACCCGTAGCGTACCTTTATAGCCACCCAGTTACGTTGTGACGTTTGGCACACCCAAAGCATTCCTACGGTATCCGGGAGTTACACAATCTCATGGTCTAAGGAAATGATACTTGACATTGAAAAAGCTTTAGCAAACGAACTACACGATCTTGTGCTATGCTTAGGATTGGGTCTTGTCCATCACATCATTCTCCTAATGATGTGATCCCGTTATCAACGACATCCAATGTCCATGGTCATGAAACCGTGACCATCTATTGATCAACGAGCTAGCCAACTAGAGGCTCACTAGGGACATGCGATGGTCTATGTATTCACACATGTATTATGGTTTCTGTTTAACACAATTGTAGCATGAATAATAGACAATTATCATGAACTAGGAAATACAATAATAACCATTTTATTATTGCCTCTAGGGCATATTTCCAAAAGTTGCCCCACGGTGGCTCTTCTGACTTCATCTCCAAGTCTCCTGGTTTCCTTCCGGTCCAGAAAAATGCATTCCGAATATTTTATTCCGTTTGGACTCCGTTTAATATTCCTTATCTACAATTCTCAAAAAGAAGAAAAAAACAGAAACTGACACTAGGCTCTAGATTAATAGGTTAGTCCCAAAAATAATATAAAATAGCATATTAATGCATATAAAACATCCAAAACAGATAATATAATAGCATGGAACAATCAAAAATTATAGATACGTTGGAGACGCTTCAGTGGGCAGGTGCTTTTCGTGCAATGTGTCGTGCCGGTGATCGGGGCATGTGGAATGGAGGAGGAGGGGTGGAGGGGGAGGGGCTATGGTGAAGGTGTGGATTACCTGACTATGACTAGATGGATGAGGCCGAGCAGCAGGAAGGAGCATCACCGGCGAGGAGGCGGCGCTGCAAGCAAGCAGTGAAGGCTTGAACTTAGGAAATGAAGGGGGAAGCAGGGGAAATGTGGCTTTTTGTCGGTACGAGCGGTGGGGGAGGTAGGTATTTGCATGGCACCCCAAAATTTCGTTCGGTACGACAAAAAAGTAGCGCGCACGATCACATCGGACATAGTACATTTAACATAACTGTGTGCGATATTCAACAACACAAACGTATCTTATAGTTTATACCGTGAGTGATGAGACTGAACGTGGAAATTTTGGTCTCCAAGCTTCCGGCATAAGATATTGGATACTACATTGCACACGGTACTTGCATTTCATGTTCATTTGGAAGAGAAAATGGGGATATGGCGGCAAATTTTGGTCCAAATTTCCCTCGTTACATTGGTCATCGACATCATTGCTTAGTTTAACAACACTTGCAAATTTGAGTACTACACAAAAGAGCCTATAGCACTGCTCGCACTTACTTAATCAAGCAACTAATAAACATTAGTTAATTGACCTAAAAATTACTCTAACAAAGCACCATCGCTCTACAAAGAGACTAATATTCGGCCTAGAATTCGTGGATCTCCGCCGCCTCCTCGATGACCAGCTCCCGCTCAACGACCTCCGAGGGAAGGAGATCCATGGGATCCATCTCCACATACTCCAGCATCTTGCAGTCTTCGTCCATCATCTCTTTGGATAAGGCCGCCATGAGTCGGGCGTGGGCGGCCTTGCTCTGGGCATGGATGACCACAATCTTGGCTAGGAAGGTCGCCGACGAATGGACGCCTCCTCGAGCACACTCAGCGATTACCAACTCAACGGACGTGGGTTGTCGACCGATGTCGGAGAAGGCAGATGTCATTTGTGCAGCGCCCGACACGAGATGGGTGTGGGAGGCCTCAAGATGGGACTAGGTGTTTGCCAACAGGGCTACGACGACCGCCGAGGAACTGAGAGTTGATGTGTCGTTCCTCATCGCGGTTGTTGTTGTCGCCCACTCACCTGCAGCACTGCCCTTTCGGTTGTTGCAGTCGCCTTGTCGGAGGTAGCGGCTGCATTCAAGCATGTTGAGAGCGCGCTCATGGCTAATGCAATCGTGCTCGGGCCAGAGTCGGTTGCCGAAGATGCCCTCACGTCGGGGATCCACGTCCCCATCTTTCACCAACGATGATTGAAAAGTAAAATGGTCTGAGGAGTTAGTGCGGTAAACTGGTCGGCGGTGTATTGTAGCCGACGAAGCTTCCGGTCTAAGCCATGCATTATGAGCATTGGCCCAATATATTTGTTACTACATCACACACAATTCATGAATGTGAACTATTTGTGAAAGACTTGATTTTCAAAATGTTTTTAAAACAAAAAATAAGGTTACTTCGACAAAGGACGGTGTTTGGATTGCAATAAGATTTATCTGCAGTGAACACTGACCAATAGTCGTGTCATGGTAAAATATGGAATTATTTTGTGTCGGTCTGGCATTTTTATAAATTTATTGAGTTTTCTAGTCATTTAATGTATATAATTCAAATTTGAATTATCGTCCCAATGTCCATGCATCAAAATGAGATGAAAAATCATAGTAGTGTCCATGGCTTCATCTTTAGGTCATAGGCAATAAACGGGAATGAACTTCAAACATCTCGGCATCTTGGCTCGGGCACAAACGTTGAGAAACTTGGTTTTTTAAATTACTGTAAATCCAAAGCGCGTCAGAAATTCTAAAAAACTGGCATGTTGTCATGACATAGCAAATATGTGCCATGGTAAAAAATTGTCCAACCTGGGACAATTTAAGGCACAAGTCCCTTGCAAACCGGAGCTTCGCATTGCAATCTTTGTGGTCCCGATAAGGAAAATGTCACCTTACGCATGCAAAATGACATCCGCTCACCTTCTCGCCATGAACCTTTGCTAGAGGCAACTTTGCTAAAACAGCGAATTAGTCAGGATTCTTTTCTCATTTTCATACATTAATTGAGTTCTCTAGGCATAAAATGTGGATAATTAAAATTTGAACTAAAATCACAAGGTCGGTGCATCAAAATGGGTTAAAAAATCATATAAGTGTCCATGGATACTTTGGGCCCCATGCAAGATATGGGAATGGATTTCAAACATCTCGGGGTCTTGGCTCGGCCACATACATTGAGAAACTTGGTTTTACATTCATGTATAAATCAAAAACTCGCCAAAAATTCAGGAAACTTGGTATGGTGTCATGGCATGGCTCATGTGTGCCCTGATGATAAATTGTCTGATTTGGGACAAGTTTTGGCACAAGCCCTTTACAAACCTCAGCTACTCACGGGGAGCTAGCTTTTGTGGTTTCGATAAGGAACGTGTCACCTTATATGGGCGAATCAACATCCGCTGTCTCTTCTCGTCTTGAACTATATATTTTAGAGGCAACATATACCAAAATGAGTGTCGTTCCAAAATATGAAATTATAAATGGTTTGTTTAGCCTTTTATACATTAATTGACTTTTATATGCATTTTTTCACGTGCATAATTCAAATTCGAACTACATTCACAAGGTTCGGTGCATCAAAATGGGTTGAAACCCGTATAAGTGTACATGCATCTTTAGGATCCCATGCAAGATATGGGAATGAATTTCAAACATCTCACGGTCTTGGCTCGGCCATACAAACATTGAGAAACACAGGTTTTAAATCATGTGTAAATCAAAAACTAGTTAGAAAAATCATGAAACTTGGCATGGTGTCATGACATGCATGGCTCATATGTGCCCTCGTAAAATAATGTCCAATTTGGGACAAGTTTTGGCACAAGCCCCGCACAAACCAAAGATTATCGCAGGAAGCTTTGTTGTTTCGACATGGAATGTGTCACCTTACGTGGGTGAATCGATATCCACTGCCTCTTCTCATCTTGAACTATCTCTATAGGCAACATATACCAAAATGAGACTGCCGTTCCAAAATATGAAATTATACATGGTTTGTCATTTTTATACATTAATTGACTTTTATATGCATTATTTAGCGTGCATAATTCAAATTTGAACTACAATCACAAGGTCCGGTGCATCTAAATGGGTTGAAAATCATATAAGTGTGCATGCATCTTTAGGTCCCATGCAAGATATGGGAATGAATTTTAAACATCTCGGGGTCTTGGCTCAGCCACAGAAACATTGAGAAACTCGTGTTTTAAAACATGTGTAAATCAAAAACCCATCAAAAAAATCATGAAACTTGACATGGTGTCATGACATGCATGATTCATATCTGCCATGGTAAAATAATGTCCAATTTGAGACAAGTTTTGGCACAAGCCCCTCACAAACCACAGCTTCTCACGGGAAACTTTGTTTTTTAGATATGGAATGTGTGACCTTACGTGGACGAATCGACATCCGTTGCCTCTTCTCATCTTGAACTATTTCTATATGCAACATATACCAAAATGAGAGTGTCATGCCAAAATATGAAATTATACGTGGTTCGTTTGGCCATTTTATACATGAATTGACCTTTATATGCATAATTCAAATCCGAACTACAATCGCAAGGTCCGGTGCATCAAAATGGGTTGAAAACCATATTAGTGTGCTTGCATCTTTAGGTCCCATGCAAGATATGAGAATGAATTTCAAACATCTCAGGGTCTTGGCTCGGCCACAAAAACATTGAGAAACTAGGGTTTTAAATCATGTAAATCAAAAACTCATCAGAAGATTCATGAAACTTGGCATGGTGTCATGAACATGGCACATAAAGGCATCATAGCATTTTGTTTTCGTATTTGAGACTTGTTTTTAACATATATTTTCTTTTAGATCCAACATTGAGAATATTATGTTAAATTATAGTAAATCTAGAACTCACACAAAATTCAAGAAATTTGGCAAGACGTCATTATATAGCACAAATATGTTGTGGTGTTTTTTGTGTCATTAATAGCAAACAAAAGCTTTTTGGAACAAAGAACTATCACGTTTCCATGCAAACGGTTGCATTATTTTCAAACCGTTGGCGTTCTATTGCCCTTTACGTGTTGCCAAGCGTTGCACTCTTTTATTGGCTAGGGCTTAGTAGGTGCTGTGTGAGCAGCTGCTTGAGTTAACAGGAGGCGTGTGAGCTGGCCTCCGCTGTGTAGGCTCACCGATAGGCATGCGGACAGTACGTAGAAGGCTCGCCGGGAATCGAGCCATTTGACCTCCGTATCTACTAATAACCAACAAGTGTAGGGGATCGTTTGTAGCCTTTTTCGATAAGTAAGTGTGTCGAACCAATGAGGAGCTAAAGGTAGAATTAATATTCTCTCAAGTTCTATCGACCACCGATACAACTGTACGCACGCTAATGCTTGCTTTATCTAGAACAAGTATGAAACTACTTTGCGGGAATAAAACTAGAAATACTTTGCAAGATAATGAATAACGTGGAAATAAAAGTTAGGTGTTGTTTTAATAAAAGAACAATAAAAGTAAATTGTTTCGTAGAAAGCCTTTTGTGTAACTCAAGAGAAAGATTGTCCATAGGCAATTGAATATGATACGATAGATACTTGTTATATGCAATGAGGGAGAGGCATACGCTAACACACTTTTCGTACTCGGATCATATGCACTTATGATTGGTACTCTAGCAAGCATCCGCAACCATTAAAGATCATTAAGGTAAAACCCAACCATAGCCTTAAGTGTCAAGTCCTCTTTATTCCCATATGCAACAACCCCCTTACTCAGGTTTATGCTTCTGTCACTCAAGCAATCCACTATAAGAGAATCATGAACATATTGCAACACCCTACAGCGAGGACCCCTCACGTTTGCACGACACGAAGGGCACCATAGGACAACACCATATCAACATACAACTCGCATCCATATCATCATACCACAATTAACCCGTTGGACAAAAGAGATCTACTCAAACATCATAGGATAGCCAAATATCATTGGGAAATAATATATGAGATTACAGTGGGGAAGAGAGGTGTTACACTGCATAGAGGGGGAGAGAGTTGGTGTTGACATCGACAAGATTGTTGATATAGATCATCGCCACGATGATTGCCCCGACGGCGTTTCGGCGCCACCGGGAAGATGAGGAGAGAGCCCCCTCCTTATGGGAGGAGAGTTCCCCCTCTGGTCCATCGCCTCCATGGCGGCGGAGGGGCGGGAGTCCCTCCGAGATTGGATCTCCCTCTCTGTTCTCTTCTGTTTTGCGTTTTTGCTTTCTGGCCAAAAACCGTTTCTTATATTCCCGGAGTCCGTAACTCCGATCGGGCTGAAATTTTGAGGGGACTTTTATCCAAAAATTAGCTTTCTTTCAGCCAAAGGAGAGCTCCAACCGACATACGAGGTGAGCACCCCCCACCCCGTGTTTGGGCCCTGGGCCGCGCCCTGGTGGGTGGGTGGCTGTGAGCCTTTGTTTGCGTTGATTCCACTTCTCAAAATTCACAAATATTCCAAAAAAAGTCTTCGTAAATTTTTATTGAGTTCGGACTTCGTATGATATGGAATTTCTGTGAAACAAAACACACAAAAAAACAGGAATTGGCATTGGGCACTGGATCAATAGATTAGTCTAATAAATCATATAAATTGTTTCCAAAAGTATGTGAAAGTTGTATAATATTGGCATGAAAGAATCCAAAATTATAGATACGACGGAGACATAACATCCACCCTCCTCGCTTCCAACATGTCCATCAATGATGCCCGAGCCGCTGTTTAATAGGCGGCTTTACTGCCCACTCACTCACAATCCTCCATATATCTTCGCCTCACATTCCCCTCCATCTCCAGACCTCCACGACGACCTATGTCATGGTGCAGAAGGATCATATGCCACGGTTTGGTGAAGTTGACACTGAGCCGGAAGAGATAGAACATAAAGACGAATGGGACGCCATGGACATGGCCTCGGAAGATCCGCATGCCGCAGTGGATGCTGCCCCGACGCACTCGCCAGCAAACATCAGCACACCCGCACCAACAACCATCCCCATGGCATTGACGGGCTGGTCGCCCAGCATCATCGCAGCGCTGGAAACCGCGGGCGTCAGGGAGGTCCCCGCCAACCCGCGTGAGCTCGTGTACGTGCAAGCGCCAACGCATCCTACTGCCCCCGTGCTCGTGCGCGCCCTTGCAAATGTCACGTCGGTCCCAGTGCGTATCCTCGCACCGACGACGCCCGACCCCTTGCGCGTGCCTGCACCCATCGCGCCCGTGCCCGTGTGTGCGCCTTCACCTGTCACGGGCCCCTCAGCGGATTGGGCCGCCGCCGTTGACAAATTTCTTGCAACGTCGCTAGTCGCCGCCCCCCGGCCCCGCGCCCGTCGATCGCGCAACGACCGGCTCTTTGATTGTGAAGTCCATAACATTCTGGTTTTGATTGAAGAACTGTACAATTGCGCCCCTGAGCACGATAACACCGCCGCCACCGCCGCCGCAATTAGTTTTCTTTATATTGTATCTCGATTGTATGAATATAAAGTGAAAGCTTGACCGAACGAAATCTATGGTTTGATGAACTAAGTATTTATCTCTAAATTCACATAGAAAACAAAAAACATCATAATTTTATCTGATTGAACACTCATCACAAACGGTTCGGGTTGATTACCCAAAGATCGACAACTATCTTTCCTTCGCTCGTAAGCCAAGTCAAAATATTGGCGCGAAGGATTGGTTCAATGCGTCATCACAAATGTTTCTCGAATAAGATCCGTGTGCCTAATATAAACAATCCGCAAAGATTTACATCTATCATACTAGGTAAATTGCCATGTGTCAAATATGAAACATTTGCATCTGTCGATGTAGTAACACTGGCATTTGTCAACATTATAGCACTGACATTTGTCAAGTTTTGCAGAAACAAAATCATAATTGTGTGTAATTTTGCAATTGAAATTCACTTTAAACATAAATTCCATTCATACATTAAGCACTGAACTTTATACAATGTCTGAGTTCTCAGTCCTCCCAATTAAGCAGGCTTCACGCCTATGCGTGGTCTCCACAACTATCCTGTAGCAAGACCGAACTAAGAAGATGCCTGACTTTTCATACTAACACGTGTAAAAAATCAGTTTGCGTTTTATAGCTGGTCGGTATTTGTCTCACAATCTCAGGGTCATAGAAAGCAAGTGTCTGTCCAACGCGTTGTCATCCTATATCCAAGTAGCACGTGAGATCAACTCAGACAGTAGCGTTGGTGGATCAGCTAAAATAGGTGTTAGTGGTCGCATATTATAATTTATGGGAGCCAATTCTCATTCCAAACGTCTGTATCTTGTCCATCACCTATTTTCTTAATCAAACTAATTATTAGGATATCTCTTCCTTCACAAATGGATCTTAATATTTGGGAAGGTCGTCCTCCCACCTCAGCTCTCAAAATATCTGAGGAAGGAACCTAAACAGATTTAAGTATCCGGGCACAAAGTGTTCCTGGCTGGGCAAGGATCCTCCACTCCTGATGCGTTAGCAGGGTGAGATTAAAAATCTTCATATCACGAAAGCTCGGGCCTCTCTTGTATTTTGGCATGCACATGGTTTCTTACGAGACCCATGTCGTCTTCCTTTTGCTAGCCCTAATGCCTCACCAAAACTTGCGGATCATCATTAAGATGTGTTGATATAGGCCTCTCGGCAGCTTGAAAAGGCAATTTCCTATTCACCACTCATTGCGTCAAACTGTCGGCGCTTCACACAAGCGAGCGACCGAGCAACGACGCAATGGGCCGGCCTAGTTTTGTCTAGCCAGTCGGTTTTGAGAACCTTCTAGGAGGTTCCTTGAACCGATTTTTTTACCATTTTTTTCAATTTCTTTTTCTTCTTTCTTTTCTTTTTTCCGTTTTCCGTTTCTTCCTTTTTTCTTTTTTTCAAGGTTATTTTATTTTTTTAAAACTAAGTTCATGTGCAAAAATTATTCTTTAAATTCGAAAAATGTTCTTGATTTTAAGAAATGTTCTAAATTTCAAATAATTTTCGTTTTCAAAAACTATTCATAACTTCAAAAAATGTTTGAGATTTTCAAAAGATGTTCTAGATTTTCAAAAAATGTTCTTATTATTTAAAAAAAATCTTGTTTTCGTTTTCAATTTTTCATTTCCTTTTTTATTTTTCCTTTTCCCACTTCTTTTTTATTATTTTCAAATTTTTATCTGAATTTCAAGAAATGTTCTCATGTTCAAAATTTTGCTCACAAGTTTTATTTAAAATGTTTGTGCTCAAAAAGTAATCAGGAATTGAAAAATATGTTCTTTCTTTCAAAATTTATTCATATTTTCAAGATTATTTGTGTTTCAAAAATTGTTCTCGTATTCAAAAAAATGCACGATTTTCTAAAAATGGGCGTGCTTTGAAACAAAAATCAGGTAATTAAGAAAATGTTCGTGTTTTCAAAAAAAAACTTGATTTCATAAAATATTTGTGTTTCAAAAATTCTTCTCGTTTTCAAATTTTGATCATGATTTTCTTAAAAATTTCATGTTTAAAAAAGTAGTCTCATTCTCAAAATTTGTTCAAGGTTTTAATAACAATGCTTGTGTTTCAAAAAGTGTCCAGGATTTATAAAAAAAACTCTTTTTAAAAATTTATTCAGAATTTAAAATCATGAAAACATTTTATCAAACTCGCAAACAAATTTAAACACAAACATTTATAAAAAGAACATTTATAAAAATGAAAACAAATGTACGACCCAAACAGTTTTAGTAATTATGAATACTTTCTGAAAGGTGAACATTTTTTAAACATGCAAACATGTTTTGAATTTGTTAATAAAATTAATAATAGGAACAGTTTTTTAGATTCTGAACATTTTTTGAAATTTTGAAAAAAAAGAAATTTTGAATAACAAGAAAGAGAAGAAAAAGGAATTGAAACTAAATAAAATACGAAATAAATAACAGAAAAAAGGAAAAGGAAAAAGAAATAAATTCAGAAAAACGATCAAGAAAGAAATTAAAAAAACTGAAAAATAATTATTGATCCGCTACACGCTACAGTATCCGCAGGCCCTGCTCGGCCGCCCCTAGGCAGCCAGCCACACAATGACACAACCCCTCAAAGAAAAAAAAACTCCCTCAAAACACACACACACACACACACACACACCCCGCGACCCCGAGTCCCGGGATACAGCTAGGGCAGTTCCGCCGCCGCCTCCTCCGCTCTCCCTTTCGCCGCCGGCCGCCTCCTCCTTCGAATTCTCCTGCCTCGCCTTAGTGCCGATCGTGTCTGTCTCTGCCACGGCGCATCTCTCACGGGCCGCCAACCGACGGCAAGCCACTGCCTCCCGTACCGGCGAACCGCATCGCGCCGTCGCTGCACGCACAGGAACCCCCCATCTTACCGGCCGCCCACCCCCCTTCGGCAACCAACCGCTTCCCATCTCTCCACTCCGGCGACCGGCGGCGTGCACCTCGGCAACTTACTTCTTCTCCACCGTGTCAGACACTCAGCAATCAGGCAACGTAAGTCCGCAGCTCCTCTCACCCTCTGCCTCAAATCTTTGTTCGGTTTGCATTAGTTCTATATATGTCGATCAAAGATCATACATGGATGCTTTTCGTGGAGATTCTAGCACTTGTACTGGTTCTGTATGTAGAATTGTGGATGAGACATGGATGCTTGATCTGTTGTTCATACATGGATGCTCTGTTTGTGATGTCAATTTTTGTTTCTACCGAAAACCGAACTGAATTCCTCGGTTAACATGTCGGTTTTTACTTTTTGACTGCCTAATTCGGTTACCCCATAGCACTAACTGAATTTCAAAATAAACCAAATGTACTGACCGAAATTTTGGCTTCTACCCAGGCCTAGCCGCCACATACCCTTTCCGTTCTCAGCGGACACCGCCGTTCCCTAAAGAAAAGCAAGCGCCAGGGTCGGGAAGGGAAACGAGGCGAGCTGTCGACCGGGATGGAGGCCATGGTGCGGAAGGTGCAGCAGAGGGTGAGGAAGGCGCGGGAGGAGACGGAGCGGTGGGACGACCTCAACTCCCGCCTCCTCTCCCAGTTCTCCAACGCCACGACCATCATCACCCGCCTTCTGGTACCTTTCATTCTCCTCGGATCCTTCCTTGCACTTATCTGCATTCTACTTTTATGCAGCGTCTTCCGTGATGCACTGCACATGATCAATTCCACAGCTGTAATGGGGTTTAAGAAATCTAGTAATAGGTGGTTACAGTAGCAGTTTTATTGGCTTCAGTTAATGAACAGTACCAAATTTTAGGAATAGTGATCCCTGATATTGCTGTAATCTGTAAGCTACACAGAGGTTTGCTCGTATACTTCTGGTGACTAGTAGCTGCATTGTGATTCTGCACCCTCCAGAGAAATTTAAAAATCTTACTCATATCATGTGTTAGGTACTTGGAGATGCTAAAAACTATGGTGTCCTTCGTTGTGTGCCCAACATCAGGGAGGATCTTTTGGGGAAGCAGATGGAGAGCCTGGAGCTCATCTTTGTTTTGATGAGGGAGACTCTGTAAGATGCTGTCACTTTTGTTGTAACCGCTTTTTGGTTTGGTGTAACTCTAGATGCATGTGCAACAGAATTGTTTCGAGTTGGTGTTACAATGCTGCTGCATTTTTCAGGGAAGAGTTGAGTGGCGTTGCCAAAGGTTTGAGCAAGGTGTTGCGTGATACTAATCAGATGGTGAGGGGTGGATCAGCACTCACTGCAAAACAGTTGCAGTTACAATTGGGAATTTTGCCAACTATCGCGGACTGCTTGGATGGGCTACGAACGTTGTCTGATATGCACCAGGCTGAGTAAGAACCTAGTGAAATTCCTTCACCAAACCTAATGAAGCTTGACCACATTCTCAACTTTTTTTGCCAAATAATATGAAGCTGGCTCACTTGACCACATTTGTTCTGGTTCAATAGAAGATTGTCGCAGAATCGCTGATATGTACAGCCATCTCACATATGGCCAGTTCACCAATATCGCCTCTTATAGCATTTTGTTTTTGCTGCTATCATATGTTAAAGTGCTATTTGCCTACTATTCTGACAATTCATTGATATACATCTTGCCCTTCTTATCATAGCAGAAGCTACTTATTTACTGACAACGCATGGATATGCCAGGTACGCGCTAAAATCATCGATCATCTCATTGTTGACTTGGAAAAGCAGGCAAGTTGGCGTTTATGGCCACTAAATTATCTTTTCATCTCCTTAGATTTGTTCCCTGTAATTTTGTATCTCTGTTAGTTTACCCAAGACTAATCCCCTTCCTGTCCCTTAAAACCAGCAGTTAGCCACATCTTGATTCTCATCTTTCTTTCATTGACTTTTGGTGCCTACAGTTCAAGTGATATCGCTGCAATGCGTCAACTCTTGGTAGACCAACCGAACATACCAAAAGATGAAGGTAAGAAACGAAACAATAGAACTGAAAATATGGTTTCTAGTAATGGTTTGATCTAATGCTTCTCCACTCCACCTTTCTCATTTTGCAGTCCAATCTATTTTTGACATTATATTTGCTGATGAAATTTGTTAAGTTGGGTGTGTATCCTACTGCCGGGAGCCCTATTACCCAGACATGTTGAAGCCATTGTATTTTGATCTACTTTCTCATCTAGACAAAGCATGAAGGTGGCTGCAGTTTCAGGTTTAATGATCCCAATTGCTGACAAAGCTCAAGCCGGAATTAATTTACATAGCCGTTTAGCTTGTAAACCTGCAAGTGGGATCAGCATATTGGGAAGTAGCAATGTTCCCTCTCATTGTATGGTCAAAGTCTTTATTTCTGGAATTTGGTATCAAACTATTGTTCTGCTGCAACTTAAAGTGGTCTGGTGAAAGTGCCTTTGTCTGTCATCTCTGTACATAGACCCTCTTTTTTCCGTCTAATATGAAAAGGCAGTGCTCCTGCCGGTTCCGGGAAAAAAGAGGAGTCTTAGGGAAATAGTTATTGGAAGTTTCCTGCGCGAAGCTGCTAATGTGCGGACGATCATGACCTAGCTTTGCTCATTTGACCTTCTTGTTCTCTGTTTAATGTAACTATCAGTTATGGAGATTGCAAGTTTTCAAACTTATTGCCAATCACAAATTTAAGATATTTAGGATATTTCAATATGGACTACATACGGACGGAAATGAGTGAACAAACACACTAAAATGTGTTTATATACATCTGATTCACAAAAATGTCAGAACCACTTATATTTGTGAATGAGGGACTATTTCTTTCGACCTTGGTACAAGAACTTGCAAATTTCAAATTATTGAGTGAAAATGGACAAATTGTGCTGGGTTTCTCTTTCATAAAGTTCTTTGGTTTGTCCAAAAGAAGAAATCCATACAGGCCGTCCACCGTTCAAAAAGTATTACACTTCTTCCGTCCCACAATATAAAAGCGTTTTAAGGTATATACTAATAATTGGTCAACACTCGCAACTAAACTAGTCACAATTCAGATGGCACGTAAATTAAGACTCATCGTGTATTCAAATTGTTTCCAAATTTCGGCCTTGTGCTCGAAGAGTAGATGCTCGTCGTTCCTGGTCACATGTTTTCTCTCGCCGCCTCGCGGGGATGGTGGCCTGCGGACTTCGGATCTGGATCGACCATCGGGGTTGGGTACATCGCGGCCGTCCGCATTTTGAATTGGACGGCCCACGTCGACGGCAAAGCACATGTCAGCACGGGCGCCCTTCCCGTCGTGCGCTCGGCCCCCTCCCCACCCAATGTCCGCCCCCCGCCGATCACCGCCGCCGACATCGCCGCCGCGCTCCGGCCTCCTCGGCGCCCTCCACCACAGCGTATCGGCCAGCCACGCCTCGGCCGCCGTCTCCCTCCTGCCCACCCTCTCCCGCGCCGGCCTGCGCCCGCCCTTCCCCCTCCTCACCTCGCTCGCCCGCCTCCTCCTGCTCCGCCGCACCGCGCCGTCCTTCCCCGCCCTCGCAGGCCGCCTGTTGCTCTACGTCCGCCTCGCCGGCCTCAAGCATTTCGTCGCCTATTCCACCCAGTTCGCCAACCACCTCCTGTCTCTGCATTTTCTCCTTGGCCGCCCGCGCGACGCCCGTCGCCTGTTCGCCAGAATGCCCCGCCCCAGTTTGTACTCCTGCAACGCCATGTTAGCCGGGTACGCCCACCTCTCCCTCGCAGCCCCGACGGCGGAGATCTTTGCTGCTATGTCGCATCACGACCTCACCTCCTATAACTCTGCTATGCTCGCGCTCGCGAGGGGTGGAGAAATGCAGGCAAGCTTGGTGCTGTACTCCGAGCTCCGGCACACGTCTCCTTCCCTTGGCTACAGCGATCACACCTTCTCGGCGCTCCTGGTGGCGTGCGCTGGTCTCATGGACAAAGACCTTGCTAGGCAGCTCCATGCCCATTTGTCTCATCTTGGGTTCTTGTCTGATATTAACATCGCCAGTTCCCTTGTTGATGTGTACAGAAAATGTGGCTGCATTGCTGATGCACATAGGCTGTTCGGCGAGATGCCCGTGAAAGATTTGCGCATGTGGACGTCAATTGTTTGCGGCTACGCAGAGGATGGCCAGATGAGTCCTGCTCGTCAGATCTTTGATCAGATGCAAAAAAGGAATATCGTTTCATGGAATGCTCTCATGGAGGGATATGTTCGTCATGGACAGGCATTAGAAGCATTGCGTATTTTTAAGCATTTGATCAAGGATGGTTTTCATCCAGATCAGTCCACCTTCAATAGCGCTTTCTCTGCTTGTGCAGCTATTGGTTCAGTGACACATGGTAAGCAGATCCACAGCAGGTTGCTACAAACTGGTTTTGATCCCGGTGTAATTGTTCTCAGCTCACTCATTGACATGTACTCAAAAGGTGGTTATTTGGCCGGTGCCAGACAGGTTTTCAGTCTAGCGTGCCTGGAGAGGAGGGATACTGTGTTGTGGAATGCAATGTTATCTGCTCTATGCCATCATGTCCATGGACAGGACGCGATAGGATTGTTTGTTCAGATGATTCGGGAGCGAGTGAAGCCTGATGCTAACACATTTTTGCTAGTTTTGACAGCTTGTTGCCATTGCAGCCTAGTTGATGAAGGCATGAATTTCTTTGATTTGATGACCAAGAGATACAGGATTGTTCCAGGAGAAGACCATTATGTTTGTGTAGTGGATTTGATCAGCCGTTCACCCCGTTCATGTGATGAAGTAGTTGAATGGATCAGAAGTTCACCATTTGGTTCTAGCAAACAAGCTTTGGAAACATTGGTTGGGAAATGCGCGATAAATGGGAATGCAGAGTTGATGAGTAAAGCAGAGGAGCACCTAGCTGAACTGGACAGTCCAAAATAAATGAGTTCTTCCTTTTCAAAGTTTGTTTTGTGAGGTTATCTCCCTAGACTCCCATGTTGAAGAATGCTCAGGCAGACAAATTACCCCTGATAAGAACTTTGGCACAGTGAGAGCTCTTTGTTCTCTGCACAGGAGGCATTCTCTCGAGAACAGAGACTGGGCAGGTGCATACTATCCCTGAACAAGCGCGGTATAACAGGTGCATCCTATCGATGGTGAAGGGACCTGCCGACATGGGGGTTCTGCTGGGGGTGGTGCCGTGGTGTAATTGAAGAAAGAGGAACAGATATTCTTGAGCAAATAATGCGTTGCGGCTTGGCATGCCAAGTAAATTGTGAAGAAGTGAATTCACAAATATTTTCAAGCAAACATCGCTTTGTCATGTCACATGCCAATGGACACATGAAACACTTAAACAGGAAGTTCAGCATTAGTATTTTTCTGCTGGCCTTCTTGAGATTGCTGCATTCACTTGGAAGTTTGTAGGTACAAATAGTTCATCATCCATATTGTGTCTGCATCTGTGTCCAGTTTCAGAAAATGCTGTGCAGATACTTGCGTTACAGCAAGGAAATGTGATTTTGTTCAGGTTAGCATGTAGTTGTGTCCACAGGATTACATGACAGATGAAACAAATAAACATAGGCTATTGCAAATTTAGCAATAGTATTTCTGATGTTGGTGCATCAATCGTGTATTGTCTGTGTACAAACATCCGTAAACATGGATGTTGTTTTTCTTTTGCTACAGGCGATACATTTCATTTAATACATACATAAGATCGATATACATTGTAACATTTTCTGGCAGGAGCGCACAAGCATGTTTCTGCTGCAAAACGCCATCATGGTCAACAACGTACATCAAATATCTTAAAGAAGCGGACAAATTTCCCTAGAAAAGCCTAACTATGTATGCTGAGAATTGCACTGTCTGCTTGGATGTTGCAAGCAATAAAATGACACCAAGCCTTCAAGTCTGTAATACTTCATGAAGCTATTGGTAATGCTTGACCCATACTGGCACAGAGTATACCAGAGTTCCCAACACGAAAGAGAGCACGAAGGTCGCTGCGGCATAGACAAAGGCCCTACCAATCTGTCCGCTGCTTCGCATAGCATAGATTTCAGCAGCAAAAGTAGACACCGTACTCAGGCAGCCAAGAAAACCTAACTGTATGCCATTAAGAACAGATGTTGAACGCTTTGTATTCACCTACAGAAAGACCAAACCAATCAGAGAGATAGCAATGCAATTTACATAAACCGTATAAACACATGCTTTAGCTATCATACCGCTTTGGCGGTCACGGCCAGTGATGCCATGATACCTGCAGCAAGAACATTGGCTAAAAGTGTCCCAACGGGCAGCCATTTGAGGGATCCCTGTTTGCCGATTCCCTGGCCATTGAGCCTTGCTAAGTACCAGCGTAACCAAACGCCGGGAGGCGCAACCGCGCACCCCAACCACAGTACAGCACCATCATCAAGATTGTGCACCTTTATTATGGCCAACACGATGCTCAGAACCCACACAGAAGAAAGCAAAATCATCATAACTGCTATAAGCACGAAATGTTTAGTCCTAGTGTTGACTTTCAGGTGCTCCCAGTTACATTTGCTTCCTATTGAACTATTTTCCTTGATGCATTTCAGGATCCAGCTTCGTAGGCGCTCACCTGTTTCGGCACCCACCCTGATGGACTCATTGACGATGAACATTCCTGAGTAGGTTAGTGTTGTTAATCATCAAAAGAATGATTTCTCTTATGTCTTTATTTAGCAGTAACTAATTTTGGACTAATAACACTTTATAGAAAATTATGATGAGGTACCTAATACTATGCCAGCTATGGCATATGCCCAATGGTCTTTGGAAGACATGCTAACCATCGCTTGATTCCACCCACTGAAGGTGGTAAGGCTTCCCATGTATCCAGTTGTGATTCCAACAATGAGATGTTCAGATATGTGCCTAATGTCAGTCTTAAAGATGATCCCAAACCAGGCCATCAGGAAGGATCCTAGCTGATGCACAAACATTTGGGCATTAACATGTGTCAGTATAGCCCAAATCCCTGGTGTTTTTTTCACTTAAGCGGGTACGGGATAGAACATACCATGTTTGATGGAAGATCAAGATACAACGGGCTTTGGTTGGAGGTGAGTGCCAGGCAGCCTGGTCCGAACAGCTTCTGGAGCCCGTACCTTGTAAATACCTAATTTGGACATCAAAAACGTGATTACGGACTGGAAAGGGATGGTAAAACGGTAAATGTTTACTGAACGCATGGATGGGTTTAAAGTAAACATGTCCCCTTAACTTTCATCAATCTTTTGCTACATTTCTGTACACTAAGGAAGATCACTTAGTAATTACAAAAACAACAGTAGACAACATGTTGGAGAGTTACCCCAAATAATCCAAAGGCAGCTAAATGGATCAGGTAAGAAGCATAATCTAGCCTCCGAGAAAGCATATATTCTTCAACCTGCAGGAAAGCATAGACATGTTCATTTTAGCATCTATAGCAACGTACAGCCTTGCAATAGTGCTAGACAGCATAATCATTTGATTGATAATTGCAAGCAATCGCTCAACCTAAAGTTCAATTTTGTACCTTGCCTGATGAGCTCTCATCCTTTTGCCCTACAGAAGACTCAGGTGCTGGCACACCTGTGCCATGTGAGCTGTAGCCGTGGATTCGATTATCTCGGACAGGACCGACCTTATGATCCAGTGTATTTGCTGTATCTTCGTCGACCTCATCTTCCAAGGCCAGCACTCGGTCACCACTGTCAATAACCTGAGCCAAAGCCGAGCTATCGGCGTCACCGAGCAGCTGGTCTGCTGACTGAAGGGAATGCCTCATTGAGTTCAGGATCGAGTCGCCCATCTCGCGAGAGAGGCTGATGGATCCCCTTGAACTGGGCCTGCTACTTCTCCTACTTAGCAGTGAGCCTGACCTGGCAGCCGAAGGATTGACAGCGGAATCCATGGATTCACTTCTTACATAGCCCAGCCGATTCCCCTCAGAAACAAGACTCCTAGTTGAAGAGTCGTCCATCATGCAAGCTCGCTTTTCCAGCTAGCTACAAGAGATGTAAGAGCACTGCCAGAGAAAAAGAGAGTAGTTTTTCAAAATCAATTGCTACCAATCCATGCCTTATAAAATCAGGAAGCAATAGGAACCAGACAATGAGCAGGACAAAGAGATAGATTGGGGGTCATTTGTTGGCTGAAGCTGGACCAATCACATCAAACCATATTAGTACTACACAAGGTCATGGAAAATCTTTTTGAAAATTCACAAATTCCTTTCTCTGGTCAGTACCAACGAGTTCACAACATATTGGTAGTGCCCAGCAAAGTTCGGAAAGTACGGGAAAAAATACAATAGCTCAAAATGTTAACAAAAGGTGAAAATAACATAGCTGGTTATGTACTGATCAGATTCTGAAGGGCACATAAAGAACTCTGAAAAAAAGAATTCCTAGCACATACACATGGGTTACTGAACTAACTATACTGATCAGTGAAGTGATCATACGCAGGGATAGGGTACTGAAAGCAACAACCACGAGCCAAGACAACAATAGCCAACCAGTGGGATCAAATTCCAAAAGAAGAGCCAAACGGTGGAGCCACCACCAGAATTTAACTTAACAGAAGAGCTAACTGACCAGTGAAATAAATAAGTAGATGCAGACAGCGGTGACGGCACCATTTCAATCAGCACGACGCTTAGCGAAACATGTGGCGTCTGCTGATTAGGCTGCTACTGGGTAAACAAATGGGTTTCCAGAGGAGAAGCTAGTGGAAAGGCGCTGGCCTTTTTGACATGGACACTAAACTAATTGTGAACCCAAGTCTAATCCCCGGCGCCTTTAGCTGCCGAAGCGCACTCGCCCGGTCAAGGAAGGTGGGTGGGAGATCGGCGGGACCCCACGCCGCCCGCATACCCGCCGTCGCCGGTCGTTTTTCGCCGTCTCGGGGAAGGGTGGGCGCATCCTTCTACTCGTCTGAAGGTCGCGAGCCATGCCTGTATCTTGTGGCTTCTTTGTCGATCGGGTTTACCCATCTTAAGAGAGGATGATTTTAGGAGGAGAGCGGGGGAGAGAACCTGCTGGGGTTGAAGCTGACGGCGGAGGACGGCGGGAGGCTCGTGCGGAGGGGGTGAGCGCGCGTGGCCGGCGGTGAGGTGAGTCGAGGTGGTCGTCTCCGTGCACACACCCCATTTTTGTAGGTGGAAAATGGAATCACGGGAGAAGAGAGCCCGTGGGCGGACGGGAATGGAATGGGGTATGAACGGACTACGTGTGGGGATGGCAATGGACGGCTCCGATCCGATCTTTTCATGACTCACGAGTCTGCTTTTTTTTTAAGACAAACTCACAAGTATGCTTGCTGTGAAAGAGTTTTTTTTTCGAGATTACGCCAACGGCGTACATATATTTTTATAGAAGGGGGCAAAGACATTTACAAGAGATTAAAAGCATCTACAACTGCACTTGACAAATTCGACCCCTCAAACGTCCTCGGACGCTGTCGGACGCGTCCGCGGACAGTGACCGGTCATCCCTCATAAAACGCATTCCACATCCGGATATCTCAAATTAGAAACCTCAAATCCATATTATTACATGCAACGTGATCCGATCTTTGAGCGGAGCTCGTCCGGTTCCGCTTCCAGCTCGCCCATCCGCCGTGGGCATGTCCGGCGGCCCGCTGCATTTCCTAGAGTGTTGGTACGGTCGCCGACAAGGTAGAGTAGGGCATGGGACACGAGTTTGCTCACGAGACTCGTGGCCCCGCCGTCTTCCATGCCCTACTCTTCCTCGTCGGAGACCGGAACCCAAACGGTGCCGGTGGACGTTAGATCGGTGATGGATCCGTCCGGGGAAGAGCCCGCGACGTCCACCGTGATGCGGTTGCGGCGCGCGGACTAATGCGCCATACAGGGCCCCGGAGAATGCGACTCCGCCTCGCCGACGTCCGCCGTCGCGAGGGCTTCCGTCGCGCTCCCGCTCCCACTGCCTTGCACGGCGTCCACGCCGAGCCATGCCTTCTTCGGAAGCATCTTGAAAATCAGCGCGCCACCAGAGGGGTTGCGCGTCCGCCAGCGCGTTCGGACGCCAGGCGGACCAAACGGCCTCCGGTGAGGCTGCGGCGGCCTGCCTAACGCCGGATCCATGCGCCATTTGGGCGGACGCAATCCTCTCGGGCGTGGCGGAGCACAAGCCGGACGGCCATCTCCTCCTCGGGGCCGCACGAGATGAGCTCGGGGTCGATGGACCTGGAGTTGAAGGACTCGGTGTTGGGGAACGTTGCATGGGAAACAAAAAAAATTCTACGCACACGCAAGATCTATCCATGGTGATGAGCATCTACGAGAGGGAGAGTAGATCTACATACCCTTGTAGATCGCTAAGCGGGAAGCGTTAAGAAACGCGGTTGATGTAGTCGAACGTCTTCGCGATCCAAATCGCCGAGCGTCCCGCGATCCAATCACAGTCCGTCCCGTCTAGCACCGAACGAACGACACCTCCGCGTTCAGCACACGTATGGCTTGATGACGATCTCCGCCTTCTTGATCCAGCAAGAGGGAGCGGAGAGGTAGACAAGTTCTCCGGCAGCACAACGACGTTGCGGCGATGGTGGTGGAGTAATTCCAGCAGGGCTTCACCTAAGCACTGCTGAAACCGATCTAGAGGAGAAACTACGGACTAGAGGGTAGGGTTGCACGTGGCTAAAATCTGTTGCAAAAACCCTAAAACCTCTACTATATATAGGAGGAGGAGAGGAGGAGGCTTGGCGCAAGGTCCAGCCCTAGGAGGCTTCGACCGAAGTGGAGAGGAGGAGTCCTCCTCCTCCACTCCTAATAGGATTAGGACTCCTTCCTTATTTCCATCTTTTTGCCTTTTCCCACCTTTTTCTCTTTGGAATTTCTTCCCAGGCGCATGGCCCTTGCGTGGGACTTCGGCCAGCCCACTAAGGGTTGGTATTCATCCTCCCACAGCCCATGTAGCCTCTTGGGTCGAAACACACCTCCTGATGGTCCCCCGGTACCCTCCCGGCACTCTCGGTACACTACCGATGAGCCCGGAACTTTTCCGGTGACCAAAACAGGACTTCCTCTATATCAATCTTTACCTCCGGACCATTCCGGAGCTCCTCGTGGCATTCGGGATCTCATCCGGGACTCCGAATAACCTTCGGTTACCACCATGCATAACTCTATACTACCGAAACGTTACCAAACCTTAAGTGTGCAGACCTTGCGGGTTCGAGAACTACGTAGACATGACCAAGACACCTCTACGGTCAATAACCAATAGCGGGACCTGGATGCCCATATTGGTTCCTACTTGCACTAGAGTCAATAATATAGTTCACATTACTATGTGATTTACATTGTAATGAATCGAACACCCATGCACTTCTGGTGTTGATCATGTTTAGCCCTTGGAAGAGGTTTAGTCAATGGGTCTGCAACATTCAGATCCGTGTGCACTTTGCAAATATTTATGTCCTTCTCCTCGATGTAATCGCGGATGGAATTGAAGCGTCGCTTTATGTGTCTGGTCCTCTTGTGAAACCTTGGTTCCTTGGCCAGAGCAATGGCACCAGTGTTGTCACAGAACAGAGTCATTGGATTTAGTGCACTAGGCACTAATCCAAGATCTGTCATGAACTGCTTCATCCAGACACCTTCCTTCGCTGCCTCCGAGGCTGCGATGTACACCGCCTCGCATGTAGAATCGGCTACCATGCTTTGCTTGGAACTGCACCAGCTTACCGATCCCTCGTTGAGAATAAATACGTATCCGGTTTGCGACTTAGAGTCATCCGGATCAGTGTCAAAGCTTGCATCGACATAACCCTTTACGATGAGCTCTTCATCACCTCCATAAACGAGAAACATTTCCTTAGTCCTTTTCAGGTACTTAAGGATATTCTTGACCGCCATCCAGTGCTCCATTCCAGGATCACTTTGAAACCTTCCGACCATACTTATGGCAAGGCTGACATCGGGTCTTGTGCACAGCATTGCATACATGATAGAGCCTATGGCTGAAGCATAGGGGATGACACTCATCTTCTCTCTGTCTTCTGTAGTCACTCGGCATTGAGTCTTACTCAACTTCACACCTTGTAACACAGGCAAGAACCCCTTCTTGGACTGATCCATTTTGAATTTCTTCAAAACTTTATCAAGGTATGTGCTTTGTGAAAGTGCTATTAAGCGTCTCGATCTATCTCTATAGATCTTAATGCCTAATATGAAAGCAGCTTCTCCTAGGTCCTTCATTGAAAAACTATTGTTCAAATATTCCTTCACGCTTTCCAGCATTTCTATATTGTTTCCAATCAGCAATATGTCATCCACATATAATATTAGAAATGCTATAGAGCTCCCACTCACTTTCTTGTAAATACAAACTTCTCCATAAACTTGTATAAACCCAAACGCTTTGATCACCTCATCAAAACGCTTATTCCAACTTCAAGATGCTTGCACCAGTCCATAAATGGATCGCTGGAGTTTGCAAACTTTGTCAGCATTCTCTGGATCGACAAAACCTTCTGGTTGCATCATATACAACTCTTCCTCAAGGAAACCGTTAAGGAACGCTGTTTTGACATCCATCTGCCAAATTTCATAGTCGAAATATGCAGCTATTGCTAACATGAGTTTGACGGACTTAAGCATCGCTACAGGTGAGAAGGTCTCATCGTAGTCAACTCCTTGAACTTGAAAAAAAACCTTTGCCACAAGTCGAGCTTTATAGACGGTGACATTACCGTCTGCGTCTGTCTTCTTCTTAAAGATCCATTTATTCTGAATGGCCTTTCGCCCTTCAGGTAATATTTCCAAAGTCCAAACTTTGTTTTCATACATGGATCCCATCTCGGATTTCATGGCCTCTAACCATTTCTCGGAATCCGGGCTCATCATCGCTCCTCCATAGCTCGTAGGTTCATTGTTGTCCAACAACATGACCTCCAAGACAGGGTTGCCGTACCACTCAGGAGCAGTACACGCCCTTGTCGACTTACGAGGTTTAATAGTAACTTGATCCGAAGTTTCATGATCATCATCATTAACTTCCTCTTCAACTATCATAGGCTCCACAGAAACATCTTTCTGCGCTGCGCTACTCTCTGGTTGAAGTAAAGGTTCAATAACCTCATCAAGTTCTATTTTCCTCCCACTCAATTCTTTCGAGAGAAACTCTTTCTCAAGAAATGTTCCATTCTTAGCGACAAACACTTTGCCTTCGGATCTGAGGTAGAAGGTATACCCAACTATCTCTTTTGGGTATCCTATGAAGACGCATTTCTTCGCTTTGGGTGCCAGCTTTTCAGGCTGAAGCTTTTTGACATAAGCATCACATCCCCAAACTTTAAGAAACGACAACTTTGGTCTCTTGCCAAACCACAGTTCATATGGTGGCGTCTCAATGGATTTTGATGGTGCCCTGTTTAAAGTGAATGCAGGTGTCTCTAATGCATAACCCCAAACGATAGTGGAAAATTGGCAAGAGACATCATAGAATGCACCATATCCAATAAGGTTCGATTACGACGTTCGGACACACCATTACGATGTGGTGTTCCAGGCGGTGTCAACTGTGAAACAATTCCACGCTGTCTTAAGTGACTGCCAAACTCATAACTCAGATATTCACCTCCTCGATCAGATCGTAGGAATTTGATCTTCTTGTTACGATGATTCTCAACTTCACTCTGAAATTGCTTGAACTTTTCAAACGTTTCAGACTTATGTTTCATCAAGTAAATATACCCATATCTACTTAAGTCATTAGTGAAGGTGAGAAAATAACGATATCCACCGTGCGCTGCAACATTCATTGGACCGCACACATCAGTATGTATGATTTCCAACAAGTCACTTGCCCGTTCCATTGTTCCAGAGAACGGCATTTTAGTCATCTTGCCCATGAGGCATGGTTCATATGTGTCAAGTGATTCAAAATCAAGTGACTCCAAAATTCCATCAGCATGGAGCTTCCTCATGCGTTTTACACCAATATGACCCAAACGGCAGTGCCACAAGAAAGTGGTACTATCATTATCAACTCTACATCTTTTGGCATCAATGTTATGAACATGTGTATCATCACTATCAAGATTCAATATGAATAAACCCCTCACATTGGGTGCATGACCATAAAAGATATCACTCATATAAATAGAACAACCATTATTCTCTGATTTAAATGAGTAACCGTCTCGCAATAAACAAGATCCGGATATAATGTTCATACTTAACGTAGGCACTAAATAACAATTATTCAGGTTCATCACTAATCCCGATGGTAATCGAAGAGAGAGCATGCCAACGGCGATCACATGAACCTTGGAACCATTTCCCACGCGCATCGTCACTTCATCCGTAGCTAGCCTCCCTCTATTTCGTAGGTCCTGCTTTGAGTTGCAAATGTGAGCAACCGAACTGGTATCAAATACCCAGGCACTACAATGAGAGCTAGTAAGGTACACATCAATAACATGTATATCATATATATACCTTGTTTGTTGTTGGCCGCCTTCTTGTCAGCCAGGTACTTGGAGCAGTCCCGCTTCCAGTGACCATTTCCCTTGCAATGAAAGCACTCAGTTTCTGGCTTGGATTTCAGACTCAGCGACTTGATGTTCTTTTTGGATTTCAGACTCAGCGACTTTCAGCATCGCAAATAGCTCGGTGACTGACTTGTTCATCCTGTGCATGTTATAGTTCATCACAAAGCTCTTGTAGCTAGGTGGCAGTGATTCAAGAACTCTGTCAGTGATCGCCTCTGGCGGAAGGGCAATTCCCAACTCCGCCAGACGAGTCGAATACCCAGACATTCTGAGTATATGTTCACTGATAGACCCGTTCTCCTCCATTTTGCAAGCACAGAACTTATCGGAGGTCTCATACCTCTCGATCCGGGCATTCTTCTGAAAGATAAACTTCAACTCTTGGAAGATCTTAGATGCTCCATGATGTTCAAAACGTCTTTGAAGTCCCGGTTCTAAGCCATACAATATTGCACACTGAACTATTGAGTAATCTCCAGAACGTGCCTCCCAAGCGTTCTTAACGTCTTCGGATGACATGTCTTCGGGTTGGTCACCAAGCGGTGCATCAAGGACATATGATTTCTAGGAAGCTGTGAGGATAATCCTCAGATTACGGGCCCGGTCCACAAAGTTACTTCCATCATCTTTCAACTTAGCTTTCTCTAGGAACGCATTAAAATTCAGGGGTACTACTGCGCGAGCCATTGATCTACAACATAAATATGCAAAGGTTACTTAGACTATTGTTCAAGATAATGAGTTTAGTTAATCAAATTACTAAAGCTCCCACTCAAATTGACATCCCTCGGGTCATCTGAGTGTCACATGATCCAAATTCACCAACTCAAGTCCGATCATCACGTGAGTTGAGGTGGTTTCAATGGTGAACATCATCATGTTGATCATATCTACTATATGACTCATGTTCGACCTTTCGGTCTCTTGTGTTCCAAGGCCATGTCTATACATGCTAGGATTGTCAAGTTTAACCTGAGTGTTCTACATGTGCAACACCGGCTTGCACCCGTTGTATGTGAACGTAAAGTCTATCACACCCGATCATCACGTGGTGTCTCGACACGACGAACTTTCGCAACGGTGCACACTCGGGAGAACACAATTCATCTTGAAATTTAAGTGAGGGATCACCTTATAATGCTACTGTCGTCCTAAGCAAAACAAGGTGCATAAAAGGATTAACATCACATGCAAATCATAAGTGACATGATATGGCCATGAACTTGTGCTTTTGATCTCCATCTTGAAAGCACCGGCATGATCTCCATCGTCACCGGCATGACACCATAATCTCCATCATCTTGATCTCCATCAACGTGTCGCCATCGGGGTTGTCGCGCCCACCATGCTTCTACTACTATTGCTACCGTTTAGCGATAAAGTAAAGCATTACATATCGCTTAAAGATTGACACGCAGGTCATACAATAATTAAAGACAACCCTATGGCTCCTGCCGGTTGTCGTACTCATCAACGTGCAAGTCGTGATATTCTATACAACACATGATCATCTCATACATCACATATATCCACTACAGGAATCAACAACTTTGTTGTCAGCCATCCCGGACGGCAAAGGCTTGTATGGCGGATGGCAAAGGCTTCACCGTCGGCTAGCAGATAGCCAACCGTCCGGCCGAATAAGCCACGGTAAAGGGTGCTTTTCCGTCTGCTGGCAGACGACAAAGATCCCTAGGTCTTTGTCATCTGCCAGCGGATGGCAAAGACCATGGACGGCACACGTGGCAGCTTACGACCGTTAAGGGGTTAACGGTGTGCTTTGTCGTCCGCTGGCAGACGACGACCTAAGGATCTTTGTCGTCTGCCAGCGGACAGCAAAGCACCTGTTTCTTTGCCGGCCTAGGTGGTTTCTTTGCCGTCTGCCAGCAGACGGCAAAGAAACCACCTAGGCCAGCCTAGTGCTACCCCAGGTTGCACACGTAGCTGCCACGTGGTAGCTTTGCCATCTGCGAACTGACGGCAAAGACCTTTGACGTCTGCCAGTAGACGGCAAAGTTGCTATATAGCCCCTGTTTTTCTGTTTTTTCTTAAATTCATTCAATTTGACAGAATTTCACATATATATCCAACATATCAACAATACAAGTTTCTAACAAGCGTACCAACAATAAGTTTCAACAAGCATACCAACAATAAGTTTCCAACAACATATCCAACATACAAGTTTCCAACAACATATCCAACATACAATGGTTTCCAACAACATATCCATACATACATATCCAAAACAAGTTTCCAACAAGTTTCCATAAATAAAAAGGAAGCACAAGTAGAAGAGTACACTCCATCAATGCAAGCTTCCTCATCTATAGCAAATCTGCAAATTAGGAAAGATGAAAGTTAGAACAAGAAGAAGACTAGCTAGAAGAAAAAGAAGAAAAACAAGAAGAAGAACAAGAAGAATTTATCTTCTCTTTCTTTTTCTCCTCTCCTCTTCTTTATCATCTTCTTTCTTCTAACTAAGGTAGGTAAAAATGCCAGTTTTTAGCTAAGGTAGGTAAAAATGCTAAGTGTGTAGGTCATTTTAGAGCTAAGATAGGTAAATAGGTCATTTTGGAGCTAACCTAGGTATTTATGCCATTTTTTAGCTAACTAAGCATATTTATTCATTTTGGAGGACAAAATGGTAAGTGTAGGTCATTTTAGAGCTATCCTAGTTAAAATCGGTCATTTTGGAGCTAGGTAAGGTTATTTTGTCATTTTGGAGGAAAATAAACTAATTATATGATAGTTTGGAGCTAAACCAAGGTTATTGTAACATTTTTACCTAAGTAAGCTAATTATGTCATAAATGAACTAGGTAAGCTAAGTATAGATTATTATTTAGCTATCCAAGGTAGTTATGACATTTTTCAGCTAACTAAGCATATAAGTCATTTAGGAGGAAAACATGTTAAGTATAGGTAATTTTATAGCTATCCTAGGTAAAGTATGTCAGTTCGGAGCTAAGTAAGGTTATTATGTCATTTTCGAGGAAAATAAGCTAAGTATAGGTCATTTTGGAGCTAAACCAAGGTTATTATGCCATTTTTTACCTAAGTGAGCTAATTATGTCATAAATGAACTAGCTAAGCTAATTATAGACCATTATTGAGCTATCCTAGGTAGTTATGCCATTTTGTACCTAAGTGAGCTAATTATGTCATAAATGAACTAGCTAAGCTAGCTATAGATCATTATTGAGCTATCCTAGGTAGTTATGCCATTTTCTAGCTAACTAAGCATATCAAGTCATTTTGGAGGAAAAAATGCTAAGTATAGGTCATTGTATATCTATCCTTGGTAGAATATATCATTTTGGAGGTAAGTAAGCTTATTATGTCATTTTAGAGGAAAATAGGCTAAGTATAGGTCATTTTGGAGCTAAGTAGGTCATTTCTTAAGCCAAGTATGCATTTGTTAGGCAAAACACTTGGGAAAACTTACCATCATCACGGAGGTGAAGGACCGATCAGGTTTGCGCCAGGGTGAGACGTAGAAGGACCGGTCGGGGTTGCGGCAGACGCAGAAGGATCGGTCGATGCTTGTCGGGAGGCACGCTGCACCAAAGATCATTTGCAATGTCTCCTTAGCATGTTGCAACTCAAATCTGAATACTAGTAACTAATGACCAGTCAAATGCATAGGGAGGTCATCGAATAAATGCACATTGAAATTCACCCGATCAACACAAAATATGATGTTTTTTTATAACAAAATAGGAAAATATGTGACCTAGCTCATAATTTACAAAACTATGACCTCCTCGGCCTCACGAAGGCCGAAGAGCACCTTTTTGGTCAATAGGAGGTAGAACAGGTGTCGGGGGTCGGGGGTCAGTGGAGTCGGGGGTCGGTGGCGTTGGTGGTCGGGGGTCGATGGTGTCGGTGGTCGGGGGTTGGTGGTGTCGGTGGTCGGGGGGCGATGGCGTCGGTGGTCGGGGGTCCGGGGCGTCGGGGGTCGGTGGCGTCGGAGGTTGGGGGTTAGTGGCGTCAGAGGTTGGGGGTTAGTGGCGTCGGGGATCAGGGGCTCTTCTCTTCTTCTTCTTCTTCTTCTTCTTCTTCTTCTCCTCCTCCTCCTTCTCCTTCTTCTTCTTCTCCTCTTCTCCTCCTCCTCATCATCTTCTTCTTCTTCTTCTTCCTCTTCTTCTTCTTTTTGCACTAACCTAATAAACCTAAACTAACACTAACCTAATTAACACTAACCTAATAAACCTAAACTAACACTAACCTAAACTAACACTAACCTAATTAACATTAACCTAATTAACACTAACCTAATAATCTAAACCTAAACTAAAATAAAAAAACAGAAAAAGGAGGGGAAGAGCTTACCAGAGGGGGGCGGGGCAGGGGGCGTCGGGGAGGGGCGGGGAGCGCCGGGGAGGGCCGAGGAGCACTGGGGCAGTGAGGATAGGGGCCCTCGGGAGCCTGGGAGCGGCGGGTGGTAGGGCCGGAGGGGGCGCGGGGGGGGCGCAGGGCACCGGCCGGGCCGGTGGGGCGGCGGGCGACGGTGGCGACGAGGCCACAGGGTTCCGGGGTGGTGGGGCGCAGGGGGGCCTGGGCGCGGCGGCGGGGGCGACGGGGCTGCGGTGGTTCCGGGGGGCGGTGGGACGATGGGGCGATGGGCCAGTGGGGCGGCGGGGTGGTGGGGCGACGGGGCGGCGGCGCGCATGCGGTGAGCGGCGGGGAGGAGAGGGAGAGAAACACACACACACACAGAGAGAGAAAGAGAGGTGGGCCGGGGTGGGGCACTACCATTAGTTAAGTCCCCGCTTTGCCATCCGCTAGCGGACGGCAAAGGAGGTTTGCCGTCCACTAGCAGACGGCAAAGGGGGGCCATTAGGTTAAGTTGTAAGCGGCTCATTAGTGGGGCCCCCTCCCTCTTTGTTGTCCACTAGCTGACGGCAAACCTCCTTTGCTGTCCGCTAGCAGACGGCAAAGAAGTGGCTGATGGCAAAGACATCTTTGCCGTCAGCTAGTTGTTTGTGGTCTGTTTTTTCGAAACGGATGGCAAAGAGCTTCTTTGTCGTCCGCTAGCTGACGACAAAGAACTGCCTGACGGCAAAGATGATGTTTCCAGTAGTGATCTCATCATGTAATTGGCCATATCACATCACAACATACCCTACAAAAACAAGTTAGACGTCCTCTAATTGTTGTTGCATGTTTTACGTGGCTGCTACGGGTATCTAGCAAGAACAATTCTCACCTACACATAAACCACAACGGTGATACATAAGTTGCTTTTCAACCTTCTCAAGGACCGCGTAGTCAAATCCGATCCAACTAAAGTAGGAGAAATAGACACCCGCCAACCATCGTTGTGCAATGAAGTTACACGTCAGTCGATGGAACCGGTCTCTCGTAAGCATACGACTAAGGTTGGTCCGGGCCACTTCATCCCACAATACCGCTGAACCAAAAACACGACCAAGGGAGGAAGCAATCTAAGCATCAACGCCCACAAAATCCTTGTGTTCTACTCGATATCTCATCTACACATAGACCTAGATCATGATGCCACTATTGGGGAACATTGCATGGGAAACAAAAAAATTCCTACGCACACGCAAGATCTATCCATGGTGATGAGCATCTACGAGAGGGAGAGTAGATCTACATACCCTTGTAGATCGCTAAGCGGGAAGTGTTAAGAAACACGGTTGATGTAGTTGAACGTCTTCACGATCCAAATCGCCGAGCGTCCAGCGATCAATCACGATCCGTCCCGATCTAGCACCGAACGGACGACACCTCCGCATTCAACACACGTACGGCTTGATGACGATCTCCTCCTTCTTGATCTAGCAAGAGGGAGCAGAGAGGTAGACGAGTTCTCTGACAGCACGACGGCATTGCGGCGATGGTGCTGGAGTGATTCCAGCAGGGCTTCACCTAAGCATTGCTGAAACCGATCTAGAGGAGAAACTACGGACTAGAGGGTAGGGTTGCACATGGCTAAAATCTGTTGCAAAAACCCTAAAACCTCTAGTATATATAGGTGGAGGAGAGGAGGCTTGGCGCAAGGTCCATCCCTAGGAGGCTTCGGCCGAAGTGGAGAGGAGGAGTCCTCCTCCTCCACTCCTAGTAGGATTAGGACTCCTTCCTTATTTCCACCTTTTTGCCTTTTTCCACCTTTTTCTCTTTGGAATTTCTTCCCAGCCACATGGGCCTTCTGTGGGACTTTGGTCAGCCCACTAAGGTATGGTATTCATCCTCCCACATCCCATGTAGCCTCTTGGGTCGAAATACACCTCCCGATGGTCCCCCGGTACCCTCCCGGCACTCCCGGTACACTACCGGTGAGCCCGGAACTTTTCCGGTGACCAAAATAGGACTTCCTATATATCAATCCTTACCTCCGGACCATTTTGGATCTCCTCGTGACGTCTGGGATCTCATCCGGGACTCCAAACAACCTTCGGTTACCACCATGCATAACTCTATACTACCAAAACGTCACCAAACCTTAAGTGTGCAGACCCTGCGGGTTCGAGAACTATGTAGACATGACCGAGACACCTCTATGGTCAATAACCAATAGCGGGACTTGGATGCCCATATTGATTCCTACATATTCTATGAAGATCTTTATCGGTCGAACCTCTATGTCAAGGATTCAGTTAATCTCGTATGATGTTCCCTTTGTTCTTCGGTATGTTACGTGCCCGAGATTTGATCGTCGGTATCTCCATACCTAGTTCAACCTCGTTACCGGCAAGTCTCTTTACTCATTTCCGTAATACAAGATCCCATGACTAACACTTAGTCACATTGCTTGCAAGGCTTGTTGTGATGTTGTATTACCGAGTGGGCCCTGAGATAGCTCTTCGTCACACGAAGTAACAAATCCCAGTCTTGATCCATGCCAACCCAACAGACACCCTCGGAGATACGTGTAGAGCACCTTTATAGTCACCCGGTTACGTTGCGACGTTTGATACACATAAGGCATTCCTCCGGTGTCCGTGAGTTGCATGATCTCATGGTCATAGGAACATATACTTGACATGTAGAAAACTGTAGCAATAAACTGACATGATCATATGCTACAGTTATAGTTTGGGTCTTGTCCATCCCATCATTCTCCTAATGATGTGATCCCGTTTATCAAATGACATCTCATGTCAATGGCTAGAAAACCTTGACCATCTTTGATCAACGAGCTAGTCTACTAGAGGCACACTAGGGACAAAGTGTTGTCTATATATCCACACATGCAATATGTTTCCAATCAATACAATTATAGCATGGATAATAAACAATTATCATGAACAAGGAAATATAATAATAAACACTTTATTTGTTGCCTCTAGGGCATATTTCCAACACTCGGATCCACTGCCCGCCATGCCGGAGACGACTGAAATTCGCGGGAGGAGAGCTCGGGTGGCGGAGGGGAGTGGAGGGGAGGGAGTGAAGTGGCTAGGGTTTGGTATGGCAAGCGGATGCGGATGAATATATGTGAGGTAGGGTGGGCTAGCATGGGTCGGCTCCGACGTGGCGGGCGTGCCTGGGCGCGCTCGGGCGCCCCTATATCTGCCCCATATTTGGGCTGGATATGGGGGTGCCGGTTAGCCCAAGCGTTTGGGGGATCCGTCTGGGTCAAAAAAAAGTGACCGGGCAGTGACCGGACGTATGAGGCGGGTTTGAGAGGTCCGGTTGTATACGCTCTAACATCGAGTGTGAACACTAGAAGTAGACAACACTGTTGTGAAAGAGTGAAAACGGGCTTCCGGGCATCACCCACGTTGTTCCATGAGCGGACATTTTCAAATGGCTAGTGGCCAATCTGACATTGATCCCTAGCTGTTCTATGTGACCTCGATGTCGTGTGATCTGGCTCTCTCCCCTCCTTGAATTGTTTTTGCATCTCGAAAGAAAAAACCCATCTCTATCCCACACGCCTTCGCCTCCGTGTGCAGCTACGCAAACAGTCATCGGCCTTTGTCCGCTCGCACTATGACGCCTCGCAATTCCCACTCGACGATGAGACGTGCGCGAGGAATCCTACGAAAAAGGGGAGGGAATCCATGACGATGTGTAATTTGTTTTGGGGAAGAGAGGAATGAGTGATAGAAGTTCGGTTGGCTTGTCGGATGCAAACATTTCCTTTTCAAATGTTCACACATATTTGGTTGGATGAATGCCATTTATCATTATTCCTCAAATATTCTTTATTTATCTAGTCCTTTTTCTTTCTATGTTAAGTTGGTTTTCTCAATCACTAGCATTTCAAGTATATATTTAGTACATTCAACATGTTTCATAGTCCACATCCATCAAACAAAGGGACGAGTTTTCGAACCGAATGGCTCACTTTTGACCCGTCAAGTCTGTGATATTTTCTTTAAGGTATATATATTTTGGGGCTATAGAACACAAGTCAATAGCTATTTCTATTAGTCGGATCTTGGACTCCTCGCACGCTTGCTTGACCGCAAGCTTCTTCTCTTGGAGGTGCATATTTTTATTTTGCATATCCTTGAACGTATCCAACATCTTTGTTTTTTTCTCCTTGGTCTTTGGCTCCTCCTTCTTCAACATGACGTCCTTCCACTTGCCTGTCATCTTGATCGCCGCCCCTTCACGCTTCTCCTTCTCGTTCTCCTGCTTCTTCTCCCTTAACCTTGGCACATAGGTGTCTGGTGCAAACCCTCATCCAATGCATCGCCTGTTTCGCGAACTTCACCCCTTTTAGGGTTGGCGGTCTTGACGAAATTGGATGTATCATTCCACTTGCTTTGGCCATTCAACTTGCTCCAACAATGAATCATCATGAATGGCTTTGCCCTTGTTTTTTACAACACCGTCGCAAAGGTCGGGCTAGCAAAGAAATACAATCACATAATCAGCACATTGCAACATAGAGCAAAACAATCGCATGATCAACACATATAACAGTACGAAGCAAAACATACAAGCTCATGGAGTCCCACGCCACTTGACCACCTTTTTTGCTTTTGCACATATGCACCACAAAACTTGTTGACGACCTCTTGAATGACGAGGTAGGACCAACCCCCCCTAAAACTGTAGAAATTCAAGGGATGTTGAAAGTGCATTGGCTCCCAATTGATGTTTTGGTGTTGAAGACTTGAAAGTTTTTCGATTTTAGTTGAGTCGTAGTGAAGTCGCGCTATAAATATTCTTGATAAATCGTTGTTCTAATCAAAAAAGCGAATCAAATCGAAAACTGAATATCTCACCTGAATGAGAGGGCTTGTTGAGAAATAGTTGACCATGTAAAGTCATGAACCAAATCCAAAATTAAACACCTCAATTGAATGAGATGGGTCCAAAATCAGGGTGCATAGTGAATTAGATATTTCAGAGAAAAAAAGGTGTTATGGGGATTGATATGTTCTTTCAGATGATGAGAGTGTGCACATGAGTGATGTATTTATAGTCTGGTTGCCGACGATTAATTTATAAAATCGTTGACCCAGTCAAAATCGTGAATCAAATCCAAAATCAAATACCTCAAGTGCACAATATTGCCCATGGAGAAAAAAAATGACTTAGTCAAAATCATGAACCAAATCTAAAATTTAACACCTGAATTGATTAGGAGGGCTCCAAAAGTAGGGAGCAAAGTGAATTAGATAGATGATACAGAGAAAATAGGTGTTAGATAATTATGTGTTTTTTAGCGGTGAGAGGATTCATGGGGCTCACGTGTTTTTACAGACTTGTATGATGTTGATTAATTTGATAAATCGTTCACCCGGTCAAAATCATGAATTATATGCAAAATTGAACTCATTGAGAAATAATTGACACCAAACCCAAAATTGAACATCTTAGTTGAATGGGAGGGCCCAAAATTGTTGGAAATATGCCCTAGAGGCAATAATAAAATGGATATTATTGTATTTCCTTGTTCATGATAATTGTTTATTGTTCATGCTATAATTGTGTTAACCGGAAACCATAATACATGTGTGAATACATAGACCACAACATGTCCCTAGTGAGCCTCTAGTTGACTAGCTCGTTGATCAATAGATGGTCACGGTTTCATGACCATGGACATGGGATGTCGTTGACAACGGGATCACATCATTAGGAGAATGATGTGATGGACAAGACCCAATCCTAAGCGTAGCACAAGATCGTGTAGTTCGTTTGATAAATCTTTTCAATGTCAAGTATCGTTTCCTTAGACCATGAGATTGTGCAACTCCCGGATACCGTAGGAATGCTTTGGGTGTGCCAAATGTCACAACGTAAATGGGTGGCTATAAAGGTGCACTACGGGTATCTCCGAAAGTGTTTGTTGGGTTGGCACGAATCGAGACTGGGATTTGTCACTCCGTGTGACGGAGAGGTATCTCTGGGCCCACTCGGTAAGACATCATCATAATGAGCTCAATGTGACTAAGGAGAGCCACGGGATGATGTATTACGGAACGAGTAAAGAGACTTGCCGGTAACGAGATTGAACAAGGTATAGAGATACCGATGATCGAATCTCGGGCAAGTATCATATCGATAGACAAAGGGAATTGTATACGGGATTGATTGAATCCCCGACATCGTGGTTCATCCGATGAGATCATCGTGGAGCATGTGGGAGACAACATGGGTATCCAGATCCCATTGTTGGTTATTGGCCGGAGAAGTGTCTCGGTCATGTCCACGTGTCTCCCGAACCCGTAGGGTCTACACACTTAAGGTTCGATGACGCTAGGGTTATAGGGAAATGGTATACGTGATTACCGATAGTTGTTTGGAGTCCCGGATGAGATCCGGACGTCACGAGGAGCTCCGGAATGGTCCGGAGGTAAAGATTGATATATAGGAAGTCCAGTTTTGGTCACCGGAAAGTTTTCGGGCTCATCGGTATTGTATCGGGAGTGTCGGGAGGGTGCCGGAGGACCCCCGGGAGGGGTGTGACGACCAAAGGACTTCGTGGGCCCTTATAGGAGGTGTGCCAGCCCTTTGTGGTTTGTCCAAGACCTTCTAGAAAGGCCCATGCGGCTGGAGATCTGGAGATAAAGGGCAAAGGGTTTTAAAAGAGGAGATCCACCTCCCTTGTGGTGGTGGACTCTATCCCCACTTCGGCCGGAGCCCTCCTCTTTGGAGGAGAGGCCAAGGCATCCCTCCCTCTCCATCCTCCTATATATACTTGAGATTTTGGCCTTTTGAGGACAGTTCTGAACTCTCTCTCTCACGGCAAAGCCCTATCTCTCTTCTTCTTCCTCCGCAGCGCTTAGGCGAAGCCCTGTCGGAATACCTTGCTACTCCACCACCACCACACGGTCGTGCTGCTGTTGGAGCCCTTCCCCAACCTCTCCTTCTTCCTTGCTGTATCAAGGCGTAGGAGACGTCATCGGGCTGCACGTGTGTTGAGCGCGGAGGCGCCGTTGTTCGGCGCTTGGATCGGAATCCACCGCGATCTGAATCACTGCGAGTACGACTCCATCAACCGCTTTCTTGTAACGCTTCTGCTTAGCGATCTTCAAAGGTATGAAGATGCAATCTCTCCCACTCGTTGCTGGTTTCTCCATAGATAGATCTTGGTGACACGTAGGAAAATTTTGATTTACTACTACGTCTCCCAACAAAAATTATAGAGCATAGTAAAATAGATGTGTGTATGAGAGGGCTCGTTGAGAAATAGTTTATTAGATCAAAATCGTAAACCAAATCCAAAATTAAACACCTCAATTGAATGCGAGGGATCCAATATGGGGGCATAGTGAATTAGAAGATTCGGAGAAAAATAGGTGTTATAAAGACCGGTATGATTTTCTAGATGGTAAGAGGTGCACAAGCTTGATGTGTTTTACATGGTGTTCGTGTCGATTAATTTATGAGATCGTTGACCCAGTTGAAAGATCGTGGATGTTTCTTAGAGGGGGGAATAGGTGCTTTAAAATAATTACGGGTTAGGCTTAAACAAATGCGGAATAAAACTAGCATTTGATTTGTCAAGTACAAAGCCTAAAACAATTAGGCTCACCTGTGCACCAACGAGTTATGCTAAGCATGATAAAGAACTAAGTGATAGCAGGATATATAACATGAAACACAATGGCTATCACAAAGTAAAGTGCATAAGTAAAGGGCTCGGGTAAGAGATAACCGAGGCACGTGGAGACGATGGTGTTTCCCGAAGTTCACACCCTTCCGAATGCTAATCTCTATGGCACAATGCTTCCCAAGAAGCCACTAGAGCCACCATAATCTCTTCATGCCCTCTCACAATGCAAGATGCCGTGATTCCACTAAGGGACCCTTGAGGGCGGTCACAGAACTCATACAAATGACAACCCTTGGGGGTGGTCACTGGTACCCATACAAATTGGTCGAGGAAATCTCCACAACCTAATTGGAGACCCCGACGCTTGCCCGGAGCTTTACATCGTAATGATTGAGCTCCGAGACACCACCAACCGTCTAGGGCGCCAAAGCACCCAAGAGGAACAAGCTCTAAGGTGCTAAAACACCCAAGAGTAATAAGCTTCTCAAATTTCACTTACACGTATCACCGTGGAGAACTCAAACCTATGCACCAAATGCAATGGCAAGGGCACACAGAGTGCCCAACTCCTTCTCTCCCAAATCCCACCACAAAAACTAATGTTATGGATGAAAATGAGAGGAAGAACAAAGAAGAGAACACAAAGAACTCCAAGATCTAGATCCAGAGGGTTCCCCCTCACATAAAGGAGAAAGTGATTGGTGTAAACGTAGATCTAGATCTCCTTTCTCTTTTCCCTCAAAACTAGCAAGAATATTGCAGGGATTGAGAGTTAGCAAGATCGAAGAAGATCAACAATGGGGGAAGAACACGAGCTCAAAGAATAAGGTTCATTGGGGAAGAAGACCCGCTTTTATAGGTGGGAAAAAATTCAACCGCTATTATCCTCTCAGCCCTCACACAAGCGGTGCTATCGCTCAAGGGAGCGGTACTACCTCTCGGGCGGCTGTGTCCGCTACGCTGTGCAATGTCACGAGGCCACGAGCCAGTAGTGTTGCCGGAGCAGTACTACCGCTCGCCCCACCGGTTGTACCGCAGGGGTTGCAACGCAGGGGCCTGTAGAGGAAAGGCATCGACTTGGGATAGAGGCAGTACCGCTAAAGGTACTATCGCTTGTGAGAGTGGTACTACCGCGTGTAAGCCTCTCCCCACTGCCGCCCTACATCCTCTGAGAGTGCTAAGGGTACAGAAGGGGAGCGGTAGTGACGGGCGATACTACTGCCTGTTGGAAATATGCCCTAGAGGCAATAACAAAATGGTTATTATTGTATTTCCTTGTTCATGATAATTGTCTATTGTTCATGCTATAATTGTATTAACTGGAAACCTTAATGCATGTGTGAATACATAGACCACAACATGTCCCTAGTGAGCCTCTAGTTGACTAGCTCGTTGATCAATAGATGGTCACGGTTTCATGACCATGGACATTGGATGTCGTTGATAACGAGATCACATCATTGGGAGAATGATGTGATGGACAAGACCCAATCCTAAGCATAGCACAAGATCGTGTAGTTCGTCTGCTAAAGCTTTTCTAATGTCAAGTATCGTTTCCTTAGACCATGAGATTGTGCAACTCCCGGACACCGTAGGAATACTTTGGGTGTGCCAAACGTCACAACGTAACTAGGTGGCTATAAAGGTACACTACAGGTATCTCTGAAAGTATCTGTTGGGTTGGCACGAATCGAGACTAGGATTTGTCACTCCGTATGACGGAGAGGTATCTCTGGGCCCACTCGGTAAGACATCATCATAATGAGCTCAATGTGACTAAGGAGTTAGCCATGGGATGATGTGTTACAGAACGAGTAAAGAGACTTGCCGGAAACGAGATTGAACAAGGTATAGGGATACCGACGATCGAATCTTGGGAAAGTATCATACCGGTAGACAAAGGGAATTGTATACGGGATTGATTGAATCCCCGACATCGTGGTTCATCCGATGAGATCATCATGGAGCATGTGGGAGCCAACATGGGTATCCAGATCCCGCAGTTGGTTATTGACCGGAGAGGTGTCTCGGTCATGTCTACATGCCTCCCGAACCCGTAGGGTCTACACACTTAAGGTTCGATGACGCTAGGGTTATAGTGAAATAGTGTACGTGGTTACCGAAGGTTGTTCGGAGTCTCGGATGAGATCCCGTATGTCACGAGGAGTTCCGGAATGGTCCGGAGGTAAAGAATGATATATTGGAAGTGAGGATTTGGTCACCGGAAGTGTTTCGGGAATTACCGGTAACGTACCGGGACCACCAGAAGGGTTCCGGGGGTCCACCAAGTGGAGCCACTAGCACCAGAGGGCTGTATGGGCTGCAAGTGGGAGGTAACCAGCACCTAGGTGGGCTGGTGCGCCCCCCACAAGGGCCCAAGGCGCAACTGAAGGTGGGAGGGGGGCAAACCCTAGGGCAGATGAGCCCTAAGGCCCACCCTAGGGCAGCCGCACCCCTCTCCCTCTAGGGCCGCTGGCCAGATGGGATCTGGGGGCTGCCGCACCACCCTAGGGTAGGAACCCTAGGGCGCAGCCATCCCTCCTACTCTTCCTATAAATAGAGGAGCCCTTGGGGCTGCCGGGGACACGCATCTCTCTCTCCCACGGCGCAGCCCTACTCCTCCCTCTCCTCATTCTCCGTAGTGCTTGGCGAAGCCCTGTCGGAGACCACGCAGCTCCACCATCACCACACAGTCGTGCTTCCGGAGCTCTCCCTCAACCTCTCCTTCCTCCTTGCTGGATCATGGCGTAGGAGACGTCACCGGGCGACACGTGTGTTGAATGCGAAGGCGTCATTGTTCGACGCTTAGATCGAATTCCACCGCGATCTGAATCGCTGCGAGTACGACTCCACCAACCGCGTTCCAGTAACGCTTCCGCTTTGCAATCTTCAAAGGTATGAAGATGCACTCTACCCTTACTCGTTGTAGGTTTCTCCATAGATGGATCTTGGTGATCGTAGGAAAATTTTGATTTACTACTACGTCTTCCAACAGCGGCATCATGAGCTAGGTCTATGCGTAGAATCTATGCACGAGTAGAACACAAGTTGTTGTGGGCGTCGATCTTGATAATTTTCTTACCGTTACTAGTATTATCTTGATTCAGCGGTATTGTGGGATGAAGCGGCCCGGACCAACTTTGCACATACGCTTACGTGAGACCGGTTCCACCGCCTGACATGCACTTGTTGCATAAGGTGGCTAGCGGGTGTCTGTCTCTCCCACCTTAGTCAGATCGGATTCAATGAAAAGGGTCCTTATGAAGGGTAAATAGCAATTGGCATATCACGTTGTGGTTTTGGCGTAGGTAAGAAACGTTCTTGCTAGAAACCTATAGCAGCCACGTAAAAACTTGCAACTACAAAATAGAGGACGTCTAACTTGTTTTTGCAGCATATGCCTTGTGATGTGATATGGCCAAAGGATGTTATGGGATGCATTGTGATGTATGAGATTGATCACGTTCTTGTAATAGGATTCACGACTTGCATATCGATGAGTATGACAACCGGCAGGAGCCATGGGAGTTGTCTTATTTTATTGTATGACCTGCATGTCAATCATAAACGCCATGTAATTACTTTACTTTATTGCTAAACGTTAGCCATAGTAGTAGAAGTAATAGTTGGCGAGACAACTTCATGAAGACACGATGATGGAGATCATGGTGTCGTGCCGGTGACAGTGATGATCATGGTGCCCCGAAGATGGAGATCAAAGGAGCAAGATGATATTGGCCATATCATGTCACTATATTGATTGCATATGATGTTATCATGTTTACATCTTATTTTCTTAGAACGACGGTAGTAAATAAGATGATCTCTCAATAAAATTTCAAGAAATGTGTTCACCCTAACTATGCATCGTTGCTAAGGATCGTTGTTCTGAAGCACCACGTGATGATCGGGTGTGATAGGTTCTAACGTTCGCATACAACAGGTGTAAGCCAGATTTACACACGCGAAACACTTAGGTTGACTTGACGAGCCTAGCATGTACATACATGGCCTCGGAACATAGAAGACCGAAAGGTCGAACATGAGTCGTATAGTAGATGCGATCAACATGGAGATGTTCACCATGGATGACTAGTCCGTCTCACGTGATGATCGGACACCGGCTAGTTGACATGGATCATGTATCACTTGGATGACTAGAGAGATGTCTATCTAAGTGGGAGTTCATTAAATAATTTGATTATGTGAACTTAATTATCATGAACTTAGTCTAAAATTGTCTTTACAATCTATATTATAGATCCAATGGCCAACGCCAATGTCACCCTCAACTTCAACGCATTCCTAGAGGAAACCAAGCTGAAAGACGATGGAAGCAACTATGCGGACTAGGTCCGTAGCTTGAGGATCATCCTCATAGCTTCCAAGAGATTGTATGTCCTTGATGCACCGCTAGGTGACCCACCCATTTTCCTAGCGGACCAAGACGTTATGAACGCTTGGCAGACACGCTGTGATGATTACTCCCTGGTTCAATGCGGCATGCTTTACAATTTAGAACCGGGGCACCAAAAGCGTTTTGAGCAACACGGAGCATATGAGATGTTCCAAGAGCTGAAACTGGTTTTCCAAGCTCATGCCCGGGTCGAGAGATATGACGTCTCCGACAAGTTCTTTAGCTATAAGATGGAGGAGAATAGTTATGTCAGTGAGAACATACTCAAAATTTCTGGGTTGCACAACCGCTTGACTCAGCTGGGAGTTAATCTCCCGGATGACTCGGTCATTGACAGAATCCTCCAGTCGCTTCCACCTAGCTACAAGAGCTTTGTGATGAACTACAACATGCAGGGGATGGAGAAGTCCATTCCTGAGTTATACTCGATGCTGAAATCAGTGGAGGTCGAGATCAAAAAGGAGCATCAAGTGTTGATGGTCAATAAGACCACTAGTTTCAAGAAAGGCAAGGGTAAGAAGAACTTCAAGAAGGACGGCAAAGCAGTTGCCGCACCCGGTAAACAAGTTGTCGGGAAGAAGAACAATAATGGACCCAAGCATGAGACTGAGTGCTTTTATTGCAAGGGCATCGATCATTGGAAGCGGAACTGCCCCAAGTACTTAGCGGATAAGAAGGTCGACAACGTTAAAGTTATATGTGATATACTTGTTATTGATGTGTACCTTACCAACGCTCGTAGTAGCTCCTGGGTATTTTATACCGGTGCACTTGCTAACATTTGTAACTCCAAGCAGGAGCTGCGGAATAAGCGGAGACTGGCAAAGGACGAGGTGACGATGCGCGTCAGGAATGGTTCCAAGATCGATGTGATCGCCGTCGGCACGCTACCTCTACATCTACCTTCGGGATTAGTTTTAAACCTCAATAATGGTTATTTAGTACCAGCTTTGAGCATGAACATTGTATCTGGATCTCGTTTGATGCGAGATGGCTGCTCATTTAAATCTGAGAATAATGGTTGTTCTATTTATACGAGAGAAATGTTTTATGGTCATGCCCTGTTGGTCAATGGTTTATTTTTGATGGATCTCAAACGTGATGTTACACATGTTCATAGTGCGAGTACCAAAAAGTGTAAGGTTGATAACGATAGTCCCACTTACATGTGGCACTGCCGCCTTGGTCATATTGGTGTCAAACGCATGAAGAAGCTCCATGTTGATGGACTTTTGGAGTCTCTTGATTTCGAATCATTTGACACGTGCGAACCATGCTTCATGGGCAAGATGACCACGACTCCGTTCTCCGGAACAATGGAGCGAGCAACTAACTTGTTGGAGATAATACATACCGATGTATGCGGTCCAGTGAACGTCGAGGCTCGCGGTGTCTACCGTTATGTTCTCAACCGCACTGATGACTTTAGCAGATATGGGTATGTCTACTTAATGAAACACAAGTCTGGAACCTTTGAAAGGTCCAAGGAATTTCAGAGTGGGGTAGAGAATCAACGTGATAGGAAAATAAAGTGCCTACGATCTAATCGGGGCGGAGGATATTTGAGTCACGAGTTTGGCACGCACCTAAGGAAATGTGGAATTGTTTCACAACTCACGTCGTCTGGCACACCTCTGCGAAATGGTGTGTCTGAACATCGTAATCGCACTCTATTGGACATGGTGCGATCTATGATGTCTCTTACCGACTTACCGCTATCATTTTGGGGATATGCACTGGAGACTGCCGCATTCACTTTAAATAGGGCACCATCAAAGTCCGTTGAGATGACACCGTATGAATTATGGTTTGGAAAGAAACCTAAGCTGTCGTTTCTAAAAGTTTGGGGATGCAATGCTTATGCGAAGAAACTTCAACCTGAGAAGCTCGAACCCAAAGCAAAAAAATGCGTCTTCATAGGATGCCCTAAGGAAACTATTGGGTATACCTTCTAGCTCAGATCCGAAGGCAAAGTCTTCGTTGCCAAGAATGGATCCTTTCTAGAGCAAGAGTTTCTCTCGAAAGAAGTAAGTGGGAGGAAAATAGAACTTGATAAGGTAATTGTACCTCCACTCGAACCAGAGAGTAGCGCAGCATAGGAAGTTGTTTCTGTGGAGCCTGCACCGGCTTGAGAGGAAGTTAATGATGATGATCATGAAACTTCAGATCAAGTTACTATTGAACGTTGAAGGTCCACTAGGACACGTTCCGCACCAGAGTGGTACGGCAATCCTGTCCTGGAGATCATGTTGTTGGACAACGGTGGACCTTCGAACTATGAAGAAGCGATGGTGGGCCCGGATTCCAACAAATGGCTTGAAGCCATGAAGTTCGAGATAGGATCCATGTATGAGAACAAAGTATGGACTTTGGTGGACTTGCCTGATGATAAGCGAGCCATAGAAAATAAATGGATCTTTAAGAAGAAGACTGACGCGGATGGTAGTGTGACCGTCTATAAGGCTCGGCTTGTCGCTAAGGGTTATCGACAAGTTCAAGGAGTTGACTACGATGAGACTTTCTCACCCATAGCGATGCTGAAGTCCGTCCGAATCATGTTAGCAATTGCCGCATTTTATGATTATGAGATCTGGCAAATGGACATCAAAACAACATTTCTTAATGGTTTCCTTAAGGAAGAACTGTATATGATGCAGCCGGAAGGTTTTGTCGATCCTAAAGATGCTAACAAGGTATGCAAGCTCCAGCGCTCCATCTATGGGCTGGTGCAAGCATCTCGGAGTTGGAACATTCGCTTTAATGAGGTGATTAAAGCGTTTGGTTTTATACAGGTTTATGGAGAACCCTGCATTTACAAGAAAGTGAGTGGGAGCTCTATAGCATTCCTCATATTATATGTCGACGACATATTGTTGATGGGAAATGATATAGAAATCTTGGAAAGTGTAAAGGCCTACTTGAATAAATGTTTTTCAATGAAGGACCTTGGAGAAGCTGCTTACATATTAGGCATCACAATCTATAGAGATAGATCGAGACGCCTCATAGGTCTTTCACAAAGCACATACCTTCACAAGATATTGAAGAAGTTCAATATGGATCAGTCCAAGAAGGGGTTCTTGCTTGTGTTACAGGGTGTGAGATTGAGTATGACTCAATGCCCGACCATGGCAAAGAATGGAGAATAGATGAGTGTCATCCCCTATGCTTCAGCCATAGGCTCTATTATGTATGCCATGATGTGTACGAGACCTGATGTGAACCTTGCCATAAGTTTGGTAGGGAGGTACCAAAGTGATCCCGGAGGGGAACACTAGACAGCGGTCAAGAATATCCTGAAGTACCTGAAAAGGACAAAGGACATGTTTCTCGTATATGGAGGTGCTGAAGAGCTCATCGTAAAGGGTTACGTTCATGCTAGCTTCGACACGGATCCGGATGACTCCAAGTCACAAACCGGATACGTGTATATTTTGAATGGAGGGGCAGTCAGCTGGTGCAGCAGCAAGCAAAGCATCGTGGCGGCATCTACATGTGAAGCGGAGTATATAGCTGCTTCGGAAGTAGCAAAGGAAGGAGTCCGGATGAAGGAGTTCATCACCGACCTAGGAGTGATTCCCAATGCATCGGGCCTGATGACTCTATTCTGTGACAACACTGGATCTATGCCCTTGCCAAGGAGCCCAAGTTTCACAAGAAGACAAGACACATCAAGCGCCACTTCAACTCCATCCGTGATTACATTCAGGAGGGAGATATAGATATTTGTAAAGTACATACGGATCTGAATGTCGCAGATCCATTGACTAAACCTCTCTCACGAGCGAAACATGATCAACACCTGAACTCTATTGGTGTTCGATTCATCACATTGTGACTAGATTATTGACTCTAGTGCAAGTGGGAGACTATTGGAAATATGCCCTAGAGGCAATAATAAAATGGTTATTATTGCATTTCCTTGTTCATGATAATTGTCTATTGTTCATGCTATAATTGTATTAACTGGAAACCGTAATGAATGTGTGAATACATAAACCACAACATGTCCCTAGTGAGCCTCTAGTTGGCTAGCTCGGTGATCAATATATGGTCACGGTTTCATGACCATGGACATTGGATGTCGTTGATAACGGGATCACATCATTGGGAGAATGATGTGATGGACAAGACCCAATCCTAAGTATAGCACAAGATCGTGTAGTTCGTCTGCTAAAGCTTTTCTAATGTCACATATCGTTTCCTTAGACCATGAGATTGTGCAACTCCCAGACACCGTAGGAATACTTTGGGTGAGCCAAACGTCACAACGTCATTGGGTGGCTATAAAGGTACACTATGGGCATCTTCGAAAGTATCTGTTGGGTTGGCACGAATCGAGACTGGGATTTGCCACTCTGTATGATGGAGAGGTATCTCTAGGCCCACTCGGTAAGACATCATCATAATGAGCTCAATGTGACTAAGGAGTTAGCCATGGGATGACGTGTTATGGAACGAGTAAAGAGACTTGATGGTAAGGAGATTGAACAAGGTATAGGGATACCGACGATCGGATCTCGGGCAAGTATCATACTGGTAGACAAAGGGAATTGTATACGGGATTGATTGAATCCCCGACATCGTGGTTCATCCGATGAGATCATCGTGGAGCATGTGGGAGCCAACATGGGTATCCAGATCTCGCAGTTGGTTATTGACCGGAGAGGTTCTCGATCATGTCTACATGCCTCCCGAACCCGTAGGGTCTACACACTTAAGGTTCGATGACGCTAGGGTTATAGGGAAATAGTGTACGTGGTTACCGAAGGTTGTTCGGAGTCCCGGATGAGATCTCGGACGTCACGAGGAGTTCCGGAATGGTCCGGAGGTAAAGAATGATATATAGGAAGTGAGGATTTGGTCACCGGAAGTGTTTCGGGAATTACCGGTAACGTACCGGGACCACCGGAAGGGTTCCAGGGGTCCACCAAGTGGGGCCACTAGCACCAGAGGGCTGTATGGGACGCAAGTGGGAGGGAACCAACCCCTAGGTGGGCTGGTGCGCCCCCACAAGGGCCCAAGGCGTAGCTGAAGGTGGGAGGGGGGCAAACCCTAGGGCAGATGGGCCGTAAGGCCCACCCTAGGGCAGTCGCACCCCTCTCCTTCTGTGGCCGCCGGCCAGATGGGATCTAGGGGCTGTCGCACCACCCTAGGGTGGGAGCCCTAGGGCGCAGCCCTCCCTCCTCCTCCTCCTATAAATAGAGAGCCCTTGGGGCTGCCAGGGACACACATCTCTTTCTCCCACGGCACAGCCCTACTCCTCCCTCTCCTCGTTCTCCGTAGTGCTTGGCGAAGCCCTGCCGGAGACCACGCAGCTCCACCGTCACCATGCCGTCATGCTGCCAGAGCTCTCCCTCAACCTCTCCTTCCTCCTTGATGGATCAAGGCGTAGGAGACGTCACCGGGCTGCACGTGTGTTGAACGCGGAGGCGCCGTTGTTCGGCGCTTAGATCGGATTCCACCGCGGTCTGAATCGCTGCGAGTACGACTCCACCAACCGCGTTCCAGTAATGCTTCCACTTTGCGATCTTCAAAGGTATGAAGATGCACTCTCCCCTTACTCGTTGCTGGTTTCTCCATAGATGGATCTTGGTGATCGTTGGAAAATTTTGACTTACTACTACGTCTCCCAACACTGCCTATAGGCGATACTACCCGCGCCGCACTACCGTGCAGTCCGACACGAAAAGTCGAGACCCCCAGAGGCAGCGGTACTGCGCACGGCACTAGACAGGGGTACTATCGCATATAGGCGGTTCTACCACCTTTACAGAGTGGTACTACTACTTATAGGCGGTACTACTGCTTGCCAGTGCGGTACAACTGCTTGGGACCTTCAGAACTAGTGCACGAAAAACAAAGGAATACAGGAACACCAGAACTGCCATAACTTTTGTAAATGAGCTCCGAATTGAGCAAACTCAAGCTTGCTGGATAGATGACGACAAATCTATCCAACAACGAGGATATGGTAAGAAGAGGCCGGGGGTATGCCTATGATATAGAGGAGTGAAACCTCTATGAACGAAGAACCGACGAAAATCGCAACATCGGAAACATCACATTAGATGCACGAGAACTTTGTTTTTGATGAACGCGAGCTTGTTATGAAGATGACCATAAGCTCCAAATATCACACAGAAAAACACCAAACAAGAACCAAGAAAGATGATGCAAAGATGCAATGGTTTGAGCTCTCTACGAATGATATGATCAAGCTACTCACTCGATAACCCCCCTTGATAGTACGACAATTGATCCTATAACCCGGTCTCCCAAGTACCACCATGAGACCGGTAAAATAGAAACCTATCAAGGGAAAACCTTTGCATTGCGCATAGTCCACTTGAGATAGATGATGACGAACTTGACTTCCCCAAGTTGGACCACCTTTCTTGATTGCGTTGGCTCGATAAAGAGTAGTTGATTGCTTCCCCGTACTCCAGTATGGGTGAACCACTTTTCTACAAATCTTCACAAGTTCATTGTCACCACAATGGACGGCAAACTTCAAGCATGATCTCTTCGTGATGCTCCACTTGAACTTGCACACCGCAATCTTGATGACGATCACCACTTGATGTCATCCTCCATGGGTTATATGATATCTTCCTTTTGTTGCACACCCATGGAAACAAACCCAAACCCATAAAAAACTCTCACATAGAACATGAGTTAGTACACAAAGCGTAATGAACAATGCTTACCATACCATGGGATCACTTGATCCCTCTCGGCACATCTTGTGCACTTTGTGTGTTGATCAACTTGATTCACACTTTGACTTAGTCTTGATCAACCTTGTATCATGTCTTCTACATGATCAATCTTTGGATAATTCCTTGAATAGCACCTTGGTCATCTCATAAACTCCTTGAAACCAACACATGGACTTCAACAAATGCCCATGGACAAATCCTACGAATATAACAAAAGACAACCATTAGTCCATAGAGAATATCGTCAATTACCAAAACCACACATGGGGTCACCATGCTCATTCACGAGTCAAAAACATAAATCAAATCTAAAATTAAATGCCTCAATTGAATGAGAGAGCTCATTGATAAATATCTAATTCAGTTGAAACCATGAACCAATTTCAGAATTGAACATCTCGATTGAATGAGTGGGCTTCAAAATTAGGGAAAACAATTAATTAAATGATGATTTAGAAGAAAAAAATAGGTGTTATGAGGATTCATGTATTTTTGTAAGTTCATGAGACTGATGTGTTTTTATAGGATTGTTGCTACCGAATAATTTGAAATAGTTAAATTTGTGAATTAAATCTAAAATTAAATACCTCAAGTGCAAGTGACAACTTGTTGAGAAATAGTTGAACCGGTCAAAATCATAAACTAAATTCAAAATTAAGCATCTAAATTGAATGGACATGAGGCTCTAAAACTAATTGAGAAGCACAATGAATTAGACAATGATAAGACATGTCAATCGTACGTTTTCTGGCATTTACAACGTGTTTGGTAGTTTATGAAAAAGGGAATGGGAATTTGTGAGAGGGAGTTGGCCGAGGGATTTACTTGGGTAAGTGGACTATTAGTCCCAGACTCCCAGTCCAACGTTTGGTATGGGGTGGAAATTATTTGTGGGAATAATTCTCATGAACAAAGAAAGGAAGGGTAGGTTACGGGAGATGTGCTCTTATTTTGACGTAGATTAGGGAGTGGTTAACGTTGGCTGGTTTGGTTAGAGGAAAAATTATATCGCCGCAAGAATTTAGTTAGGTTGTTCTCAGTTTTTTTTCCTTTTGCTGCCGAAGGTGGGCCACAAATTCAGTAACAATATGCGTTTAGAAGTCACCTTCCATTTCATAGCTGAATTACCAGGGTCCAGGGGTGGAGCTTCCTTAGGGCCGAACTGGGCCGTGGCCCGCCCAGAATTCTTGCCAATATTTTTTACTACCCATGTTCTTTGAAACTCAATGCACCTACGGTTGATCCATGTACGAAGCCTGCTTCTGGGTCTAGCTCTTCCAGGTCTAGCTCTCGCACGAGCATGTATCACGTAGCAGGCCTACATGCACACAACTGGCTATTGGAAGCCACGACAGCAAGGTCAGGCAATGACAGCCATGGGAAGACGGAGATGGGAAAGCACCCTCGCCAAGTCGTTGATGGCTCCTGCAGCTATTCGAATTCTCATCTTGGACAAGTGGAGCGTGAAGAAAATAGACCATATTCCTAGTTATATACTACACCATCACGCGCATATGCGGTAGCAGTTAGTATCCAGGAAGAAAGTTGTATAACTCTAGTCCTGCAGCAAGCTAATGCATAGCACCATTACATGAACACTTACTATCAAAGGAAACAAGGACAATAGAAAACTCCATGTAACTTGGTACCGTATACTAATGCATATCAATCTGAATTTCAAAAAATGCTCTTCTTTAGTCTGGCCGTCCAACTTTTTCTTCCAAGCTCCGCCACTATGAAGGTCCCCAGGTAGAAATCGATGGGAGTTGACCCTCGTAATTCCCTTTCCCTTAGCTTGTTAATTCCTAAGTCCCTGAACCAATCAACAGATTTATAGTCTCACTAATCTTAAACTTCCATTCCCTACCTCCAACTCCCCCCAACCAAACACGTCGTTTTTTTTAATTTAAACCCGACTTTTATTCATTAGCAATAATCGTTACATCGTTTATGAAAAGAGGTACAATTTCAATAAGAGGTTCCGCAAACCAATCATTGGCTATAGAAAATCTGGCTAGTCTAGCAAGCTCATGCGCTACTTTATTTACTTTCTTATTACAATGTTCGAATCTAGAAGCGACGAAGTCACAAGCATAATGAAAACAGTCTTTGAAAATTGCCGCCGTCGCCCCCGCCGATTGTCCTCCGTCCTGCATAGTCTCAATCACCTCCACATTATCAGAGTTTATAATCAGGCGATTACATCCTGCCCTTTGTGCCAAAGTTATGCCAAATTTTAGGGCAAGGGCTTCCACCATCGGGACGTCCGCGCAATAGTCAATCTTTTCGTTCCCTCGAGCGATAAACTTGCCTTTGTCATCTCTTAGAATCGCTCCCATTGAGCCTATAAGAAGGTCGTGGTCAAACGAAGCGTCAACGTTAAGTTTGATAAAACCCCTAGGAGGACAAGACCAACCCCCCCCCCCCCCCCTTTTCATGACAGCTTTGGGGGGATATGCTTGGTGAAATTTGATGTGAAGGCTAGGACCCCATTGAGATCTAATGAGCATTCTGGGTTGCCTCCTTATGCACCAACTTTCGTCTTTCCCATTACAGATACCATGTTGAGACAACAATCATTTCCCGCACATTGTGATGGCCCATAATCCACAATTCTTTGTCTGGTAGAAGAAGTAAGTACTCCAAAACTGCCTCTCGCGCGCGGTCCACCTCGCAAGCCTTATCAATAATATCATCCATCCCTAGGCTTTTCCAAACCTCCCTTGCTTTGCTGCACAAAACAGCATGTGCTTTGTATCTTCTAACCCATGTGAGCAAGTCGGACAAATGGACGAGGTCTTCATGTGTCTATTTGTAAGAGTATTCCGACATGGAAGTGTGCCATGTAGAGTGCGCCATATAAATATTTTGACTTTTGCGAGACAAGCTAACTTCCATATCTTACTCCAAATAGGATTAAACATGGATCGACCCATCCCATTAGAATAACTAAGTTTACCTCCATATTGGTGATCCCATTCCACAGAGTAAGCAGACCGAACTGAAAACATACCATTTTTCGTGTAACTCCAGGCAATGAAATCTGGCATATCATATTGTGATAGTGGAACAGAAAGGATTTGTTGTACATCAATTGGCCACATAGTTTGTTTGATCAGCTCTATATCCCAGCTATTGGAGATTTGATCAATAAGATCACCCACCTTGGTTAGTAGATGTCTTCCCTTAGGCGTCACAATTTTCCTTGTTGCATAATTTGGTATCCAGGCATCTTTCCAAATATTTATATTTTATCCATTCCCCACTTGCCAAATATAACCACGCTTCAGAGAATTTATACCTGACATAATACTTTGCCACGTAAAGGAAGAGCCTTTCTTCAGCTTGGTGTTCAACAAATCGCCATTAGGATAGTATTTGGCCCTTAGGATAGTAGCGCATAAAGAATCAGATTTATCAAGAAAGCGCCACGCCTGTTTTGCGAGTAGTGCCAGATTAAAACAATGAATATCATGAAAACCCATCCCTCCTTTGTTCTTTGGTACGCGTATTTTTCACCAGGCCATCCAATGCATCCTCCTCTAGTTCTCCTCGTCTCCCCACCAGAAATACGCCATCGCGTCAATGATTCCTTTACATATGCTTTTAGGAATTTTAAAGACCGATATTGCATAAGTGGGTATGGCTTGGACAACCGCCTTCGGCAGGATCTCCTTCCTCCCAGAAGATAGTAATTTTTCTTTCCAACCACTAATTCTCTTGACAATACGCTCAATCAGAAATTGGAAACAAACTGTTCTATCTAACCCCGCATTTGCAGGCAAACCCAAATATTTATCATTTAGCGCCTCAGTCATTATACCCAACGTTGTACACATTTGTTGTCTAACCTCCACTTTCGTATTAGGACTAAAGAAAATGCTAGACTTTTCAATGCTAACCAATTGTCCCGATGCCGCACAATCTAAATCTAGCGCTGATTTCAGAACATCTCCATTTCGTTTGTTTGCCTTCATAAGGATTAATGAATCATCGGCGAAAAGAAGGTTTGTGATTGGTGGGGCATCTCTACATACTTTTACTCTTGAAATATTTCCATTTTCCTCTGCATGTGTAAGTAGAGCATTCAACTCCTCTGTACACAACAAGAATAAATATGGTGATAACGGGTCTCCCTGTCTCAAACCTCTCGTGGGCTTAAAACTTTCACTCTCCTCTGCATTAATCCTTACTCTGTATTTAAGAGTTGAGACACATTCCATAACAAAATCTACCCAATTATGATGAAACCCGGGTCTCAACATGATCTCTTTTGAAAATGGCCACTCAACTCTGTCATAAGCTTTGTGCATATCAAGTTTTATAGCACACGACCCCTCTTTGCCTTCTCTTTTATTTCTGATTGTGAGAAAACATTCATAAGCTACTAAAATATTATCCGTTATCAATCTACCAGGCACAAAGGTACTTTGTGTGGGACAAATAATTTTAGGTAGAAGAACCTTTAAACGAGACGCCACCATTTTTACAATTATTTTATATACCACGTTGCATAAACTGATTGGCCTAAACTGGGTTACCTTCTCGGGTGAATTAACCTTTGAAATCATGACAATCGCAGTGTCGTTCCACCCAGATGGGATAGAGCATGTGTTGATTGCATGTAAAACCTCCTGGATTAAGTCATCCCCAAGCATGGACCAAAACCTTTTATAAAAAATGGCATGGAGTCCATCTGGCCCTGGAGCTTTTAAATCTCCAATATCAAATAATGCCTTACGAACATCTTTAGCAGTATAAGGGGCTACAAGAGCTTTGTTCATTTCAGCCGACACTCTCTTTTGGACGAGAGACAACACTTGTTGATTCGGATGTTGGACTTCCGAGGTGAATAGTTTTGAGAAATAATCTGTAATGTGATCCTTCAACTCCTTCTCTTTTCTCCAAATCCCCGAATCATCTAGTAGTTTCTTTATATTGTTTCTTTTTTTCGGACCGTAGCTACATTATGGAAGAAAGACGTATTGCAATCCCCGTGCATCAACCAGTTCGCACGCCCTCTTTGTAACCAGAAGATTTCCTCTTGATCCCAAAGGTTTTCAATTAACACAATAATTTCCTTCTGACGACCACGAGATTCTGGACTCAAGGGGCCATGCCTCAGTTTTTCTAACTCTTTTTTTAATTTATTTATCCTCCGTTTCGAGCTTTTAAGAATATCCCTATCCCAAGAATGAAGATCATCATGCACAGCTCTCGTTCGATCAGCAAGTGAAGGGCCAATACCTGCTAGTTTTGCTCTTTCCCAAGAAGCTTTAACAATTTCTGTGACTGTCTCTTCCTTAAGCCATCCAGCTTCAAAAAATTTCACACTCCCCTCAGGTCTTTTGAAAATATCCTCATCCAAATAATCCATATCCAGAATGAGAGGACGATGGTCGGAATGAACATGCTCTTCATTGATCACCACCGCTCGAGAAAATTTATTTGCCCACCCAACATTGCAAACTGCCCGATCAAGACGCTCTCGTATATCGCCTCTTCTCCAAGTAAAAGGGTCGCCGATGTAACCTATATCCTCTAGCCCACAATCCATGAGACATTCACGAAAATCCCTCATCATTCCACTCGGTCTCGCATTGCCGCCCTCTTTTTCCGAAGGGAATAAAATTTCATTAAAATCCCCCAAAACCACCCAAGGATGACCGCCTTTACTATGTAAATTTCGAATATCGTTCCAAGATAGACTACATTCATTCCAGGTTGGGTGACCATAAAACCCCGTGAACCGCCATTGTACCCTATCCTCGTGCATAACCAAAATATCAATAAAATTAGGCGATACATAGTTCAACTCAACTTTATTCAACTTTTGATAAAAAAGAGCAAGGCCACCAGCCCGACCATCACTTTCAACTATAAACATAGACTCGAAATTTAAAACACTATGTAGCTCATCGGCTTTACATTTATTAAAAACAACGTGGAATCAACACTTGGCATTTGAACGGCAAGGAGCAACCCTCGTTTTCATATCCAACGGTTGCAGATAGCAGTATCCCACTCCCCCGGCCGTCACCGAACAAACCGTTAGCTATGACACGCCATTTCGGTGCGGAAGCGGGACCAATAAAAACCCTTGCCTCCGCCGAACCACGGTGCGGCGGTCCCGGGATGGCGGCGCCGGCAGAACCCGCCGGGATCGAGGGCTACCTCGGCCTCCGCGACGTGCGGGTCGAGCTGGACCCGGGTAAGGCCCGAGGCGGGGGAGAAGGAGGCGAGGGCGGGGGCGGGGGCGGAGGATTCGCCGTCTGCTTCTGGCTCTACCTCTCCGCCTCCGCGAGGCCTTCCCCGGTCATCCTTCACCAGGTTCGACTAGATTCGAGTCATTTGGTTGTTCCCCAGTTTCAGGAGATCGTTAGGCGTTACGTTGCCGTAGGGAATTTTGATTTTGTGACCTGTGAGTGCGCGCGAAGAGCGAATTCTGTCTTTTGGGGGAGGGGAGTTTCTCGGTCTGCTGTAACGCGTGCTTATGGTTGGCCGTGGATACTGCATCCTGCAATTGGTGGTTGGTTGGTGCATTTGCATTATGGGATTCATCAGTCGGTCCATGTGATGGGTTCAGGCCCATCCTGTGGCACACTGAGCAGTATGGCAAAATCTTGACAGGACCATTAAGAATGGGTGCTGCTATACATCTCTTTTTCATCGAGAAACTAGCCCTTGGCGGCATATTTTACTAGAAGAATCAATCCTGAGCACCTCGTGGAGTCCTGGACTCGAACGCGGGTGGGCTGATTGCGCATTCGCACACCTTGCCAATGAAGCGACATAGTGATTTATTTAGGATAGGTATAAGAAGAATGGTTTCTGTTCGGCGATTAGACCTGCACTGCAATCCTAGGTTTCCATGTGTAGTCTACCAAGACTTGTATTGAACTGGTAGGAATTTGATTTTGTGAGTGTGCGTGAGGATCGATATCTAGGTGAGGGGAGTTTGTCGGTCTGCTGTAGCGAGTGCTTATGGCTGTGCTGTGGATGCTGCAGCTTGCAATTGGTAGGTGGTTGGTGCATTTCAATTATACGGATCCATCGGTCGATCTGTGTGATAGGTTGGCGTTCATTCTGTGGCACACTGAGCAGTATTGCAAAATCTTCATTGGGCCATTTGGAATGGGTGCTACATCTCTTTTTAATCGAGACAAGCCGGAACTAGCCCTTGGCGGCATATTTTAATAGAAGAAATAACCCTGAGCACCTTGGGGAGTCCGAACGTGGGTGAGCTGATTGCGCACTCACACGCCTTGCCAACGGAGCAACACTCTGTTCTCATCTCTTTTTAGGATGGGTGTAACAAGAATGTCTTCTGTTCGGCAAAAAGAACTGAGTTGCCAAGATTTGTATTGAACTGATGAAATTCTCATTTTTTTGCAGGTAACTTCAGGAGATGGCAATAAGTTCCCATTTCTTGCTTTAAGTGAAGGAAATAAGCTGCTTCTCTTCCCATTGCTGAGGTTGCACAAGCAAGCGCCTAGTTCTTCTGATTCCTCTCCATGGATTGACACGACCTATATATCGGCTGTAAATGAATGCCCTCTTGAGCACTGGATACACATTGGATGTGAGGTATGCTGCAAACATGAATGTCTGTAACATGCCTTTTGTATTGCTGAATATTCTTGGATTGGTTGAGTCAGCAGAAGTGTCCATTTAATGTTTTTCCACACTTCCTATTTTTCTCGCACGTATACCCGTTTTTGACTTATGTGCAACATGCTGGCAGGCTCCGAATGACAATCTTCCTTTTCCGTTTACAACAATCGCGTTATTTAATCTGTTTTGTAAAACTGTGCACCCATGTCAGGTTACTGAAAATGTTATGCGCCTTCACATTGATGGCGATCTAGTTGCCGAGGCTCATCTATGTTCACTATCTAGCCAGCCAGACAATAAAGATGATGCATGCCAAGTTTGCTTACTTGGAAACAATGGCAAGGTCGATGGTTATGTCTACAATATCCAAGTGCTATCTGTGCTAGGAACCATACAGGAGCAATACGCAGAGGTGATGCAGCTTAGCTAATAGTAAGGCATTATTTTTTCTTCTTCTGTGAAGTTGAAAACTTACGCTTTTTTTTTTTTGCAGAATCCACCGTCTAAGCTATCTATTGACTACTCATGCTGCGATGGAATCGAGGAGGGCGATGATGGGATTTGGTGCATTGTCGGTGGGAAGGTAGACCAAATTCTGTCGCCTGGCACAAACTACTTATCCTATCTTTATTTCAACTATTTTACGCACAGCAAGAAACTTTTCTGCATTTCTATTATGTTTAACCTGTAAAAATGTGAAAGATAACCCGAGAGCTGCAGTGAGTTGCAGAAGATAACGCTGATCTATGTTTATTCTGTGTACAAATCACATAATAAGTCAAAATAACCGTAATGGTCTAAATTGGTTTCTGTAGGCTTCTTGTCGGAGGAACTTCATGTTAGAAGTAGTACTAACAAATGCTTTTGGTGAACACGTGAACAAGGATACACAGGTTTTTGATTTATCTTCTTTTTGGTACATTTAGCAAGTGTGCTACTTATTTGTCTGCTGACTTAAGAAATGAATCGTCTTCTAGATTGTTGCTTCACTTGTCTATGCTGACAGTGGAGCATTAGTCGAGAAATCAAGGGATGATGCAGAACCTCCCCTACTGATTGCTTGCGAAGGACTTGAATACCCAGCTGAAAGCAGGCCTCTTCCAATTCTTCGTGGGCGTGCACTATTTAAGCTCAAGATATCTCAGGTGGGTTTCCCCATATGCTGAATTCCTACAAATATTGATTGCTTCAGTTTGCTTATTGCTCTGTAGCAGCCATATAGTGGTGTAGAGGCCGTAGCTCTAACACTGCAGCCATTGTGATCCTGAAGCAGGCTGCTACACAATGCTCCATCTTAGTTAAACACTCGCATTTTGTTTTGCACCCCTAGTTTTCCAGCAAGAAGAAAAAATAAAGGTTGCTATTTATGCCATGTGCCTTTAATATTCTTCATTTTCCACCATATTTAATTACTTTCATGAAATTCACTTGAGTTAAAGGTGTAACAAAATGTTTGGCAACTTGAATCTGAAATACATATCTGCCAAAAAGAAAGAAAAGGCTGAAATGTCTATAGGAGCTTTTGTTGTGGCCCAGTATGGCCCTGGATTTGCACATACTCATAGCATCAGGTGCTATGTAGTATGTACACCCTCTGTTCCTAAATATAAGACGTTTTGATAGTCCAATTTAAACTATCAAAACGCCTTATATTTGCAGCAGGTGCTATGTAGTATGTACACCCTCTGTTCCTAAATATAAGATGTTTTGGCAGTTCAATTTAAACTGGCAAAATGTCTTACATTTAGAAAACAAAGGTAGTACAAGTGAAGGCTTATACTGTGAGAAGTACCACGTTTGTCTCAATCAACCTACATATACGATTTTATGTTTTTTTAACTGGATTTTATGCTATGATTTTGCTTGGTTGATCTTCGTTCATGACATTTGATCCAATCGTTCCAGCTTTCTTCTAAATGTGACAATAAGCTCTTCCGCATTTATTTCTCAACACTTCACACACGCAAATATCCTTTTCTGGAGGCATCTTCCAAGCCAATTCGCTGTATATCCCGAGGCCGCCCCAGCCGTACATTGGGTGCTGCAAAGCGGACAAGTTCTGCAACAATCGATGAAATTCACTTGCTTAACAATGGCCCAGGGCTTGATCATGATGGCAAAGCAAATGCTTGTTCACTGTATCATGATCAAAGTTCAGTGGCGTGTTTGCATCCATCCAAGTTTCTTAAGGTAGAAGGCGATGGAACAGAGGCTCACAAAATGGTATCCCAGGTAGTCAATCTGCTAGACTGCAGCACTTCTGAAATTATGCTTAATTTCACTTGGGCTTTATGGTTATTCGTTTGTTTGCAGAGTAAGCAGGCTAGAAAGATGGTAGTGGAAGCACCAAGTGTCAGAACTGAATCTACAATGTCAGACTCCGACAGCATTGATGCGAGAAGTTTTTGGAGTGAATCAGATAAGGATGAAGCTGAAACTCTTTCAGATGCTATGATCTTCAGATATTGTCTAGAAGGCACGTATGAGCGGTCAACATTTCTTAAAGGTGCAGCTTCTTCCATCAATGTGGATGATTTGGTCACACTTGCAAATGAGGTCTCTTTGTATAGTGGATGTTCCCATCACAGGTAGTCTTATATCTTTTGTTCTGTATATTTTACAAGATAAGAAGGTTCCTCTCCCTCTTTATCACTACCAATAACATGCATTTGCATTTTTCTTCTAAAGAAATCAAATATTAATTTCAAAGCAATTGCTTGAAGAGGGCGCTGGAACTTGGAGCATAATCTCAAAGAACAAGGAGCGTGCTCTTTGGTCATCTGCAGTTCCTGAAATCATGGCAAAATTTATGGACATTGCTCATTCTACAAACAGAGGTTTGTCAGAACAGGTAGATCCATTTACTTCTGTATATGAGGTCTCAATACCTTTACCCCTCATTTTTTGGGAGGGGTATACATTAACTCAGTAGGAGGGTTCTGCTGTCAATTCTTTGTGAGTAGCACAAGAATAGGTATCTGATTCCGCAGCACATACTATTTATTGTAGGACCTGGAGGTTCTAAGAGGAATCGCTGGCTGTGGTGATGATCTTGGAAGGAACGAATTTGATAGGCTATGGTATTGGCTATACCCAGTGGCCGTTTCTCTGTCAAAAGATAAAATCAACAACCTCTGGGGTTGCACTGCACCTGTGTGGATTGAGGGATTGATTACAACAGAGGAAGCCGAAAATGCGCTAAGAAGCTCCAGGGATTTGCTCAAGAAGCCAGGAACATTTGTTCTCAGATTCCCTACCACACGAAGCTGGCCACATCCAGATGCTGGAAGCCTCGTTGTCACCTATGTTGGCTTTGATAACTCAATTCATCACAGACTTCTTTCTCTGGATGTCAGGTATGCTCCGATCAGTAACCTACTTTATCCCACACTCAGGTTTGTCTTTGGTTCAATGTTGCTGAAAGTGAAATCCATTTGCTTTTCCTGCTGGATGCAGCGATGCTAGGGCTGGGAGCTTACAAGATTTGCTGCTGCAGGAGCCTGAATTGCTCCAGTTAGGCAGGCAAGCACACTGAACTTCCAGTCACCGAACCCTTTCTCAATAAATAGTTGAAGCTATCGCCTTTCTCATTCTGACTCAACTTAAGTGCAGGGTTGATCGCCTACCGACTGCCATGAAATATTAATCCAGTGTGCTATAAGAGGCAATGCAGCAAACTGAAGTTCATCACAGGCCAGAGAAGATGAAGAGTTCATGGCATGCTTCCGAAAGGCAGCCATGGGAGCAGGTGGTCGGTTTTCTGTTAGGCTGTTTCCCTGTACAATTCTGTAAGTGAGGCGATTTAGTTAGCAGAAATAGATGATCCTAGTGTACAATTAGACATGGCACAAGCCAAACCGAACAGTCTAGTTTGTTCAGTTTGTGTATATAAACTGAAATTTTGGAATGCAGATTTTCTTTTGCAAGTAGTTTCTTGCTCATCCAATTTTAGCTTGCCCATTTCGAAATTTCTTCTTATTTTAAAACTAGAAAAATGCCCTGCAGCGGGAATGTTCTAAATTAAGCTGTTTGCAAGGCACATGCGCATGGTAGAAGTAAAGATTACATGCTGGTAAAACATACTCCCTCCGTTCCTAAATATAAGTTTTTTTAGAGGTTTCACTATGAAATATGGAGCAAAATAGGTGAATATACATTCTAATTCCTAAATATAAGTCTTTTTTAGAGGTTCCACTGTGAAATATGAAGCAAAATAGGTGAATATACATTTAAAAAAAATGTCTACATATATCCATATGTAGTTCGTAGTGAAATGTCTAAAAAGACTTATATTTAGGAACGGAGGGAATAACATTTAACTAATTTGTTGCATACAGATGCCATAAGTACACCCTCAAACCAACTTCTTAAATAAACAAATTAATGACATCATTACTTGATTATATTTGCATATAACTTGATGTTAGTCCATCAACATACATTCGGACGTTTTCGGTGCGCATCGGATACTTCATTAAGTGAAGAGCCAACGACATCCCAAAAACCGGCGTGAAGGGAGGATGGCGCTCGACCTTATAAGGGGGTCCTAGCCTCCTCCCATATTCGAGGTGGGACTAAAGTCACCAGCGCTGTCCAAGGTCAGGTTTCTAACACCCCATGCCCTATGAAAACACCTCCTAGTTTGGCGTGGGCTCCCGACAAGTGGTATCATGATCGTTGATGAGTTGATGACAATGCCCCATTGTCCATGATCTTACGGACCTTGTCTTAGATGGGTCATGGGCTTTAGGCGGACCATTCATATACTTAGGCCTACCCATTTTTTATAACCCCGATGGATGTTGTTATACTCAATATGAAATCCTCCTTCCTAGTGCATAATATAAGATGTTATTACAATCGATATGAAGTCTACTGCAACTAGTGCTTGCATAAATCGAAAAGATATACAAAACTTTTGATTAGATCGTCGTTCGTTGGGGCAAACGAATAAGAGCAACTCTAGCAGACACTGTAAAATTGCGCAAACTGTAAATTTTCAGCAAGTATACGGGTTTGGGCCGTTTTTTTGGCCAGATCAGACCCGTATACTCGGCCCGACCCGTAAATGTTTTACAGTGGCCCGCAAATCCCCCCCCCCCCCGTGCGGTATATTTGCGTGTCTACGAGGTCGATACGTGTCGAAACCCTATCCTTCCGCCATAGTGATTTCCCATTTCTCATCAAATTTATCGCAGTCGGTGTCTCAAATACACCGCCTCGCCCACCGATCTGCGAGATGTGGAACTCCGACAGACGTGACGATAATGACCCCGAGCGGAGGCGTTGCGTTAAAGCTGACGCGTCGCGGAAGCACTCCGCCCTATGGTACAGGAATCGCGGGCTAACGCCACTGCCGTCGCTCCTCCGCCGCGAGATGCAGGAGTACAACTGCGCGCGTGGGCGGCTCTTCTTCGGCGCAGGCAGCTCCTCTGGGGCGTCCAGCTCGTGCTCCTCTCTCACCTTGGTGAAAAGGGAGCCTGAAGAGCTCCCCCAACCTGTGTAGTCAAGAGAGAGCCGAAGGACGAGGCGGAGTCGAAGCGACGGGCCGGTGGTGTCGTCGGGCCGGAGGACTTCCTCCCCCGGCGGAGGCGGACGCGATTTTGGCCGCCATGCTCGCGCACTATGAGAAGGAGAAGGAAGAAGAGTTGCAGCGCCGACGGAGGGAGAAGGAGATCGACGTTGTGTTGTATGAGAAGGGCCTCGCAAAAGCCCTCGAGTTCGACGAGAAGGAGGAACAGTGGCGCCGCGAGAAGGACGAACAGGAGCGTGTTGGGAGACGTAGTAGTAAATCAAAAAAGTTCCTACGTGTCACCAAGATCTATCTATGGAGAAACCAGCAACGAGTGGGATGAGTGCATCTTCATACCTTTGAAGATCGCAAAGCGGAAGCGTTACTAGAACACGGTTGGTGGAGTCGTACTCGCAGCGATTCAGATCGCGATGGAATCTGATCTAAGCGCCGAACAACGGCGCCTCCGCGTTCAACACACGTGCATCCCGGTGACGTCTCCTACGCCTTGATCCAGCAAGGAGGAAGGAGAGGTTGAGGGAGAGCTCCGGCAGCACGACGGCGTGGTGACGGTGGAGCTATGTGGTACTCCGGCAGGGCTTCGCAAAGCACTACGGAGGACGAGGAGTAGGAGGAGTATGGCTATGCCGAGGGAGAGAGAGATGCGTGTCTTTGGCAGCCCCAAACCCTCCACTATATATAGGAGGAGAGGGAGGAGGGTGCGCACCCCTAGGGTTCCCATCCTAGGGTGGCACGGCAGCCCTAGATGGCAATCCGGTCGACGACCAAGAGGGGAGAGGGGAGGGGTGGCGCCCTAGGTGGGCCTAAGGCCCATTTGGGCTAGGGTTTGCCCCCCTCTCCTCTAGTGCTGCGCCTTGGGCCCTTATGGGGCGCACCAGCCCACCTAGGGGCTGGTTCCCTCGCACTTGCGGCCCATGTAGCCCTCTGGTGCTGGTGGCCCCACTTGGTGGACCCCCGGAACCCTTCCGGTGGTCACCATACGTTACCGGTGATGTCCGAAACACATTCGATGACCAAAACCTCACTTCATATATATGAATCTTTACCTCCAGACCATTCCAGAACTCCTCGCGACGTCCGAGATCTCATCAGGGACTCATAATAACCTTCGGTAACCATGTACACTATTTCCCTATAACCCTAGCATCATCGAACCTTAAGTGTGTAGACCCTACGGGTTCGGGAGGCACGTAGACATGATCGAGACACCTCTCCGGTCAATAACCAACAACGGGATATGGATAATCATGTTGGCTCCCACATGCTCCACGATGATCTCATCGGATGAACCACGATGTCGGGGATTCAATCAATCCCGTATACAATTCCCTTTGTCTACCGGTATGATACTTGCCCGACATTCGATCGTCGTATCCCTATACCTTGTTCAATCTCGTTACCGGCAAGTCTATTTACTCGTTCCATAACACATCATCCCGTGGCTAACTCCTTATTCACATTGATCTCATTATGATGATGTCTTACCGAGAGGGCCCAGAGATACCTCTCTGTCACACGGAGTGACAAAGCCCGTAGTATACCTTTATAGCCACCCAGTTACGTTGTGACGTTTGGCACACCCAAAGTATTCCTACGGTATCCGGGAGTTGCACAATCTCATGGTCTAAGGAAATGATACTTGACATTATAAAAGCTTTAGCAGACGAACTACACGATCTTGTGCTATGCTTAGGATTGGGTCTTGTCCATCACATCATTCTTCTAATGATGTGATCCCGTTATCAACGACATCCAATGTCCATAGTCATGAAACGTGACCATCTATTGATCAACGAGCTAGCCAACTAGAGGCTCACTAGGGACATGTTGTGGTCTATGTATTCACACATGTATTACGGTTTCTGGTTAATACAATTATAGCATGAAGAATAGACAATTATCATGAACAAGGAAATACAATAATAACCATTTTATTATTACCTCTAGGGCATATTTCCAACAGTCTCCCACTTGCACTAGAGTCAATAATCTAGTTACATTGTGATGAATCGAACACCGATAGAGTTCTGGTGTTGATCATGTTTTGCTCGTGAGAGAGGTTTAGTCAACGGATCTACAACATTCAGATCCGTATGTACTTTACAAATATCTATATCTCCTTCCTAAATGTAATCACGAATGGAGTTGAAGTGGCATTTGATGTGTCTTGTCTTCTTGTGAAACCTGGGCTCCTTGGCAAGGGAAATAGCTCCAGTGTTGTCACAGAATAGAGTCATCGGTGTTGGAAATATGCCCTAGAGGCAATAAGAAATTGGTTATTATCATATTTCCTTGATCATAATAATAGTTTATTATCCATGCTATAATTGTGTTGATCGGAAACTCAGATACATGTGTGGATACATAGACAACACCATGTCCCTAGTATGCCTCTAATAGACTAGCTCGTTGATCAAAGATGGCTATGGTTTCCTTGTCATGGACATGAGATGTCATTTGGTAACGAGATCACATCATTAGGAGAATGATGTGATGGACAAGACCCAAACTACAAACGTAGCATATGATCGTGTCAGTTTATTGCTACTGTTTTCTGCATGTCAAGTATATGTTCCTATGACCATGAGATCATGCAACTCACTGACACCGGAGGAGTACCTTGTGTGTATTAAACATCGCAAAGTAACTGGGTGACTATAAAGGTGCTCTACAGGTATCTCCGAGGGTGTCTGCTGGGTTGGCATGGATCAAGACTGGGATTTGTTACTCCGTGTGACGGAGAGGTATCTCAGGGCCCACTCGGTAATACAACATCACAACAAGCCTTGCAAGCAATGTGACTAAGTGTTAGTCACGGGATCTTGTACTACGGAACGAGTAAAGAGACTTGCCAGTAACGAGGTTGAACTAGGTATGAAGATACCGACGATCGAATCTCGGGAAAATAACATACCGAAGAACAAAGGAAACATCATACATGATTAACTGAATCCTTGACATAGAGGTTCGACCGATAAAGATCTTCGTAGAATATGTAGGAACCAATATGGGAATCCAGGTCCCGCTATTGGTTATTGACCGTAGAAGTGTCTCGGTCATGTCCACAGAGTTCTCGAACCCGCAAGGTCTGCACACTTAAGGTTCGGTGACGTTTCGGTAGTATAGAGTTATGTATGGTGGTGACTGAAGGTTGTTTGGAGTACCAGATGAGATCTCGGATGTCATGAAGAGCTCCAGAATGGTCCGGAGGTAAATATTGATATATAGGAAGTCCTGTTTTCGTCGCCAGAAAAGTTTCGGGCTCATCGGTAGTGTACCGGGAATGTCGGTAATGTACCGGGGGACCATCGGGAGGGGTGTGACGCCCCGAGGGGCTTTATAGGCTGTGAGAGGAGACAAACCAGCCCCTGGTGGGCTGGCCGAAGCCTCCACTAAATCCCATGAGGTTTGAGAAGGAAAAAATCCAAAGGTGGAGAGGTGGAAAGAGTTTCCAAGTAGAAAGGAGGAATCGTACTCCTAATAGGATTGGAGTAGGACTCCTCCACCTCCAATTTCGGCCAGATATTGAGGGTTTGAGGCTGCCTCCTCCACTCCCTCCCTCCTATATATACTAGAGGATTTAGAGGGAAGAGCTAACCCTAATTGCCACGTGCTGCCCTCTTCTTCCTCTAGATCATTTTCTCCTCTAGATCGGTTTTCAGCGGTGCTTAGGCGAAGCCCTGCTGGAATTCCTCCACCACCATCGCCGCAACACCATCCGTGCTGACGGAGAACTCATCTACCTCTCCGCTCCCGCTTGCTGGATCAAGAAGGCGGAGATCGTCATCAAGCTGTACGTGTGCTGAACGCGGAGGTGCCGTTCGTTCGGCGCTAGATCGGAAGGACCGTGATCAAGATCGCGAGACGGATCATGATGAGATCGCGAGACGGATCGTGATGAGTTCACGAGAAGGATCGTGATTGGATCGCGAGACGGATCGTGATGAGATCGCGGGACGCTCGGCGATTTGGATCGCGAAGACGTTCGACTACACCAACCGCGTTTCTTAATGCTTCCCGCTTAGCGATCTACAAGGGTATGTAGATCCACTCTCCCTCTCGTAGATGCTCATCACCATGGATAGATCTTGCGTGTGCATAGGAATTTTTTTGTTTCCCATGCAACGTTCCCCAACAGTGGCATCATGAGCCAGGTCTATGTGTAGATGAGATCTCGAGTAGAGCACAAAGGGTTTGTGGGCGTTGATGCTTAGATTGCTTCCTCCGTTGGTCGTGTTTTGGTTCAGCGGTATTGTGGGATGAAGCGGCCCGGACCAATCTTACTCATATGCTTACAAGAGACTGGTTCCATCGACTTACGTGTAACCTCGTTGCACAAAGATGGCTGGCGGGTGTCTATTTCTCCTACTTTAGTTGGATCGGATTCGACAAAGGCGGTCCTTGAGAAGGTTGAAAGAAACTTATGTATCACATTATGGTTTTTGTGTAGGTGGGAATTGTTCTTGCTAGATACCCGTAGCAGCCACATAAAACATGCAACAACAATTAGTGGACGTTTAACTTGTTTTTGCAGGGTATGTTGTGATGTGATATGGCCAATTACATGATGAGATATATGTGATGTATGAGATGATCATGTTTTGTATAGAATATCACGACTTGCATGTCGATGAGTACGGCAACCGGCAGGAGCCATAGGGTTGTCTTTAATTATTGTATGACCTGCGTGTCAATCATTAAGCGCTATGTAATGTTTTACTTTATCGCTAAACGGTAGAAATAGTAGTAGAAGCATGGTGGGCGCGACAACCCCGATGGCGACACGTTGATGGAGATCAAGATGATGGAGATCATGGTGTCATGTCAGTGACGACGGAGATCATGTCGGTGCTTTCAAGATGGAGATCAAAAGCACAAGTTCATGGGCATATCATGTCACTGATGATTTGCATGTGATGTTAATCTTTTTATGCACCTTGTTTTGGTTAGGAAGACGGTAGCATTATAAGGTGATCCCTCACTTAAATTTCAAGATGAATTGTGTTCTCCCCGAGTGTGCACCATTGCAAAAGTTTGTCGTGTCGAGACACCACGTGATGATCGGGTGTGATAGACTCTACGTTCACATACAACGGGTGCAAGCCAGTGTTGCACATGCAGAGCACTCGGGTTAAACTTGATGAGCCTAGCATGTACATACATGGCCTCGGAACATAAGAGACCGAAAGGTCAAACATGAGTCATATAGCAGATATGATCAACATGATGATGTTCACCATTGAAACCACCTCAACTCACGTGATGATCGGACTTGAGTTGGTGAATTTGGATCATGTATCACTCGAATGACCGAAGGGATGTCAATTTGAGTAGGAGTTCTTAAGTATTATGATTAATTGAACTCATTATCATGAACATAGTCAGTAGTGTCTTTGCAAACTGTGTTGTAGATTACTAGCTCACGTTGTAGCTCCCTTGATTTTTTATATGTTCCTAGAGAAATAGAGTTGAAAGATGATGGTAGCAATGTTGCGGACTTGGTCCGTGATCTGAGGATTGTCCTCATTGCTGCACAGAAGGCTTATGTCCTTAATTCACCGCTCGGTGCACCAACCCCTCTAGCGTCCTCTGTAGATCTTGTGAACATCTGACGGGCACGTTCTGATGACTACTTGATAGTTTAGTGCGTCATGCATTATGGCTTAGAATTGAGGCTTCGAAACGTTTTGAACATCACAGAACATATGAGATGTTCCAAGAGCTGAAATTAGGATCTCAGGCTCGAGCCCGTGTTACGAGATATGAGATCTCCAACAAGATTCTTTGCTTTCAAAATGAAAGAGAATAGCTCAATCATTGAGCATGTGCTCAGATTTTCTGGGTGCTACAATCGCTTGAATCGAGTGGGAGTTGATCTTCCAGATAAGATAGTGATTGATATAGTTCTCCAAGTCACTGTCACTAAAGCTACTAGAACTTGGTGATGAACTATAAAATGCCAAGGATAGAAATAATGATCCCTGAGCTGTTCGCGATGTTTGACACCCCAAAGGTAGAAATCAAGAAGGAGCATCAAGTGTTGATGGTTAGTAAAACCACTAGTTTCGAGAAGGGCAAGGGCAAGGAGGAAAACTTCATGGACGGCAAGTCAGTTGCTGCTCCAGTGAAGCAACCCAAAGTTGAACCCAAACCCGAGACTAAGTGCTTCTATTATGAGGAGAGCGGTCGCTGAAGCAGAACAACCCTAGATACTTGGTAGATAAGAAGGCTGGCAACGTTGACAGAAGTATATTTGATATACGTGTTATTGATGTGTACCTTGTTAGTACTCCTAGTAGCACCTGGGTATTGGATACCGGTTCGGTTGCTAAATGTTAGTAACTCGAAGTAAAAGCTACGGAATAAACGGAGACTAGCTAAGTGTGAGGTGACGATGTGTGTTGGAAATGTTTCCAAGGTTGATGTGATCAACATCGCACGCTCTCTCTACCTTCGGGATTAGTGACAAACCTAAATGTTGTTGGTGTTTGCGTTAAGCATGAACATGATTAGATCGTGTTTATTGCAACACGGTTATTCATTTAAGTTAGAGAATAATGGTTATTCTGTTTACATGAATAATACCTTTAATGGTCATGCACCCAGCGAGAATGGTTTGTTGAATCTTTATCGTAGTAATACACATGTTCATAACATTGATGCCAAAGGATACAAAGTTTATAATGATAGTACCACATACTTGTGGCACTGGCGCTAAATGTCATATTAGTATAAATCGCATGAAGAAACTCCATATTGATGGACCTTTGGACTCATTCGATTTCGAATCGGTTGAGACATGCGAACCATGCCTCTTGGGCAAGATGACTAATGACCCTGTTTTCCGGTTTGATGGAGCGGGCAAGTGATTTATTGAAAATGATACATGTTGATGTATGCAATCCAATGAGTCTTGTAGCATGCGGTGGATATCGTTATTTTATTACCTTCACTGATGATTTGAGTAGATAATAGTGTATATTTACTTAATGAAACGCAAGTCTGAATCATTTGAAAAAGTTCAAGCAAATTCAGAGTGATGTTTAATATCATCGTGACAAGAAGATAAAATGTCCGCGATATGATCGTGGAGGTGAATATCTAAGTTACGAGTTTGGCATACAACTTTAGACAATGTGAAAGTGGTTTCACAACTCATGCCACTTGGAACACCACGGTGTGATGGTGTGTTCGAACGTCATAGTCATGCTCTATTGGATATGGTGCATACTATGATGTATCTTATCGTTTTGCCACTATTGTTTTGGGGTTATGCATTAGAGACAACTACATTCACTTTAAATAGGGCACCATCTAAATCCGTTGAAATGACACCGTATGAATTATGGTTTGATAGAAACCTAAGCTGTCATTTCTTAGTGTTTGGGGCTGCGATGCTTATGTGAAAAAGGTTTTCACCTAATGAGCTCGAACCCAAAGCGGACAAATGCATCTTCATAGAATACCCTAAGAACAGTTGGGTAAACCTTCTATCTCAGATCCGAGCATAAAGTGTTTGTTGCTAAAACGGGTCCTTTCTCGAGAAAGAGTTTCTCTCGAAAGAATTGAGTGGGAGGAAGATAGAACTTGATGAGGTTGTTGAACCTTTGTTCAACCAGAGAGTAGCGTAGCGCAGGAAGATGTTTCTATGAAGCCTACGTTAGTTGAAGAGGAAGTTAATGATGATGATCATGAAGCTTCAGATCAAGTTACTATTGAACCTCGTAGGTCGACAAGGATGTGTACTGCTCCTGAGCGGTACGACAACCCTGTCTTGGAGGTCATGTTGTTGGACAACGATGAACCTACGAGCTGTGGAGAAGCGATGACGGGCCCGGATTTCGACAAATGGTTAGAGGCCATGAAATCCGAGAAATGATCCATGTATGAAAACCAAGTATAGACTTTGGTAGACTTGCTCATTGGACGGCAGGTCATCGAGTACAAATGGACCTTTGAGATGATGACACACGCTGATGGTAAATGTCACCATTTATAGAGCTCGACTTGTCACAAAGAAGTTTCCGACATGTTCAAGGAGTTGACTGCGATGAGACTTTCTCACTCATAGCGATGCTAAAGTCTGTTGGAATTATGTTAGCAGTTGCTGCATTTTTCAATTATGAAATCTGGCAGATGGATGTCAAAACATCGTTTCCTTCCTTAAGGAAAGGTTGTATGAGATACAACCAGAAGGTTTTGTCAGTCCTAAGGATGCTAAAAGGTAAGCAAGCTTCAATGATCCTTCTATGGACTGAAGCAAGCATCTCGGAGTTGGAGTATACACTTTGATGAGGTGATCAAAGTTTTTAAGTCTATACAAAGTTTATGAGAAACTTATTTTTACAATAAAGTGAGTGGGAGCACTATAGAGTTTCTGATAAGCATATGTGGTTGACATATTGTTGATCTAAAATGATGTAGAATTTCTGGAAAGCATAAATGGTTGTTTGAAAGGAGTTTTTCAAAGGAAGACCTGGATAAAGCTACCTAATTGTTGAGCATCAAGATCTATAGAGATAGGTCAAGATGCTTGATGAGACTTTGAATGAGTACATACCTTGACAAGATTTTGAAAGAGTTCAAAATGGATCAGTCAGAGAGAAGTGTTCTCGCCTGCTTTGTAAGGTGTGAAGTTGAGTGAGACTCAAAGCTCGACGCTGTAGTCAAAGTGTCTTTGCAAATTATGTTGTAGATTACTAGCTCACGCTGTAGCTCCCTTAAATTTGTATATGTTCCTAGAGAAATAGAGTTGAAAGATGTTGGTAGCAATATTGCGGACTGGGTCCGTGATCTGAGGATTGTCCTCATTGCTGCACAGAAGGCTTATGTCCTTAATGCACCGCTCGGTGCGCCACCCCCTCTAGCATCGTCTATAGATGTTGTGAACATCTGACAGGCACGTTTCGATGACTACTTGATAGTTTAGTGCGTCATGCATTACGGCTTAGAATTGAGGCTCCAAAACGTTTTGAACGTCACGGAACATATGAGATGTTCTAGGGGCAGAGATTGTGATCTCAGGCTCGTGCCTGTGTTGCGAGATATGAGATCTCCAACAAGATTCTTTGCCTGTAAGATGAAGGAGAATAGCTCAATCGTTGAGCATGTACTCAGATTGTCTGGGTACTACAATCGCTTGAATCAAGTGGGAGTTGATCTTCCAGATAAGATAGTGATTGATATAGTTCTCCAAGTCACTGTCACTAAAGCTACTAGAACTTAGTGATGAACTATAATATACCAGGGATAGAAGTATTGATCCCTGAGCTGTTCGCGATGTTTGACACCGCGAAGGTAGAAATCAAGAAGGAGCATCAAGTGTTGATGGTTAATCAAACCACTAGTTTTGAAAAGGGCAAGAGCAAGGAGGGAAACTTCATGGATAGCAAGTCAGTTGCTGCTCCAGTGAAGCAACCCAAAGTTGAACTCAAACCCGAGACTAAGTGCTTCTGTTATGAGGTGAGCGGTCGCTGAAGCGGAACAACCCTAGATACTTGGTAGATAAGAAGGCTGACAACATTGATAGAAGTATATTTGATATACGAGTTACTAATGTGTACCTTGCTAGTACTCTTAGTAGCACCTGGGTATTGGATACCGGTTCGGTTGCTAAATGTTAGTAACTCGAAATAAAAGCTACGGAATAAACGGAGAACTAGCTAAGGGTGAGGTGACGATATGTGTTGGAAGTGTTTCCAAGGTTGATGTGATCAACATCGCACGCTCTCTCTACCTTCAGGATTAGTGACGAACCTAAATAAATGTTATTTGGTGTTTTGCGTTGAGCATGAACATGATTAGATCATGTTTGTTGCAATATGGTTATTCATTAAAGTCAGAGAATAATAGTTATTCTGTTTACATGAATAATACCTTCAATGGTCATGCACCCAGTGAGAATGGTTTGTTGAAATCTTGATCGTAGTAATACACATGTTCATAACATTGATGTCAAAAGATACAAAGTTAAATAATGACAGTACCGCATACTTGTGGCACTGCCGCAAAATGTCATATTGGTATAAAGCGCATGAAGAAACTCCATGGTGATGGATATTTGGACTCATTCGATTTCGAATCGGTTGAGACATGCGAACCATGCCTCTTGGGCAAGATGACTTATGGACCCCGTTGGATGGAGCGGGCAAGTGATTCATTGGAAATGATACATGTTGATGTATGCAATCTAGTGAGTCTTGTAGCGTGCAGTGGATATCGTTATTTTCTTACCTTCACTGATTATTTGAGTAGATATAGTGTATATTTACTTAATGAAACACAAGTCTGAATCGTTTGAAAGGTTCAAGCAAATTCTGAGTGAAGTTTAAAGATCATCGTGACAAGAAGATAAAAATGACTGCGATGTGATCGTGGAGGTAAATATCTGAGTCATGAGTTTGGTATACAACTTAAGACAATGTGAAAGTTGTTTCACAACTAAACGCCACCTGGAACACCATAGTGTGATGGTGTGTCCGAACATCATAGTTATGCTCTATTGGACATGGTGCGTGCTATGATGTCTCTTGTCGTTTTACTACTATAATTTTGGGGTTATGCATTAGAGACAACTACATTCACTTTAAATAGGGCACCATCTAAATCCGTTGAGATGACACCATATGAATTATGGTTTGATAGAAACCTAAGCTGTCATTTCTTAATACTTGGGGCTGCGGCACTTGTGTGAAAAAAGTTTTCACCTAATGAGGTCGAACCCAAGGCGGACAAATGCATCTTCATAGAATACCCTAAGATCAGTTGGGTGAACCTTCTATCTCAGATCCAAGTGCAAAGTGTTTGTTACTAAAACGGATCCTTTCTCGAGGAAAGGTTTCTCTCGAAAGAATTGAGTGGGAGGAAGATAGAACTTGATGAGGTTGTTAAACCTTTGTTCAACCAGAGAGTAGCGCAGCGCAGAAAGATGTTTCTGTGAAGCCTACGTTAGTTGAAGAAGAAGTTAATGATGATGATCATGAAGCTTCAGGATCTAGTTACTATCGAACTTCGTAGGTCAACAAGGATGTGTACTGCTCCTAAGTGGTACGACAACTCTGTCTTGGAGATCATGTTGTTGGACAACGATGAACCTACGAGCAATGGAGAAGCGATGATGGGCCCGGATTCCGACAAATGGTTAGAGGCCATGAAATCCGAGATAGGATCCATGTATGAAAACCAAGTGTAGACTTTGGTAGACTTGCTCGTTGGACGGCAGGTTGTTGAGTACAAATGGATCTTTAAAATGAAGACAGACACTGATGGTGAATGTCACTATTTGTAAAGCTCGACTTGTTGCAAAGATGTTTGTGACAAGTTCAAGGAGTTGACTACGATGAGACTTTCTCACTCGTAGCGATGCTTAAGTCTGTTGGAATTATGTTAGCAGTTGCTGCATTTTCAATTATGAAATCTGACAGATGGATGTCAAAACATCATTTCCTTAACGGTTTACTTGAGGAAAGGTTGTATGTGATACAACCAGAAGGTTTTGTCAGTCCTAAGGATGCTAAAAGGTGTACAAGCTTCGGTGATCCTTCCATGGACCGAAGCAAGCATCTCGGAGTTGGAATATACACTTTGAGAGGTGATCAAAGTTTTTGATGTTTATACAAAGTTTACGAGAAACTTGTATTTGCAATAAAGTGAGTGGGAGCACTATAGAATTTCTGATAAGTATATGTGGATGACATATTGTTGATCAGAAATAATGTAGAGTTTCTGGAAAGCATAAAACGGTCATTTGGAAAGTGATTTTCAAAGGAAGACCTGGATGAAGCTACCTAATTGTTGAGCATCAAAATCTATAGAGATAGATCAAGATGCTTGATGAGACTTTCAATGAGTGCATACCTTGACAAGATTTTGAAAGAGCTCAAAATGGATCAGCCAGAGAAATAGTTCTCGTCTGATTTGTAAGGTGTGAAGTTGAGTGAGACTCAAAGCTCGACAACGGCAGAAGAAAGAGAAAGGACGAACGTCGTCCCCTATGCCTTTGGGTCGGCCGAAATAGGAGGTGGGAGCAATCCTACTTCACCTCCAATCCTAGTTGGAGTAGGATTGCCTCCTATTGGCTGATTTTCCACTTTTTGCTTTAGGACTTTCTATCCTGCGCCATGGGCCTTTGTGGCTGTTTTCCCAGCCCACTAAGGGCTGGTTATTATTATCCCACAGACCATGGACCTCTTGGGGTCGAAATACCCCTCCCGGAGGTCCCCCGGTACACTACCGGCACTCCCGGTACACTACCGATGAGCCCGAAACTTTTCCGGAAACCAAACTGGGACTTCCTATATATGAATCTTTACCTCCGGACCATTCCAGAGATCCTCGTGACGTCCGGGATCTCATCCGGGACTCCGAACAAACTTCGGTCACCACCATACATAACTCTACACTACCGAAACGTCACCGAACCTTAAGTGTGCAGACCCTGCGGGTTCGAGAACTATGTAGACATGACCGAGACACCTCTACGGTCAATAACCAATGGCGGGACCTGGACGTCCACATTGGTTCCTACATATTCTACGAAGATCTTTATCGGTCGAACCTCTATGTCAAGGATTCAGTTAATCCCGCATAACGTTCCCTTTGTTCTTCGGTTTGTTACTTGCCCGAGATTCGATCGTTGGTATCTCCATACCTAGTTCAACCTCGTTACTGGCAAGTCTCTTTACTCGTTCCGTAATATAGCAATCCTACTCCCCTATGCCTTGGATGCCTCTCCTCTCCTCTCCTCCTATATATACTAGTGGATTGGGTGGTTTTTGGACAGAATTTCCGGCCACGTGCTACCCGTTTCACCGGTGCACAGTTTCTCCTCTAGATCGGTTTTCCGCAGCACTTAGGCGAAGCCCTGCCGGAATCACTCCACCACCATCACCGGAGCGCCGTCACGCTGCTGGTGAACTCTCTCTCCTCTCCACCTCCTCTTGCTGGATCAAGACGGTGGAGATCGTCATCAAGCTGCACGTGTGCTGAACGGAGGTGCCGTCCGTTCGGCGCTAGATCGGAAGGACCGTGATCGAGATCGCGAGACGGTTCGTGATGAGATCGCGGAACGGATCGTGATGAGTTCGCGGGACAGATCGTGATCAAGATCGTGAGACGGATCGTGATGAGATCACGGGATGGATCGTGATGGGATCGCGGGATGGATCGTGATGAGATCGTGGGACGCTCGGCGATTTGGATCGCGAAGATGTTCGACTACACCAACCGCGTTTCTTAACGCTTCCCGCTTAGCGATCTACAAGGGTATGTAGATCCACTCTCCCTCTCGTAGATGCTCATCACCATGGATAGGTTTGCGTGTGCGTAGGAAATTTTTTGTTTCCCATGCGACGTTCCCCAACATTGTATGCCATGCTATGTACCGCACCTGTGTGTGCCTTGCCATGAGTCCGTCAAGGGGTATAAGAGTGATCCAGGAGTGGATCACTAGACAACGGTCAAGATCATCCTTAATAACTAAAAGACTAAGGAAATGTTTCTCGATTATGGAGGTGATAAAGAGTTCATCGTAAAGAGTTACGTCGATGCAAGCTTTAACACCAATCCGGATGACTCTTAGTAGCAATCCGGATACGTATAGTGGAGCAGCCATTTGGAATAGCTCCAAGTGGAGTTTGGTAGCAGTATTTATAGTTTGACATAGAGATTTGCAAAGTACACACGGATCTGAATGTCGCAGACCCGTTGACTAAAAGACCTCTCTCACATGCAAAGCATGATCGAACCCCAAAAGTCATTGGGTGTTAGATTAATAACAATGCGAATCACATGGTGATGTAAACTAGATTATTGACTCTAGTGCAAGTGGGAGACTATTGAAAATATGCCTTAGAGGCAATAATAAATTGTTTATTATCATATTTCATTGTTCATAATAATTGTTTATTATCCATGCTATAATTGTGTTGATCAGAAACTCAGATACATGTGTGGATACATAGACAACACCATGTCCCTAGTATGCCTCTAATAGACTAGCTCGTTGATCAAAGATGGCTATGGTTTCCTAGTCATGGACATGAGATGTCATTTGGTAACGGGGTCACATCATTAGGAGAATGATGTGATGGACAAGACCCAAACTACAAACGTAGCATATGATCATGTCAGTTTATTGTTACTGTTTTTTGCATGTCAAGTATATGTTCCTATGACCATGAGATCATGCAACTCACTGACACCGGAGGAGTACCTTGTGTGTATCAAACGTCGCAATGTAACTGGGTGTTTATAAAGGTGCTCTACAGGTATCTTCGAGGGTGTCTGTTGGGTTGGCATGGATCAAGACTGGGATTTGTTACTCCGTGTGATGGAGAGGTATCTCAAGGCCCACTCGGTAATACAACATCACAACAAGCCTTGCAAGCAATGTGACTAAGTGTTAGTCACGGGATCTTGTATTATGGAATGAGTAAAGAGACTTGCCAGTAACGAGGTTGAACTAGGCATGGAGATACCGACGATCGAATCTCGGGCAAGTAACATACCGAAGAACAAAGGGAACATCATACGGGATTAACTGAATCCTTGACATAGAGGTTCGACCGATAAAGATATTCGTAGAATATTTAGGAACCAATATGGGCATCCAGGTCCCACTATTGGTTATTGACCGTAGAGGTGTCTCGGTCATGTCTACATAGTTCTCGAACCCGCAGGGTTTTCACACTTAAGGTTCGGTGACGTTTCGGTAGTATAGAGTTATGTATGGTGGTGACTGAAGGTTGTTTGGAGTACCGGATGAGATCCCAAACATCATGAGGAGCTCCGAAATGGTCCGGAGGTAAATATTGATATATAGGAAGTCCTGTTTTGGTCGTCGGAAAAGTTTCGGGCTCATCGGCAGTGTACCGGGAGTGTCGGTAGTGTACCGGGGGACCATCGGGAGGGGTGTGACGCCCCGAGGGGCCTCATAGGGTGTCGGAGGAGACAAACCAGCCCTTGGTGGGCTGGACGAAGCCTCCACTAAAGCCCATGAGGTTTGAGAAGGAAAAACTCCAAAGGTGGAGAGGTGGAAAGAGTTTCCAAGTCGAAAGGAGGAATCCTACTCCTAATAGGATTGGAGTAGGACTCCTCCACCCCCAATTTCGGCCAGATATTGAGGGTTTGAGGCTGCCTCCTCCCCTCCCTCCCTCCTATATATACTAGAGGATTTAGAGGGAAGAGCTAACCCTAATTGCCACGTGCTGCCCTCTTCTTCCTCTAGATTGTTTTCTCCTCTAGATCGGTTTTTAGCGGTTGTTAGGCGAAGCCCTGCTGGAATTCGTCCTCCACCATCGCCGCAACGCCGTCGCGCTGACGGAGAACTCATCTACCTCTCCGCTCCCGCTTGCTGGATCAAGAAGGCGGATATCGTCATCAAGCTGTACGTGTGCTGAACGCGGAGGTGCCGTTCGTTCGGCGCTAGATCGGAAGGACCGTGATCAAGATCGCGAGACGGATCGTGATGAGATCACGAGACGGATCGTGGTGAGTTCGCGAGACGGATCGTGATTGGATCGCGGGACGGATCGTGATGAGATCGCGGGATGCTCGGCGATTTGGATCGCGAAGACGTTCGACTACACCAACCGCGTTTCTTAATGCTTCCCGCTTAGCGATCTACAAGGGTATGTAGATCCACTCTCCCTCTCGTAGATGCTCATCACCATGGATAGATCTTGCGTGTGCATAGGAAATTTTTTGTTTCCCATGCAACGTTCCCCAACTATCGGGCCCGGCGCATTGGGAATCACTCCTAGGTCGGTGATGAACTCCTTCATCCAGACTCCTTCCTTTGCTGCTTCCGAAGCAGCTATGTATTCCGCTTCACATGTAGATCCCGCCACGATGCTTTGCTTGTTGTTGCACCAGCTTACTGTCCCTCCGTTCAAAATATACACGTATCCGGTTTGTGACTTGGAGTCATCCGGATCTATGTCGAAGCTAGCATCGACGTAACCCTTTACGACAAGCTCTTCGGCACCTTCATATATGAGAAACATGTCCTTGGTCCTTTTCAGGTACTTCAGGAGATTCTTGACCGTTGTCCAGTGTTCCGCTCTGGGATCACTTTGGTACCTCCCTACCATACTTATGGCAAGGTTCACATCAGGTCTGGTACACAGCATGGCATACATAATAGAGCCTATGGCTGAAGCATAGGGGATGACACTCATCTCTTCTCTATCCTTTGTCGTGGTCGGGCATTGAGTCGTACTCAATCTCACACCCTGTAACACAGACAAGAACCCCTTCTTGGACTGATCCATATTGAACTTCTTCAATATCTTGTCAAGGTATGTGCTTTGTGAAAGACCTATGAGGCGTCTCGATCTATCTCTATAGATCTTGATGCCTAATATGTAAGCAGCTTCTCCAAGGTCCTTCATTGAAAAACACTTATCCAAGTAGGCCTTTATGCTTTCCAAAAGTTCTATATTATTTCCCATCAACAATATGTCATCCACATATAATATGAGAAATGCTATAGAGATCCCACTCACTTTCTTGTAAATACAGGGTTCTCCATAAACCTGTATAAACCCAAACGCTTTAATCACCTCATTAAAGCGAATGTTCCAACTCCGAGATGCTTGCACCAGCCCATAGATGGACCGCTGGAGCTTGCATACCTTGTTAGCATATTTAGGATCGACAAAATCTTCCGGCTGCATCATATGCAGTTCTTCCTTAAGGAAGCCATTAAGGAATGTCGTTTTGACGTCCATTTGCCACATCTCATAATCATAAAATGTGGCAATTGCTAACATGATTCGGATGGACTTTAGCATCGCTACGGGTGAGAAAGTCTCATCGTAGTCAACTCCTTGAACTTGTCGATAACCCTGATTGACAAGCCGAGCCTTATAGACGGTCACATTACCATCCGCGTTCGTGTTCTTCTTAAAGATCCATTTATATTCTATGGCTCGCTTATCATCAGGCAAGTCCACCAAAGTCCATACTTTGTTCTCATACATGAATCCTATATCGGATTTCATGGCTGCAAGCCATTTGTTGGAATTCGGGTCCGCCATCGCTTCTTCATAGTTAAGGTTCACCGTTGTCCAACAACAGGATCTCCAGGACAAGGTTGCCGTACCACTCTGGTGCGGAACGTGTCTAGCGGACCTTCAAGAGAAACTGTTTCTCTAGAAAGGATCCATTCTTGGCAACAAAGACTTTGCCATCGGATCTGAGGTAGAAGGTATACCCAACAATTTCTTTGGGGTATCCTATGAAGATGCACTTTTCTGCTTTGGGTTCGAGCTTCTCAGGTTGAAGTTTCTTCACATAAGCATCGCATCCCCAAACTTTCAGAAATGATAGCTTAGGTTTATTTCCAAACCATAATTCATACGGTGTCATCTCAACGGATTTAGACGGAGCCCTATTTAAAGTGAATGTGGCAGTCTCTAATGCATATCCCCAAATGATAGCGGTAAGTCGGTAAGAGACATCATAGATCGCACCATATCCAATAGAGTGCGATTACGACGTTCAGAGACACCATTTCACTGAGGTGTGCCAGGCGGCGCGAGTTGTGAAACAATTCCACATTTCCTTAGGTGCGTGCCAAACTCGTGACTTAAATATTCTCTGCCACAGTCAGATTGTAGGCACTTTATTTTCTTGTCACATTGATTCTCTACCTCACTCTGAAATTCCTTGAACCTTTCAAAGGTTTCACACTTGTGTTTCATTAAGTAGACATATCCATATCTTCTCAAGTCATCAGTGAGGGTGAGAACATAAAGGTAGCCACCTTGAGCCTCGACGCTCATTGGACCGCATACATCGGTATGTATTATCTCCAACAAGTCAGTTGCTCGCTCCATTGTTGTTGGAAATATTCCCTAGAGGCAATAATAAAATGGTTATTATTGTATTTCCTTGTTCATGATAATTGTCTATTGTTCATGCTATAATTGTGTTAACCGGAAACCATAATACATGTGTGAATACATAGACCACAACATGTCCCTAGTGAGCCTCTAGTTGACTAGCTCGTTGATCAATAGATGGTCACGGTTTCATGACCATGGACATTGGATGTCGTTGATAACGGGATCACATCATTAGGAGAATGATGTGATGGACAAGACCCAATCCTAAGTGTAGCACAAGATCGTGTAGTTCGTTTGCTAAAGCTTTTCAATGTCAAGTATCATTTCCTTAGACCATGAGATTGTGCAACTCCCGAATACCGTAGGAATGCTTTGGGTGTGCCAAACGTCACAACGTAACTGGGTGGCTATAAAGGTGCACTACGGGTATCTCCGAAAGTGTCTGTTGAGTTGGCACGAATCGAGACTGGGATTTGTCACTCCGTGTGACGGAGAGGTATCTCTGGGCCCACTCGGTAAGACATCATCATAATGAGCTCAATGTGACTAAGGAGTTAGCCACGGGATGATGTATTACAGAACAACTAAAGAGACTTGCCGGTAACGAGATTGAACAAGGTATAGAGATACCGACGATCGAATCTCGGGCAAGTATCATACCGATAGACAAAGGGAATTGTATACAGGATTGATTGAATCCCCGACATCGTGGTTCATCCGATGAGATCATCGTGGAGCATGTGGGAGCCAACATGGGTATCCAGATCCCGCTGTTGGTTATTGGCCGAAGAAGTGTCTCGGTCATGTCCACGTGTCTCCCGAACCCGTAGGGTCTACACACTTAAGGTTCGATGACGCTAGGGTTATAGGGAAATGGTATACGTGATTACCGAAAGTTTTTCGGAGTCCCGGATGAGATCCCGGACATCACGAGGAGCTCTGAAATGGTCCGGAGGTAAAGATTGATATATAGGAAGTCCAGTTTTGGTCACCGGAAAGTTTTCGCGCTCATCGGTATTGTACCGGGAGTGCCGGGAGGGTGCCGGAGGACCCCCGGGAGGAGTGTGACGACCAAAGGACTTCGTGGGCCCTTAGAGGAGGTGTGCCAGACCTTTGTGGGTTGGCTAAGACCTTCTAGAAAGGCCCAGGCAGCTGGAGATCTGGAGATAAAGGGCAAAGGGTTTTAAAAGAGGAGATCCACCTCCCTTGTGGGAGGTGGACTCTATCCCCACTTCGGCCGAAGCCCTCCTCTTTGGAGGAGAGGCCAAGGCAGCCCTCCCTCTCCCTCCTCCTATATATACTTGAGGTTTTGGACTTTTGAGGACAGTTCTGAACTCTCTCTCTCACGGCAAAGCCCTAACTCTCTTCTTCCTCCTCCGCGGCGCTTAGGTGAAGCCCTGTCGGAATACCTTACTACTCCACCACCACCACGTCGTCGGGCTGCTGTTGGAGCCCTTCCTCAACCTCTCCTTCCTCCTTGCTGGATCAAGGCATAGGAGACGTCACCGGGTTGCACGTGTGTTGAACGCGAAAGCGCCGTTGTTCGGCGCTTAGATCGGAATCCACCGCGATCTGAATCGCTGCGAGTACGACTCCATCAACCGTGTTCTTGTAATGCTTCCTCTTAGTGATCTTCAAAGGTATGAAGATGCAATCTCTCCCCACTTGTTGCTGGTTTCTCCATAGATAGATCTTGGTGACACGTAGGAAATTTTGATTTACTACTACGTCTCCCAACAGTGGCATCATGAACTAGGTCTATGCATAGAATCTATGCACGAGTAGAACACAAAGCAGTTGTGGGCGTCGATTTTGTTAATTTTCTTACCACTACTAGTCTTATCTTGATTCGGCGGTATTGTGGGATGAAGCGTCCCGGACCAACTTTACATGTACGCTTACGTGGGACTGGTTCCACCGCCTGACATGCACTTGTTGCATAAGGTGGCTAGCGGGTGTCTGTCTCTCCCACCTTAGTCGGATTGGATTCGATGAAGAGGGTCCTTATGAAGGGTAAATAGCAATTGGCATATCACGTTGTGGTTTTGGCGTAGGTAAGAAACGTTCTTGCTAGTAACCTATAGTAGCCACGTAAAAACTTGCAACTACAAATTAGAGGACGTCTAACTTGTTTTTGCAGCATATGCCTTGTGATGTGATATGGCCAAAGGATGTGGTGTGATGCATTGTGATGTATGAGATTGATCATGTTCTTGTAATAGGATTCACGACTTGCATGTCGATGAGTATGACAACCGACAGTGACCGCTTCCAGTGACCGCTTCCGCTTCCGTATGACTTGCATGTCGATGAGTATGACAAGCGGAACTGGTTCTTCGGAATGCATACTCATCGACATGCAAGTCGTGAATCCTATTACAAGAACATGATCAATCTCATACATCACAATGCATCAGATCACATCCTTTGGCCATATCACATCACAAGGCATATGCTGCAAAAACAAGTTAGACTTCCTCTAATTTGTTGTTGCAAGTTTTTACGTGGCTGCTATAGGTTTCTAGCAAGAACGTTTCTTACCTACGCAAAAACCACAATGTGAAATGCCAATTTCTATTTACCCTTCATAAGGACCCTCTTTATCGAATCCGATCCGACTAGAGTGGGAGAGACAGCCACCCGCTAGCCACCTTATGCAACAAGTGCATGTCAGGCGGTGGAACCGGTCTCACGCAAGCGTACGTGTAAAGTTGGTCCGGGCCGGTTCATCGCACAATACCGCCGAATCAAGATAAGACTAGTAACGGCAAGGAAATTAACAAGATCGATGCCCACAACAACTTGTGTTCTACTCGTAAATAGATTCTACTCATAGACCTAGCTCTGATACCACTGTTGGGAGACGTAGTAGTAAATCAAAAAAATTCCTACGTGTCACCAAGATCTATCTATGGATAAACCAACAACAAGTGGGATGAGTGCATCTTCATACCTTTGAAGATCACAAAGTGGAAGCGTTACTAGAACGCGGTTGGTGAAGTCGTACTCGCAGCGATTTAGATCGTGGTGGAATCCAATCTAAGCGCCGAACAATGGCGCCTCCGCGTTCAACACACGTGCAACCCAATGACATCTCCTACGCCTTGATCCAGCAAGGAGGAAGGAGAGGTTGAGGGAGAGCTCCGGCAGCACGACGGCGTGGTGACGATGGAGCTGCATGGTACTCCGGCAGGGCTTCGCCAAGCACTACGGAGGACGAGGAGTAGGAGGAGTAGGGCTGCGCCGAGGGAGAGAGAGATGCGTGTCTTTGGCAATCCCAAACCCTCCACTATATATAGGGGAGGAGGAGGGAGGGCGCAACCCCTAGGGTTCCCGCCCTAGGGCTGCGGCCGACCCTAGATGGCAATCTGGCCGGCGGCCAAGAGGGGAGAGGGGAGGGGCGGCGCCCTAGGTGGGCCTAAGGCCCAGTTGGGCTAGGATTTGCCCCCCTCTCCTCTAGTGCCGCGCCTTGGGCCCTTGTGGGGCGCACCAGCCCACCTAGGGACTGGTTCCCTCCCACTTGCGGCCCATGCAGCCCTCTGGTGCTGGTGGTCCTACTTGGTGGACCCCCGGAACCCTTCCGGTGGTCCCGGTACGTTACCGGTGATGCCTGAAACACTTTTGGTGACCAAAACCCCACTTCCTATATATGAATCTTTACCTCCGGACCATTCCGAAACTCCTCGTGACTTTCGGGATCTCATCCGGGACTCCGAACAACCTTCGATAACCACGTACACTATTTCTCTATAACCCTAGCGTCACCGAACCTTAAGTGTGTAGACCCTACGGGTTCGGGAGGCACGTAGACATGACAGAGACACCTCTCCGGTCAATAACCAACAGCGGGATCTGGATACCCATGTTGGCTCCCACATGCTCCACGATGATCTCATTGGATGAACCACGATGTCGGGGATTCATCCAATCCCGTATACAATTCCCTTTGTCTACCGGTATGATACTTGCCCGAGATTCGATCGTCGGTATCCCTATACCTTGTTCAATCTCGTTACTGGCAAGTCTCTTTACTCATTCCGTAACACATCATCCCTTGGCTAACTCCTTAGTCACATTGATCTCATTATGATGATGTCTTATCGAGTGGGCCTAGAGATACCTCTCCGTCACACGGAGTGACAAATCACAGTCTCGATTCGTGCCAACCCAACAGATACTTTCGGGGATACCCGTAGTATACCTTTATAGCCACCCAGTTACGTTGTGACGTTTGGCACACCCAAAATATTCCTACGGTATCCAGGAGTTGCACAATCTCATGGTCTAAGGAAATGATACTTGACATCAGAAAAGCTTTAGCAGACGAACTACACGATCTTGTGCTATGCTTAGGATTGGGTCTTGTCCATCACACCATTCTCCTAATGATGTGATTCCGTTATCAACGACATCCAATGTCCATGGTCATGAAACCGTGACCATCTATTGATCAACGAGCTAACCAACTAGAGGCTCACTAGTAACATGTTGTGGTCTATATATTCACACATATATTACGGTTTCTGGTTAATACAATTATAGCATGAAGAATAGACAATTATCATGAACAAGGAATACAATAATAACTATTTTATTATTGCCTCTAGGGCATATTTCCAACAGAGCAGGTCTACCTCGACCTCACCTCCGACGACAACGATTGAGCGCCGCTGCTAGGCTCCGGTGAGCTCGATTTTGACTAGTTTAGGGTAGGCTAGCGTCCTCTCCTACTCCGGCGAGCTTTTTATGTAAAAAAATCTATGCTATGTATGAATGATCCCTCGCTATGTACGAATGATTTGTGTGCTTTTGCGTTTATTTCTCGCGCGAAAATAAGGGGTTTGCTAGAGTTGCTTAAAGGAAAAAAAAAGGAAAAAAATCATCAGAGGAAGTTCGGAAATCGGATTCTACGCGAACGAATGCGCCACAAAGCCCAATGGGCTCTCCACTGTGAGCGTGGTGGCCCAAGCCTTCCATCCTCGCCGCGCCGCCGTGGCCGTCTCCGCCATCTCACTTCCCCAGCCAAAACCCACGACGCCGACGACCTCCGCGCGACGCGAGGGTTTTAGCCATCCGCCCCCGCCTCCACCCCCGCCCGATGCCTCCGCCTCGCCGCGCGCTCCTCTCCTCCCTCCTCCGCATCCGCACCTGCTCCTCCCTTGCCCACCGCCCACCGCGGCCGCTGCCGCCCTCCCCGCGCCGCCACCAGTTCGTCGCCGACCCCAACGCCGCCGCCGGCGCGGGACGAAGCAGCGTCGGCGGAAACCCCTTGGACCCCACGCAGCTCCTTCGCGACGACCCGGTGTCCATCACCGCGTCGCTGTGGGTCTCCTCCTTCCGCGCCGCCGCGCCTGGCGACGCCGCTCCGCCACCGCCGCCGACGCTGGCCCCCTTCCTCACTCGCCTCGAGCTCTGGGTGCTCGCCTACCAGAAGGCCTACGCGGACGAGACCGGCTCCTACCTACCCCGCTCCTCCATCCCCGCCTCCACGCTCACCTCCATCCTCACGCTCCGCAACGCCGTCATCGACGCCCGATTCCGCTTCGGCAACCGCCTCACACCCTACCTCCACTCCCCGCGCGCCGGGGCGGCCCCGGACCCCGCCACCCTCTCCAAGCGCAAGCTCCGCGCCCTCCTCACCACCCCGGGCCCGGCCCCCTTCCAGGACCGCGTCGTGCAGGAGCTGCTCCTGCTGCTGCTCGAACCAGTGTATGAGGCGCGGTTCTCGCCCAAGTCCTTCGCCTTCCGCCCTGGGCGATCCCCGCATGCCGCACTCCGTAGCATCCGCCGGAGCTGGGCGCCCTACCTCTGGTACATCAAGGGAGACCTCTCCCCGCTGCTTGATTCCCCCGACCCTGCGCTCGTGGTCGGCGCGCTCATCCGTGATGTGCGTGACAAGAAAGTCGTTGATTTAGTCCGCTCGGCGCTGCTTACTCCAGAAGTGACCGCGAGGCCAGGTGATGATGATGCATCAAAGAAGAAGAAGAAGAGGAAGTACCAGAAAAAGAAGGTGTTGCCGGAAGGGGAGCCGAAGCCTGACCCCTACTGGTTGCAGACATTCTTTGGGTTTGCACCAGAGGAGGCGCTGACTCAGCCTGATTGGGGGCATTGTGGGGTGCTGAGCCCGTTGCTCGCCAATGTCTGTCTGGATGAGTTCGATAAATGGATGGATGAGAAGATTAAGGAGTTCTACAAGCCGTCCAAGTCGGATGTTGTGGGAGGGGAGGATGGCATCGAGCAGGGGAATACATCATGGCCGGAGTTTGTACCCACGAGTGGGCCTGACAAAACAAGGAAGGTGGACTATATTCGGTTTGGCGGGCATTTCTTGATTGGGGTGAGGGGGCCTAGGGCTGACGCTGCAGTGATCCGAAAGCAGCTCATTGAATTTTGTGATCAGCGGTTCAGGATCAAGCTTGACAATGAGACCCTCCCAATTGAACACATCACTAAAGGGATCATGTTTCTTGATCATGTGTTGTGTCGTCGTGTCGTGTACCCAACCCTCCGTTACACAGCCACTGGAGGCAAGATCATTAGTGAGAAGGGGGTTGGTACGCTGCTCTCGGTTACAGCCAGTTTGAAGCAGTGCATCAGGCAGTTCCGGAAGCTAGAGTTTTTAAAGGGAGACCGTGAGCCAGACCCACAGCCATGTTTCCGGATGTTCCATGCCACACAAGCTCACACTAACTTGCAGATGAATAAGCTTTTAACTACGATGGCAGAATGGTATCGCTATGCTGATAACCGCAAAAAGGTTGTCAACTTTTGCTCGTACATTATAAGGGGGTCCTTGGCAAAGTTATATGCCGCCAAGTATAAGCTGCGGTCAAGGGCAAAGGTTTATAAGATTGCATCAAGGAATCTCAGTCGACCATTAAAGGATAAGAAAGGGCAGTCACCAGAGTACACCAATTTGCTGAGAATGGGTCTTGTGGACTCAGTTGATGGACTTCAGTATACAAGGATGTCAATGGTTCCTGATCCTGACTATACGCCATTACCAAGCGGGTGGCGCCCAGACCACGAGAAGTTTTTGCTGGAATATATAAAGCTCACAGATCAACAAACACTGGAAGAGCAAAGGAGTTGCATTAGAGAGGAGGGGCTTATAACACCACAAGACCACATTTCAATGCTTGTATGGAGCTACAAGAAAAATGCAGTTTTACTACCTTCTTCGAAAGAGAGTGATATCAAAGAATCCATAGAAGACCCCGGTTCAGATACAGATGAATTGAATAACAAGGAGCCAGGGCATGGAGGCCATCAGGGGTTTCCACAACCTACTGAAATGTCTTGAGTGTCAAGACTTTCTGTAAAATCACCAATGATTAATTACGTTAACAGTTTGTTGCTGCCGCTGAATTTACAAGAGACCAACTCACTGATGGACTGCAAAGAGTTTGTAAATGTGTGTTATTGTGATGCAGAATTTCTAGTATTTTGCTGGCTGGTTCACAACTGCCTAGCTAGATGGCTACTTCCTGCTCAAGGATATGACATATCATGCGACTCTATCCTTCAAGACCATTTTCAAATGCTCAGGGTGTGGTGCAAGAACATGAACTTCAATAATTCAACCCAGGATCATTTTGCTTCCAAACGGTGCATCGGCATCAAGGCCAGCTGCTCATACATCATTCATGTCTTTTAGTAAGACTTTATCAAGCCTATGTATTTAAAGTTATGTAGGAAATTATTGAACACACATTCTGTGAGGGCATATCCTGCTTGTTCAAATGGTCATCTGTACAATCTTTTATCAAATGCAGAGCTTGCTGAACTTACTACTAAAGGATAATAAATTTCATTGGCCTTGTGGAAGGTTAATCATGTTAATTTGTTTCGCTGATATAGTGAAGTACTCCCTCTGTATCAAAATAGAAGACCTTTTTTGATACAAAGGGAGTATAAAAAAACATCTTATCTTTTGATACAGATGGAGTAGCTCACTGGATGCCAATTGCAGTGTGTGAACCATAAGATAAATGTGGAAACCCCTGAATTGCTCATGTATTTTATTTGCTCTTTTTCTGTTCAGTTTGTGCCTATATATGTACTACTTTCTTCTGTTTTGGAGAAAAAATTGTCAACAGCAAAATGCTATAATTTATCGATAAATCTATGTATTAAGAGTTTAAGATATACTATTTCCTCAATGATTCTGTAAAAAATGGCATTCAACCATATTTTTGCGACTGATCTATGTCCTAAAATCAGTATGTTTCAGTTTATTGTTTCTTTTTCTATTTGTTTTCCCCTGGACACTTGTAGTGTGCAGGGCATGATCTTCAAGGAAAAGAAAAACAGTCGATGTTAATGTAGTACACACATTTAACAGATGCAGCATCATTTGCAGTGGGAAAAGGATAGACACTTTTCAGACATAAATTTGTCATTGTTTTCTTGTGCTTTTATCCTTACGTATGTTGGGTTCTGTAAATAGCCCTGTTGCAAGGTATGTCCTAATCATGCAAACTACTCTTCTTATCATGCATGATGGATGTCTTGTCACTATTATGTGTCAACATAAGGCACTGTTTCTGCTGGGATGTAGCTGGGGATGCTGTTTGTAGTCTTAACATTGGAAACAACTGTAGGCAACCAAGTCTCATCACTATTTGGAGTGCTCTGTTGATCTGTTCTTGTATGTTAACGTTCCAACTCGTTTACTTTCCAATCCTTGCCTTGGATTTTGATTGCAGATGTTTTTTTTAGTTTCTTGTATCTTTTTCTGTCAGAAGTAGATTGGTTATTTCTTCATGCTTCGACTATGCCCAATAATATAGTTGGAAGAGAGCAAGAGAGAAGAGAAGTGGAAGTCGAAGCTCAAGATCTTGTACATCTAATGTTAAATCTTCTTTTCTAAGGTATGTCTAACATTTGAACTCTTGTTATTCCCAACCATATATACTCTTCATCCAGACCTATGAAGCTTGTACTCATTGCATCTCTATTGCCTGTCTCCTTGTCTATGACCTTGATAAAAACCATAATGTTCTTCCTCTGTTGAACTCTACAAATAGTCTAAGACTATGCCTGCAGAAGATTGATTATATGTTCTTAGTCTCACAAAAAGCATGTTGCTGGTAGTTCACTTTGTGACTTCGTCTATATAACATAATAGTTCTTGTGCTCCAGCTTTCTTCAACTATCGGTCTTTAGTGCATCCAATATACTCATATATTGGATGCAATAACGTCTTATATTATGGGACGGAGGGAGTACCAAGTAAACTGAAACACCTGAGCGGAATCAATCAAGCTTTAGATTTACAGGAACTAAATGAGTCTGAATAATAGGTGCAGCAACCAGGTTTGATTCTTTTTTTTCCCGCATGGCCTGCTGGAGTTAGCAAGATTGATGATTCATTTTTCATGGAAAATAAGTCTTGTTTATCATCATCTTTCTTATATTGAATTCCACGCTACATGAAGCTGGTCCCTGCATACCCATGTTTGTTCTTCCTGTTGCCGTTTCCAGTTGATTATTTTTTTGGGGTTCTTTTTGTGCCAGAGTATCCTAGTGCTGCATGCCTGTATGAAAATCTGCCTCACATCGATCTCGTGACTGCTTTCAGATCTGAATGGAAATATGCATCTCGACGCTAAGTATGGGTCCCGTAGAGCACACTGAGGTATGCCAATCATTTAGCACCACTAACCTTCTGTTGTGCCAATGGATATGGTAGGCATGATTTTGTTCCCCACTAAAGGCCGACGAGAAGCACTCGCGGCGTCCTGACACACAGGCCCAAGGCTTTCAGGTATGTCCTAATTGAGAGACCTCCTGTCATACCTTGTCTCTATTGTTTCTGTGTAGTTCCTGCAAGAATTATCTTATATAGGTCAACGAATCTGGGCCAGATTTTCATATAATACACATCAGCGTTAAGCATTCGTGGTATAAGTTCTGTGATAGATTGTAGTAAACCCTTAGCAGCAATGCAAGCTGAAACCTGCATGCCATTGTTTGCCAAGCCCTGGTCTGGACTATGATGTTTCACCGCTGTTGCATTTGGGGTCAGGACACTCTTCCGGCCCACCCGCCCTTCGAGCGGCTACCACATCTTAGAACGCTAATGCTAATCAGGCACAGTTATGGTGTTGGCTAAAATAGAAGGAAAGCTTTACCACTTAGTAGTTCTTTAACATTTCAAGAGGAAATTTTGCGTCTCCACAGCCAGCGGCGGGACCCCTAGATTGATTATTTATATTCTTTTAGAATCAAGTTTGCAACCTAACAACGGGGCAAGTGACAACACCAAGATGCTGCCCCGCCTTGACTGACCATACCATACTAGGACCCCAAACGGAGCTCTCAGCAGTTGGCAGTCTGCTCGCTTGATCCATCTAGTGTCGTCACAGTCGAACCGCCACTGATAGATCAGCCTGTAGCCCCTCTAAAATCTGGTATCTGGCCATCACCAGCTGTATGAAATCAGGCTTTCGGTTCGGCCCCGCGCTCGTTGCGTGTGTACGAAGGGTGGTTCCCTGTGTGGAAAGACGGCAATCAGCCGCTATAATATTCCTTTTGACAAAGAAGATGCCCGCATCTGCTCATTTCATTTCATTTCATTTCAGTCTCGTGTTTAATTACTATATTTCATCTGTCTGTGATCTTTTGGACGAATGATTTTCACACTGGGTAGTCCATAGAATGGAGCGAGCTCTTGCCCCATTCCCCGGCATGCCATCGAGCACCGGCCACTAGGAATTGTTTCGCGGTAGGCCCTCCTCTGCTGGATGGAAGTTTCTTTCAGCGCCGAAAAGCTGAGCGCCTGGCCGTTGCGCTTGCTGCATGCCCAGTGCACACTGTCTGCACTGCATAGTTGACTTATGTGCCTTGTTATTTCAATACTGAAAGGAAATAAAGGACCTAGCAAGATTAGCAAGTTGCGGGGCATTTCCCACTGATTTTATTTCCTGACAAGGACATTTTGTGGGAAGGGCCTAGAAAACACACCACGCACTTCACACATCTGCTTTTAAATATGATCCGCGTTCTCTAGAGGGAAGGCGTAAACATATACTACTACATGGCCGGGTCATATATCTTTTGCGTTCCGATGCTGGCGTATCTTTGGTGAAACGGTCGTCTGTTTTTTACGGTGAAGCAGTCGGCAGCCATGGATGGAGCTCATAGTTTAGGTTAAAAGTGTTAATTTTTTTTGCTTGAACAGGTCGACTTATTTACTGCTTGCTGGTAGCTAGGCTTGTTGTTGTGTTGCCTGAATCTGTTTATTTTTTTTACTGGTCGCTGCAGCGGTATTATCATGGCACTTGATGCGCTTGGTTGGTCTCCTTTTACTGGAGTGGTCTAGCTGTAGTTTTGTGATGAGTAGGAATCCGGTCCATTTCCTGGAGCTTGTTCCTAGGCCAAGGCCGCGTGCTCCACGGGCTCTTTTTGGCATCGGTTGTCCGATCAAAGAAAGAAAGAAAGGCGTGGGAATTTGCAGTCTCGGCCGCGAGGAACGAGGCGCCCGCTTTTGTGGTGTTTTGTGCTGCCTAGATGACCGGAGCATAGTGCTACGTGGGTACGTACTGTAGATGGGAAGCACAGAGGACGTCGCTTTAGCCAGGGAGGGGAGCCAGCCGGCCACGTCCAAGAGGATATGCGCACCGGCACCGGCACCGCGTTTTTGCGTTTCACTGGACACAGACGTGACATCGTAATTGTACATCTAAATGACTCAATCAAGCAAAAAGGAAAAAAATAGTCCTACAAATCTCCATGTAGATCAACAACATAGAATTTAAATATACAAATACTTACATCACATTTAGATGTGGTCTAGCAAAACCATTTTTTTTTTATCACCGGTCATGGCATCGCGTCGCATCGCATTACATGATGCTTATCATCCTAATGGTGATGTGATGCGCCCATTGCTTTCCTTTTCATCCTGTTTACCATCCTTTATGTATGTTCATGATCGCATCGCCGGCAGCGCGTGCGCGCGCCTTCATCATCTCATTCTCTCCAGCCTCTCTCACTCGAGCTCGATGCCATCTCAGTTCAGTTCCCAAGGGAGGAGGAGTGCTAAGCTAATCACTGCCCTCGCCTCGCCAATGTCCACTAGTCCTACAAGGCTTCATCCACTTTTTATAAAATTAATAATAGTAGTAAAACATACTGACTGACACACGCATTGCCCGGGACCGGGACCGGGCGAAACTTCTTCTTACTCGTTGTACAAGCAGCTAAACAATGCCGCTAACGAACAGTCGTCTTCCACCTCCCGAGAATTCGAAGCACGGACGGAAAAACACGCAGCAGTGCACGAGCTCTCGAAGCAATACAGCCGCACGTAAATAAATGGGAGGGCAGAGCGGAACAAAATTGAAGTCGTAGGCGTCAGAGGTCAGAGAACACACGTTCAAACAAAAGAAATGAGATGAGACGAGGCGACCTGAGCTGGGCCTGGCCGCCCAGGTCGTCGCGATTCACACAAGCTAGCCAGCAGAGCTGCTCTGCTCCCGTTCAAACAAGAAACTGAAAAACAAAACGGCTGGGTTGATTCGATTATCTTTCTCTCTCTTCTCCCACCGGGTAGGGACAGCGCACAGCATCAGCAAAAGGTCAAATTTTGCGGGAGGACAACGAGATGACGGTTTCTGACGGGGGAAAAGAGGAGGTGGTTTGCCGGCCGGAGCGTCACCGGAACCTGCCCATGTCGGCGAGCTTCCGGGAGGTGTTGCGCCCGAATGACGCCGCGCTGCTGGCCGACGGGTGCCGCCGGTGGCTCTCGCCCAGGGTCGACGGGTCCGGCTGCTGGCACCGCCGCCGAGGGCCGCCCGAGCTGGGGCGGACCAGCGGGCTCAGGCACACCGCGAACCCCGAGATCCCGTCGCCGCTCGCGCCTGATCCGCCGGCCCTGCTGCGACGCTGGTGATGGTGCCTGGCCGGGGAGGGCGACGGGAACCACCAGCTGCTGCTCGTGCTGCCTCCCGGGGACTCGGGCTCCTCGTCCACCGGCCGCGGCATTGACGAGGACGACGCGTCCGGCCTCCGCTTGCGCCGGACTATGGCGGAGAGCCACGAGGTGGACCGCCGGGGCGGGTCCTTCTTGGTGGTCTCGCTCTCCTCCTCCCGCCCGCCGCGCCGCCCGCCGCCGAAGAGCGCCGCCAGGAAGGACCGCCTCCGCTGGAAGGACTTGTTCCGCTCGCTCTCCCGGGGCTCGTCGTCCGCGGCGCGGGTGGCGGGGCCGACCTGCGGCGTGCTGAAGAAGAGGAGCTCGGGGCGGTGGCTGCTGTGGCTGCGGCGGGACGACGTGTACGCGCAGGCGTCGGAGCGCCGGTGCTGCTGCGCCGGCGCGGCGGCGAAGGGCGACGCGGAGGAGCGCGGGCGCCCGCGCGTGGGCGAGCTGCCCCGGCTGCTACTGCCGCCGCCGCTGCTGCTGCAGTCGGCCCCGGCCCGGTCGCGCTCGGCGGCGAGCACGAGGAGGCGGTCGCGGAGGCAGGGCGCGCACACGCCGAGCGCGTTCGCGTACGGGTGGAGCTTGCACCTCATCGGCCCGCTCCTCCTCTCCCCGGATCACCGTCACCGGGCGCGCATCTCCGGCGAGGAGGTGGTTGGGTTCGCGGGGGCAGATCGCGAGCGGGGCACGAGGAGGATCCGCGGAGCGTGCGGTGGTTGGGTGGGTTCGGATTGCTGGAGCGTGCGCTGCAGCTTGGATTTTTGTCGCCTTGGCTCGCTCGCTCGCTCGCTCGCTCGAGAGGGAGGGAGGGGACGGGACTGGGGAGGAGTGGTTGGGCGATGCGGTAGTGCCCGGACGGATGGATGGATTTATTTGGGGCGCGGGTGGGAGACGTTGCGGTACGGCCCCGGCCGCGCACCCTGGTCTGGTCTATTCACCGCGCCGGTGCTGCTCCGTCTCTTGATACGGAATCACCCTCATCTGACTCTCCGTTCGGTTTTATTCGTTGCAAGTGAGTATAGTGACTTAGAAATGAGCCCCGTTGTCTTAAAAAATGACCGTTAAAGACATTTCTGTACGCGTCCACACCGGCATGTATCACGTGTTTAGATCGAATTTGCTGCTATTATTTCTTAGTCGATTTAGGAATATCGAATAATTACGGTGCTCAATAAATTGCGGATCCTAATATTTATGCCGTATGTTCTCGAAAGATCGTGCGTGCGTGAAAAAGGGAAACAGATCCTTTGACATGCTGAAGAGACGGGGAAGGGTCCCCCCTTTCGTTCTCGAAATAATGGCCGTGAAGAAGGAAACGGGTCCTTTGCCATGCCGAAGGCGAGGGGAGGATGTGGACTCAGCCAATTCTCTAAATAACGGGAGCGAGAAAAGAAACGGATCACGTGCCTCGTCGAGGGCGCGGAGAGGGGGTGGACTAGGTCGGTTCTAAAAAAGAACATATGTGAACAAGGAAACTGGCCTTCTGACCCGCCGAAGACGCATGGGTGAGGGGACTCCACCCATTCTTCGAAGAACCTTTGTGAAAAAGGGAAACCTATGTGAGAGACCCACGTCGGATCTAACGGTCCCCGGATGTCCGAAGGTAAGATGTTACATCTCTCTTACTTGTGGAGGAGGTATTCATGAGGATCATTTTCGAAAGAAAAAATCATCAAAGAAATGAAAGAGTTATTGATAGACATGAAAAACTACCCATTTTATCCTTCATTGAGCATTTTCCATTATCGATTTCTCCACACAACCGCTGTGACATGGGCTCCTCACTTCCATATCCTACGTCATGCTCATGGTCAACGCCCCACACACGTCCATATTCGCGTAGCTAAGCTCGAATGCCCAACTTGTCGTGAACCATCTCGAGAGATAAATTTGGGAGGGCTTTACTCCCAATCAGCCTTGGACTCGGTTTTTTTAGGGGAGCTCCTCGAACCTGATCATGGTCTCAACGATGCGAGAGTGACACAATACCACTTTATTTTAGCCAAATTCACCCCATTTGTGAGTTGAAACATCAATGGTGATCCCTACCTTTATATCAGTAAGAGGTTTGCTCCTTTGATGTCTTAGTTTGTACCATCGCTATAGATTCTTCACCAAAACTCCCTAGAATTTTACTCTTGACACTCAAGTCCTAAGTTTTTCCTAAGCTTGCTACATCTCGGTATTTTGTACCTGGTACCATATACGTTCATTTTGCATCATGTTTCCTACTGTTATTTATAATGTTTTGGGCTATTATTTCACTTTATAATGGAATTCTAATGTTTTTTCTCTTTTACTATGCAAGATTTACATGAAAAGGGAAAGTGTCGGCAACTGGGATCTTGGACCTAAAAAAGCTACAACAGAGTTGGATATTCTCCGGAGCTCCAAATGACCTGAAAATTTATGAAGAATTACTTTGGAATTAATAAAAAATACTAGAAGAAGAATTGCCAGGAGGGGAGCCACCAGTGCGCCACAAGCTCATGTGGCGTCCCCCTAGGGGTGCGCCATGTGAGCTTGTGGGCCCACCAGCAGGCCTTCGGGGCCCCTCTTCTCCTATATTGTGCCATTTGCCTTATAAAAAAATCAAGAGAACTTTTTTGGGACGAAGCGCTGCCATCTCGAGACGGAATCTGAGCATGAGTGATACGTCTCCAACGTATCTATAATTTTTATTGTCCCATGCTATTATATTATCTGTTTTGGATGTTTTATATGCATTAATATGCTATTTTATATTATTTTTGGGATTAACCTATTAATCTAGAGCCTAGTGCCAATGTCTGTTTTTTCCTTGTTTTTAAGTATTGCAGATAAGGAATATTAAACGGAGTCCAAACGGAATAAAATCTTCGCGATGATTTTTCTTGGACCAGAAGACATCTACCAGACATGGAGTGCAAGGCAAGAGACCTGCCAGGAGGTCACAAGCCAGGGGGGCGCGACCACCACCCCTGGCCATGCTTGGCAGGCTTGTGGCCCCCCAACAGGTCTCCTAACCCTATTCTTCATCCTATAAATTCCCAAATATCCCCCTAGTACCAAAAAGATCCACGCAAATACTTTTCCGCCGCTAGAAGCCTCCGTTCCTGAAAGATCCAATCTTGGAGCCTTTTCCGGTAATCTGCCGGAGAGGGATTCGATCACGGAGGGCATCAACATCAACTCCATTGCCCCTCTGATCATGCGTGAGTAGTCCACCACAGACCTACGGGTCCATAGCTAGTAGTTAGATGACTTCTTCTCTCTCTTTGTGCTTAAATACCATGCTCTTCATGATCTTCATAGAGATCTATCCGATGTAATACTCTTTTGCGGTGTGTTTGTTGAGATCCGTTGAATTGTGGGTTATGTTCAGATTATCGATGAATATTATTTGAGTCTTTTCTGAATTCTTATATGCATGATTTCATATCTTCGCAAGTCTCTTCGAGTTATTGGTTTGATTTGGCCAACTAGATTGGTAATTCTTGCAATGGGAAGTGCTTAGTTCTGGGTTCAATCTTGCAGTGTCCTCACCCAGTGACATAGTAGGGGGGCGAGACACGTATTGTATTGTTGCCATCAAGGATAAAAAGATGGGGTTTTCATCATATTGCTTGAATTTATCCCTCTACATCATGTCATATTACCTAATGTGTTACTCTGTTCTTCATGAACTTAATACTCTAGATGCAGGCAAGAGTCGGTCGATGTGTGCAGTAATAGTAGTAGATGCATAATCGTTTCGGTGTACTTGACACTTACTTGATGCATATATGCATAATCATTCCCTTGGATATCTTCATAATTATTTGCTTTTCTATCAATTGCTCGACAGTAATCTGTTCACCCACCGTGTTACTTCCCTTCAAGAGAGAAACCTCTAGTGAAACCTATGGCCCTCGGGTCTACTTTCCATATAATATTTTCACATCTATAAATCAAAAATACCTTGCTACAATATATTTACCTTTTTTTACTTTCCGCAATCTTTCCTATCTATCTCCATCAGATCTCATCCTTGCAAATAACCGTGAAGGGATTGACAACCCCTTTATAGCGTTGGGGTGCAAGAGTTTGATTGTTTGTGTAGGCGCATCCATTGGTGACTTGCTTGTATCTCCTACTGGATTGATACCTTGGTTCTCAACTGTTGGAAATATGCCCTAGAGGCAATAATAAAATGGTTATTATTGTATTTACTTGTTCATGATAATTGTCTATTGTTCATGCTATAATTGTGTTAATCGAAACCGTAATGCATGTGTGAATACATAGACCACAACGTGTCCCTAGTGAGCCTCTAGTTGGCTAGCTCATTGATCAATAGATGGTCACGGTTTCATGACCATGGAAATTGGATGTCGTTGATAATGGGATCACATCATTAGGAGTATGATGTGATGGACAAGACCCAATCCTAAGCATAACACAAGACCGTGTAGTTCGTCTGCTAAAGCTTTTCCAATGTCAAGTATCATTTCCTTAGACCATGAGATTGTGCAACTCCCGGATACCGTAGGAATACTTTGGGTGTGCCAAACGTCACAACGTAACTGGGTGGCTATAAAGGTACACTACAGGTATCTCCGAAAGTGTCTGTTGGGTTGGCGTGAATCGAGACTGGGATTTGTCACTCCGTGTGACGGAGAGGTGTCTCTGGGCCCACTCGATAAGACATCATCATAATGAGCTCAATGTAACTAAGGAGTTAGCCATGGGATGATGTGTTACGGAACGAGTAAAGAGACTTGCCGGTAATGAGATTGAACAAGTTATAGGGATACCGACGATCGAATCTCGGGCAAGTGTCATACCGGTAGACAAAGGGAATTGTATACGAGATTGATTGAATCCCCGACATTGTGGTTCATCCGATGAGATCCTCATGGAGCATGTGGGATCCAACATGGGTATCCAGATCCCACTGTTGGTTATTGACCAGAGAGGTGTCTCGGTCATGTCTACGTGCCTCCCGAACTCGTAGGGTCTACACACCTAAGGTTCGATGACGCTAGGGTTATAGGGAAATGTTTTACATGGTTACCGAAGGTTGTTTAGAGTCCTGGATGAGATACCAGACGTCACGAGGATCTCCAGAATGGTCCGGAGGTAAAGATTGATATATAGGAAGTCCAGTTTTGGTGACCGGAAAGTTTTCGGGCTCATCGGTAGTGTACCGGGAGTGCCGGGAGGGTGCCAGAGGACCCCTGGGAGGGGTGTGACGACCAAAGGACTTCATGGGCTGTTAGAGGAGGTGGACCATCCCTTATTGGGATGGCCAAGTCCTTCCCTAAAGGCCCATGTGACTAGGGATAAAGAGAAGGCCAAAGGAGATTCAAAAGGAAGAGATCCACCTCCCTTGTGGGAGGTGGACTCCTCCCTTATCTCGGCCAAACCTCTCCTCCTTGGAGGAGGGGACAAGGCGGCTCTACCTATCCCTCCTCCTATATATACCCGAGGTATTGGGGTTGCTTTGAGACACGAGTTCTCTCTCTCTTGACGCAGCCCTACCCTTCCTCTTCCTCGTTCTCCGCGGTGCTTGGCAAAGCCTTGCCGGAGACCACGCAGCTCCATCGTCACCATGCCGTCATGCTGTCGGAGCTCTCCCTCAACCTCTCCTTTCTCCTTGCTGGATCAAGGCGTAGGAGACGTCACCGGGCTGCACGTGTGTTGAACGCGGAGGCGCCGTTGTTCGGCGCTAAGATCGGAATCCACCGCGATCTGAATCATGCGAGTATGACTTCACCAACCGCGTTCTTGTAACGCTTCCGCTTAGCGATATTTAAAGGTATGAAGATGCAGTCTCTTTCCCACTCGTTGCTGGTTTCTTCATAGATAGATCTTGGTGATCGTAGGAATTTTTTTGATTTACTACTACGTCTTCCAACAGTGGTATCAGAGCTAGGTCTATGGGTAGAATCTATGCATGAGTAGAACACAAGTTGTTGTGGGCGTCAATCTTGTTAATTTTCTTACCGTTACTAGTCTTATCTTGATTCGGCGGTATTGTGGGATGAAGCGGCCCGGACCAACTTTACACGTACGCTTATGTAAGACCGGTTCCACCGCCTAACATGCACTTGTTGCATAAGGTGGCTAGCGGGTGTCTGTCTCTCCCACCTTACTCAGAATGGATTCAATGAAAAGGGTCCTTATGACAGGTAAATAGCAATTGGCATATCACGTTGTGGTTTTGGCGTAGGTAAGAAACGTTCTTGCTAGAAACCTATAGCAGCCATGTAAAAACTTGCAACTACAAATTAGAGGACGTCTAACTTGTGTTTGCAGCATATGCCTTTTGATGTGATATGGCCAAAGGATGTGATGTTATGCATTGTGATGTATGAGATTGATCATGTTCTTGTAATAGGATTCACGACTTGCATGTCGATGAGTATGACAACCGACAGGAGCCATAGGAGTTGTCTTAATTTAATGTATGACCTGCGTGTCAATCATAAACGCCATGTAATTACTTTACTTTATGGCTAATCATTAGCCATAGTAGTAGAAGTAATAGATGGCGAGTCAACTTCATGAAGACACGATGATGGAGATCATGATGATGAAGATCATGGTGTCGTGCCGGTGACAGTGATGATCATGGTGCCCCGAAGATGGAGATCAAAGGAGCAAGATGATATTGGCCATATCATGTCACTATATTGATTGCATGTGATGTTTATCATGTTTACATCTTATTTGCTTAGAACGACGGTAGTAAATAAGATGATCTCTCACTAAAATTTCAAGAAATGTGTTCACCCTAACTGTGCATCGTTGCTAAGGATCGTTGTTCCGAAGCACCACGTGATGATCGGGTGTGATAGGTTCTAATGTTCGCATACAACGGGTGTAAGCCAGATTTACACACGCGATACACTTAGGTTGACTTGACGAGCCTAGCATGTACAGACATGGCCTCGGAACACAGAAGACCGAAATGTCGAACATGAGTCATATAGTAGATCCGATCAACATGGAGATGTTCACCATGGATGACTAGTCCGTCTCACGTGATGATCGGACACGGGCTAGTCGACATGGATCATGTATCACTTGGATGACTAGAGAGATGTCTATCTAAGTGGGAGTTCATTAAATAATTTGATTATGTGAACTTAATTATCATGAACTTAGTCTAAAATTGTCTTTACAATCTATATTGTAGATCCAATGGCCAACGCTAATGTCACCCTCAACTTCAACGCGTTCCTAGAGAAAACCAAGCTGAAAGATGATGGAAGCAACTATGCGGACTGGGTCCGTGGCCTGAGGATCATCCTCATAGCTTCCAAAAGATTGTATGTCCTTGATGCACCGCTAGGTGATGCAGCCATTTTCCAGTAGATCAAGACATTATGAACGCTTGGCAGTCACGCTGCGATGATTACTCCCTTGTTCAGTGTGGCATGCTTTACAGTTTAGAACCGGGGCTCCAAAAGCGATTTGAGCAACACAGAGCATATGAGATGTTTCAAGAGTTGAAACTAGTTTTCCAAGCTCATGCCCGGGCCGAGAGATATGATGTCTCTGACAAGTTCTTCAATTGTAAGATGGAGGAAAACAATTCTGTTAGTGAGCACATACTCAAAATGTCTGTGTTGCACAACCGCTTGACTCTGCTAGGAGTTAATCTCATGGATGACTCGGTCATTGACAGAATCCTCCAATCGCTTCCACCTAGATACAAGAGCTTTGAGATGAACTACAACATGCAGGACATGGAGAAGTCCATTCCTGAGTTGTACTCGATGCTGAAATCAACGGAGGTCGAGATCAAAAAGGAGCATCAAGTGTTGATGGTGAATAAGACCACTAGTTTCAAGAAAGGCAAGGGTAAGCAGAACTTCAAGAAGGATGACAAAGCTGTTGCCGTGCCCGGTAAGCAAGTTGCCGGGAAGAAGAACAAGCATGGACCCAAGCGTGAGACTGAGTGCTTTTATTGCAAGGGTATCGGTCACTCGAAGCGGAACTGCCCCAAGTACTTAGTGGATAAGAAGGCCGGCAACGTTAAAGGTATATGTGATATACTTGTTATTGATGTGTACCTAACCAGCGCTCATAGTAGCTCCTGGGTATTTGATACCGGTGCAGTTGCTCACATTTGTAACTCCAAGCAGGAGCTACGGAATAAGTGGAGACTGGCAAAGGACGAGGTGACGATGCGCGTCGGGAATGGTTCCAAGGTCGATGTGATTGCCGTCGACACACTACCTCTACATCTACCTTCGGGATTAGTTTTAAACCTCAATAATTGTTATTTAGTACCAGCTTTGAGCAGTAACATTGTATCTGGATCTCGTTTGATGCGAGATGGCTACTCATTTAAATCTGAGAATAATGGTTGCTCTATTTATATGAGGGAAATGTTTTATGGTCATGCCCCACTGGTCAATGGTTTATTTTTAATGAATCTCAAACGTGATGTTACACATGTCCATAGTGTGAGTACCAAAAGATGTAAGGTTGATAACAATAGTCCCACTTACATGTGGCACTGCCGCCTTGGTCATATTGGTGTCAAACGTATGAAGAAACTCCATGCTGATGGACTTTTGGAGTCTCTTGATTTTGAATCATTTGACATGTGCGAACCATGCCTCATGGGCAAGATGAGCAAGACTCCGTTCTCCGGAACAATGGAGCGAGCAATTGACTTATTGGAGATAATACATACCAATGTATGTGGTCCAATGAGCGTCGAGGCTCGTAGTGGCTACCGTTATGTTCTCACCCTCACTGATGACTTGAGCAGATATGGGTATGTCTACTTAATGAAACACAAGTCTGAGACCTTTGAAAGGTTCAAGGAATTTCAGAGTGAGGTAGAGAATCAACATGACAGGAAAATAAAATGCCTACGATCTGATCATGGAGGAGAGTATTTGAGTCACGAGTTTCGAACGCACCTAAGGAAATGTGGAATTGTTTCACAACTCACACCGCCTGGCACACCTCAGCGAAATGGTGAGCCTGAACGTCGTAATCGCACTCGATTGGATATGGTGCGATCTATGATGTCTCTTATCGACTTACCGCTATCATTTCGGGGATATGCATTAGAGACTGCTGCATTCACTTTAAATAGGGCACCGTCAAAGTCCATTGAGATGACACCGTATGAATTATGGTTTGGAAAGAAACCTAAGCTGTCGTTTCTAAAAGTTTGGGGATGCGATTCTTATGTGAAGAAACTTCTACCCGAGAAGCTCAAACCCAAAGCGGAAAAGTGCGTCTCCATAGGATACCCCAAAGAAACTATTGGATATACCTTCTACCTCAGATCCGAAGGCAAAGTCTTTGTTGCCAAGAATGGATCCTTTCTTGAGAAAGAGTTTCTCTCGAAAGAAGTAAGTGGGAGGAAAATAGAACTTGATGAGGTAATTATACCTCCACTCGAACCGAAGAGTAGCGCAGCACAGGAAGTTGTTTCTGTGGAGCCTGCACCGGCTCGAGAGGAAGTTAATAATGATGATCATGAAACTTTAGATCAAGTTACTATTGAACGTCGAAGGTCCACTAGGACATGTTTTGCACCAGAGTGGTACGACAACCCTGTCCTGGAGATCATGTTGTTGGACAACGGTGAACCTTCGAACTATGAAGAAGCGATGGCGGGCCTAGATTCCAACAAATGGCTTGAAGCCATGAAATCTGAGATAGGATCCATGTATGAGAACAAAGTATGGAATTTGGTGGACTTGCCTGATGATAAGCGAGCCATTGAAAATAAATGGATCTTTAAGAAGAAGACTAATGCAGATGGTAATGTGACCGTCTATAAGGCTCAGCTTGTCGCTAAGGGTTATTGACAAGTTCAAGGAGTTGACTACTATGAGACTTTCTCACCCGTAGAGATGTTGAAGTCCGTCCAAACCATGTTAGCAATTGCCGCATTTTATGATTATGAGATCTGGCAAATGGACGTCAAAACGGCATTCTTAATGGCTTCCTTAAGGAAGAACTGCATATGATGCAGCCGGAAGGTTTTGTCGATCCTAAAGATGCTACCAAAGTATGCAAGCTCCAGCACTCCATCTATGGGCTGGTGCAAGCATCTCGGAGTTGGAACATTCGCTTTAATGAGGTGATTAAAGGGTTTGGGTTTATACAGGTTTATGGAGAACCCTGTATTTACAATAAAGTGAGTGGGAGCTCTGTAGCATTTCTCATATTATATGTGGATGCCATATTGTTGATGGTAATGATATAGAACTTTTGGAAAGTGTAAAGTCCTACTTGAATAAATGTTTTTCAATGAAGGACCTTGGAGAAGCTACTTACATATTAGGCATTAAGATCTATAGATATAGATCGAAACGCCTCATAGGTCTTTCACAAAGCACATACCTTGAAAAGATATTGAAGAAGTTTAATATGGATCAGTCCAAGAAGGGGTTCTTGCCTGTGTTACAGGGTGTGATATTGAGTACGACTCAATGCCCGACCACGACAAAGGATAGAGAAGAGATGAGTGCCATCCCCTATGCTTCATCCATAGGCTCTATTATGTATGCCATGCTGTGTACCAGACCTGATGTGAACCTTGCCATAAGTTTGGTAGGGAGGTACCAAAGTGATCCCGGAACGGAACACTGGACAACGGTCAAGAATATCCTGAAGTACCTGAAAAGGACAAAGGATATGTTTCTCGTTTATGGAGGTGCCGAAGAGCTCGTCGTAAAGGGTTACGTCGATGCTAGCTTCGACATAGATCCGGACGACTCCAAGTCGCAAACCGGATATGTGTATATTTTGAACGGAGGGGCAGTCAGCTGGTGCAGTAGCAAGCAAAGCATCGTGGGGGCATCTACATGTGAAGCGGAGTACATAGCTGCTTCGGAAGCAACAAAGGAAGGAGTCTGGATGAAGGAGTTCATCAGCAACCTAGGAGTGATTCCCAATGCGTTGGGCCCGATGACTCTATTCTGTGACAACATTGGAGCTATTGCCCTTGCGAAGGAGCCCAAGTTTCACATGAAGACAAGACACATCAAGCGCCGCTTCAACTCCATTCGTGATTACATTCAGGAGGGAGATATAGATATTTGTAATACATACGGATCTGAATGTCGCAGATCCGTTAACTAAACCTCTCTCACGAGCAAAACATGATCAACACCAGAATGCTATGGGTGTTCGATTCATCACAATGTAACTAGATTATTGACTCTAGTGCAAGTGGGAGACTGTTGGCAATATGCCCTAGAGGCAATAATAAAATGGTTATTATTGTATTTCCTTGTTCATGATAATTGTCTATTCTTCATGCTATAATTGTATTAACTGGAAACCGTAATGAATATGTGAATACATAGACCACAACATGTCCCTAGTGAGCCTCTAGTTGGCTAGCTCGGTGATCAATATATGGTCACGGTTTCATTAGGAGAATGATGTGATGGACAAGACCCAATCCTAAGCACATCACAAGATCGTGTAGTTCGTCTGCTAAAGCTTTTCCAATGTCAAGTATCATTTCCTTAGACCATGAGATTGTGCAACTCCCGGATACCATAGGAATACTTTGGGTGTGCCAAACGTCACAACGTAACTGAGTGGCTATAAAGGTACACTACAGGTATGTCCGAAAGTGTCTGTTGGGTTGGCACGAATTGAGACTGGGATTTGTCACTCCGTGTGACGGAGAGGTATCTCTAGGCCCACTCGATAAGATATCATCATAATGAGCTCAATGTGACTAAGGATTTAGCCACGGGATGATATGTTATGGAACAAGTAAAGAGACTTGTCGGTAACGAGATTGAACAAGGTATAGGGATACCGACGATTGAATCTCGGGCAAGTGTCATACCGGTAGACAAAGGGAATTGTATACGGGATTGATTGAATCCCCGACATCGTGGTTCATCTGATGAGATCATCATGGAGCATGTGGGAGACAACATGGGTATCCGGATCCCGCTATTGGTTATTGACCGGAGAGGTGTCTCGGTCATGTCTACGTGCCTCCCGAACCCGTAGGGTCTACACACTTAAGGTTCGATGATGCTAGGGTTATAGGGAGATGTTGTATGTGATTACCGAAGGTTGTTAGGAATCCTGGATGAGATTCCGGATGTCATGAGGAGTTCCGGAATGGTCCGGAGGTAAAGATTGATATATAGGAAGTCCAGTTTTGGTGACCGGAAAGTTTTCGGGCTCATCGATAGTGTACCGGGAGTGCCGGGAGGGTGCCGGAGGACCCCCGGGAGGGGTGTGACGACCAAAGGACTTCATGGGCTGTTAGAGGAGGTGGACCATCCCTTATTAGGCTGGCCAAGTCCTTCCCTAGAGGCCCATGTGACTAGGGATAAAGAGATAAGGCCAAAGGAGATTCAAAAGGAAGAGACCCACCTCCGTTGTGGGAGGTGGACTCCTCCCTTATCTCGGCCGAACCTCTCCTCCTTGGAGGAGGGGCCAAGGCGGCCCTCCCTCTCCCTCCTCCTATGTATACCCGAGATATTGGGGCTGATTTGAGACATGAGTTCTCTCTCTCTCTCTTGGCGCAGCCCTAGCCTTCCTCTTCCTCGTTCTCCGCGGTGCTTGGCGAAGCCCTGCCGGAGACCACGCAGCTCTAGCGTCACCACGCCGTCGTGCTGCCGGAGCTCTCCCTGAACCTCTCCTTCCTCCTTGCTAGATCAAGGCGTAGGAGACGTCACCGGACTGCACGTGTGTTGAACGCGGAGGCGCCGTTGTTCGGCGCTAAGATCGGAATCCACTGCGATCTGAATCGCTGCGAGTACGACTCCACCAACCGCGTTCTTGTAACGCTTCCGCTGAGTGATCTTCAAAGGTATGAAGATGAAATCTCTTTCCCACTCGTTGGTGGTTTCTCGATAGATAGATCTTGGTGATCATAGGAATATTTTTGATTTACTACTACGTCTCCCAACATCAACAACCGAGGGGAATACTTATCTACTTTGCTGCATCACCCTTTCCTCTTCAAGGAAAAACCACCGCAAGCTCAAGAATTAGCAATGAGCACTTTTGCTCTCTGGCAGAGCGATTCTAGTGGGGATACTTTGCTCTGGGAGGGGGAAATCGAAGCTTTCATCACCACCAATGCTACCTCCATCATGGGAGGACTCATCTCCATCAACATCTTCACCAGCGCCATCTCATCTCAGACCCTAGTTCCCCTCTTGTATTCAATCTTTGTTCCAAAACCTCAGATTGGTACCTGTGGGTTGCTAGTAGTGTTTATTACATATTGTAGTTGATGCTAGTTGGTTATTTTGGTGGAAGATTATATGTTTAGATTCTTAGAAATATTCAACACTCTCCTGATCTTTAACATGAATATGATGTGTGAGTAGTTAGCTTTGTTCTTGAGGACATGGGAGAAGTCTTGTTATAAACTATCATGTGAAGTTGGTATTCGTTCAATATTTCATGACATGTATATTGTGTTTCCTCTACTGGTGTCGTGTGAACATCGACTACACGACACTTCACCATATTTGGGTCTAGAGAAAAGCATATGGAATAGGAAGTAGATGATGGGTTGCGAGAATAACAAAAGCTTAAATTCTAGTTTATGTACTATTCCGTAAGGAGTTGATTTGGATCCATATGTTTCATGCTATGTTTAGATTTATCTTAATTCTTCGTTTGTAGTTGCGGATGCAAAAGGGGGTAATCATAAATAGGTTGGTTGTTCAAGTAAAAAAAACACCTTAGCACCGATCCACCCACATTAGAATTTATCAAAGTAGTGAACGCGAATCAACTAAAACATGATAGGCATGACAGGACAAAATTCCCATGTGTCCTTGAAAATGATTTGCTCATTATGAGGAACACTTTTGGCCCGTCCTTTTACAATATAAGGATTGGGTTACCTTGCTCCACTTTGTTACTATTGTTACTTGTTATTTGCTACAAATTATCTTCCTATCAAACAACACTTTTTCATTACTTTTAGCATTTGCAGAGAATACCTTATTGAAAACTACTTATCATTTCCTTCTGCTACTCGTTTATCCACTATACTTGTGGGTCATCAAGACTCTTATCTGGCACCGTTGTCGGGGAGTGAAGCACCTTTGGTAAGGAAACATTTATACTGAGTGCTGAAATTTATCTCTACTTGTTACTATGGAATGTAATCCTTTGAGAGGCTTGTTTGGGATATATTCACCTTGACTAGAAGTTGAAAGAGCCACTTCCCAACCTGCTGAGCCTAATAAAAATATTTATTATGAAATTCTTTCAGGTATTTTAGAGAAGCTGCTAGCTAATCCTTATGCAGGAGATGGAATAGTACACCATGATATTCACCTAATATAGATAGATGAAGTTTGTGGATTGTATAAGCTTGCATGTTTATCCAAAGATGGAGTTAATATGAAAGTGTTCCCTTTATCTTTGAGGGGGAAGAGCATTGACATGGTACATGCTATTGGATGAATCTGGAACATGGGACTGGAACCGATTCAAACTAGAATTTCATCAGAAATTTTATCCTATGCACTTAGTTCATAATGATTAGAATTATATATATAATTTTTGGCCTCATGGAGGAGAAAGAATCACTCAAGCTTGGGGGAGACTTAAATACATGATACATACATGCACACATCATGAGCTTTCGAGAAGAATGATTATTGAAAACTTTTATGCTCGGTTTTCTGAAGACGATAAAGCAATGCTTGATACTTCTTTTGCTCGTTCTTTTATAAATAAAAGTATTGAATTTCAATGGGACCTTATTGAGAGAATTAAACACAACTCTAAATATTGGGATATTGACGAAGGTATAATTCAGGTATGAGTATTGAATTTGATTATGTTAAGTCTTTTATACAAACAATTGTTTTTCATAAGCTTAGTACAAAATATGGATTTGACTCTGAGATAGTAGCTACATTTTGTGAATCTTTTGGTGCTCATATTGATATCCCTAAGGCGAAGTGGTTCAAATATCATCCACCTACTAAAATTATTTATGAAGAACCACCTATTGTTAAAACTGAAACAATTGCTTATCTTGCAAACCCAGTTGTACCTACTACTTATATCGAGAAATCTCTGTTTCCTGTTAGGATATGGGAACATGCTAAAGCTACAACTTTTGGGTTCTACCATAGGTGCATCGCATGCAAATTAAAAAATTCCTACGCGTAGAACATCCAAGAACATGCTACGGAGATGGATCACAAATTGTTGCCACTAGACATGCAGTATCGTGCAACGGAAGTAGAGTTGGGTGATGACCCACAAGTATAGGGGATCAATCGTAGTCCTTTCGATAGGTAAGAGTGTCGAACCCAACGAGGAGCAAAAGGATATGATAAGCGATATTCAGCAAGGTAATTTCTGCAAGCACTGAAATTGTAAGTAGCAAGTGTTTTGGTAGCAAGGTAATTTTTAACGAGCAAGTGACTGTAACAATAGGTAAGGTGCAGCAAGGTAGCCCAATCCTTTTGTGGAATAGTACAGGCCAAAAGTATGTCTTATGGTGAGCAAAGTGTTCTTGAGGGTACACGGGAATTTCATCTAGTCACTTTCATCATGTTGGTTTGATTCGTGTTCGCTACTTTGATAATTTGATATGTGGGTGGACCGGTGCTAAGGTGTTGTTCTTACTTGAACTAACAACCTACTTATGATTAACCCCCTCGCAAGCATCCGCAACTACGAGAAAAGTATTAAGATAAATTCTAACCATAGCATTAAACATGTGGACCCAAATCAGCCCCTTACGTAGTAGCACATAAACTAGGGTTTAAGCTTGTGTCACTCTAGCAACCCATCATCTAATAACTACTCCACAATGCATTCCCTTATGCCCAACGATGGTGAAGTGTCATGTAGTTAACTTCACATGACACCACTAAGGGAATCACAACATACATATCATCAAAATATCCAACACACCAAATTCACATGATTACTTGTAACATGACTTCTCTCGTGACCTCAAGAACAAAAGTAGCTAATCACAAATAATATGCATGATCAAGATCAGAGGTGTATTGAATAGCATAATGGATCTGAACATATAATCTTCCACCAAATAAACCATATAGCAATCAACTACACAAGATAATCAACACTACTAGTCACCCATAGGTACCAATCTGAGGTTTCGGTACAAAGATTGAACACAAGAGATGAACTGGGGTTTGAGAGGATATGGTGTTGTTGGATATGTTGATGAAGAATGGACTCCCCAAGCTGAGATGGTTTTTGGTGATGATGATGGCCTCGATTTCCCCCTTCAAGAGGGAAGTTCCCCTGGCGGAATCGCTTCGCCGAGGGGCAAAAGTGCTCCTGCCCAAGTTCCGCCTCGAGGCGGCGGTGCTTCGTCCCGAAAGTCCTCCTCTGAATTGTTTAGGTTTTAGGATTTTATATTAGAAGATGGGCTCTGGAGCGAAGCCTGGGTGCCCACCCTCCACCAGTGCACGGTTAGGGGGGCAAGCGCGCCCTGGTGGAGGGTGGCCACCTGGTGCCCCCCTACGGTAGTTCTTAGCTCCAGTAATTCTTATTTATTTTATAAAAATTCTCCGTAAATTTTCAGCTCCATTGGAGTTATGCAGAATAGGTATCTCTGACGTGCTTTTTCAGGGTGCTGAATTCGAGTTGCCGACATTCTCCCTCTTTATGTAAACCTTGTAAATTGTGAGAGAAAAGGCATTAGAGTTACTCCCCAAAGCATTATTATGCATAAGAATATTGTAAATAATAGTAGTAAAACATGATGCAAAATGGACGTATCATTGGGCCAGCGCGTCCGCGAGGTCCGTCTCCTCCTCGTTCGATCTCCCTCGAACAACCGGTTGCCGGATCCCACATACAGGTTCGCCGGAGCAGCGCAAGTGCATCGCCTCTAATGTTATCCACGCGTGAAGGAGGAACACCGTGCGGCGGACTGCTAGGTCCGATCACATAGTCGATGGTGAATGGAGGTGGCTAGTGGCGACACATGCAAAGCCCAAATGACGACGCCGAAGCGATCAATCGAATGAGTGTGCTGCACCTCCACTATATATAGGCATCCGGTGCGGGCTCAACTCTTGGGCCTAGCACAGATCCTAAAGCCCACATGTTGCTGCCCTTAAGCGTGCGACCCTTAGGTTCTCATTCACGTGGTCGCGAGTCGGATCATATCCGTCTCACCTAGTCGGTAGCGACCTCTAGCAAAGCGTGTCGACTCCAAGTGTTCAGTGAAGCTGGTTAGGCGAACCCGTACTTCACATTTATGTTCCCTTTGCCACACGATATATGTTGTCATGCACAAGGCGACATGGTCATCCTTGTTGCAGCACGACCTCTTTCTCATTCCGGTGAACCCGACCAACACTTCGGATTATCTCATAATCCTCATCGCATGGCCATGCTTATTCAGGACGGATCACCCGAGGGGACTTGAGTATATCTCTCCTAATCGAAGGGGCAAATCCTATCTTGATCGACTATGTCTCCTAGCATGGGTCTGGACAAGCCTAAAACCTACCTTTGTAACTACCCAACCACGGAGTAGCGTTTGGTTGGTCCAAAGCAGGATTGTCACCATCCCGAGTACATGCGCCAACTCAGGTCTTAGGACATAGAACATATGTTGTATTAGCAATTTACATATGACCTATCGTTGCGTCTCATAGTTGGGTTTGTCCAACTCAGACCTTATCTCGACTTGGATTCAACTACGTCGAATCCGACCAGATCTTTCTGAGTCCATATTATCTGGCTAGCATCCAATGCTACATGGTCAGTGAGACCGGACCATCCACCATGTCATATGCTAGTCTAACCGCTTGCACGTCCACACAACCCTTTCGACTAGGGAGCATTTAGGATAGTTATCATACAATGCATAGTGTCACAAACAAGTCACATACTTGTTAATAAACATAATTGATAATGTCCAAGGACTATTGTTATTCATAAACACATAGGAAATATCATCATACATGATTGCCTCTAGGGCAAATCTCCAACAGTCTACTACTTGCACTAGAGTCAATGAAATAAACATCGAATGCCCATAGCTCTAACGTGCCCCTCATGCTTGGGTTGTGGAAGCGGCTTAGTCAACAGATCTGCAAAATTTGCATCCGTATGAATCTTGCATACATTAGTATCACCTTTTTGTACAAGCTTTCGTATCAGGTGATATTTTCGGTCTATGTACCTGGTCTTCTGGTGTTGTCTTGACTCCTTGGCCTGTGCGATGGCACCTGAATTATCGCAATAAATGTCCAATGGTTTTGACCAGCCCGGGAGCACACCAACATCTTCTAGGAACTTCCGAATACAAACACCTTCCTTTGGGGCTTCACAAGCCACAATGTATTCGTCCTTTGTTGTGGAGTCAGCCACCATATCTTGCTTGGAACTCGTCCGGCTCACCGCTCCTCCATTCATGACATATACAAATCCAGTTTGCGATGGACAATCATCCCTGATGGTTTGGAAACAAGCATGAGCATAACTCTTTACGCAGAGCTCCTCCTCACCTTCATAAACTAGGAACATCTCTTTGGTCCTTTTCAGATAGTTCAGAATAGTTTTCACCGCTGCCAAGTGACTCTCACCTGGGTCGGCCCGGTATCTGCTTGTTAAGCTTATTGCATAGTCAAAATCAGGCCGTGTACATAGCATATCATTCATGATGGGTCCTATTGCCGAGGAATATGGAATTCTACTCATCCGGTTTCGCTCATCAGAAGTCATAAGACTCTCAGTCTTGCTTAGCCTTATACCATGTGAGATGGGCAAGAACCCTTTCTTGGCCTCACTCATGTTGAACCTCTTTAACACTTTGTCTATGTACATGCTCTGGCTCAAGCCGAGCAGCCTCCTTTCGAGCTATCTCTATAGATCTTGACGCCTAAAATGTACACTGCCACCTCAAGGTCTTTCAACGAAAACTTTCCATTGAATGATTCCTTGACTAAGTTCAACATTGAAGCATCATTTTCGATCAGCAGTATGTCATCCACATACAAGATAAAAAATACTACCGAGCTCCCACTAGACTTCTTGTATAAACAATAGTCCTCTATGTTGTTGATGAAACCAAGGTCAACGATGACTTCAGCAAAATGAGTATTCCAACTCCGAGTTGCTTGCCTCAATCCATAAATGGATCTCTTGTGCTTGCATATTTTATCAATATTAGTTGGATCGAAAAAACCTTCGGGTTGTATCATGTATACATCCTCTTTTAAATTCCCATGAAGGAAAGCTGTTTTGACATCCATCTGCCATATCTCATTATCGAAATATGCAGCTATAGCTAGTATTTTCCTTACCGACTTTAGCATCACTACCGACGAGTAGGTATCGTCGCAGTAAATTCCTTGAACTTGTCCATAACCTTTCGTGACAAGACGGGCTTTGTGGATCTGAACATTTCCATCGACATTGGTTTTCTTCTTAAAGACCCATTTGCAACCATTGGATACTACGCCAGGCGGCAGATCAACCAACTCCCAGACTTGATTGTCATCCATGGACTTTAACTCGGATCTCATGGCCTCCAGCCATGCCTAGGAATCTGGTCTCACCATCGCTTCCGCATATGTGGCCGACTCGTCGCTTTCTTGCAACAACACATCACGCACGTTATGCAATCTTTTCGACTTCCATGGCATCGGTGCCGACTCCACTATGGGTTCTTTGATCGACTCCGGTATGATCACATCATCAACCGAGTCGTCCCTGAGCGGCTCCCGAATTTCTTTGAGTCGTACCGTTCTCCCACTGGCCTCCCGACTGAGAAACTCTTTCTCTAGGAAAACCCTATTCCGAGCAACAAACACTTTGTTTTCTTCTCGGTTGTAGAAGCTATATCCCAAGGTTTTCCTCGGATATCCCACGAATATGCATTTATCTGACTTGGGTGCAACACTACTAGGAGAAAGCCTGGTAGTAGCACTGGAGATACCCTTACTAGTAGCGCTGGTGCCAGCGCTACTACTAAGGCGCGCAGTAGTGCTGGTTGGTCCAACGCTACTTCTAAGTATGGTTAGCAGTAGCGTTGCACTTACCAGCGCTACTGATAACTATATGTAGCACTGCGTAAGGGCAAGCGCTGCTGCTACTATTCCTACTTTCACAGATTCATACCCCCTCTACGTATTTGTAATGTATTTGTACATGATCTATACGGTAGTTTTATCAGATCACAATAAACATACAATATTCTCACCATATCATACACATACATTAGTCTTGTCATACCATCATCATCATCATTTAACACAAATATCGTCGCATCTCAAAAATAGCGATACACAAGTCATGTCATTTCTTGAATAAGTGCAACTGCATGGTCATGGCACGCACACAAGTTTCATCACCTCTATCTAAACCATGATGTAGAAGATAAGAGCGGTTAACATGAGCAAGACCGCAACTTTGTAGTACTTGAGGCACCAGCGGTTCTGCCCCCGCTCTTGCCGAAGCATCCACCTCAAGTAACTACTTTCCGCTTCGTCTCTGCTATCGAACCCTCTGTGGCTAGCACTCGGGTACTTGTCCACCTAGGCCTGAGCGTCTGGCCGGTGGTCGTAGACTTACCCTCCCAATGAACATGACATAGCAGTCCTTCTCTATCTCTGATCTATGTACCTGCATCGCCAGTTGATGAACTAAACGATATTATGCAACATAATATACTTAAGAAAACAAAGAGGCATAATTAGCAAAATACAAGCAACCTATAGTAAACATAAATGACGAAGTTCCTAATACCCAAACTAATTAACTAGAGTGATCTATGCTAGTTCAGGACCACGGTTTAATTACATCACATAGTTTCGTATGGACGCTAGTGAAACATATATTGTCAACGGCAATCAGTCCTCCATGTCAGCAGTCCAATCTTCATAGTTAGGGAGGAAACACCGAGCTTCTTGAAAGGCTTCAGGTCTAGACGATGAGCGATTAGCCGTGCTCGGACATCATCCTGCATGGTTAGCCCATGGTAGAACATCCCTGTTCATTTGAGGACCTGCTTCATGATCACTTGGGCAAGTTCACAATGTACATGATAAAACTCAGCTCGGATTCGATGATCCGGTGTCTTGCCTATGCTTGTGGCCCAGTTGACAATCTCGACATCGTTGGTAGTAGCTGACATGCGAAGGCGTTGATTATCCCTTCTGAACTCGAGCAGGTGATGCATGAGATAGAATCCATCAGCCTTACTGGTGTGTGGTTGCTGGATGCAGTAGAAGTTGGTCTTATGGCTGAAAACCAGCCCATTCTTCTTGTACTTTTTCACCTTGATATATCCACTAGACAGGTTGAAGGTAAACAGGGAACTATCGAGAACACTCTTTATGTGCTTGTAATCCTTTTTCTTGATGTTGTTCGATGAGTCCAAGTATATAGCATGGGAGTATTCTGGGTACAAAACGATGAGGACGGCGCTCCCTGCTGTGCAAGTTAAGTACACCTCAAATTAGCCTCCATGCTTGCAAAGGAATGATTAACACTTACGAAAGGGTATGCGCGGATGACTTACGTGGGATGATAAGGCAGGAGAATCGCTTCCTTGTCCTTATTGGCAACGATGGAGCTGCCGATGTACTTGCTCGCATAGTCACGGTGCTCTTTGTAGTCATCCAAGAAGCTCTCGTGCATATGGTACGGGTCCGCGATGCACATATATTTTATGTTCTCGATCCTGATGATGTAGTTGAGATACAACGCATACATGCGGATGAACTGGAAATCCAGCTTGGCCAGCACATCTTCATGGAGTCTCCTTAGATCACTGTTCAGTATGTGCTCTGGCGCTTTCGCAGGTAGGATGAGGTCGCTGGCGACATGGAAACGCTTCGCACCTTCGATAGGTATTCTGTCTACCACCCGGGGCTTTTGAGGCGGCTGGCTGCTTGAAGCAGCTGTGGCGCCTTTAGGGCCTTTCTTGTCCGGTCTCCCCCTTTGCTTCTTGGGGGGTGGCGGTAGTGAGCCGCCCGCCATAACTTCCCCAACCATCACCCCTAGTGTCGTCGAGCCAAATAGTGGATGGCCCTCGCATTGTTCTTGCTGGGTAGAGGCGGCATCTGGAGGCGTCTCCTGCGAGGATCGCATGAAGAGAGACTTTTTGCATTTCGCCTTAGGACATTCCAGCTCCGGCAAATCAGGCAACATCAAGTCATCATCTCCACTCTCATAGCCTGAGTCTTCATCGTCCCGAGCCATCAATCCTCCATCATCATAGCCGGTATTGAAATACTTGTCTGGTTCATCATCATCATCCTTCATGTTATCATTAGCATTTGCTTCTTCGACAACGAGGGCGACGTCATGTGGCACTAATGGAGGCTCTCCCTCGCGTCGTCCACTATCACCCGCCATGATAGGTGCACGTAATTTGGTAGGTGAGGTTTCCCTGAGGATGCATCCTAGTTGATTGCCCCAGCTCGAGCGCGCTTCCTCCGATGCAATTGGCTCTAATTTCTTGGGGTGCATCTCCATGACCACAATTTGTCCGATGCCGAGCTCGTTTGGTTTTCATGTCCTCTTCTGCTTCGGTGCTTTACCGGCTAGGATAGCATCGTTGCCGGTCTCGGGGGTGGTGTCGATGCCGGTGCCAGTGCTGGTGCCGGTGTCGGGGTTGGTGCCACTGCTGCCACCATGCAACCCCCTGTGGTGTTCGTCAAAATAGTGTTTTTCTGCCTTGATGGGGTCTTCTTCGAGGTGAGCAGAACCCCCGGCTGAGTCATGGCTAGACATGTTTCATATTCAACAATTGTAAATAAAAGATGTAATGAAGAGAAAAAAGGGGCCTATATTTGGTCGAATGTTGATTCATTCCCCTTCTAGCAAATCCTTGACACTCCATATGTCCTAGTTTATAGCACAAGTCATGCCAAAAATCACGGATTTTTTTTGCATGACCTTTGCTAAAAACTGGACATATGGAGCACTTGAAATTTGCCGAAACGGAAATGAATCAACATTCTGGCAAAACATAGGCCACTCGGACATTCTTCGACATTCAACCAACATTGCAAAATCATATAACATCAATGAGTATATCATATAACATCAACTAATGACATATGAGCATCACAGGAGCACATAGTGAAATGGCCTCACTAAACATTGCAAAATAGTGGTGTTTTCAAAAACCAAAAACCTTTGCAAGATGACCTCACTAAACATTTGCTATTGTTTTTTATTTATAGCTATTTTATATACCCTAAACTAAATTGCCCTAGCTAATTTTTTATAGCTATTTTTTTGCTAATTTAGCTAAATTTACTACTGCCCTAAACTAAATTTGCTACTGCCCTAATTAAACAAATTTGCTATTGCCCTAAAAAATTCCTAAAAATTTTCTACTACCCTAGGGTTCATACATCCAACTCCTAGCTAGGGTTCATATTAGCTAAGAGAGAGAGAGCAGAGAGCAGAGAGCAAAGAGAGAGAGAGAGAGAGAAAGAGAGAGAGAGAGATGAGGGCAAGGGAGAGGAGAGGGAGAGGCTTATGGGGTGACGGTGAGGTCGAGGGCGGGGGAGGGCGTCAGCGGTGAAGTAGAGGGCAAGGGAGAGGGCGGTAGCGATGAGGTCGAGGGCAGGCCCACGCGGCGATGGTGAGGTCGAGGGAGGGCTCGGGCATCGACGTAGACGAGGAGGAGGTCAGAGCGCGGGCGGGGGCGACGACGACGGGCAGGGGCAACGACGGCGGGCAGGGACGGTGGCGGCACACGAGAACAGAGAGGAGGGGGAGATGTGGGAGAGTGGGGGGTGGGGGCAAGGAATGGGAGTTGGCAAAATTTGAGCCCGTGCGATGCGGTTAACTCAAAATAGTAGTAGCGCTGGGTTGTAATCCAGCGCTACTGCTAACTGTTTTAATTTTTAGTTTTTTTAATTCTAAATTACACATAGTAGTAGCGCTGTTCTAGGATCCAGCGCTATAACTACATTAGCTATAGCGCTGGTTTGTAATCCAGCGCTACTGATATGTTTTCTTTTCTTTTTATTATTTTTCTTTTCTTTTCTGTTTACTTTTCTTTATCTTTTGTATTGCTTTCTCCCTTTTGTTTTTGTTTTTTGTATTGCTTTCTCCCTTTTGTATTTCTTTTGTATTCCTTTCTCCCTTTCTGTTTACGACGATGTCTTCCTCCCTCACCGCGCGAATATCACTAGAACCATGCATGTGGTGGTAACATATATATCAGTTGACCGATAACGGTTGCTTAAGTGCGTACACAAAATAGATACATATCTATTAATGATGGTTTCTCAGCTGCATCAACGACATTTCACATTGAGCTTCTTCCCTTTCTTGTTTGTTGCCGAATAATTGAGCCCCTCCTTGTGACTTTTCCGGAATCATGGGGTACGATCTTTCTTAGGTAATGTAGTATTGATTCTTCTTTTCACGTATGCTTCATCGTCATCATCATCTTCCTTCATCAAGTTGCCGTATTTTTTGTAGTCTTCCTCATTGGCGACTCCATCAATTCTGACGATGCTCCTTTTGCCTCTCCTCACGACAACACGACTGGGATTGGTCGGGTCGGTTATGAAGAAGCATTCTGTCACATGCTTAGCGTGTACCCATGGCTCAATTTTGGTGATGACGTTAACATTCACGGTTGCGCTCTTTGCGTCGGGTATAGACATGGTAGTGAAATACTTGTTTTCTCTTACGACGTACTTAGCCCATCTGACATGGAACATCGTCGCATCGTGCATTCCAGCATAGTCAAGCTCCCAGATCTCTTCGACCCTTCCGTAGAATCTTTCAATTGTGCCGTTGGCGTCGGTCACGCATTCAATCGTCACCCCAGAGTTCTGGTAATCACTGTCCATGTCTTTGGCCTCTGTGTAGAATGTGTACCCATTGATATTGTATGACTGATAGGTCGCGAGTTTGGGCGCGGAGCCATGTGCTAAGGCGTGTATGACCATTCCGTTCAAACTTACCTCTTCCGGGGGATTTTCAAGAACTTTCTTTTTGAACCAACGCAAGAAAGTGGCGTTGTGCTCTATAGTAACTTCTTCGTCCGTCTTGAGCATCCCCTTATCATGGTACTTATTTGTGATGGTTTCTTTGTGCCGTGCCACATAATTATCTACCACATCTAGGTGTTGTACCACTACTAAGTTAGCCCTGTCAAAGTCGTTCCATCGATCTGAGTAGTCCACATGCAATTCCCTTCGGCCTTGTTGTGACCTTCTCCTCTAAGCCTCCCATCGTGCTTCTTAACGGGCAAACCAACAACAAGGTCTCCGACGCCTATACAATTCTCGCAAAAGGAGATGCACTCATCCATCAGATACCCTTGGACGATGCTCCCATTGGGACGGGATATGTTACGAATGAATCCTTTGATGACCCCATTCATCCTCTCGAACGACATCATGCTGTGAAGGAATGTCGGCCCGAGGTCAATGATGTCATCCACGATGTGGAAACACAGATGCACCATGACGTCAAAGAACACGGGCGGGAAGTACATCTCAAGCTCACATAGTATGACATCGATCTCTTCCTATAGCCTTCGGAGCTGCTTCACACTTATGGACTTTCGAGCGATAACGTCGAAGAAGTTGTAGAGACCAGTAAGTGTGTCACGGATGTGCTTGTCCATTATCCCTCTAATGGCAACTGGGAGTACCTGCCTCATCATCATGTGAAAGTCACGAGACTTCATCCCGCTGAACCTTTTCTTCTTGGGGTCTAGAAATCTGCTTATCTTCCCACAGTAACTGGAACTGACTTTGATTCCCATAAGGCACTTGATGAATTGACTGATCTCCTTCGCACTTAAGGTGAAGCAAGAAGGGGGCACTAATTCTCCTCCTTCTTGTTGACTTTTCTTCCCCTTTCCCCCTCCCCCGTCTCTGTCTCCTCCGTCGACTTTTTACGGTGGAGATCTTTCTTGATCTTCAAATCTTCCAAGTCTTTCCTTGCCTTCAGCTCGTCCTTGGTCTTCTCTGGCATGTTCATCAGTGTGCCAAGCAAGCTCTCGAGGACATTATTCGTGATATGCATTTGATCAAGCCAATGATGTGTGTCGTGATTGGGCTAGTACTCCAAGTCCCAGAAAACAAACCTCATTTTCCATACCTTCAGTAGCTGCTCCTGTACCTTTTTCATCTTTCCCGGTGCGGGGCGCTATTCCTAGTTTTTCAACAGCTCATTGATTTTGGTGCCGCTCCTCTTACGTGGAGGTCCTCGATTCTCAGCCAACCCATTGAATAGATCCCCACGCTTTCTCCACGGGTCATCCTTCTCGAGCCATCTATGATGCCCATGTACACGATTTTCCCGGACCCGCCATCTTTCGTTGACGTAAGCTGTTGAAACGTTGTATCATCCATGCACCTCATGCATCCGCAGTATCCATGGCACACCAGGACTGAGGTGTACCCGTAACCGAGATAGTCGTGCACCGTCGTCATCAGCGCGACTCTCGTATAGAAATACTCTTCTTTGCTGGCGTCCCATGTGTTGGAAATATGCCCTAGAGGCAATAATAAAATGGTTATTATTGTATTTCCTAGTTCATGATAATTGTCTATTGTTCATGCTATAATTGTGTTAACCGGAAACCGTAATGCATGTGTGAATACATAGACCACAACATGTCCCTAGTGAGCCTCTAGTTGGCTAGCTCGTTGATCAATAGATGGTCACGGTTTCATGATCATGGACATTGGATGTCATTGAAAACGGGATCACATCATTGGGAGAATGATGTGATGGACAAGACCCAATCCTAAGCATAGCACAAGATCATGTAGTTTGTCTGCTAAATCTTTTCTAATGTCAAGTATCGTTTCCTTAGACCATGAGATTGTGCAACTCCCGGATACCGTAGGAATACTTTGGGTGTACCAAACGTCACAACGTAACTGGGTTCCTATAAAAGTATGCTACAGGTATCCCCGAAAGTATTTGTTGGGTTGGCACGAATCAAGACAGGGATTTGTCACTCCATATGACGGAGAGGTATCTCTGGGCCCACTCGGTAAGACATCATCATAATGAGATCAATGTGACTAAGGAGTTAGCCACGGGATGATGTGTTACGGAACAAGTAAAGAGACTTGCCAACAACAAGATTGAACAAGGTATAGGGATACCGATGATCGAATCTCGGATAAGTATCGTACCGATAGACAAAGGGAACTGTATACGGGATTGATTGAATCCCTGACATCGTGGTTCATCCGATGAGATCATCATCGAGCATGTGGGAGCCAACATGGGTATCCAGATCCCGCTATTGGTTATTGACCGGAGAGGTGTCTCGGTCATGTCTACGTGTCTCCCGAACCCGTAGGGTCTACACACTTAAGGTTCAATGACGCTAGGGTTATAGGGAAATAGTGTACGTGGTTACCGAAGGTTGTTTGGAGTCCCGGATGAGATCCCATATGTCACGAGGAGCTCCAGAATGGTCCAGAGGTAAATATTCATATATAGGAAGTGAGGTTTTGGTCATCGGAAGTGCTTCGAGGATTACCAGTAATGTACCGGGACCACCGGAAGGGTTCCGGGGGTCCACCAAGTGGGGCCACCAGCACCAGAGGGCTGCATGGGGCGTAAGTGGGAGGGAACCAGCCCCTAGGTGGGCTGGTGCGCCCCCACAAGGGCCCAAGGCGTAGCTGAAGTGGGAGGGGGGCAAACCCTAGGGCAGATGGGCCTTAAGGCCCACCCTAGGGCAGCCGCACCCCTCTCCCTTTGTGGACACCGACCAGATGGGATCTGAGGGCTGCCGCACCAGCCTAGGGTGGGAACCCTAGGGTGCAGCCCTCCCTCCTCCTCCTCCTATAAATAGAGGAGCCCTTGGGGCTGCCGGGGACACGCATCTCTCTCCCACGGCGCAGCCCTACTCCTCCCTCTCCTCGTCCTTTGTAGTACTAAGCGAAGCTCTACCGGAGAACCACATAGCTGCCGGAGCTCTTCCTCAACCTCTCCTTCCTCCTTGCTGGATCAAGGCGTAGGAGACGTCACTGGACTGCACGTGTGTTGAACGCGGAGGCACCGTTGTTCGACGCTTAGATCGGATTCCACCGCGATCTGAATCGCTGCGAGTACGACTCCACCAACTGCATTCTAGTAACACTTCCGCTTTGCGATCTTCAAAGGTATGAATATGCACTCTCCCCTTACTCGATGCTGGTTTCTCCATAGATAGATCTTGGTGATCGTAGGAAAATTTTGATTTACTACTACGTCTCCCAACAGTGGTATCAAAGCTAGGTCTAAGCGTAGAATGTATGCACGAGTAGAACAGAAGTTGTTGTTGGCGTTGATCTTGTTAATTTGCTTGCTGTTACTAGTCTTATCTTGATTCAACGGTATTGTGGGATGAAGTAGCCCGGACCAACTTTACATGTACGCTTACGTGAGACCGGTTCCATCGCCTTACATGCACTTGTTGCATAAGGTGGCTAGCGGGGGTCTGTCTCTCCAACCTTAGTCGGATTGGATTCGATGAAAAGGGTCCTTATGAAGGGTAAATAGAAATTGGCATATCACATTGTGGTTTTGGCGTAAGTAAGAAACGTTCTTGCTAGGAACCTATAGCAGCCACGTAAAAACTTGCAACTACAAATTAGAGGACGTCTAATTTGTTTTTGCAGCATATGCCCAGATGTGATATGGACAAAGGATGTGATGTGATGCATTGTGATGTATGAGATTGATCATGTTCTTGTAATAGGATTCACGACTTGCATGTCAATGAGTATGACAACCGATAGGAGCCATAGGAGTTGTCTTATTTTATTGTATGACCTGCGTGTCAATCATAAACGCCATGTAATTACTTTACTTTATTGCTAAACGTTAGCCATAGTAGTAGAAGTAATAGTTGGCGAAACAACTTGATGAACACACGATGATGGAGATCATGGTGTCGTCCCCGTGACAGTGATGATCATGGTGCCCCGAAGATGGAGATCAAAGGAGCAAGATGATATTGGCCATATCATGTCACTATATTGATTGCATGTGATGTTTATCATGTTTACATCTTATTTGCTTAGAAATACGGTAGTAAATAAGATGATCTCTCACTAAAATTTCAAGAAATGTGTTCACCCTAACTGTGCACCGTTGCTAAGGATCGTTGTTCCAAAGCACCACGTGATGATCAGCTGTGATAGGTTCTAACATTCGCATACAACGGGTGTAAGCCAAATTTAGACACGCGAAACACTTAGGTTGACTTGACGAGCCTAGCATGTACAAACATGGCCTCAGAACACGGGAGACCAAAAGGTCGAACATGAGTCGTATAGAAGATACAATCAACATGGAGATGTTCACCATGGATGACTAGTCCGTATCACGTGATGATCGAACACGGGCAAGTTGACGTGGATCATGTGTCGCTTGGATGACTAGAGAGATGTCTATATAAGTGGGAGTTCATTAAATAATTTGATTATGTTAACTTACTTATCATGAACTTAGTCTAAAATTGTCTTTACAATCTATATTGTAGATCCAATGGCCAACGCCAATGTCACCCTCAACTTCAACGCGTTCCTAGAGAAAACCAAGCTGAAAGACGATGGAAGCAACTATGCCGACTAGGTCCGTAGCTTGAGGATCATCCTCATAGCTTCCAAGAGATTGTATGTCCTTGATGCACCGCTAGGTGACCCTCCCATTTTCCCAGCGGACCGAGATGTTACGAACGCTTGGCAGTCATGCTGTGATGATTACTCCCTGGTTCAGTGCGGCATGCTTTACAGTTTAGAACCGGGGCTCCAAAAGCGTTTTGAGCAACACGGAGCATATGAGATGTTCCAAGAGCTGAAACTGGTTTTCCAAGCTCATGCCCGGGTCGAGAGATATGACGTCTCCGACAAGTTCTTCAGCTGTAAGATCGAGGAGAATAGTCCTGTCAGTGAGCACATACTCGAAATGTCTGGGTTGCACAACGGCTTGATTCAGCTGGGAGTTAATGTCCCGGATGACTCGGTCATTGACAGAATCCTCCAGTCGCTTGCACCTAGCTACAAAAGCTTTGTGATGAACCACAACATGCAGGGTATGGAGAAGTCCATTCCTAAGTTGTACTCGATGCTAAAATTAGCGGAGGTCGAGATCAAAAAGGAGCATCAAGTGTTGATGGTGAATAAGACCACTAGTTTCAACAAAGGAAAGGGTAAGAAGAACTTCAAGAAGGATGGCAAAGCTGTTGCCGCACTCGGTAAGCAAGTTGCCGGGAAGAAGAACAAGCATGGACTCAAGCCTGAGACTGAGTGCTTTTACTGCAAGGGTACCGGTCACTGGAAGCAGAACTGCGCCAAGTACTTAGCGGATAAGAAGGCCGACAACGTTGAAGGTATATGTGATATACTTGTTATTGATGTGTACCTAACCAACGCTCATAGTAGCTCCTGGGTATTTGATACCGGTGCAGTTGCTCACATTTGTAACTCCAAGTAGGAGCTGCGGAATAAGCGGAGACTGGCAAAGGACGAGGTGACGATGTGCGTTGGGAATGGTTCCAAGGTCGATATGATCGCCGTCGGCACGCTACCTCTACATCTACCTTCGGGATTAGTTTTAAACCTCAATAATTGTTATTTAGTACCAGCCTTGAGCAAGAAAATTGTATCTGGATCTCGTTTGATGCGAGATGGTTACTCATTTAAATCTGAGAATAATGGTTGTTCTATTTATATGAGAGAAATGTTTTATGGTCATGCCCCGCTGGTCAATGGTTCATTTTTGATGAATCTCGAACGTCATGTTACACATGTTCATAGTGTGAGTACCAAAAAGTGTAAGGTTGATAACGATAGTCCCACTTACATGTGGCACTGCCACCTTGGTCATATTGTTGTGAAACGCATGAAGAAGCTCCATGTTGATGGACTTTTGGAGTCTCTTGATTTTGAATCATTTGACACGTGCGAACCATCCCTCATGGGGAAGATGACCAAGACTCCGTTCTCTGAAACAATGGAGCGAGCAGCTGACTTGTTGGAAATAATACATACCGATGTATGCGGTCCAATGAGCGTCAAGGCTTGCGATGGCTACCGTTATGTTTTCACCCTCACTGATGACTTGAGAAGATATGGGTATGTCTACTTAACAAAACACAAGTGTGAAACCTTTGAAAGGTCCAAGGAAATTCAGAGTGAGGTAGAGAATCAACATGACAGGAAAATAAAATGCCTACGATTTGATCATGGAGGAGAGTATTTTAGTCACGAGTTTCGAACACACCTAAGGAAATGTGGAATTGTTTCACAATTCACGCCGCTTGGCACACCTCAGCGAAATGGTGTGTATGAATGGCGCAATCACACTCTATTGGGTATGGTGCGATCAATGATGTCTCTTACCGACTTACCGCTATCATTTTGGGGATATGCATTAGAGACTGCTGCATTCACTTTAAATAGGGCACCGTCAAAGTCCGTTGAGATGACACCGTATGAATTATGGTTTGGAAAGAAACCTAAGCTATCGTTTCTAAAAGTTTGGGGATGCGATGCTTATGTGAAGAAACTTCAACCTGAGAAGCTTGAACCCAAAGCGAGAAAGTGCGTCTTCATAGGATACCCCAAAGAAACTATTGGGTATACCTTCTACCTCAGATCCGAAGGCAAAGTCTTTGTTGCCAAGAATGGATACTTTCTTGAGAAAAAGTTTCTCTCGAAAGAAGTAAGTGGGAGGAAAATAGAACTTGATGAGGTAATTGTACCTCCACTCGAACCAGAGAGTAGCACAACACAGGAAGTTGTTTCTGTGGATCCTGCACCGGCTCGAGAGGAAGTTAATGATGATGATCATGAAACTTTAGATCAAGTTACTATTGAACGTCGAAGGTCCACTAGGACACGTTTCACACCAGGGTGTTACGGCAACCCTGTCCTGGAGATCATGTTGTTGGACAACGATGAACCTTCGAACTATGAAGAAGCGATGGCGGGCCCGGATTCCAACAAATGGCTTGAAGCCATTAAATCCGAGATAGGATCCATGTATGAGAACAAAGTATGGACTTTGGTGGACTTGCCTGATGATAAGTGAGCCATAGAAAATAAATGGATCTTTAAGAAGAAGATTAACGCGGATGGTAATGTGACCGTCTATAAGGCTCGGCTTGTCACTAAGGGTTATCAACAAGTTCAAGGAGTTGTCTACGATGAGCCTGTCTCACCCGTAGCGATGCCAAAGTCTGTTCAAATCATGTTAGCAATTGCCGCATTTTATGATTATGAGATCTGGCAAATGGAAGTCAAAACGACATTCCTTAATGGCTTCCTTAAGGAAGAACTGTATATGATGCAGCCGGAAGGTTTCTTCGATCCTAAAGATGGTAACAAGGTATGCAAGCTCCAGCGCTCCATCTATGGGCTGGTGCAAGCATCTCGGAGTTGGAACATTCGCTTTAATGAGGTGATTAAAGAGTTTGGATTTATACAGATTTATGGAGAACCATGTATTTACAAGAAAGTGAGTGGGAGCTCTGTAGCATTCCTCATATTATATGTAGATGACATATTGTTGATGGGAAATGATATAGAAATCTTAGAAAGTGTAAAGGCCTACTTTAATAAATGCTTTTTAATGAAGGACCTTGGAGAAGCTGCTTACATATTAGGCATCAAGATATATAGAGATAGATCGAGACGCCTCATAGGTCTTTCACAAAGCACATACCTTAACAAGATATTGAAGAAGTTCAATATGGATCAGTCCAAGAAGGGGTTCTTGCCTGTGTTACAGGGTGTGAGATTGAGTACGAATCAATTCCCGACCACAACAAAGGATAGAGAAGAGATGAGTGTCATCCCCTATGCTTCAGCCATAGGCTCTATTATGTATGCCATGCTGTGTACCAGACCTGATGTGAACCTTGCCATAAGTTTGGTAGGGAGGTACCAAAGTGATCCCGGAGCGGAACACTGGACAATAGTCAAGAATATCCTGAAGTACCTGAAAAGGACAAAGGACATGTTTCTCGTATATGGAGGTGCCGAAGAGCTCGTCGTAAAGGGTTACGTTGATGCTAGCTTCGACACAGATCCGGAAGACTCGAAATCACAAACCGGATCCGTGTATATTGTGAATGGAGGGGCAGTCAGCTGGTGCAGCAGCAAGCAAAGCGTCGTGGTGGCATCTACATGTGAAGCGGAGTATATAGCTGCTTCAGAAGAAGCAAAGAAAGGAGTCTGGATGAAGGAGTTCATCACAAACCTAGGAGTAATTCCCAATGCGTCGGGCACGTTGACTCTATTCTGTGACAACACTGGAGCTATTGCCCTTGCCGAGGAGCCCAGGTTTCACAAGACGACAAGACACATCAAGCGCCGCTTCAACTCCATCCATGATTACATTCAGGAGGGAGATATAGATATTTGTAAAGTACATTCGGATCTGAATGTCGCAGATCTGTTGACTAAACCTCTCTCACGAGCAAAACATGATCAACACCAGAACTCTATGGGTGTTCGTTTCATCACAATGTAACTAGATTATTGACTCTAGTGCAAGTGGGAGACTGTTGGAAATATGCCCTAGAGGCAATAATAAAATGGTTATTATTGTATTTCCTTGTTCATGATATTTGTCTATTGTTCATGCTATAATTGTATTAATCGGAAACCATAATGCATGTGTGAATACATAGATCACAACATGTCCCTAGTGAGCCTCTAGTTGGCTAGCTCGTTGATCAATAGATGGTCACAGTTTCATGACCATGGAAATTGGATGTCATTGATAACGATATCACATCATTGGGCGAATGATGTGATGTACAAGACCCAATCCTAAGCATAGCACAAGATTGTGTAGTTCGTCTGCTAAAGCTTTTCTAATGTCAAGTATCGTTTCCTTAGACCATGAGATTGTGCAACTCCCGGAGACCGTAGGAGTACTTTGGGTGTGCCAAACGTCATAACATAACTAGGTGGCTATAAAGGTATGCTACGGGTATCCCCGAAAGTATCTGTTGGGTTGGCACGAATCGAGACTAGGATTTGTCACTCCGTATGACGGAGAGGTATCTCTGGGCCCACTCGGTAAGAAATCATCATAATGAGGTCAATGTTACTAAGGAGTTATCCACGGGATGATGTGTTACGGAACGAGTAAAGAGACTTGCCGGTAACGAGATTGAACAAGGTATAGGCATACCAACGATCGAATCTCGGGCAAGTATCATACCGGTAGACAATGGGAATTGTATATGGGATTGATTGAATCCCCGACATCGTGGTTCATCCGATGGGATCGTCATGGAGCATGTGGGAGGCAACATGGGTATCCAGATCCCGTTGTTGGTTATTGACCGGAGAGGTTTCTCGGTCATGTCTACGTGTCTCCCGAACCCGTAGGGTCTACACACTTAAGGTTCGATGATGCTAGGGTTTTAGGGACATAGTGTATGTGGTTACTGAAGGTTGTTCGGAGTCCCAGAAGAGATCCAGGACGTCACGAGGAGCTCCAGAATGGTCCGGAGGTAAAGATTCATATATAGGAACTGAGGTTTTTGTCACCGGAAGTGTTTCGGGGATTACCAGTATCGTACCGGGACCACCGGAAGGGTTCCGTGGGTCCACCAAGTGGGGCCACCAGCACCAGAGGGTTGCATGAGCCGCAAGTGGGAGGGAAGCGGCCCCTAGGTGGGCTGGTGCACCCCCCACAAGGGGCCAAGGCGTAGCTGAAGTGGGAGGGAAGCAAACCCTAGGGTAGAAGGGCCCTAAGGCCCACCCTAGGGCAGCCGCACCCCTCTCCCTCTATGGCCGCCGGCCAGATGGGATCTGAGGCCTTCCGCACCACCCTAGGGTGGGAACCCGAGGGCGGAGCCCTCCCTCCTCCTCCTCTTATAAATAGAGGAGCCCTTGGGGCTGCCGGAGACACGCATCTCTCTCCCACGACGTAGCCCTACTCCTCCCTCTCCTCGTCCTCCGTAGTGCTTAGCGAAGCTCTGCCGGAGAACCACGCAGCTCCATCGTCACCATGCCATCGTGCTGCCGGAGCTGTCCCTCAACCTCTCCTTCCTCCTTGATGGATCAAGGCGTAGGAGACGTCACCGGGCTGTACGTGTGTTGAACGCGGAGGCGCTGTTGTTTGGCGATTAGATCAGATTCCATCGCGATCTGAATCGCTGCGAGTACGACTCCACCAACCGCGTTCTAGTAATGCTTCCGCTTTGCGATCTTCAAAGGTATGAATATGCACTCTCCCCTTACTCGTTGTTGGTTTCTGCATAGATAGATCTTGGTGATCGTAGGAATTTTTTTGATTTACTACTATGTCTCCCAAGACCATGTCCATGTCGGTGTTTTCCATAACGTGTCTAGCTCCTCTGTCAGAAGCCCCATATACAGGTTAGTATTATTTCACGGTTGTTTTGATCCTTGAATCAGCATGGTCATGTGTATGTACTTTCTCTTCATGCACTTCCATGGGGGGAGGTTGTACATCCATACAAAGACGGGCCATGTGTTGTGGTTGGTGTTTTGGTTTCCAAACGGATTCATGCCATCCGTACTCGCACCAAGCATGATGTTCCTTGGATCTTCTGCAGCAAATCCATATATGGTGTTGAATGCTCTCCACTGGCTACCATCTACGAGGTGTCTCAGCTTTGGATCATCTCCATCGTCAGGCTTCTTCCTCTCTGCATGCCAACGCATGAGCTTTGCTTCCTTAGGATCTACGAAATACCGCTGTAGACAGGGAGTGATCGCTGTATTATGGACATCACTGCTACTACCAATAGTGTCGGTGGGCTCGTTGGGCCCCTCTTAGAAGTAGCGCTCTTTTTGTTTCCAGCGCTATTGATAAGTCTTTACTTGTAGCGCTGTCAAAATCCAGTGCTACTGGTAATTACCAGCAGCGCCTGTTACTTTCCAGTGCTACTGATAGTCTCCTGCCTATAAGGTTTCTCCTAGTAGTGTAACCTTATCCGACACAAGTCTCTTGAAAAATGCTTCACAACCCCAAAACTTTAGAAAAGACAAACTAGGACTCTTCCGAGTCCACATCTCACGTGGTCTCTTGTCTACGAATTTTGATGGTACCCTGTTAAATGTGAAAGCTGTAGTTTCTAGAGCTTAACCCTAGAATGACAAGGGTAAATCCGATTTGCTCATCATAGACCGTACCATGTCCAACAAGGTTCGATTTCTCCGTTCTGACATGCCGTTTCTCTGTGGCGTACCCGGAGGTGTGAGCTAAGGTACTACACCTCGACTTTTCAGATGATCATCAAACTCATGGCTCATGTACTCACCTCCACGATCTTATCATAGAAGCTTTATCGTCTTACCGAGCTGATTTTCAACCTCGTTCTGAAATCCTTTGAAATTTTCAAAAGTTTCTGACTTGTGCCTCATGAAATAGATATATCCATATCTACTCAAGTCATCGGTAAAAGTCACGAAGTACTGATAGCCATCTCTAGCCATTGTGCTCATTGGACCACACACATCACTGCGTATAAGCTCCAACTGTTCAGACGCCCTCTCGCAACTCTTTGCAAAAGTAGACCTAGCCATCTTGCCTATCAAGCATGATTCGCATGTCTCGAAGACCATAAGTCGGACGATGTTAGGAGTCCATCATCATGGAGCTTCTTCATTGTTTCAGACTAATGTGTCCAAGCTGGCAATGCCAGAAGTACGTCGGATTTATCTCGTTAGGATTATGCCTCTTGACATTCACGTTATAGACTGGTTCCATTTCTAGATCCAAAATAAATAGCCCATCTACAATGGTGCATAGCCATGGAACATTCCATTCAAATAAAATGAAAAACTATTGTCCTTTAAATTGAATTCATAACCTTGACTCATCAAGCATGAGGAAGAAATAATGTTTCGACTAAGTGCGGGAATGTAATAATAATTATTCAATTCCAAAAGAAATCCAAAAGGAAGTTGGAGCTGCATCATGCTGACCTCTAATGCAGCAACTCTTGCTTTGTTGCCGACCCTGATGTCAATCTCTCCTTGCGCCACACGCCTAGTTCTTACCAGCCCTTGCATCGAGTTCCAAATATGAACAACTAATCCGGTATCAAATACCCAAGAGCTACTAGGTATGCCAGCAAGGTAAATGTCTATAACATATGTAACATGTGTACCTTTGTCTGAAGAAGCATCACTGGCCTTCTTGACATGCTCAGCAAGCCACTTGTTGCAGTTCCTCTTACAGTCACTAGCTTCCTTGCAATGAAAGCAAAAGGTCTTTGAGTTCAGTCCAGACTTTGGCTCAGCGGCGGAGACAACCTTCTCCGTGCCCTTTGCCTTACCCTTTTTCTTGGACCAACTCTTCTTGAACTTTGCCAAGCTCTACACCATCAACACTTGATGCATGCCTTTCTTAATATACTGCTCTGCCACCTTGAACATCCCATGCAATTCAGTGAGCTTCTTATCCATGCCATGCATCTGATAGTTCAAGATGGATGTCCCATAGCTAACTGGAAGAGAACCCAAAACTGCATTAGTTTCCAACTCATCCAAAAGCGGGTAGCCCAACCAATCCAAAGCCTGCACGTATCCAACCATCTTGATCACATGCAGGCCTAGTGGACCACCTTCCTTCAGCTTACAATCCATCAATGATCGCAAGACGTTGAACCTCTTGGTCCTAGCCTGCACCTGAAACATGCTCTTAAGACTCTCGATCATATCGAAAGCCGCAATATCTTCGAAATGCTATTGCAAATCGGGATCCATGCAAGCCACATGAGGCAACTGATCTTGTTCGACTCATCAATGAGTTTTTGGTAGGCATTCTTGGTTGTGGCATAAGCAGTACCGACAGTTACCTCTGGAAGTGGATCCTCTAGAACATGTTCCTTTTATCGTGCTTGAGAACAATTCTCAGATTTCTATACCAGGTGGTAAAGTTTGTTCCATTTAGTTTATCCTTTTCCAGAATTGATTTCAATGCAAATTTTTGAGCAGGTGGTGCCATTGATCTACAACAGAAAATATGCAATCACTAAGCACTGTGTTTATGTATAGTAATTCAAGCCTTAAACATAACTACTCCCACTGAGGTTGGCATTCCTCCCTAAACTTCAGTGATTTAGGATTTGACTAGCGCAAGCGACTAGTGACCTTTAGAATCAGTGCTAGCCAACTTACCTATCTGGTACAACTCCTTGTTAATCATATCTCTATACTACTCTTGTCGGTCAGGTAGGTATCTTATACCCCGGCTCCCAACCTTCTTTGCCACAAGGCCCAATACCATTTTTATAGCCTTGTCAAGTTAACCTGATGTGTTGCATGTCCATGTCTGACACGAACCCTCCAGTTCAGGGACACCTAGTAGCACCTCAATTTTATGATCCCACTACTAGACGTACTTGATGTGCGAAGGTGCAACATCCAAAATGGCAATGTGCTTGATATTGATGAGGGATCTTTCAAGCATTATAACATGCATAGAAATAAGTAGCAATATTAATGGCATATAAACATAAACATGTGAAATAGTATGCCTCCTTCATGGACATCCTTCCAGGCTGGCTCCAACTCCAATGACCAGGGCGGAAGTCCAGCTTGTTCGTCAACCGGGACGCCAAAGCCTCGAACTTGATCTCTGTCCTCCAACTACTACAACTAGTAATGAATTTACAGAGAATCACAAGTCGACACGCAGGTCGTTATACAATATAATGACAACACGTTGGCTCCTATCAGCTGACAATCATGACACACAGGTCATGTTAAGTTACACACATGCATCACGTACATATGAGCCATACTATTCACATCAAACCTGCAAAACATAGTTGTGCATAGAATCACATTCTACCGGTTTGTGTGATTGTGTACGAAATATATGACGCTATGCTCACGCCAGTTAGCGGGTGGGGTTCGAAGGGGAAGCACCCCTCGCGGGTGCAGGCAGCGCCCGGCGTTTTCGGAAATCGAAGATCGAATCTGTACTCCGATCACGTTGAATTTTCTGATTTGAACGATCTTATCGATAATCGTGAACACAATTAGGATTTACATTTCACTGTTAACCCCGATGCTAGAAATAGATCGGTAGGGGTAGGTTGTATAATGACCTCATCGATTATGATTAACAGAAAACATAGCCTCAAGTGACCCTGATGTGCAGTTGATCATATCAAACGTGAACATAGCCAATCTCATTAACGACAACAGATCTCGTCTGCCGCCTCCACATATCAAATATGCATCCGATCTGAAACCAAATCCTATTGCAGAGGCTTTGATACCACTGTTTGGTTCTACCGTAGGTGCATCGCATGCAAATTAAAAATTTCTTACGCGCAGAACATCCAAGAACATCCAAGAACACGCACAATGCCGTGCAATAGAGGTAGATTTGGGGCAGCACATCTGCAAGGTCCGTCTCCTCCTTTTCCGATCTCCCTCGAACAACTGGTCCGATCTCCCTCGAACAGTCGGTCGCCGGATGCTACGTACAGGTTCTCTGGAGCGACGCAAGTGCACCGCCTGTAATGGTATCCGCGCGTGTAGGAGGAACACCGTCCTGCAGACTGCTAGGTCCGATCACATAGTCGGCGGTGAGTGGAGGTGGCTAGTGGCAACACATGCAAATCCCTAATGATGGCACCGAAGTGATGAATCGAATGAGTGTGCCACACCTCCACTATATATAGGCATCCGATACGGGCTCAACTCTTGGGCCTCGCACGGATCCTAAATCCCATGTGTTCCTGCCCTTAAGTGCGTGGCCCCTTAGTTTCTCATTCACGTGGTCGTGAGTCAGATCATATCCGGCACGACCAGTCAGTAGCGGCCTCTAGCAAAGCATGCCGACTCCAAGTGTTTCATGAAGCTGGTTAGGCAAACATGTACTTCACATTTTTCTTCCCTTTGCCACATGATATTTGTTGCCATGCACAAGGCGACATGGCCATCCTTGTTGCAACATGACCTCTTCTCGTTCCGATGAATCTGACCAACACTTCGGATTATATCATAATCCTCATCGCAAGGCCATGCTTATTCAGGTCAAATCACCCGAGGGGCCCTAAGTATACCTATCCTAATTGGAGGGGCAAATCCTATCTTGCTCGACCATGTCCTGCAGCATTGGTCTGGACAAGGCCAAAGCCTACCTTTGTAACTACCCAGTCACGGAGTAGTGTTTGGTCAACCCAAAGCAGGCCTGTCACTATCCCAAGTACATGCGCCAGCTCAGGTCTTAGGACATAGAATGTATGTTGTACTAGAGACTCACGTATGACCTATCGTTGCGTATTATAGTTGGGTCTGTCCAACTCAACCTTATCTCGACTCGGATCCGACTACGTTGAATCCCACTAGATCTTTCTGAGTCCATATTATCCGGCTAGCATCCAATTCTACATGGCCAGTGAGACCGGACCATCCACCATTTCATATGCTAGTCTAACTGGTTATGCTTCCACACAACCCTTTCGACTAGGGACTATTTAGGATAGTTATCATACAATGCATAGTCTCACAAACAAGTCATGTACTTGTTAATACACATCATTGATAATGTCCAAGGACTATATTTATTCATAAAAACATAGGAAATATCATCATACTTGATTGCCCCTAGGGCATATATCCAACAACAACTGTGGTTCATAAGAGTAATGTAAGAACACCTAAACTTTTGAACAAGATAAAGTAGAAACTCCTATTGCAATGGTTAAAGATATTTTAGCTGATTATATTGATGGGCATGTTATTTAGTTATGCAAAATAAGACACTAGAGATAAACATGTTCACAATGAACAAGATAAAATGGATAAAACAAACCTACTGTTGTCATGCATGTTGTTTCCGTTAAGATATGAGAACATTGTTATCATGGATTTTGTGATATGGGTGCTAGTATTAGCGCTATTACTTTCAATTTATATCAATAAGGTATGAATGATATTGCACCCACTAAGATCGAAGACATTGATGTTGCTATTAAGTTGGCAAACATAGGTACTATTTCACCCCTTGGGATAGTCCGAGATGTTGAAGTCTTGTGTAATAAGATCAAATACCCTACTGATTTTTTATACTTCGAAGATTACAAGATAATTTTTGTCCCATTATATTTGGTAGGCTTTTCTTGAATAATGTTAATGTTGAAATTTATTGTGCTAAAGAAAAGGTTAAAGTTAATTTTGGTTATGTATCTCATGAGTTTAATTTCTCTAAGTTTAATAGGCAAGCCTGATACGTCTCGAACGTATCTATAATTTTTTATGATGACATGCTATTATATTATCTGTTTTGGATGTTTTATATGCATTAATATGATATTTTATATGATTTTTGGGACTAACCTATTAATCTAGAGCCAAGTGCTAGTTTCTATTTTTTCCTTTTTGAGTTTTGCAGATATGGGATATTAAACGGAGTCCAAACGGAACAAAACCTTCAGAAGGAATTTTTCTGGAAGGAAACAAGTCGATCAAGCTTGGAGTGCATATCAGGGGAGGTGCCAGGGCGCCACAAGCCTGCTAGGCATGCCCCCTGGCTGCGCCTAGCAGGCTTGTCGCTCCCTGGCAGATCTCCTAACCCTATTCTTTGGCCTATAAATACCCAAATATTCCCCCAGCATCAAAAAGAGCCACACAAATACTTTTTCGCCGTCGCAAGCCTCCGTTCCTGAGAGATCCAATCTTGGAGCCTTTTCCGGTAATCTGTCGGAGGGGGTTTCGATCACGGAGGGCATCTACATCAACTCCATTGCCCCTCCGATGATGCATAAGTAGTCCACCATAGACCTTCGGGTCCATAGCTAGTAGCTAGATGCCTTATTCTCTCTCTTTGATCTTCAATGCCATGTTCTTCATGATCTTCATGGAGATCTATCCGATTTAATCCTCTTTTGTGGTGTATTTGTCAAGATCCGATGAATTGTGAATTTATGTTCAGATTATCCATGAATCTTATTTGAATCTCCTCTGAATTCTTATTTGCATGATTACATGTCCTTGCAAGTCTGTTCGAGTTATTGGTTTGATTTGGCCAACTAGATTGGTAATTCTTGTAATGGGAGAAGTGCTTGGTTTTGGGTTCAATCTTGCGGTGTCCTCACCCAGTGACATAGTAGGGGTAGTGAGGCACATATTGTATTGTTTCCATCAAGGGTAACAAGATGGGGTTTTCATCACATTGCTTGAGTTTATCCCTCTACATCATGTCATCTTTCTTAATGCATTACTCCGTTCTTCATGAACTTAATACTCTAAATGCAGACAGGATTCGGTCGATGTGTGGAGTAATAGTAGTAGATGCAGAATCGTTTCAGTCTACTTGTCACAAACGTGATGCCTATATGCATGATTATTTCCTTGGATAACTACATGATTATTCACCTTTCTATCAATTTCTTGACAGTAATTTGTTTACCCACCATGATATTTGCCTTCAAGAGAGAAGCCTCTAGTGAAATCTATGGCCCTGGGGTCTATTTTCCATCATATACTTTCAGATCTATAAATCAAAAATACCAAAAATACCTTGCTGCAATTTATTTATCTTTTACTTTCCGCACTTGTTTACATCTATCTCTTTTAGATCTAATCCTTGCAAATAATCCTGAAGGGATTGGCAACCCCTTTATAGTGTTGGGTGCAAGTGTTTGATTGTTTATGTAGGTGCAACCATTGGTGAATTGCTTGTCCCTCCTACTGGATTGATACCTTGGTTCTCAACAACTGAGGGAAATACTTATATACTTTGCTGCATCACCCTTTCCTCTTCAAGGAAAAACCAACACAAGCTCAAGAGGTAGCAAGAAGGATTTCTAGCGCCGTTGCCGGGGAGGATACACATCAAGCCTACCAAGTACCCATCACAAACTCATCTCTTGCATTATTTGCCATTTTCCTATCGTTTTCCTCTCACCCACTTCTAAAACAATTTTTAGAAAATACCAAAAAGATTTGCCTTTTTGTTCGCCCTTCTTTCGTTTGCCTTTCGTTCGCTTGTGTGCTGGATTGCTTGCTTTGCCAGCTTGTCGGAATCTAGGGAGACTTTCAATGAAAGAGACAGTAATAATCTTGATGGGAATTTTGATGGCCTTGCTAATGAAAACCCTAAAAAAGAACCTACTATCATTCATACAAAAAGGTTCTGCATAGGTAGTGGTAATATCATTGGAAAAGGTGTTATTCAAGATTTCTTCACTTGTGCGGGAACGCTTCCTACCTTAGGAGGTTCCATTCTCAATAAACTAATAGTCTTGCAGATGCTATAACTTTGTTAATAAGTGAACTTAAGAGGCAATTCTTGCATATGCACCCTTGCATACAAATGATTTTTCTTGAGTTCTCTAATATTCAACATTCTTCTGTTAAACGTGTCGACACTATATTCCTAGCCCACGAGTTTAGATTTATCATGAAAGAGGCTAGTGAAATTTTTGCTCATTATAAAATAAATGGTGGATGTCCCCCCTCAGGATATCATTTTTAATCAAGAATAGATAATGAGACTACAATCTCCGGATCAATTTGCTTATAATGAAAATTTGAGAAAAAATGTCCCTACCTAGGTTTTGGTTGATAACAATTATGAAATCAATGATAATTTTGCTATACAAAATAACAGATTAGATTTCATTCTTAGAAAAAGGCTCATGGCCTTTACCCAAAGGAAAACTTATAATGATGAATTGATTATACACTATAAGGGGCCAAAGGAGGAACCTATCCCTCCCACACTTGATCTTAAGGATCCCTATCCTATTAAATTCAACCCTTTTGATTATTTTTGCTTGAAACAAAGGAAATTAGCTTCTTAAATAAGGGAGTATGATATGAGCATGAATTATCTCCCTTAATATTATTATGACAATACCTAGATCTATTGCGTTTTGCTTAGCTAGGGGCATCAAACAATAATGCTTGTTGGGAGGCAACCCAATTATTTTTTGTTTTATGTTTTTTCTTATGTTTTTGAGTGTTACCCACATTAGTACTTTTGTATTAATTGTGTTTTGGCTTTTTAATTAGTGTTTGATCCAAGTAAAACCTTTGGGGTGGTCTATGGTAGTTGTTGATATGATCTTGCTGAAAAACAGAAACTTTTGCGATAAGTCCAGGAATTTTATAATTTTTTCAGAGCGTCAAATTGATATTAAATTCTTACACAAGATTTATATACAAATTTCCCATGTTTTTCTAATGTTTAAGAATTCTTTGAGTTACATAAGTATACTAAATTTTCAGTTTGTACAGACTCTTGTGTTTTTGACAGATTCTGTTTCCTTTGAGTTGTTTGCCTATTTTTATGAATCTATGGGTTGTATCATGTGGTATGAGCCATGGAGAAGTGATATTAAAGTAGCTATAATACCAATATAAATAAATAATTAGTTCAAAACAGTACCTAAAGTGGTGATTTACTTTCTTATACTAACGGATCTCACGAGTTTTCTGTTAAGTTTTGTGTTGTGAAGTTTTCAAGTTTTGCGTAAAGATTTGATGGACTATGGAATAAGGAGTGGTAAGAGACTAATATTGGGGATGACCAAGGCACCCTAAGTCATATTAAAGGATTACAAAGAGCCTAAGCTTGGGGATGCCCCGGAAGGCATCCCCTCTTTCGTCTTCAATCCATCGGTAAATTTACTTGAGGCTATATTTTTTATTCACCACATGATATGTGTTTTGCTTGGAGCGTCTTGTATGATATGATTCTTTTCTTGTTATTTTGACACAATCATCCTTGATGCACACATATTTTTAGAGACACACACTGAATCGTGAATTTATTAAAATACTCTATGTGCTTCACTTATATCTTTTGAGTTGGGCAATTTTGCTCTATGTGCTTCACTTATATGTTTTAGAGCACGGTGGTGTTTGCGTTTTATAGAAATACTTGAACTCACATACTTCACTTATATTATTTTTAGAGTTTATAAAACAGCATGGTAATTGGTCTAGGTTATGAATTTAGTCCTAATATGATAGGCATCCAAAAGGGATATAGTAATTTTTTTCATATTAAGTGCATTGAGTATTTATGAGAAGTTTGATTCCTTGCATAAAGTTTTAAGATATAAAGATGGTAATGTTAAGAGAAATGTTAGTAAGTAAATTGTGATTTGGTAAAAATACTTGTGTAAAGGTTTGTGATTCCCTTAGCATGCACGTATGGTGAACCGTTATGTAAGGAAGTCGGAGCATGACTTGTTTATAGATTGTCGACCTTTGTGTGAGTGTCGGGGGCACGCGATGGTTAACTCCTACCAAGATCCCCCCTAGGAGCATGCGTTTAATGCTTTTATTAAATGATTAATAAAATTTTGCAATAAGTATGTGAGTTCTTTATGACTAACATCGAGTCCATGGATTATACGCACTCTTACCATTCCACTTTTGGTAGCCTCTCTGTTACCGCACAACTTTCGTCGGTATACCATATACCTTCCTCAAAACAGCCACCATATACCTTCCTCAAAACAACAACCATATAGATTCCTCAAAATAGCCACCATACCTACCTATTATGGCATTTCCATAGCCATTCCGAGATATATTATCATGCAACTTCCAATGTTTCCTTTTATGACATGCACCATCACTTCCATATTGCATATAGAGTCATATTTTGTCATAGGTATCGGGTTGTAATTTTCTTTTGAGTTGTAAGTAAATAAAAGTGTGATGATCATCATTAATAGAGCATGTCCCATGTGAGTAAAGGATGATGGAAGCTATGATTCCCTCACAAGTGGGGATGAGATTTCGGACTTCATGAAAAAAAGAGGCTAGCGAAGCCCAAATAAAATAAATGAATACAAGAGACACAAAAAAATGAAAAAAAATGAGAGAAAATAGAGAAGAGACATTGATACTACCTTATTCCACACTTGTGCTTCAAAGTAGCACCATCATCTTCATGATAGAGAGTCTCCTATTTTAGACAGTGGAAATTTTTGTTCACGATGCAGGTGCACTTAGTTCCTTTTGAGCTTTCATACACGTATAGATCTAGTGCACCCGTTGCATGGCAATCCCTATTCACTCACATTGATATCTATTAATGGGCATCTCCATAGCCAGTTGATAGGCCTAGTTGATGTGAGACTATCTTCTCCCTTTCCTTGATAACCTCCACCATATTCTATTCCACCTATAGCGCTATATATATGGCTCGCGCTAATGTATTGCATGAGAGTTGAAAAAGTTTGAGAAAATAAAGGTGTGAAAACAATTGCTTGAATTTTCATCGGGGTTGTGCATGATATAAATACTTTGTGTGCGGAAGGTCGAGCATAGCCAGACCATAAGATATTATAGCGATAACTTTCTTTTGCCCTTATATTTTGAAGAGATACAATTGCTTTGCAAGCACTTGAAATGTTATTGTTTCTATATCAATATTAATCTTTTGTTTCGAGTCTTACGAACCTGAATGTTCATGCCATAATAAAGAATATTACATGGATAAATATGTTAGGTAGCACTCCACATCAAAAATTCTGTTTTTATCATTTACCTACTCGAGGACGAGCAAGAATTAAGCTTGGGGATGCTGATACGTCTCCAACGTATCTATAATTTTGGATGATGGCATGCTATTATATTATCTGTTTTGGATGTTTTATATGCATTAATATGCTATTTTATATTATTTTTGGGACCAACCTATTAATCTAGAGCCAAGTGCCAGTTTTTGTTTTTTCCTTGTTTTTGAGTTTTGCAGATATGGGATATTAAACGGAGTCCAAACGGAATAAAACCTTTGATAATCCCCAAGTGCAAGCAATCATCGTAGCAATTTCCAAAGGTGGAAGTGATAAGTATGGAGTGTCAAACCCACAAGGAGGTTAAGGTAAGATCAATATTCTCTCAAGTCCTATCTGCCACCAATACGACTCTACGTACACCGAACGTTTGCTTCCATCTAGAAACGAGAAATAAAACTACGTTGTGGGCATTAAGAGGATAGCTTTGCATGATAATGGAGAACTAAAATATAAAAATAGGTGTTGTTATCATAATATTACAATATACTACAAATAGCAAGTGTGGAATAATGATGGGTCGGTGTGCGGAATTATCCTTGGGAATTGTTAACAAGATCGGAAATCATCATCTCAATTTTATATGAGGGAGAGGCATAAGCTAACATACTTTATCTACTTGGATCATATGCACTTATGATTGGAACTCTATCAAGCATCTGCAACTACTAAAGATCACTAAGGTAAAACCCAACCATGGAACTAAAGCATCAAGTCCCCTTTATCCCATATGCAACAACCCCCTTACTCGGGTTTATGCTTTTGTCACTCAAGCAACCCACTATAAGAGAATCATGAAGGTATTGCAACACCCTAGAGCAGGAATCCTTCAGATGTGCACGACACGGAAGGCACCATAGGACAGCACCAACATAAACATACAACTCAAACAAACCTAGATCATCAATCAACCCAAAGGACAAAAGTAATCTACTCAAAACATCATAGGATGGCAACGCATCATTGGATCATAATATGTAGCATAAAGCACCATGTTCAAGTAGGTGATTACAGCAGGGTGCGGGAGAGTGGACCGCTAAAAGGAGATGAGGATGGTGATGTTGATGAAGACGATCACTGCGGTGATGGTTCCCTCGGTGGCACTCCCACACCACCGGGAGAGAAGGGGAGATGCTATCCCCCTTGTGCTTCCTCCTCCATGGCCCACCCCTTTGTTGGGAGAGGTTCTACCTCTGGTTCTTGGCATCCATGGTGTTGATGGCCCCTCCGGGACGATGAAGATGGCCTCCGGTGATGGGGATCCCTCCGGCAGGGTGCCAGAGAGGGCCCAGATTGGTTTTCGTGGCTTTGGAGGTGTGCGGCGGTGGAAGTCCCGATCTAGGTTTCTTTCTGTTTTTTTTGGTATTTATAGGAATTTTTGGCGTCGGTCCCACGTCCAGAAGGTTCCCGAGGAAGTCATAAGCCAGGGGGCGCGCCCTAGGGGGTTCGTGCCCCTATGACTTGTGGCTTACTCGGCCTTCCTCTCCAGTGACTCTTCACTCCAGTATTTTTTATATTTTCCAAAAATATTCTCCGTAAATTTTCAGCTCATTCCGAGAACTTTTATTTCTGCACAAAAAATGACACCATGGTAGTTCTGCTGAAAACAACGTTAGTCCGGGTTAGTTCTAATAAAATTATACCAAAATCATATAGAATTATTGTAAACATTTAATGAATACTTCATAAATTATAGATACTTTGGAGACATACTAGCATCCCCAAGCTTAATTCCTGCTCGTCCTCGAGTAGGTAAATGATAAAAGAAATAATTTATGAAGTGTGAATGCTAGCAAGTGCACAAGTTTGAATAATGATAATTCCAATCACTTTTTCTAGAATCAATATAAACCATAAACTTCTAAAGTATAGACCAAAAAGTTCACATGTTTAAAGTATCAATATGATTTGCTCATCTCATAAAACTTCTCATGATCAAGTAACAAGCTATTCACATGTTTAAAGTATAGACCAGAAAGTTTCTTGAAAACTAGCAAACCATATTCCTAGTCATCGAACAATTACAATTCATATTATTTTAAGAAAGGGTCTATGTAAGAGCTTTGATTTAGCAAATTCCACATAATCGACTATCATATAGTCTTCCATGATTATTGACACTCAAAGCATATTTTTAGAACAAATAGCATCCATCGAACACAAAGGAAGATAGGAGCTTAGAGTTTCGCCTCCCAACTTATTTATCATATAGATAATTGCCAACAACAATAATTCATGATCAAATATATTTGGATGGTCATATATGCTTGGATCTTTCCCCACCACATGATGCTTGCCAAGAGAAAAAGGCAAAATATAGGAAGTGGTGAAGATCACCATGACTCTTGTGTAAAGGTAACTACTAGAAAATAAAAGATAGGTCCTTCGTAGAGCGAAGTAGAGGTTGTCATGCACTTTTTGTTGTTGGATGTGCAAACTCTTAATGCAAAGGAATGTCACATTGTATTGCCCTTTGTGATAGCAAACTTTATTATGCAGTCCGTCGCTTTTATTTCTTTGTCATCACAAATTCGTACAATGCTTATTTTTGCTTAGAATATTAGGAGCAATTTTCATTGCTTTTTGCACCGATGACAACTTACTTGAAGGATCTTATTCAATCCATAGGTAGGTATAGTGGACTCTCATGGCAAAACTGGTCCAAGGGTGTTTGGATGCACAAGTAGTATTTCTACTTGGTGCGGAAGTTTTGGCTAGTATGAGGTGGAAGCAAGCACCACATGTTGGAGGATCCAAAACAATATAACTTCTATTCAAATATACCCAAGCATAACTCATTACGTTGTCTTCCTTGTCCAACTTCAACTAATTTTCTCAAGTTTTAAAAATAATTAATGGGTATTCACATTCATAGAACATGTCTAGGATAGTATATCTATATGTGAAATCTCTCTTCTTTCAATATTCTTTCATGAATTTTTCAAGTGACCAATGCGGTGTTTGCTAACTTTGAATAAATTTCACCACCCATACTTACTATGTGTGAAGTCATTACTCCCCATGGGATAAGTATATGAAGCATTTTTAATTTCAGATTTATTATATTCAATTCGTTCAACCATTTACTCATAGGATATAAGTGAAGCACGAGATTGAGTTACAAACTACTCCAAAAAGATATAAGTGAAGATCAATGCATAGTCAATTAGTTAAATAGCCATGTGAGGAATCTCTCTTCTAAGAATTTCAGATCCAAATATTTTATTCAAACATAAAAAAATAGCACTCCAATAATAGCATGCATCATGTGAACCGATAAAAAATTAGGCTCAACATAGGCTAACCGATAATTGTTGATGAAGAGAGGTAGGATGCGTAGCATCCCCAAGATTAGATGCTTGGGACTTCTTGAAATATTTACTTGGGTTGCCTTGGTCATCCCCAATCTCTAGATTTTGTATCTTGTTCAATCCTCTCATATCATGGTTTCATCTATTCTCAAAAACTTCATCCACACAAAACTCGAAAAGAACTCGTGAGATAGGTTAGTTCACATCAGAACAAATCAACACTTCATGTACTGCCAAGACAAGTTTCACAATAATTTTCAAACATTAGGTAATGTATAATATCATTTCCCCAATTTATATCTACCAATATAGACTATGTAAACTATAGGATAAGTAGATAACAAAACTATGACAACAATCTGTCCAAACAGAATAGTCTGTAGTAATTTATTATAACAGTGTAGCTGTGTGACACAAACAATTCTTAAAATTTAGTACCTGATAAGGAATTTCTATTACAACACTGTGTAAAAAATTCAGAAACTTTCCACGCTCCAGTAAATTATGAAAATTCAAACACTACAACAGAAGTTTCTGTTTTTACACAGCACACATCAAACATGCAGTTCGAGCATCCTAAAGGCAATTCTTGGAAATTTTTATTGTAAAACAAGATTATAAATAACACCTAACAGAGAACAAAATAAAATGTCGCTCCAAGCTAAACTCATATTATGTGACGATAAAAATATAGCTCCAAGTAAGATATACCGATAGTGTTGAAGACGAAAGAGGGATCTCTTCCGGGGCATCCCCAAGCTTAGACGCTTGAGTCTTCCTTGAATATTACCTTGGGAGTGCCTTGTGCATCCCCAAGCTTAGGTTCTTTTCACTCCTTATCCTCCTCATATCGGTATCTCACCCAAAACTTGAAAACTTCAATCACACAGAACTTAACGGAACTTTGTGAGAAGGGTTAGTGTAATAAAGATAGATCATTCACTTAGTTACTATCAAGACAAGATTAATAATTATTACCAAATTATACCTACTGTATTAAATCATTACCACAATTTACATTACTCATTATAAGCTATAGGGACACTTGAAACAAGCAAACTATGCATGCAAAACAGAATTTGTCAAAAACAGAATAGTCTATAAATATCTGAACGATCACCATACTTCACCGACTCTCAAAATTATTAATAAAAATATGAAATATCAAATAATTTTCATAGAAATGTTTTGTAAAAATTTGAGAATTTTTTTACTCTCTAGTAAAATCATACAATTCATATACTGGACGCAAAACTTTCTGTTTTTGCACAGAATCAAGCAAGCAAGTATCCACACTATCCCAAAGGCTTTACTTGGCACTTTATTGAAATAAAAGGCACAAAACATTATTAATACAGTAGCTTAATCATGTTAACACATCAAAACATAAATTAAAAGTGTTGGGTTGTCTCCCAACAAGCGCTTTTCTTTACTGCCTTTTTAGCTAGGCATGATATTTCAATGATACTCTTCCAAGCCGAATTTCGATGATCATTATATTTATACTCTAGAAGATATAAGTGAAGTTCATAGAGAATTATTAATTAATATATATTAACCAATATCCAAGATCAAAATATATAATTGAAGCATACGAAGCATTCTATAAATCCATACTCAAAAATATTAAGTGAAGCACAAAGAGCATTCTACAAATCCATACTCAAAAAATTTAAGTGAAGAACAAAGAGCATTATACAAATCCATCAAGCACTATCTCATAATAGAAGGGAGCATAAAGGAAAATACAAACATTAAAGACACATATCATGTGAACAAAATAAAAACCGAGGTATACCGATAATTGTTGAAGAATAAAGATGGGATGCCTTCCGGGGCATCCCCAAGCTTAGGTGCTTGAGTATCATTGAAATATTTACTTGGGGTGCCTTGGGCATCCCCAAGCTTGAACTCTTGTCTCTTTGTATACTTCTTGTATCGATACCTCCTCGATCTTCGAACACTTCATTCACACAAAACTTAACAAAACCCCCGTGAGATCCATTAGTATAATAAAGCAAAATACTACTTTAAGTACTGTTGTGAACTCATTCCAAATTGATATTAACATTATATATACTGTATTCCAACTTCATCATGGTTCATACCCCCTGATTCAAACCATAGATTCATCAAAATAAGAGAACAATGCATAGAAAACAGAATCTGTTAAAAACAGGACAATGTGTAGTAATCTGGAAACTTCGTACACTTCCCTAACTCAAAACATTCTGAAAATTTAGGAAAAATTAAAGACATTGCGTAGAAGTATTGTGATAAAATTTTAGAAACTTTTCACATTCCTGTAAAAAAATTAAATTCACGCACTACAGCCAAAGTTTCTGTTTTTGCACTGCACACACCAAACAAGCAATCTAATCATCCTAAATGTAAATTTTGGCACATTATTTTTATAATACAATGGATATATACAAGGTGATAATTATTTTACAGAAGCTTCCCTGAAAAATTCTACATTTTTTCCATGAGCATGAACACACATGTTCAAGGTCGACCCTCACTTCTCCAATGCACAACTTTCCAATCACTTCTCTTTTTGAAAAACTTCTTATGTAAAAAGGGGCAAGTAACTCTTTTTGTATTTTTAATTTTTTTGATTGTTTCAACCACAACTAAAGAAATCAAAAAGGGAAAACAAAATCTATTTAGTGAAGAAAGCAAACAAGCATACACGAGAATATCAGCCCCACGCTATTGCTCCCCGACAACAGCGCCAGAAAAAAGCTTGATAATCCCCAAGTACAAGGAATCATCGTAGAAATTTCCAAAGGTGGAAGTGATAAGTATGGAGTTTCGAACCCACACAGATCTAAAGGTAAGATCAATATTCTCTCAAGTCCTATCTTCCACCGATACGACTCTACGTACACCGAACGTTTGCTTCCATCTAGAAATGAGAAATAAAACTACGTTGTGGGCATGAAGAGGGTAGCTTTACATGATAAAGGAGAACTAGAATATAAAAATAGGTGTTGTTATCATAATATTACAATATATTACAAATAGTGAGTGTGGAATAATAATGGGTCGGTGTGCGGAATTATTCTAGGCAATTGTTAACAAGATCAGAAATCATCATCGCAATTTTATATGAGGGAGAGGAATAAGCTAACATACATTCTCTACTTGGATCATATGCGCTTATGATTGGAACTCAAGCAAGCATCCGCAACTACTAAAGATCAGTAAGGTAAAACACAACCATAGCATTAAAGCATCAAGTCCCCTTTATCCCATACGCAACAACCCCCTTACTCGGGTTTATGCTTCCGTCACTCAAGCAACCCACTATAAGCGAATCATGAACGTATTGCAACACCCTACAACGGGAATCCTTCACGTGTGTGCGGCACGGAAGGCACCATAGGACAGCACCAAAATAAACACACAACTCAAACCAATCTAGATCATCAATCAACCCAAAGGACAAAAGTAATCTAGTCAAAACATCATAGGATAGCAACACATCATTGGATCATAATATGTAGCATAAAGCACCATGTTCAAGTAGGTGATTACAACGGGGTGTGAGAGAGTGGACCCCTAAAAGGAGATGAGGATGGTGATGAAGAAGGTGATGTTGATGAAGACGATCACCGCAACGATGGTTCCCCCGATGGCACTCCGGCACCATCGGGAGAGAACGGGAGATGGTCTCCCCCTTGTGATTCTTCCTCCATGGCCTCCCCCTCTGTTGGGAGAGGTTCTCCCTCTGGTCCTTGGCCTCCATGGTGTTGATGTCCCCTCCGGGACGATGAAGATGGCCTCCGGTGATGGTGACCCCCTCCGGCAGGGTGCCAAAGAGGGCCAAGATCGGTTTTTCATGGCTTTCGAAGTGTGGGGTGGCAGAAATCCCGATCTAGGTTTCTTTCTGGGGTTTTGGTATTTATAGGAATTTTTGGCGTCAGTCCCACGTCCAGAAGGTTCCCGAGGAAGTCACAAGCCAGGGGATGTCCTAGGGGGTCCCGCGCCCCTATGGCTTGTGGCTTCCCCAACCTTCCTCTCTGGTGACTCTTTGCTCTAGTGTTTTTTATATTTTCCAAAAATATTCTCCGTAAATTTTCAGCTCATTCTGAGAACTTTTATTTCTGCACAAAAAAACGATACCATGGTAGTTCTGTTGAAAACAGCGTCCGTCTGGGTTAGTTCTTATAAAATCATACCAAAATCATATAGAATTATTATAAACATGGCATGAGTACTTCATAAATTATAGATACGTTGGAGACGTATCAACCTTCGGAAGGAATTGTTCTGGAACGAAACAAGTCGATCAAGCTTTGAGTGCATGTCACGGGAGGTGCCAGGGCGCCACAAGCAGGCTTGTCGCTCCCTAGCAAGTCTCCTAACCCTATTCTTTGTCCTATAAATACCAAAATATTCCCCCAACATCAAAAAGATCCACGCAAATACTTTTCCGCCACCGGAAGCCTCCGTTCTCGAGAAATACAATCTTGGAGCCTTTTCCGGTAATCTACCGGAGGGGGTTTCGATCATGAAGGTCATCTACATCAACTCAATTGCCCCTCCGATAATGCGTGAGTAGTCCACCTGTCATAGCCCTAGTTTCTTTATGATTGCAAGTGCATTCATGCATGCATTTTTATTTTTAAATGAAGATGAAATGAGGAATGATGAAGCCTCATAATTCAAAATTTTGTCAAATAAGGATTATAAAAATTGCTTCAAACAATTCCAAGAAAATGTTCCTGGTTCTCTAGTAAAATACTGGGTTGAGATAAAATTGCCAACCAATATTTTGGGATCACAGAAATAGTTTATATTGTGTTTTTGAATTAAATTAAATCTATTTGCATTGGATATATATTTTTCTATATATGAAATATATGTTAAATAATTTTGAAATTAATTATGTGGCATAAGTCTCATTTATGTCTAGGTCATATAATAATTTTCAGGATTTTATAAAATGGCTTGATATTTTATTTTGCAAGAACATATGTCAGAAATAAAAACAAAAACAGAAAAATGGCAGAGGCTTAGTTGGGCCTCCCTGTAGCAGAAGTGGCCCGGCCTAGGGGCAGAGTCGTCTTCCACCTCTACCAGTAGGCAGAGGGGAAGCCGAGCACAGCCGGCCACGCGCCCGGACACCTCCTCCCAGCCTGCTTGCCTCCCTCGTCGGTTGAGCCCCCCCCTACGTGTCGCCCCTTGGTCTCTCCCTCTCATTCCTCTCCTTTTCCCTTGCTCTCTCCTCTCCCCTTTGTCAAGCGCTGTCGTCGCCGCCGTTTGCAGCCGCCGTAGCCTCCGGCCTCATCGAGCCCCCTATCGCCTCCCAGAGCTCCACCGCGACCCCCTCGTCCTCCCCGTGGAGACAGAAGCCGCCGGGAGCCCCTCAACACTGAGCCGTCGCCGTTCTTTCTCGTCGGCCACCGGAGCTCGCCTCGTCGATTCGCCGCCGCTCCGTCGTCCCCGAGCCGCCGAGCCCCCCTACAGCCTCCCCGTGAGCTCGCCGTCCCTCTCTCCCTCTCCAAGTGGTCTCTAGTGCCCTCTAGCCGCCCTCCTCATCGAGACCGTACAGGTGCCGCCGCTAGAGAGCTCACCGGCGAGCCGTCTGGCAGCCTCGCACCCTCCTGCCCCCTCCGATGGACGCGCGCGAGCACGGGCTCCCTCCTAGTGTTTTCCGCGCGCCAAACCGAGCGCCTTAGCGCGTTTCCGACCATCTCCGGCGGTCCTCCGCCGTGGATTTGGTTGCCGCCAGCCCCGCTCTGGCGGGCGCCGAGATGGTCGGCCGGTTAGGGCCTAACCCCCCTGCTTAGCCAGCCCCCAGCCACTGACGGTGGGCCCCGCAGTGGGTCAAACCCCCGGTCAATGCGGGGATTAGCCCCGTGTCGCTGACGTGTGGGTCCGGGTCGTCAGGTTTGACCTGGACCAGGACTGTTGACCTGCTGACATCGTGATGACGTCATGTTGACGCAATATGAATTTCTAGAATAAAGTTAATTTAGGAAATTCCAGAAAATATTATAAACTTCAAAAATTCATAGAAAATAATCTGTAAGTCAGATTAAAATAATTTATATATGAAAATTTATCAGAAAAATGCAATGAATCTAATGGTGGCATTTTCCTGCATGTTAGAGCAAGTTAAATAGCCAAACTTGGACATTTTGTTCAAAAGACAATAGGCCACTTCACTTATGGAGTTGAATTTGAACCTTGGGTTCAAACCATCTTCATTTAACATGTTGATAGATGCATTAGCTCAAACCAGTAACATATTGCATTGATATTATCATGCATCATTGTGAAGCATTTGCCTTGCTTATTTTGTACCTTGTTTGATCTTGTCGATATACTTGCGAGACGTAGCTATCGATGACATCGAAGAACAGTTGAGTTCTTCTGATAAACAGGCAAGCAACCTCCCCTTGAGCATATTCAATACAATCCCATCTCTCGCTCTTGCTCTCTTTTCAATGCATTAGGACAACGCTTTTCAACTGCTACTTGTGTTGCGATAGATGAACCCACTCCTTTGCATGACCTGTCATTGTCACAGTAAATCGCTAAACTAAGCAACCTAGCATACCTGGTAGATGCTTGAGCCGTGTTTTGCTATAACCCTATTATGCTTGCTATGCTTAGTGTTGTGTCAGGTCTGATTCATCTAGGAGATGAACCGGTGTGAAATGAATGTGTCTTGATGATGAGAGTTAAGTGATGAACCTGTTTTGTAAAGGTAGCGATGAGAGGCCATGTAGGAGTACATGGTGGGTTGTCTCATTGAAACCGCTCATAGGAGCTGAGTTCCGTGTTTGTGTTCCAAGACTAGCTACTACCGCACATTGGGCTCCGGTAATTCGAGCTCTCTCGGCCTATTAACCTACCTTGTTCTCAGTCCAGGGGTCACAGTAGTTTGAAACGTTGATAGGTGTGGCATGGCCTGCGAAGTGGATGAACAGCCTAATCGGGACCGGCTTGGGGCCCTGCTCACAACGTTTGAGGCCATGTTGGAAACCTTGGTCGGACTTCCATTATGGGTTCCAACTCAGATAGGCGACTGCCTTGGACGTGAGTTGTTGAAGGTTAACGTCCGTGGCCGACTCCCTCGCTGGGCTTCCGCTTGAAGGTTGCCGAGGTGCCTTTTTACGTGCACATGGCGATAAGTGGTGGGAGCATGTGTGATGAAGTACACCCCCGCAGGGTAAATTTATCTATTCAAATAGCCGCATCCGCGGATATGGACTACTTGGATACTTGCATTGTTCATAGACAATTTTAAGTGGAAACTCTGAAATGTACCAAACAAGTGTGAGTGCTATGGATGGCTTTCGTAGGAAGACGAGAGAGGATCTATAGTGGTGTATTGAGATGGTGAACATGTGGACTCATGGTGCTCTCCCGTAGGGAGATGAGAGAGTAGTGATACATTGGTTACTTTGTTGTAGACTAGGATAGCCAAAGGTCAAAGCTCGTATTGTGAAGTAAAACCCACAATCCCGTTCATTGATACATGATGCATATGTAGATAGTTCTGATGTAAGACTTGCTGAGTGCCTTCGTACTCACTGTTGCTTATTCTCATTTTTGCAGAGATAGACGTTATGTTCAGTTATGTTACTCCTGACGTTGACATCGACGGATTAGCTTAGTAACCCAGACAGAGGTTTTGCTCCTATGGTAGGGTTGTTGTAGCTTTTCAGGCTCTTCTAGCCACTTTTGTAGGTGTCTGTACTCAGACATGTAACTTCCGCTTGTTGTTTGTATGCTCTGAATGCTGGGTCTTGTGACCCCTTCTGTTTGTAACATTATACTATGTTGGATCCTCGGAGCCTTCTAAATAAATGTTATGTTGTAGAGTTTTATTGTGATGCCATGTTGTATCTACGCATATCATGCGTAATGTGTGTATGATTGAAATGCATTGGTATGCGTGGGATTCGACACCTAGTTGTGTGCCCTTAGTAGCCTTCTTTACAGGGAAATGCCTCTTTGTGCTACCACCGAGCCTTGGTAGCTTGCTACTGCTCCGGACACATTGATTGACCGACATGTATACTTCTTTGCTGTTGTGTCTGTCCCTTCGGGGAAATGTCTCGTAGTGTAATGGAGTCCCTATAGCCTGCTACGACTCGTCTACGTGCAGTGATGACATTTATGTCCCAGGGCATAACGGAGTCCTTGTAGCTTGCTATGACTTGTCTACACGCGCTCATGAGCGACACCTGCATTGCTGGGTTATGTATGCCTGTCCCTGTATGTTTGTGCCACTTGGGTCTATAACTAGTCATGTCGACCCGGGTTCTCTGATGTGTGAATGCTAGTGACACATTCATATCCGTGAGCCAAAAGGCGCAAACGGTCCCGGCCAAGGTAAGGTGGCAGCTATGGCTTACCGTGCGTGAGGCCGCAAAGTGGTGTGACGTGTTACAGGTTGGATTCATATGTCTTAGGATCGGGGTCCCGACACCACCACAAACCTTTGGGTCCATAGCTAGTAGCTAGATGGATTCTTCTCTCTCTTTGATCTTCAATACCATGTTCTTCATGATCTTCATGGAGATCTATCCGATGTAATCCTCTTTCGTGGTGTGTTTGTCAAGATCCGATGAATTGTGAGTTTATGTTCAGATTATCCATGAATCTTATTTGAATCTCCTCTGATTTTTTTTTGCATGATTTCATATCCTTGTAATTCTCTTCAAGTTATTGGTTTGGTTTGGCCAACTAGATTGGTCATTCTTGCAATGCGAGAAGTGCTTGGTTTTGGCTTCAATCTTGCGGTGTCCTCACCCAGTGAAATAGTAGGGGTAGGGATGCACGTATTGTATTGTTACCATCAAGGGTAACAAGATGGGGTTTTCATCATATTGCTTGAGTTTATCGCTCTACATCATGTCATCTTTCTTAATGCGTTACTCTGTTCTTGATGAACTTAATACTCTAGTGCAGGCAGGAGTCGATTGATGTGTGGAGTAATAGATGCAGAATCATTTCAGTCTACTTGTCGCGGACGTGATGCTTATATGAATGATCTTTGCCTTGGATAACTACATTATTATTCGCTTTTATATCAATTGCTTGACAGCAATTTGTTTACCACCATCATATTTGCCTTCAAGAGAGAAGCCTCTAGTGAAATCTATGCCCCTCGGGTCTATTTTCCATGTTATACTTTCAGATCTATAAATCAAAAATACCAAAAATACCTTGTTGCTATTTATTTATCTTTTAATTTCCGCACTTGTTTACATCTATCTTTTTCAGATCTAATCCTTGAAAATAATCGTGAAGGGATTGACAACCCCTTTATAGCGTTGGGTACAAGTGTTCGATTGTTTGTGTAGGTGCAACCATTGGTGACTTGCTTGTTCCTCATACTGGCTTGATACCTTGGTTCTCAACAACTGAGGGAAATACTCATATCCTTCACTAGATCACCCTTTCCTCTTCAAGGGAAAACCAACGCAGGCCTAAGAGGTAGCAAATCCCATACTATTGAGACATCTAGTGAGGATGAAATAATTGGTCTTGCTTATATAGTTGTGCCCCCTATAGATCCTTTGGAACAATATTTTCTAGACCATGAGAATGATATGCATATGAATGAAAGAAATGAAATCGATTATTCTTTAGACAATCACCTATCCTTAAACATATCTTACATGTTGAAAGTTTGGGAGACCCTCTCCCTCCTAAGAGTGATCTGGTGGAACCAAATAAATTACCTGATACTTTGAAATATGCTTATCTTGATGAAAAGATAATATGTCAGTTATTATCAATGCTAATATTTCAGACTAGGAAGAAAAAAATATTGAAATTTTTAAGGAAACATCAAGCTGTAGTTAGATATACTCTAGATGATCTCAAGGGCATCAATCCTACTTTGTGTCAACACATGATTAATATGGATCCTGATGCTAAAACGGTTATCGATCATCAATGACGTTTGAATCCCAAAATAGAGGATGTTGTAAGAACCAAAAAATTGAAGCTTTTGGAAGCATGTCTTACTTATCCCTATAGCTTATAGTAGATGGGTAAGTCATGTTCACTGTGTTCCTATGAAAGGAGGCACTAACGTTGTTCCTAATGATAAAAATGAACTTATTCCAAAAAGATTTGTAATGAGCTATAGGATGATAATCGATTTCTAGAAATTGAATAAAGTTACTAGAAAAGATCATTGCCCTTCTTGATCAAATGCTAGAAAGATTATCAACGCAGACACACTTTTGTTTTCAAGATGGCTATTATATTTTTTCTCAAATACCTGTATCACAAGAAGATCAAGAGAAAACTAGTTTTACTTGCACTTTTGAACTTATGCTTATAGATGTACGCCTTTCCATTTATCCAATGCTCCTACACTAGTGCAGAATCGACCTATAGTGCCGGTTCGTAAGGGCCTCTAGTGCCGGTTCGTAAGGGCCTTTCGTGCCGGTTCTCCAACCGGCACTAAAGGGTGGGGACTAAAGGCCCCACCTTTAGTCCCGGTTCAACATGGCCCGACACTAAAGGCCCACCATGTGTCACGTGCCGACGTCGTGGGCTGGGGGACCTTTAGTCCCGGTTGGTAACACCAACCGAGACTAAAAGTATTTCATTCTTCTAATTTTGGTTTATTTTTCCTTTTAATCCTTTAGGGGTTTATGAATTAGATATGGTTTATTTTTCCTTTTAATTTTGTGTTTTCGTTTTAATTATTTTTCATTTCAAACATATAATACGCTACTACATACTTTACACGTTGTGCATATATATAAAAATAGAATTTCTCGTAGAACTGATCATATATATATATCATCGAATTTCTCGTACGACGACCATTCACATACATATATTTATATATATACAATTTCTCCTGCAATTTGCGGATCATTACACATGCTTCTTGCAATGGTATTCTCATTTGGGATCTGTGACCTGGTTGAGCAGAAATCCAGCTATTTCCTCTTGAATTGCTCGTATGTGAGACATTGGCAGGAGCTGGCCCAACATCTCCGTCAGCTATAAGAAGGAGATCAAGATGAATATATTAGTTGGTAGTATATATATTAGCTAGATCATGATAAAAAATATGGATATTGTTTTGGCAAACGTACCCAAATATTTCTTTCATCTCTGCTCCTTTCAGACATGATCATGCGAATGATCTAGCAAACGTAGTATGTGCATAAACTAGTCCCCTGCTCCTGCCTCATGCACTTTACGAGAATAAAATTCAATCAGGTAATAATTAATCAATCATGATAATGGTATTGAAACTAGAATTAAAGAGATGCACGGACGGAGCTAGCCTGTACTACTTAATTACCTTGGGTCGCACCAATGTCAGCTTTTGTGCCCAGTCGCCTCGGACCAGTTTGATGAACTTGGCCCAAGCCCTGCCCGCCGACAAAGAAAATGAATAAAGGAGTTATGATAGTTGATATCAGGAAATGAAGTAAAGAGGCCGACATAGTGTGATAATGATTGAAATTACCTATCGACCATCCCCCTCATGGTTGCGTATTCGTATGGATTCTTATATAGTGAGCCCAGTACTTCAACTTTTCCCTTGTTAACTTCAATGATTAACAAGATCTAGTGGTAACTGCATGCGCACACGTTTTGTATAATTAAGAGGGCATGTGCATAACTCATCAACTACACTTATTAACATATAGTAAACAAAAAATATAATTTGTTGTACAAGATATAGTAACACTCACCCAAAGTTTTAAGGAAGTGGTATTTCTGGTTGGGTGTTTAGTTGCTTCAAAAACTCTAGAAGGAATCCCTCTGTGTCTTTTCTCACCCATTCTTTTGTCCATGTATGTTCATTAATCGTATTTAGGTTAATGAACCAAATGACATAGCGTCCAACCTTTTTCATTTCATACATCTTCATTTTGCATAATACCACAGAAAACTATATAGTGAGGATAATTACAGGTAATGAACGAGAGCACAACTAGCTAGAAACTTAAGTTATAGAAAGAAATCACTTATAGAGAATAGCAACTGATGATAGATTTGTCAAGTGTGTCTTGATTGAATAACTGAAACAACTCTGCATAATGAATCCACCAATGTTTTTTATGAAAGTAATGCTTTTTCTTGACTTTCACCATGAGGGAATCTTGATTGCTATTTGTTGTTTCTTGCATGTACCACGTATGAAATTGTACATTCTCGTTGGTAGAAGCTTGACATCATCAGGCTTGACCAGAGGTTTGCAGCGGACATATTGCCATTATACTTCCTCCTCTTTAAGCACGGGGATTGCGTCAAGGCCTAGGAGTTGTTCAACAGTGACACCAGCCTCTTTAGCCTGCCTTTTATGATCGTCGGTTATTACCAGCTGATCGGTGGTACTCACAGGTGTTTGTACAATGAGCGGGGGGGGGGGGGTCTATTTCACTGCCTATTCTACCAGCTTGGGAACAATTTTCCCACTTTTTTTGCAATGCTTGGCTCGAGCTCGAGCACGGCTCCTTTTGTTGTGCAACATATGACTTCTTGATACACCGCACATAGTCACAGTCCTTGACAGCTGGTTGAGCTATATCAATAAAGTGTTGTGAGACATGCTTAGGTACTTTCTCCTTTGGCGGCAGGGGCAGTTTTGGTGTAAAATGGGCCTTCAATTTGGCATCCACTACGGTGTTGAGTTCCTCCCCAGTCAGGTGGTAAGGCAACTTCGGAAGAGGCTTTAGGCTTGGACCATATTTGAAGTTCTTCCCTATTGTACCGCTAACCGTCATAGCTATGGCCTCTCTCTTCCGTTGTTGCTTAGGCGACAGAGCACGCTGATTCGGCGGAGACGGCAGATAAGATGCCGGACTTGGAGGAGGAGGAGTCGACTGACTCCGTGCCGGACTTGGAGAAGGAGTCGGCTGACGTAGTTCTAGACTTGGAGGAGGAGGAGCTGACTAATGTCGTGCCGGACTTGGAGGAGGAGTCGGCTGACACGACGACGGACTTGGAGGAGCAGGAGTTGGCTGACGCGGTGCCGGACTTGGAGGAGCAGGAGTTGACTGACGCGGCGGCGGACTTGGAGGAGGAGGAGTCGGTGGCCTTGGAAAGACGATGCAATCCTTTTTCCGTATGATTATATGATGTATGGCGTCCCCCAGTGTCCTCTCCTCGTCACCTCCAAGAATGTCAAGTTGTAGCTCGTGATATCCTCACATCACTTCATCAACCCCAACATGAGCATAGCCAGCTGGAATGGGATTGCAATGGAAGGTTGCTTCAGGGGGATTTGCTAAAGCATAGCCGTCCGCCACCTTCATGGATAAGTTCTTAACTTTCATGTGTAGCTCATAGTTAGTCTTGTCTTTGATATCATCCACAGGGTAGCTACCTAGTAGTGCATCCTCGATGTCAGCCGGGGCGGAACCCATGCCGCTTCTCGGCATAGATGGGACGGTGCTATCCAATGCTAGATCGATCTGCTCATGCTGCCGTTGAGATGCCTGGCTAAGTGAGTCGATCTGCTCCTACTACCGCTTGAAAGTGCGTTCCAACTCCAGGTCGTTTGATTCTAGGCCTTTGAGGCAGAGTGCTTACTCCTTCTTATTCTGCTCCTCCTGCTTCTTCTTTCTCGCACGGCTTCTGTAGTCATTGTTCCAATCTACAAACCCCTCAAACCACGGAACAACGCATTTGCCTTGTGTTCTTCCCGGGTGTTTAGGATTCTTCAGGGAATGCATAAGCTCTTCGTTCTCTCTGTTGGGCATGAACACCCCCGTTCGAACTTCTTCTATTACAATAAGTATTTCGTCTGTCGCTTGTTTAAGACTTACCTTCACCTTAATTTGCTCTTTCATCAACAAAAGTAACTCCCGCTTGATCTCCCTTTGCTGGCTTTTTCCATTCTTGAACGGAGATCGGGATCTGGTCCCTGACAATAACTCCGCATTGATTCTTGAACATGGTAACATTTTTCCTAGGTTCAAGCGGTTCGCCATTTGATGTTTTGATGAAATTGATGTTAAACTTTATGCTAGAATCCAAATTTTTGCCGAGCCTCGAACTGTCGTGTCTCTTGTAGAAGATTAGCTCGATCCGGAGGCCTAAAAGAAGAAAATCGATTCGTTAATACATACAACTCAATTAAGACATGTAATGATCACCGAACGGCTTATATTATAAATATACCTCACCGGTCTTTGTTATTTGAAGAATATTTTCTTCGTCAACATCATTGTCGCCTTCATCTATTCGTTCGTCTTCATCGAATATCATACAACCCTCACTGGAATTGTTCACATATTGCGAGCCGTCATCTTCAGGTTCATGCTTTGGGCTCGGGGAGCGTATGATGTCAAACAGAGCCTCTTCTGCTTCTCTGCCGATATTGTCCATAGCTTTTATTTAACTAATCCAAAAGAAAGACAAAACAATTTAGTATTCAAATTAGAATGCATGCAATCAATAAGGAAAAAACTGAATCATGGTACATAATATGCATCTCGAATAATTCATATAATATGCATCATCGAATATAATCTTGAATAAATCATCTCGAATATTATCGAATATAATCTCGAATACATCTCGAGTATTATCACAAATACATCTCGAATATTATCATATATATAACATCACTAGCTAATAAAGATCGAACATTATCAAAGAATCTAGTTCACTCGCGGTTCCTGAGGCGCGGGCAATGGACACCCAAAGAAAAGGAACCATCACAGGATCATAGCTCGGGTGAGATCAATGAAGAACCTGCCAGGTATTGGAGAACCTGGCGTCCAACGCATCCATGTAGCGACCGACGTGCTCGTCCTCCTCCCTCACATGGCGACGTATCACCTCCGACGGGGCCGGCTGCCTCCGCACCGAAAGTGGCCCACGCGAACGCCACCAAAGAAGCTCCGGGTCGACGACGGGACCCGAGGCCGGGTTCCTCACCAAGCTGTGCGCCCCTGAAGGTAGCACCTCCCTATGCCAGCCCGGCGGAACCCAATCTTGAAAGTTGCCCCTCTGAAGCAAGATGTTGTCGCAAACGAGTCGACGACGAGGATGCGGGCCGGGCATCGTTGACTCCGAGAAGAAATTCTATGCAAATTTAACATTTTTTAAATGCTTGATTGTGATTTCTTATATACGAGGAACCTTCAGAATCATAACGGATTCTCTTAAACTTTAAGGGATTTAACAAAATGGTGCCATTGTGGATTTGCAGAAAATGGTCTAAAACTTGGATCAACTTGTGCACATCCATAATTGGGGCATTCCTGATAAATACCTTAAAGGACTAAGAGAATCTATTGTATACATACATATACTAATTGCAAATCTAATATTCATCTAACATTTCTATATCTTTTTTATATCTAAAATTTATCTAGCTATAACTAAAAGTATAAAAAACTAAAAAACATATCTATATATTTTTTATACCTAACATTTACCTAGCTATAACTAAAAGTATAAAAACTAAAAAACATTCATCTAACATTTATATATCTAACATTTCATCTAACATTTATATAACCAAAAGTATAAAAAACTAGAAAACAGAAAAACAGAAAATAAAAATGTGTGTGTGTTCATGCATGCACGTGTGTGTGCGGGCTCGATGGGAGGGGCGGCCATGGCGGCAGGGGCACACAGCGGGGCGATGGCCGGCGAGGCGAGGCGAGTCATCGGCGACGGCGACTGCAACGATGACGACGACGCACGAGGTCGCGAGGAGAGGGGCGGCGTCGGGAGGAGACGCAGGTAGCCGACATCGTGGAGGAGGTGCGGGCGGCCGGCGGTGGGGGCGGCAGTGACGATCTTCGGCGTCGAGGGAGGCGACGGTGTTGCGCAGCAGCCTGGCGGTGTCCTCGCACGTTCGGCGTCATCGAGAGAGAATGGAGAATTTTTGTGCTTATATAGATCTGAATGGTGGCTGCAACCGCGACTAAAAGCTACCTTTAGTCGCGGCTGGAGCCACCAACCGCGACTAAAGGTCTCGTGTTGTCATTGCCACGGTGCAGAAAGTTTAGTCCCACCTTGCCCAGCGAAGGGCAGCCACACTTGTTTATAAGCCACACTTGTTTCTAGCTCCTCTCTAAGAAGGCCTATGCGGGCCTATTGAACATGTGCTGCTCTGTTGGGCCTACTGGGCCTTGTGGGCCTACCGCCGGGGCCCAGTAGGCGGGCTTTTTTACTTTTTAGTTTTTTAATTTCTGTTTTATTTATTTTCTTTTGTTTCTGAGTTTTTTTGATTTATGTAGAGTTAACGAGTGAATATTTTTGCGTTAGGTCAAAAAAATTATAAACTTTCTATTAGTGGCAGTAGTTTTCAAATTTGAAAAGTTTAAATTCGAATTTTTCGAAATTTGTGTGACTTGCTGGTTTGTGAATAACTTTACTTTAAAAATAGATTTTACAGTGATTCTTTTTTCTGCTGTTTAATATTAGCGTGTTTTATCATTATATTCAATTTGGTAATTCTTAGGTTATTCAAAAAATGAAATGCCTTTGTAACAGACGAGTTTTCGTCTGAAACCCTCATTCTTCGAAAGAGATTGTCCATTTTGTACACAAAGTGCATTCAGTTTTTGCCGTAACCTTCTCAACTTTTTAGCACATGCTATGTGGGTGAAATGATGATACCATGCCAACTTTCAACCTTTTCAGAGTTCATTTGTAGTGCTTTTCAATTTCAGGGTCATTTAGCTCGAAAAATCAGTAAATGCATGAAAAATAGCAAATGAAGTCAGAAAGGGTTGAAAACTGATATGGTGTGGCTTCGAATGGTGCATACTGAACACACAAAAAGTCTGGAGTTGAAATAAGTTAAAAAATGAAACCTTGACACTTCGAAAGAGATTATCCATTTTGTACACGAAGTGCAACCAGTTTTTGTCGTAACCCTCTCAACTTTTTAGCACATGCTATGTGGGTGAAATGATGATACCATGCCAACTTTCAACCTTTTCAGAGTTAATTTATGGTGCTTTTCAATTTCAGGGTCATTTAGCTCACAAAAATAGTAAATGCATGAAAAATAGCAAATGAAGTCAAAAAGGGTTGAAAATTGATGACGTGGCTTTGGACATAATATTTCTTCGCGTTTAAATGCCAAAACAAATAAGTACACTACTATTACAAATATACCCTCCGGTTCCTCCAAAGTGGGACTTTCCAGATATATAAGTCCAAAAACTAACAAGAGAAGCCGGTCACATCCCAGAGTGGGATCTTTGGGTGTAAAACTTTTTCTTTTTAGAACAACCAGCCGGTTTTCAGTTAAGTTATTATTAACCCAACCGTTTTATTTAAATATCGGCCGTCCGCTCTAATCGTTAGATCGCGCACACCCTTTAGCCAATCAGAAGCCGCCACGTCACCCCCTATCCGTTAGATTAGTTTTTTCCTTTTTCTATTTTAGTTTCTTTTACAGATTTAGTTCTGTTTTTGTTTATTTCATATCTTTTATGTTTTAAATATTTGAATTTGATTATTTTTGCATCATGTCACAAATTTTATGCAGTTTATGTAGATATCAAGTTTGACCATATTTGAAAATTTTAAAATTGAATTTAAACAGATTTGATTCAAATCTTATTTTCTAAATATCTTGACTTTGAAAATATATTTTAAGTTGATTCCATTTGCTACTTGTCACTAGTGATTTTATTTAATAGTAGGTATAATTTGAGAAATTTTAGAATAGTTTAAATTAGGGTTTCATGCAAAACAGATTCTGTTTTAGTTCTTTTTAGGACTATTTTTATTTCTTTTGTTTTAAATTGTTTTACTTTATTTTCTTTTATATTAGTTGATAGATTTTATAAAGTTTTCTGTTATATAACAGTAGCCGTACAAACAAATATCATTTTATTAGTTGATTGCATGAAATCAATTCTAGTTCATTATAACTTGTAATTGATTTTCATTTGCTAGTTTGAATTTCTTTTGGAAAACACCTTTAAATAAAATTTATTTTATAAAATATACTTTCTGTTAACTTAGTTGTTAAATATTTTGTTTTCTGTTATTTTCATATTTTATTGTTTTACTTGTTGTTAAGTTTATTAGTTAGAAAACTTGTGGTGTTTAGTGTGTTGTTTTCACAATTCCTAATTGTTCTTCAAAAGTAATTCTTTTTGCTAGTAAAATATTTACTAAACTAATTTTTTATATTTTACTTTGTTTTTGTGTTTCACTTTTGAAAATAGGATTTACTTGTAGAGAAAACCAACCTTAGGTGTGTTGGTGAAAGTTTTGTTGTTTTGAGTTTTGTTTTAAGTATTTCCTTCATCACAACCTTGTTGCTTTTAGTTTTGTGTTGTCTATTGATTGTTAGTATTGATTCCTAGAAGTGTTTGCTTATGAATGCAATGTTTTATTGTATAGATTTTCATCGGAGAGTGACGAATAGTCTATCAAGTTATTTCTGAGAGCGATATTATTCTTCATCAACAGTACAGGCAAGTTCACTTTGACTATCTTGTTCATACCTAGGTTTTATTGCATATAGTGACATCATTCAACATACCCCTCCAATAGTGTTATTGAAATTCTTGTAGTTGAGTACAACGCATGAGGTAGGAACCCATCACCTGTTACTAAAGCCCCGGGAACGCTAGTTAGTTCAATGCTATGCTAAAGTACACGGGGTCTGGTATGAGTGTTCTTGAGTGGTGTGAGAAGGAGGACTCTATGTCAAGACGACAACTTCATGAAGGCAGCTTCAAGTCCTACATCTTCAAGACCTCAAGACTACGAGACTCGAGAAACAAGGTTTCAAAACACACTACTGGGTGAAGGATGGTTGATTGGGCATCCCTGGAGTAACCAGTGGATGGTCGGGATGCATGGAGAAGCGCCATGACATCTTGCGGAAAGCTTGACCCAGACTCAAAGAGACGGATGAATACTTCATGCCTGGAAGCTTACCTGTGTAGCCACAAGTTAGTATGGGCTCTGGCTTGGTTGATCTTTGTTGTGACTCTGGCTGGGCAGTGCTACGAGATGTAGTCGACGTTAGGATTGGATGGGCACTGACAGTAGTCAGGGAAACACTCTGAAAGACCATGTTTCGTTCGTCCTATCCTCAAACACCAGTTAGTGCGAGGACTTACCAGGAGGGAATGAATCTTGTGGGTAAAGTACACAACACTCTAAAGAGTTAAACCTAATCGATTAGCCGTGTCCCCGGTTACGGACAATTTAAGCCTCTGGACTTGGATCTATCTCTGAACTCTCAACACTGGACTAATAATTAATTGTGGGAAACTTATGATACTTGTGGGCATTTAGACATCGGTTGGTAGAACCATGTCACGTTAGGTAACTCTGTAGTGAAAAACTCCATGATATTCCTTTGCTGTAGGCGAAATAAAAATCATCTTTTATGCAAAAACTCAGACATAGAGCCACAAAGCCTTACTGCATATATAATAGTTTTATCTTCCGTTCTACTATGGTGATCTTGCTGGTACATTCAATGTACTGACCTACACAGTTGCAACGTCTCATGTTGCAGATACTCTTCTTCGACGACTAAGAGTACGATTCAGGGTTACGGTCTACACTCAACCTGTCGTTGGTGTTTATTGGGACTCCACTCCCATTGATTGTTTCCGCTAAGATTTTAAGGTATATATGAGTTTTACGTTATTACATGTGATTGCACTTTCATATATATATTGATGTACTGTGTGTGCCAGCATACTGATCCAGGGATGGTACAGAACACACAGAGGCTTGACCTTTCCAGGTCGGGTCGCTACAGAGATGGTATCAGAGCACATGTTGCCTATAGGACGTGACCCTAGAAACTGGAAAGCCCTTAGGAAACTATTTCTCGAAAAACTTTGTTTTCAAAAGACCCTTTACTTCTCATCTTATTTGAGCTTTATCAAATGATCTCTCTTACCTCAAATAGGTAGAAAATACCCTTTCCCCTTTGACCACACTAAGGATCAACTAAGAGCACTTCGAGAAGGACAAGACATTGAAACAATTGATGGCCACTTCAAAGTAAAGAGGATTTCACCATGCATTAGAAGAATTAAGCTACACAAGTTGAAGACTGTGAAGACCCAAAGAATTCGAAGACCCTAAAGAATTACAAGATTTATATGACCCCTAGAAGACCAAAACCCCAGTTGTATAATCACGTTAGACACGATGATTTGTGATCTATCATTTGTGTGTTTTTTCGACATCCACAAATAAAATCTATTTTTAAAACCATTTTTTGTATTGTGTGTATCCCTTCTCTCTCTCGGTTTCTCTCTCTTACCCATCTCATCCCCAAAACCTTGAACCCAATAGATGAGGAATGAAGCTGGACTCGTGTATTCTGGATCGATGACTCGGTTAGAGACAGAAGAATGGATTCGGAACATGGAGATTCATCTAAGGAGTAACCATGTTGCAAGGAACAAGATGGTCCAGTATGCTCTTCGGTACTTTGCAAAAGGAGCTGCACATTGGTGGAAGATGCATGCAGATATCCATGATAGGCAAGCATCAATCACTTGGGAAGAATTCAAGATGACTCTGCAGAAATCTCATGTTGTCACCAACACCCAGAAGCCCCGTTGCAAAGATGTGAAGAAGATTTGTGCATGCAAGATATGTGCAGAGATAGGACACACCCAGGAAGAACACAAGGAAGGATGCCTTCATTGTGAAGAAAATCACTGAGCTGAGGAATGCCCAACTAGGCAGGTGACATGTTTCTTGTGCGAAGGAACCATGCACTATCCGGCACAATGTCAAATATACCCCAAGGTACAAGAAGTCATGAAGCAGCAGAAGGAAGAAATGAAAGAAGCCCTCGGGAATAAGTTAGAAGAACCCATGATGATGGGGGATATACTAGACCCAAACATAAGTACCAAGTCATGTTATTCTTGTGGAGAGGAAGGACATATCTCTCAGGATTGTCTGAATGAGTATTTGGGAGACTTCCCAATAGAAGAAGTGCAATATGACCCTCAGGAGATTGAAGAAATGATCAACCTGTACAAGAAGAAAGGCCAAGTAAGCGGAGGAATTAGATGTTTACATTGTAGCTTGGAGAGGCCACACTGTTTTTGCAAGAGGTATGAGCCAAGCATCAAGAAAGGAACCCAACCTAAGAAGAAGAAGAAGACTCCATGGTTTCCTACACGGAAGGATCTGAGCCACATCACTTGTCATCAGTGTAACAAGACAGGACACTACTCCTATACCTGCCCGGAGAAGAAGGTTAAACATGAGTAGTTTGAGTTTTGAATTCTTTGGAAGTAATAAATGTAATAGGTAGCACTCTATCATTTTGAAGTTATGTAATGGAAGTCTCAGAGTTTGTAATAAATTCATGAGATCAATGGAATTTATGGTGTCATGACTCTCCTATGTTGAATTATATGAGTTGTTACTCTATGAACAAAGATCTCTGACCATTTTCAAGGATATGAGAAAATATGGTCTATGTAGGCATGTGTACATTTCATTTTAAGTGTGGTAGTAACCACAGGGACCAATGAATGAAGAAACTACCATTCTTGTTAAGGAGTTTGGATAAGTGAATACAGGTGAAGAGAATGTGGAAACATGTCCAGCTATGTGGATGATAACCTTTGTGACAAAGTACTTTTGAAGTTGGAATATTGGGAAAAGGAATGATTGTGATGAAACCATACCCAAGGTTAAACAGACCAATGGAAAGGAAAATGAATTCCACAGAGTGGAATCTAGATAGAATAAGTCTGTGAATTGTTACGTCAAGGGTATGGTGGAGTGAACTGAAGGTAATGCTAGAATATGAAACGATAGTAACCCCAAGAGTGAGTTAAAGTTGTTCAAGTATTCAAGTGAACCCACAACTCACTAACCTCAGGATTGATAAGGATCAAGCCCTACCTTGTGAAGGAAGAAACTTGGAAGAAGTTGTGATTGGATCAGCAAACGTTTTCCTACGAGTATACGATAACCTGAGAGTTGTGAAGGAACGATAAATGTTTTGCTTAGCTTGCAGAATCAATGGATTTATCCAAACTTTATTCGTTGACAAGAGAAATTTCTGCAACGCTTGTGAGGAATCCCAAGTGTTAGAATACGAGATTCACTGAACCTTATACAAGGAAATGATTTCAGTGCGACATGGATTGATCACCATGACGACTTACTCTTATCATTTCTCTTGCTATTCGGAATGGTAAATCTGAGTGACTTACCCATAGTAAAGAGACACCGTTCCTTGAAGCTTTTGTTTAAGCCGTAGAATGGTATGAAGAAAACCCCTTGTACATGACAGTTGCTGTCACACGTAAGAATTTTACGGTGAGGAATCAAGCCAAGACCCATTTCACTACAGGATAACCACTAATGGTAGACCACCAAGAGATCGTAGATAAGTTATTTAGAATGATCACGAGACCTGTCAATTAAGAAGACCCTGTATCGTAGGAAATACATGTTGTTGCGAGAACACGAGATTCTGATTAAACGGAAGAGCATCACCGAAGGAGCTATCGTGAAGAATGTGAACAAACAGATGCACCCACAGGGTCGCCATGACTTTTGAAGGACCAGTAACTCTCATTTTATGTGTGGTAGACCCCACACTTCCACGACAATGGATTTGTTAGAAGACCCCAAACCCTAACCTTTTCTTTCTAGCCCTTTCGAATATCGAGATGAGATTCATTTAAAGTGTTGCAGGTTTGTAACATCCAAATTTTGGAATGTTATAATAAATATTAGAATGATTGTTTGTTTGATAGAGTGATTGAAATTGAGTGAAAAAAATTGAAACTTTTTGAAAACATTTGAATGAGAGGGAATGACATGACTTTCCCATATGCTTTTGGAATTCAAATTCCTACATTTCAAATCAGTGAGAGAAGATGAATTGACTTCTTAAATATAAAAAGATTTGAAGAGTGAATTTGAAAGCATTTGAATTTTTTTGATATGGAATTCATTCATATTTGGTTCCATTTTAAATTTGAAAGAATTCAAATACCCTTGACAAGATCTTGAGAGGAGTAACATGACACTCCACACCAAGGTTATTTTGTGAATTATTTGAACCATAAAACCCGAGGGGTTATTTGAAAATTATTGCAAAAGAATTAAAATCAAATTAGGCATTTTCTGAAAATAATTTTTTTAAAAGTATTTATTTTGGCCGTGAAAAAATGTTCATTAAATAGCATTTATTCCCCTGGTCAATTTCATATATATACCTTCAATTTTCGGAAGTGTTTCGAATGCCATAAATGAGTTTTCATTTCACTGGTAATTAGAAAAAAAAAATGAATTAACGTGTATTAAAACCAGCCGGCCCACCTACCCTTAACTCCCCGAAATCACTCTGAATCGGCCACCAACGCCGCGCCCTCTCTCTCTCTAACCACGCGGCCCCACCGACCGCTCGCCCCATCACCGCGGGCGCCTCCCTCCTCTGTCTCCTCCCCTTTCCACGTCGGCGTCCACCGGATCCGTCGTGGTCTCCCCTCTCCTTCCTTTCAGACGACGCCGAGGCCACCTATAAAACCCCGCCCATGCTCGCATCCATTCCCCTCCAAAACCCCAACTCTCGTGTGCTGCCGTCACCACAATCGCTCGCCGGAGCCCGAGCGCCGCCGCCTCGCCATTGCCCCACCCTGCTCGCTCACGACGACTCCGACCACCATCACCACCACCAACCACTCCCTCTCGCTCGCGCGCACCCCCCTAGTGCACTCGCTTGAGCCCCTCAGCCACCGGAGCCCCCTCCCCGTCGACCAACCGAACGCCATAGTCGCCTCGAAGCTCGCCGGCGTCGCCATCGTCGCCCTTGAGCCCCGCTGACGCTACCGTCGGAGTCGTCGCCCTCGCCCGCATCGACTGGTGCCATCAGCCGTGACGGAGAACCACCGGAGCACCGTCCCCGTCGACCACGCCGCCTCGGACCTCACCGGAGCTTTCGCCGGACTCCACCTCCATCGCGGTGAGCTTCCCCTTCCTCACATCCGTTCGATCTTATCTCAACGGTCACGATTAGAATAGGATACCCCTTCGGTTTATTTTAGAAGAACCGACTGGTTTTCAGTTAAGCTATTATTAACCGAACCGTTTTCTTTAAATATCGGCCATCCGCTCGAATCGTTAGATCACGCACACCCTTTAGCCAATCAGAAGCCGCCACGTCACCCCTGTCTGTTAGATTAGTTTTTCCTTTTTCTATTTTAGTTTCTTTTACAGATTTAGTTTTGTTTTTGTTTATTTCATATCTTTTATGTTTTTAATTATTTTAATTTGATTCCTTTTGCACCATGTCACTAATTTTATGTAGTTTCTGTAGATATCAAGTTTGACCACATTTGAAAAAGCTAAAATTGAATTCAAACAGATTTGATTCAAATCTTATTTTCTAAATATCTTGAGTTTGAAAATAGATTTTAAGTTGATTCCTTTTGCTACTTGTCACTAGTGATTTTATCTAACAGTAGGTATAATTTGAGAAATTTTAGAATAGTTTAAATTAGGGTTTCATGCAAAACAGATTCTGTTTTAGTTCTTTTTAGGATTATTTATATTTCTTTTGTTTTAAATTGTTTTACTTTATTTTCTTTTATATTAGTTGATAGATTTTATGAAGTTTTGTGTTAGATAACAGTAGCCCTTCCAACAAATGTTATTTTATTAGTTGATTGCATAAAATCAATTCTAGTTCATTATAACTTGTAATTGATTTTCATTTGCTAGTTTGATTTGCTTTTGGAAAACACCTTTAAATAAAACTAATTTTATAAAATATACTTTTTGTTAACTTAGTTGTTAAATATTTCGTTTTCTTTTATTTTAATATTTTTTTGTTTTACTTGTTGTTAAGTTTATTAGTTAGAAAACGTGTGGTGTTTAGTGTGTTGTTTTCACAATTCCTAATTGTTCTTCAAAAGTAATTCTTTTTGCTAGTAAAATATTTACTAAAATAATTTTGTTATATTTTACTTTGTTTTTGTGTTTTACTTTTGAAAATAGGATTTACTTGTAGAGAAAACCAACCTTAGTTGTGTTGATGAAAGTTTTGTTGTTTTGAGTTTTGTCTTAAGTATTTCCTTCATCACAACCTTGTTGCTTTTAGTTTTGTGTTGTATATTGATTGTTGGTATTGATTGCTAGAAGTGTTTGCTTATGAATGCAATGTTTGATTGTATAGATTTTCATAGGAGAGTGACGAATAGTCTATCAAGTTATTTCTGAGAGCGATATTATTCTTCATCAACAGTACAGGCAAGTTCACTTTGACTATCTTGTTCATACCTATGTTTTATTGCATATAGTGACATCATTCAACATACCCCTCCAGTAGTGTTATTGAAATTCTTGTAGTTGAATAGAATGCATGAGGTAGGAAACCATCACCTGTTACTAAAGCCCCGGGAATGCTAGTTAGTTCAATGCTATGCTAAAGTAGACGGGGTCTGGTATGAGTGTTCGTGAGTGGTGTGAGAAGGAGGACTCTACGTCAAGACGACAACTTCATGAAGGCAGCTTCAAGTCCTACATCTTCAAGACCTCAAGACTACGAGACTCGTGAAACAAGTTTTCAATACACACTACTAGGTGAAGGATGGTTGATTGGGCATCCCTGGAGTAACCAGTGGATGGCCGGGATGCATGGAGAAGCGCCATGACATCTTGCGGAAAGCTTCACCCAGACTCAAAGAGACGGATGAATATTTCCTGCCCAGAAGCTTACCTGTGTAGCCACAAGTCATTATGGGCTCCGGTTTGGTTGATCTTTCTTGTGACTCTGTCTGGGCAGTGCTACGAGATGTAGTCGACGTTAGGATTGGATGGGCACTGACAGTAGTCAGGGAAACACTCTGAAAGACCATGTTTCGTTCGTCCTGTCCTCAAACACCAGTCTTGTGGGTAAAGTACACAACACTCTACAGAGTTAAACCAAATCGACTAGCCGTGTCCCCGGTTACGGACAATTTGAGCCTCTGGACTTGGATCTATCTCTGAACTCTCAACACTGGACTGATAATTAATTGTGGGCAACTTATGATACTTGTGGGCATTTAGACATCGGTGGGCGGAACCATGTCACGTTAGGTAACTCTATAGTGAAAAACTCCATGATATTCCTTTGTTGTAGGAGAAATAGAAATCAGCTTTTATGCAAAAACTCAGACACAGGGCCACAAAGCCTTACTGCATATATAATAGTTTTATCTTCTATTCTACTATGGTGATCTTGCCGATACATTCAATGTACTGACCTACACGGCTGCAACGTCTCATGTTGCAGATATTCTTCTTCGACGAGTAAGAGTACGATTCAAGGTTACAGTCTACACTCAACCTGCCATTGGTGTTTATTGGGACTCCACTCCCGTTGACTGTTTCCACTGAGATTTTAAGGTCTATATCAGTTTTACGTTATTACATGTGATTGCACTTTGATATATAGATTGATGTACTGTGTGTGCCAGCATACTGATCCAGGGATGGCATAGAACACACAGAGTCTTGACCTTTCCAGGTCGGGCCGCTACACTGCACCAAAGTAGACACCACTATTTTGGTTGGCGCTCTTTTTATCTTGGGCAATCGAGTAAAATGTATTCCCATTTATCTTGTACCCTTTGAAAGTTAATTTAGTCGAAGATGGTAACTTCGACAGCAAGTATAGGTCATGTGGAACAATGTCATCATGCATGAGACGTGTCTGCAACCAACCGGCAAAAGTCACCATTTGTTCATGTGTAATCCAGTCGTCAAACTATTCCGGGTGTTTGGAGCGTAGAATTTTTTGTGTTGCTCGATATACGGAGCCACCAAGGCGGAACTTTGTAGCACTGTGTAGTGTGTTTGTGCCAAAGAATGCCCGTCCTAGCATATTACTGAATTCTTTCCTAGTGTGCCTTTTCCACCTAGTCTGCCCTCATGCCGCGATTCAGGAACACCAATCGGCTTAATGTCAGGAATAAAGTCAACACAAAACTCAATGACCTCCTCTTTTTCATGTCCCTTGGAGATGCTTCCTTCTGGCCAGCACGATTATGAACATATTTCTTTAAGACTCATGAACCTCTCAAAGGGGAACATATTGTGTAGAAATACAGGACCCAGAATGGCAATCTCCTCGACTAGGTGAACTAGGGCGTGCATCATGATATTGAAGAAGGATGGTGGGAACACCAACTCCAAACTGACAAGACATTGCACCAAATCATTCTCTAACCTTGGTCAGATTTCTGGATCGATTACCTTCTGAGAGATTGCATTGAGGAATGCACATAGCTTCACAATGGTTAATCGAACATTTTCCGATAGAAGCCCCCTCAATGCAACCGGAAGCAGTTGCGTCATAATCACGTGGCAGTCATGAGACTTTAGCTTCTTGTACTTTTTCTCAAACATATTTATTATTCCCTTTATATTTGATGAGAAGCCAAACGGGACCTTCATACTGAGTAGGCATTCGAAGAAGATTTCCTTCTCTTCTTTGGTAAGAGCATAGCTGGCATGACCCTGAAACTGCTTTGCATCCATGACGTCTTCTCCGTGCATACATTGATGGTCTCCCGTGCCTTTGGTGTATCTTTTGTCTTCCCATACACGCCCAAGAAGCCTAGCAGGATCACACAAAGATTCTTCGTCACGTGCATCATGTCAATTGCAGAGCGGACCTGTAGGTCTTTCCAATAGGGTAGGTCCCGAAATATAGATTTCTTCTTCCACATGGGTGTGCGTTTGTGAGCATCATTCGGAACAGATTGTTCGCAAGGACCCTTTTCCAAAGATTACTTTTAAATCCTTGACCATATAAAGTATATCATCACTAGTACGCTGGAGAGGCTTCTTCTGGTGATCTGCCTCACCTTTGAAATGCTTGCCTTTCTTTCTTACGGGATGCTTGCTTTGAAGAAATCGATGATGCCCTAGGAACACATTCTTCTTACATTTATCCAAATATATACTGTCGGAATCATCTAAACAGTGTGTGCATGCATGGCATCCCTTATTTTTCTGTCCTAAAAGGTTACTAAGAGCAGGCCAATCATTAATGGTTACAAACAACAACACTCATAGGTCAAATTCCTGCTGTTTGTGTGCATCCCACGCACGTACACCTTCTCTCCACAACTCTAAAAGTTCTTCAACTAATGGCCTTAGGTACACATCAATGTCGTTGCCGGTTTGGTTGGGGCCTTGGATGAGCACTGACATCATAATGAATTTCCACTTCATGCATAACCAAGGAGGAAGGTTATAGATACATAGAGTCACATGCCATGTGCTATGATTGCTGTTCTGCTCCCCAAAAGGATTAATGCCATCTGCACTTAAACCAAACCATACGTTCCTTGCATACTTTGCAAAGTACTTCCACTTTCTTTGGATTTTTCTCCACTGCGGTCCGTCAGCGGGTACTCTCAACTTCCCGTCTTTCTTACGGTCTTTTTTTGTGCCATCGCATCAACTTGGCATTCTCTTTGTTTTGGAACAAACGTTGCAACTATAGTATTATAGGATCATAACACATCACCTTGGTAGGAATCTTCTTCCTGGGGTGCTCGCCCTCAACATCACCAAGGTCATCGTGGCCGATCTTATAGTGCAATGCACAACATACCGGGCATGCATTCAAATCCTCGTACTCACCGCAGTAGAGGATGTAGTCATTAGGGCATGCATGTATCTTCTACACCTCTAATCCTAGAGCGCAGACAACCTTCTTTGCTTCATGCATACTGTTAGGCAATTTGTTGTCCTTTGGTAGCTTTTTCTTTACATTCTCAGCAACTTTTCAAATGCCTTGTCAGATACACCATTCTCTGCCTTCCATTGCAGCAATTCCAGTGTGGTACCCAGCTTTTCTTGTCATCTTTGCAATTTGGGTACAACAATTTCCTGTGATCCTCTAACCATACCTGGACAAACGGGCCGGCCCGGCACGGCCCGCTAGTAATCGTGCCCGGCCCGGCCCGGCCCGCCGCAGCATGATTACTAACCGGGTTGTGTCGTGCCGACCCGCATGCCCGGGGTGCCGGCCCAGGCACAGCACGGTGGCGAAGTCGGCCAGCCCGCGGCCCGCTAGGCATGTTTAGGCACGCCAAGTCCGTTTATTCAATTATATATGTTTTTTGCGGAAAAACAGGAAAAAGATCAAAAAATGTAAAAAATGTAGAAAAATGACACGTTAGGTACAAAAAAATAAATGGAGATGAAGTGTCATCATGTGGGATAAATCTTGAGCTTTATTAGTGGCTGCCTCATTAAGACCTTCCATCCCTGGGAAGTAAAAGAGTACAAAGCCATGCTCAAGAATTACAAAAATATAAGAAAAATTACAAAAGAAACAGAAAAAGGACTACACTACTAATCTACCGATAGTTCCGATGCCGTGTCGTCTTCGTCAAAGTTCATATCTTCAAACATTTCTAGCAGTTCCTTGTTTTCTGCAGTGTGTTGGGCTCTCCTTCTTGATAGTTCCCCATCTTTCACGGACATTAGTGTTCTCACCATATCAGGAGTGAGACTAGTTCTTCTTTCCTCAATTATTCTTCCATTAAGGCTGAAAGCGGACTCCGATGACACAGTAGAGACGGGTACCAATAACACATCATGTGCTAATATCGAAAGCACCGGAAATGTAAGTCTGTGTTCTTGCCACCACTTGAGTATGTTGAAGTCTTCCTCAGTATCTAAATCGAACATGACTTTGTCACTGTTGAGGTACTTTGCTAACTCCCCGCAACCTTGAATCACAGATGTTGATGTGGAAGAGCTTTCGACGGTAGAGGAGGAGGAAGAACCAAAGATCTTGCTCCATGCTCCTCTTTTTTTACCTGTAGTAGGTGCTGGTGGAGGTCGTTGCATTCGGACTCCGGCATACTTTTGCTCATACTTAGCAAAAACATCATAAAGCTTTTCACGAGCCTTGTTAAAATCACCCGTATAATCTAAACTCAGGGATGCAGATAGTATATTGAGTGCGCTACGATACCCTTCAAATTTAGCTGTAGGATCCAAGATAAATGCAAATGCATAGAAAAGTGGGATGTGTTCCCAATATTTTAAGTACTTGGTTTTCATGTCGGCAACAACATTAAGTAACAATCCATCACCTTGATATGCTTTCAGATGACTAGCAATGTCTAATAAGGTATGCACCATCAAAGGAGATGTGGGGTAATAAACCCCAGACAAAGTTATTGTTGCATCATATAACAACTCAAGAAATGCATACAATGATGTAACAACATGCCAAGTCTCAGTGGTGAGTAGAGGTTCAACCCCATAATTTGCATTAATGAAACCATTGAAAGGAACTCTGTCTCGCATAACTGCCTTAAGCATCAAATATGTAGAGTTCCATCTAACAAGCATGTCTAAATTAAACTTATGAGGAGTTGCACCTATAGCAATGCAATATCTCTTATAGTTTGAAATTCGTTGAGTTGAATTCGAAAGATAAGATATTGCAGTGCATATGCATTCAACGTGTGATTCACATAAATGTAAAGCACTTTTAGCAATAAGATTAATGATATGGCAAGCACAACGTTGATGCATTAAAAAGGATGCAGTATATACGGAGAATATAGGAGTGAGGATGGTCATTGCACTGGTATTTGCTGAAGCATTATCCAAAGTTATTGCGAAAACCTTGTCGGCAAGATGAAAATCATTCACAACTTTGAGTACAGCTTCACAAATGTTTTGACCACTATGTGATACATCTATTTATTCAAATCCTATGACTCTTTTTTGTAGATGCCAATGTTCGTTAACATAATGAGCTACTACACTAATGTAGTCTTGCTTAGCCCGACCAGTCCATATATCAGATGTTAATGAAACTGAAAAAGTGCACGTAGAACATTCTTCTTTTAATTTCTCTTTACCAGTTAGGTATATCTTTTTAATATCCCTACTTGTAGTTTTTCTAGAAACTGGTTTATAATTAGGATTATGAAAAGTTTGAATATATTCAACGAAACCGTCAGATTCACCAATGCCTAGTGGTAAATCATTAGAAGCAATAAAATGACATAAACCTTCTCGCGCAACATTAGCATCGTACACGAAATTGCTTACCGTATCGTCAGGGTTGAACCTGAGTTGAGTTTGCATACCTGCCCCTGCCGAGCTCGACGCGCTTGTTGCGTCCGCCTTGGCGTGGGCGTTCGCATGCCTCTTCAGGTGGCCGGTTCCCACCTTGGCTTCTCCGGTTAGTTCCTTCTAGCACCTTTTGCACCTTGCCTTCACCCTCCATACACCGTCCACCATGGATATTTCTTCATCGAAATATTCCCACGTAGGAGAGGTTCTACGACGAGCTCTCCTTGCACCCAGGCTGGTGGAGGAACCCGTCTCGCTACTACAATTGGTTTGACATTCGGGTTTAGGAGGGGGGTCGAGAGTGGGATTTTTGATATAGGCATGTTGCATGGGTGGGGGCATGGTAGTGGGATCGACGCTCGGAGGGAAGAGGCTATAATCATCCATATCCCCAACCCCAAGACCGAAATCGAAGAGTGGGAAGCTAGTATTGGCATGTTCATCCATGTTTGAGTGTGAGAAATATGTGGGCTGGGTGGCCCTATTTATAGCATAAATTTGATAATTTTCAGACTAATTTGACCCTCTAACGGTCAAAATTTTAAATTTATACATTATATTAAAAAAACACCCTAATCCCTATTAAACCCCCCTAACCCCCCTAAACCCCCATCCCCCCGATCGCCCCGGCCCCGCTCCCCCGCTTCCACACCGATCGAGGCGACAGGCAGCCAACGGCTCCGTGCGCAACAACGGCTCCCTGCCAGCCTGCCCCATGTGTGCCGTCCAGCGTGCCGCGCGTGCCTAACGGGTCGTGCCGTGCCGCGGGCTGGCACGAGCTAATCGGGCCATGCCGTGCCGGCCCGCGTGTTGGTGGTGGCGGCCCAGGCACGGCCCAAGGTGGGCCGCGGACCTGGCATGGCCCGTTTAGCTCGTGTCGGGTCGCGTGCCGGGCCGGCACGGCGTGCCGCTGGGCCGGCCCGTTACGCCCGTCCTGTTTGGCTAGGTTTGCCTCTAACATGCGCTGCAACTTCAGCTTCTCCTTTTCACTTGCGCGGTTTCTCTTTGCATCGGCAATGGCCCGACTAAGATCATCAGCGGTCTCATCTGATGCCTCTTCTTCAGCTCCTTCCCGCATTGCTGGCTCAGCTTATGCCCCCATTGTTTGACCATCGTATTCATGGAACCCATGGTCAAGATAGTTGTCGTCATCCTCTTCTTCTTCATTCTCTTCCATTAGGACCCCTCTTTCTCCGTGCTTGGTCCAACAGTTATAGTCAGACATGAAACTGGACTCAAACAGGTGGACGTGAATGGTTCTTGAGTTAGAGTAATTTCATATAGGGGATCTTTAGTCCCGGTTCATGGCAAAGGAGAGGAAGAAGGGGGAAAACAGGGAGGAGTGTGCTCAGGCTAGCTGAAGGTTTCATATAGGGGATCTTTAGTCCCGGTTCGTGGCACAAACCAGGACTAAAGGTGAGCCTATAGTCCTGGTTCGTGCCACGAACCCAGACTAAAGGTGATCGTGGGGCCCCAAGTTGACACCAGCCTCCCACCACTCCTTTAGTCCCGGTTCGTGTTATGAACAGGGACTAGAGGTCCGGAATGAACCAGACTAATGATGCCCGTCCCGAACTAGGACTAATGGTCACATTAAGTGTCGGTTCAAAACCAAACCGGGACTAATGCTTTGGACAAAAGATCTGTTTTCTACTAGTGCTACTATCTTTCGAACATGTATGACTGCTATATTCTTTGATTTCCGTGAGAATTTTTTTGAGGAAATCATGGATGATTTTTTCGTTTACGGAACTTTTTTGATGATTTCTTAAACAATCTTGATCAAGTGTTGTAGAGTCATGAAGACACCAATCTTGTATTGATATGGGATAAATGCCACTTCATGGTGAATGAAGGTATAGGCCTTGGTTATAAAGTTTTGAAGGAGGTATTGAGGAAGAAAAGCTAATGCGGATGCAATTGAGAAAAATCCATGTACGAAAGATATTAAATGTGTAAGAAGTTTCCTAGGTCATAATGGTGTCTATAGGAGATTGATCAAAGACTTTTGTAAAATTTCTAGACCTCTCACTAATCCCTAACAAAAAGATGTCCCGTTTGTTTTTGATGATGATTGTGTAGAAGCCTTTGAAATACTAAATAAAGCTTTAGTCATTGCATATATTGTTCAACCATCTAATTGGAAATTGCCCTATGAAATTATGTGTGATGCTAGTGACTATGTTGTGGGTATTGTTCTAGGTCAAAGAGGCGCTAAGAAATTGAATCTAATCCATTATGATAGTGTAGGATCGAGAGTAGGTCTAGAGGGGGGGTGATTAGACTACTTGACCAAACAAAAGTTTTGCCTTTTCCCAATTTTAATTCTTGGCAAGTTTTAGCATTCATAGAATATCAAGTAACACCCTGCACATGCACGTCTAAGAGTGTAGCAGTGGAAAATAAAGACATTGCACGTGTAAGTAAACAGAGGGTTAGGAAAGCAAACACAAGTGATGACACGATGATTTTTCCCATGGTTCCGATAGGTGGTGCTATCGTACGTCCATGTTCATGGAGTCTTCAACCCACGGAGGGTAACGGTCGCGAGAGTCCACGGAGGTCTCTACCCACGGAGGGTTCCACGAAGAAGCAACCTTGACTATTCCATGCGGCTTCCGTCCATGAAGGACTAGCCTCACTATGGGTAGATCTTCACGAAGTAGGCGATCTCCTTGCCCTTAAAAACTTCTTGGTTCACTCCACAACACGAAGAAGGAGGCTCCCAACTGACACCTAACCAATCTAGGAGGCACCATCCTCCAAAAGGTAATAGGCTCGGTAATGACGATGAACTCCTTGCTCTTGTGATTCAGGATGATAGACTCCTCAACACACAATCACTCTCTCACAGATTTGGCTTGGTAGAAGAGATGGGATTGGTGGAAAGCAACTTGGGGAGGCTATAAATCAAGATCCATATGGTTGGAGTGGAAGATCTTGACCACAACACAAGTGTAGGTGGTTCTCTCTCAGAATACTGAGTAGGATAGGTATGGAATAGTTCTGAGTGCTTCTCTTTAGAGTGGGTGGTGGTGAAGGGGTATATATATGTTGAGGAACGTTGCATGGGAAACAAAAAATTTCCTACGCACACACAAGATCTATCCATGGTGATGAGCATCTACGAGAGGGATAGTGGATCTACATACCCTTGTAGATCGCTAAGCGGGAAGCGTTAAGAAACGCGGTTGGTGTAGTCGAACGTCTTCGGGATCCAAATCGCCGAGCATCCCGCGATCTCGTCATGATCCGTCTCGCAATCTCATCATGATCCGTCTCGCAATCTCATCACGACCCGTCCCGTAATCTCATCATGACCCGTCTCGCGATCTTGATCACGGTCCTTTCGATCTAGCGCCAAACGGACGGCACCTCTACGTTCAGCACACATACAGCTCAATGACGATCTCCGCCTTCTTGATCCAGCAAGAGGGAGCGGAGAGGTAGATTATTTCTCTGGCAGTGCGATAGCGTTGCGGCGATGGTGGTGGAGCTATTCCAGCAGGGCTTCGCCTAAGCACCGCTGAAAACTGATCTAGAGGAGAAACTACGATCTAGAGGAGAGGTAGCACGTGGCTATTAGGGTTAGCTTTTTCCTCTAAATCCTCTAGTATATATAGGAGGGAGGGATGGGAGGAGGCAGCCTCAAACCCTCAAGGTTTGGTCAAAATTGGAGGTGGAGGAGTCCTACTCCAATCCTATTAGGAGTAGGATTCCTCCTTTTGTAGCGACCCAACTCAAAACGAGTCAAGCCTCTGTGTGTTCTGTGCCATCCCTGGATTAGTATGCTGGCACACACAGTACATCAATGTATATATCAAAGTGCAATCACATGTAAATAACGTAAAACTGATATATACCTTAAAATAGCAGCGGAATACAGTCAACGGGAGTGGAGTCCCAATAACACCAACGGCAGGTTGAGTGTAGACCATAACCCTGAATCGTACTCTTACCCGTCGTAGAAGAGTATCTGCAACATAAGACGTTGCAGCCGTGTAGGTCAGCATTTTGAATATGCTGGCAAGATCACCATAGTAGAACAGAAGAATAAAGACTATTCTATATGCAAAGGCTTTGAGGCTCTGTATCTGAGTTTTTGCGTAAAAGCTGATTTTATTTTCCTACAACAAAGAAATATCAGGAATTTCACTATGGAGTTACCTATCATGACATGGTTCCGCCAACCATTGTCTCAATTGCCCACAAGTATCATTAAGTTGCCCACAATTAATTATCAGTCCAGTGTTGAGAGTTCAGAGATAGATCCAAGTCTAGAAGCTCAATTTGTCCGTAACCGGGGACACGGCTAATCGATTAGGTTTAACTCTGCAGAGTGTTGTGTACTTCACCCACAAGATTCTTTCCCTCCTAGTAAGTCCTCGCACTGCCTGGTGTTTGAGAACAGGATGAAAGAAACATGGTCTTTCAGAGTGCTTCCCTGACTGTCCGACAGTGCCCATCCCATCCTAACGTTGACTACATCTCGTAGCACTGCCCAGCAGAGTCACAACAAAGATCAACCAAGCCAGAGCCCATAATGACTTGTGGCTACACAGGTAAGCTTCCGAGCATGAAGTATTCATCCTTCTCTTTGAGTCTTGGTGAAGCTTTCCGCAAGATGTCATGGCGCTTCTCCATGCATCCCGGCCATCCACTGGTTTCTCCAGGGATGCCCAATCAACCATCCTTCACCCAGTAGTGTGTATTGAAAACTTGTCTTCTCGAGTCTTGAAGTCTTGAGGTCTTGAAGATGCAGGACTTGAAGATGTCTTCATGAAGTCGTCGTTTTGACGTGGAGTCCTTCTTCACACCACTCACAAACACTCATACCAGACCCCGTCTACTTTAGCATAGCATTGCACTAACTAGCGTTCCCGGGGCTTTAGTAACAAGTGGTGGGTTCCTACCTCATGCATTCTACTCAACTACAAGAGTTTCAATAACACTACGGGAGGGATCTGTTGAATGATGTCACTACATGCAATAAAACATAGGTATGAAAAGATGGTCAAAGTGAACTTGCCTGTACTGTTGATGCAGAGAAAGATCGCTCTTAGAAATAACTTGATAGAACTATTCATCACTCTCCGATCAAAATCTATATAAACAAGCATTGCATTCATCTAAGCAATCATACTAACAATCAATTCTAACAATCAAAAGTGACACAAAACAAAAGCAACAAGGTTGAGGAAAGAAATACTTAAGACAAAGTTGAAACACAAAACTCCAACAAATTCAAAAGTAACACAAAACCCAAAACAAAGTAAAATATAATAAAAGGATTTTAGTAAATATTTTTCTAACAAAAATGAATCACTTTTGAAGGACAACTAGAACTATAAAAACAACCTTCTAAACAATATAAGTGTTTGCCTAAAGAACTTAACAACAAGCAAACATAAACTAAGAGAAAACATATTGTAAAACAACTAAGTTAACAGAAAATAATTAAATAAAATCTTTATTACAAAACAGAATTAAATCATATAAAACTTTAGTTAAAAGTATTATTACTAACTAATTTGCTTTAAATAAACTATACCTATTTGAAAGAGGGTATAGATCCCTACAACAAAATTTATAAACTAAACAAATTAACTTTTGTTAACAGCAAGCAATTTACTAAGGTTTGGAACCACAAAACTAAACTAGATATAAAACATAAGTTAAATCATTTTTCAGATTTTCAAAATAACTAAAGAAAATTTAAATCCAATCTGTTTAAATTCAAATTTTAAATGTTCAAACATAGTCAAATTTGGTATTCACAGAAACTAGATGAAATTGTTGATCTAATGCAAAAGAAATCAATTAAAAACATTAAGTAGTTTAAAAGATATAAAGAAAATAAAATCAGAACTTTCTCTGTTTTCTAAAACAAAACAGAAAAAGAGAAAACTAAACTAACGGTCACGGGGGTGACGTGGCGTTCTCTGGTTGGTCCAGGTGAGCGTGTGCTAGGGGGTTTTAGGCGGTCGACCGGTGCTTTAGAAGAAAACGGTTCGCGTTTAATAGGTTCTAATCTGGATCGTCAGATCCAGATCGGACGGGGGAGAGGGGTGGTGGAGCTCACCGCGGTGGTGGGTCGCCGGCGAGGGCTTCTCCGGCGAGGCCGAGGCGAAGTGGTCGACGTGGGCGGTGCTCCGGTGGTCCTCCGGCGACGGCGAGGGCACTAGTCGACGGCAGCGAGTACGGCGAGCACGTCGGTGGCGTCAGTGAGGCTCGGGGGCGTCGGAGTCGACGGGCAGGAGCTCCTCGAGCTTCGGGTGGGGAGGTTACTCCGGCGAGGGCAACAGTGAGGCGGGTCTGGGGTCTCTGGGGCTCGGGCAGGGGATGGGGTGGTGCGCACGGGCGAGAGGAGCTCGATGGTGCGCTCGGGAGAGGTCGGGGAGGTCGGAGACGGGCGCTAGGAGGGGAGAGGCGCGGCGGCGACCGAAAGCTCCGGCGAGGGATTCCGGTAGTGGGAGGGCGCGGGAGGAGAGGGAAACAAGGGGAATGGAGAGAGGGGTCTGGAGGCTTCTTATAGGGGCTCACAGGGGTCGGGGGAGTAAGGAGGGAGGGGGTCCGTGGCGTGGGAAACCGACGACGGCGTCGGGTGCGTGAGAGGAGGAAGGCGACCGGCGACAGTTTCGATCGGGCGCGTGGGGCCAGGGTGTCAGCGAGAGAGAGAGGGCGAGCGTAGTCAGCGGGCGACCGACCGGTAACGGTTTCGGCATTTAATACTGGTGGGCTGGCCATTTTATTATAAAACCGTTACCGTTTCCTATTTATGATTTTTCCAGAGCCATAAAACTTATTTAAAGCATTCGAATAAATACCAAATATAGTCAAATTTCATATCAAAATTAACAGAATAATAAATGCCATTTAATGGACATTTTTTATTCTGGCATTTGAATCCTTTGGAAAAAATATTATTTTCAGAAATTGCCCTTTTGCTTTTAAATCCCTTTGCAAATATTTTTCAGAATAACCCCTGGTTTTTATTATTCAAATAAGTCACCAAGAAGTCCCTGGTGTGGAGTGTCATGTTACTCCTCTCAATTTTTTTTGTCAGGGGTTTGAATACTTTGAAAATTGGAATAGGAACCAAATATGAAATGATTCCAAAAGAAAATCTAGAGATTTTCACATTCACTATTCAAAGATTTATTGTAAACTTCCAAGTCATATTTCATATAATTTGAAGAAGTCATTTTATCTTCTCTCCTGAAAATCATTGAGTTGCTTAAAGTTTTCTGAATTTGAAATATTTTCAAAATGGAAATTCAAATCATTTTCAAATCCCTTTTCATTTCTTTAAATGGAAGAAGTCATGTCATCTTCACTCTAGGGTTTTGTGATGAAATGAATTTGAATTCCTGGTGATAAAAATGCAGAGTGAAAGTTTTGGGAAAGTCATTTCATTCCCTCTCATCAAACTTTCAAAATTTTCAAAAGTTTCAAATTTCACTCACTTTCAATCATTCAAGCAAACAAACAATCATTCTATATTTATTATAACATTCCAAAGTTTGGGATGTTACACCTTTCCACTTGGAAACTCTTTCCACCTCTCCACCTTTGGATTTTTTCCTTCTCAAACCACTCCAGCCGCATGGGCCCTTAGAGGAGGCTTCGGCCAGCCCACCAGGGGCTGGTTTACCTCCTCCCACAGCCCATGTAGCTTCTTGGGTCGAAATACCTCTCCCGATGGTCCCCCAGTACACTCCCGGCACTCCCGGTACACTACCAATGAGCCCGAAACTTTTCCGGTGACCAAAACAAGACTTCCTATATAGAAATCTTTACCTCCGGACCATTCCGAAACTCCTCGTGGCGTCCAGGATCTCATCCGGGACCCAAAAAACCTTTGGTCACCACCATACATAACTCTATACTACCGAAATGTCACCGAACCTTAAGTGTGCAGACCCTGCGGGTTCGAGAAACTATGTAGACATGAATGAGACACCTCTACGGTCAATAACCAATAGCGGGACCTGGATGCCCATATTGGTTCCTACATATCCTATGAAGATCTTTATCGGTCGAACCTCTATGTCAAGGATTCAGTTAATCCCGTATGTTGTTCCCTTTGTTCTTCGGTATGTTACTCGCCCAAGATTCGATCGTCGGTATCTCCATACCTAGTTCAACCTCGTTACCGGCAAGTATCTTTACTCATTCCGTAATACAAGATCCCATGACTAACACTTAGTCACATTGCTTGCAAGGCTTATTGTGATGTTGTATGACCGAGTGGGCCCTGAGATACCTCTCTATCACATGGAGTAACAAATCCCAGTCTTGATCTATGCCAACCCAACAGACACCCTCGGAGATACCTATAGAGCACCTTTATAGTCACCCAGTTACGTTTCGACGTTTGATACACACAAGGTACTCCTCCGGTGTCAGTGACTTGCATGATCTCATGGTCATAGGAACAAATACTTGACATGCAGAAAACAATAGCAATAAACTGACACGATCATATGCTACGTTTGTAGTTTGGGTCTTGTCCATGACATCATTCTCCTAATGATGTGCTCCCGTTATCAAATGACATCTCATGTCCATGACTAGGAAACCGTAGCCATATTTGATCAACGAGCTAGTCTATTAGAGGCATACTAGGGACATGGTGTTGTCTATGTATCCACACATGTATTTGAGTTTCCGATCAACACAATTATAGCATGGATAATAAACGATTATCATGAACAAGGAAATATGATAATAACCAATTTATTATTGCCTCTATGGCATATTTCCAACAGTCTCCCACTTGCACTAGAGTCAATAATCTAGTTCACATCACCATGTGATTCGCATTGTTATGAATCTAACACCCAATGAGTTCTGGGGCTTGATCATGCTTTGCATGTGAGAGAGAGGTCTTTTAGTCAACGGGTCTGTGACATTCAGATCCGTGTGTACTTTGCAAATCTCTATGTCATACTGTAAATATTGCTACCACACTCCACTTGGAACTATTCCCAATGCCTACTCCACTATACGTATCCGGATTGCTAACAAGAGCCATCCGGATTAGTGTTAAAGCTTGCATCTACGTAACTCTTTATGATGAACTCTTCATCACCTCCATAATTGAGAAACATTTCCTTAGTCCTTTAGTTATTAAGGATATTCTTGAACCTGTCCAGTGATCCACTCCTAGATCACTCTTGTACCCCTAGACAGACTCATGCCAAGGCACACACTGGTGCGGTACATGGCATGGCATAATATATAGAGCCTATGCCCAAGACATAGGGGACGACGTTCGTCCTTTCTCTTTCTTCTGCCGTTGTCGAGCTTTGAGTCTCACTCAACTTCACACCTTACAAATCAGGCAAGAACTCTTTCTTTAACTGATCCATTTTGAACTATTTCAAAAACTTGTCAAGGTATGTACTCATTGGAAATCATATCAGACGTCTTGATTTGTCTCTATAGATCGCGATGCCCAACAATTAAGTAGCTTTATCCAGGTCTTCCTTTGAAAATCAATTTTCGAACAACCGTTCATGCTTTCCAGAAATTCTACATTATTTTTGATCAACAATATGACATCCACATATACTTATCAGAAATTCTATAGTGCTCCCACTCACTTTATTGTAAGTACAAGTTTCTCGTAAACTTGGTATAAACTACAAAACTTTGATCACCTCATCAAAGTGTATTTCCAACTCCGAGATGCTTGCTCCAGCCCTTAGATGGATTGCTGGAGCTCGCACACCTTTTAGCATCCTTAGGGCTGACAAAACCTTCTGGTTGTATCACATACAACCTTTCCTCAAGTAAACTGTTAAGGAAACGATGTTTTGTCATCCATCTGCTAGATTTCATAATTGAAAAATGCAGCAACTGCTAACATAATTCCAACAGACTTTAGCATGCTATGAGTGAGAAAGTCTCCTCGCAGTCAACTCTTTGAACTTGTTAGAAACTTCTTTGTGACAAGTAGAGCTTTATAAATGGTGACATTTACCATCAACATTTGTCTTCATCTCAAAGGTCCATTTGTACTCCACGACCTGCCATCCAACGAGCAAGTCTACCAAAGTCTATACTAGGTTTTCATACATGGATCCTTTCTCGGATTTCATGGCCTCCAACCATTTGTCGGAATCCGGGCCCATCATCGCTTCTCCATATCTCGTAGGATCATCGTTGTCCAACAACATGACCTGCAAGACAGGGTTGTCGTACCACTTAGGAGCAGTACGCATCCTTGTCGACCTATGATGTTAGATAGTAACTTGATCCAAAGCTTCATGATCATCATCATTTACTTCCACTTCAACTGACGTAGGTTCCACAGAAACATCTTTCTATGCTGCGCTACTCTCTGGTTGAAACAAAGGTTCAGCAACCTCATCAAGTTCTATCTTCCTCCCACTCAATTCTTTCGAGAGGAACCTTTTCTCGGGAAAGGACCCGTTTTAGCAACAAACACTTTGCACTTGGATCTGAGATAGAAGGTATACCCAACTGTTCTTAGGGTAATCTATGAAGATTCATTTGTACGCTTTGGGTTCGAGCTCATTAGGTTAAAACCTTTTTTCACATAAGCGTTGCGGCCCCAAACAATAAGAAATGAGAGCTTAGGTTTCTATCAAACCATAGTTCAGACGGTGTCATCTCAACGGATTTAGATGGTGCCCTATTTAAAGTGAATGTAGTTGTCTCTAATGCATAACCCCAAAACTATAGTAGCAAAACGATAAGAGACATCATAGCATGCACCATATCCAATAGAGCACGACTATGACGTTCGGACACACCATCACACTATGGTGTTCCAGGTGGCATGAGTTGTGAAACAATTTTCGCATTCTCTAAAGTTGTATGCCAAACTCGTAACTCAGATATTCATCTCCACGATCATATCGTAGACATTTTTATCTTCTTGTCACGATGATCTTAAACTTCACTCAGAATTTTCTTGAACTTTTCAAACGATTCAGACTTGCGTTTCATTAAGTAAATATACACTATTATCTACTCAAATCATCAGTGAAGGTAAGAAAATAACAATATCCACTGCACGCTACAACACTCATTGGACCGTATACATCAACATGTATCATTTCCAATAAGTTAATCCGAAAAACGGGGTTTTAGTCATCTTGTCTAAGAGGCATGGTCCGCATGTCTCAACCGATTCAAAATCGAATGAGTCCAAAGATCCATCAGCATGGAGTTTCTTCATGCGATTTAAACCAATATGACATTTAGTGGCAGTGCCACAAGTATGTGGTACTATCATTATTAACTTTGTATCTTTTGGCATCAATGTTATGAACATGTGTATTACTACGATCAAGATTCAACAAACCATTCTCACTGGGTGCATGACCATTGAAGGTATTATTCATGTAAACAGAATAACCATTATTCTCTAACTTAAATGAATAACCGTGTTGCAATAAACACGATCTAATCATGTTCATGCTTAATTCAAACACCAAATTACATTTATTTAGGTTTGTCACTAATCCCGAAGGTAGGGAAGCATGCGATATTGATCACATCAACTTTGGAAACATTTCCAACACACATCGTCACCTCACACTTAGCTAGTCTCCGTTTATTCTGTCGCTTTTACTTCGAGTTACTAAGAAAACCAGAAAACCAGAAAACGGGGTCCTTAGTCATCTTTGATCAAGAGGCATGGTTCGCATGTCTCAACCGATTCGAAATCGAATGAGTCCAAAGATCCATCAGCATGGAGTTTCTTCATGCATTTTATACTAATATGACATTTAGCGGCAGTGCCACAAGTATGTGGTACTATCATTATTAACTTTGCATCTTTTGGCATCAATGTTATGAACATGTGTATTACTACAATCAAGATTCAACAAACCATTCTCACTGGGTGCACGACCATTGAAGGTATTATTCATGTAAACAGAATAACCATTATTCTCTAACTTAAATGAATAACCGTGTTGCAATAAACACGATCTAATCATGTTCATGCTCAACGCAAAACACCAAATAACACTTATTTAGGTTTGTCACTAATCCCGAAGGTAGAGAGAGCGTGCGATGTCGATCACATCAGCCTTGGAAACACTTCCAACACACATCATCACCTCACCCTTAGACAGTTCTCCGTTTATTCTGTAGCTTTTATTTCGAGTTACTAACATTTAGCAACCGAACCGGTATCCAATACCCAGGTGCTACTAGGAGTACTAGCAAGGCACACATCAATAACACATATATCAAATATACTTTTGTCGACGTTGCCAGCCTTCTTATCTACCAAGTATCTAGGGTTGTTCCGCTTCAGCGACCGCTCTCCTCATAATCGAAGCACTTAGTCTCGGGTTTGGGTTCAACTTTGCGTTGCTTCACTGGAGCAGCAACTGACTTGCCATCCATGAAGTTTCCCTCCTTTCCCTTGACCTTCTCGAAACTAGTGGTTTTACTAACCATCAACACTTGATGCTCCATCTTGATTTCTACCTTCGCGGTGTCAAACAACACGAACAGCTCAGGGATCATTATTTCTATCCCTACCATTTTATAGTCCATCACCAAGTTCTAGTAGCTTAGTGATAGTGACTTGGAGAACTAAATCAATCACTAACTTATCTGGAAGATCAACTCCCACTCGATTCAAGCAATTGTAGCACCCAGACAATCTGAGTACATGCTCAACGATTGAGCTATTCTCTTTCATCTTGCAGGCAAAGAATCTTGTTGGAGATCTCATATCTCACAACACGGGCACGAGCCTGAGATTCTAATTTCAGCTTTTAGAACATCTCATATGTTCTGTGATGTTCAAAACGTTTCGAAGCCTCAATTCTAAGCCGTAATGCATGATGCGCTAAACTATCAAGTAGTCATCAGAACGTGCCTGTCAGATTTCAGAACATCCACAGACGATGCTAGAGGGGTTGGCGCACCGAGCGGTGCATTAAGGAGATAAACCTTCTGTGCAAAAATGAGGACAATCCTCAGATCATGGACCCAGTCCGCAATATTGCTACCATCATCTTTCAACTCTATTTCTCTAGGAACATATAAAAATTCAAGGGAGCTACAATGCGAGAAAGTAATCTACAACATAATTTGCAAAGACACTACTGACTATGTTCATGATAATGAGTTCAATTAATCATATTACTGAAGAACTCCCACTCAAATTGACATCCCTCCGGTCATTTGAGTGATACATGATCCAAATTCACCAACTCAAGTCCGATAATCACGTGAGTTGAGGTGGTTTCAATGGCGAACATCATCATGTTGATCATATCTACTATATGACTCATGTTCGACCTTTCGGTCTCTTGTGTTTTGAGGCCATGTCTGTACATGCTAGGCTCATCAAGTTTAACCCGAGTGTTCTGCATGTGCAACACTAGCTTTCACCCGTTGTATGTGAACGTAGAGTCTATCACACCCGATCATCACGTGGTGTCTCGACACGATGAACTTTTGCAACAGTGCACACTCAGGGCGAACGCAATTAATCTTGAAATTAAGTGAGGGATCACCTTATAATGCTATCGTTGGCCTAAGCAAAACAAGGTGCATAAGAGGATTAACATCACATGTAAATCATAAGTGACTTGATATGGCCATGAACTTGTGCTTTTGATCTCCATCTTGAAAGCACTGGCATGATCTCCATCGTCACTGACACAAGACCATGATCTCCCTCATCCTGATCTCCATCAACGTGTCGCCATCGGGATTGTCACGCTCATCATGCTTCTACTACTATTGCTACCATTTAGCGATAAAGTAAAGCATTACATAGCGCTTAATGATTGACACGCAGGTCATACAATAATTAAAGACAACCCTATGGCTCCTGCCGGTTGCCGTACTCATCGACATGCAAGTCGTGATATTCTATACAAAACATGATCATCTCATACATCACATATATCTCATCATGTAATTGGCCATATCACATCACAACATACCCTGCAAAAACAAGTTAAACGTCCACTAATTGTTGTTGCATGTTTTACGTGGCTGCTACGGGTATCTAGCAAGAACAATTCTCACCTACGCAAAAACCATAATGTTGATACATAAGTTTCTTTTCAACCTTCTCAAGGACCGCCTTACTCGAATTCGATCCAACTAAAGTAGGAGAAACAGACACCCGCCAGCCATCTTTGTGCAACGAAGTTACACGTTAGTCGATGGAACTGGTCTTTCGTAAGCGTACGAGTAAGGTTGGTCCAGGACGCTTCATCCCACAATACCGCTGAACCAAAACACGACCAAGGGAGGAAGCAATCTAAGCATCAACGCCCACAAACTCTTTGTGTTCTACTCGAGATCTCATCTACACATAGACCTAGCTTTGATACCACTGTTGGGGAATGTTTCATGGAAAACAAAAAAATTCCTACGCACACACAAGATCTATCCATGGTGATGAGAATCTACGAGAGGGATAGTGGATCTACATACCCTTGTAGATCGCTAAGCGGGAAGCATTAAGAAATGCGGTTGGTGTAGTCGAACGTCTTCGCGATCCAAATCGCCGAGCATCCTGCGATCTCGTCACGATCTGCCCCGCGATCTCATCACGATCCGTCCTGCGATCCAATCACGATCCATCCCACGAACTCATCACGACCCGTCCCGCGATCTCATCCCAACCCATCTCGCGATCTTGATCAGGGTCCTTCTGATCTAGCGCCGAACGGACGGCACCTCCGTGTTCAGCACAAGTACAGCTCGATGACGATCTCTGCCTTCTTGATCCAGCAAGAGGGAGCGGCGAGGTAGATGATTTCTTCGGCAGTGCGACGGCGTTGCAGCGATGGTGGTGGAGCTATTCTAGTAGGGCTTCGCCTAAGCACCGCTGAAAACCGATCTAGAGGAGAAACTGCGATCTAGAGGAGAGGTAGCACGTGGCTATTAGGGTTAGCTTTTTCCTCTAAATCCTCTAGTATATATAGGGGGAGGGAGGGGAGGAGGCAGCCTCAAACCCTCAAGGTTTGGTCGAAATTGGAGGTGGAGGAGTCCTACTCCAATCCTATTAGGAGTAGGATTCCTCCTTTCCACTTGGAAACTCTTTCCACCTCTCCACCTTTGGATTTTTTCCTTCTCAAACCACTCCATCCATATGGGACCTTAGAGGAGGCTTCGGCCAGCCCACCAGGGGCTGGTTTACCTCCTCCCACAGCTCATATAGCCTCTTGGGTCGAAATACCTCTCCCGATGGTCCCCCAGTACACTACCGGCACTCCCGATACACTACCAATGAGCCCAAAACTTTTCCGGCGACCAAAACAAGACTTCCTATATAGAAATCTTTACCTCCGGACCATTCTGGAGCTCCTCGTGACGTCCAAGATCTCATCCGAGACTCTGAACAACCTTCGGTCACCACCATACATAACTCTATACTACCGAAACGTCACTGAACCTTAAGTGTGCAGACCCTGCGGGTCCGAGAAACTGTGTAGACATGACCGAGACACCTCTACGATCAATAACCAATAGCGGGACCTGGATGCCCATATTGGTTCCTACATATCCTATGAAGATCTTTATCGGTCGAACCTCTATGTCATGGATTCAGTTAATCCCGTATGATGTTCCCTTTGTTCTTCGGTATGTTACTTGCCCGAGATTCGATCGTCGGTATCTCCATACCTAGTTCAACCTCGTTATCGGCAAGTCTCTTTACTCATTCCGTAATACAAGATCCCATGACTAACACTTAGTCACATTGCTTGCAAGGCTTATTGTGATGTTGTATGACCGAGTGGGCCCTGAGATACCTCTCTGTCACACGGAGTAACAAATCTCGGTCTTGATCCATGCCAACCCAACAGACACCCTCGGAGATACCTGTAGAGCACCTTTAGAGTCATCCATTTACATTGTGACATTTGATACATACAAGGTAATCCTCTGGTGTCAGTGAGTTGCATGATATCATGGTCATAGGAACAAATACTTGACATGTAGAAAACAGTAGCAATAAACTGACACGATCATATGCTACATTTGTAGTTTGGGTCTTGTCCATCACATCATTCTCCTAATGATGTGCTCCCGTTATCAAATGACATCTCATGTCCATGACTAGGAAACCATAGCCATATTTGGTCAACGAGCTTGTCTATTAGAGGCATACTAGGGACATGGTGTTGTCTATGTATCCACACATGTATCTGAGTTTCCGATCAACACAATTATAGCATGGATAATAAACGATTATAATGAACAAGGAAATATGATAATAACCAATTTATTATTGCCTGTAGGGCATATTTCCAACAATATAGGCATCCCCAAAAATCCAACCATTACACACAAAATGACCAACTCGGTGACACCCATGTGTAAATCTCGGTGGTACCAAAGTGACAAAAAGTGGCAACTTTTGAATCTCGGAGGGACCGATACACGATTCTCGGTTGCACCGACAAGGTGACCAACGGTCAGATTTTCCAATCTCGGTGACGCCGATTCACCATTTTCGGTCGGACCGAAAATGTGAACTTGCATAAAAGAATCTTGGCAACCCAACTCGGTGGCACCGAGAGCTTTGTCGGCTGCACAGAAGTGTTAGGGTTTGGCTGAGTTTGTCTAGGGTTTACAATCGGTGGCATCGGGATAGGAATGTTGTTTGCATCGATTTTGCATATTTGGCTTTGGACAGACTTTGGTGGGAGAGTTTGTGCATGTTTTGGTGACTGTCACTTGTGCACGTTTGAGCATATTTTTCACCATCAAAACGTTACCCCCTTTTAATAGTGTTGGCTTTCCTATGGACTCAAAGTGATTTCTCACAAATGTAAAATGTAGAGTCCTCTTGCTTGAAGCTTGGCCAACCTATTTCCTTCCATCTTGGGGTAGTTCCACAATCCTTTGGCCGTCCCTATCATTGAACTTGTCCGGAAATATACTTAGTGGAAACATTAGTTCAATGACTTATATGTTGTTATTAATTACCAAAACCACCAAGGGAGCAAATGTACTTTCAGATAGTAAGACCCTAGATAATGCTCAAAGAAGTTATGCTACTACTGCTAAATAATTTCTAGCAGTTGCATTTGCTTGTGATTCATGCCATATATTGTTTAGTCTAAAGTTACTATTCACACCGATCATGCTGATACATCTCCAACGTATCAATAATTTTTGATTGTTCCATGATATTATATTATTAATCTAGGATACTTTCTATGCAATTATATGCTATTTTACATCATTTTTGGGAACTAACCTATTAAGCCGGTGCCAAGTGTTAGTTGTTGTTTTTTGCCTATTTTTGGTTTTCGAGGAAATCTGTACCATACGAAGTCCAAATGCTATGAACCTTTTTGATGATTTTTCTCTAGACAAAAGAGACCCAGGGAGCTTTGGGAGAAGTCCAGAAGACAAGCGAGGAGACGACAAGGCATCAGTGCACGCATAAGGGGGTAGGCGCCATGATGCCTTGTGGGCCCCACATGGCTCTGTCTTACATAATTCCACCTTCATAAATTCTATAAAATCAGGAAATAAACATAGAGCCACCAAAACACATTTTTCGCTGTCACAAGCCTCTGTTTCGGCGGGAGGACATCTGGAGACCTTTTCTGGTACTCTGTCGAAGGGGGAATCGACCACGTAGGCCATCTACATCAACCTTGTTGCCTCCATGAAGAAGTCTGCTAGTCCACCACAGACCTAAGGGCACATATCTAGTACCTAGATGGCTTCTTCTCTCTCTTTGATCTTCAATACAAATTTCACTGTGATTCCCGTGGTGATCTATCCGATGTAATCTTCTTTTGCGGTGTGTTTGTTGGGATCTGATGAATTGTGGGTTTATGATCTGATTATTCATTGAAAGTAATTGAGTATCCTATTAATTATATTATGCATGATTATTATAGCTTCGTATTTATCTCCAATCTAGCGGTTTGGTTTGTCCAACTAGATTGATTTATCTTCAGCGAGAGTGGTGCATTGTAGTGGGTTCAATCTTGTCGTGCTCTATATCCTTATGACAGAATGGGACAATACATGTATTTGTATAGTTGCCATTAAGGATAAAATGATGAGATATTCACATATTACTTGTCTTATTTTGTCTACATCATGTCACCTTGCTCCAAGCATTACCCTATTTGTTATGAACTTAATACCTAAAGAGGCAAGTATAAAAGCACTCTCGAAATGGAGTAATAGTAGTAGATGCAGAATTGTTTTGGTCTACTTGTTTATGGAAGTTATGCATATATACATGAATATTAATATGAATAACATGTCATAACTATGCTCAATTCTGTCAATTGCTCAACAATAATTTGTCTAGCCACCGTACGCTATTTTCGAGAAAGAAGCCTCTAGCGAACACTATGCCCCCAAGTCTACTCAGACATAAATACAAAAACTCCAAAAATACCTTGTTGCATATAATTTACTTTACTTTATTTTGGTTTTACAATATATATTTCTATCAAGATTTAATCCTTGCAAGAAATGAATTCAAGGGGCTTGACAACCCTCTCGCCCACGTTGGGTGCAAGCGTTTGGTTTTGTGTGTGTAGGTGTTGTTGAAAGGAATTTTCTTGGTTCTCCTATTGGTTCGATAACCTTGGTTCTCAATGAGGAAAATATTTATCTCTATTGTGATGCATATCCTCCCCTCTTTGGGGAAAATCCTAACACAACTCACCATTCCCGGGGAGGAGGTACGGAAGTAGTCTCCCGTCAACTTGCCAATTTCTGGCGCCGTTGCCGGAGAGACATCCACAAATTCTTGTCAGGTCCCTACACATAAATTATCTTTAATTTGTTCTAATTTTTAATTTTTGGTTATATTTTACTTTATATAACAATCAAAAATACAAAAACATTTCTAGTTTGCTTGTTTGCCATTATGGTTGGTCCTTCTATCAATGTCTTTATAGATTTTGAGGTACTCTACTATAAGCAAAGGCAAGGAGAGAGCCTAAAAGACGCTTGGTACCATATAATAGAGTACCATCGTATCGCAACCATAAAAAATGGTATGAATATTCGTATTCATAATTTTTACATGGGACTAAGTTTATTTAATAGGCAAATTCTGGATTTTGCCACTAAAGTGAATTTCATTGAAATGACTCTAGTGCAGCACATGAAATAGTGGAGCCAATTGTTGGAACACCTCCTTTACCCCAAATCACCCATTATACTCACGAAGGAATCCAAATACTAGAAAATTTGGGGGATATATAGAAAAAATTGAATGCCTTATAAAAAGTAAATGAGCCTATCAAGACCTTAGGTCTAACCTAAATCGCATGAATTCACTCCTTATGGTTTCCAACAAGAGACTTTATGCTTTAGACAAAATGATAACTTTACTTTCAGAAATCACGGATGACAGTGTCCAGAAATAAGGGGCCCTATCCTATCCGGCACAAGCTCCTTAGATTGGGCCGATGGGTTCTCCTCCTTCTCAAGGTAGACTCTGGAAGCTCCATGGTGGAGCATGATCAGGATTGCATCTGTCGAAGGCTTGTCATGTACTCCAAGATTTATCCTACCGCCTCTATGCCAAGATACCAAGCTTGTAACCCTAGATACCATACCTAGCATGTATATAAGCCATAGGGTTTAGCCCGTATAGGGGACATCAACACAACATCATTCACCTAACCCTAAAGTTAGAACACATCTCATGATCTCGAGGTAGATCAACTATGTACTCGATACTTCTCCATTGATATAAACAAGAGCATGGTGTAGGGTTTTACCTCCATCAAGCGGGCCCAAACTTGGGTAATAATTGTCTCCTTGTTCCTGTTATCATCCATATGAGGTTCACAGCTCGAGACCCCCTACCCCGAGGTCTATCGGTTTTCACACCGAACAGATCCATCGGATACAAGCTGTTTTTTATGGTGTACGACGCCGAGGCAGTACTCCCTTGCGATATCATACATGATGCACCTAGGATACGCATGTAAGAAGAGAGGGAGGCCAAGCTTGATTGGCAGGATGCCTTGGATGATCTCGAAGAAGAGTGGAACGTCGCTCGGGCACGATCTGCTATCTACCAACAACAAGCCCAACGCTACCACAATAGGGAGGTCCGTGCAAAGGACTTCAACGTCGGTGACCTCATCATGAGGCTACATCCAAAGAAGCAGAAGAATAAACACTCCTCTAGATGGGACGGGCCCTTTATTATTAACCAAGTACTAATCAGAGGAGCTTGTTGAATTCGAGATCCGGAAGGCGGTCGTCTAAAGCCCAATCCCTAGAATGTGGCGCTGCTTCAACACTTCTACGGTTGACACCCCCCCTCCAAACACTGCTCGTGTATATAATTCAACCCATGTTTTATTTATTTATTTCTCTCTGTTTTCTAAACCTCGGAGCATCTTTTAAATGACTTTGGGAGATAATATTCCTCGTTCTTTTCAAAACACGTGTTGTTCCACCTCTTATACACTATTGTCTTTCAAGCCATAATATGCATCTACTTGAGTTAAGATTTGGCCAAGTTGGATTGCCCAGCTCCTGTGTTTGCCCATTACGTTCCTGGTAATTCGTATAAGGGGCAAGGGGAGCAGCGTTGTGATTGTTACTCATGGGTCAACCGGTGCAGTACCTCAGACAGGTAAAGCCGAAAGCTAGCACTCTTAACATACAAATCGGTCGGTCGTGACATAGGGTTAATGTGGAAGGGGTCTTTCAAATGCCGACCAGGGGCTTATCCCCAAGGTCACCCGTCTTCGAACACATGTGCTCGTCACAATCACCCGAGGAAAGGAACTGTTGGAAGAACTATTTTCCTCGAAAGATGTTTCTTACGCTAAAAACTGTATAACATAACTCTACACCTCCCTCTTGTCTTTTGAGGTGTATAGCCGGATTTCCTTGTCTCCTAAAGCACCTGGTCCAATTACTTTGGCCAATAGTATTGGACACTCCTCGGCTATTGGTCGGGAAGGTGGAAGCCAATGGCTGGCTGACAGAGTAGGGAAGCGCGACCTGAATATTTACATGAAGTACTTCAATACATAAAGTCACTCATACTTATTACACTTGGTCTAGTCCATCTATTAAGGTGTGTAGAGTGCAATCCTTCTGTGAAAACCGAGCAGCGGGCATAACACTCTCATAAACGAGACTAGTAGGTATCTCTTCACCATCCGGCCCCATAGGTCCTACCTTGGCTAGATCCGTCGTATTAAGAAATGTATAGTGGGTCTTCACCATATCCCATGCCTCCCTCGATCTTTCCCGACAGGCATACACCTTCCACGCCTCGATTCGGTGTCGGGCTCTTTTTAGTTGTTCAGCTAGGACGGCCATGTCTTCGGGCACCTGTTCCACTTCGGTCCATAAAGCTCGGAAACGTCCTCTCGTGTAGTACGGGAAGATGAACCGCCATTACTTCGGACAATGGGCCTCGGGCGTCAGGGGGTAGGCCAAACAAAGAAGCTGCCAAAGGAGAAAAGTCAGCCTGCTAATCACCTCGACTAAACCTCATAATGTTTTTTCGAAAATCACAAGTTACCAAAAATCGTATCATTAGTTCGACGATTCTTCAATTCAACAGCACCCAGTTGAGCTTTTAAGTTCTCAATCTCCTAGGTTTCTTGGGTGTTTTCGGCCCTTAGCACATTGACGCCATCTACCTTTTGGGTCACCACCTGTTGGTTTGCTTGGTGTTGTGACTTCATGTACATCAAATCCTCGCGGGTCTGCTTAAGATCTCTCTCAAGATGACCTATGGCTTCCGCTGCTAGGTGGGATTATGTTGCCAGTCCATCTCCCTAAAATCCCAATGGCGCTAATAATATATGCCAGACAATCACTTACCATGTGCCTCCATGGTGAACTTATTCACCTGCTCCACCTTGGCCAAGGTGGCATCTAACTTCGCCTTCGTTCGGGTGAGTGCCTCCGCCAATTGACCATTCTTTACCCGAGCTTCCTGTCAAGGATGACATGCGCTATTAGATATAAAAGCCTTGATACTATCGCATTTCACCCATATCAAGCCTTAAGGTCTACTACCATACTTGGTAGTCTTGATTGCCTTCAAGCAAATAAAGAAATACTTGAAGAATTTGAAGGAACACGGACTTTGGTTAATCCTCACCTGTAGACCTTGTGACAAGACGTCCAGCGATTGGTCAAAAGCCCCTCTGGTTGCCCCAAGGTATGCATCCATAGTGCCAAGGGCATTGAACTCCCAATTCGAGAAGGCCAAATTCCTTAAGGAAGCCTTTCACCGCTGATAATTTGTGGCACGTTGGATCTAGGAAGGAGTAGCCAAACTAGTCGATGAGTTCTCGGGCTGGGGAACCTTGGGAGTAACTCCCACAGTAGGGCGTGCCCCGCCTCCCTATGTGAGGCTGATGTTCCCTCAGCCCTCACACTTACTGCTATGCAGGAAGGCGAGGGTTTCCTGTGAATAATCAATTGGGTCGGAGCTTGACACCAAGCCTTTAACACATGCAATAATTAAGAAGTTACCTGGTAACTGAGGGGACACTTTCCCCTGCCACCATGACCCCGACATGCGCATCCTGCACCTCCGGCGGGGACCACCCTTGTAAGGTCGCCTCTCTACATTGACGTTTGGAACATCGTCTCTTTGGAGAAGGATTTGGGTGGCTAGGGGCTAGAGGAGAGAAGCTCACTTTTTATTAGAGGAAGGGAGTGATATCGATGAAGCCGGCCTCTTCTCGGGAATGTCGAGGGCAATGGACATCCTTTAGCTATCAAGGCTCTCCAAGAAAAATTTCCGCCCTTCATAGATAACGGACAGGTCCTTATCCCCATTAAAGAAGGGATCCTTGCCTCGGCAATGCGACTCCAGCTTGGGTGCCGAGCTGCTTATGGCCTCAACCCAAAGCCTTCATCTCTATTCAAAACTAGAACATGGTTGGTTACGTAAATTATTTAATATCTTGGATGGACGAGCGAAGTAGGAAAAACTTACTATGTCAGCGGGATTGTAGTAGGGCAGCCCGTCCCAAAATTTCAGCTTAGCGAAGTCCCCCATCGTCCCTTGATAAATACTCCCTCCGTCCCAAAATAAGTGACTCCATTTTATACTAAAGTTAGTGCAAAGTTGATTCATTTTTGAGTCACTTATTTTGGGACGGAGGGAGTACCAGCCAACGCCAATCCAAATGCTTCTTGGTCAAAGAAGTCCTCCCGGATTGTTTGTGAGGCGTCTTCGGTCCCATTGAACTCGCATGACAAACGAGGGCGATGCCGAAGTGTCTAGACTCTTTGGTTCATCGTTGTGGCCACTACAACTATTATAGTAAGTCCAATGCTCATCAATTTCTTCACATGAGTTGCGAGTTTGATAACCTCAGCACTTTACTCTTGAGAAGGGACATGCGGCCACCAGCTATAAAGCCTCCTCGGGGGCTCCATGGAAAGCGAAGGGAGACAAGGCCGAACCTGGTAAAGGAGAGGAACACATCTACACATAACCACTTGGTTGTCCAGACATCGGTACCCTGCTGAGGTGTGCCTGATGAGTACTCGGTCCCCTCGACCGGACAGACTTCGGTTGTCCCGACCTCATACAACTTCTCAGCAAAAGAACAGGGCACTACACAGAAATACTTCCTCCATAGCCCAAAGTGTGCCTTGCATCCGAGGTGCATGTCGCAAAGGGCAACGAACCCCGCGATATGTAAAACTGAGTTGGGGGTGAAGTGGTGAAGCTGCAGCCCATAGAATTCCAACAGGCCCCGAAGAAAGGAGTGAATTGAAAACCCTAAGGCACGTAATAGGAAGGAAACAAAGTATACCCTTTCTCCCTCTTGAGGAGTAGGGTGATTTTCTGCGTGCACTTGTCCTTTCACAGATGTCAAACCAGAGGGGGTCACTGTCAGATCTGAATCTGGTAGATATCCTTGCTTTTCTAGGCACTCTAGTTGAAGGTCTGAAATGACGCATCTGGCCTAGTCGCCTCTGATAGGACCATGGGGACACCTTGAAGAGCCAACATCGCTCTCCATGAAGAACTCTCGAGGGTGGACTTGGGAGAAGGGGGCACTTGCGCAATTCGCTTGAAAGAAGGAGTCGAGGTGCATGGTAAATTTGTACTTGCCAATAGAAGGGGGAAAGGGCTGACGGTTCGACGTTTTGGCATAAAGCGGTCTAATTCGCCATAAGAGATGGTTACGAGGGTGTGTAATTAGATGCCACATGCGATAGAGTCGGGCCCGCCCAGAAAAATTGCTAACCTAGCCGAAGACTTTCTGAAATGAAGATGGAGGAATCAAAGAAACTCGCCTATCGAGCCAAAGACTACAGGAACTAAAGTCCAAGAGCATTGTCCTCGGCATTGAAGAGCAGTTTAGGGGTTACTGACGGTGTCATGTAATAAGGGGCCCTAACCTAGTTGACCCAGGCTCCTCGGATTGGGCCAATGGGTTCTCCTCCTTCTCAAGGTAGACGCGGGAAGCTACACGGTGGGGCATGACCAGGAATGCAGCTACCGTAGGCTTCACCTGTACTAGAGACTTCTCCTACCTCCACTATGCCAAGATACCGACCTTGTAGCCCTAGATACCCTACCTGGCGTGTATATAAGTTGTAGGGTTTAGACCGTATAGGGGACATCAACACAAGATCATTCACCTAGCCCTAAAGTTAGAACACATCTAACAATCTCGAGATCAACTCTCTACTCGATACTTCTCCATTCATATAAACAACAACATGACATGGTCTCCTTGTTCCTATTACCATCCGTCCGAGGTCCACAACTCTGGACCCCCTACCAAAGGTGTGTCGGTTTTCACACCGACAACGGGTAAGTGTAAAGAACCTCCCGGTTTTGACAAGGGTCCTTATAAGGTAGCCAAGGTAGATGACAATACTTGATACTGTGCATTATGTCTAGCTAGGGGCATAAAACAATAGCGCTTGTTGGTAGGCAACCCAATAGTTATCTTTAATTTTTTGTTTTACTTTCTATTTTGGTGTGTTCACATAATTATTGCTACTATAATAACTGTGCTTTTATGTTTAAATTAGTGTCTGTACCAAGTAAAGTCTTTAGGATGGTTTGGGAGATAGTAGAATTGATACGTGAAAAAATAGAAACTTTTGCGTCCAGTGCAGAATTTCTTTGATTTTACTGGAACATATTTTTTATCTGAATTTTTTACATAGTATTTGTATACATATATACAAGGTTTTTATAATTTTTCATAATTTTCTGATTTACATAAGTATGGTTTTTCTACAGGTCTTTACAGACAATTCTGTTTTAGACAGATTCTGTTTTGATTCCATAGTTTTCTTGTTTTGATGATGATGTAGATTGTATCGGGGGGTATAAGCCATGGAGAAGTTAGAATAAAATATATGTTATTCATTAATTAATTATTAATTAATTTATAACAACACCTAAAGTATTTGATAGGTCTATTATACTAACAGATCTCATGGGGTTTTGTTAAGTTTTGTGTGCTGAAGTGTTCAAGTTTTGGGTGAGAGAACGATGGATGAAGAAACAAGGAGTGGAAACACCCTAAGATTGGGTATGCCCAAGGTATACCAAGGTAATATTAAAGGAAGACCCAAGCATCTAAGCTAGGGATCCCCTCTTTCGTCTCCAATCTATCGGTATGTCACTTGGTCCTATATTTTCATTCATCACATGATACGTGTTTTGTTTGGAGCATCGTGTTCTTTTTTTAGTTTTCCACAATCATTATTTTCTGGACACACATACTTGAGAGAGACTCTTAGAAATATGTCGTATAGGCCATAATAAATTGGTTATTATTATATTTCCTTGTTCGTGATAATCGTTTATTATCCATGCTATAATTGTATTGATTGGAAACTCAAATACATGTGTCAGTACATAGACAACACTGTGTCCCTACTATGCGTCTAGTTAACTAGTTCGTTGATCAATGATGGTTAAGGTTTCCTAGCCATGGACATGAGATGTCATTTGATAATGAGATCACATCATTAGGAGAATGATGTGATGGACAAGACCCAAACTATGAAGGTAGCATATGCTCGTGTCAGTTTATTGCTACAGTTTTCTGCAGGTCAAGTATCTATTCCTATGACCATGAGATCATGCAACTCACTGACACCGGAGGAGTACCTTATGTGTATAAAACATCGCAACGTAACTGGGTGACTATAAAGGTGCTCTACAGGTATCTCTGAGGGTGTCTGTTATGTTGGCATGGATCAACACTGGGATTTGTTACTCCGTGTGAAGGAGAGGTATCTCAGGGCCCACTCGGTAATACAACATCACAACAAGCCTTGCAAGAAAAGTGACTAATGTGTTAGCCACAGGATCTTGTTGGAAATATGCCCTAGTGGCAATAAATAAAGTGATTATTATTATATTTCCTTGTTCATGATAATCGTTTATTATCCAGGCTATAATTGTATTGATTGGAAACACATTACATGTGTGGGTAAATAGACAACACTTTGTCCCTAGTATGCCTCTAGTGAACTAGCTCGTTGATCAAAGCTGGTCAAGGTTTCCTAGCCATTGACATGTGATGTCATTTCATAACGGGATCACATCATTAGGAGAATGATGTGATGGACAAGACCCAAACTACAAACGTAGCATATGATCGTGTCAGTTTAGTGCTACTGTTTTCTGCATGTCAAGTATATGTTCCTGTGACCATGAGATCATGTAACTCACGAACACCGGAAGAGTGCCTTGTGTGTATCAAACATCAGAACGTAACTGGGTGACTATAAAGGTTCTCTACAGGTATCTCCGAAGGTGTCTGTTGAGTTGGCATGGATCAAGACTGGGATTTGTTACTCCATGTGACGGAGAGCTATCTCAGGGCCCACTCGGTAATACAACATCACAATAAGCCTTGCAAGCAATGTGACTAAGTGTTGGTCACGGGATCTTGTATTACGGAACGAATAAAGAGACTTGCCGATAACAAGGTTGAACTAGCTATGGACATACCGACGATCGAATCTCGGGCAAGTAACATCTCGAAGAACAAAGGGAACATCATACGGGATTAACTGAATCCTTGACATAGAGGTTCGACCGATAAAGATCTTAGTAGAATATGTAGGAACCAATATGGACATCAGGGTCCTGCTATTGGTTATTGACCATAGAGGTGTCTTGGTCATGTCTACATAGTTCTCGAACCTGTAGGGTCTGCACACTTAAGGTTTGGTGACGTTTCGGTAGTATAGAGTTATGTATGGTGGTGACCTAAGGTTGTTCGGAGTCCCGGATGAGGTCATAGACGTCACGAGGAGCTCCGGAATGGTACGGAGGTAAATATTGATATACAGGAAGTCCTATTTTGGTCGCCGGAAAAGTTTCGGGCTAATCGGTAGTGTATCGGGAGTGCCGATAGTATACCGGGAGTCCATCGGGAGGCGTATTTCGACCCAAGAGGCTACATGGGCTGTGTGAGAGTGAATACCAGCCCTTAGTGGGCTGGTGGAAGTCCCACACAAGGCCCATGCGTCTGGGAGAGAAAACCCAAAGAGCTAAAGTGGAAAAAAGGCAAAATAGGGAGGAATCCTAGTCCTACTAGGATTGGAAGAGGATTCCTCCTCTCCCACTTGATTCGGCCGAACCAAGGGCTGGCCCCTTGAGGGACAAGCCTCCTCCTCTCTTCCTCCTATATATATTGGATGTTTTAGGGGTTTTGGCACTAGATTTTCAGCCACGTGCTACCCGTTCCTCCAGTGCGTAGTTTCTCCTCCAGATCGGATTTCTGCAGTGCTTAGGCGAAGCCCTGCCGGAATAGCTCCACCACCATTGCCGGAGCGCCATCATGATACCGGAGAACTCTTATACCTCTCCACTCCCTCTTTCTGGATTAAGAAGGCAGAGATCATCATCAAGCTGTACGTGTGCTGAACGTGGAGGTGTCATCCGTTCGGTGCTTGATCGGGACGGATCGTGATTGGATCGCGGGACGCTCGGCGATTTGGACCGCGAAGACGTTCGACTACACCAAACGTGTTTCTTAATGCTTCCCACTTAGCGATCTACAAGGCTATGTAGATCCACTCTCCGTCTTGCAGATGCTCCTCACCATGGATAGGTCTTGCGTGAGCGTAGGAAATTTTTTGTTTCCAATGCGACGTTCCCCAACAGTGGCATCATGAGCTAGGTCTATGTGTAGATGAGATCTCGAGTATAACACAAAGAGTTTCTAGGAGTTGATGCTTAGATTGCTTCCTCCCTTGGTCGTTTTTTGGTTCAGCAGTATTGTGGGATGAAGCGGCCCGGACAAACATTACTCGTACGCTTACGAGAGACCGGTACCTTCAACTGCAACTTGTTGCAAAAGATGGCTGGCGGGTGGCAGTTTCTCCTACTTTAGTTGGATCGAATTCGACAAAGGCGGTCCTTGAGAAGGTTGAAAATCAACTTATGTATCACCGTTGTGGTTTATGCGTAGGTGAGAATTGTTCTTGCTAGATACCCGTAGCAGCCACGTAAAACATGCAACAACAATTAGAGGACGTCTAACTTGTTTTTGCGGGGTATATTGAGATGTGATATGGCCAATTACATGATGTGATATATGTGATGTATGAGATGATCATGTGTTGTATAGAATATCACGACTTGCATGTCGGTGAGTACGGCAACCGGCAGGAGCCATAGGGTTGTCTTTAATTATTGTATGACCTGCGTGTCAATCATTGAGCGCTATGTAATGCTTTACTTTATTGCTAAACGGTAGCAATAGTAGTAGAAGCATGATGGGTGCGACAACCTCGATGGTGACACGTTGATGGAGATCAAGATGATGGAGATCGTGGTGTTGTGCCGGTGACGATGGAGATCATGCCGGTGCTTTCAAGATGGAGATCAAAAGCACGAGTTCATGGCCATATCATGTCACTTATGATTTGCATGTGATGTTAAAACTTTTATACATCTTGTTTTTCTTAGGACGACGAGAGCATTATAAGGTGATCCCTCACTTAATTTCAAGATAAATTGTCCGAGTGTGCACCGTTGCGAAAGTTCGTCGTGTCGAGACACCACGTGATGATCGGGTGTGATAGACTCTATGTCGTGGATTTGTCACGGCAGGTGTCCGGGTGAACGGACTTAGGTTCGGGGCGAGACGCAACTACGTGGCGGCTTGAAGGGGTTGATCGGAATCGAGAAGACACGGAGTTTTACCAGGTTCGGCCCCTCCGATGGAGGTAAAAGCCAACGTCCTTCTTGTCTGGTATTGATGATGATGAACATCTCTCGGTTACAAGGGTGCTAATTGCTACCTCTAATCTCTTGTGCCTTTAATATCTTGTGTTGTCTAAACTTGTAGACTTGTGTCTCTTGAGAACTTATCCCTGTAGGGGTGCTCTACCCCTCCTTATATAAGTGGAGAGGGTAGGTTTACAAATAGAGTCCTAATAGGAGTAGGAGTAGGACTAGTCTCTCACGAATCCTACTCCGGGTCTTATTTGCTTTAAGGGAATCCTTCTCTCTTGTGGGCCTTCTCCTTTGGGCCTTCTCTTGTGAGCCGCCTGGCGCCGGCTCACCCGCCGGGTCTTGGGCTTGGTCATCCTGTGACCCGCTTGCCGGGTCATAAATAAGATGTCATGTCTTCGGCCGGGTCTCGTGTGAGTCGCCAGGCCGGGTCATACCATGGGGTATATCCCCGTCATTAGCCCCTAGGTTAGCTTGAATTTATTCATGGTAAGCTCCTGAAATAAGAGTAACAAATATGTTAAGTGGCCGGCTTGCTCCTTTGGCCGGCTTATAAAATGGCTTCTCAGAAATCCGAGTCTTTTCTCCATATGAATGAGTCGTCTTGATAATCATCTTGCTTGTCAATGTCTTTTTGGAAAATATTGAGAATAGAACACCCATATGCCATTGAGTCGGCTTCCAATACTCTTGGCGGGTCATCTCCACCGGGTCATAATCATTGATGATGTCGGGTCATTATCGTTGGTGACTCCAGGTTAAATAACTAGAATCCTACTGACTTGATAAATACTGGGATGAAAATCCATCTGATGTAGAACCGGACTTCCATTGTTGTGAAGCAGGGCAGTTTATATAAACTCTGGCGGGTTATGATCTTTTGATAACACCGGGTCATAAGTGTTAGTGACGCCGGGTCTAACAACTGAACTCCATATTTAATATCTTGAAAATTCTCCTCAAAGTTTTTGATATGTCTGTATTACCTGTAGCCTCCAAGCTCCGAGATTATCCATGATAACTTGGTGCTTTGCAAATAACATTTTGGACTGTGTAGCCCCCAAGTGCCGGGTTGTCCTGCCTACAACAACCTGGGACTTATAATTGCCTTATATCTTATAATGCTTCGGCGGGTGTAGCCCCCAAGGGCCGGCTCATCAGAAAGCTTCGGCGGGTGTAGCCCCCAAGGGCCGGCTCATCAGAATGTGATGCGCCGAGTCTTCAATTTGAATCTCTTAATCTGTTGGAACAGCTGAATACTGTAGCCCCCAAGTGCCGGGTTAGTAAGAATTACTGGGCTGGGACTTTAGAAAAATATAGAAGGGTCGGCTCATCTCCTTGAGATAATATGGTCTTGCTGACAATGTAATGGTTTGAAAACCGGCTTGCATTAGCCCCCAAGTGTCGTGGTGCATGCTTGCAGCGACATGGGACTTGCATAATTGATATAAACTTGGACTTGGATAATGTAGCCCCCAAGTGCCGGGTCGTCTGCCTGCAGCGACTCGGGACTATGTGAGAATAATATGTCTCACCATAATTTGTTGAATGAATCTTTGATCGTGGTCGTAATATAACCCGGAATGAATATCCTGGAATAATTCCTTTGTCTTTGACATGAAATTCCTGCTCGTGGTTGCGGTGCAACCCGGCAAATATATGTTTGAGAAATCCATGAGTGTTGTAGATTACTACAGAGCATAATTAAAGAAATCCGAGAACCTGCCAATTAGATGATACGACATTATATCTGACAGGGCGGCTCTTTGCAAAATAATAATTTCTCCGAGCTGGTTTGAAAAATCCCAATCATTTATTATTGGTTATGATAAACCATGAAGATCTAGCTATATTGGCTATTAAAAGATCCATTTGCTCTTGCAAAACACTTAATGGCGGCTCATCTTTTAAGAGATAGTACCTGCAAAAAATAAACAAGACGGTATATATTCTGTATTGGGCGGCTTGAAGAAGCTCAACCAGAAGATGTTTTATACCTTTCATAACATTGCTCCTTTTCTCATAATCTTGCTCTGACCCAGCTTGATATGTCGGCATGTTATCTGGAGGTGGGAAGCCCCCTTGATAATCCACGGCTCCACCTTTTAGCTCCTATTTGAGAGCACCTTTGTAATAGCTTAAAGGATAATTCTGCTTTTCTTGAATGTAGCTCCGGATGTATATATTTTCGTCTCTCCTTTTTTTTGTTTTACCGGCTCTTTATTGGTTGATCCCCCCTTTGTATAAATCCATCTTGAACTTTTAGAGCCGGTCGAGCACTTTGAAACTTGTCAACCGGAGTAGTATGACTCCGGCTCTTGTAAGATGAACTTTGTCGAGAACCGGTTGTCGTAGGGTAATGTAAGCTATACCTAAAGGGAAGAAGCCTCCATCGACAACCGCGGCTAATAATGAGCCGGAAGCGGCGTAAAGCCGTCTGTTTGCAGGGCAATGTAAGATGTACCTAAAGGTAAGAAGCCTCCTGTTAACGTTTGAATATTGTATGCATGGACGCCGGCTGTCGATGGGAGATGTAAGCTATACCCTAAGGCAAGAAGCCTCCATCGACAACCGCGGCTGAAATGGCATAAAGCCGGCTGTTTGAAGGGATATGTAAGCTATACTCGAAGGAAAGAAGCCTCCTTCAACAGCTACAGTTGATAAGCAACTGAGTTTTGGCGTAAAACACCGATTGTTAGGGTGAGATAAGCGAACCCGTCGGTAAGAAGCCCCCTTCGACAACCGCGGTTAATAAGTAACTGGAAGTGGCATAAAGCCGGCCATTAGGGTGAGATAAGCGATACCCATTAGTAAGAAGCCCCCTTTGATGGCCGCAGTTGATAAGCAACTGGAATTTGGTGTACACGCTGTTGTCTTAGGGTCATGTAAGCTATACCAAAGGTAAGAAGCCTCCATCAACAACAGCGCTTAATGTACCCAAACTAGGCATAAAGCCAACTGTGCAAGGGAGATGTAAGCTATACCCGAAGGCAAGAAGCCTCCTTGCAACAGTTTAATAACAGCTGGATGTGCAAAGGAGATGTAAGCTATACCCTAAGGCAAGAAGCCTCTTTGCAACAGTGCTTAATTGGGCACAACGCCGGCTCTGCAAGGGAGATGTAAGCTATACCCGAAGGCAAGAAGCCTCCTTGCAATAGCGTAAAAGCAGACTGTGTAGGGGAGATGTAAGCTATACCCGAAGGCAAGAAGCCTCCCTGCAATAGCGCTTGATAGGGCATAAAGCCGGATGATAGATCAGCCGTTTTGACGGCGAACAAACCACTTCAACTCAAATTTCTGAGCCAGAAAATTTCATCTTGCAAAGACCCGGGCTTCTCATTGAAAACGACCAAATGTGTCTTGCCATGTCTGTAGCCCCCGAGTCTTAAGTTGACTTGAAGAGGCGGCTTAAGAATCTTCATCGAAAGTTGAGGTTAGGCCGTGGCGGGTTATAGATGATCTCGTATGAATTGTTTCAATGATCCGGTTGATGGTTCGTTCCGGATGTTTGCTTGAAGTGAACCAAACTGTAATGGTGGCAGCTTATGCGTTTGTCCATTAGGCGGCTCGTTTTGACGAGCACCGCACCGATATGTTGATGTAGATCACAGTGGGGGTGGCGTCTTGCATGTGTCCGTTGGGCGGCTCGTACAGGCGAGCACTACACTGATATGTTGATGTGGACGTAGAAACCAACCGCGGCATTGTAAGCCGGCCCTGTTTGTGAAATACGCCATGGCGTTATAAGCCGACGCGGATGATGAGAGACTAACATGGTATTTGTAATCCGGTGCGGGTGGCGAGAGTCGGCCACGGCATTGTAAACCGGTCGCTGATGGTGAGAGACGTCCACGGCGTTGTGAACCGGTGCTGTCGCGAGAGGTAACCACGGTGTTGTAAGCCGGCGCAGCCGCGACACGGGCAAATACCAATACAGAATGATGCTGACGTGTGCTCCGTCTCTGCGGTATAATGCCCCTTTTGGCAGTGAATAATGGCCCTGCGTAAAAACACCACTGACCAAAGTAATTGTTCTCACAGAAAAGTTAATATATATGATAGAACACATATGATAGACATCACGTGTTTTGTTTGAACGACAGATGATCTATAATCGACGCCTCGCCGGATGCCCTTTCAAAGCAGTAGTAGCACCCACATGGCCTTCCTTCATTTTTTAGCCCCCACTTCTTATCCATCCAACTGGCTTGGTGGCCACAGCGCAGCAGTGGGAGGTGGGCGAGGGAAAAAATGGTGCGGGGTGGTGTGTGGCGACAGCGATGCGCGCGGAGACAGAGACAGAAACAACTCAGACGCGCACTGTCGAGTCCATATTTGTAATTCCTTCTCGGTCATGGTCCTTTCTTTTTCTTTGTTTTTGATCTGCTAGTAGACTTCCTTGCGTGTCCATAGTAATCCATAACCAAAAAATCTTGTATGTGGATCGGTGGCTTAGCTGTGTGGCAACGCAGCGGAGGCAGAGCGACTGGAAACTCGACGCGGAGGGGGCAAAGCCTGGGCAGAGGCGTCTTGGCAGCTCTGTCAGCGGGACGGCTCGGGACCGGTGACGGCGGAGACGGGCGGCTCACGGCATGGCCGTGGCCTCAGTGGTGGCGAGACCGTGGCCGGTCAGCGGTGCCTGAAATCAAGCTAGAGGCAACTCAGATGTGCGCAACGAGTCACGACACGGGACCAGGGACGGCAGAGCAGCCATCACGGGCGCCTGGAGGCGGCTGCGGCGGCTTGGCACAACGGGGACCGAACGGCGCAGCGGTGGGAGGCCGACTCCGTCTCGGTGTTGGGCGACCCTGCAAGGTGTCGGAGCTGACCCGACGGATCCACGGCGGGAGACGCGGCCGGGTGGGAGTCGAAGGAACGGGGCCGCGGTGGCGGCGACGAGGCGTAATGCAGCGGAGGGAAGAGCATGGAGGCGAGACAAGACCACACCGTGGCATGGCTGAGGCCGACGGGTGTAGAGGTGAGGCGAGGTGGATGTGAGCAGCAGGCCGGCTTAGCGGTGAATGCTCGCAGAAGCAGAGCCGGGAGCAGCAGCAAGCCGGCTTCCTCGGCGGAGCCATGGAGGCAGAGCGGAGGTGGACCCACGACGTAGGCGACTTGCCGGTGATGGGAGGTCAGCAAGACAAGCTTGCGGTGATGGAGATGCACCGGCCAGAGCCAGCTGCGATGGCGGAGACGAGCGGACGTCTTTTCGAGTGGAGGCCGAGTCCGTATCTTCTTCCAGGTCGTGGTTCCGCCGGTGACCCGGCCTCTGATGATTTGAGAACCTGTGGGTTGCTTTTTTCCTTCTTCTTTGATCCTGCGGTGTAGCATAGTTGGATAACTTCCTTATTTCTGACACTAATTCCCATGGAGATCAATATAGGACTGTAGCATGTGATGATCTCAATTGATGTATTGGAGAAAACTGTTCTAGAATCCGTCTGGATGACTTTTCTTTTGGATTTTTCTTGCTCGCATACAGATTTCTCTATGGTCCTGATCAACTTCTATCTGTTGAGATATTCGAGGTTGTAGTGTGGAGATTGGATTGCTGGCGACAATCTTTCGTAAATAATTTTTGAGGCGTTCGGGGGGTGGTAGTAATTTTATGTCTCCACTCGAACTTTTTCTGCCTCAACCGATGAACTCGGAGTTTGATGAAGAGTCTTCCATGCCGGCTCTTGTGGATCCGGTGGGTCATAATCTTCTCGATCCCTGGGAAAGATCCCCTCAAGAACACAACTGTTGGAAATATGCCCTAGAGGCAATAATAAATTAGTTATTATCATATTTCCTTGTTCATGATAATCGTTTATTATCCATGCTATAATTGTATTGATCATAGACTTAAATGCATGTGTGGATACATAGAAAAAACCATGTCCCTAGTATGCCTCTAGTGGACTAGCTCGTTGATCAAAGGATGGTTAAGGTTTACTAGCCATGGACATGAGATGTCATTTGATAACGGGATCACATCATTAGGAGAATGATGTGATGGATAAGACCCAAACTACAAACATAGCATATGATCGTGTCAGTTTATTGCTACTGTTTTTTGCATGTCAAGTATATGTTCCTATGACCATGAGATCATGCAACTCACGGATATCGGATGAGTGCCTTGTGTGTATCAAATGTCGCAACGTAACTGGGTGACTATAAAGGTGCTCTACAGGTATCTCTGATGGTGTCTGTTGAGTTGGCATGGATCGAGACTGGGATTTGTTACTCCGTGTGACGGAGAGGTATCTCAGGGCCCACTCGGTAATGCAACATCACAATAAGCCTTGCAAGCAATGTGACTAATTGTTAGTTGCGGGATCTTGTATTATGGAACGAGTAAAGAGACTTTCCGGTAACGAGGTTGAACTAGGTATGGAGATACCGACGATCGAATCTCGGGAAGTAACATACCGAAGAACAAAGGGAACGTTATACGGGATTAACTAAATCCTTGACATAGAGGTTCGACCAATAAAGATCTTCGTAAAATATGTAGGAACCAATGTGGACGTCCAGGTCCCGCCATTGGTTATTGACCGTAGAGGTGTCTCGGTCATGTCTACATAGTTCTCGAACCCGCATGGGTCTGCACACTTAAGGTTCGGTGACGTTTCGGTAGTGTAGAGTTATGTATGGTGGTGACCAAAGTTTGTTCGGAGTCCCGGATGAGATCCCGTATGTCACGAGGAGCTCCGGAATGGTCCGTAGGTAAAGATTCATATATAGGAAGTCCCAGTTTGGTTTCCGAAAAAGTTTCGGGCTCATCGGTAGTGTACCGGGAGTGCCGGTAGTGTACCGGGAGGGGTATTTCGACCCCAAGAGGTCCATGGGCTGTGGGAGAATAATAACCAGCCGTTAGTGGGCTGGGAAAACAGCCACAAAGGCCCATGGCGCAGGAGAGAAAGTACTAAATCAAAAAGTGGAAAAACAACCAATAGGAGGCAATCCTACTCCAACTAGGATTGGAGGTGAAGTAGGATTGCTTCACACCTCCTATTTCGGCCGACCCAAAGGCCTTGGCTGCCTCTCCTCTCCTCTCCTCCTATATATACTAGTGGATTGGGTGGTTTTTGGACAGAATATCCGGCCACGTGCTACCCGTTCCACCGGTGCATAGTTTCTCCTCTAGATCGTAGTCCCGCAGTGCTTAGGCGAAGCCCTGCCGAAATTGCTCCACCACCATCACCGGAGCGCCGTCACGCTGCCGGTGAACTCTCTCTCCTCTCCACTTCCTCTTGCTGGATCGAGACGGTGGAGATCGTCATCAAGCTGCACGTGTGCTGAACGCGGAGGTGCCGTCCGTTCGGCGCTAGATCGGAAGGACCGTGATCGAGATCACGAGACGGTTCGTGATGTGATCACGGAACAGATCGTGATGAGTTCACGGGACAGATCATGATCGAGATTGCGAGACGGTTCGTGATGTGATCACGGAACGGATCGTGATGAGTTCGCGGGACGGATCGTGATTGGATCGCGGGACGGATCGTGATGAGATCGCGGGACGCTCGGCGCTTTGGATCGCGAAGATGTTCGACTACACAAACCGCGTTTCTTAACGCTTCCCGCTTAGCGATCTACAAGGGTACGTAGATCCACTCTCCCTCTCGTAGATGCTCACACCATGGATAGGTTTGCGTGTGCGTAGGAAAATTTTTGTTTCCCATGCGACGTTCCACAACAGTGGTATCAGAGCTAGGTTGATGGTTCGACGAGATCTCGAGTAGAACACAAAAGGTTTGTGGGCGTTGATGCTTAGATTGTGTCCTCCCTTGGTCATATTTTGGTTCAGCGGGATTGTGAGATGAAGTGGCCCGGACCAACATTACTCGTACGCTTACGAGAGACCGGTTCCCTTGACGCAACTTGTTGCCTAGATGGCTTGCGGGTGACAGTTTCTCTCACTTTAGTTGGATCGGATTCGACAAAGGCGGTCCTTGAGAAGGTTGAAAAGCAAACTAGTGTATCACCGTTGTGGTTTATGCGTAGGTGAGAATTGTTCTTGCTAGATACCCATAGCATCCACGTAAAATATGCAACAACAATTAGAGGACGTCTAACTTGTTTTTGCAGGGTATGTTGTGATGTGATATGGCCAATTACATGATGAGATATATGTGATGTATGAGATGATCATGTGATGTATAGATTATCACGACTTGCATGTCGATGAGTGCGGCAGCCGGCAGGAGCCATAGGGTTTTCTTTAATTATTGTATGACCTGCGTGTCAATCATTAAGCGCTATGTAATGCTTTACTTTATCGCTACGGTAGCAATAGTAGTAGAAGCATGCAGGGCGTGACAACCCCAGTGGCGACACATTGATGGAGATCAAGATGATGGAGATCATGGTGTCATGCCGGTGCCGATGGAGATCATGCCGATGCTTTCTAGATGGAGATCAAAAGCACAAGTTCATGGCCTTATCATGTCACTTATGATTTGCATGTGATGTTAATCCTTTTTATGCACCTTGTTTTGCTTAGGACGACGGTAGCATTATAAGGTGATCCCTCACTTAATTTCAAGATAAATTGTGTTCTCCCCAAGTGTGCACCGTTGCGAAAGTTCGTCGTGTTGAGACACCACGTGATGATCGGGTGTGATAGACTCTACGTTCACATAAAACGCGTGCAATCCAGATTTGCACGCGCAGAACACTCAGGTTAAACTTGACGAGCCTAGCATGTATAGACATGGCCTCGGAACACAAGAGACCGAAAGGTCGAACATGAGTCATATAGTAGATATGATCAACATAATGATGTTCACCATTGCAGCCACCTCAAGACACGTGATGATCAGACTTGAGTTGGTGAATTTGGATCATGTACCACTCGAATGATTGGAGGGATGTCAATTTGAGTGGGATTTCTTAAGTAATATGATTAATTGAACTCATTATCATGAACATAGTCAAAGTGTCTTTGCAAATTATGGTTTAGATTACTACCTCGCGCTGTAGCTCCCTTGTATTTTTATATGTTCCTAGAGAAATAGAATTGAAAGATGTTGGTAGCAAAATTGCGGACTGGGTCCGTGATCTGAGGATTGTCCTCATTGCTGCACAGAAGGCTTATGTCCTTAATGCACCGCTCGGTGCGCCACCCCATCTAGCGTCGTCTGTAGATGTTGTGAACATCTGACAGGCACGTTTCGATGACTACTTGATAGTTTAGTGTGTCATACATTATGGCTTAGAATTGAGGCTCTGAAACGTTTTGAACGTCACGGAACATATGAGATGTTCTAAGAGCTGAGATTGTGATCTCAGGCTCATGCCCGAGTTGTGAGATATAAGATCTCCAACGAGATTCTTTGCCTGGAAGATGAAAGAGAATAGCTCAATTGTTGAGCATGTGCTTAGACTGTCTGGGTCCTACAATCGCTTGAATCGAGTGGGAGTTGATCTTCCAGATAAGATAGTGATTGATGTAGTTCTCCAAGTCACTGTCACTAAAGCTACTATAACTTAGTGATGAACTATAAAACGCCAGGGATAGAATTATTGATCCCTGAGCTGTTCGCGATGTTTGACACCGCGAAGGTAGAAATCAAGAAGGAGCGTTAAGTGTTGATGGTTAATCAAACCACTAGTTTCGAGAAGGGCAAGAGCAAGGAGGGAAACTTCATGGATAGCAAGTCAGTTGCAGCTCCAGTGAAGCAACCCAAAGTTGCACTCAAACCCGAGACTAAGTGCTTCTATTATGAGGTGAGAGGTCGCTGAAGCGGAACAACCCTAGATACTTGGTAGATAAGAAGGCTGGCAACATTGATAGAAGTATATTTGATATACGAGTTATTAATGTGTACCTTGCTAGTACTCTTAGTAGCACCTAGGTATTGGATACCGGTTCGGTTGCTAAATGTTAGTAACTCAAAATAAAAGCTACGGAATAAACGGAGAACTAGCTAAGGGTGAGGTGACGATATGTGTTGGATGTGTTTCCAAGGTTGATGTGATCCACATCGCACGCTCTCTCTACCTTCAGGATTAGTAACGAACCTAAATAAATGTTATTTGGTGTTTTGCGTTGAGCATGAACATGATTAGATCATGTTTATTGCAATACGGTTATTCATTTAAGTTAGAGAATAATGGTTATTCTGTTTACATGAATAATACCTTCAATGGTCATGCACCCAGTGAGAATGGTTTGTTGAAATCTTGATAGTAGTAGTACACATGTTCATAACATTGATGTCAAAAGATACAAAGTTAATAATGATAGTACCACATACTTGTGGCACTGCCGCTAAATGTCATATTGGTATAAAGTGCATGTAGAAATTCCATGCTGATGGATATTTGGACTCATTCGATTTCGAATCGGTTGAGACATGCGAACCATGCCTCTTGGGCAAGATGACTAAAGGACCCCGTTGGATGGAGCGGGCAAGTGATTCATTGGAAATGATACATGTTGATGTATGCAATCTAGTGAGTCTTGTAGCGTGCAGTGGATATCATTATTTTCTTACCTTCATTGATGATGAGTAGATATAGTGTATATTTACTTAATGAAACACAAGTCTGAATCGTTTGAAAGGTTCAAGCAAATTCAGAGTGAAGTTTAAAGATCATCGTGACAAGAAGATAAAAATGACCGCGATATGATCGTGGAGGTGAATATCTGAGTTACGAGTTTGGCATACAACTTAAGACAATGTGAAATTTGTTTCACAACTAATGCCACCTGGAACACCATGGTGTGATGGTGTGTCCGAACATCATAGTCATGCTCTATTGATATAGTGCATACTGTGATGTCTCTTATCATTTTACTACTATAATTTTTGGGGTTATGCATTAGAGACAACTACATTCACTTTATATAGGGCATCATCTAAATCCGTTGAGATGACACCGTGTGAATTATGGTTTGATAGAAACCTAAGCTGTCATTTCTTATTATTTCAGGCTGTGACACTTGTGTGGAAAATGTTTTCACCTAATGAGGTCGAACCCAAGGCGGACAAATGCATCTTCATAGAATACCCTAAGATCAGTTGGGTGAACCTTCAATCTCAGATCCTAGTGCAAAGTGTTTGTTGCTTAAACGGATCCTTTCTCGAGGAAATGTTTCTCTCGAAAGAATTGAGTGGGAGGAAGATAGAACTTGATGAGGTTGTTAAACCTGTGTTCAACCAGAGAGTAGCGCAGCGCAGAAAGATGTTTCTGTGAAGCCTACGTTAGTTGAAGAGGAAGTTAATGATGATGATCATGAAGCTTCAGGATCAAGTTACTATCGAACTTCGTAGGTCGACAAGGATGTGTACTGCTCCTAAGTGGTACGACAACTCTGTCTTGGAGATCATGTGTTTGGACAACGATGAACCTACAAGCTATGGAGAAGCGATGATGGGCCCGGATTCCGACAAATGGTTAGAGGCCATGAAATCCGAGATAGGATCCATGTATGAAAACCAAGTATAGACTTTGGTAGACTTGCTCGTTAGACGGTAGGTCGTTGAGTACAAATGGACCTTTAGAATGAAGACAAACACTGATGGTGAATGCCACCATTTGTAAAGCTTGACTTGTTGCAAAGTTGTTTGTGACAAGTTCAAGGAGTTGACTGCGATGAGGCTTTCTCACTCGTAGCGATGCTAAAAGTCTGTTGGAATTATGTTAGCAGTTGCTGCATTTTCAATTATGAAATCTGGCAGATGGATGTCAAAACATCTTTTCCTTAACGGTTTACTTAAGGAAAGGTTGTATGTGATACAACCAGAAGGTTTTGTCAGTCCTAAGGATGCTAAAACATGAGCAAGCTTCAGTGATCCTTCTATGGACTGAAGCAAGCATCTCGGAGTTGGAATATACACTTTGATGAGGTGATCAAAGTTTTTGTAGTTTATACAAAGTTTACGAGAAACTTGTATTTGCAATAAAGTGAGTGGGAGCACTATAGAGTTTCTGATAAGTATATGTGGTTGACATATTGTTGATCGGAAATAATGTAGAATTTCTAGAAGGCATAAAAGGTTGTTTGAAAAGTGTTTTTCAAAGGAATACCTGGATAAAGCTACCTAATCGTTGAGCATCAAATTCTATAGAGATAGATCAAGATGCTTGATGAGACTTTCAATGAGTGCATACCTTGACAAGATTTTGAAAGAGCTCAAAATGGATCAGCCAGAGAAATAGTTCTCGTCTGATTTGTAAGGTGTGAAGTTGAGTAGACTCAAAGATCGACAATGGCAAAAGAAAGAGAAAGGACGAACGTCGTCCCCTATGCCTTAGCCATAGGCTCTATATTATGCCATGCTGTGTATCGCACCTGTGTGCGCCTTGCCATGAGTCCGTCAAGGGGTACAAGAGTGGTCCAGGAGTGGATCATTGGACAGCGGTCAGAATTATCCTTAGTAACCAGAGGACTAAGGAAATGTTTCTTGATTATGGAGGTGATGAAGAATTCGTCGTAAAGAGTTACGTCGATGCAAGCTTTAACACCTATCCGGATGACTAGTAGTAGCAATCTGGATACGTATAGTGGAGCAGCCATTTGGAAATAGTACCAAGTGGAGTGTGGTAGCAGTGTTTACGGTTTGACATAGAGATTTGCAAAGTACACACGGATCTGAATATCGCAGACCCGTTGACTATAAGACCTCTCTCACATGCAAAGCATGATCGAGCCCCAGAACTCATTGGGTGTTAGATTCGTAACAATGCGAATCACATGGTGATGTGAACTATATTATTGACTCTAGTGCAAGTGGGAGACTGTTGGAAATATGCCCTAGAGGAAATAATAAATTAGTTATTATCATATTTCCTTGTTCATGATAATCGTTTATTATCCATGCTATAATTGTATTGATCGGAGACTTAAATGCATGTGTGGATACATAGACAAAACCATGTCCCTAGTATGCCTCTAATGGACTAGCTCGTTGATCAAAGGATGGTTAAGGTTTCCTAGCCATGGACATGAGATGTCATTTGATAACGGGATCACATCATTAGGAGAATGATGTGATGGATAAGACCCAAACTACAAACATAGCATATGATCGTGTCAGTTTATTGCTACTGTTTTTTGCATGTCAAGTATATGCTCCTATGACCATGAGATCATGCAACTCACGGATATCGGAGGAGTGCCTTGTGTGTATCAAACGTCACAACGTAACTGGGTGTCTATAAAGGTGCTCTACAGGTATCTCCGATGGTGTCTGCTGAGTTGGCATGGATCAAGACTGGGATTTGTTACTTCGTGTGACGGAGAGGTATCTCAGGGCCCACTCATAATGCAACATCACAATAAGCCTTGCAAGCAATGTGACTAATTGTTAGTTGCGGGATCTTGTATTACGGAACGAGTAAAGAGACTTGCCGGTAACGAGGTTGAACTAGGTATGGAGATACCGACGATCGAATCTCGGGCAAGTAACATACCGAAGAACAAAGGGAACGTTATACGGGATTAACTGAATCCTTGACATAGAGGTTCGACCGATAAAGATCTTCGTAGAATATGTAGGAACCAATGTGGACGTCCAGGTCCTGCCATTGGTTATTGATCGTAGAGGTGTCTCGTCATGTCTACATAGTTCTCGAACCCGTAGGGTCTGCACACTTAAGGTTCGGTGACGTTTCGGTAGTGTAGAGTTATGTATGGTGGTGACCGAATTTTGTTCGGATTCCCGTATGAGATCCCGGACGTCACGAGGAGCTCCGGAATGGTCAAGAGGTAAAGATTCATATATAGGAAGTCCCAGTTTGGTTTCCGGAAAAGTTTCGGGCTCATCGATAGTGTACCGGGAATGCCAGTAGTGTACCGGGAGGCCTCCGGGAGGGGTATTTCGACCCCAAGAGGTCCATGGGCTGTGGGAGAGTGAATACAAACCCTTAGTGGGCTGGTGGAAGTCCCACACAAGGCCCATGCGGCTGGGAGAGAAAACTCAAAGAGATAAGGTGGAAAAAAGGCAAAATAGGGAGGAATCCTAGTCCTACTAGGATTGGAGGAGGATTCCTCCTCTCCCACTTGATTCGGCTGAACCAAGGGCTGGCCCCTTGAGCGCCAAGCCTCCTCCTCTCTTCCTCCTATATATACTGGAGGTTTTAGGGGTTTTGGGACTAGATTTTCAGCCATGTGCTACCCGTTCCTCCAGTGCATAGTTTCTCCTCTAGATCGGATTTCTACCGTGCTCAGGCGAAGCCCTGCCGGAATAGCTCCACCACCATCGCCGGAGCTCCATCACGCTACCGGAGAACTCTTCTACCTCTCCACTCCCTCTTGCTGGATCAAGAAGGCAGAGATCGTCATCAAGCTGTACGTGTGTTGAACGCGGAGGTGCCGTCCATTCGGTGCTTGATCAGGACGAATCGTGATTGGATCATGGGACGCTCGGCGATTTGGATCGTGAAGACGTTCGACTACACAAATCGCGCTTCTTAACGCTTCCCACTTAGCGATCTAAAAGGGTATGTAGATCCACTCTCCCTCTCGTATATGCTCATCACCATGGATAGGTCTTGCGTGAGCGTAGGAAATATTTTGTTTCCCATGCGATGTTCCCCAATAGATATTGTATTATGGAATGAGTAAAGAGACTTGCCGGTAACGAGATTGAACTAGGCATAGAGATACCGTCGATCGAATCTCGGGCAAGTAACATATCGAAGAACAAACAGAACATCATACGGGATTAATTGAATCCTTGACATAAAGGTTCAACTAATAAAGATTTTCATAGAATATGTAGGAGCCAATATGGACATCCAGGTCCCGCTATTGGTTATGGACCGTAGAGGTGTATCAGCCATGTTTGCATAGTTCTCGAACCCGCAGGGTCTACACACTTAACATTTGGTGACACTATAAGTATATTTGAGTTTTTATGTTGGTGACCGAGTCCCGGATGAGATCCCGGACATGACGAGGTGCTCTAGAATAGTCCGGAGGTAAAGATTGATATATGGGATAATAGTGTTTGGTCTCCGGAAGGGTTCTGGAATTCACCAGAAAGAGTTTGGAATGTTTCCCGAAATGTTTGGGGTAGAAGAACACTTTATTTGGGCCAAGGGGTAAAGCCCAAGAGGCTTTAGGAAGGTGCAAAAGGAGTTTTGCGGAGGCCAGGGGGCGGATGGCAGGGACCCTGGCGTTTGGAGCCAGACACTGAGGACCTTGGCGTTTGGTCCTGGAATCCGAGAAGGACTCTTGCCTTCGTGACAAACCGACATTGAGGAGGATTTTTCTCCAAGTTTCGACCCTAGGGCTCGAGATATAAATAAAGGGGTGGGGATAGCACCCGGAGCACATCAAGTTTTCCCATGCCGTGTGCCGGCAACCCCGTCCCTCTAGTTTATCCTCCGTCATAGTTTCCGTTGTGCTTGGTGAAGCCCTTCGGAGATTGTTCTTCACCACCACCGTCACCATGCTGTTGTGCTGCCGAAACTCGTCTACTACTTCACCATCGCTCATTGGATCTAGGAGATGAAGGCGTCATCAAGTTGCACGTGTGTTAAACGCGGAGGTGTCGTCCGTTCAGTGCTAGATCGGAAGGAACATGATGGGATCGCAGGACGGCTCATGATGAGATCATGGGACGGCTCGTGATTGGATCGCGAAGATGTTCGACTACATCAACCGCATTTCTTAACGCTTTCGCTTAGCGATCTACAAGGGTATGTAGATCCACTCTCCCTCTCGTAGATTCTCATCACCATGGATAGATATTGCGTATGCGTAGGTAACTTTTTGTTTCCCATGCAACATTCCCCAACAGAGACATGCGGTTATCATAATTTGTTAGAATATTCTTTATGCTTCACTTATATCTTTTGACCTAGGCAGTTGCTTTAGTGCTTCACTTATATCTTTTAGAACACGGTAGTGTTCAGATTTTGTAGAAATAATTGAACTCTCGTGCTTCACTTAAATCTTTTTTATAGTATAATAACAAATAGTAATGGTAAATGGCATGAGTTATAAGACTAGTCCAAAAAGGATTGGTATTCAAGGGGATATAATAAAAACCTTCATGTAGCTCACTAAAGAAGAAACATGAGTTGATTATATTGACGTAGTAATATGAAAGGGGATGGTATATGATTGTTGGTTAGTACAAATGTCGGTAACTAAATATTGTTATTTTTTATTCGTCTAAGTATTAAGTATGGCATCATGATGATGTGTGAGCATTGTTATGTCTGAGATGAAATCCTACAGTATTCTTCAAATTGAAGGGGGATGGTTAACTCGTACCAACCTCCTCCCTAGGGGTACGTGATATGTCTCCAACGTATCTATATTTTTTTATTGTTCCATGCTACTATATTATCATTCATGGATACTTTATATGATGTTTTATATCATTTTTTAGAACTAACCTATTAACCTAGTGCCCAATGCCAGTTGTTGTTTTCTGCTTGTTCTGGGACTTTCAGAAAAACTATACCAAATGAAGTCCAAATGCCACTAAAATTTTTGATGACTTTTTCTGGACACTTCAAAGGGAGACCGGAGGGCACACGGGGTGGTGCCAAGCCAATAGGGCGCACACTTGGGGGGTGGCCACGCCCTAATGGCTTGGAACCACCTCCCGACACCTCTTGACCTAACTCCGCCTCTATAAATTCTCATAAATCTAGAAAACACCCGAGAGCCATCCAAAATACTTTTCCGGTGCCACAAGTCTTTGTTCCATCGTATGCCCGTGTGGAGTCCTTTTCCGGTGCCCCGCCGCAGGGGGTATCGATCATGATGGGCCTATACATCAACCTTGCTGCTCCCATGGTGATGTGTGAGTAGTTCACCACAGACCTATGGGTCCATAGCTAGTGCCTAGATTTCCATCTGTCTCTCTATGATCTTCAATACAAAGTTCACCATGATTCCCACGGTGATCTATTCGATGTAATCGTCTTTGCGGTCTGTTTGTTGGGATCATATGAATTGTGGGTTTATGACCAGATTATTCATGAAAATATATTGAGTCTTTACTGAATTTTTATAAGCATGATTGTTATAGCTTCGCATTTCTCCCCAATCTATCGGTTTGGTTCGGCCAACTAGATTGATTTATCTTTAATGGGAGTGGTGTGTTGTGATGGGTTCAATCTTGCGATGCTCTATCCTCGTGACAGAAGGGGTTAAGACATGTATTGTATTGCTACCATTAAGGGTAAAATGATGGGGTTTATTAGTATTAGTTGAGTTTACTTTGACTACATCATGTCATCTTGCTTCAAGCATTACTCTATTTTTACTTAATACTCTGCATGTTGGATAGCGGTCGATGGGTGGAGTAAAGGAGAGAACATATAGCTAAGCATCAGAAGCAATTCGAATAGTGGTAGATAGAAAAAAAGGCCAGCAAAGACCTAGCGAGTTGGACTAGATTTAGATTTATGTAACATCATGTTGTGTTCAGTACGAAGAGAGGGAATAAAGTGAGTTTCTCTAAAGTTATCGCACTGTCTGCTCTTATTTGAATGCTCGTCTACATCTAAATTGAAAGCATAATTACAAACACATTGAAGGTAAAATGAACCTGAAAAGCGCAAATCATAACAATATGCTGCCGCAAATCATAATAGTATGCCACCGCAATGGCAAATTTAGAGTTTTCATACAACTTGGGGTACATGGGTTGCTAACTTAACATGTTCTGAATTGTAGCCATAACGAAATCACTTAAAACAGGAAGTTTAGAGTTGTTGACAACATCAACTTTTGTAATTGGAGCAGGCTCTACAAACCCATTGGGTCTCCTGTAACAATGCAATTCAACCATCTGAAATGATTTGTATTCTTTGATCATCTTCTGAACTCTAGTATCGTTGGTGAGTTCAGTCATACTCATCCTGCCACCAGTGTTTAACCTCAACCACCCACTTGACTTGAAGCTTGCCAACTACCCACTTGAGCAGAACCTCGTCACGCACCTGGGATTCCTCATTTGCATCTTGTTACTTGACTTCAACATCCTCCTATAACTTGAGCTAAAGTTATTCTTGTCGCTTAAGTTCCACCTGATCGTGTCACTTGACACAACCATGCTTCGATAGTAAATGAAATTATACGGCCTAATCTATGTTGCACAAGCTTCTCTTTCAAATAATCAATGGTGATTGAGTCTTCGAGCCATGGCTGAGGTGCTGGTTGATAGAAATGTGCTTTATGCACAATGAACCGGACCATCCATGGCTTATCCATCTATAGCATAAAGTATGAATGTTTAATAAACGTTTACAAGATTCGTCCCTACAGCATGGACTCACGCCTACAAACGCAGTTCATGATTTCATCTCAAGACACAAATAACACTTGTCGTATGAGGCAGATCAGAAAAATGAGTTGACGGTGACAACAAAGACAAGTACTTGCTTCGTGGATGGGATTTGAACAAGCTCAAACTGATAGAGGGATTGAAGATGTCCTTGATGGTCGGGAATGTCGACGACATCTTTTGTTGCTAGATTAGAATTGAGAGTGGAATAAGGTAAGGCAGGCGAAAATGGTCGTTTTACAGGGAGTGCAAAGTGACGATGGATGGGTGGATGTAGGGCAAACGTATTTAAAGAGAAAAAAGGCGTTGATCCATCTGGCGGGGGAATAAATGAGTAGTTAGACGATCTAAAGAATGTGACATGTCAAACAACAAGACTACTTTAAGAGTAAATACATACCTACACAATATATGAGATGGTCTAACATGTGTAAAATAGGTCAGACTCTCTCGCAAATAAGATGTGTTAGTTAGTGATACGTCCATTTTACATCATGCTTTTATATTGAATTTTATTGCATCATGGGCAGTTATTACACATCTTGGTACAATACTTATGCCTTTTCTCTCTTATTTTACAAGGTTTACATGAAGAGGGAGAATGCAGACAGCTGGAGTTCTGGACTGGAAAAGGAGCAAATCTGAGATACCTATTCTGCACAACTCCAAAAGTGCTGAAAATCTACAGAGAATTATTTTGGAATATATAAAAAATATTGGGCAAAAGAAATACATCAAGGGGCCCACCAGGCAGCCACAAGCTTGCAGGGCGCGCCCTACCCCCTGGGCGCGCCCCTGGGGCTTGTGGCCCACCTGGCAGCCCTCTGATGCCCATCTTATGCTATATTGAGGGTTTCGACCTAGAAAAATCATAACAGAGCTTTCGGGACGAAGCGCCGCCATCTCGAGGTGGAACTTGGACATAACCAATCTAGAGCTCTCGTAAGACTGTTCTTCCGAGGAAATTTCCCTCCGAGAGGGGGAAATCGAAGCCATCGTCATCACCAACGATCCTATTATCGAGAGGGGGTCAATATCCATCAACATCTTCATCAGCACCATCTCCTCTCCAAACCCTAGTTCATCTCATGTATCCGATCTTTGTCTCAAACCTCAGATTGGTACCTGTGGACTGCTAGTAGTGTTGATTACTCCTTGTAGTTGATGCTAGTTGGTTTACTTGGTGGAAGATCACATGTTCAGATCCTTCATTATCATTAATACTCCTCTGATTATGAACATGAATATGCTTTGTGAGTAGTTACGTTTGTTCCTGAGGACATGGGATAAGTCTTGTTATAAGTAATCATGTGAATTTGGTATTCGTTTGATATTTTCATGACATGTATGTTGTCTCTCCTCTAGTGGTGTCATGTGAACGTTGACTACATGACACTTCACCATTGTTTGGGCCTAGAGGAAGGCATTGGGAAGTAATAAGTAGATGATGGGTTGCTAGAGTGACAGAAGCTTAAACCCTAGTTTATGTGTTGCTTTGTAAGGGGGTGATTTTGATCCACATGTTACATGCTATGTCTAGATTTATCTTAATTCTTCTTTCGTAGTTGCGGACGCTTGCGGGAGGGGTTAATCATAAGTGGGAGGCTTGTCCAAGTAAGGGAAGCACCCAAGCACCGGTCCACCCACATATCAAATTATCAAAGTAGCGAACGTGAATCATATGAGCATGATGAAAACTAGCTCGATAGAAATTCCCATGTGTCCTCGGGAGCACCTTGCTTTATATAAGACTCTGTCCAGGCTTGTCCTTTGCTATAAAAAGGATTGTGCCACCTTGCTGCACCTTTGTTACAGAGAATACCTTACTGAGAGCCGCTTGTCATTTCCTTCTACTCCTCATTGTGTTCGACACTCTTACTTATCGAAAGGACTATGGTAGATCCCCTATACCTGTGCGTCATCAAGACTCTTTTCTGGTGCCATTGCCAGAGAGTGAAGCGCCTTTCGTGAATATCTTGGTAAGGAAAAAATTATATAGTGTGCTGAAATTTACTGTCACTTGTTACTATGGAAAATAATCCTTTGAGGGGCTTGTTCGGGGTATCTTTACCTCGACCGGAAGCACAAAGAGTCGCTCCTCAACTTGCCGCACCTACTGAAAATATTTATTATGAAATTCCTTCGGGTATGATAGAGAAACTACTAGCTAATCCTTATGAAGGAGATGGAATACTACATCCTGATTTGCATCTAATCTATGTGGATGAAGTTTGTGGATTATTTAAGCTTGCAGGTTTGCCCGTGGATGTTGTCAAGAAGAAGGTCTTTCCTTTATCTTTGAAGTAGAAGGCATTGGCATGGTACAGGCTATGTGATGATATTGGGTCATGGAACTACAACCGATTGAAATTGGAATTTCATCAGAAGTTTTATCCTATGCATCTGGTTCATCGTGATCGGAATTATATTTACAATTTTTGGCCTCATGAAGGAGAAAGAATCTCTCAAGCTTGGGGGAGGCTTGAGTCAATGCTATATTCATGCCCCAACCATGAGCTCTCAAGAGAAATTATTATTCAGAATTTCTATGCTCGGCTTTCTCATAATGATCGATCCATGCTCGATACTTCTTGCTGTGGTTCTTGTATGAAGAAAGGTATTGAATTTAAACGGGACTTATTGGAAAGAATAAACGCAACTATGAAGATTGGGAACTCGACGAAGGTAAGGAGTCAGGTATAAACCCTAAGTTTGATTGTGTTAAGTCCTTTATAGACACCGATGCTTTTCGTGAATTTAGCACTAAATATTGGCTTGACTATGAAATAGTAGCTTCTTTCTGTGAATCTTTTGCTACTCATGTTGATCTCCCTAAGGAGAAGTGGTTTAAAGATCATCCTCCCGTTGAAGTGAAAGTAGTTTAACCTATTAAAACCAAAGAGCAAACTATTACTTATAATGTCGATCCTGTTATTCCTACTGCTTACATTGAGAAACCACCCTTCCCTGTTAGGATAAAGGAACATGCTAAACCTTCAACTATGGTTCGTAAGAGTCGTATTAGAACACCTACACCCCCTAAACAAATTAAAGTTGAACCTAGTGTTGCTATGGTTAAAGATCTCTTGGTTGATAATACTGATGGACATGTTATTCATTTCTATGATGAAGCGACAAGAATCGCTAGACCTGATACTAAGAGTAAACATAGACCAGTTGCTGGCGTGCCTGTTGTTTCTGTTTAAATAGGAGATCATTGTTATCATGTCTTGTGTGATATGGGTGCTAGCGTAAGTGCAATTCCCTATTCCTTATACAAAGAAATCATGCATGATATTGCACCAGTTGAACTAGAGGAAGTTGATGTTACTATTAAGCTTGCTAATAGAGACACTATTGCACCGATGGGGATTGTTAGAGATGTTGAAGTCTTGTGTGGGAAAATAAAATATCCTACTGATTTTCTTGTTCTTGGTTCCCCACAAGATGACTTTTGTCCCATTATATTTGGCAGACCCTTCTTGAATACTGCTAATGCTAGGATTGATTGTCAAAAAGAAACAGTTACTATGAGTTTTGGGGATGTGTCTCATGAATTCAATTTCTCTAAATTTCGTAGACAACCCCATGACAAAGAATTGCCTAGTAAAGATGAAATTATTGGTCTTGCTTCTATTGATGTGCCTCCTACTAAGCCTTTAGAACAATATTTGCTAGACCATGAAAATGATATGCATATGAATGAGAGGAAGGAAATAGATGAATTTTTCTTCGATCAGTAGCCTATTCTGAAACACAACTTACCTGTTGAATTACTTGGGGATCCTCCTCCACCAAGGGTGATCCCGTGTTTGAGCTCAAACAATTACCCGATACGTTGAAATATGCTTATCTTGATGAAAAGGAGATATATCCTGTTATTATTAGTGCAAACCTTTCAGAGCATGAAGAAAAGATATTATTGAAAACTCTGAGGAAGCATCGTGTTGCTATTGGTTATACTCTTGATGATCTTAAGGGCATTAGTCCCACTCTATGTCAGCATAAAATTAATATGGAGCCCGATGCCAAACCAGTTATCGATAACTAACGACGATTGAACCCTAAGATGAAAGAAGTGGTAAGAAAATAAATACTAAACCTTCTGGAGGCAGGTATAATTTATCCCGTTGCTGATAGTAGATGGGTTAGTCCCGTCCATTGTGTCTCTAAGAAGGGAGGTATTAATGTAGTTTCTAATGATAAAAATGAATTGATCCCGCAAAGAATTGTTACAGGTTATAGAATGGTAATTGATTTTAGGAAATTAAATAAAACTACTAACAAAGATCATTACCCTTTACCTTTTATTGATCAAAAGCTACAAATACTATCCAAACATACTCATTTTTGCTTCCTAGATGGTTACTCTGGTTTCTCTCAAATACCTGTATCAAGCCAGGATCAAGAAAAAAACACTTTTACTTGCCCTTTCGGTACCTTTGCTTATAGATGTATGCCTTTTGGTTTATGCAATGCACCTGCTATCTTTCAAAGATGTATGATGGCTATATTCTCTGACTTTTGTGAAAAGATTCTTGAGGTGTTCATGGATGATTTTTCCGTTTACGGAACTTCATTTGATGATTGTTTGAGCAACCTTGACCGAGTTTTGTAGAGATGTGAAGAAACTAATCTTGTCTTGAATTGGGAAAAGTGTCACTTTATGGTTAATGAAGGTATTGTCTTGGGGCACAAGATCTCCGAAAGAGGTATTGAAGTTGATAAAGGTAAAGTTGATGCTATTGAAAAAATGCCATGCCCTATGGATATCAAAGGTATAAGAAGTTTCCTTGGTCATGCTAGTTTCTATAGGAGGTTTATCAAAGATTTCTCTAAGATTTCTAGGCATCTCATAAATCTTTTGCAAAAAGATGTTCCATTTGTTTTTGATGATGATTGTGTAGAAGCATTTGAAATTCTTAAGAATGCCTTGATTACCGCACCTGTTGTTCAACCACCTGACTGGAACCTTTGAAAATATGTGTGATGCTAGTGATTATGTTGTTGGTGTTGTTCTAGGACAAAGAGTCCATAAGAAATTAAATGTTATCCATTATGCTAGTAAAACTCTAGATAGTTCTCAAAGAAACTACGCTACTACTGAAAAGGAATTTTTAGCAGTCGTGTTTGCTTGTGATAAGTTTAGACCTTATATCGTTGATTCCCTAATTGCTCACACTGATCATGATGCCATCAAGTACCTGATGGAAAATAAATATGCTAAACCTAGACTTATTAGGTGGGTCCTTCTGCTACAAGAATTTAATTTGCATATTATTGAAAGAAAGGTTGCTGATAACCCTGTGGCAGATAACTTGTCTAGGTTAGAAAATGTTCTTGATGACCCACTACCTATTGATGATAGCTTTCCTGATGAACAATTAGTTGTTGTAAATGCTTCACACAATGTTCCATGATATGTTGATTATGCCAAATACATTGTTGCTAAATTTGTACCGCCTAGTTTCACATACCAACAAAAGAAAAAGTTCTTCTATGATTTAAGGCATTACTTTTGGGATGATCCACACCTTTATAAAGAAGGAGTAGATGGTATTATTAAATGTTGTGTACCTGAGCATGAACAGGAACAGATCTTACGCAAGTGTCACTCCAAAGCCTACGGAGGACATCACGCTGGAGATAGAACTGCACATAAGGTACTATAATGTGGGTTTTATTGGCCTACTCTCTTCAAGGATGCTCGTAAATTTGTCTTGTCTTGTGATGAATGTCAAAGAATTGGTAACATTAGTAGACGTCAGGAAATGCCTATGAATTACTCTCTTGTTATCGAACCATTTGATGTGTGGGTTTTTGATTATATGGGGCCTTTTCAACAATATAACGGGTATACTCATATTCTAGTTGTTGTTGATTATGTTACTAAGTGGGTAGAAGCTATTCCAACTAGTAGCGTTGATCATAACACTTCTATTAAAATGCTTAAAGAAGTTATCTTTCCTAGATTTGGAGTCCCTGGATATTTGATGACTGATGGTGGTTCACACTTTATTCATGGTGCTTTCCGTAAATTGCTCGCTAAATATGATGTTAATCATAGAATTGCATCTCCTTATCATCCTCGGTCTAGTGGTCAAGTAGAATTGAGCAATAGAGAAATTAAATTGATTTTGCAGAAGACTGTTAATAGATCTAGGAAGAATTGGCCTAAGAAACTTGATGATGCATTGTGGGCTTATAGAACTGCTTACAAAAACCCTATGTATGTCTCCGTATAAAATGGTTTATGCTAAAGCATGTCATTTACCACTTGAGCTAGAACGTAAAGCTTATTGGGCAATGAAAGAGCTCAATTATGATTTCAAACTTGCTGGTGAGAAGAGGTTATTTGACATCAGCTCACTTGACGAATGGAGATCCCAAGCCTATGAGAATGCCAAGTTGTTTAAACAAAAGGTTAAGAGATGGCATGATAGAAGGATAGAAAAGCGTGAATTTAATGTAGGTGATCATGTCTTGTTATACAATTCTCGTTTAAGATTTTTTGCAGGAAAACTTCTCTCTAAATGGGAAGGTCCTTATGTTATCGAGGAGGTATACCGTTCTGGTGACATCAAGATTAACAACGCCGAAGGCACAAACCCGAAGGTGGTGAACGGTCAAAGAATCAAACATTATATCTCAGGTACTCCCATAAATGTTGAAACTAATATCATCAATACCATAACTCCGGAGGAGTACATTAGGGAGAGTTACCAGAACGTTTCAGACTCCAAAAAGGAATAGGTATGTGGTACGGTAAGTACATAGACTCCAAAACTTTTTCAATGGCAATTTTTATCTGATTTGGAATATTTAAAAAATTAGGAAAATTTAAAGTAGTCCGAATAGTGCATGAGGAGGCGACAAGCCTGCAGGGCGCGCCTTACCCCCCTGGGCACGCCCTTGTGGCTTGTGGCCACCTCGTGCCCCTTCCGGACTCCATTTTCTTGTGGTATACTCCTTCAGGTCGGTAAAAATTAATTATATAATCTCCCGAAGGTTTTGACTCTCGTATCATGACAATACTTCATGTTTTCTCTTTGGGTTGTTTCTGCAGCAGATTTAGAGCAAGATGTCTTCGCAAGAGTCGGTTGGGGAGAACTTCTTTGGGTAGGCTACAGCAGAAGAGATGGAGGCCGACTTGAAAAGGATAGATGCCATGGAGGAAGACCAAGAATTTACCTCTCATCTACAACCTGGAGCCATGCTGGAAGAACTTCAAAACTCAGCAATTCCGAATTCGGTTATCCCTTCCAATACTAAATTTCTTACTTTTGAGAATATGAAAAGGAGTGTTGCTTCTCCCCCGCAGAAATGAAACAACCATGGGTTAAGGGCGCTCTAACCATCTCTGGAAAACTTCACAAGGAAATAATGGATCTCAGACAGCAAAATAACAAGCTTGAGGAGGAGAATCGCATTTTGAAGGGCATCATCATCAAGTATATAACATCACCACCTCCAAAGCAAGACAACTAAACACATGGGTATGGGCACTCCCCTTGGCTTGCACCAAGCTTGGGGGAGGTGCCCCGGTATCGTATCAACATCACATATTTTATTTTTATTTTTATTTTTATCATCTTTTCTTAGTTCGATCATTTTGGTTTTATCTATCTTGATCTAGTAGAATAAATTTTTCGTGTGATCTAGTTTTGATTTTTTTGCTTTATGATTCCTCCTATGTAAGCAAGTCCGTGAGTTATATGATAAAAAGTACTTTTGAGTTGAGGGCTTTGCTTATTTGGTATGATCTTCGTCTTGAGAAAGATGAAGTAGAAACAAGTATAGAATAAAAGCAAAGAGTATATATGATGATCTTATGGGGAGTGATGACTTCACATATAAGAAGTATGTCGATTGAAACCTGTTGTGGGTTAACAAACATAGTTGTTGTTCATTGGGGCAATTAAAAGGAAGTAATAAAGGAAGAGAGGTTCACATATAAATATATTATCTTGGACATCTTTTATGATTGTGGTCACTCATTAAAATATTATGTGTTAAGAAGTTGATGTTGGACAAGGAAGACAACATAATGGTTTATGTTTGCTTATTTCCGAATAGAAGTTATATTGTTATAGATACCTCAACATGTGTCGCTTGCTTCCACCTCATATCAGCCAAACCTTCCGCACCAAGTAGAGATACTACTTGTGCATCCAAACACCCTTAACCCAGTTTGGCCATGAGAGTCCACCATACCTACCTAAGGATTGAATAAGATCCTTCAAGTAAGTTGTCATCGGTGCAAGCAATAAAAATTGCTCTCTAAATATGTGTGATCTATTAATGTGAGGAAAATAAACTTTATACGAACTTGTGGTAGGGAAGAAATAAAAGTGGCGGACTGCATAATAAAGTTCTCTATCACAAGGGGAAATATAAAGTGGCGTTCTTTTGCATTAAGGGATTGTGCGCCCAACTATAAAAGTGCATGAGAACCTCTGCTTCCCTCTGCAAAGGGCCTATCTGTTACTTTTATTTTCAAGTACTTACCTGTATGCAAGAGTCGTGGTGATCTCCATTACTTTCTTTATTTCGCCTTTATCTTATGGCAAGCGTCACGTGTTGGGGAATGATCTAGACACATGTATCCACTCGGAAGTGGACGAGCATGAGTTATTACTGTTGACATTACCCTTGAGGTAAATAGTTGGGAGGCAATGATATAAGCCCCTATCTTTCTCTATGTCCGATTGAAGCTTTGAACTCATAGGTACCTCATGAGTGTTAGCAATTGTGAAAGACTAAAAGATGATTGAGTATGTGGATTTTCTTTACAATCTCTTATATTGACTCTTTCCTATGTTATGATAAATTGGAATTATTTCGATGATTGAGATCATAGTTTGTCGGTTCTCAATGGAGTTCTTGATTCATACTTTACCATTGTGAATGAATTGTTATTTTAGCATAAGAAATTATATGTCAATATATGTTGATGTTCTAAAGGTGATCATGATGCCTTCATGTCCGTATTTTATTTTATCGACACCTCTATCTCTAAACATGTGGGCATATTTATCGAGTTCGGCTTTCGCTTGAGGACAAGCGAGGTCTAAGCTTAGCGGAGTTGATATGTCCATTTTTCATCATGCTTTATATTGATATTTATTACATCATGGGCTGTCATTACACATTTTGGTACAATACTTATGCATTTTCTCTCTTATTTTACAAGGTTTACATGAAGAGGGAGAATGTCGGCAGCTGGAGTTCTGGACTGGAAAATGAGCAAATCTGAGATGCCTATTCTGCACAACTTCAAAAGTCCTAAAAATCTATGGAGAATTATTTTGGAATATATAAAAAATATTGGGCGAAAGAAATACATCAGGGGGCCCACCAGGCAGTCACAAACCTGAAGGGCGCGCCCTACCCCCTGGGCACGCCCCTGTGGCTTGTGGCCCACCTGGCAGCCCTTCGATGCCCATCTTCTTCTATATTGAGGGCTTCGACCTGAAAAAAATCAGAACGGAGCTTTCGGGACGAAGCGTCGACGTCTCGAGGCGGAACTTGGACAGAACCAATCTAGAGCTCTGGCAAGGCTGTTCTGTTGGGGAAACTTCCCTCCGGGAGGGGGAAATCAAAGTCATCATCATCACCAACAATACTCTCATCGAGAGGGGGTCAATCTCCATCAACATCTTCATCAGCACCATCTCCTCTCCAAACCCTAGTTCATCTCTTGTATTCGATCCTTGTCTCAAACCTCTGATTGGTACCTGTGGGTTGCTAATAGTGTTGATTACTCCTTGTAGTTGATGCTAGTTGGTTTACTTGGTGGAAGATCATATGTTCATATCCTTGATTATCATTAATACTCCTCTGATTATGAACATGAATATGCTTTGTGAGTAGTTACGTTTGTTCCTGGGGACATGGAATAAGTCTTGTTATAAGTAATCATGTGAATTTGGTATTCGTTTGATATTTTAATGAGATGTATGTTGCCTTTCCTCTAGTGGTGTCATGTGAACGTCGACTACATGACACGTCACCATTGTTTGGGCCTAGAGGAAGGCATTGGGAAGTAATAAGTAGATGATGGGTTGCTAGAGTGATAGAAGCTTAAACCCTAGTTTATGTGTTGCTTCGTAAGGGGCTGATTTGGATCCAGATGTTTCATGCTATGTTTAGATTTATCTTAATTTTTCTTTCGTAGTCACGGATGCTTGCGGGAGGGGTTAATCATAAGTGGGAGGCTTGTCCAAGTAAGGGCGAAACCCAAGCACCGGTCCACCCACATATCAAATTATCAAAGTAGCGAATGCGAATCATATGAGCATGATGAAAACTAGCTCGACAGAAATTCTCATGTGTCCTCGGAAGCGCCTTGCTTTATATAAGAGTTTTTCCAGGCTTGTCCTTTGCTATAAAAAGGATTGGACCACTTTACTGCACCTTTGTTACAATTGTTACTTGCTACCCGTTACGAATTATCTTATCACAAAACTATCTATTACCGATAATTTCAGTGCTTGCAGAGAATACCTTACTGAGAACCGCTTGTCATTTCCTTCTGCTTCTCGTTGGGTTCGACACTCTTACTTATCGAAAGGACTATGATAGATCATCTATACTTGTGGGTCATCAGTTAGTCCGACGGGCCAGCAAGACGGTGGAGGCATCCAGATAGAAAGTCAGACGATCCGGTATCAACGCCTAGGGAAAAGGCATTTCACCATTCGATAAGAGCATCTATAACCGGACTTAACAAATATGATCCCCTAAACGCCCGCGGACGTGCCCGATCAGTGACCGTGCGTGTCCCTTATTTGTCCCTCCGCGCAACCACACTCTTCATTTTCTTCCTCATATGTCTGGTCACTTGCACGTGATTGGTGGAGAGAAAGAGAGAGAAAGAAAAGAATAAAAAAGGAAAGGATGGGGGCATTCGCGAACCCTCATATCCTCCCTATATTTGAGATGGATATGAGGGTTCGCGGATAGCCCGAGCATATAAGAATGATATGAGGGGTCCGGTTGCATTGGATCACTTTTTCCTTCTCTCTTATGTCCAGTCACTGGCCGGACACGTTCACGAACGTATGAGAAGTCGTTTGAGGCATCCGGTTGTAGACGTTCTAACACCTAACTGTATTGCGTGACAGGTGAACCATTATAGCGTCATTTCATCGGGCGCGTCAGGGCTGCGCCACGCTGATGGCGTGACCGATGACCGTGAACCGCGACCGGATAACAACGCCTTCTATTAAGGTGTGCAAACGTGTATGTTATATGCCTGACGTTAAAGCGCGGTTGAAGGGGTCAAACGAAGAAATATTTTTTTTGGATCAATGCGCAACATGAGATCCTGCAGGGTCGTTTAGTGAAAATAACACCCGATCCTTCCACTGCACCATTTCAACTGTGTCCGTCCTGCACGGCTGACAGATTCAATGTTTTCAATGCCGCACTCGGTGACAAGGAAAACGAGGGGCACCGGCTTCGTATCCATCCATCTGCTCCGCTGGACGGACGGACGGACGAGTAAGGTGCACACATCTGGCGGTAATGCAACTGTACTCACGAGCAGGCCCTTCCATGAAGTCAAACCTGAGAGCTGTCGCGGTGGCCTAAAAAGAGGGACATTTCGGTGCGATTTCATGGGTCACGACATGATAATGAAGAAATTTCGCGTGAGTTCACAACAAAGTGTAGACGGAAATAAGGGAGAATGACCGTGCGTTCATAAGCTAGCTAGAAGTATACATGAAACTGGGCTCAGATTTGCATGGAGAAAGACGACACGAACAAGGACTCCTTTGATTCAAAGGAATTCTATAGGATTTATGAACATTGAAATCCTTAGAAATCTTTTTTACATTGGTTCTTTGATTCGTAGGATTGGATCTTATAGGCATTTTTTCTATGAAATCTTTTATACTACATTTAATAAAAAATGTAACATTCACTTCAACTTCTTTTTACAATTTCTTTGTTTATCCTGTGGCATCAAACACTTCTGCCCAATCCTATAGAGTTTAAACGGACATGCCATTTCAACTCTCTACTTTTTCTATTCATGCGTTTGCAAAATCCTACGAATCAAAGAGGTCCTAAATAGTTCTGCAAGAGCAAATCAATCAGAGTCGTCGTATAGTCTCAGTGACCATAATAACCATTAATATCATGTTTTTAGATAAAATGAGGCTCTAACGGTCATCATTCCGCCCTCAATCTCCATAATTTTTGGAGGCGCTTTATATGAAGCCCATGAGCATTCATATTGAAGGTTAAATGAGATGATATGACGCACTCTTTATCCGTCAAAATATTGGCGGCACGGACACTTCAAGACGCTTGCTCACTTCTCTTGCCACCCACACCAATGCGCCCCTTTAATTCAAGTGACCTCCAACACTCGGGTAGCCGCGATTTTGCCCATGTCGCCTTCATTGGTCCGTTCTTGGACCACCCGAGTTTTGTCGTAGGCCCGTGCTTTCTTTCCGTTATCTTGCCGTGTCACACCTTCCACCACACGACCTGGACAACCTGCCTAGAGATAATTTTCCTAATATTTTCTTTTAGATTTAGTTAGCGGATCATAGACTCATGCAAATGAGACAGGATTCACATCATGTGTAGATGAATCCGATAGCCAAGCTGATGTTTTTTGATGGTTTGTCGTCGGATTTGAGCTCCGACTCAGAGAGTAAAATCATGGACGACAAACAAGACGAGATGATATTGATGGTTGTTGAATGGATAACATCAATCGAGCGAAGAGGAGGTGCCCGTGATTGTAGCTTAATCGTGGGACAATTCGCTTATTACGGGTTGTACCTTCCATGGTGTATGTGCTCCGCAGACGCTTCAGCATGACCGAACGGTATGTTTCGACGAATTGCCGATGACATGCATGCCAATGAACTTTTTTCCAACAACGGAGGAAGTTCGTCTGTCTCCTCGGTTTTTTCCTTTTGAAAAGGTGACCGCGTCACTTCGGGTGCTTGCATATTGTCTCCTCCATATTCATGGATGACACTATTTAGTTGGCCGAAGAAAAAATCATCAAGTACACGGAAGTGTTTCATAGTGCGTGTTTATGGAGCACAGTATATGCCAGCACCCGATGTCTATGGCACAGCCAAGCTTCTAGTGATGCATGAAGCAAAAAAGGTTGGTTTGGGTTGCTAGGGAGTGTTGATTGTAAGCACCGAAAGTGTAAGAATTGCCCTATATCTTGGCACGACCAATTCATTAGGCATTGCAAGGATCCAACCCTAATTTTGGAAATTGTTGTCTCTGAAGATTTATGGATCTGGCATTGCTACTTTGGGTTGCATGGATCTCAAATCCATGTCTTGCAAAGATCTCATATGTTTTAAAGGCTAGCTGCTTCTCCGCCTTGCAACTTCATTGAATTGCCCTCTGTACGACTAAGGCTACTATCTAGATGATGATATCCATCAATCATGGTCAACATTTGTTAAGAAAAATTCTTATCCCGAGAACATGAAGCATAAGCATTTCACTAGGCACGAGAAGCTCAAGAAAAGACATGGCGAGGGCATTTGGAGTGTTGCAAGCATGTTTTGCAATTGTCCGAGTCCTACTCGTTTACGAAAAAAATGATGTCTTGGGAAAATATCATGACATATTGTGTGGTCCTACACTACATGATATATAGGTCGAGAGGGATATTCCAAGCTCCATGGACTAGGAAGATATTGCCAATCTCGTCGGGTCCTGCATGTACGCAAACCACATTCGAGCATTTCTTAAGGCGTACCTGAAGATTAAAGTCTTTGTGTCCCATCATCAGTCGAAAAAGGATTTCATTGGACATCATTAGCAGCTAGTTGAGAAATAGTGTGTTTAAATTGCTTTAAAATTCGTTTGCTTTTACCTCAATAATTTATTTGATCATACTATTTGTTAATTTGAATTATTTATTGTATTCGGAGTAATGGTTTAAATAATATTTGTTGAATTATGTTCATTATTTGATCTAAATTATTGTAAATTGGCTAGAAGAACGTATGACCCAATAACAGATGGGTCCTAGTTGAAGGAAAAATATGAAGGCCACATTATGGCTATTTTGTATTTGGGCACAAGCTGAAAAGTGTTATGGAGCACACTTCATATGCGCTATAGAGGTTGCCAATATGTCGGCTATGCTAAGAGTTGCTCTAAACCACTCTAAATAATGGAGGTTGCATGCATTGAGGTCAAAATAAATAAATGATTATTGTCTATGTTTGCTTGAGACTGACTCGGTTATATGAACAATCATCAGTAAAAAGTGCTTGTATGGATACACTATAAAATTGGAGGCTCTATGATAGATGTTTTTCGTAACCCTAAGTCCTTAATCACATATGCGCTTAGTTTTCTATAACTACGGAGAAAAATACCACCCCCTATAAAACCTCGCATCTTCAAATGCATTTTTCTCTACTTCTACCTTTGGCCCCATTTCCCTTGATGCATCATTGACTGCACCTTCTCTTTTGATTGATTCACTGCCGATCCATTCTTCTCCGGTCGCCGAGGACGTGAGCCACCCGCTAATGTCTTAGCCATTGAAGTCGATATTATCTTTGTCTTTTGTTGAAGTCGTCATTCTAGCCAGCAGCTGTGGTCTACGTGGTGACGATAAAGGGTGTAGCTAGCGAGAGCAAAAGAAGAAGTACGACGAGTGACAACAACATATAGGAGAGCGTTTTGATGCAAGAAGTGCCGAATGAGAAGGTTGCACACAGAGAGGGCTCAAAACTGCAATTTTGTACCATGTGGTTCAAGAAAACGACGAATGGGCAAGCTCATGAAACCCACCCTGAGTGACTTTTGCCACCTAAAGAAATAATGATGCTTTGGACCAACACCTCCTAAGGGCACCCACGCTGTACATGATTCCAAACTTACTATAACATCAGCATTTTGCCACCAATGCTAAATTACTATTTTCTCACCAAAATACAGAAGTTGAATTAGCATCGCTATTTGACAATGGCAATACTGTGGCTGCTCTAAGCTTGCCTATCCTTTTTAGCTTGATTTTCTAGGAGCATGAGCCAAAAAAGGGGCCAGCCTTTTGTACGAACTTGTATGTGTCTTATACTTTGGCATGGTTCTTTTTTTTTACCTCTAAGCACATGTACACCTTGGTGAACAGTAAAATTCAAAAAACAGTAAACATCTGTTTCGAGAAAAATAGGCAAAAAATATATGTATCTTTAAGAAATAGGCAGAAACACATGTGTACTGCTAGTAAACATCTGTTTCGGAAAAACACATGCAAAGAATTGTAAGAAATAGGCAAAAAATGTAAGGAATTTTTTAAAATAACAAACATGATTGAATTTTATACCCATGTGTAAACTTCTGAGAAGAAAAACATTTGTAATGCTCTAAAAAAATTGATGCCCCCAAATGGTTATTTTCGAAAGCATTTTGAAATACTTATTTTTGTTTGCTTCGTCCGAACCACCATGAAAATTTCCATGTACATAAGACCCGAAGCCTTATCCGTCAGTACAACGAGTGAAGGACTAAACAACACACAACACAGGTTCAAGCCTCACCACCTTCTATTTAATTTCAGCATGCCTCCTATGCTTAACTTGTTTTTAATGTTTGTTGCCAAAAAGATTGAGGATTTTTTTCTTACTATTTCCGGATTTTTTTTTGAGCCACTATTTCCAGATTTTACTGTCATGACGGGAGTGCATATGTGCTCGGGAGCAAAGTGGCACCTTTTACACGCTATTGTGTGGCATTGTATCCCGTAGGTACGGTCAACAATGCCATAAGCTCAGGGCTCCTTTGATTCAAAAGAATTTTATATGATTGTTGGAGGATTGTAATCCTTTGATTCATAGTTGGATCTCACAGGATTTTTTCTTATGAAATCTTTTGTACTATATTTCATAGAAAATCTAACATCCACTCCAACTTATTTTCACAATTTCTTTGTTTTTTCTATGACATCAAACATTCCTTGTAAATCCTATAAGGTTTAAATGGACATGCCACTTCAACTTTTTATTTTTTCGAAGGGCCATTGGCCGATCTTGCGAATCAAAGAGGCCATCGGTTTCTTATATGTAATGTACATTACAGATAGCAAAAAAAAAAGGTACAATCACACCTTTTTCTAGGGAGCGAGACACCGCTTCCTTTGTTGGAGAGGAACCGGAAGCGAGCATGTATGTCTTGCGGCAACTCGTGCGGCGGATCACCCATCCAGCATTCTACCAGACCAGGATTCAGGATCGAGATGCGGCGGATCACCTATCCAGCGTTCCACAAGACCGGGACTCTGGATCAGAGATACGTCGCGCTGGTAAAAGAGGAACCGCGGATCCTAGCTGACTAGTGCCGTACCACCCCTCCACGCCGACGCCGACGCCGACGCGGTCGGTCGGAGCTTGACCGCGCGAAGCAAAGGGCATGGGCAAGCTGGGCTGATCCGTCGCTCGGACGAACTGTTGCGCCTCCGATCCCAACTGTTCCCCCTCGGATCGACGTGCGTGCTCCTTGGACGTGGAACAGTTGGATATATATATATATATATATATATATATATATATATATATATATATATAGATTTATTATTATCAGGGGGCCGAGCGGCGCGGGACCATGACCGCGAGCGAGACGCCGACGCCGACGGGTCGTGCCGTCGCCGCGTCAGGCGCACCGGCGACGCGACATGCCAACAGCGACCGCGATATTCTCTGCCGTGCCGGTGCGCGGTAGCCGCTTCAACCATCCTCCTGCCCGGCACGTGGCGGACAGGAGAGGAGAGCACACATGGCCCTTTGCACATCTCTCATTTAACAGACGCGCTCGGAACAATTCTTTACCGGGGAGGAAAAGTTAGACCTTGAGATTTATTTGGTTCGCAGCATTCAGTGAACGCGGTAATGTAAAAAATCTGAAATGTAGACGTATTCTACGTTGTAAGTGGAAAACACAGGAAGATGTAACACATTAGCTTCCTGAAAGACTGCATGCTCGCCAAAGCTATCCTAAAAATACAGTTTTTCTTTTTTACTTTCGAAATGCATGCAGATGGCCAACATAACAGATTGATAAGGCTTTCAATCATAAAAACAAGAAAGCAAACTCTGTAGCTGCAGAATTAACACAATGTCATGAACAAAATGTATAAGAGAAAAAACAGCACCCCATGCAACCAAGGATGTGCTGCAATGACTAAGGCGTTTTTGTTAGCTATGTCCCACGGCTACGTTAGACGGGTTAAACCCGGCCGGTGCTACCGCAGCAAATAATAGAGGAGGCAGCAGCACACGACCAACAAACAAAATCCGCACAAGAACTACCACGACATAAACTTATTACTCGCACTAGCGACTAGACATCGCTCGCTCACGGCCGGCCATCACATGCGAAGATGCTACCAGAGTAGTAAACTGTGTGGCGTATAATGCCCAACAACCGCCGATCCTCTCCTTTAGCTTCTGTCTAATTGATTGTATGCAAAATAATTGCCCGTGGGGAGACGGTCCTGGAGATCGTTCGTTCGGACATTACCATCACGATCGAATGCGACCACATTGCATGGCCATTTATGCTGCTATATGAATTGGCAACGATAACAGTTTTGTGTTGTGCGAATAGGCGAAAGCGTCTTGCCTCATCGAGAGGCGACGCCCTTCATGTTTATAGGCAGGGACGCACCTCCTTGATATAGCGCATACATCTAGATTGTTGGGATTACAGAAAGAGATTACACCTTGAGTCACAAGGAAAGTAGAGATAAGATATTGTGGTTACAAAGGATAAGAGACCGGCTAAGCTAACCAACTACCTATCTTAGATGCGCAAGTAATCTCTCTATGTAGCGTGACATAATGTGTTTGACACCCTCCCTTAATCACAACTTTATCAAGTTGAGATTATGCTTGAAGTATTCAAAACTCCTTGTGGGCAAAGCTTTTGTAAAGCCATCTGCAACTTGGTCTCTGGAGTGTATGAACCGAATGTCTAGTAGTTTGCTGGCAACTCTTTCTCGAACAAAGTGAAAATCTATTTCAATATGTTTTGTCCTTGCATGAAATATTGGATTTGCTGATAGGTATGTAGCACCAAGATTATCACACCATAAACAGGGAGCTTGGACACTTTTTATGCCTAGTTCCTTCAGTATGGATTGCACCCAAATGATCTCAGCAGTTGCATTGGCACGGGCCTTATATTCTGCCTCTGTACTAGACCTGGAAACAGTTGCTTGTTTTTTGGCACACCATGATATTAGATTGGGTCCAAAGAACACCGCAAATCCACCAGTAGAACGTCTATCATCCAAGCATCCAGCCCAATCCGAATCAGAGAAGGCACTGACAAGAGAAGATGATGACCTGCTGAAGTTAAGTCCAATACTCAATGTGTTTTTCACATATCTGATCATTCTCTTGACAGCCGTCATGTGTACTGTAGTGGGTGCATGAAGAAATTGACACACCTTGTTGACAGCAAAAGAAATATCAGGTCGTGTAAGAGTGAGATACTGAAGTGCTCCAACCAGACTTCTGTATTTTGTGATGTCTTCTGGTTTCAACAACTCTCCTTGTACAAGAGATAGCTTGTTTGTGTTGGGGAACGTTACATGGGAAACAAAAAAATTCCTACGCACACACAAGATCTATCCATGGTGATGAGCATCTACGAGAGGGATAGTGGATCTACATGTTGGGGAACGTTGCATGGGAAACAAAAAATTTCCTATGCACACGCAAGATCTATCCATGGTGATGAGCATCTACGAGAGGGAGAGTGGATCTACATACCCTTGTAGATCGCTAAGCGGGAAGCGTTAAGAAACGCGGTTGGTGTAGTCAAACGTCTTCGCAATACAAATCGCCGAGCGTCCCGCGATCTCATCACGATCCGTCTCGCGAACTCATCACGATCCGTCCCGCAAACTCATCATGATCCGTTTCGTGATCTTGATCACGATCCGTCCCGCAAACTCATCACGATCTGTCCCGCGAACTTGTTACGAACCGTCTCGCGATCTTCATCACGGTCCTTCCGATCAAGCGCCGAACGGACGGCACCTCCGCGTTCAGCACACGTGCAGCTTGATGACGATCTCCACCGTCTTGATCCAGCAAGAGGAAGTGGATAGGAAGAAGAGTTCACCGGCAGCGTGACGGCGCTCCGGCGATGGTGGTGGAGCAATTCCGGCAGGGCTTCGCCTAACCACTACAGAAAACCGATCTAGAGTAGAAACTATGCACTAGAGGAACGGGTAGCACGTGGCTGAAAATTCTATGCCAAAACCCTAAAATCCTCTAGTATATATAGGAGGAGAGGAGGAGGAGTCTTGGCTGCCAAAAAACCAGCCCTTGGGTCGACCAAAGTGGGGAAGAGAGGAGGACTCCTCCTCCAATCCTAGTAGGACTAGGATTCCTCCTTTTTTTGACATTTTTCCACCTTTTTCCCTTTGGGCTTTTTCTCCCAGCCGCATGGGCCTTGTGTGGGACTTCCACCAGCCCACAAAAGGCTGGTATTTACTCTCCCACAGCCCATGAAGCCTCTTGGGTCGAAATACCCCTCCCGGTGGTCTCCCGGTACACTACCGGCACTCCCTGTACACTACCGATGAGCCCGAAACTTTTCCGGTGACCAAACTGGGACTTCCTATATATGAATCTTTACATTCGGACCATTCCGGAGCTCCTCGTGACGTCCGGGATCTCATCCGGAACTCCGAACAACCTTCGGTCACCACCATACATAACTCTATACTACCGAAACGTCACCAAACCTTAAGTGTGCAGACCCTGCGGGTTCGAGAACTATGTAGACATGACCGAGACACCTCTACGGTCAATAAACAATGGCGGGACCTGGATGTCCATATTGGTTCCTACATATTCTACGAAGATCTTTATCGGTCGAACCTCTGTGTCAAGGATTCAATTAATCCCGTATGATGTTCCCTTTGTTCTTCGGTATGTTACTTGCCCGAGATTCGATCGTCGGTATCTCCATACCTAGTTCAACCTCGTTACCGGCAAGTCTCTTTACTCGTTCCGTAATACAAGATCCCGCAACTAAAAATTAGTCACATTGCTTGCAAGGCTCATTGTGATGTTGTATTACCGAGTGGGCCTCGAGATACCTCTCCGTTACACGGAGTAACAAATCCCAGTCTTGATCCATGCCAACTCAACAGACACCCTCGGAGATACCTGTAGAGCACCTTTATAGTCACCTAGTTACGTTGTGACGTTTGATACACACAAGGCACTCCTCCAATGTCCGTGAGTTGAATGATCTCATGGTCATAGGAACATATACTTGACATGCAGAAAACAGTAGCAATAAACTGACACGATCATATGCTACGTTTGTAGTTTGGGTCTTGTCCATCACATCATTCTCCTAATGATGTGATCCCATTATCAAATGACATCTCATGTCCATGGCTAGGAAACCTTAACCATCTTTGATCAACGAGCTAGTCCATTAGAGGCATACTAGGGACATGGTTTTGTCTATGTATCCACACATGCATCTAAGTCTCCGATCAATACAATTTATAGCATGGATAATAAACGATTATCATGAACAAGGAAATATGATAATAACTAATTTATTATTGCCTCTAGGGCACATTTCCAACACTACATACCCTTGTAGATCGCTAAGCCGGAAGCGTTAAGAAATGCGGTTGGTGTAGTCGAACGTCTTCGCGATCCAAATCGCCGAGCATCCCGCGATCTCATCCCGATCCGTCTCGTGATCCAATCACGATCCGTCCCGCGAACTCATCATGATCCGTCCCGCGAACTCATCACGATCTGTCCCGCAAACTCATCACGATCAGTCTCGCTATCTTGACCACGGTCCTTCCGATCTAGCGCCGAACGGACGGCACCTCCGCGTTCAACACGCGTATAGCTCGATGACGATCTCCGCCTGATTGATCCAGCAAGAGGGAGCGGAGAGGTAGAAGAGTTCTCCGGCAGCATGACGGCGCTCCGGCGATGGTAGTGGAGCTATTCCGGCAGGGCTTCGCCTAAGCACTGCTGAAATCCGATCTAGAGGAGAAACTATGCACTGGAGGAACGGGTAGCACGTGGCTGAAAACTAGTGCCAAAAACCCTAAAACCTCTAGTATATATAGGAGGAGAGGAGGAGGAGGCTTGGATCCCAAGGAGCCAGCCCTTGGGTCGGCCGAACCAAGGAGGATTGGAGGATTCCTCCTCCAATCTTAGTAGGACTAGGACTCCTCCTTATTTTTGTCTTTTTTGCCTTTTTCCACCTTTTTCTCTTTGGGATTTTCTTCCCAGCCGCATGGGCCTTGTGTGGGACTTCCATCAGTCCACTAAGGGCTGGTATTCACTCTCCCACAGCCCATGTAGCATCTTGGGTCGAAATACCCCTCCCGATGGTCTCCCGGTACACTATCGACACTCCCGGTACACTATCGATGAGCCCGAAACTTTTCCGGCGACCAAAATAGGACTTCCTATATATCAATCTTTACCTCCGAACCATTCCGGAGCTCCTCGTGACGTCCGGGATCTCATCCGGGACTCCGAACAAATTTCAGTCACCATCATACATAACTCTATACTACCGAAACGTCACCAAACCTTAAGTGTGCAGACCCTGTGGGTTCGAGAACTATGTAGACATGACCGAGACACCTCTACGGTCAATAACCAATAGCGGGACCTAGATGCCCATATTAGTTCCTACATATTCTATGAAGATCTTTATCGATCGAACCTCTATGTCAACGATTCAGTTAATCCCGTATGATGTTCCCTTTGTTCTTCGGTATGTTACTTGCCCAAGATTCGATCGTCGGTATCTCCATACCTAGTTCAACCTCGTTACCGGCAAGTCTCTTTACTCGTTCTTTAATACAAGATCCCGTGACTAACACTTAGTCACATTGCTTGCAAGGCTTGTTGTGATGTTGTATTACCGAGTGGGCCCTGAGATACCTCTCCGTCACACGAAGTAACAAATCCCAGTCTTGATCCATGCCAACCCAACAGACACCCTCGGAGATACCTGTAGAGTACCTTTATAGTCATCCAGTTACGTTGCGATGTTTGATACACACAACGCACTCCTCCGGTGTCAGTGAGTTGCATGATCTCATGGTCATAGGAACAGATACTTGACATGCAGAAAACAGTAGCATTAAACTGACACGATCATATGCTACGTTTGTAGTTTGGGTCTTGTCCATCCCATCATTCTCCTAATGATGTGATCTCGTTATCAAATGACATCTCATGTCAATGGCTAGGAAACCTTAACCATCTTTGATCAACGAGCTAGTCTATTAGAGGCATACTAGGGACATGGTTTTGTCTATGTATCCACACATGCATCTAAGTCTCCGATCAATACAATTATAGCATGGATAATAAATGATTATCATGAACAAGGAAATATGATAATAACTAATTTATTATTGCCTCTAGGTCACATTTCCAAGACTCTCCCACTTGCACTAGAGTCAATAATCTAGTTCACATCACCATGTGATTCGCATTGTTATGAATCTAACACCCAATGAGTTCTGGGATCGATCATGCTTTGCATGTGAGAGAGGTCTTATAGTCGGCGGGTCTACGACATTCAGATCCGTGTGTATTTTGCAAATCTCGATGTCAAACTGTAAACACTGCTACCACACTACACTTGGTACTATTCCAAATGGCTGCTCCACTATACGTATCTAGATTGCTACTACGAGTCATCCGGATTGGTGTTAAAGCTTGCATCAACGTAACTCTTTACGACGAACTCTTTATCACCTCCATAATCGAGAAACATCTCCTTAGTCTTTTAGTTACTAAGGATAATCTTGACCGCTGTCCAGTGATCCACTCCTGGATCACTCTTGTACCCCTTGATGGACTCATGGCAAGGCACACATAGGTGCGGTACACAACATGGCACACTATACAGAGCCTATGGCTAAGGCATAGGGGACGAAATTCGTCCTTTCTCTTTCTTCTGCTGTGGTCTAGCTTTGAGTCTCACTCAACTTCACACCTTACAAAGCAGGCGAGAACACTTCTCTCTGACTAATCCATTTTGAACTCTTTCAAAATCTTGTCAAGGTATGTACTCATTCAAAGTCTCATCAAGCATCTTGATCTATCTCTATAGATCTTGATGCTCAACAATTAGGTAGCTTCATCCAGGTCTTCCTTTGAAAACTCTTTTTAAACAACCGTTTATACTTTCCAGAAATTCTACATCATTTTCGATCAACAATATGTCAACCACATATGCTTACCAGAAACTCTATAGTGCTCCCACTCACTTTATTGTAAATACAAGTTTCTCATAAACTTTGTATAGACTCAAAAACTTTGATCACCTCATCAAAGTGTATATTCCAACTCCGAGATGCTTGCATCAGTTCATAGAAGGATCACTGAAGCTTGCACACCTTTTAGCATCCTTAGGACTGACAAAACCTTCTGGTTGTATCTCATACAACCTTTCCTTAAGGAAGGAAACGATGTTTTGGCATCCATCTACCAGATTTCATAATTGAAAAATGCAGCAACTGCTAACATAATTCTAACAGACTTTAGCATCGCTACGAGTGAGAAAGTCTCATCGCAGTCAACTCCTTGAACTTGCCAGAAACTTCTTTGTGACAAGTCGAGCTTTATAAATGGTAACATTCACCATCAGCGTCTCTCTTCATTTTAAAGGTCCATTTGTACTCGACGACCTGTCGTCCAACGAGCAAGTCTACCAAAGTCTATACTTGGTTTTCATACATGGATCCTTCCTCGTATTTCATGGCCTCTAACCATTTGTCGGAATCCGGGCCCATCATCGCTTCTCCACAGCTCGTAGGTTCATCGTTGTCCAACAACATGACCTCCAAGACAGGCTAGTCGTACCGCTCAGTAGCAATACACATCCTTATCGACCTACGAGGTTTGATAGTAACTTGATCCGAAGCTTCATGATCATCATCATTAACTTCCTTTTCAACTAACGTAGGCTTCACAAAAAACAACTTCCTGCGTTGCGCTACTCTCTGGTTGAACAAAGGTTCAACAACCTCATCAAGTTCTATCTTCCTCCCACTCAATTCTTTCAAGAGAAACTTTTTCTCGGGAAAAGGACCCGTTTTAGCAACAAACACTTTATGCTTGGATCTGAGATAGAAGGTTCACCCAACTGTTCTTAGGGTATTCTATGAAGATGCATTTGTCCGCTTTGGGTTCGAGCTGATTAGGTGAAAACAATTTTTCCACACAAGCGTCGTAGCCCCAAACATTAAGAAATGACAGCTTAGGTTTCTATCAAACCATAATTCACACGGTGTCATTTCAAAGGTTTTAGATGGTGCCCTATTTAAAGTGAATGTAGTTATCTCTAATGTTTAACCCCAAAATATAGTAGCAAAACGATAAGAGACATCATAGCAAGCACCATTTCCAATAGAGCACGACTATCACGTTCGAACACACCATCACTCTATGGTGTTCCAGGTAGCGTGAGTTGTAACACAACTTTCACATTGTCTAAAGTTGAATGCCAAACTCATAACTCAGATATTCACCTCCATGATCATATCGTAGACATTTTTATCTTCTTGTCACGATGATCTTAATCTTCACTCTGAATTTGCTTGAACCTTTCAAACGATTCAGACTTGTGTTTCGTTAAGTAAATATAAACTATATCTACTCAAATCATCAGTGAAGGTAAGAAAATAACGATATCCACCGCATGCTACAAGACTCATTGGATTGCATACATCAACATGTATCATTTCCAATAAATCACTTGCCTGCTCCATCAAACCAGAAAACGGGGTCCTTAGTCATCTTGACCAAGAGGCATGGTTCGCATGTCTCAACCGATTCGAAATCGAATGAGTCCAAAGATCCATCAGCATGGAGTTTGTGCATTTTATACCAATATGACATTTAGCGGTAGTGCCACAAGTATGTGGTACTATCATTATTAACTTTGCATCTTTTGGCATCAATGTTATGAACATGTGTATTACTATGATCGAGATTCAACAAACCATTCTCATTGGGTGCATGACCATTGAAGGTATTATTCATGTAAACAGAATAACCATTATTCTCTAACTTAAATGAATAACCGTGTTGCAATAAACACGATCTAATCACGTTCATTCTCAACACAAAACACCAAATAACACTTATTTAGGTTTGTCACTAAACCCGAAGGTAGAGAGAGCGTGCGATGTTGATCACATCAACCTTGGAAACATTTCCAACACACATCGTCACCTCACCCTTATCTAGTGCTCCGTTTATTCCGTAGCTTTCATTTCGAGTTACTAACATTTAGCAACCGAACCGGTATCCAATACCCAGGTGCTACTAGGAGTACTAGCAAGGTACACATCAATAACACGTATATCAAATATACTTCTGTCGACGTTGCCATCCTTCTTATCTACCAAGTATCTAGGGTTGTTCCGCTTCAGCGACCGCTCTCCTCATAATCGAAGCACTTAGTCTTGGGTCTGGGTTCAACTTTGGGTTGCTTCATTGGAGCAGCAACTGACTTGCTATGCATGAAGTTTCCCTCCTTGCTCTTACCCTTCTCGAAACTAGTGGTTTGGCTAACCATCAACACTTGACGCTCCTTAATTTCTACCTTCGCGGTGTCAAACATCGTGAACAGCTCAGGGATCATTATTTCTATCCCTGGCATTTTATAGTTCATCACCAAGTTCTAGTAGCTTAGTGACAGTGACTTGGAGAACTATATCAATCACTATCTTATCTGGAAGATCAACTCACACTCGATTCAAGCGATTGTAGCACCCAGACAATCTGAGCACATGCTCAACGATTGAGCTATTCTCTTTCATCTTGCAAGCAAAGAATCTTGTTGGAGATCTCACATCTCACAACACGAGCTTGAGATCCTAATTTCAGCTCTTAGAACATCTCATATGTTCTGTGACGTTCAAAACATTTCGGAGCCTCAATTCTAAGCCGTAATGCATGACGCACTAAACTATCCAGTAGTCATCAGAATGTGCCTGTCAGATGTTCACAACATCTATAGACGACGCTAGAGGGGTTGGCGCACCGAGCGGTGCATTAAGGACATAAGCCTTCCGTGCAACAATGAGGACAATCCTCGGATCACGGACCCAATCCGCAATATTGCTACCATCATCTTTCAACTCTATTTCTCTAGGAACATATAAAAAAATTCAAGGGAGCTACAACGCGAGCAAGTAATCTACAACATAATTTGCAAAGACACTACTGACTATGTTCATGATGATGAGTTCAATTAATCATATTACTTAAGAACTCCCACTCAAATTGACATCCCTCCGGTCATTCGAGTGGTACATGATCCAAATTCACCAACTCAAGTCTGATCATCACATGAGTTGAGGTGGTTTCAATGGTGAACATCATCATGTTAATCATATCTACTATATGACTCATGTTTGACCTTTCGGTCTCTTGTGTTCCGAGGCCATGTCTGTACATGCTAGGCTCGTCAAGTTTAACCCGAGTGTTCCGCATGTGCAACACTGACTTGCACCCGTTGTATGTGAACGTAGAGTCTATCACACCCGATCATCACGTGGTGTCTCGACACGACAAACTTTCTCAATGGTGCACACTCGGGGAGAACACAATTTATCTTGAAATTAAGTGAGGGATCACCTTATAATGCTATCGTCGTCCTAAGCAAAACAAGGTGTATAAAAGGATTAACATCACATGCAAATCATAAGTGACATGATATGGCCATGAACTTGTGCTTTTGATCTCCGTCTTGAAAGCACCGGCATGATCTCCATCGTCACCGGCACGACACCATGATCTCCATCATCTTGATCTCCATCAACGTGTCGCCATCGGGGTTGTCGCGCCCATCATGCTTGTACTACTATTACTACCATTTAACGATAAAGTAAAGCATTACATAGCGCTTAATGATTGACACGCAGGTCATACAATAATTAAAGACAACCCTATGGCTCCTGCCGGTTGCCGTACTCATCGACATGCAAGTTGTGATATTCTATACAACACATGATCATCTCATACATCACATATATCACATCATGTAATTGGCCATATCACATCACAACATACCCTGCAAAAACAAGTTAGACGTCCTCTAATTGTTGTTGCATGTTTTACGTGGCTGCTACGGGTATCTAGCAAGAACAATTCTCACCTACGCATAGACCACATCGATGATACATTAGTTGCTTTTCAACCTTCTCAAGGACTGCCTTTGTCGAATCCGATCCAACTAAAGTAAGAGAAACAGACACCCGCCAGCCATCTTTGTGCAACGAAGTTACACGTCAGTCGATGGAACCGGTCTCTCGTAAGCGTACGAGTAAGGTTGGTCCAGGCCGCTTCATCCCACAATACCGCTGAACCAAAACACGACCAAGGGAGGAAGCAATCTAAGCATCAACGCCCACAAACTCTTTGTGTTCTACTCGAGATCTCATCTACACATAGACCTAGCTCATCATGCCACTGTTGGGGAACGTTGCATGGGAAACAAAAAATTTCCTACACACACGCAAGATCTATCCATGGTGATGAGCATCTACGAGAGGGAGAGTGGATATACATACCCTTGTAGATAGCTAAGTGGGAAGCATTAAGAAACGCGGTTGGTGTAGTCGAACGTCTTCGCGATTTAAATCACCGAGCATCCCGCGATATCATCATGATCCGTCCCGCGATCCAATCACGATCCGTCGCGCGAACTCATCAAGATCAGTCTCGCGATCTTGATCACGGTCCTTTCGATCTAGCGCCGAACGGATGGCACCTCTGTGTTCAGCACACGTACAGCTCGATGACGATCTCCGCCTTCTTGATCCAGCAAGAGGGAGCGGAGAGGTAGAAGAGTTCTCCGGCAGTGTGACGGCGATCCAACGATGGTGGTGGAGCTATTCTGGCAGGGCTTTGCCTAAGCACTGCAGAAATCTGATCTAGAGGAGAAACTATGCACTGGAGGAACGGGTAGCACGTGGCTGAAAAACTAGTGCCAAAAACCCTAAAACCTCCAGTATATATAGGAGGAGAGGAGGAGGAGGCTTGGCTCCCAAGGAGCCAGCCCTTGGGTCGGCCGAACCAAGGAGGATTGGAGGATTCCTCCTCCAATCCTAGTACGACTAGGACTCCTCCTTATTTTTGCCTTTTTGCCTTTTTCCACCTTTTTCTCTTTGGCTTTTCTTCCCAGCCGCATGGGCCTTGTGTGGGACTTCCACCAGCCCACTAAGGGGTGGTATTCACTCTCCCAAAGCCCATGTAGCCTCTTGGGTCGAAATACCCCTCCCGATGGTCTCCCGGTACACTACCGGCACACCCACTACCGATGAGCCCGAAACTTTTTCGGCGACCAAAATAGGACTTCCTATATATCAATCTTTACCTACAGACCATTCTAGAGCTCCTCATGATGTCTGGGATCTCATCCGGGACTCCGAACAACCTTTGGTCACCACCATACATAACTCTATACTACCGAAACGTCACCAAACCTTAAGTGTGCAGACCTTGCGGGTTCGAGAACTATGTAGACATGACCGAGACACCTCTACGGTCAATAACCAATAGCGGGACCTGGATGCCCATATTGGTTCCTACATATTCTACGAAGATCTTTATCGGTCGAACCTCTATGTCAACGATTCAGTTAATCCCGTATGATGTTCCCTTTGTTCTTCGGTATGTTACTTGCCCAAGATTCGATCGTCGGTATCTCCATACCTAGTTCAACCTCGTTACCGGCAAGTCTCTTTACTCATTCCGTAATATAAGATCCCGTGACTAACACTTAGTCACATTGCTTGCAAGGCTTGTTGTGATGTTGTATTACCGAGTGAGCCCTAAGATACCTCTCCGTCACACGGAGTAACAAATCCCAGTCTTGATCCATGCCAACCCAACAGACACCCTCGGAGATACCTGTAGAGTACCTTTATAGTCACCCAGTTATGTTGCGATGTTTGATACACACAAGGCACTCCTCCGGTGTCAGTGAGTTGCATGATCTCATGGTCATAGGAACAGATACTTGACATGCGGAAAACAGTAGCATTAAACTGACACGATCATATGCTACGTTTGTAGTTTGGGTCTTGTCCATCCCATCATTCTCCTAATGATGTGATCCCGTTATCAAATAACATCTCATGTCAATGGCTAGGAAACCTTAACCATCTTTGATCAACGAGCTAGTCTATTAGAGGCATGCTAGGGACATGGTTTTGTCTATGTATCCACACATGCATCTAAGTCTCCGATCAATACAATTATAGCATGGATAATAAACGATTATCATGAACAAGGAAATATGATAATAACTAATTTATTATTACCTCTAGGGCATATTTCCAACAGTCTGTACTAGACAAAGGTGTAGGTGCAGGTTTACAACCTTGCAGGCCAGCTTTTGTGACTAGATCAGTTGCATACTTTTCTTGAGAGAGATGAAGTCCACCTCTATGTTGCTTGACCTCAATCCCAAGAAAATAATGTAAGTCTCCTAGATCCTTAAGAGCAAACTCAGCACTCAAATCCTTCAATAATCCTGTTATGGCTTCATCAGATGAACTTGTAACAATAATATCATCAACATGTATGAGAACAAATATGGATGTATTGGACTTGTTATAGATGAACAAAGAGGTGTCAGATTTTGAAGGAACAAAGCCAAGTGTTTGCATCTTTTTACTGAGACGAGAGTACCATGCCCTTGGATCTTGATTCAACCCATAGAGTGATTTGTCAAGTTTGCAGACATGAGATGGTAACGTCTTGTTTTCAAACCCAGGAGGTTGTTTCATGTACACTTCCTCTTCCAGAACACCATGAAGAAACGCGTTCTGTACATCTAGCTGTCGAAGGCTCCATCCCTTGGAAACAGCAATTGACAAGACAAGGCGAATGGTGGCAGCTTTTACAACTGGACTGAAAGTATCCTCATAATCGATGCCATGCCGTTGCTTGAAACCTTTTGCAACGAGTCGAGCCTTGTAACGGTCAATGGTTCCATCGGACTTGCGTTTGATTCAAAAAAACCATTTGCAATCAATAACATTTGTACCTTGCTGAGGAGAGACCAGGTGACAAGTTTTATTTTTCTGGAGTGCATTGTGTTCTTCTTCCATGGCTCTCCTCCAACGAGCATCAAAGTGCTTCATCGAGATTTTGGGGCTCACCGGTGTCACCTGTAGAGCATGCAAGACCATATTTGGTTATGTGTTTATAGTTGACCGGGTTAATTACCCCTTTTTGAAGCCGTGTGACCCGGGACGGTACTACGGCAGAGATGATTGGTGCAGGCGATCCAGGGGACTGCACAGGAGTCGGTGGCGCATGCAGTCCCGAGGAGGATCCGCTGGCCGTAGCAGAGTTTGTTGGAGCCGGATCTTCTGCGACTACAAGGCGCGATGCGGGAGGTGATTCAGCCGCAGACGATCCAGGAGCGTCAGACGGGCAGAACCGCACGGACCCGCAAGAAGTGTCTCAGGCGCGGGGTCAAGCGACCGGTTGGTGTGGCGGCGCGTGTAGTGCACCGGGTCGTTGGAGAAGCGCAGAGACGTGGGAGATGATGTGACGCACCTAGTGGCGACGGGCGACTGGCGCGGAGAGGACACACCGGCCCCACCATGTCCAGACAGGTCGGGCACGTCAGCCGACGCAGGCGCACCGGTCGAGTCTGTCGGTGAAGATTCATCAGCCAATCCCGAGGCTGATTCCCTAACGTCCTATTGTGGCAGCAATCCCGAGGGGGATTTGTTCCCCGGCTGGGGGCACATGTGATATGGCTCTAGATGGCCAACTGCTTCACTATTTTGATGGCCATTTTCGCTGCAATTTTCTGCATCACAAGACTCATGCACACAAGTAAGAGGATTAGGCAACAATTGGTCATTACATTCATTTTCCCCATGATTAAAACTGGTGAGATAAGGAGATAAAAGGAGGATCTCCTTGCGAAGTAAGGCACCGGCGTTGGGGTGGAGATCGGTGAAGGGAAATTTTGTTTCATCAAAAACGACATCACAGGAGATGTAGACATGACCAGTGGAGATGTCAAGGCATTTGACACCTTTGTGTTGAGCACTATACCCAAGAAAAGCACATTGCTTGGAGCGAAACATGAGCTTGCGATTGTTATAGGGACGCAGATTAGGCCAGCAGGCACAACCAAACACACGAAGGGATGTGTAATCAGGTTTGGTATGAAGAAGCCTTTCTATAGGAGTTTCATTGTTGATGACACGACTGGGAAGCATATTAATGATATGAACTGCAGTGAGAAAAGCTTCATCCCAGAACTTAAGAGGCATGGAAGCACCTGCTAGGAGAGCTAGACCTACTTCAACTATGTGTCTATGCTTGCGTTCAGCCGAACCGTTTTGTTGGTGAGCGTGAGGACACGAGACATGGTGAGAAATACCAAGTGTCTGGAAGAAGGAGTTCGGTTTTTCATACTCCCCTCCCCAGTCAGATTGGACAACAATGATCTTGCTGTCAAACTATCGTTCAACAAGAGCCTGAAATTTTTTAAACACTTGAAACACATCGGATCGTTTCTTAAGGAGATAGATCCAAGAGTATTTGCTGTAGTCATCGATAAAACTGACATAATACGTGTGTCTACCAACAGAGCAAGGGGCAGGACCCCAAACATCAGAAAATATTAATTGAAGAGGTTTGGTAGAAACACTGGTAGATATAGGGTAAGGTAATTGATGACTCTTAGCTTTTTGACAGGAATCACAAATTGTTTCAATGTTTTGCTCACCAACAAACGGGAGCTTATTCTTTCTAAGTAAACGCTCAACTAAATAAAAAGAAGCATGCCCTAAACGATCATGCCACCGTGTTGAAGATAGTTTGGCAACACCATAAGCTTGTTTATTGAATCTTCGACGCTCCAGAATCAACGAATAGAGCCCTCGAACGCATCTACCTCGATAGAGTATTCTCTCCGTGACCAGATCCTTGATCAAAAAGAAAAAAGGATGAAACTCGAGGAAGACATGATTATCAATAGCAATGCGATGAACTGAAAGAAGATTCTTATCGGCACTAGGGACATGCAAGATTTTTCTAAGATGCAACTTTCGATGGGGTGTTTTAATGATGGAATGACCAATATGTTGGATCCTCATACCTGCACCACTCGCGGTGTGTATTTGATCTTTGCCGCGATATTTCTCCCGGACAGTCACCTTTTCAAGTTCGCCAGTGAGGTGGTCAGTGGCTTCACTGTCGACGTACCAATTGGTGTCGATGTCGTAGGAGCCATCGGCAGCAACAACAACTTTTTCGTCATCAGGGGAAGAGTCTTCGTCCTCCTCGAAGCGGTACCAACAGTCTTTGGCTGTGTGACCCATCTTGCCATAGATCTGACAACGCACGGCATCGGTACGAGATCGGTTTGAGCCGCCGCGGCGACCCCTAGTGTTGTTGGAGGAGAGGCGCCTGCCACGGGAGTTGCTGCTGAAGTTGGATCCGCCGCCGCCTTGCTTTCCCTTGCCGCGAGGAGACCCGCGAGGGCGCGAGCCGTAGCCACCACGACCGCGACTGGCAGCGTTCGTAGAGGACTTGAAGCCTCCGCCGCCGCCTGATCCCTGGAACATGGACATACGTTGATCAAAGTTACTGATCATAGAGAAGAGCTCATCAAGGGATACCGGCGTGGTGCGGGCGTCCAGGGCCAAGACAAGAGGCTAATACTCCATGTCCAGTCCATTGAGGATGTAGGAGACAAGCTCCTCATCGGGCAGCGGCTTGCTAGCGGCGGCGAGCTCATCGGCGAGACCACGCATGTGCGCGAAGAAGGTGGTCACTGATTGGTTCCCCTTCTAGGCATTCACCAAAGACGAGCGGATGTTGTTGATGCGACTGAGCGACTGGCTGGAGAACATGCCCGCCAAAGCCGCCCAGAGTTGGTGCGCCGTGGTGATCGTGGTCACCTGCACGAGCACCTCTTTGGAGAGGTTGTTCATGAGGTACCCGAGCACTTGTTGATCCTCCCGGACCCAGAGAGGGTGGAGAGGGTTGGGCTCAGATGCGACCTCCTTCCCGTCCTTGTCCTTGGTGGAGATGCATCTGTCTGGCTCCGGCGTCGTGCCATCGACGTAGCCGAAGAGTCCTGCGCCCCTGAGCTGCGGCGTGATCTGTGCGCGCCACAGCAGGTAATTGGTGCGGGACAGCCTCTCCGTGACCTGACCATTGAGGCCTGCTGAAAAGGAGCCGGAGGAAGACATAGCTAGCATTTGGGTAGATTGGAAGCTACATGATATGGAAAAGGAATGCTCTGATTACCATGTGCGAATAGGCGAAAGCGTCTTGCCTCATCGAGAGGCGACGCCCTTCATGTTTATAGGCAGGGGCGCACCTCCCTGATATAGCTCATACATCTGGGTTGTTGGGATTATAGGAGGAGATTACACCTTGAGTCACAAGGAAAGTAGAGATAAGATATTGTGGTTACAAAGGATAAGAGACCGGCTAAGCTAACCAACTACCTATCTTAGATGCGCAAGTAATCTCTCTATGTAACGTGACATAATGTGTTTGACATGTGCAACTACACCAGATAGTCCATGCAGGGAGAGCTACTTTTTTGCTTTTTAATGGACCGAAAAGTTCTGTCGGTAAAGAATTTGACCGGCCCATTGCCTACTTTAAAGCAGCCAATTCCGGACGCCAGGGGGCAGGAGAAAGAGTCAACCCCAATTGCTCATGTCTTGTGTCATTACCAATGGCATGAACGTGTCATTGTCAATTTGCTGTAAGAGAAGAGAAGATCTGTTCTATGTACTCGATCGTGAAAGATGGACGTGAAAGAAAATCATAGCTCTATAACGCGTGGAGTTACCCCTAAAAAAACAAAAGAAAAAAGAAAGCGTGGACTCCGTAGCAAATAACAGGTGGAGAATCAACGAAGAAACCAAAAGTCAGTTCAACATGCTAGCATATACTGCAGAGTCAAAGTCAAGTGTACTGAAGATGAGTAGGTGGCCAGAAAAAATATGTGCGATTTGTATCATGTGGAACCAATGCCACCATAACAAAAAGAACCGGTGGTAAAAACTTGACCTGACTCGTCTCGGGAGTATTGAAAAGCCACAGATAACAAATTATCAGACGGCGGCCAGGCCTTATGTACAGCACACGCACATTGAGTTCTGCCAAGAATGTGCATACTAAAGTGCGTATATGATTTACCAGGAGGCTCTTCTCTGACCCTGTAAACAAAGAGCCCCAAAACTAACAAGAGCACCACTGCACAATATGTATCAGGCCAGGCCAGGAGGGTTTCACCGTTTCTCTTTTAGTAAGGCCAGGACAGCTAGCAATAGCAGGCAACGAATGGTCTGTGCTCTGAAGGTTCCAAAACTAAAAGAAGCAGAAAGTCTACATGCCATAGTTTGGAAGAGCTCGGGATCCCTTCCGGACGGCCTAAGCCCCCCCCCCCCCCCCCGGGTCGCCTCCCGCTCGGGTGGCACCCCAACCCTAGCCGCCGCCGGGCCCAAAACTACCTCCCTCCCCTCCTCCCGCCGCCGTCGGAGGACGCCGCCGGCCTGCGCCCGGTGGCCGCCGGCGATGGCAGGGTCCTCCTCTCTCCCGCGTCTCAAAGGTGGCGGGGCCCCTACGCGCATGGAGGCACGGCCGATCTTGCAGAGCGGCGGTGATGGCTGCAGCGGCGACGATGGTTGCCGGCCCTGCCTCGGGTGACGGCAGATGCAGGCACGTTGGGTTGCCCGGGCACGGGTGGCTGCGTGCGGCGGATGTCCTGGTTCCAGCGGCGGCGCCATGCGATCTATGCTGCGAGGCACGTCATCTCGTTCTGGATCGGCGACGACGTTGAGGGCCTGGTGGAATGCTCGGCGGCACCTCCGGACAGATCTGTTCTGGCAGGTGCAGCCGGCGGTGGTGGTCATCTTCTTCGTCGGAGGTGGCCGGCGAGAGACTAGGTGGTCGGATCTCGAGATCCGTCATCTAGTCCCGGCTGCGAGTTGGGGAGATAGAGTTGCCGGTGAAAACCGAGCCGATGGCAGGCAATGGCGGCATTCTGTGCCATTACCTTGATGAAGGCATTGTCGTGTAACTTCTATCGACCCACTCGTGCTGCTCCGGGGAAAACCTTAGGATCTGGTGTTCCAGATCGGACGATGGTGGCACTAGGGTGTCGTTTCTCTCTTGGGAGCATTGTTTGTGGAGCAGCGCTGGAAGACAGAGGCAAGAGGCGGAGCGGCTTCGTCTTGAACGGAGCTTCGGTGGAGATGTCAAGTCATGCCTGGCCGACAGGTGCTACGTTGTGTCATGCCTGATCGGCAGGTGCTACGCACGACAGATCTTCTAGAGTCTCCGCGTCAGGATGGACGAGCGCAGGGCGGTGGAATCGTTGGGCGCCGTGGTGGCCGAACTGACAAGGGTGATGTGTCTTTCTCTCTTGAAGATGGGACAGCGGTTCGATGATGATGACGGCTTCTAAAACGTGTGCATGTGGTGTACGCTTTAGGTCTGCTGCACCGGTTGTACGTTCCGATGCGTTATATGGATGGATTGGCGACGACATCGGTTATAGATATTGAGAGTGAGAGCACTCCACGTTATCAAGTTTGTATGTGTGAGTGAAGGCTTCGGGTGGCTTGATATATGTTCTTGCCATACCTTAGTGGAATCAATAATAAAGATGGCTGCATACATCAATTGATGAAGAGACCGGGGGTTTAACCTCCTTTTCTAAATAAAAAATAAAAAAATGCCATAGTTTGGAAACGAAATAGGTGCTCTCTCTTTAAAAAAAGGAGAAGGGATAGGGGCTTGAGAGTTGAGAATAAATAAACATATGAATCCTACTAAAAATAGGAGAAACCAAAAGGGGCAAGGAAAAAGAGTCAACCCCAATTGCGTATGTCTTGTGTCATTAACAATGATACTTCTCTTGGCACGAAAATGTCATTGTCAGTTTGCTGTAATAGAAGATCTGTTCTATGCGGGGTTCTCGTGAAAGACCGACGGGAAAGAAAATCGCAGCTCTAGAAAGCGTGGAGTAAATACCAGGTGGAGAATCACCCAAGAACCCAAAAGTCAGTTCAACATACTAGCATATACTGCAGAGTCAAAGTCAAGTCTACTGAGCATGAGTAGGCGGCCAGAAAAAATATGAGCGATTTGTATCCATAACTTGATGCTACCAGAACAAAAGAACCCATAACTTGACCAGACTCATCTAATTCAGGCTCTTCCTCTGGAGTATTTTAAAGCTACAGATAAAAAATTATCAGATCGGCAGGCAGGCCTTACATTACATGCAGGGTGAGTTGTGCCAAGAATGTCCAGACAAAGTGCATGTATGATTTGCCTGGAAAACTCTTGTCTAGTTTTTCTTTAGGGCGGCTCTTGTCTGAACCTGGAAACAAAGAGCCCCAAAACTAAATCTAGTTGCAGTAATAATCTCCTGACAAGACGACTATTATAATGTATACTCCCTCCGTCCCAAAATAAGTGACTGAAAAGTGACTTAATTTGCACTAAAGTTAGGCCGTGTCAGGATGGTTACCAACAGCGGGTATGAACGGTCTGAACTCTGAAGGTCCCAAAACTAAAGGAAGCAGAAAAGGGGCAAAAATGGCCTGCAAGTCTAAATGCCATAGTCTACAGTCTGGAAACGAAATAGGCGCTCTTTCTTTGAAAGGGGTGTTCGTGGCTTGAGAGTTGAGAATAAATAAACATATGCATCAGTATGCTCAAAGATTGTGAAAGGCCATTATTTATGCTGAGAACTCTGCATACATATTGTCAAAGATCACCACATGCATCCTACCAAGAAGTACCAAAAACAACTAGTACTTCAACTTAGAAGTCTGTAAATTTCCTACCCGCAGTCACACAAAACTGTTATATTCATACTAATAGCTCGGAGTTGCACAGTGAAAAAAAGACTAGGAGTTATATACAGCAAGGTAACTGATCTGTCAACTGAGATTTGACAACAATAGTCCAGACTAACCGACTGCTGATTCCGCACATGGTATGTTACCTTCATCGCGACCATGACACAGCATCAATCTCATCCCTTGCTGACTTGTATAGCTCAAGCCTCTTAAAGCATTGCTGCCTGCGCCCCATAAGAGCAGGATCCTCATCAAGGAGTAGCGCGAGCTGCTTAGCCTACACAGGAAATTGACCAATGGCACGACTGAAAGGAGAAGGAATAACATATTTAGGCAACAAAAGAAGACACCTACATCTTTACTGCCCACTTGAATATAGAAATAGTTCAGCAAGTTACGCTTGGCTTCCCGGACTTGACAGTGAACAACAGCCTTGGGGATAGTATTCTTCAGTGTGTCCGATACCATGCCAATGTACGAGGACACATTAGAAGCAATCCTCCTGAAGTGTGCGTCAGAGTACCGATCAACAGAAGGATTGGAAGGTCCAGTTCCAGCATTGCCCACAGGGTATCCAGTTCCAGCCCTGTCCACCCCCTGTGGAAGCTTGCGGAAGAAGTCGACCGTCAAATAGGCTGACTCCATATCAACCAATCGCACAGTAGTTTTACGACCCTCTTGACGGAAGCTCTCCAGGGCTTTGTTGCATGCAGCAGCAAGCTCCGCTTGAAGAATGGGAAATCTTCTCAGTTCCTAGTGAAACAATATCACTATGATAAATACACTTATGAAATGTATAAGTGTCAGGTTGGAGTTGAAGTGCGAGAAAACAAACCTCAGTCTCCCCAATTGATTTCCTTACCAGCTCTTTAAGGACATTATGCACCTAAAGTGATGGTAAAGGGGGACTTAGTGGAAGAAACATGACAAAGCAAGCAACCACAGGAAGAAGAAATCTTACAGCGTCTACAGAAGCTTCAGCTGGCCCTCTAAAATAACTGAGACCAGAATCTATCAGTCGACGGTAACCTTGCTCAGGAGCAATTAAATGAGGCTGATAACCATCAGCTTGTGACACAATTCGTTTAACGTTTTCCAAGGAGAGGTAGCGGTCAAATGGAAGCTTCCGTAGAGCAGCAGGGAGTTGGTTATCAAAGACCCAGTAAATTCGATCACCACCAGGTCGTCTGCATATTTCAATATCCATGTTACAGATTATGACCAAGAAAAATAAAGTCTTGAATAATCAAAATGGAACTTACCCTCCATCAAGATGTTCTTTAAATATTCTGTCAAATGCACGGCACAACTCCAGGACAAGATATAACTGAGCCTGCACAAGTACATGAATGATATTACATATGTCTGTTTGACTCCAATGCGATTTAGCTCAAAAGTTTCGTTGATTACCCCAGCGTCTGATCCAATAGGTCTACCAAGGTGATCCATCTCAGATTCAAGCTCATCAATAGTTTTGTTTATCAAAGATGTGATGCTTGGAAGGCGTGCCCTAATAACTGCCTCGAGTTGCTGAGACAGAAACAGGATTGCATGATGAGACCATTGCTACCTTACAAAGAACAAGAATGAAAACACTAGAAGGATGATTTGAACCTGTGAAAGAAGTTTAGCAAGATATTCTGAACCCATCCTGCTGGCTAAATGAGCATATTCAGGACTAGAAACAAAGAACTCTTGTTCTTTTTCCCTGGCAATAATCATGTCAACATTCCTGTTGATATCTGCTTGTGAGCGGTTAACAATTCCAACCCATGGGTGTTGTAGCTTGTAAGCTCTTCCTTCAAGAACCTTAGCGAGAAGAACGAGTATTGGGCATTATTAGGTCTTTAATAAGCCCAAAATGCACAGAAAAAAGTAGAGTAAGTAGAAAAATACATCAAGTGCGTCTGTTCCTTTGTCCATCAAATCAAGCTTAGTCAACACGCCAAAGGTCCTTTCACCTATGAAAATTTAAAATGATCCCTCAGACAAGAAATGTGGTAGGTGCATCAAACAGATAATTTTGCCACCGTGGGGAGAATGTCAATCAAATGTGAACAAGCCATAAAATATTAGAAAAGAGAAGCAGTAGTCTAAGCCATTAGAGTAAAACGTACATCCCACATCGCTCAGTAACCATTAATCGACCACAATAATCTAGAGTTAAAACCAAACACTTGCTGAGTTATGCATGGGTTCCACCTAAAAGATGTTGTTTTGCTATTTTTCATGTTGAACATCCATGGTGCTAAAATCTTTGAAGCAAATGACATCAGCGAAATTATGAGTTATGACATTGATAGGTGTATAAAACATAAGTAGTAGTACATAATTACTCAACATCATACTTAAGGATTGTACCATCGATAATATAATTAGTAGATCACAACAAAATAAATGCAGAATTTTGGTTCATACCAGTTGGATCAACGTCCCGAGCAAGCTTAATGGCATCCGATGTTGCTATATCTTGATTGGCAGGAGATATAGCAAGTATAATACAGTTTGGCTACAAAAGAAGATAGGAATTTGTCACTTCATAGATAAATATCAACATGCATATCTTATGTATGTCAAGTGCACCCCATTGAAGCAAAAGCAGTACCTTCTCAACGTACAAGCGCACCATGTTTTCGATATCCTGGGCAATGCTTTCAGGTTGCCCCTCTGAAAAGAGATGACGACATGGTGAATGAAAATTCCTTGTGAACATCGCATATATCAGAAAATGTGAAAAAAACAGACATTTGCGTACCTGTAGCAACCTTAGTTAGACCCGGCAGATCAATCAATGTTAAGTTGACAACTGCAATAGCCAGTTGAATAGAATAAATGACTTATCAAGAAAATTCAGAAGTAAGACCCCCCGGAAAAAGATTAAGACCCAATAAGATGCAAGAGATGCATGAATGCTACTGTTTATAAACTAAGATTCTCTATATACACACCACCATGAAAAAGGAATTAGATCAAAGATACATGGCTACTGTTGTCAAACAGAGAAGTTATAGTGATGTTCATATAAAATGGAACTGGAAATTTATATTTAGCAAATACCAGCAGCAATATTCTCCATCAATGTACCACTAAGTTATGCACTTATGCCCAAGGTATAATACCGTTTGGTGAGTATATGCTGAGATGAATAGGGACCGGAGATATTTGTTTTGACCTCCCCGTCAATCTATCAGTTTCATCTTCGATTTCGTTACGCACAAGAGCTGCAGAAAACAGACAAACAACATGTACACAATAAGCATCTGATCAACTTCAGTTGCTTCTCAGTAACGAAAATACTGAAACTATTCCAAATTCATTTCAGGATATCATATTTTTTCTGAAGGATTATGTGTGTGGTGTTTTTTAGATACATGTGGCCATATGCAAATCAGCCTGATCAAAAATACATAATACTTGAACTGGTAGCACCAGACGCAGGTTGGTCAAACAAAATCGTTTAAATCTGCCAGTCCCAGCATCAACACCTACATTGAATCACTGATGGAAATGTACTAAACACTTAAGCAACAGAATCAAGTGTACAATGTAGTCTGAGCTATCCACATAGGGTGGAGACTAGAGAGAGAGAGAGTGACCATAGAACTTTATGTAAAACTCCCCATTGCACCTGACTCATCCTTGTGGGTAGAAGATTACAACCATATCGATATGAAATAGTAAAACCACACATTTTTGATACAATAGCACTCTACCAGCCACTGCATCATCAGGTGCCCACAGCCTGAATGTTATCACACATATGTAGCTATGCAGAACTTGTATCGAGCAATACAACTTCTGGTGCAGGTGCAGGTGCAAATAGAAACATTATTCCACTGCACTTGTTAATATCACAGCAAATCACAGTAGACATTGAAAAATCAGGCATCCATTACTACTACTATTTACTCGAAGCATAACCCCTGAATAACCCCTAACTGCACATGACTGAAGCTGCTTGCGCGCGGGCACAGAGAGAGCTCACCGAAATCGGTGAACCGACGCCTTGGCGCATGCAGGAACACGGCAAACTCCTGCTCCCCGACCTCCGTCTTGTGCAGCTGCAGAACCAGTGGCCTCCTCGTCACGATCCCTTCGAACCACAACGCACAACCCGAAATTAAACAGTTAAGACAAACGGCACGAAAGCTCGAAAACTCGGAGCCGGACGCGGGATTCGCAGCCATACCAGAGCCTCGAGGAAGGAAGTCACGCCCGACGATGCTCTCCAGCACGGACGACTTCCCCGAACTCTGCACGTACGAACGCAACCGGGCGCAGAAAAATCAAACTCAGGCGTCACAGTAATTAAGCCACCAAACGAAAACCCTAGGCGGGGCGAGCACAGGCGATCGGAGGTAGGAGACGGACCTGCCCTCCTACGACGGCAACGGAAGGCAGTGCCTCCCACAGGGCGGGGAGGGAGGCGGCGGCGCCGTCGCCGCCGTGGTCGCCGAGCACGGTGCAGGCGCGCTGGATGCGGTTCACGAGCTCGATCACGTTCTCCATGGCCGCCATCTGCGCAGCCCCGGCAGTTGGGGTGGAAGGTTCTAGAAGGTGCGGGAGGGGGGAGGGGGAGAAACGGCGTTGCGCTGCTGTGCGAGAGGCGGTGTCCCTGCGGACGAAGGAAGCAGAGAGGCGTTGCTGTCGTGGAAATTGAGAATCGGCTTCGTCGCCCTGTATTTGTAACTGCCGGTTTTACCCCTCGCGATATTCCCAACTTTCCAAGTCGCCATGCGCAAAAGAAAGAAGAGTCCAAGCCACGGCTTTGGTCACCAAAATTTTAGAAAATGGATAGTTACTTTTAAGCTTAACCTAACGTGTGTTTTTTTCGAAATAAATAAACTCTTGCATTGCTCAAAAATAAGTGTTACAATCACGTCCGACAAGATTCAAGGCCTTTTCTGAATCAAAGCCTAGCCAAACTATAGTTCGGCGTTGCACCCTACCAAAATTAGCTCAAGCATGACTAACATCATTACAGCTTCGACGAATATGAACAATGCAAGAACTCTTCTCCTCCATACTACTAATAATCTCTCTAATAATAAAATGATACTTAGACTTATTCTCAGTTCCTCCCTTGATCATCATGACAGCCTTCAAGCAATCAGATTCCACGTCAATGTGTAGATTACTCCATTGTAAAGCTAACGAAATTCCTTCCTTTAATGCGAGAAGCTCAGCTTCCAAAACATCATTGCATGATTGTATATATCTGCAAGAGCTAAAGATTATGGATCCATCATGGTCTCTTAGTATCATACCTGCACCAGCAACATCACTTAAAACCGAGGCATCCGTATTTAGCTTGACTTTTCCCTCCATCGGTCTAGTCCAAGAACAAATAACACCAGATTCCTTTGTATTGCATGTGGGCTGCTTCTTCATTTGTTTGAGAACAAGTACTGTCTTCCTTTTTATTGGATCCTTATCTGGATTAGACTGAAGGGATATTAAGGAGGACAAATAATTAGCCAAGAATCTCACAGAAACATCCACTTGAGGTGGTTTTTTAGAGTGTACTATCTCATTTCGTACATACCAAATCCTTCAAAATAACATCATAATACGGACTCGTTCATCATCCTGTAACTCGGACATAAAATGTAAAAACTAGTCAAGGCCGACCGGTTTTATATGTGAACGTACCGGTAAATTTCATTCCTTCGCCATCGCCTTCCACAAAAGTACAGCATGGTTGCAGGTACAGAAAACATGGAACGAGTCTTCCTCTTCACTTCCACATACAGGGCACATTGTAGTGATCTCTAGATTTCTCTTGACTTTATTATTCCAATTAGCTAATGAATGAGTGGCTAACCGCCAAGCAAAAGATTGAACTTTTGGGGGAGCTAATCTGCGCCATATAAATTTCCACCCATAGTGATTTCCAGCAGATCGGGAGTTTGTCGAAGACTCCCTAGCATTTGATATTTCATCACTAGCTAACATGTACGCACTTCTGACCGTGAACATACCATTTTTTCTGGCGCCCAAGCAACAAAATCATCAACAAGCCGTGTAGACAAACGTATTTTCTGAATTTCTACTATATCCACCGGGAGAAAATATAAATTGATTTTGTCCAAATCCCAGTTTCCACGAGGGTTATGAGCTCTGAAACCCACTTTAGCCGGCACCTCCCTTTAGGAGTGATTAAACCTCCAGTTGGCTCACGTGCAATCCAACGGAAAACTCCGCATACGTCATCGCAGAAAGAAAGAAAAAAGGAAATATTTGCATGTGTCATAAGTTATTCCGACCGGGCAACCGATCAAAGCCCTTAGGTATCCTTCACGACTACACAGATCCTCTCGCCAAAGGCCACTCCACCTTTAGCGTGGGACCCCAACCCAATCACATCCTCCCGACCTGTCTTGTGGTTTGTTTTTCTCCATCTCATTTCTGCCCGCGAGCCGGAGTTGCCGTGGGGACACCAAACACATTACACACCCTCGAAGAAGTCGACTACCAGTCTCGAACCACGACCCAAAATCATATTTGACGCCATCATCGTTGTTAATATAGACATTGACACCCCGACATCAACAACTAGAAGGACAAGCCGCCTCCAACCACTGGTCTCCTAGTCATAGGTGGCTCCCAGGTGATGCCCTACAGAAGAGAAAGACGCGAAGACGCTTCCACCACATGTTCTAGAGAATATGGGTTTTCCCTGCGAAGCCAAGGTTGTGGAGAGAGTGATGAGCACACCTCCACAGCGACACTTCCAAGAAGACCACACCACTCGTGGGTGCCGGCGTCGCTAGATCTAAATATGGAAAGTGGATTTCTCCTAGAGATGCCTCGACCACCTTTTGCCTACACCGGCACATCGCCGACCACAACCCACGAACTACCATAACCATGCCCCAAGCAACTCTTGTCTTTCCGTGGGGTCCCCTGATCCACCACGCCCAGACATACACCGCCCCTTGACCGAAGCTGCCACCACCAAGTCTGGGGCCGCCACCCCAACAACCGCAACCCACTGCCATCACCACGCCAGATTCGGGTCGAGTCGAAGTCCACATAACTATGAACCATTGCTCGCGTCGCGCCGCAACCACCACAAGCATAGGACCATGTCACCCATCGGGCAGAGCAGTTACTGTTGGGATCTACCGTAGGTGCATCTCATGCGAATTAAAATTTCCTGTTGGGGAACGTTGCATGGGAAACAAAATTTTCCTACGTTCACGCAAGACCTATCCATGGTGATGAGCATCTACGAGAGGGAGAGTGGATCTACATACCCTTGTAGATCGCTAAGCGGGAAGCGTTAAGAAACGCAGTTGGTGTAGTCAAACGTCTTCGCGATCCAAATCGTCGAGCGTCCCGCGATCCAATCACGATCCGTCCCGCGATCCAATCATGATCCGTACGATCTAGTGCCAAACGGACGGCACCTCCGCGTTCAGCACACGTGCAGCTTGATGATGATCTCCGCTGTCTTGATCCAGCAAGAGGGAGCGGAGAGGAAGAAGAGTTCTCCGGCAGCATGACGGTGCTCCGGCGATGGTGGTGGAGCAATTTCGGCAGGGCTTCGCCTAAGCACAGAAATCCGATCTAGAGGAGAAACTATGTACTGGAGGAACGGGTAGCACGTGGCTGAAAAAACCAGTGCAAAACCCTAAAATCCACCAGTATATATAGGAGGAGAGCCTTGGCGCAAGGGCAAAGGCTCCTATGGTTCGGCCGAACCTACTAGGAGAGGAGGACTCCTCCAATCCTAGTAGGACTAGGATTGCTCCTTTTTTTGCCTTTTTCCACCTTTTCCTATTGGTTTTTCTTCTCCAGCCACATGGGCCTTGTGTGGGAGTTTCCACCAGCCCACTAAGGGATGATATTCACTCTCCAACAGCCCATGAAGCCTCTTGGGTCGAAATACCTCTCCCGGAGGCCTCCCGGTACACCACTGGCACTCCCGGTACACTACCGATGAGCCCGAAACTTTTCCGACGACCAAAACAGGACTTCCTATATATGAATCTTTACCTCCGGACCATTCCGGAGCTCCTCGTGACGTCCGGGATCTCATCCGGGACTCCGAACAACGTTTGGTCATCACCATACATAACTCTATACTATCGAAACGTCACCAAACCTTAAGTGTGCAGACCCTGCGGGTTCGAGAACTATGTAGACATGACCGAGACACCTCTATGGTCAATAACCAATAGCGGGACCTGGATGCCCATATTGGTTCCTACATATTCTACGAAGATCTTTATCGGCCAAACCTCTATGTCAAGGATTCAGTTAATCCCGTATGATGTTCCCTTTGTTCTTCGGTATGTTACTTGCCCGAGATTCGATCGTCGGTATCTCCATACCTAGTTCAACCTCGTTACCGGCAAGTCTCTTTAGTCGTTCCGTAATACAAGATCCCGTGGCTAACACTTAGTCACATTGCTTGCAAGGCTTATTATGATGTTGTATTACCGAGTGGGCCCTGAGATACCTCTCCGTCACACGGAGTAACAAATCCCAGTCTTGATCCATGCCAACCCAACAGACAGCCTCGGAGATACCTGTAATGCACCTTTATAGTCACCCAGTTACGTTGTGATGTTTGATACACACAAGGCACTCCTCCGGTGTCCGTGAATTGCATGATCTCATGGTCATAGGAACATATACTTGACATGCAGAAAACAGTAGCAATAAACTGACACGATCATATGCTACGTTTGTAGTTTGGGTCTTGTCCATCACATCATTCTCCTAATGATGTGATCCCGTTATCAAATGACATCACATGTCAATGGCTAGGAAACCTTGACCATCTTTGATTAACGAGCTAGTTCACTAGAGGCATACTAGGGACAATGTGTTGTCTATTTACCCACGCATGTGATGTGTTTCCAATCAATGCAATTATAGCATGGATAATAAACGATTATCATGAACAAGGAAATATAATAATAAACACTTTATTTATTGCCTCTAGGGCATATTTCCAACAGTCTCCCACTTGCACTAGAGTCAATAATCTAGTTCACATCACTATGTGATTTACATTGTAATGAATCGAACACCCATGCAGTTCTGGTGTTCATCATGTTTAGCCCTTGGAAGAGGTTTAGTCAACGGGTCTGCAACATTTAGATCCATGTGCATTTTGCAAATATTTACGTCCTTCTCCTCAATGTAATCGCGGATGGAGTTGAAGTGTCACTTTATGTGTCTGGTCCTCTTGTGAAACCTTGGTTCCTTGGCCAGAGCAATGGCACCAGTGTTATCACAGAACAGGTTCATTGGATTCATTGCACTAGGCACTACTCCAAGATCTGTCATGAACTACTTCATCCAGACACCTTCCTTCGCCGCCTCCGAGGTTGCGATGTACTCCACTTCGCATGTAGAATCGGCTACCACGCTTTGCTTGGAACTGCACCAGCTTACTGTTGGGGAACGTCGCATGGGAAACAAAAATTTTCCTACGCACACGCAAACCTATCCATAGTGATGAGCATCTACGAGAGGGAGAGTGGATCTACGTACCCTTGTAGATCGCTAAGCGGGAAGCGTTGAGAAACGCGGTTGGTGTAGTCGTACTTCTTCGCGATCCAAATCGCCGAGCGTCCCGCGATCTAATCATGAACCGTCCCGCGAACCAATCACGAACCGTCCCGAGATCTCTTGATGATCCGTCCCACGATCTGATCACGAACGTCCCGTGGCCTTGATCACGATCCTTCCGATCTAGTACCGAACGGACGACACCTCTGCGTTCAGCACACGTGCAACTTGATGACGATCTCCACCGTCTTGATCCAGCAAGAGGAGGCATAGAGGAGGAAGAGTTATCCGGCAGCGTGACGGTGCTCCGGCGATGGTGGTGGAGCTATTCCGACAGGGCTTCGCCTAAGCACTGCAGAAAACCGATCTAGAGGAGAAGCTATGCACTAGAGGAACGGGTGGCACGTGGTTGAAAATCTTGTCCAAAAACCACCCAATCCACTAGTATATATAGGAGGAGAAGATAGGAGAGGCAGCCAAGGCCTTTGGGTCGGCCGAATAGGAGGTGGGAAGCAATCCTACTTCACCTCCAATCCTAGTTGGAGTAGGATTGCCTCCTATTGGGTGATTTTTCACCTTTTCCTTAGCCTTTTTCTCTCCCTGCGCCATGGGCCTTTTGTGGCTGACTCCCCAGCCCACTAAGGGCTGGTTATTGTTCTCCCACAGCCCATGGACCTCTTGGGGTCGAAATACCTCTCCCGGAGGCCTCCTGGTACACTACCGATGAGCCCGAAACTTTTCCGGCGACCAAACTGGGACTTCCTATATATGAATCTTTACCTCCGGACCATTCCGGAGCTCCTCGTGACGTCCGAGATCTCATCTGAGACTCCGAACAACCTTCGGTCACCACCATACATAACTATACTCTACCGAAACGTCACCAAACCTTAAGTGTGCAGACCCTGCGGGTTCGAGAACTATGTAGACATGACCGAGACACCTCTACGGTCAATAACCAATGGCGGGACCTGGACGTCCACATTGGTTCCTACATATTCTACGAAGATCTTTATCGGTCGAACCTCTATGTCAAGGATTCAGTCAATCCCGTATAACGTTCCCTTTGTTCTTCGGTATGTTACTTGCCTGAGATTCGATCGTCGGTATCTCCATACCTAGTTCAACCTTGTTACCGGCAAGTCTCTTTACTCGTTCCGTAATACAAGATCCCGTCACTAACAATTAGTCACATTGCTTGCAAGGCTCATTGTGATGTTGTATTACCGAGTGGGCCCTGAGATACCTCTCCGTCACACGGAGTAACAAATCCCAGTCTCGATCCATGCCAACTCAACAGACACCCTCGGAGATACCTGTAGAGCACCTTTATAGTCACCCAGTTACGTTGCGACGTTTGATACACACAAGGCACTCCTCCGATATCCGTGAGTGGCATGATCTCATGGTCATAGGAACATATACTTGACATGCAGAAAACAGTAGCAATAAACAGACACGATCATATGCTATGTTTGTAGTTTGGGTCTTGTCCATCACATCATTCTCCTAATGATGTGATCCCGTTATCAAATGACATCTCATGTCCATGGCTAGGAAACCTTAACCATCTTTTGATCAACGAGCTAGTCTACTAGAGGCATACTAGGGACATGGTTTTGCCTATGTATCCACACATGCATTTAAATCTCCGATCAATACAATTATAGCATGGATAATAAACGATTATCATGAACAAGGAAATATGATAATAACTAATTTATTATTGCCTCTAGGGCATATTTCCAACAGTCTCCCACTTGCACTAGAGTCAATAATCTAGTTCACATCACCATGTGATTCGCATTGTTATGAATCTAACACCCAACGAGTTCTGGGGCTCGATCATGCTTTGCATGTGAGAGAGGTCTTATAGTCAACGGGTCTGCGATATTCAGATCCGTGTGTACTTTGCAAATCTCTATGTCAAACTGTAAACACTGCTACCACACTCCACTTGGTACTATTCCAAATGGCTGCTCCACTATACGTATCCAGATTGCTACTACGAGTCATCTGGATTAGTGTTAAAGCTTGCATCGACGTAACTCTTTACGACGAACTCTTTATCACCTCCATAGTTGAGAAACATCTCCTTAGTCTTTTAGTTACTAAGGATAATCTTGACCGCTGTCCAGTGCTCCATTCCAGGATCACTTTGAAACCTTCTGGCCATACCTATGGCAAGGCTGACATCGGGTCTTGTGCACAGCATTGCATACATGATAGAGCCTATGGCTGAAGCATAGGTGATGACACTCATTTTTTTCTATCTACTGCAGTCACTAGGCATTGAGTCTTACTCAAGTTTATACCTTACAAATCAGGCGAGAACTCTTTCTCTGACTGATCCATTTTGAACTCTTTCAAAATCTTGTCAAAGTATGTACACATTGAAAGTCTCATCAAGTATCTTGATCTATCTCTATAGATCTTGATGCTCAACAATTAGGTAGCTTTATCCAGGTCTTCCTTTGAAAAACTCTTTTCAAACACCCGTTTATGCTCTCCAGAAATTCTACATCATTTCGGAATAGCAATATGTCATCCACATATACTTATCAGAAACTCTATAGTGCTCCCACTCACTTTATTGCAAATACAAGTTTCTCGTAAACTCTGTATAGACTCAAAAACTTTGATCACCTCATCAAAGTGTATATTCCAACTCCGAGATGCTTGCTTCAATTCATAGAAGAATCACTGAAGCTCGCACATCTTTTAGCATCCTTAGGACTGACAAAACCTTCTGGTTGTATCTCATACAACCTTTCCTTAAGGAAGGAAATGATGTTTTGGCATCCATCTGCCAGATTTCATAATTGAAAAATGCAGCAACTGCTAACATAATTTCAACAAACTTTAGCATCGCTACGAGTGAGAAAGTCTCATTGCAGTCAACCCCTTGAACTTGTCACAAACATCTTTGCAACAAGTCGAGCTTTACAAATGGTGACAATTACCATCAGCATCTGTCTTCATTTTAAAGGTCCATTTGTACTCAACGACCTGCCGTCTAACGAGCAAGTCTACCAAAGTCTATACTTGGTTTTCATACATGGATCCTATCTCGGATTTCATGGCCTCTAACCATTTGTCGGAATCCGGGCCCATGATCGCTTCTCCATAGCTCGTAGGTTCATCATTGTCCAACAACATGACCTCCAAGACAGGGTTGTCGTACCACTTAGGAGCAGTACACATCCTTGTCGACCTACGATGTTCGATAGTAACTTGATCCTGAAGCTTCATGATCATCATCATTAACTTCCTTTTCAACTAACGTAGGCTTCACAGAAACAACTTCTTGCGCTGCGCTATTCTCTGGTTGAACAAAGGTTCAACAACCTCATCAAGTTCTATCTTCCTCCCACTCAATTCTTTCGAGAGAAACTTTTCTCGAGAAAGGACCCAGTTTTAGCAACAAACACTTTGCACTCGGATCTAAGATAGAAGGTTCACCCAACTATTCTTAGGTATTCTATGAAGATGCATTTGTCCGCCTTGGGTTCGACCTCATTAGGTGAAAACATTTTCCACACAAGTGTCGCAGCCCCAAACATTAAGAAATGACAGCTTAGGTTTCTATCAAACCATAATTCACACAGTGTCATCTCAATGGATTTAGATGGTGCCCTATTTAAAGTGAATGTAGTTGTCTCTAATGCATAACCCCAAAATTATAGTAGAAAACGTTAAGAGACATCATAGCACGCAATATATCCAATAGAGCATGACTATGATGTTCGGACACACCATCACACTATGGTGTTCCAGGTGGCGTTAGTTGTGAAACAAATTTCACATTGTCTTAAGTTGTATGTCAAACTCGTAACTCAGATATTCACCTCCACGATCATATCGCGGTTATTTTCATCTTCTTGTCACGATGATCTTAAACTTCACTCTGAAATTGCTTTAACCTTTCAAACGATTCAGACTTGTGTTTCATTAAGTAAATATACACTATATCTACTTAAATCATCAGTTAAGGTAAGAAAATAATGATATCCACTACACGCTACAAGACTCACTGGATTGCATACATCAACATGTATCATCTCCAATGAATCACTTGCCCGCTCCATCCAACGGGGTCCTTTAGTCATCTTGCCCAAGAGGCATGGTTCGCATGTCTCAACCGATTCGAGATCGAATGAGTCCAAAGATCCATCAGCATGGAGTTTCTTCATGCGCTTTATACCAATATGACATTTAGCGGCAGTGCCACAAGTATGTAGTACTATCATTATTAACTTTGTATCTTTTGACCTCAATGTTATGAACATGTGTATTCCTACGATCAAGATTTCAACAAACCATTCTCACTGGGTGCATGACCATTGAAGGTATTATTCATGTAAACAGAATAACCATTATTCTCTAACTTAAATGAATAACCGTATTGCAATAAACATGATCTAATCATGTTCATGCTCAACGCAAAACACCAAATAACATTTATTTAGGTTCGTCACTAATCCTGAAGGTAGAGAGAGCGTGCGATGTTGATCACATCAACCTTGGAAGCACTTCCAACACATATCGTCACCTCACCCTTAGCTAGTTCTCCGTTTATTTCGTAGCTTTTATTTCGAGTTACTAACATTTAGCAACCGAACCGGTATCCAATACCCAGGTGCTACTAGGAGTACTAGCAAGGTACACATCAATAACTCGTATATCAAATATACTTCTATCGATGTTGCCAGCTTTCTTATCTACCAAGTATCTAGGGTTGTTCCGTTTCAGCGACCGTTCACCTCATAATAGAAGCACTTAGTCTCGGGTTTGAGTTCAAATTTGGGTTGCTTCATTAGAGCAGCAACTGACTTGCTATCCATGAAGTTTCCCTCCTTTCTCTTGCCCTTCTCGAAACTAGTGGTTTGATTAACCATCAACACTTGACGCTCCTTTTTGATTTCTACCTTCGTGGTGTCAAACATCGCGAACAACTCAGGAATCATTATTTCTATCCCTGGCAATTTATAGTTCATCACCAAGTTCTAGTAGCTTAGTGACAGTGACTTGGAGAACTATGTCAATCACTATCTTATCTAGAAGATCAACTCCCACTTGATTCAGGCGATTGTAGCACCCAGACAATCTGAGTACATGCTCAACGCTTGAGCTATTCTCTTTCATCTTGCAGGCAAAGAATCTTGTTGGAGATCTCATATCTCGTAACACAGGCACGAGCCTGAGATCCTAATTTCAGCTCTTAGAAACATCTCATATGTTCCGTGACATTCAAAACGTTTTGGAGCCTCAATTCTAAGCCGTAATGCATGACGCACTAAACTATCAAGTAGTCATCAGAACGTGTCTGTCAGATGTTCACAACATCTACAGACGACGCTGGAGGGGTTGGCGCACCGAGCGGTGCATTAAGGACATAAGCCTTCTGTGCAGCAATGAGGACAATCCTTAGATCACGGACCTAGTCGGCAATATTGCTACCATTATCTTTCAACTCTATTTCTCTAGGAACATAAAAATACAAGGGAGCTACAGCGTGAGCTAGTAATCTACGACATAATTTGCAAAGACACTATTGACTATGTTCATGATAATGAGTTCAATTAATCATATTACTTAAGAACTCCCACTCAAATTGACATCCCTCATATCATCTGAGTGACACATGATCCAATATCCACCAACTCAAGTCCGATCATCACGTGAGTTGAGGTGGCTGCAATGGTGAACATCATTATGTTGATCATATCTACTATATGACTCATGTTCGACCTTTCGGTCTCTTGTGTTCCGAGGCCATGTCTGTACATGCTAGGCTCGTCAAGTTTAACCTGAGTGTTCTGCACGTGGAAAACTGGCTTGCACTCGTTGTATGTGAACGTAGAGTCTATCACACCCGATCATCACATGGTGTCTCAACACGACGAACTTTCGCAACGGTGCACACTCGGGGAGAACACAATTTATCTTGAAATTAAGCGAGGGATCACCTTATAATGCTACCGTCGTCCTAAGCAAAACAAGGTGCATAAAAAGGATTAACATCACATGCAAATCATAAGTGACATGATATGGCCATGAACTTGTGTTTAAGATCTCCATCTTCAAAACACCGGCATGATCTCCATCGTCACCGGCACAACACCATGATCTCCATCAATGTGCTGCCATTGGGGTTGTGGCGCCAGCCCTGCTTCTACTTCTATTGCTACCGCTTAGCGATAAAGTAAAGCATTACATAGCTCTTAATGATTGACACGCAGGTCATACAGTAATTAAAGACAACCCTATGGCTCCTGCCGGTTGCCGTACTCATCGACGTGCAAGTCGTGAAATTCTATACATCACATGATCATCTCATACATCACATATATCACAACATGTAATTGGCCATATCACATCACAACATACCCTGCAAAAACAAGTTAGACGTCCTCTAATTGTTGTTGCATGTTTTACGTGGCTGCTACGGGTATCTAGCAAGAACGATTCTCACCTACGCATAAACCACAACGGTGATACACTAGTTTGCTTTTCAACCTTCTCAAGGACCGCCTTTGTCGAATCCGATCCAACTAAAGTAGGAGAAACTGACACCCGCTAGCTATCTGTTGCAACAAGTGCAGTTGAGGGAACCGGTCTCTCGTAAGCGTACGAGTAAGGTTGGTCCAGGCCGCTTCATCCCACAATACCGCTGAACCAAAACACGACCAAGGGAGGAAGCAATCTAAGCAACGACGCCCACAAACCTTTTGTGTTCTACTCGAGATCTCATCGAACCATCAACCTAGCTCATGATGCAACTGTTGGGGAACGTCGCATGGGAAATAAAAAATTTCCTACGCACACGCAAATCTATCCATGGTGATGAGCATCTACGAGAGGGAGAGTGGATCTACGTACCCTTGTAGATCACTAAGCGGGAAGCGTTGAGAAACGCGGTTGGTGTAGTCGTACTTCTTCGCGATCCAAATCGCCGAGCGTCCCACGATCTAATCACGAACCGTCCCGCGAACCAATCACGAACCGTCCCGAGATCTCTTCACGATCCGTCCCCGATCTGATCACGAACGTCCCGTGGCCTTGATCACGATCCTTCCGATCTAGTACCGAACGGACGGCACCTCCGCGTTCAGCACACGTGCAGCTTGATGACGATCTCCACCGTCTTGATCCAGCAAGAGGAGGCGGAGAGGAGGAAGAGTTCTCCGGCAGCGTGACGGTGCTCCGGCGATGGTGGTGGAGCTATTCCGACAGGGCTTCGCCTAAGCACTGCAGAAAACCGATCTAGAGGAGAAGCTATGCACTAGAGGAACGAGTGGCACGTGGCTGAAAATCTTGTCCAAAAACCACCCAATCCACTAGTATATATAGGAGGAGAAGAGAGGAGAGGCAGCCAAGGCCTTTGGGTCGGCCGAATAGGAGGTGGGAAGCAATCCTACTTCACCTCCAATCCTAGTTGGAGTAGGATTGCCTCCTATTGGCTGATTTTTCACCTTTTCCTTAGCCTTTTTCTCTCCCTGCGCCATGGGCCTTTTGTGTCTGATTCCCCAGCCCAATAAGGGCTGGTTATTGTTCTCCCACAGCCCATGGACCTCTTGGGGTCGAAATACCTCTCCCGGAGGCCTCCCGATACACTACCGATGAGCCCGAAACTTTTCCGGCGACCAAACTGGGACTTCCTATATATGAATCTTTACCTCCGGACCATTCCGGAGCTCCTCGTGACATCCGGGATCTCATCCGGGACTCCGAAAAATCTTCGGTCACCACCATACATAACTCTACTCTACCGAAACGTCACCAAACCTTAAGTGTGCAGACTCTGCGGGTTCGAGAACTATGTAGACATGACCGAGACACCTCTACGGTCAATAACCAATGGCGGGACCTGGACGTCCACATTGGTTCCTACATATTCTATGAATAGCTTTATCGGTCGAACCTCTATGTCAAGGATTCAGTCAATCCCGTATAACGTTCCCTTTGTTCTTCGGTATGTTACTTGCCTGAGATTCGATCGTCGGTATCTCCATACCTAGTTCAACCTCGTTACCGGGAAGTCTCTTTACTCGTTCCGTAATACAAGATCCCGTAACTAACAATTAGTCACATTGCTTGCAAGTCTCATTGTGATGTTGTATTACCAAGTGGGCCTTGAGATACCTCTCCGTCACACGGAGTAACAAATCCCAGTCTCGATCCATGCCAACTCAACAGACACCCTCGGAGATACCTATAGAGCACCTTTATAGTCACCCAGTTATGTTATGACGTTTAATACACACAAGGAACTCCTCCGATATCCGTGAGTGGCATGATCTCATGGTCATAGGAACATATACTTGACATGCAGAAAACAGTAGCAATAAACTGACACGATCATATGCTATGTTTGTAGTTTGGGTCTTGTCCATCACATCATTCTCCTAATGATGTGATCCCGTTATCAAATGACATCTCATGTCCATGGCTAGGAAACCTTAACCATCTTTTGATCAATGAGCTAGTCTAATAGAGGCATACTAGGGACATGGTTTTGTCTATGTATCCACACATGCATTTAAGTCTCCGATCAATACAATTATAGCATGGATAATAAACGATTATCATGAACAAGGAAATATGATAATAACTAATTTATTATTGCCTCTAGGGCATATTTCCAACACTTACCACTCCCCCGTTGAGAATAAATACGTATCCGGTTTGTGACTTCGAGTCATCTGGATCAGTGTCAAAGCTTGCATCGACGTAACCCTTTCCGACGAGCTCTTCATCACCTCCATAAACGAGAAACATTTCCTTAGTCCTATTCAGGTACTTAAGGATATTCTTGACCGCCGCCCAGTGCTCCATTCCAGGATCACTTTGAAACCTTCCGGCCATACTTATGGCAAGGCTGACATCGGGTCTTGTGCACAGCATTGCATACATGATAGAGCCTATGGCTGAAGCATAGGGGATGACACTCATCTTTTCTCTATCTTCTGCAGTCACTGGGCATTGAGTCTTACTCAACTTCACACCTTGTAACATAGGCACGAACCCCTTCTTGACCTGATCCATTTTGAACTTCTTCAAAACTTTATCAAGGTATGTGCTCTGTGAAAGTGCTATCAAGCGTCTCGATCTATCTCTATTGATCTTAATGCCTAATATGAAAGCAGCTTCTCCTAGGTCCTTCATTGAAAAACTCTTGTTCAAATATTTCTTCACGCTTTCCAACATTTCTATATTGTTTCCAATTAGCAATATGTCATCCACATATAATACTAGAAACGCTATAGAGCTCCCACTCACTTTCTTGTAAATACAAGCTTCTCCATAAACTTGTATAAACTCAAACGCTTTGATCACCTCATCAAAGCGCTTATTCCAACTCCAAGATGCTTGCACCAGCCCATAAATGGATCGCTGGAGTTTGCAAACTTTGTCAGCATTCTCTGGATCGACAAAACCTTCTGGTTGCATCATATACAACTCTTCCTCAAGGAAACCGTTGAGGAACGCTGATTTGACATCCATCTGCCAAATTTCATAGTCGAAATAAGCAGCTATTGCCAACATGATTCTGACAAACTTAAGCATCGGTACGGGTGAGAAGGTCTCATCGTAGTCAACTCCTTGAACTTGTGAAAAACTCTTTGCCACAAGTCGAGCTTTATAGACAGTGACATTACCGTCCGCGTCTGTTTCTTCTTAAAGATCCATTTGTTCTGAATGGCCTTTCGCCCTTCAGGTAATACTTCCAAAGTCCATACTTTTTTTTCATACATGGATCCCATCTCAGATTTCATGGCCTCTAACCATTTCTCGGAATCCGGGCCCATCACTGCTCCTCCATAGCTTGTAGGTTCATTGTTGTCCAACAACATGACCTCCAAGACAGGGTTGCCGTACCACTCAGGAGTAGTACGTGCCCTTGTCGACCTACGAGGTTCAATAGTAGCTTGATCCGAAGCTTCATGATCATCATCATTAACTTCCTCTTCTACCGTCGTAGGTTCCACAGAAACATCTTTCTGTGCTGCGCTACTTTCTGGTTGAAGTAAAGGTTCAATAACCTCATCAAGCTCTATTTTCCTCCCACTCAATTCTTTCGAGAGAAACTCTTTCTCAAGAAATGTTCCATTCTTAGCGACAAACACTTTGCCTTCGGATCTGAGATAGAAGGTATACTCGACTGTCTCTTTCGGGTATCCTATGAAGACGCATTTTCCGCTTTGGGTTCCAGCTTTTCAGGCTGAAGCTTTTTGACATAAGCATCACATCCCCAAACTTTAAGAAATGACAACTTTGGCCTCTTGCCAAACCACAGTTCATATGGCGTCGTCTCAACGGATTTCGATGGGGCCCTATTTAAAGTGAATGCAGCTGTCTCTAATGCATAACCCCAAAACGATAGTGGCAAATCAGCAAGAGACATCATAGAACGCACCATATCTAATAAGGTTCGATTACGACGTTCGGACACACCATTACGTTGTGGTGTTCCGGGCGGTGTCAACTGTGAAACAATTCCACATTGTCTTAAGTGACTGCCAAACTCATAACTCAGATATTCACCTCCTCGATCAGATCGCAGGAATTTAATCTTCTTGTTACGATGATTCTCAGCTTCATTCTGAAATTGCTTGAACTTTTCAAATGTTTCAGACTTGTGTTTCATTAAGTAAATATACCCATATCTACTTAAGTCATCGGTGAAGGTGAGAAAATAACGATATCCACCATGCGCTGTAACATTCATCGGACCGCACACATCAGTATGTATGATTTCCAATAAGTCACTTGCCCGTTCCATTGTTCCAGAGAATAGCGTTTTAGTCATCTTGCCCATGAGGCATGGTTCACATGTGTCAAGTGATTCAAAATCAAGTGACTCCAAAAGTCCATCAGCATGGAGCTTCCTCATGCGTTTTACACCAATATGACCTAAACGGTAGTGCCACAAGAAAGTGGTACTATCACTATCAACTCTACATCTTTTGGCATCAATGTTATGAACATGTGTGTCATCACTATCAAGATTCATTATGAATAAACCCCTCACATTGGGTGCATGACCATAAAAGATATTACTCATATAAATAGAACAACCTTTATTCTCTGATTTAAATGAGTAACCATCTCGCAATAAACAAGATCCAGATATAATGTTCATGCTTAACGCAGGCACTAAATAATAATTATTCAGGTTCATCACTAATTCCGATGGTAATTGAAGAGAGAGAGAGGTGCCAACGGCGATCACATCAACCTTGGAACCATTTCCCACGCGCATCGTCACTTCATCCTTTGCCAGCCTTCGTCTATTCTGTAGGTCCTGCTTTGAGTTGCAAATGTGAGCAACCGAACCGGTATCAAATACCCATGCACTACAACGAGAGCTAGTAAGGTACACATCAATAACATGTATATCATATATACCTTGTTTGTCGTTGGCTGCCTTCTTGTCAGCCAGGTACTTGAGGCAGTTCCGCTTCCAGTGACCAGTTCCCTTGCAATGAAAGCACTCAGTTTCTGGCTTAGGTCCATGCTTGGGCTTCTTTATAGGAGTAGCAACTGCTTTGCCATCCTTCTTGGTTTTACCCTTCTTGCCCTTGCCTTGACCTTGCCATTTTTTTTGAAACTAGTGGTTTTATTGACCATCAACACTTGATGTTCTTTTTGGATTTCAGACTCAGCGACTTTCAGCATCGCAAACAGCTCGGCCACTGACTTGTTCATCCCGTGCATGTTATAGTTCATCACAAAGCTCTTGTAACTAGGTGGTAGTGATTGAAGAACTTTGTCGGTGATCGCCTCTGGCGGAAGGGAAATTCCCAACTCCGCTAGACGAGTCGCATACCCAAACATTCTGAGTATATGTTCACTGATAGACCCGTTGATCATATCTACTATATGACTCATGTTCGAACTTTCGGTCTCTTGTGTTCCGAGGCCATGTATGTACATGCTAGGCTCGTCAAGTTTAACCCGAGTGTATGTGAACGTAGAGTCTATCACACCCGATCATCACGTGGTGTCTCGACACGACGAACTTTCGCAACGGTGCACACTCGGGGAGAACACAATTCATCTTTAAATTTAAGTGAGGGATCACCTTATAATGCTACCGTCGTCCTAAGCAAAACAAGGTGCATAAAAGGATTAACATCACATGCAAATCATAAGTGACATGATATGGCCATGAACTTGTGCTTTTGATCTCCATCTTGAAAGCACCGACATGATCTCCATCGTCACTGGCATGACGCCATGATCTCCATCATCTTGATCTCCATCAACGTGTCACCATTGGGGTTGTTGCGCCCAACATGCTTCTACTACTATTGCTACCATTTAGCGATAAAGTAAAGCATTACATGGCGCTTAATGATTGACACGCAGGTCCTACAATAATTAAAGACAACCCTATGGCTCCTGCCGGTTGCCGTACTCATCGACATACAAGTCGTGATAATCTATACATCACATGATCATCTCATACACCACATATATCACATCATGTAATTGGCCATATCATATCACAACATTCCCTGCAAAAACAAGTTAGACGTCCTCTAATTGTTGTTGCATGTTTTACGTGGCTGCTACGGGTATCTAGCAAGAACAATTCTCATCTACGCAAAACCACAACGGTGATACACTAGTTGCTTTTCAACCTTCTCAAGGACCGCCTTTGTCGAATCCGATCCAACTAAAGTGAGAGAAACTGACACCCGCAAGCCATCTATGCAACAAGTTGCAGTCAAGGGAACTGGTCTCTCGTAAGCGTACGAGTAATGTTGGTCCGGGCCACTTCATCTCACAATACCGTTGAACCAAAATCCGACCAAGGGAGGAAGCAATCTAAGCATCAACGCCCACAAACCTTTTGTGTTCTACTCGAGATCTCATCTACACATAGACCTAGCTCATGATGCCACTGTTGGGGAACTTTGCATGGGAAACAAAATTTTCCTACATTCACGCAAGACCTATCCATGGTGATGAGCATCTACGAGAGGGAGAGTGGATCTACATACCCTTGTAGATCGCTAAGCGGGAAGCATTAAGAAACGCGGTTGGTGTAGTCGAACGTCTTCGCGATCCAAATCGTCGAGCATCCCGCGATCCAATCACGATCCTGTTGGGAGACGTAGTAGTAAATCAAAAAATTTCCTACGTGTCACCAAGATCTATCTATGAAGAAACCAGCAACGAGTGAGGAGAGATTGCATCTTCATACCTTTGAAGATTGCTAAGCAGAAGCGTTACAAGAACGCGGTTGGTGGAGTCGTACTCGTAGCGATTCAGATCGTGGTGGACTCCGATCTCAGCGCCGAACAACGGCGCCTCCGCGTTCAACACACGTACATCCCGGTGACGTCTCCCGCGCCTTGATCTAGCAAGGAGGAGGGAGATGTTGGGGAAGAGCTCCAACATCAGCACGACGTCGTGGTTGTGGTGGAGCAGCAAGGTATTCCGGCAGGGCTTCACCTAAGCACTGCGGAGGAGGAAGAAGAGAGGTAGGGCTGCGCCGTGGGAGAGAGAGATCAAATCTTATTCCAAAACAGCCAAAACCTCAAGTATATATAGGAGGAGGGAGAGGGAGGGCTGCCTTGGCCCCTCCTCCAAGGAGGAGAGCTTCGGCCGAAGCTAGGGAGGAGTCCACCTCCCACAAGGGAGGTGAATCTCTTCCTTTTGAATCTGCTTAGCCTTATCTCCTTATCCCCAGCCGCATGGGCCTTTCCAGAAGGACTTGGCCAGCCCAATAAGGGCTGGTACACCTCCTCTAACAGCCCATGAAGTCCTTTGGTCGTCACACCCCTCCCGGGGTCCTCCGGCACCCTCCCGGCACTCCCGGTACACTACCGATGAGCCCGAAAACTTTCCGGTGACCAAAACTGGACTTCCTATATATCAATATTTACCTACGGACCATTCCGGAGCTCCTTGTGACGTCCGAGATCTCATCCGAGACTCTGAACAACCTTCGGTAATCACGTATACCATTTCCCTATAACCCTAGCGTCATCGAACCTTAAGTGTGTAGACCCTACGGGTTCGGGAGACACGTAGACATGACCGAGACACCTCTCCGGTCAATAACAAACAGCGGGATATGGATACCCATGTTGGCTCCCACATGCTCCACGATGATCTCATCAGATGAACCACGATGTCAGGGATTCAGTCAATCCCGTATTCAATTCCCTTTGTCTATCGGTATGATACTTGCCCGAGATTCGATCGTTGGTATCTGTATACCTTGTTCAATCTCGATCGACTGGTCGGCAGCGGCCTCTAGCAAGACGTGTCGACTCCAAGTGTCCGATGAAGCTGGTTAGGCAAACATGTACTTCACACTTCTATTCCTTTTGGCACGCGATATATGTTGTCGTGCACAAGGCGACTTGGTCATCCTTGTTGCAGCATGACCTCTTTCTCGTTTCGGTGAATCCGACCAACACTTCGGATTATCTCATAATCCTCATCGCATGGGCATGCTTATCCAGGTCGGATCACCCGAGGGGGCCTAGAGTATATCTCTCCTGGTAGGAGGGGCAAATCCCATCTTGCTCGACCATGTCTCGCAGCATGGGTCTAGACAAGCCCGAAACCTACCTTTGTAACTACCCAGTCATGGAGTAGCGTTTGGTCGGTCCAAAGCAAGTTTGTGACCATCCCGAGTACATGCGCCAGCTCAGGTCTTAGGACATAGAACGTATGTTGTACTAGAGACTCACATATGACCTATCGCTGCGTCTCATAGTTGAGTATGTCCAACTCAGACCTTATCTCGACTCGGATCTGACTATGTCGAATCTGACCAGACCTTTCCGAGTTCATATTATCCGGCTAGCATCCAATGCTACATGGTCAGTGAGACCGAACCATCCACCGTGTCATATGCTAGTCTGATTAGTTGTGCGTCCACGCAACCCTTTTGGACTAGGGACCATTTAGGACAGTTATCATACAATGCATAGTCTCACAAACAAGTCACATACTTGCTAATACACATCAATGATAATGTCCAAGGACTATCTTTATTCATAAACACATAGGAAATATCATCATACATGATTGCCTCTAGGGCATATCTCCAACAGTTACTAGTCAGTGCCGCACGTGGCCACGCCAAGCCGCCTCATCTGAGATGAAGGAATTTCCTACTTAAGATTCATATGCCTATTTTGCTGTTGATGTGGAGGAATTGGTACTAGCCTACTCGATATGTTCCTTGCCTGGGCCCCACCATCGCTCATCCTAGCCGCCTCAACATTCATCAGAGCAACACTTTCAGGCCACTTGCGCGGTCACCACGACGAACAATTCCGCTGCACGCCACCATCGGGAGGGTTGTGCCCCAGAGCAACATACGCGAGAGAAACAAGCAGTGGCGGAGACAATGGGGGGGGGGGAGAACGAAAGGGCCCATGAGAAAGCCCATTAAAGGTCAGATGGCCTTCTCCGCTAGTAGTTTCTTAGGTCATTGTGCTCTCCCGTGATTAGCGTGTGCTTGGGATTTAACCTACCGCCACTGCCATCCACTCCCTATGTTGCCTGCCTGCCTCTTTCGGTCTTTCCTCTTCCCTCCTTGCTTAACTCATGATCAATCTGGATTCAAACGGCGATGCAGGTGCTTCACTTGTCGATTCATTAGGCTCGAGCCAGCTTACTGAACTTGCCAAGGTTAAGATCCTACAATATATTCCAATCTTTCTTAATTCTTTTTTTGTATATGTCAAGCTTATACATCACATTTTATTTATTTTGTTTGGGTGATCTGTGACCCCGTGAAAGTTTATGTATTCTATTTGTTCTAGAAATCACCATGATGGAAATTGTCGTATACTGGTTCCTAAATGTGGTGCAAAGTTTCATATAACAAACTTATACACAATATAGCGAACTTTGAAACATCAGTTAAGCGTCTATGAAGAGATAAACGCTACTACCAAACATCATCAAGATTAATTCATTTTGAAGCATGTTGCTGCAACTAGTAATAACTCTCCCAATCTCAATGACAAGTGCAAACCAGATTTCTTTACTATTAATAACACACGTCTTAGAAGTAAAATGCAAGGCGGATTGCTTTTGTAATTGCATGATAATCCACATTGGGAGATAATTAGCAGATGACTCGTTTTTCTAATAAAATATGGTGGGGAAACCCCTTTTCCTAAAAAAAGATAGTTAGCAGCTAAGATCCCTACTGATGAATTTATTATTATTTTCTTTTTACTAGAAATCATGGAGGTAAATTTAAACTAGTTCAAATGTAATGATGTTTTTATAGCACCAAAGCACGATCTTGTTACAGTGTTATAAGTTGTTTTTTTGGTGCTAGATTATTTTTGCCAACTTGGCTTTCCCCCCTCCTCTTCCATGTCCAAATCCTGGCCCCGCCCCTGGAAACAAGTCCCACAACCGCCAACTGCCAGCGAGCGTGCTTTGTCCGACGACACGTGTCGTCAACAATGATGATTAGGGTTTTCGTTCGAGAGCGACGCGGGGTCTTCTTTTGTCCCCCAATTTTGTCTATTGCTTAGCCACACTATTGTGGTTTATTGAGATTTATTTTTGTGTAGACGAAATACGCAGGCTCAGTTTGAAGAATATAAATCACTGCATATATGGTCTGCAGAGTCAAAATATGTAAATTCCAAAATAAAATAAATTATGCATACGTTAGCTCCCACGCAAGCGTGTCGTAGAAGCACGCGGAGGTAACACTTATCATGCTTGGCAGCGAAGGTACAAGGGTAGTTTAGGAAGAAAACACGCGGATGACGGGGCAGGTGGACCGGTCGCTTCAAAAGTTCTTCAAACAGATTCGTGGGATGGTGATGTGGGTCTCCGACGGCGACGCGCATATCTCGTCCGCGGTTATGAGTTTTTTTTCCCTTTTAGCCACGGTTGCGGGTTTTATTCGTGGGAAAAAAACCCAGCCCATCTATCCAGCCCGGCCCACACGTCCAATGATGAAGCCCATATTATCCTCTTGGATGTTTCGTGAAGTTTTTTTCTTGTTTTGTTTGCCTAAGCCTCACAAAGATCGCCGGTACGCCCGCTTACCGCCCTCGCGCCGCCTCCTTCTCCCCCAGTGGTGCGACTGCGATCCGACCCTTCTAGAAGCGCCGCGCGCGCGTCCCGCGCATCGGCGGCGGCGGCGGCCATGGCGCTGGCCTTCGACGATTTCGGACGGCCCTTCGTCATCCTGAGGGAGCAGGAGAGCAAGTCCCGCCTGCGGGGGCTCGACGCGCACAAGGCCAACGTCGCCGCCGCCAAGGCCGTCGCGCACAGCCTCCGCACCTCCCTCGGCCCCAAGGGCATGGACAAGATTCTCCAGTCCCCCGACGGCGACGTCACCATCAGTAACTGCTCCACCGCACTCTCTCACTCCCCTCCCCGCTCTGCTCCCTGATCTTATAGCCTAGGTTAAGTTACTGTATTATTATTACTATTTCGCGGGAAAACCTAAGGTTCCTTAGTCGTTGCTTGCATGCGATCTGGCCCTTGCATCGGTCTCTTCGAGGGTTAAGGATTTTGTGTGTGTGCTACGCAGTATCTGTCCTGTTGTAGATGTATGTATGACTGTTAGTTCTGTTGGAAATTACTTTGATTTTATTCCCAAAAGAAGGGAAGTCCGGTCCGGGTTTCTGAATAATTATACCTCTCTTATGATTTTAAGCAAATGACGGAGCGACGATCCTGGAGCAAATGGATGTTAACAACCAGATTGCAAAGCTGATGGTGGAGCTTTCCCGTAGCCAAGACTATGAAATTGGGGATGGTACTACCGGGGTGGTGGTCCTGGCTGGGTCGCTCCTGGAGCAAGCTGAGAAACTGCTAGAGCGTGGTATTCACCCGATAAGAATCGCCGAAGGATATGAGATGGCCTCCAAGATAGCTTTTGATCACCTTGAATGTATCTCCACTAGGTTTGAATTCACTGCTGCACATATAGAGCCCTTGGTGCAGACCTGCGTGACAACTCTCTCCTCAAAGATGTCAGTCATAAGAGATTCACTCTTAGCTTATCAGTTGTGCAATCAATGTTTTGATCTGCCAGGAAGTAGGGTAGATTCAGTTTATATTTCTATCCGTTTGTCTGACTGGACCCATCATTCTTAAACTGCAGTGTTAACCGTTGTGAGCGGTTGCTTGCTGAGATTGCTGTCAGGGCAGTCCTTGCTGTTGCTGATTTGGAAAGGAAGGATGTAAACTTGGACTTGATTAAAGTGGAAGGTAAAGTTGGTGGGAAGCTAGAGGACACTGAGCTAATATACGGAATCGCTGTTGACAAAGATATGAGCCACCCACAAATGCCAAAGAGAATCGAGGATGCTAATATTGCCATCCTTACCTGCCCATTTGAGCCACCAAAGCCCAAGACAAAGCATAAGGTTGACATTGACACTGTAGAAAAATTACAGACGTTGCGTGGGCAAGAGCAGAAATACTTCGATGAAATGGTTCAGAAATGCAAGGTAAAAGCCTACTAAATTTCGATATATGTATAGCAGGGAAAAGTTGTGATTTTGCACAAAGTCTATTTACTTTGCATCGTATCATGTTTGATTTCTTAAATACTTAAAGATTTTTATTCACATACACTTGCAGGATGTTGGTGCAACCTTAGTTATCTGTCAATGGGGTTTTGATGATGAGGCCAATCATTTGCTTATGCAAAGAAATCTGCCTGCTGTCAGATGGGTTGGTGGTGTTGAATTGGAATTGATTGCCATAGCTACAGGTTGATATGAGTACCTCTCCTTGTGAATTTGAATGTCTTATAAATACACTATCTAACATTTGAAAACTGACTGCAGGGGGGCGCATTGTTCCAAGATTCCAAGAGTTGACTCCTGATAAGCTTGGGCAGGTACAACTGGTTTTGTGTTCTTTTTTGTACACAAGGAATAATTTTTCTGATAATGTACACAAGTAATATTAAATATGCATGGATTGGTGCAGGCTGTATAGTTGGTTATCTAATTTAGAACCCCAACTATGTGAAATCTTAAGTAGCTGAGACTACAGAGCATATGCGGACACTAGCTATTAATTTGTATGAGTTTTTGTCTGTATGTGTAGTTACGTACTTTGTATTATTTCTTAATTCTTAATAGTGTGCATATAAAACAATTAAGAAGTTAAACAGATAAGTGATACTCCCTCCGTTCCTAAATATTTTCTTTGTAGAGATTTCACTATGGACTACATACGGATGTATATAGACATAATTTAGAATATAGATTCATTCATTTTGCTTCGTATGTAGTCCATAGTTGAATCTCTAAAAAGACAAATATTTAGGAACGGAGTACTATTTTATCATTTAATTGTTAATATGTCCGCTGACTTTAATTCACCGAATGTGGGTTTGTGAGGGTGACTTGATTGACCTCAGGACAACAAACTAAACTTGAATGCTCAACAATGTTAATCTTTATGTGATTCTTGGTAGTTGAGTAGTGTTACCACTTCTCTCTGGTGTAATCAATGTTTTCCTTCAGCACCTAGCAATGAGGATGTTTGCCATCAAGATACCATGCAAAAGTAACATATTCTTGGAAGTAATTGTAGCATAATTATGCTATGTTCGAATGACTTGCTTTGTTTAAAATCCTTTGTATTATACTAGCATCTCACATGGTTTGCTTATCTGCATGTGTCTTAAACAGGCTGGATTGGTTAGAGAGAAGTCATTTGGAACAACAAAGGATCGAATGCTTTATTGAGAGCTGTGCAAATTCCAGAGCTGTAACTATCTTCATCCGTGGCGGTATGTTTGAATGGATAATATCTCTTCCTTTATGTTCGCATGTGCATATCTCCACATCCTTTATTAGGTGATTTGTGCTTTTACTATCAACTCATCAGTGGTCAATCTGTCCATATAGTTGAGATACTTTTGTGTTGCATACAGTGCAAACAATTTTACCAGTGTTGGCAGTATCCAGATACATGACAGTTTCACTGTTCTGCACTCAATTGTCAAATCTAGTATACTTGCATAATTTTAGTTATTAATCTGGCATGCATGCAAATTGTGCACTGAAATATATGAGAAATTTCTTTGTAACATTCACTTCTCTATTCTATGAATGCAATTTTTATGATACTATTGGTTTTCAATTAGGTCATAATTTGTGAGTCCCTGGTCCTATGACCCATCGCTGTGTTGGTTACATTATCAGATCATAGTTTGAGAGTACCTTGTCATACATAACCAGTTGGATTTGTAGAATGGTTACAAAATATTCATACCGTTCATATCATCACGGTTGTATGATGCACCATCGAGTTGTGTGTTGCACTTGCATTTCCTTGAAGAGTTGTAGGATTCTAAGACCTCATACTGCTATTGTAGCAACTCAACCAACTAGCTGAGTACAAAATCATTGATTGACACCGCTAGTATTGATTTTACAAGGTTTGCCCATGCAGGCAACAAAATGATGATTGAGGAGGCCAAGCGAAGTATTCACGATGCTCTCTGTGTGGCTAGAAATCTGATCCGCAATAACTCTATTGTTTATGGTGGCGGCTCAGCTGAGATATCTTGCTCAATTGCTGTCGAAGCTGCTGCAGATCGATATGCTGGAGCCGAGCAGGTAACTGCTGAGTTTCAACAGCTAAGTTGCAACAAGATGCAATATCGTTTAATCGTGCTCTTTGTACTTCCAGTATGCAATCAGGTCATTTGCTGATGCGTTGGACGGGATTCCGCTAGCCTTGGCTGAAAACAGTGGTTTGCCACCTATTGATACGTTGACTGCAGTAAAATCTCAGCAAATTCAGGTATTATATGTTGTTGATTCAATGCAATATCACTCGGCCTTGTACTTTAAGCGGATGAGTTTGTGCGCAAATCCTAATATTTTTGTGCTTCTAATATAGTTTGCCTCGTAATATCACTCAAGGGCTAAGGCAACTCAATACAGTACTTTGCACAATCTTACCATTTACTGCTTGATGCCGTCAAGCAGCATATTTTATGCTGTGATTAAAAGCTGATTTGGATGTCTCCTTTCGCATTAACACGGATGTGATTCTGACCGGTGACCACCTCTGCAGGAGACCAATCCCTACTGTGGCATTGACTGCAATGACATCGGGACCAATGATATGAGACAACAGAACGTCTTTGAGACCCTGATTGGCAAGCAACAACAGATATTGTTGGCGACGCAGGTTGTGAAGATGATTCTCAAGATCGACGATGTTATCACACCGTCAGAGTTCTGAGTACTGTGAAGATGTCCAAAGCATGGGCAACTGTGCTGGATAACAAGCCATCATTGTACCATGCAGCATAGCTGAAGCAGTTTGATTGGCCATTTGCTTGTACCTCAGGCCTGTATTTTGCTTGTGACGCTTGCTGAAGACCTTGGTTTCCGCGTTCTCACACTTTGTTACATGAATGATGAACAATCTCTCTTTTTTCTGCATTTTCCAATGCTTAGTGCTTTAGTCTGAGTGCCTTCTACCATTATTTATTTATTCATCAGTGTATCAATTGCATTTAATCTGTTATGCTACAGGGGAAGCATGCAGAAATATGAAAATACACGATAATAGGTCGGCCACTTGGTGGGGTTCACTTGGCCTAGCCGCTCAGGTGTACTCGTGCAGTAAGCCCTCCATTAAAAAGGCCATGAAAAGTTTTTCCCTACGATATTGGTCTAATGAATTGTGCTAGTTGGTCTAATGAACTGAATGTTTATGTTAACTAGACAATACTTGGGAAATGCTCTCGTTCAGCCGACCGATCTTCTCGCGCGCGTCGACCGCTTGCATCGTCATCTGTTTGGATTGTATGGTTCGGGAGCGTTTCCATGACCTACCCTCATTTTTGCAACTGGGCAGTTGTTTCAAAACGCAGATCGCAACAAACGATCTGTTGCGAACCTGAGGACAACACGTGTTATAAAAAAAGTTTTTTGCAACATGACCTTTGTTGCAAACGTTTCTTTCGTAACAATATCTATGTTGAAAAAGACGAAGAAAAAAATTATGCAACCTGACCTATGTTGCAAAAAAGTTCTGCAACATGACCTTTGTTGTAAAAGTTTTTACGGCACGACCTTTGATGTAAATGTTTCTACAACATTACCTTTGTTGCAAAAGTGAAGAAAGCCGTTCGGCCGCTCGATGTCGGGGCCGGAACAACGAGCTTGTTTCTGCAACTGAAACGTTGTTTCAGGATGTATTTGGTCGGGAAGACTACCACGCGCGTATATCGAACAGCTGCGCGCGTACATCGGATGGCTAGTCGGGTGATGGATAATTAATACGGATCCACCAATGAACCCCTAGCAGTCCCCATACTTCTTGGGTTGCAGTGCAAACTGGTTGTAGTCACATATTTCAATGAAAGGCTATATACATATGAGTTATTGTGTTCAAAGTAATACTCCCTACGTACCTATTGATGACTAGTCCCGCGAGATTTGTGATATTCGGATGAACCACGGCTAAGGCTGGCATCACATGGTTTGTACAAATGCCAAACTCATCGTATGACACGGAATACTTCTGACGAACTTTTTAGTATAACACTTATACTCAGATTTGTAGACCGGTTCTCGCCTACTATGACAGTTAGTTTTCGGCTTTCTCCCGTGAGGTGTTTGACCAGGCTAGCTATAAACACAATCGCAGTGGTTCTCCCTTTGTCCTTTTAGCCGAACGAGCGGAACGTAAAAGGACAAGCACAGGAGCCGGGCAACCCAACTATTGACCCAAGACATAGTTCGAAACCAATTCATATAAAGCGAACGCCGAGCCGCCGAACACACGATCGATTGTGCTTAGAATTTTTTTAAATTCGAGCCCCCGGTCTATTAGCCGGTTGCATCGTAATGTGTACCAAACAATTTCGCAAGAAGCGCTTGAGGAGGGAGGAAATAGAGTATGTACCGGGTCATTCATGATGGTCTTATATTTTAATCAATAACTCTTATAGCTCAAATTGCTGAAGCAACTGTTTACATGTACTTGAAGATGAAATATAAAGTTGACAGGAGGGGTTGTACCAGGGGTCTTCGATAGGTGGCCTGACGTCCTCGATGTGCCCCGTCGCCTGTCCACTCCTGTGCCTCCTAGGTGGTTGCATTCCTTTATGGGTAATGCTGTCGACGAGCGGACCTTGAGAAGAGGATCTTGAGAAGTCACCGAAGTATTAATGAGCGTTACGCCTTAGCAGGTCCTTGATGGTACCTATTATATGTCTAAAGACTTATATTGCTAGTAGTTTGGTCCAGCCGAACATTTGTGCTTTGATAGTTGTTCCCCACTGTTGCCCATGGAATCTTAAGTGCGAAGTTGTGCCTTCTTGGCATGTGTTTTGCTAGTATTAGGGTTGTGCAATGGGGGGGCGAGTTCCTATTTCTGGGGAGGAGAAGGTTCTGTGAGTTCGGGCTGGAACCAAGCTCACTTCTCAACCTTTTGTGCCTTTACGGCAGATGTCGGCATTTGCCGATCATCATTGTAATGGAATATGGCCGCTAGGGCCAATGCATGTTCCCCAGTTCGGAGGGAGCGCTCTGTGTTGTCGTTGTCAGTAATGACCCCCTTGGGGCCGGGCATCTTGAGCTTGAGGTATGTGTAGTGTGGGATGGCGTTAAAGTGAGCGAATGATGTACGGCCTAGCAGGGCCGCTGCGGAAAGGTACAATGTCGAAGATCAAGTCTTCGCTTCGAAAGTTATCGAGCGAACCGAACACTACTTCTAGGCTTACAAAGCCCGTGCACCGGGCCTCGATGCCTGGGATCACTCCTTTAAAGGTAGTGTTGCTGGGTTTGATCCTTAACGGATCTATAGCCATCTTTTTCACCGTGTCTGAGTAAATCAGATTAAGGCTACTTCCTCCGTCCATTAGGACTTTAGTGAGGTGATACCCTTCTATGATGGCGTATAGGACGAGGGCGGCTGAACCCTCATGACGGATACTGGTCAGGTGGTCGCGTCGATCGAAGGTGATCGGGTATGCCGACCATGGGTTATACTTCGGGGCTACAGGCTCTACGGCGTAGACCTCTCGAAGGGCGCACTTCCTCTCCCTTTTGGGTATATGAGTGGCATATATCATATTCACGGTTTTTACCTCTGGATGGAACTGCTTCTGTCTGCCACCGATCGGACCACGGGGCTCATCCTCGTCCTTGGTGCGTGGGCCCTTGATTTGATCCTCGGCTACAAGTTTGCTGGCTTGTTTGAACACCCAATAATTACGGTTGGTGTGGTTGGGGGGCTTCTCTTGAGTGCCATGGATCTGGCAAGGCCTTTCCATGATCTTGTCTAGCGGGGTGGGTCCGTCGCGATTTCCTTTAGGAGGCTTCTTCTGCTGCCCGGGTCGGGAATTGCGGAAGCCGACGTTAACGGCCGTGTCATCGGCATCACTATTGCTGTGCCGGAGCTTATTCTCGTTGCGCTTTGGTTTCCCGTTTCCGTCTCAAACTTTGGAGGTTCCGGGGTCTTCAGGGTTGTGGCTCCGTCTTGCTAGCCAGTTATCCTCGCCCCCGCAAAAGCGAGTCATGAGTGATGTAAGGGCGGACATTGTCCTAGGTTTATCCTGGCCGAGCTGGCGAGCCAGCCATTCATCCCGGATATTGTGTGCCTGAAGGAGGCTATTGCCTCGGCGTCTGGGTAGTCAATGATCTGTTTTTTCTTGGTCAAGAGCCGATTCCAGAATTGCCGAGCGGACTCTCCTGGCTTCTCGACGACGTTGCTCAGGTCGGAGGAGTCCGACGACCGAACATTGGTGCCCTAGAAGTTAGATCGGAATGCATCCTTTAGATCCTCCCAGCATCCGATGGAATTTTCGGGGAGGTTGTTTAACTAGTGCCTAGCTGGCCCCTTAAGATTTAGGGGTAGATACTTGATGGCGTGGAGATCATCTCCTCGTGCCATGTGGATGTGGAGGAGGAAATCCTCGATCCATACGGTTGGGTCAGTTGTCCCATCGTATTGCTCTATGTTCACGAGTTTGAACCCCTCCGAGAACTAATGCTGCATCACCTCATCCATGAAGCACAGTGGGTGGGTAGCACCTCTAACCTGAGCAATGTCGCGCCGGTAATCGGTGTCTGTTCTGGCCCGGTTTCGTTCCCAACCTCTATTGTTGCGGTCGAGCCAAGGCCGATACCCCTCCCGTCTATCGGGTGAGTACTCTCTGGATCTGTAGATGGATCTCGTACGACCTTCTCTATAGTCCATGTCGTGTCGCAGTTCGAACCTGTCATCGGGCTCTATTGTCTCTTTTCCCCATCTTTGGGGTATCATTGGCCTATAACCGGTGTCGTTGGCCGTCATGTCTCATCCTCGAGGAGGGCGGTCTGGCTTGTCGTATGGGGTATGTTTAGGAGACGGCGTATCAGTAAGCTCATCATCAAATTGTGGCAGTAGCCTTCGGCGTGGATAGCTTTTAGGTTGGTCCGATAGACCGGTACCGTATCCTTCCTCAGCTGATAGGACCCTCGTCCATCGATCATTGAGGTTGTCCTGTTTGGCTTTAAGCTGCCGTTCTTTTGCCTTCAGGCTACGGGCCGTGGCTATAAGCTGTTGCCTGAACTGTTCCTGATCTTCAAGGTTATCGGGGATGGCGATGTCCTCCTCCTCGACAGAGGGGAGGTAACTGTCATCCTCAGAATCGTTTAGATCAGCGGGGTTGCGCTGATCTTCTAGCCTCTCCTAACCCTCTAGCGGGTGTTCAGGGATATCGCGATCGCTGAGGTCTTCCGAGGTATCTCCGTCCATGGTGCCAACGATAGCTTTTCTTCCCTTTTCCCCTTTGATTGTTTATGTGACTTCCGGCGCCTTGACGGCGCTTCACCCGATTTGTCACCATCATTTTTAGGTGTGTGCTCGCCGTTAGCGGTTGGAGTGTACACCATGTAGACGTTGTACGTGGAGGTGGCAGCCCATCGCCCAGTGTTAACGGGGGTGGGAGCGCAATCTTCCTCATCCATGTCTTTTGCCTCCTTAGAGGTGTATTCCAACATGTGGGTTAAATCCTCGACGGTGGGTATCAAGTGAGTGGTGGGTGGGATGAAAAATTCTTCCTGACCCGCCTTGAGGCTGATCTGAGCATGGATTGGGGTTGGGTTGTCGGCAATTTTCATCGACAAGATCCGATCTAGGGCCTCGTTGAGTGTCGAGAGCTCGATCGGGTCAACCTGCTCAGAGCTTTCAGAGTTAACCTCCGATGCGTCCGCTCGAGGGGATTGTTCGGTACGAACAGGTATCCGGGCATCTAGCACTATGGCTGGATCCAGACTAAAAGTCAGGTCATTGTCAGGGTGGATCCCGTGGACGGGACCGAAAGCGGAATCCGAGATTAAAGCCTCGGAGTCTTCGGGTATGGTAGGCGAGACTGCGAGCCCGATTAGTGAAAGATCGCCCCGAGAGTCTATGGAGAACTCTAGGTTCCCTAATCTGACCTCTTGATCAGGGGCAAAACTCCCGACCCGACCAAGATGGTCGGTCGGGTCAGCGTGCAGCACAATGTTGCCGAAAGCAAAGATCTGTCCGGGGACAAAAGTGTCCATGTTGCGAACTTCTTCGTTGATGACAACACGAGCCATCGAATCCTTTGGCGATCATAGCAGAACTCTCAATGAAAGCACCAATGTTGGTGTCAAAACTGGCGGATCTCGGGTAGGGGGTCCCGAGCTGCGAGACTAGGATCGATGGTAACAAGGGACGAAGGAGACGATGTTTACCCAGGTTTGGGCCCTCCTATGGAGGTAAAACCCTATGTCCTGCTTGATTGTATTGATGATATGAAGGTTACAGAGTTGATCTACATCGAGATTGAATATCTAAAACCCTAGACGAGTTTTTCTGCCCTACAATCTAAAACCCTCCCGGTTTATATAGACACCGGGGGGTACTAGGGTTTACACATGGTCAGTTTCCTGTCGAGGATGGAGATGCCGATTTCCTCATCTTGACTTGGAGTGCACGACGTGCCTTCGGGGATTCCTTCTGGAATGTGGGATCTCAATGTATCCGACCCTTCCTGTGACAATCAAAGAATGGCCCACCAAGCCGGCCTATTAAGAGATAGGCCGACGGCCCGAGGACCCCTTAGTGCAGGCTCCCTCACCTAGGCTTACAAGAGTCCGAGTCTTGCTACGATTCGTGACCTGGTATGTCTCTAGCCCGCCTTGCCTCTCAAGCAAGGAAACTCCTGGCGTCTTCCACCTCTTGGGCCTTGAGTCGCCGTCTTCATGTACTAGGCTGCCATCTGGCTTATTTGGTAAGCCGCCTTGCCATCCTTGTCCTCAATGACACAACCCACTTTGAGTATGATTTACAAGCCGCCAACATGCTAACCCGACCCAGTAGGGCGGGTTATATCGCGGGGTTATATCCCCGACATTAGGCCCCAGATTGATTTGAATTTATTCATGTCAATCTTCATCACCTTAACCTGGCGGCTTATCTTTTGCTTGTATTTGTGTCTTCTCTAAATCACGAAACGCCGGCTCACGACACTTCCAGACTTGTAATTTTTCTCATGCCATCCATCTGTAACATCACTCGCTGGAAATCCAAGACATCAATGATGACATTACAATGGATCTTTGCATGTATCTGTTTAGCCCGAAAATTGAGGTGTCTCTGGTTCCAAAATTTACTGTGCCTCCTTGATTCCCATGCCTGCCGGTTGCCCTTTTAGTTTTCTTCCTTATAAATATTCGCGAGGGCCCCCCTCATTCACTTTTGACATTGCCCCTTGATACGTCCATTTTTCATCATGCTTTTATATTGATATTTATTGCATTATGGGCTTTTATTACACGTTATGGTACAATACTTATGACTTTTCTCTCCTATTTTATAAGGTTTATATGAAGAGGGAGAATGTCGGCAGTTGGAATTCCGGACTGGAAAAGGAGCAAATATGAGAGACCTATTTTGCACAACTCCAAAAGTCATGAAAAGTTACGAAGAATTATTTTGGAATATATAAAAATATTGGGCGAAACAAATACCAGATGGGAGACACCAGGAGGTCACAAGCCTGCCAGGTGCGACCTACCCCCCTGGCCGTGCCTAGGTGGCTTGTGGGCCCCCTGGCAGGTCTCCGGTACCCATCTTCAGCTATATGAAGGGTTTTGACCTGGAAAAAATTTCATAAGAGAGCTTTCAGGACGAAGCGCAGTCATCTCGAGGCGAAACTTGGGCAGAACCAATCTAGAGCTCCGACGGAGCTGTTTTGCCAGGGAAACTTCCCTCTCGAAGGGGGAAATCGAAGCCATCGTCATCACCAACGATCCTCTCATCGAGAGGGGGTCAATCTCCATCAACATGTTCACCAGCACCATCTCCTCTCCAAACCCTAGTTCATCTCTTGTATCCGATCTTTGTCTCAAACCTCAGATTGGTACCTGTGGGTTGCTAGTAGTGTTGATTACCCCTTGTAGTTGATGCTAGTTGGTTCACTTGGTGGAAGATCATATGTTCAGATCCTTTATGATAATTTATACTCCTATGATTATGAACATGAACATGTTTTGTGAGTAGTTACGTTTGTTCCTGAGGACATGGGATAAGTCTTGTTATAAGTAATCATGTGAATTTAGTATTCATTCGATATTTTGATGAGATGTATGTTGTCTCTCCTCTAGTGGTGTTATGGGAACCTCGAGTACATAAAACTTCACCATTATTTGGTCCTAGGGGAAGGCATTGGGAAGTAATAAGTAGATGATGGGTTGCCAGAGTGACAGAAGCTTAAACCCTAGTTTATGCGTTGCTTCGTAAGGGGCTGATTTGGATCCATATGTTTGATGCTATGGTTAGATTTATCTTAATTATTCTTTCGTAGTTGCGGATGCTTGAGAGAGAGGTTAATCATAAGTGGGAGGTTTGTCCAAGTAAGGGCAGCACCCAAGCACCGGTCCACCCACATATCAAACTATCAAAGTAACGAACGCGAATCAAGTGAGCATGATGAAAACTAGCTTGATAGAAATTCCCATGTGTCCTCGGGAGCGCTTCACTTTATATAAGAGTTTGTCCAGGCCTGTCCTTTGCTACAAAAAGGATTGGGATACCTTGCTGCACCTTTTCTACACTTGTTACTTGTTACTCGTTACAAATTACTTTATCACAAAACTATTTGTTACCGATAATTTCAGTGCTTGCAGATAATACCTTACTGAAAACCGCTTGTCATTTTCTTCTACTCCTCGTTGGGTTCGACACTCTTACTTATCGAAAGGACTATGATATATCCCCTATACTTGTGGGTCATCGCCTCTTCACTTCTTCTTCTTCTTCTTCCTCAAGCCCGAACGTTCATCGCGCCACTGCTGCTGCTCACCCATCGCCTGCGACCGTCCCAGCGACCAGAGTATCAGTGGGTCTCGAGGAACACCCTATTTCCCCACATGCAAAATAGGTTGAACAATGGGTCTAAATCTTTTACAACTGATCTACATGTGCAAGACCAAATTATTAGAAACCTAAATATTACAATGGTTCCTGTAATTGCACAATAATGTGCTATTAGCCAAAGAATCATGAATGTGCAAACCTTGATGGTAAACTTCAGTGTATCTCATTGTTTCCCCTGCAATGTATTCAAGGAGTGAGATTTGGCATGCTATCAGTAAAATATGTTAATGAAAAATAAACACATTGCGGATCCAACATATTAATTCCAGCCATATGGAGAAGACAAGCGGGCTAAGAACCATGAAATATAGCAATAGTCTGTTTCACATGTATTTAGTATATCCAAATTCAATTTACTTCTCACATGCATAACAATTCAAAATTGTACCAACAACAATCGAATATCACACTGCAGATGATCACCAAACCAAATGAACCAAACAATTAACTAAGCATCACATTGCACAATAGAACATACTAGAAGGTCAGATTGCATAGTGATACGTGTTGGGGAACGTTGCATGGGAAACAAAAATTTTCCTATGCACACGCAAGATCTATCCATGGTGATGAGCATCTACAAGAGGGAGAGTGGATCTACATACCCTTGTAGATCGCTAAGCGGGAAGCGTTAAGAAACGTGGTTGGTGTAGTCGAACGTTTTCGCAATTCAAATCGCCTAGCATCCCGTGATCTCATCATGATCCGTCCCGTGATCTAATCACGATCCGTCCCGCGAACTAATCACGATCCGTCCCACGATCTCATCATGATCCGTCACGCGATCTTGATCACGTTCCTTCCGATCTAGCGCCGAACGAACGACACCTCCGCGTTTAGCACACGTACAACTTGATGACGATCTCCACCTTCTTGATCCAGCAAGAGGGAGCTGAGAGGTAGACGAGTTCTCCGACAACGCGACGGAGTTGCGGTGATGGTGGTGGAGGAATTCCACGAGGGCTTTTCCTAAGCACCGCTATAAACCGATCTAGAGGAGAAAACGATCTAGAGGAAGAAGAGGGTAGCACGTGGCAATTAGGGTTAGGGCTGCCCTCAAAACCTCTAGTATATATGGGAGGAGAGGAGTAGGAGGCTTGGGTCAAGGGCAAACCACTCTTTGGTTCGGCCGAAGTGGAGAGGAGGAGTCCTCCTCCTCCACTCCTAGTAGGATTAGGACTCCTTCCTTATTTCCACCTTTTTGCCTTTTTTTTCACCTTTTCCACTTTGGAATTTCTTCCCAGCTGCATGGGCCTTGTGTGGGACTTTGGCCAGCCCTATAAGGACTGGTATATCCTCCCACAGCCCATGTAGCCTCTTGGGTCGAAATACTCCTCCCGATGGTCCCCTGGTACCCTCCCGGCACTCCCGGTACACTACCGATGAGCCCGAAACCTTTCCGGTGACCAAAACAGGACTTCCTATATATGAATCTTTACCTCCGAACCATTCCAGAGCTCCTCGTGACGTCCGGTATCTCATCCGGGACTCCAAACAACCTTTGGTCACCAGCATGCATAACTCTATACTATCAAAATGTCACCGAACCTTAAGTGTGCAGACCATCCGGGTTCGAGAACTATGTAGACATGACCGAGACACCTCTACGGTCAATAACCAATAGCAGGACCTGGATGCCCATATTGGTTCCTACATATTCTACGAAGATCTTTATCGGTCGAACCTCTATGTCAAGGATTCAATTAATCCCGTATGATGTTCCCTTTGTTCTTCGGTATGTTACTTGCCCGAGATTCGATCGTCGGTATCTCCATACCTAGTTCAACCTCGTTACCGGCAAGTCTCTTTACGCGTTCCGTAATACAAGATCCCATGGCTAACACTTAGTCACATTGCTTGCAAGGCTTATTGTGATGTTGTATTACCGAGTGGGCCCTGAGATACCTCTCCATCACACGAAGTAACAAATCCCAGTCTTGATCCATGCCAACCCAACAGACACCCTCAAAGATACCTATAGAGCACCTTTGTAATCACCCAGTTACGTTGCGACGTTTTATACACACAAGGTACTCCTCCGGTGTCAGTGAGTTGCATGATCTCATGGTCATAGGAACAAATACTTGACATGCAGAAAACTGTAGCAATAAACTAACATGATCATATGCTACGTTTATAGTTTGGGTCTTGTCCATCACATCATTCTCCTAATGATGTGATCCCGTTATCAAATGACATCTCATGCCCATGGCTAGGAAACCTTAACCATCTTTGATCAACGAGCTAGTCTATTAGAGGCATACTAGGGACATGGTGTTGTCTATGTATCCACACATGTGTCTGAGTTTCCGATCAATACAATTCTAGCATGGATAATAAACGATTATCATGAGCACGGAAATATGATAATAACTAATTTATTATTGCCTCTAGGGCATATTTCCAACAGTCTTCCACTTGCACTAGAGTCAATAATCTAGTTCACATCACCATGTGATTCACATTGTTATGAATCTAACACCCAATACGTTCTGGGGCTCGATCATGCTTTGCATGTGAGAGAAGTCTTTTAGTCAACGGGTCTGCGACATTCAGATCCGTGTGTACTTTGCAAATCTCTATGTCTTAATGTAGACACTACTACCACACTCCACTTGGAGCTATTCCAAATATCTACTCCACTATACGTACCCGGATTGCTAGTAAGAGTCATCCGGATTGGTGTTAAAGCTTGCATCGACGTAACCCTTTACGACGAACTCTTTATCACCTCCATAATCAAGAAACATATCCTTAGTCCTCTGGTTACTAAGGATAATTTTGACCGCTGTCTAGTGATCCACTCCTGGATCACTCTTCTACCCCTTGACAGACTCATGGCAAGGCACACACCAGGTGCGGTACACAACATGGCATAATATAGAGCCTATGGCTAAGTCATAGGGGACGATAATCGTCCTTTCTCTTTCTTCTGCCGTGGTCGAGCTTTGAGTCTCACTCAACTTCACACCTTACAAATCAGGAAAGAACTCTTTCTTTGACTGATCCATTTTGAACTCTTTCAAAATCTTGTCAAGGTATGTGCTCATTGAAAGTCTTATCAGACGTCTTGATCTATCTCTATAGATCTCGATGCCCAACAATTAAGTAGCTTTATCCAGGTCTTCCTTTGAAAAACTCTTTTCAAACAACCCTTTATGCTTTCCAGAAATTCTACATCATTTTTGATCAACAATATGTCATCCACATATGCTTATCAGAAACTCTATAGTGCTCCCACTCAATTTATTGTAAATACAAGTTTCTCATAAACTTTGCATAGACTCAAAAACTTTGTTCACCTCATCAAATCGTATATTCTAACTCTGAGATGCTTGCTTCAGTCCATAGAAGGATCACTGAATCTTGCACACCTTTTAGCATCCTTAGGACTGACAAAACCTCCTGGTTGTATCTCATACAACCTTTCCTCAAGGAAGGAAACGATGTTTTGACATCCATCTGCCAGATTTCATAATTGAAAAATGCAGCATCTGCTAACATAATTTCAACAAACTTTAGCATCGCTACGAGTGAGAAAATCTCATCATAGTCAACTCCTTGAACTTGCCAAAAACTTCTTTGTGTCAAGTCAAGCTTTATAAATGGTGACATTCACCATCAGCGTCTGTCTTCATTTTAAAGATCCATTTGTACTCAACGACCTGCCGTCCAACGAGCAAGTCTACCAAAGTCTATACTTGGTTTTCATACATGGATCCTTTCTCAAATTTCATGGCCTCTAACCATTTGTCGGAATCCGGACCCATCATCGCTTTTCCATAGTTCGTAGGTTCATCATTTTCCAACAACATGACCTCTAAGACAGGGTTGCCATACCACTCAGGAGTAGTACGCGTCCTTGTCGACCTACGAGGTTCGATAGTAACTCGATCCGAAGTTTCATGATCATCATCATTAACTTCTCTTCAACTAACTTAGGCTCCACAGAAACATCTTTCTGCGCTGCGCTACTCTCTGGTTGAAACAAAAGGTTCAACAACCTCATCAAGTTCTATCTTCCTCCCACTCAATTCTTTCGAGAGAAACTTTTTCTCGAGAAAGGACCCGTTTTAGCAACAAACACTTTGTGCTTGGATCTGAGATAGAAGGTATACCTAACTGTTCTTAGGGTATTCTATGAAGATGCATTTTTCCGCCTTGGGTTCGAGCTTATCAGACATAAGTGTCGCATTCCCAAACTCTAAGAAATGATAGCTTAGGTTTCTGCCAAACCATATGGTGTCATCTCAATGGATTTAGATGGTGCCCTATTTAATGTGAATGTAGTTGTCTCTAATGCATAACCCCAAAATGATAGTGGTAAAATGCTAAGAGGGATCATAGCATGCACCATATCCAATAGAGCACGACTATGATGTTCGAACACACCATCACACTATGGTGTTCCAGGTGGCGTGAGTTGTGAAACAACTTTCACATTGTCTAAAGTTGTATGCCAAACTCGTAACTCAGATATTCACCTCCATGATCATATCGCAAACATTTTTATCTTCTTGTCACGATGATCTTAAACTTCACTCTGAATTTTCTTGAACTTTTCAAACGATTCAGACTTGTGTTTCATTAAGTAAATATACACTATATCTATTCAAATCACTAGTGAAGGTAAGAAAATAACGATATCCACCGCATGCTACAAGACTCATTGGATTGCATACATCAACATGTATCGTTTCAAATAAATCACTTGCCTGCTCCATCAAACCGGAAAATGGGGTCCTTAGTCATGTTGCCCAAGAGGCATGGTTCGCATGTCTCAACTGATTCGAAATCGAATGAGTTCAAAGATCCATCAACATGGAATTTCTTCATGCGATTTATACCAATATGACATTTAGCGGCAGTGCCACAGGTATGTGGTACTATCATTATTAACTTTGCATCTTTTGGCATCAATGTTATGAACATGTGTATTATTACGATCAAGATTCAACAAACCATTCTCATTGGGTGCATGACCATTGAAGGTATTATTCATATAAACAGAATAACCACTATTCTGTAACTTAAATGAATAACCGTGTTGCAAATAACACGATCTAATCACGTTCATGCTCAACGCAAACACCAAATAACATTTATTTACGTTCGTCACTAATCTCGAAGGTAGAGAGAGCGTGCGATGTTGATCACATCAACCTTGGAAACATTTCCAACACACATCGTCACCTCACACTTAGCCAGTCTCCGTTTTTTCATAGCTTTTATTTCGAGGTACTAACATTTAGCAAACGAACCGGTATCCAATACCCAGGTGCTACCAGGAATACTAGCAAGGTACACATCAATAACATGTATATCAAATATACTTCTGTTGACGTTGCCAGCCTTCTTATCTACCAAGTATCTAGGGTTGTTCCACTTCAGCGACCGCTCTCCTCATAAGAGAAGCACTTAGTCTCGGGTTTGGGTTCAACTTTGGGTTGCTTCACTGGAGCAGCAACTGACTTGCCATCCATGAAGTTTCCCTCCTTGCCCTTGCCCTTCTCGAAACTAGTGGTTTTACTAACCATCAACACTTGATGCTCCTTCTTGATTTCTACCTTCGCGGTGTCAAACATCACGAACAACTCAGGGATCATCGTTTCCACCCCTGGCATAATTATAGTTCATCACTAAGTTCTAGTAGCTTAGTGATAGTGACTCAAAGAACTATATAAATCACTATCTTATGTGGAAGATCAACTCCCACTCGATTCAAGTGATTGTAGCACCCAGACAATCTGAGCACATGCTCAATGATTGAGCTATTCTCCTTCATCATGCAGGCAAAGAATCTTGTTGGAGATCTCATATCTCATAACACGGGACGAGCCTGAGATCCCAATTTCAGCTCTTAGAACATCTCATATGTTTCATGACGCTCAAAACGTTTTGGAGCCTCAGTTATAAGCCTAATGCATGACACACTAAACTATCAAGTAGTCATCGGAACGTGCCTGTCTGATGTTCACAACATCTACAAACGATGCTAGAGGGGGTGGCGCACCGAGCAGTGCATTAAGGACATAAGCCTTCTATGCAGCAATGAGGACAATCTTCAGATCACGGACCCAGTCCACAACATTGCTACCATCATCTTTCAACTCTTTTTCTCTAGGAACATATAAAAATTCAAGGGAGCTACAACGTGAGCTATTAATCTACAACATAATTTGCAAAGACACTACTGACTATGTTCATGATAATGAGTTAATTAATCATATTACTTAAGAACTCCCACTCAAATTGACATCCTTTCGGTCATTCGAGTGATACATGATCCAAATTCACCAACTCAAGTCTGATCATCACGTGAGTTGAGGTGGTTTCAATGGTGAACATCATCATGTTGATCATATCTACTATATGACTCATGTTTGACCTTTCGGTCTCTTGTGTTCTGAGGCCATGTCTGTACATGCTAGGCTCGTCAAGTTTAACCCGAGTGTTCTGCATGTGCAACACCGACTTGCACCCGTTGTATGTGAACGTAGAGTCTATCACACCCGATCATCATGTGGTATCTTGACACGACGAACTTTCGCAATGGTGCACACTTGGGGAGAACACAATTCATCTTGAAATTTAAGTGAGGGATCACCTTATAATGCTACCGTCGTCCTAAGCAAAACAAGGTGCATAAAAGGATTAACATCACATGCAAATCATAAGTGACATGATACAGCATGAACTTGTGCTTTTGATCTCCATCTTGAAAGGACCGGTATGATCTCCATCGTCACCGGCATGACACCATGATCTCCATCATCTTGATCTCCATCAACATGTCGCCATCGGGGTTGTCACGGTCACCATGCTTCTACTGCTATTGCTACCATTTAGCGATAAAGTAAAGCATTACATAGCGCTTAGTGATTGACACACATGTCATACAATAATTAAAGACAACCCTATGGCTCCTGCCAGTTGCCGTACTCATCGACATGCAAGTCGTGATATTCTATACAACACATGATCATCTCATACATCACATATATCTCATCATGTAATTGGCCATATCACATCACAACATACCCTGCAAAAACAAGTTAGACGTCCTCTAATTATTGTTGCATGTTTTACGTGGCTGCTATGGGTATCTAGCAAGAACAATTCTCACCTACGCAAAAACCACAACGGTGATACATAAGTTGCTTTTCAACCTTCTCAAGGACCGCCTTTGTCGAATCCAATCCAACTAAAGTAGGAGAAACAGACACCCGCTAGCCATCTTTGTGCAACGAGGCTACATGTCAGTCGATGGAACCGGTCTCTCGTAAGCGTACGAGTAAGGTTGGTCCGGGCCACTTCATCCCACCGTACCGCTGAAGCAAAACATGACCAAGGGAGGAAGCAATCTAAGCATTAACGCCTACAAACTCTTTGTCTTCTACTCAAGATCTCATCTACACATAGACCTAGCTCATGATGCCACTGATGGGGAACATTGCATGGGAAACAAAATTTTTGCTACGCACATGCAAGATCTATCCATGGTGATGAGAATCTATGAGAGGGAGAGTGGATCTACATACCCTTGCACATCGCTAAGCGGGAAGCATTAAGAAACACGGTTAGTGTAGTCGAACGTCTTTGCGATTCAAATCGCCGAGCGTCCCACAATCTCATCACGATCTGAACCGCGATACAATAACGATCCGTCCCGCGAACTCATCACGATCCGTCCCGCGATCTCATCACGATCCGTCTCATGATTTTGATCACGGTCCTTCCGATCTAGCGCTGAAGTGGAGAGGAGGAGTCCTCCTCCTCCACTCCAAGTAGGATTAGGACTCCTTCCTTATTTCCACCTTTTTGCCTTTTTTCCACCTTTTCCACTTTGGAATTTCTTCCCAGCCGCATGTGTTGGAAATATGCCCTAGAGGCAATAAATAAAGTGTTTATTATTGTATTTCCTTGTTCATGATAATCGTTTATTATCCATGCTATAATTATATTAATTGGAAACATGGATACATGTGTGGATACATAGACAAACACAATGTCCCTAGTTTGCCTCTAGTGAACTAGCTCGTTGATTGAAAGATGGTTAAGGTTTCCTAGCCATGGACATTAGATGTCATTTGATAACGGGATCACATCATTAGGAGAATGATGTGATGGACAAGACCCAAACTACAAACGTAGCTTATGATCGTGTCAGTTTATTGCTACTGTTTTCTGCATGTCAAGTATATGTTCCTATGACCATGAGATCATGCAACTCACAGATATCGGAGGAGTACCTTGTGTGTATCAAATGTCGCAATGTAACTGGGTTACTATAAAGGTGCTCTACAGGTGTCTCCGAGGGTGTCCGTTGAGTTGGCATGGATCAAGACTGGGATTTGTTACTCCGTGTGACGGAGAGGTATCTTAGGGACCACTCGGTAATACAACATCACAATGGTCCATAGGTAAAGATTCATATATAGGAAGTCCTGTTTTGGTTGCCGGAAAAGTTTCGGGCTTATCGGTAGTGTACCGAGAGTGCCGGTAGTGTACTGGGAGACCTTCGGGAGGGGTATTTCGACCCAAGAGGCTTCATAGGCTGTGGGAGAGTGAATATCAGCCCTTAGTGGGCTGATGGAAACTCCCACACAAGGCCCATGTGGCTGGAGAAGAAAACCCAACAGGAAAAATGTGGAAAAAGGCCAAAAAAAGGATGAATCCTAATCCTACTAGGAGTGGAGGAGGTGGACTCCTCCTCTCCTAGTTCGGCCGAAGCCTAGAAGGCTTGGAGGCCAAGCTGCCTCCTCTCCTCCTCTCCTCCTATATATACTGGTGGTATTGAGGGTTTTTACACAAGATTTTTCAGCCACGTGCTACCCATTCCTCCAGTGCATAGTTTCTCCTCTAGATCGGTTTCTGCAGTGCTTAGGCGAAGCCCTGCCAGAATTGCTCCATGACCATCGCCGGAGCGCCGTTAGGCTGCTGGAGAACTCTTCTTCCTCTCCACTCCTTCTTGGTGGATCAAGACAATGAGATCGTCATCAAGCTATACGTGTGCTGAACGCGGAGGTGCCGTCCGTTCGGTGCTAGATCGGAAGGATCGTGATCAAGTTCGTGAGACGGATCGTGATCAAGTTCGTGGGACGGATCGTGATCGGATCGCGGGACGAATCGTGATTGGATCGCGAGACGCACGGCGATTTGGATCGCGAAGACGTTCGACTATACCAACCGCGTTTCTTAACGCTTCCCGCTTAGCGTTCTACAAGGGTATGTAGATCCACTCTCCCTCTCGTAGATGCTCATCACCATGGATAGATCTTCGTGTGCGTAGGAAATTTTTTGTTTCCCATGCAACGTTCCCCAACAGTGTCATCATGAGCTAGGTCTATGTGTAGATGAGATCTCGAGTAGAACACAAAAGGTTTGTGGGCGTTGATGCTTAGATTGCTTCCTCCCTTGGTCGGATTTTGGTTCAGCGGTATAGTGAGATGAAGCGGCCTGGACCAACATTACTCGTACGCTTACGAGAGACCGGTTCCCTCGACCGCAACTTGTTGCATAGATGGCTTGCGGGTGCCAGTTTCTCTCACTTTAGTTGGATCGGATTCGACAAAGGCGGTCCTTGAGAAGGTTGAAAAGCAAATTATGTATCACCATTGTGGTTTATGCGTAGGTGAGAATCGTTCTTGCTAGAAACCCGTAGCAGCCATGTAAAACATGCAACAACAATTAGAGGACGTCTAAGTTGTTTTTGTAGGGTATGTTGTGATGTGATATGGCCAATTACATGATGTGATATATGTGATGTATGAGATGATCATGTGATGTATAGAATTTCACGACTTGCATCTCGATGAGTACGGCAACCGACAGGGGCCATAGGGTTGTATTTAATTATTGTATGACCTGCGTGTCAATCATTAAGCGCTATGTAATGCTTTACTTTATCGCTAATCGGTAGCAATAGTAGTAGAAGCATGAGGGCGTGACAACCTTGATGGCGACACGTTGATGGATATCAAGATGATGGAGATCATGGTGTCGTGCCGGTGACGATGAAGATCATGCCAGTGCTTTCAAGATGGAGATCTAAAGCACAAGTTCATGGCCATATCATGTCACTTATGAATTGCATGTGATGTTAATCCTTTTATGCACCTTGTTATGCTTAGTACGACGGTAGCATTATAAGGTGATCCCCCACTTAAATTTCGAGATAAAATTGTGTTCTCCCCGAGTGTGCATCGTTGCGAAAGTTCGTCGTGTTGAGACACCACGTGATGATCGGGTGTGATAGACTCTACGTTCACATACAACGGGTGCAAGCCAGTGTTGCACGCGCAGACCACTCGGGTTAAACTTGACGAGCCTAGCATGTACAGACATGTCCTCGGAACACAAGAGACGGAAAGGTCGAACATGAGTCATATAGTAGATATGATCAACATAATGATGTTCACCATTGAAGCCACCTCAACTCACGTGATACTCAGATGACCTGAGGGATGTCAATTTGAGTGGGAGCTTTAGTAATTTGATTAACTAAACTCATTATCTTGAACAATAGTCTAAGTGAACTTTGCATATTTATGTTGTAGATCAATGGCTCGCGCAGTAGCACCCCAGAATTTTAATGCGTTCCTAGAGAAAGCTAAACTGAAAGATGATGGAAGTAACTTTGTTGACTGGGCCCGTAATCTGAGGATTATCCTCATGGCTTCCCAGAAATCATATGTCCTGGATGCACCGCTTGGTGACCAACCAGAAGACATGACCTCCGAAGACGTTAAGAACGCTTGGGAGGCACGTACTAGAGATTACTCAATAGTTCAGTGTGCAATATTGTATGGCTTAGAACCGGGACTTCAAAGACGTTCTGAACGTCATGGAGCATATGAGATGTTCCAGGAGTTGAAGTTTATCTTTCAGAAGAACGCTCGGATCGAGAGGTATGAAACCTCCGATAAGTTCTATGCTTGCAAGATGGAGGAGAACGGGTCTATCAATGAACATATACTCAGAATGTCTGGGTATTCAACTCGTCTAGCGGAGTTGGGAATTGCCGTTCCGCCAGGGCGATCACTGACAGAGTTCTTCAATCATTGCCACCTAGTTACAAGAGCTTTGTGATGAACTATAACATGCACGGGATGAACAAGTCAGTCGCCAAGCTGTTTGCGATGCTAAAAGTCGCTGAGTCTGAAATCCAGAAAGAACATCAAGTGTTGATGGTCAATAAAACCACTAGTTTCAAGAAAAATGGCAAAGTCAAGGGCAAGGGCAAGAAGGGTAAAACCAAGAAGGATGGCAAAGCAGTTGCTACTCCTGCAAAGAAGCCCAAGCATGGACCCAAGCCAGAAACTGAGTGCTTTCATTGCAAAGGAACTTGTCACTTGAAGCGGAACTGCCCCAAGTACCTGGCTGACAAGAAGGCGGCCAACGACAAACAAGGTATATATGATATACATGTTATTGATGTGTACCTTACTAGCTCTCGTAGTAGTGCCTGGGTATTTGATACTGGTTCGGTTGCTCATATTTGCAACTCAAAGCAGGAACTACGGAATAAACGAAGGCTGGCAAAGGACGAAGTGACGATGCGCGTGGTAAATGGTTCCAAGGTTGATGTGATCGCCGTCGGCACGCTCTCTCTTCGATTACCATCAGGATTAGTGATGAACCTGAATAATTGTTATTTAGTGCCTGCGTTAAGCATGAACATTATATCTGGATCTTGTTTATTGCGAGACGGTTACTCATTTAAATCAGAGAATAAAGGTTGTTCTATTTATATGAGTAATATCTTTTATGGTCATGCACCCAATGTTAGGGGTTCATATTGAATCTTGATAGTGATGACACACATGTTCATAACATTGATGCCAAAAGATGTAGAATTGATAATGATAGTACCACTTTCTTGTGGCTCTGCCGTTTAGGTCATATTGGTGTAAAACGCATTGGGAAGCTCCATGCTGATGGACTTTTGGAGTCACTTGATTTTGAATCACTTGACACATGTGAACCATGCCTCATGGGCAAGATGACTAAAACGCCATTCTCTGGAACAATGGAACGGCGAGTGACTTATTGGAAATCATACACACTAATGTGTGCGGTCCATTGAATGTTAGAGCGCGTGGTGGATATCGTTATTTTCTCACCTTCACTGATGACTTAAGTAGATATGGGTATATTTACTTAATGAAACACAAGTCTGAAACGTTTGAAAAGTTCAAGCAATTTCAGAGTGAAGTTGAGAATCATCGTAACAAGAAGATTAAGTTCCTGCGATCTGATCGAGGAGGTGAATATCTAAGTTATGAGTTTGGCAGTCACTTAAGACAATGTGGAATTGTTTCATAGTTGACACCGCCTGGAACACCACAGTGTAATGGTGTGTCCGAACGTCGTAATCGAACCTTATTAGATATGGTGCATTCTATGATGTCTCTTGCTGATTTGCCACTATCGTTTTGGGGTTATGCATTAGAGACAGCTGCATTCACTTTAAATAGGACACCATCAAAATCCGTTGAGACGATGCCATATGAACCGTGGTTTGGCAAGAAGCCAAAGTTTTCGTTTCTTAAAGTTTGGGGATGTGATGCTTATGTCAAAAAGCTTCAGCCTGAAAAGCTGGAACCCAAAGCGGAGAAATGCATCTTCATAGGATACCCGAAAGAGACAGTCGGGTATACCTTCTATCTCAGATCCGAAGGCAAAGTGTTTGTCACTAAAAACGGAACAGTTCTTGAGAAAGAGTTTCTCTCGAAAGAATTGAGTGGGAGGAAAATAGAGCTTGATGAGGTTATTGAACTTTTACTTCAACTAGAAAGTAGCGCAGCGCAGAAAGATGTTTTTGTGGAACCTACGACGGTAGAAGAGGAAGTTAATGATGATGATCATGAAGCCTCGGATCAAGCAGCTATTGAACCTCGTAGGTCGACAAGGCCGCGTACTACCCCTGAGTGGTACGGCAACCCTGTCTTGGAGGTCATGTTGTTGGACAACAATGAACCTACGAGCTATGGAGGAGCAGTGATGGGCCCGGATTCCAAGAAATGGTTAGAGGCCATGAAATCCGAGATGGGATCCATGTATGAAAACAAAGTATGGACTTTGGAAGTATTACCTGAAGGGCGAAAGGCCATTCAGAACAAATGGATCTTTAAGAAGAAACCAGACGCGGACGGTAATGTCACCGTCTATAAAGCTCGACTTGTGGCAAAGGGTTTTTCACAAGTTCAAGGAGTTGACTACGATGAGACTTTCTCACCCATAGCGATGCTTATATCTGTTAGAATCATGTTAGCAATAGCTGCCTATTTGGACTATGAAATTTGGCAGACGGATGTAAAAACAACATTCCTCAATGATTTCCTTGAGGAAGAGTTGTATATGATGCAACTCGAAGGTTTTGTCGATCCAGAGAATGCTGACAAAGTTTGCAAACTCCAGCGATCCATTTATGGACTGGTGCAAGCATCTCGGAGTTGGAATAAGCGCTTTGATGAGGTGATCAAAGCGTTTGAGTTTATACAAGTTTACGGAGAAGCTTGTATTTACAAGAAAGTGAGTGGGAGCTCTATAGCATTTCTAGTATTATATGTGGATGACATATTGCTGATTGGAAACAATATAGAAATGCTGGAAAGCGTGAAGGAATATTTGAACAAGAGTTTTTCAATGAAGGACCTAGGAGAAGCTGCTTTCATATTAGGCATTAAGATCTATAGAGGTAGATCGAGACGCTTAATAGCACTTTCACAGAGCACATACCTTGATAAAGTTTTGAAGAAGTTCAAAATGGAACAGTCCAAGAAGGGGTTCTTGCCTGTATTACAAGGTGTGAAGTTGAGTAAGACTCAATGCCCAGTAACTGCAGAAGATAGAAAAAAGATGAGTGTCATCCCCTATGCTTCAGCCATAGGCTCTATCATGTATGCAATGCTGTGCACAAGACCCGATGTCATCCTTGCCATAAGTATGGTCGGAAGGTTTGAAAGTGATCCTGGAATGGAGCACTGGAAAGCGGTCAAGAATATCCTTAAGTACCTGAAAAGGACTAAGGAAATGTTTATCGTTTATGGAGGTGATGAAGAGCTCGTCGTAAAGGGTTACGTCGATGCAAGCTTTGACACTGATCCGGATGACTCTAAGTCGCAAACCGGATACGTATTTATTCTTAACGGGGGAGCGGTAAGCTGGTGCAGTTCCAAGCAAAGCGTAGTAGCTGATTCTACGTGCGAAGCGGAATACATCGCAGCCTCGGAGGCGGCGAAGGAAGGTGTCTGGATGAAGCAGTTCATGACAGATCTTGGAGTAGTGCCGAGTGCACTGAATCCAATGAACATGTTCTGTGACAACACTGGTGCCATTGCTCTGGCCAAGGAACCAAGGTTTCACAAGAGGACCAGACACATAAAGCGACGCTTCAACTCCATCCGCGATTATATCTTGGATAAAGACATAAATATTTGCAAAGTGCACACGGATCTGAATGTTGCAGACCCATTGACTAAACCTCTTCCAAGGGCTAAACATGATCAACACCAGAACTGCATGGGTGTTCGATTCATTACAATGTAAATCACATAGTGATGTGAACTAGATTATTGACTCTAGTGCAAGTGGGAGACTGTTGGAAATATGCCCTAGAGGCAATAAATAAAGTGTTTATTATTGTATTTCCTTGTTCATGATAATCGTTTATTATCCATGCTATAATTGTATTAATTGGAAACATGGATACATGTGTGGATACATAGACAAACACAATGTCCCTAGTATGCCTCTAGTGAACTAGCTCGTTGATTGAAAGATGGTTAAGGTTTCCTAGCCATGGACATGAGATGTCATTTGATAACGGGATCACATCATTAGGAGAATGATGTGATGGACAAGACCCAAACTACAAACGTAGCTTATGATCGTGTCAGTTTATTGCTACTGTTTTCTGCATGTCAAGTATATGTTCCTATGACCATGAGATCATGCAACTCACAGATATCAGAGGAGTACCTTGTGTGTATCAAACGTTGCAACATAATTGGGTGACTATAAAGGTGCTCTACAGGTGTCTCCGAGGGTGTCTGTTGAGTCAGCATGGATCAAGACTGGGATTTGTTACTCCGTGTGACGGAGAGGTATCTCAGGGCCCACTCGGTAATACAACATCACAATAAGCCTTGCAAGCAATGTGACTAAGTGTTGGTCATGGGATCTTGTATTATGGAACGAGTAAAGAGACTTTCCAGTAACGAGGTTGAACTAGGTATGGAGATACCGACGATCGAATCTCGGGCAAGTAACATACCGAAGAACAAAGGGAACATCATACGGGATTAACTGAATCCTTGACATAGAGGTTCGACCGATAAAGATCTTCGTAGAATATGTAGGAACCAATGTGAACATACATGTCCCGCCATTGGTTATTGACCGTAGAGGTGTCTCGGTCATGTCTACATAGTTCTCGAACCCGCAGGGTCTGCACACTTAAGGTTTGGTGACGTTTTGGTAGTATAGAGTTATGTATGGTGGTGACCAAAGTTTGTTCGGAGTCCCGGATGAGATCCTGGACATCACGAGGAGCTCCGGAATGGTCCATAGGTAAAGATTCATATATAGGAAGTCCTGTTTTGGTCGCCGGAAAAGTGTCGGGCTTATCGGTAGTGTACCGGGAGTGCCGTTGGTTTACCGAGAGACCTCCGTGAGGGATATTTCGACCCAAGAGGCTTCATGGGCTGTGGGAGAGTGAATATCAGCCCTTAGTGGGCTGATGGAAACTCCCACAGAAGGCCCATGTGGCTAGAGAAGAAAACCCAAAAGGAAAAAGGTGGAAAAAGGCCAAAAAGAAAAAAAAGGATGAATCCTAATCCTACTAGGAGTTGAGGAGGTGGACTCCTTCTCTCCTAGTTCGGCCGAAGCCTAGAAGGCTTGGAGGCCAAGTTGCCTCCTCTCCTCCTCTCCTCCTATATATATGGATGGTATTGAGGGTTTTTACACATGATTTTCAGCCACGTGCTACCCGTTCCTCCAGTGCATAGTTTCTCCTCTAGATCGGTTTTCTGAAGTGCTTAGGCGAAGCCCTGCCGGAATTGCTCCACCACCATCGCCGGAGTGCCGTCAGGCTGCCGGAGAAATCTTCTTCCTCTCCACTCCTTCTTGGTGGATCAAGACGGTGGAGATCGTCATCAAGATGTACGTGTGCTGAACGCGGAGGTACCGTCCGTTCGGTGCTAGATCGGAAGGATCGTGATCAAGTTCGTGAGACGGATCATGATCAAGTTCATGGGACGGATCGTGATCGGATCGCGGGATGGATCGTGATTGGATCGCAGGACGGATTGTGATTGGATCACGGGACGCACGAAAACTTGGATCGCGAAGACGTTCGACTACACCAACCGCATTTCTTAACGCTTCCCGCTTAGCGATCTACAAGGGTGTGTAGATCCACTCTCCCTCTCGTAGATTCTAATCACCATGGATAGATCTTCGTGTGCGTAGGAATATTTTTGTTTCCCATGCAACGTTCCCCAACAGCATGGTCCTTGTGTGGGACTTTGTCCAGCCCACTAAGGACTGGTATTTATCCTCCCACAGCCCATGTAGCTTCTTGGGTTGAAATACTCCTCCCGATGGTCCCCCGGTACCCTCCCGACACTCTCGGTACACTACCGATGAGCCCGAAACCTTTCCGGTGACCAAAACAGGACTTCCTAAATATCAATATTTACCTCCGGACCATTCTGGAGCTCCTCCTGACGTCCGGGATCTCATCCGGGACTCCGAACAACCTTCGGTCACCACCATGCATAACTCTATACTACCGAAATGTCACCGAACCTTAAGTGTGCAGACCATGCGGGTTCGAGAACTATGTAGACATGACCGAGACACCTCTACAGTCAATAAAAAATAGCGGGACCTGGATGCCCATATTGGTTCCTACATATTCTACGAAGATCTTTATCGGTCGAACCTCTATGTGAAGGATTCAGTTAATCCCGTATGATGTTCCCTTTGTTCTTTGGTATGTTACTTGCCTGAGATTCGATCATCGGTATCTCCATACCTAGTTCAACCTCGTTACCGGAAAGTCTCTTTACTTGTTTCATAATACAAGATCCCATGGCTAACACTTAGTCACATTGCTTGCAAGGCTTATTGTGATGTTGTATTATCGAGTGGGCCGTGAGATACCTCTCTGTCACACGGAGTAACAAATCCCAGTCTTGATCCATGCCAACCCAACAGACACCCTCGGAGATACCTGTAGAGCACCTTTGTAGTCACCTAGTTACATTGCGACATTTGATACACACAAGGTACTCCTCCGGTGTCAGTGAGTTGCATGATCTCATGGTCATAGGAACAAATACTTGAAATGCAGAAAACTGTAGCAATAAACTGACACGATCGTATGCTATGTTTATAGTTTGGGTCTTGTCCATCACATCATTCTCCTAATGATGTGATCCCGTTATCAAATGACATCCCATGCCCATGGCTAGGAAACCTTAACCATCCTTGATAAACGAGCTAGTCTATTAGAGGCATACTAGGGGCATGGTGTTGTCTATGTATCCACACATGTATCTGAGTTTCCGATCAATACAATTCTAGCATGGATAATAAACGATTATCATGAACAAGGAAATATGATAATAACTAATTTATTATTGCCTCTAGGGCATATTTCCAACAATACTTCCATTTTGCATCATGATTTTATATTGATAGTTATTGCATTATGGGCTGTTATTACACATTTTGTACGATACTTATGCGTTTTTTCTCTTATTTTACAAGGTCTACATGAAGAGGGAGAATGCCAACAGCTTGAGTTCTGGACCGGAAAAGGAGCAAATCTAAGATACCTATTCTGCACAACTCCAAAATTCCTGAAAATCTACGGAGAATTATTTTGGAATATATAAAAAATACTGGGCGAAAGAAATACATGAGGGCCCCACCAGGGAGCCACAAGCCTGCTGGGAGCGGCCACCCCCTGGCCATGCCCCTAGGGCTTGTGGCCCACCTGGCAGCCCTCCGGTGCCTATATTCTTCTATATTGAGGATTTCGTCCTGAAAAAAATTATCAGAAGAGAGCTTTCGGGACGAAGCACTGCTGTCTCGAGGCGGAACTTGGGCAGAACAATTCTAGAGCTCCGACAGGGCGATCCTGCGAGTGAAACTTCCCTCCGGGAGGGGGAAATCGAAGCCATCGTCGGCACCAACGATCCTCTCATCGAGAGGGGGTTAATATCCAGCAACATCTTCATCAGCACCATCTTCTCTCTAAACCCTAGTTCATCTCTTGTATCCGATCTTTGTCTCAAAACCTCAGATTGGTACCTGTGGGTTGCTAGTTGTGTTGATTACTCCTTGTAGTTGATGCTAGTTGGTTTACTTGGTGGAAGATTATATGTTCAGATCCTTGATCATAACTTATACTCCTAGGATTATGAACATGAATATGCTTTGTGAGTAGTTACATTTGTTCCTAAGGACATGTGATAAGTCTTGTTATAAGTAATCATGTGAATTTGGTATTCGTTCGATATTTTGATGAGATGTATGTTGTCTCTCCTCTAGTGGTGTTATGTGAACGTCGAATACATAACACTTCACCATTGTTTGGGCCTAGAGGAAGGCATTGGGAAGTAATAAGTAGATGATGGGTTGCTAGAGTGACAGAAGCTTAAGCCCTAGTTTATGCGTTGCTTCGTAAGGGGCTGATTTGGATCCACATGTTTTATGCTATGGTTAGATTTATCTTAATTCTTCTTTAGTAGATGCGTATGCTTGCGGGAGGGGTTAATCATAAGTGGTAGGCTTGTCCAAGTAAGGACAGCACCCAAGCACCGGTCCAACCACATATCAAATTATCAAAGTAGCGTACACGAATCAAATGAGCATGATGAAAACTAGCTTGACATAAATTCCCATGTGTCCTCGGGAGCGATTTGCTTTATATAAGAGTTTGTCCATGCTTATCCTTTGCTATAAAAAGGATTGGGCCACCTTGGTGCACCGTTGTTACAATTGTTACTTGCTACCCATTACAAATTATCTTATCACAAAAGTATGTGTTACCGATAATTTCAGTGCTTGGAGAGAATACCTTACTGAGAACTGCTTGTCATTTCCTTCTGCTCCTCGTTGGGTTCGACACTCTTACTTATCGAAAGGACTAGACAAATCCCCTATACTTGTGGGTCATCAAGACTCTTTTCTAGCGTCGTTGCCGGGGAGTGAAGCGCCTTTGGTGAGTGAAAATTGGTAAGGAAAAAATTTATATAGTGTGCTGAAATTTACTGTCACTTGTTACTATGGAAAGTAATCCTTTGAGGGGCTTGTTCGGGGTATCTTCACGTCGACTGGAAACACAAAGAGTTGTCCCTCAACCTACTGAACCTATAGAAAATATTTATTATGAAATTCCTTCGGGTATGATAGAGAAACTTCTAGCTAATCCTTATGCAGGAGATGGAACAATATATCTTGATTTGCATCTAATATATGTAGACGAAGTTTGTGGATTATTTAAGCTTGCAGGTCTACCCAAGGATCACATCAAGAAGAAGGTCTTCCCTTTATCTTTGAAGGAGAGGCGTTGACATGGTATAGGCTATGTGATGATATTGGATCATGGAGCTACAACTGACTAAAAATGGAATTTCAACAGAAGTTCTATCCTATGCATCTAGTTCATCGTGATCGGAATTATATTTATAATTTTTGGCCTCGTGAAGGAGAAAGAATCGCTCAAGCTTGGGGGAGGCTTAAGTCAATGTTATATTCATGCCCCAATCATGATCTCTCGAGAGAAATTATTATTCAGAATTTTTATGCTCGGCTTTCTCGTAATGATCAATCCATGCTCGATACTTCTTGTGCTGGTTCTTTTATGAAGAAAGATATTGAATTAAAATGGGATTTATTGGAAAGAATTAAACACAACTCTGAAGATTGGGAACTCGACGAAGGTAAGGAGTCAGGTATAAATCTTAAGTTTGATTGTGTTAAATCCTTCATGGACACCGATGCTTTTCGTGAATTTAGCACTAAATATGGACTTGACTCTGAGATAGTAGCTTCTTTCCATGAATCTTTTGCTACTCATGTTGATCTCCCTAAGGAGAAGTGGTTTAAATATCATCCTCCCATTGAAGTGAAAGTAATGGAACCTATTAAAGTTGAAGAGAAAATTATTACTTACAATGTTGATCCTGTTATCCCTACTCCTTACATTGAGAAATCACCTTTCCCTATTAGGATAAAGGAACATGCTAAAGCTTCAACTATGGTTCGTAAGAGTTGTATTAGAACACCTACACCCCCTGAACAAATAAAAGTTGAACCTAGTATTGCTATGGTTAAAGATCTCTTGGTTGATAATATTGATGGGCATGTTATTCATTTTTGTGATGAAGCTGCTAGAATTGCTAGACCTGATACTAAGCATAAACATAGGCCAGTTGTTGGCATGCTTGTTGTTTCTGTTAAAATAGGAGATCATTGTTATCATGGCTTATGTGATATGGGTGCTAGCGTAAGTGCAATTCCCCATTCCTTATACAAAGAAATCATGCATGATATTGCACGAGTTGAACTAGATGATACTGATGTTACTATTAAGCTCACTATTAGAGACACTATTGCACCGATAGGGATTGTTAGATGTTGAAGTCTTGTGTGGGAAAATAAAGTATCCCACTGATTTTCTTGTTCTTGGTTCCCCACAAGATAAATTTTGTCCCATTATATGTGGCAGACCCTTCTTGAATACCATTAATGCTAAGATCGATTGTGAGAAAGAAATAGTTACTGTGAGCTTTGGGGATGTGTCTCGTGAGTTTAATTTCTCTAAATTTCATAAACAACCCCATGAAAAGGCATTGCCTAGAAAAGATGAAATTATTGGTCTCGCTTCTATTGCTGTGCCTCCTACTGATCCCTTGGAACAATATTTGCTAGACCATGAAAATGATATGCATATGAATGAGAGGAATGAAATAGATGAAATTTTATTTGAGCAGTAGCCTATTTTGAAACACAACTTACCTGTTGAAATACTTGGGGATCCTCCTCCACCCAAGGGTGATCCTGTGTTCGAGCTCAAGCAATTACCCGATACGTTGAAATATGCTTATCTTGATGAAAAAGACATATATCCTGTTATTATTAGTGCTAACCTTTCAAATCATGAAGAAAAGAGATTATTGAAAACTCTGAGGAAGCACCGTGCTGCTATTGGTTATACTCTTGATGATCTTAAGGGCATTAGTCCCAATCTATGCTAGCATAAAATTGCCAAACCAGTTATTGATCACCAACGACGATTGAACCTTAAGATGAAAGAACTGGTAAGAAAAGAAATACTAAAGCTTCTGGAGGCAGGTATAATTTATCCTGTCGCTCATAGTAGATGGGTTAGTCCCGTCCATTGTGTCCCTAAGAAGGGAGGTATTACCGTTGTTCCTAATGATAAAAATGAATTGATCCCGCAACGAATTGTTAGAGGTTATAGAATGGTAATTGATTTTAGGAAATTAAATAAAGCTACTAAGAAAGATCATTACCCTTTACCTTTTATTGATCAAATGCTAGAAAGATTATCCAAACATACTCATTTTTGCTTTCTAGATGGTTACTCAGGTTTCTCTCAAATACCTGTATCAAGCCAAGATCAAGAAAAAACCACATTTACTTGCCCTTTTGGTACCTTTTCTTATAGACGTATGCCTTTTGGTTTATGCAATGCACCTGCTACCTTTCAAAGATGCTTGATGGATATTTTCTCTAACTCTTGTGAAAATATTCTTGAGGTTTTCATGGATGATTTTTCCATTTATGGAACTTCATTTGATGATTGTTTGAGCAACCTTGATCGAATTTTGTAGAGATGTGAAGAAACTAATCTTGTCTTGAATTGGGAAAAGTGCCACTTTATGGTTAATGAAGGTATTGTCTCCTAAAATGGTATTGAAGTTGATAAAGCTAAAGTTGATTCTATTGAAAAAATGCCGTGCCCTACGGATATCAAAGGTATAAGAAGTTTCCTTGGTCATGCTGGTTTCTATACAAGGTTTATCAAAGATTTCTCTAAGATTTCTAGGCCTCTCACAAACCTTTTTCAAAAAAGATGTTTCGTTTGTTTTTGATGTTGATTGTGTAGAAGCATTTGAAATTCTTAAGAATGCCTTGATTACCGCACCTGTTGTTCAACCACCCGACTGGAACCTACCCTTTGAAATTATGTGTGATGCTAGTGATTATGCTTTTGGTGCTGTTCTAGGACAAAGAGTCGATGAGAAATTAAATATCATCCATTATGCTAGTAAGACTCTAGACAATGCTCAAAGAAACTATGCTACTACTGAAAAAGAATTTTTAGCAGTCGTGTTTGCTTGTGTTAAGTTTAGACCTTATATTGTTGATTCCAACGTAACTGTTCACACCGATCATCCTACTATTAAGTACATTATGGAGAAGAAAGATGCTAAGCCTAGACTTATTAGGTGGGTCCTTCTGCTACAAGAATTTTATTTGCATATCATTGATAAAAAGGGTGCTCATAACCCTGTGGCAGATAACTTGTCTAGGTTAGAAAATGTTCTTGATGACCCACTACCTATTGATGATAGCTTTCCTGATGAACAATTAGCTATCGTGAATACTTCACATAATGATCCTTGGTATGCTGATTACGCTAATTACACTGTTGCTAAATTTATAACTCCTAGTTTCACATACCAACAAAAGAAAAAGTTCTTCTATGATTTAGGGCATTACTTTTGGGATGACCCACATCTTTATAAAGAAGGAGTAGATGGTATTATTAGACGTTGTGTACCTGAGCATGAACAGGAACAAATCTTACGCTAGTGTCACTCCGAAGCCTATGGAGGACATCACGCTAGAGATAGAACCGCACACAAGGTACTACAATCCGGGTTTTATTAGCCTACTCTCTTCAAGGATGCTCGTAAGTTTGTCTTATCCTATGATGAATGTCAAAGAATTGGTAATATTAGTAGACGTCAGGAAATGCCTATGAATTACTCTCTTGTTATCGAACTATTTGATGTTTGGGGCTTTGATTATATGGGGCCTTTTCCACAATCTAACGGTTATACTCATATTCTAGTTGTTGTTGATGATGTCATTAAGTGGGTAGAAGCTATTCCAACTAGTAGCGCTTATCATAACACTTCTATTAAAATGCTTAAAGAAGTTATTTTCCCTAGATTTGGAGTCCCTAGATATTTGATGACTGGTGGTGGTTCACATTTTATTCATGGTGCTTTCCGTAAATTGCTCGCTAAATATGATGTTAATCATTGAGTTGCATCTCCTTATCATCCTAGTCTAGTGGTCAAGTAGAATTGAGCAATAGAGAGATTAAATTGATTTTACAGAAGACTGTTAATAGATCTAGGAAGAATTGGTCTAAGAAACTCAACGATGCATTGTGGGCTTATAGAACTGCTTACAAAAACCCTATGGGTATATCTCCGTATAAGATGGTTTATGGTAAACCATGTCACTTACCTCTAGAGCTAGAGCATAAGGCTTATTGTTCAATCAAAGAGCTCAATTATGATTTCAAACTTGCTGGTGAGAAGAGGTTATTTGACTATCTCACTTGATGAATGGAGAACCCAAGCCTATGAGAATGCTAAGTTGTTTAAAGAAAAGGTTAAGAGATGGCATGATAGAAGAATACAAAAGCGTGAATTTAATGTAGGTGATCATGTCTTTCTATAGAATTCTCGTTTAAGATTTTTTGGAGGAAAACTTCTCTCTAAATGGGCAGGTCCTTACGTCATCTAAGAGGTATACCGTTCCGGTGCCATCAAGATTAACAACGCCGAAGGCACAAACCCGAAGGTGGTGAACGGTCAAAGAATCAAACATTATATCTCACGTACTCCCATAAATGTTGAAACCAATAGCATTAATACCATAACTCCGGAGGAGTACATTAGGGAGACTTACCAGAACGTTTCAGACTCCGAAAAGGAATAGGTATGTGGTACGGTAAGCAAAAGGACTCCAAAACTTTTTCAATGGCAAATTTTGTCTGTTTTGGAATATTTAAAAAATTAGGAAAATTTAAAGTAGTCCGAATAGTGCACGAGGAGGCGAAAAGCCTGCTGGGCGTGACCACCCCCTGGCCGCGCCCGTGGGGCTTGTGGCCACCTCGTGTACCACCCGGACTCCGTTATCTTTTGGCATACTCCTTCGGGTCGGTAGAAATTCATTATATAGTCTCCCGAGGGTTTTGATTCTCTTATCATGACAATACCTCCCATTTTCTTTTTGAGCTGTTTTTGCAGCAGACTTAGACCAACATGGCGTCCCCAAGTGTTTCGAAGGACAAGTTCTCCGAGAAGGTCATCAACCCCTACCTTGCAAGGTGCTACAACACCCTCAAACCATTGAGGTGCGTGAGAGGGTGCTGCACATCCATGATGTGGAGGCGCGAAAGAAAACCGGAAGCATGGAGATAATGCTCAAAGCAATGGAGCAGCAGGTCTTCAAGTGCCAAGGGATGGTGGAACGGGGACTCAATGCTAATCAGATGATGATCGCGGAGTTTACCCATAAACATAAGCTGGATGCCAAGGACGTTGTGGATCACATCTTCAAGCTTTACGAGAGAATCGAGCACCTCCAAGCCCAGATCTACGACCTGCAAAACCAAAACTGTGAGTATGAATACAGATTTAAGAGAATGAGTTTAACTGCAGATTTGAGGATTTCGGAGAGTTGTTCATCATTTTATGACGGTGAGCCTATGCCTTGGAAGATTTAGGACAAGCTTCCAACCTCATCAACAACTCCCACATCATCACCTCCGACGCAAGACAACTAAACACATGGGTATGGGCACTCCCCTTGGCTTGTGCCAAGCTTGGGGGAGGTGCCCCGGTATCATATCACCATCACATCTTTTGTTTCTATTTTTTATTTTTATTTTCATCATCTTTTCTTAGTTCAGTCCTTTTGGTTATATATTGATCTAGTAGAATAAAGTTTTTGTGTGATCTAGATTTGAGTCTTTGCTTTATGATTCCTCCTATGTAAGCAAGTCCATAGTTATATAATAAAAAGCACTTTTGAGTTGATGGCTTTGCTTATTTTGGTCTTAATCTTGAGAAAGATAAAGTAGAAAGAAGTGTAGAATGAAAGAAAAGAGTACATATGAAAATCTTATAGGGAGTGATGACTTCACATATAAAAAGTATTTCGATTGAAACCTGTTGTGGGTTGACAAACATAACTGTTTTTCATTGGGGTAATTAAAAGGAAGTAATAAACAAGCCTGCCAGGCGCGACCTACCCCCTGGCCGCGCCTAGGTGGCTTGTGGGCCCCCTGGTAGGTCTCCGATACCCATCTTCTGCAATATGAAGGGTTTTGACCTGGAAAAAAAAATCATAAGAGAGCTTTCGGGACGAAGCGCAGCCGTCTCGAGGCGGAACTTGGGAAGAACCAATCTAGAGCTCCGACGGAGCTGTTCTGCCAGGGAAACTTCCCTCTCGGAGGGGTAAATCGAAGCCATCGTCATGACCAACGATCCTCTCATCAAGAGGGGGTCAATATCCATCAACATGTTCACCAGCACCATCTCCTCTCCAAACCCTAATTCATCTCTTGTATCCGATCTTTGTCTCAAACCTCAGATTGGTACCTGTGGGTTGCTAGTAGTGTTGATTACCCCTTGTAGTTGATGCTAGTTGGTTCACTTGGTGGAAGATCATATGTTTAGATCCTTTATGATAATTTATACTCCTATGATTATGAACATGAACATGTTTTGTGAGTAGTTACATTTGTTCCTGAGGACATGGGATAAGTCTTGTTATATGTATTCGTTTGATATTTTGATGAGATGTATGTTGTCTCTCCTCTAGTGGTGTTATGTGAACCTTGAATACATAACACTTCACCATTTTTTGATCCTAGGGGAAGGCATTGGGAAGTAATAAGTAGATTATGGGTTGCTAGAGTGACAGAAGCTTAAACCCTAGTTTATGGGTTGCTTCGTAAGGGGCTGATTTGGATCCATATGTTTCATGCTATGGTTAGATTTATCTTAATTCTTCTTTCGTAGTTGCGGATGCTTGCGAGAGAGGTTAATCATAAGTGGGAGGTTTTTCCAAGAAAGGGCAGCACCCAAGCACCGGTCCACCCACATATCAAATTATCAAAGTAATGAACGCGAATCAAGTGAGCATGAAGAAAACTTGCTTGACAGAAATTCGCATGTGTCCTCGGGAGCGCTTCACTTTTTATAAGAGTTTGTCCAGGCCTGTCCTTTGATACAAAAAGGATTGGGCTACCTTGCTGCACTTTTGCTACACTTGTTACTTGTTACTTGTTACAAATTACCTTATCACAAAACTATCTGTTACCGATAATTTCAGTGCTTGCAGTGAATACCTTACTGAAAACCGCTTGTCATTTCCTTCCGCTCCTCCTTGGGTTCGACACTCTTACTTATTGAAAGGACTACGATAGATCCCCTATACTTGTGGGTCATCACCTCTTCACTTCTTCTTCTTCTTCCTCGAGCCCGAACGTTCATCGCGCCACCGCTGCTGCTCACCCATCGCTCACGACCGTCCCTGCGACCAGAGTATCAGTGGATCTCGAGGAACACCCTATTTCCCCACACGCAAAATGGGTTGAACAATGGGTCTAAATCTTTTACAACGTGATCTACATGCGCAAGACCAAATTATTAGAAACCTAAATATTACAATGGTTCCTGTAATTACACAATAATGTGCTATTAGCCAAAGAATCATGAATGTGCAAACCTTGATGGTAAACTTCAGTGTATCTCATTGTTTCCCCTGCAATGTATTTAAGGAGTGAGATTTGGCATGCTATCAGTAAAATATGTTAATGAAAAATAAACACATTGCGGATCCAACATATTAATTCCAGCCACATGAAAAAGACAAGCGGGCTAAGAACCATGAAATATAGCAATAGTATGTTTCACATGTATTTAGTATATCCAAATTCACTTTAATTCTCACATGCAGAACAATACAAAATTGTACCAACAACAATCGAATATCACACTACAGATGATCACCAAAACAAATGAACCAAATAATTAACTGAGCATCGCATTGCACAATAGAGCATACTAGAAGGTCAGATTGCATAGTGATACGTCCATTTTGCATCATGATTTTATATTGATATTTATTGCATTATGGGCTGTTATTACACATTTTGGTACAATACTTATGCCTTTTATCTCTTATTTTACAAGGTCTATATGAAGAGGGAGAATGCCGACAGCTGGAGTTCTGGACTAGAAAAGGAACAAATCTAAGATACCTATTCTGCACAACTCCAAAAGTCCTAAAAATCTACGGAGAATTATTTTGGAATATATAAATAATACTGGGCGAAAGAAATACATTAGGGGCCCACTAGGGAGCCACAAGCCTGCTGGGAGCGGCCACCCCCTGGCCACGCCCCTGGGGCTTGTGGCCCACCTCGCAGCCCTCCGGTGCCCATCTTCTTCTATATTGAGGGTTTTGTCCTGGAAAAAAATAGAAGAGAGCTTTCGGGATGAAGCGCCGCCGTCTCGGGGCGGAACTTGGGCAGAACCAATCTAGAGCTCCGACAGGGCGATCCTGCCGGTGAAACTTCCCTCCGGGAGGGGGAAACCGAAGCCATCGTCATCACCAACGATCCTCTCATCGAGAGGCGGTCAATGTCTAGCAACATCTTCATCAACACCATATCCTCTCCAAACCCTAGTTCATCTCTTGTATCCGATCTTTGTCTCAAAACCTTGGATTGGTACCTGTGGGTTGCTAGTAGTGTTGATTACTCCTTGTAGTTGATGCTAGTTGGTTTACTTGGTGGAAGATTATATGTTCAGATCCTTGATCATTACTTATACTCCTCTGATTATGAACATGAATATGCTTTGTGAGTAGTTACGTTTGTTCCCGAGGACATGGGATAATTCTTGTTATAAGTAATCATGTGAATTTGGTATTCGTTCGATATTTTGATGAGATGTATGTTGTCTATCCTCTAGTGGTGCTATGTGAACATAGACTACATAACACTTCACCATTGTTTGGGCCTAGAGGAAGGCATTGGGAAGTAATAAGTAGATGATGGTTTGGTAGAGTGACAGAAGCTTAAACCCTAGTTTATGTGTTGCTTCGTAAGGGACTGATTTGGATCCACATGTTTCATGCTATGGTTAGATTTATCTTAATTCTTCTTTCGTAGATGCGTATGCTTGCGGGAGGGGTTAATCATAAGTGGGAGGCTTGTCCAAGTAAGGACAGCACCCAAGCACCAGTCCACCCACATATCAAATTATCAAAGTAGCGAACACGAATCAAATGAGCATGATGAAAACTAGCTTGACATAAATTCCCATGTGTCCTCGGGAGCGCTTTGCTTTATATAAGAGTTTGTCCAGGCTTATCCTTTGCTATAAAAAGGATTGGGCCACCTTGCTGCACCATTGTTACAATTGTTACTTGCTACATGTTACAAATTATCTTATCACAAAACTATGTGTTACCGATAATTTCGGTGCTTGCAGAGAATACCTTACTGAGAACTGCTTGTCATTTCCTTCTGCTCCTCGTTGTGTTCGACACTCTTACTTACCGAAAGGACTACGATAGATCCCCTATACTTGTGAGTCATCAAGACTTTTTTCTGGCGCCGTTGTCAGGAGTGAAGCGCCTTTGGTGAGTGGAAATTGGTAAGGAAAAATTTATATAGTGTGCTGAAATTTACTGTCACTTGTTACTATGGAAAGTAATCCTTTGAGGGGCTTGTTCGGGGTATCTGCACCTCGACTGGAAACACAAAGAGTTGTCCCTCAACTTATTGAACCTACTGAAAATATTTATTATGAAATTCCTTTGGGTATGATAGAGAAACTTCTAGCTAATCCTTATGCAGGAGATGGAACACTACATCCTGATTTGCATCTAATCTATGTAGACGAAGTCTGTGGATTACTTAAGCTTGCAGGTCTGCCTGAGGATCACGTCAAGAAGATAGTCTTCCCTTTATATTTGAAGGAGAAGGCATTGACATGGTACATGTTATGTGATGATATTGGATCATGGAGCTACAACCGACTGAAAATGGAATTTCATCATAAGTTCTATCCTATGCATCTAGTTCATCGTGATCAGAATTATATTTATAATTTTTGGCCTGCTGAAGGAGAAAGAATCGCTCAAGCTTGGGGGAGGATTAAGTCAATGTTATATTCATGCCCCAATCATGAGCTCTCGAGAGAAATTATTGTTCATAATTTTTATGCTCGGCTTTCTCGTAAGATCAATCCATGCTCGATACTTCTTGTGCTGGTTCTTTTATGAACAAAGATATTGAATTAAAATGGGATTTATTGGAAAGAATTAAACCCAACTCTGAATATTGGGAACTCGACGAAGGTAAGGAGTCAAGTATAAATCTTAAGTTTGATTGTGTTAAATCCTTCGTGGACACCGATGCTTTTCGTGAATTTAGCACTAAATATGGACTTGACTCTGAGATAGTAGCTTCTTTCTGTGAATCTTTTGCTACTCATGTTGATCTCCCTAAGGAGAAGTGGTTTATGTTGGAAATATGCCCTAGAGGCAATAATAATGTAGTTATTATCATATTTCCTTGTTCATGATAATCTTTTATTATCCATGCTATAATTGTATTGATTAGAGACTTAGATGCATGTGTGGATACATAGACAAAACCATGTCCCTAGTATGCCTCTAATAGACTAGCTCGTTGATCAAAGATGGTTAAGGTTTCCTAGACATTGACATGAGATGCCATTTGATAACGGGATCGCATCCTTAGGAGAATGATGGGATGGACAAGATCCAAACTACAAACGTAGCATATGATCGTGTCAGTTTAATGCTACTGTTTTCTGCATGTCAAGTATTTGTTCCTATGACCATGAGATCATGCAACTCACTGACACGGGAGGAGTTCCTTGTGTGTATCAAACATCGCAACGTAACTGGGTGACTATAAAGGTACTCTACAGGTATCTCCGAGGGTGTCTGTTGGGTTGGCATGGATCAAGACTGGGATTTGTTACTCCGTGTGACGGAGAGGTATCTCAGGGCCCACTCGGTAATACAACATCACAACAAGCCTTGCAAGCAATGTGACTAAGTGTTAGTCACGAGATCTTGTATTACAGAACGAGTAAAGAGACTTGCCGGTAACGAGGTTGAAATAGGTATGGAGATACCGACGATCGAATTTCAGGCAAGTAACATACCGAAGAACAAAGGGAACATCATACGGGATTAACTAAATCCTTGACATAGAGGTTCGACCGATAAAGATCTTCGTAGAATATGTAGGAACCAATATGGACATATAGGTCCCGCTATTGGTTATTGACCGTAGAGGTGTCTCGTTCATGTCTACATAGTTCTCGAACCCGCAGGGTCTGCACACTTAAGGTTTGGTGACGTTTCGGTAGTATAGAGTTATGTATGGTGGTGACCGAAGGTTGTTCGGAGACCCAGATGAGATCCCGGACATCACGAGGAGATGCAGAATGGTCCGGAGGTAAATATTGATATATAGGAAGTCCCATTTTGGTCACCGGAAATGTTTTGGGCTAATCGGTAATGTACCGGGAGTGTCGGTAGTGTACCGGGAGACCACTGGGAGGGGTATTTCGACCCAAGAGGCTTCATGGGCTGTGGGAGAGTAAATACCAGCCTTTTTTGGATGGTGGAAGTCCCACCCAAGGCCCATGCGGCTGGGAGAAAAAGCCCAAAGGGAAAAAGGTGGAAAAAGGCCAAAAAGGGAGGAATCCTAGTCCTACGAGGATTGGAGGAAGAGTCCTCCTCTCCTCCCACTTTGACCGACCCAAGGGCTGGCTTTTTGGCAGACAAGCCTCCTCCTCCTCTCCTCCTATATATACTAGAGGATTTTAGGGTTTTGGCACAGAATTTTCAGCCACATGCTGCCCGTTCCTCCATTGCATAGTTTCTCCTCTAGATCTTATTTCTGCAGTACTTAGGCGAAGCCCTGCCGGAATAGCTCCACCACCATCGCCGGAGCACCGTAACGCTGCCGGAGAACTCTTCTAACTCTCCGCTCCCTCTTGCTGGATCAAGACGGCGGAGATCGTCATCAAGCCGTACGTGTGCTGAACGCGGAGGTGCCGTCCGTTCGGCGCTAGATCGGAAGGATTGTGATCAAGATCGCGAGTCGGATCGTGATGAGTTCGCGGGACGGATTGTGATGAGCTCGTGGGATGGATTGTGATGAGTTCGCAGGACAGATCGTGATTGGATCGCGGGACGGATCATGATGAGATCGCGGGACGCTCGGCAATTTGGATCGCGAAGACGTTCGACTACACCAACCACGTTTCTTAACGCTTCCCTCTTAGTGATCTACAAGGGTATGTAGATCCACTCTCCCTCTCGTAGATGCTCATCACCATGGATAGGTCTTGCATGAACGTAGGAATTTTTTTGTTTCCCATGCGACGTTCCCCAACAGTGGCATCATGAGCTAGGTCTATGTGTAGATGAGATCTCGAGTAGAACACAAAGAGTTTGTGGGTGTTGATGCTTAGATTGCTTCCTCCCTTGGTCGTGTTTTGGTTCAGCGGTATTGTGAGATGAAGCGGCCCGGACCAACATTACTCGTACGCTTACGAGAGACCGGTTCCCTCAAATGCAACTTATTGCATAGATGGCTTGTGGGTGCCTATTTCTCTCACTTTAGTTGGATCGGATTCGACAAAGGCGGTCCTTGAGAAGGTTGAAAAGCAACTAGTGTATCACCGTTGTGGTTTATGCGTAGGTGAAAATTGTTCTTGCTAGATACCCGTAGCAGCCACGTAAAACATGCAACAACAATTAGAGGACGTCTAACTTGTTTTTGCAGGGTATGTTGTGATGTGATATGGCCAATTACATGATGTGATATATGTGATGTATGAGATGATCATGTGTTGTATAGAATATCATGACTTACATGTCGATGAGTACGGCAACCGGCAGGAGACATAGGGTTGTCTTTAATTATTGTATGATCTACGTGTCAATCATTAAGCGCAATGTAATGCTTTACTTTATCGCTAAATGGTAGCAATAGTAGGAGAAGCATGCTGGGCGCGACAACCCCGATGGCGACACGTTGATGGAGATCAAGATGATGGAGATCATGGTGTCATGCCGGTGACGATGGAGATCATGCCGGTGCTTTCATGATGGAGATCAAAAGCACAAGTTCATGGCCATATCATGTCACTTATGATTTGCATGTGATGTTAATCCTTTTATGCACCTTGTTTTGCTTAGTACGACGGTAGCATTATAAGGTGATCCCTCACTTAATTTCAAGATAAATTGTGTTCTCCTTGAGTGTGCACCGTTGCGAAAGTTCTTCGTGTCGAGACACCACGTGATGATCGGGTGTGATAGACTCTACGTTCACATACAACGGGTGCAAGCCAGTGTTGCACATGCAGAACACTCGGGTTAAACTTGATGAGCCTAGCATGTACAAACATGGCCTTGGAACACAAGAGGCCGAAAGGTCGAACATGAGTCATATAGTAGATATGATCAACATGATGTTGTTCACCATTGAAACCACCTCAACTCACATGATGATCGGACTTGAGTTGGTGAATTTGGATCATGTATCACTCGAATGACTGGAGGGATGTCAATTTGAGTGGGAGTTCTTAAGTAATATGATTAACTGAACTCATTATCATGAACATAGTCAATAGTGTCTGTGCAAATTATGTTGTAGATTACTTGCTCGTGCTATAGCTCCCTTGAATTTTTATATGTTCCTAGAGAAATAGAGTTGAAAGATGTTGGTAGCAATACTGCGGACTGGATCCGTGATCTGAGGATCGTCCTCATTGCTACACAGAAGGCTTATGTCCTTAATGCATCGCTCGGTGCGCCAACCTCTCTAGCATGGTATGTAGATGTTGTGAACATGTGACAGGCACGTTCTGATGACTACTTGATAGTTTAGTGCATCATGCATTACGGCTAAGAATTGAGGCTCCGAAATGTTTTGAACGTCATAGAACATATGAGATGTTCTAATTGCTGAAATTAGGATCTCAGGCTCATGCCCATGTTGCGAGATATGAGATCTCCAACAAGATTCTTTGCCTGCAAGATGAAGGAGAATAGCTCAATCGTTGAGCATGTGCTCAGATTGTCTGGGTGCTACAATCGCTTGAATCGAGTGGGAGTTGATCTTGCAGATAAGATAGTGATTGATATAGTTCTCCAAGTCACTGTCACTAAGCTACTAGAACTTGGTGATGAACTATAAAACGCCAGGGATAGAAATAATGATCCCTGAGCTGTTCGCGATGTTTGACACCGCGAAGGTAGAAATCAAGAAGGAGTGTCAAGTGTTGATGGTTAGTAAAACCGCTAGTTTCGAGAAGGGCAAGGGCAAGGAGGGAAACATCATGGATGGCAAGTCAGTTGCTGCTCCAGTGAAGCAACCCAAAGTTGAACTCAAACCCGAGACTAAGTGCTTTGATTATGAGGGTAGCGGTCGCTGAAGCGGAACAACCCTAGATACTTGGTAGATAAGAAGGCTGGCAACGTCAACGGAAGTATATTTGATATACGTGTTGTTGATGTGTACCTTGCTAGTACTCCTAGTAGCACCTGGGTATTGGATACCGGTTCGGTTGCTAAATGTTAGTAACTCGAATAAAAGCTACGGAATAAACGGAGAACTGGCTAAGGGTGAGGTGATGATGTGTGTTGGAAGTGTTTCCAAGGTTGATGTGATCGACATCGCACGCTCTCTCTACCTTCGGGATTAGTGACAAACCTAACTAAGTGTTATTTGGTGTTTTGCGTTTAGCATGAACGTGATTAGATCGTGTTTATTGCAACACGGTTATTCATTTAAGTTAGAGAATAATGGTTATTCTGTTTACATGAATAATACCTTCAATGGTCATGCACCCAGTGAGAATGGTTTGTTGAATCTTGATTGTAGTAATACACATGTTCATAACATTGATGCCAAAAGATGCAAAGTTAATAATGATAGTACCACATACTTGTGGCACTGCTGCTAAATGTCATATTGGTATAAAACGCATGAAGAAACTCCATGCTGATGGATCTTTGGACTCATTCGCTTTCGAATCGGTTGAGACATGCGAATCATGCCTCTTGGTCAGATGACTAAGGACCCCGTTTTCTGGTTTGACGGAGCGAGCAAGTGATTTATTGGAAATGATACATGTTGATGTATGCAATCCAATGAGTCTTGTAGCATGCGGTGGACATCCTTATTTTCTTACCTTCACTGATGATTTGAGTAGATATAGTGTATGTTTACTTAATGAAACACAAGTATGAATCATTTGAAAAGTTCAAGCAAATTCAGAATGAAGTTGAAGATCGTCGTGACAAGAAGATAAAAATGTCTGCGATATGATCATGGAGGTGAATATCTGAGTTACGAGTTTGGCATACAACTTTAGACAATGTGAAAATTGTTTCACAATAGAAGCCACCTGGAACACCATAGTGTGATGGTATGTCCGAACGTCATAGTCGTGCTCTATTGGATATGGTGCATGTTATGATGTCTCTTATCGTTTTGCTACTATAATTTTGGGGTTGTGCATTAGAGACAACTACATTCACTTTAAATAGGGCACCATCTAAATCCATTGAGATGACACCGTGTGAATTATGGTTTGATAGAAACCTAAGCTGTCATTTCTTGATGTTTGGGGCTGCGACGCTTGTGTGGAAAATGTTTTCACCTAATGAGCTCGAACCCAAAGCAGACAAATGCATCTTCGTAGAATACCCTAAGAACAGTTGGGTGAACCTTCTATCTCAGATCCAAGCATAAAGTGTTTGTTGCTAAAATGGGTCCTTTCCCGAGAAAAAGTTTCTCTCAAAAGAATTGAGTGGGAGGAATACAGAACTTGATGAGGTTGTTGAAACCTTTGTTTCAACCAGAGAGAAGCGCAGTTAGAAACATGTTTCTGTGGAGCCTACGTCAGTTGAAGAGGAAGTTAATGATGATGATCATGAAGCTTCAGATCAAGTTACTATCGAATCTCGTAGGTCGACAAGGATGCTTACTTCTCCTGAGTGGTACGACAACCCTGTCTTGGAGGTCATGTTGTTGGACAACGATGAACCTACGAGCTATGAAGAAGCGATGATGGGCCCGGATTCTGGCAAATGGTTAGAGGCCATGAAATCCGAGAAAGGATCCATGTATGAAAACGAAGTATAGACTTTGGTAGACTTGCTCTTTGGACGGCAGGTCGTTGAGTACAAATGGACCTTTAAAATGAAGACAGACACTGATGGTAAATGTCACCATTTGTAAAGCTCGACTTGTTGCAAAGAAATTTACGACAGGTTCAAGGAGTTGACTGCGATGAGACTTTCTCACTCGTAGCGATGATAAAGTCTGTTGGAATTAGTTAGCAGTTGCTGCATTTTTTCAATTATGAAATCTGGCAGATGGATGTCAAAACATTGTTTCCTTAACAGTTTACTTGAGGAAAGGTTGTATGAGATACAACCAGAAGGTTTTGTCAGTCCTAAGGATGCTGAAAGGTTTGCAAGCTTCAGTGATCCTTCTATGAACTGAAGCAAGCATCTCGAAGTTGGAATATACACTTTGATGAGGTGATTAAAGTTTTTGAGTCTATACAAAGTTTACGAGAAACTTGTATTTACAATAAAGTGAGTGGGAGCACTGTAGAGTTTCTGATAAGCATATGTGGTTGACATATTGTTGATCGGAAATGATATAGAATTTCTGGAAAGCATAAAGGGTTGTTTGAAAAGAGTTTTTCAAAGGAAGACCCGGATAAAGCTACCTAATTTTTGAGCATCAAGATCTATAGAGATAGATCAAGATACTTGATGAGACTTTCAATGAGTACATACCTTGACAAGATTTTGAAATAGTTCAAAATGGATCAGTGAGAGAAAGAGTTATCGCTTGATTTCTAAGGTATGAAGTTGAGTAAGACTCAATTCTCAATGACTGCAGAAGATAGAGAAAAGATGAGTGTCATCCCCTATGCTTCAGCCATATGCTCTATCATGTATGCAATGCAGTGCACAAGACCTGATGTCAGCCTTGCCATAAGTATGGCCGGAAGGTTTCAAAGTGATCCTGGAATGGACCACTAGACAGCGGTCAAGATTATCCTTAGTAATTAAAAGACTAAGGAGATGTTTCTCGATTATGGAGGTGATAAAGAGTTTGTCGTAAAGAGTTACGTCGATGCAAAGCTTTAACACCAATCCAGATGACTCGTAGTAGCAATCTGGATACGTATAGTGGAGTAGCCATTTGGAATAGTACCAAGTGGAGTGTGGTAGCAGTGTTTATGGTTTGACATAGAAATTTGCAAAGTACACATGGATCTGAATGTCACAGACCCGTTGACTATAAGACCTCTCTCACATGCAAAGCATGATCGAGCCCCAGAACTCAATTGGGTGTTAAATTCATAACAATGCGAATCACATGGTGATGTGAACTAGATTATTGACTCCAGTGGAAGTGAGAGACTATTGGAAATATGCCCTAGAGGCAATAATAAATTAGTTATTATCATATTTCCTTGTTCATGACAATCGTTTATTATCCATGCTATAATTGTATTGATCGGAGACTTAGATGCGTGTGTGGATACATAGAAAAAACCATGTCCCTGGTATGGTTCTAATAGACTAGCTCGTTGATCAAAGAAGGTTAAGGTTTCCTAGCCATTGACATGAGATTTGATTTGATAACGGGATCACATCATTAGGAGAATGATGGGATGGATAAGACCCAAACTACAAACGTAGCATATGATCGTGTCAGTTTAATGCTACTGTTTTCTGCATGTCAAGTATCTATTCCTACGACCATGAGATCATGCAACTCACTGACACCTGAGGAGTGCCTTGTGTCTATCAAACTTCGCAACGTAACTGGGTGACTATAAAGGTACTCTACAGGTATCTCCGAGGGTGTTTGTTGGGTTGGCATGGATCAAGACTGGGATTTGTTACTCCGTGCGACGGAGAGGTATCTGAGGGCCCACTCGGTAATACAACATCACAACAAGCCTTGCAAGCAATGTGACTAAGTGTTAGTCACGGGATCTTGTATTACAGAACGAGTAAAGGGACTTGCCGGTAACGAGGTTGAAATAGGTATGGAGATACCGACGATCGAATCTCAGGCAAGTAACATACAGAAGAACAAAGGGAACATCATACGGGATTAACTAAATCCTTGATATAGAGGTTCGACCGATAAAGATCTTCGTAGAATATGTAGGAACCAATATGGACATCCAGGTCCCGCTATTGGTTATTAACCGTAGAGGTGTCTCGGTCATGTCTACATAGTTGTCGAACCCGCAGGGTCTGCACACTTAAGGTTTGGTGACGTTTTGGTAGCATAGAGTTATGTATGGTGGTGACCGAAGGTTGTTCGGAGTCCCGGATGAGATCCCGGACATCACTAGGAGCTGCGGAATGGTCCGGAGGTAAAGATTGATATATAGGAAGTCCCATTTTGGTCACCGGAAATGTTTCGGGCTAATCGGTAATGTACCGGGAGTGCCGGTAGTGTACCGGGAGACCACCGGGAGGGGTATTTCGACCCAAGAGGCTTCATGGGCTGTGGGAGAGTAAATACCAGCCTTTTGTGGAATGGTGGAAGTCCCACACAAGGCCCATGCGGCCGGGAGAAAAATCCCAAAGGGAAAAAGGTGGAAAATGGCGAAAAAGGGAGGAATCCTAGTCCTACTAGGATTGGAGGAGGAGTCCTCCTCTCCTCCCCACTTCGGCCGACCCAAAGGCTGCCTTTTTGGCAGCCAAGCCTCCTCCTCCTCTCCTCCTATATATACTAGAGGATGTTAGGGTTTTGGCACAGAATTTTCAGCCACGTGCTGCCCGTTCCTCCAGTGCATAGTTTCTCCTCTAGATCGGATTTCTGAAGTGCTTAGGCGAAGCCCTGCCGGAATAGCTCCACCACCATCGCCGGAGCGCCGTCACACTGCTGGAGAACTCTTCTACCTGTCCGCTCCCTCTTGCTGGATCAAGACGGCGGAGATCGTCATCAAGCCGTACGTGTGCTGAACACGGAGGTGCCGTCCGTTCGGTGCTATATCGGAAGGACTGTGATCAAGATCGCGAGACGGATCGTGATGAGTTCGCGGGACGGATCATGCTGAGTTCACGGGACGAATCGTGATGAGTTCGCGGGACGGATCGTGATTGGATCGCGGGTCCGATCGTGATGAGATCGCGGGACGCTCGGCGATTTGGATCGCGAAGACGTTCGACTACACCAACCGCGTTTCTTAATGCTTCCCGCTTAGCGATCTACAAGGGTATGTAGATTCACTCTCCCTCTCGTAGATGCTCATCACCATGGATAGGTCTTGCGTGAACGTAGGAAATTTTTTGTTTCCCATGCGACGTTCCCTAACAGTTTAAATATCATCCTCCCATTGAAGTGAAAGTAATGGAACCTATTAAAGTTGAAGAGAAAATTATTACTTACAATGTTGATCCTGTTATCCCTACTCCTTACATTGAGAAACCTTTCCCTGTTAGGATAAAGGAACATGCTAAAGCTTCAACTGTGGTTCCTAAGATTTGTATTAGAACACCTACACCCCCTGAACAAATCAAAGTTGAACCTAGTATTGCTATGGTTAAATATATCTTGGTTGATAATATTTATAGTCATGTTATTCATTTCTGTGATGAAGCTTCTAGAATTGATAGACCTGATACTAAGCATAAACATAGACCAGTTATTGGCATGCCTATTGTTTCTATTAAAATAGGAGATCATTGTTATCATGGCTTATGTGATATGGGTGCTAGCGTAAGTGCAATTCCCCATTCCTTGTACAAAGAAATCATGCATGATATTGCACGAGTTGAACTAGATGATACTGATGTTACTATTAAGCTCACTATTAGAGACACTATTGCACCGATAGGGATTGTTAGATGTTGAAGTCTTGTGTGGGAAAATAAAGTATCCCACTGATTTTCTTGTTCTTGGTTCCCCACAAGATAAATTTTGTCCCATTATATGTGGCAGACCCTTCTTGAATACTGTTAATGCTAAGATCGATTGTGAGAAAGAAATAGTTACTGTGAGCTTTGGGGATGTGTCTCGTGAGTTTAATTTCTCTAAATTTCATAAACAACCCCATGAAAAGGCATTGCCTAGAAAAGATGAAATTATTGGTCTCGCTTCTATTGCTGTGCCTCCTACTGATCCCTTGGAACAATATTTGCTAGACCATGAAAATGATATGCATATGAATGAGAGGAATGAAATAGATGAAATTTTATTTGAGCAGTAGCCTATTTTGAAACACAACTTACCTATTGAAATACTTGGGGATCCTCCTCCACCCAAGGGTGATCCTGTGTTCGAGCTCAAGCAATTACCCGATACGTTGAAATATGCTTATCTTGATGAAAAAGACATATATCCTGTTATTATTAGTGCTAACCTTTCAAATCATGAAGAAAAGAGATTATTGAAAACTCTGAGGAAGCACCGTGTTGCTATTGGTTATACTCTTGATGATCTTAAGGGCATTAGTCCCAATCTATGCTAGCATAAAATTGCCAAACCAGTTATTGATCACCAACGACGATTGAACCTTAAGATGAAAGAAGTGGTAAGAAAAGAAATACTAAAGCTTCTGGAGGCAGGTATAATTTATCCTGTCGCTCATAGTAGATGGGTTAGTCCCGTCCATTGTGTCCCTAAGAAGGGAGGTATTACCGTTGTTCCTAATGATAAAAATGAATTGATCCCGCAACGAATTGTTAGAGGTTATAGAATGGTAATTGATTTTAGGAAATTAAATAAAGCTACTAAGAAAGATCATTACCCTTTACCTTTTATTGATCAAATGCTAGAAAGATTATCCAAACATACTCATTTTTGCTTTCTAGATGGTTACTCAGGTTTCTCTCAAATACCTGTATCAAGCCAAGATCAAGAAAAAACCACATTTACTTGCCCTTTTGGTACCTTTTCTTATAGACGTATGCCTTTTGGTTTATGCAATGCACCTGCTACCTTTCAAAGATGCTTGATGGATATTTTCTCTAACTCTTGTGAAAATATTCTTGAGGTTTTCATGGATGATTTTTCCATTTATGGAACTTCATTTGATGATTGTTTGAGCAACCTTGATCGAATTTTGTAGAGATGTGAAGAAACTAATCTTGTCTTGAATTGGGAAAAGTGCCACTTTATGGTTAATGAAGGTATTGTCTCCTAAAATGGTATTGAAGTTGATAAAGCTAAAGTTGATGCTATTGAAAAAATGTCGTGCCCTACGGATATCAAAGGTATAAGAAGTTTCCTTGGTCATGCTGGTTTCTATAGGAGGTTTATCAAAGATTTCTCTAAGATTTCTAGGCCTCTCACAAACCTTTTGCAAAAAAGAGGTTCTGTTTGTTTTTGATGATGATTGTGTAGAAGCATTCGAAATTCTTAATAATGCCTTGATTACCGCACCTGTTGTTCAACCACCCGACTGGAACCTATCCTTTGAAATTATGTGTGATGCTAGTGATTATGCTGTTGGTGCTGTTCTAGGACAAAGAGTCGATAAGAAATTAAATATCATCCATTATGGTAGTAAGACTCTAGACAATGCTCAAAGAAACTATGCTACTACTGAAAAAGAATTTTAGCAGTCGTGTTTGCTTGTGATAAGTTTAAGACCTTATATTGTTGATTCCAAAGTATCTGTTCACACCGATCATGCTGCTATTAAGTACCTTACGAAGAAGAAAGATGCCAAACCTAGACTTATTAGGTGGGTCCTTCTGCTACAAGAATTTGATTTGCATATCATTGATAGAAAGGGTGCTGATAACCCTATGCAGATAACTTTTCTAGGTTAGAAAATGTTCTTGATGACCCACTACCTATTGATGATAGCTTTCCTGATGAACAATTAGCTGTCGTGAATACTTAACATAATGCTCCTTGGTATGATGATTACACCAATTACATTGTTGCTAAATTTATACCTCCTAGTTTCACATACCAAAAAAATAAAAAGTTCTTCTATGATTTAAGGCATTACTTTTGGGATGACCCACATCTTTATAAAGAAGGAGTAGATGGTATTATTAGATGTTGTGTACCTGAGCATGAACAGGAACAGATCTTATGCAAGTGTCACTCCAAAGCCTACGGAGGACATCATGCCGGAGATAGAACCGCACACAAGGTACTACGATCTGGGTTTTATTGGCCTACTCTCTTCAAGGATGCTCGTAAGTTTGTCTTATCCTATGATGAATGTCAAAGAATTGGTAATATTAGTAGATGTAAGGAAATGCCTATAAATTACTCTCTTGTTATCGAACCATTTGATGTTTGGGGCTTTGATTATATGGGGCCTTTTCCACACTCTAACGGGTATACTCATATTCTAGTTGTTGTTGATGATGTCACTAAGTGGGTAGAAGCTATTCCAACTAGTAGCGCTGATCATAACACTTCTATTAAAATGCTTAAAGAAGTTATTTTCCCTAGATTTGGAGTTCCTAGATATTTGATGACTAGTGGTGGTTCAAATTTTATTCATGGTGCTTTCCGTAAATTGCTTGCTAAATATGATGTTAATCATAGAGTTGCATCTCCTTATAATCCTTAGTCTAGTGGTCAAGTAGAATTGAGCAATAGAGAGATTAAATTGATTTTGTAGAAGATTGTTAATAGATCTAGGAAGAATTGGTCTAAGAAACTCGATGATGCATTGTGGGCTTATAGAACTGCTTACAAAAACCCTATGGGTATGTCACCGTATAAGATGGTTTATGGTAAACCATGTCACTTACCTCTAGAGCTAGAACATACGGCTTATTGGACAATCAAATAGCTCAATTATGATTTCAAACTTGCTGGTGAGAAGAGGTTATTTGACATTAGCTCACTTGATGAATGGAGAACCCAAGCCTATGAGAATGCTAAGTTGTTTAAAGAAAAGGTTAAGAGATGGCATGATAGAAGAATACAAAAGCATGAATTTAATGTAGGTGATCATGTCTTTCTATAGAATTCTCGTTTAAGATTTTTTGTAGGAAAACTTCTCTCTAAATGGGAAGGTCCTTACGTCATCGAAGAGGTATACCGTTCCGGTGCCATCAAGATTAACAACGCCGAAGGCACAAACCCGAAGGTGGTGAACGGTCAAGGAATCAAACATTATATCTGAGGTACTCCCATAAATGTTGAAACCAATAGCATTAATACCATAACTCCGGGGGAGTACATTAGGGAGACTTACCAGAACGTTTCAGACTCCGAAAAGGAATAGGTATGTGGTACGGTAAGCGAAAAGACTCCAAAACTTTTTCAATGGCAAATTTTGTCTGTTTTGGAATATTTAAAAAATTAGGAAAATTTAAAGTAGTCCGAATAGTGCACGAGGAGGCGAAAAGCCTGCTGGGCGCGGCCACCCCCTGGCCGCGTCCCTGGGGCTTGTGGCCACCTCGTGCACCACCCGGATTCCGTTTTCTTTTGGCATACTCCTTTGGGTCGGTAAAAATTCATTATATAATCTCCCGAGGGTTTTGATTATCGTATCACGACAACACGTCCCGTTTTCTTTTTGAGCTGTTTCTATAGCAGACTTAGATCAACATGACGTCCCCAAGTGTTTTGAAGGACAAGTTCTCCAAGAAGGTCATCAGCCCCTATGTTGCGGAGGTCTTGGAACACCCTCAAACCATTGAGGTGCGTGAGGGGGTGCTGCACATCCGTGATGTGGAGGGCCCAAGAAAACCGGAAGCATGGAGACAAGGCTCGAAGCAATGGAGCAGCAGGTCTTCAAGTGCCAAGGGATGGTGGAACGAGGACTCAATGCTAATCAGATGATGATCGCGAAGTTTACCCATAAACATAAGCTGGACGCCAAGGACGTTGTGGATCACATCTTCAAGCTTTACGAGAGAATCGAGCACCTCCAAGCCCAGATCTACGACCTGCAAAACCAAAACTGTGAGTATGAATACAGATTTAAGAGAATGAGTTTAACTGCAGATTTGAGGATTTTGGAGAGTCGTTCATCCTTTTATGATGGTGAGCCTATGCCTTGGAATATGTAGGACAAGCTTCTAACCTCATCAACAACTCCCACATCATCACCTCTGAAGCAAGACAACTAAGCACATGGGTATGGGCACTCCCCTTGGCTTGTGCAAAGCTTGGGGGAGGTGCCCCGGTATCGTATCACCATCACATATTTTGTTTATATTTATATTTATATTTTTATTTTCATCATCTTTTCTTAGTTCAGTCCTTTTGGTTATATCTTGATCTAGTAGAATAAAGTTTTCGTGTGATCTAGCTTTGAGTCTTTGCTTTATGATTCCTCCTATGTAAGCAAGTTCGTGAGTTATATAATAAAAAGTGCTTTTGAGTTGAGGGCTTTGCTTGTTTTGGTCTTAATCTTGAGAAAGATAAAGTAGAAAGAAGTGTAGAATAAAAGCAAAAAGTACATATGAAAATCTTATAGGGAGTGATGACTTCACATATAAAAAGTATGTTAACTGAAACCTGTTGTGGGTTGACAAACATAGCTGTTTGTCATTGGGGCAATTAAAAGGAAGTAATAAAGAAAGAGAGGTTCATATATAAATATATTATCTTGGACATCTTTTATGATTGTGAGCACTCATTAAAATATTATATGTCAAGAAGTTGATGTTGGACAAGGAAGACAACATAATGGGTTATGTTTGCTTATTTCCGAATAGAAGTTATATTGTTATAGATCACTCAACATGTGTCGCTTGCTTCCACCTCATATCAGCCAAAACTTCCGCACTAAGTAGAGATACTACTTGTGCATCCAAACACCCTTAACCCAGTTTTGCCATGAGAGTTCACCATACATACCTAAGGATAGAATAAGATCCTTCAAGTAAGTTGTCATCGGTGCAAACAATAAAAATTTCTCTCTAAATATGTGTAATCTATTAGTGTGAGGAAAATAAACTTTATACGAAATTGTGATAGGGAAGAAATAAAAGCGACGGACTGCATAATGAAGTTTTCTATCACAAGGGGCAATATAAAGTGACGTTCTTTTGCATTAAGAGATTTTGCATCCAATTATAAAAGCGCATGACAACCTCTGCTTCCCTCTGCGAAGGGCATATCTGTTACTTTTATTTTTCTAGTACTTACCTTTATGCAAGAGTCGTGGTGATCTCCATCACCTCTGCTATTTTTTGCCTTTATCTTCTGGCAAGTGTCACGTGTTGGGGAATGATCTAGGCACATATACCCACTCGGAAGTGGATGAGCATGAGTTATTACTGTTGACATTACCCTTGAGGTAAATAGTTGTGAGGCAACACTATAAGCCCCTATCTTTCTCTGTGTCCGATTGAAACTTTGAACTCATAGGTATCTCGTGAGTGTTAGCAATTGTGAAAGACTAAAAGATATTGAGTATCTGGGTTTTCTTTACAAGCTCTTATATTGACTCTTTCCTACATTATGATAAATTGGAATTGCTTCAATGACTCAGATCATAGTTTGTCAGTTCCCAATAGAGTTCTTGATTCATACTTTGCCATTGTGAATGAATTATTACTTTATCATAAGAAATTACATGTCAATATATGTTGCTGTTCTAAAGATGATCATGATGCCTTCATGTTCGTATTTTATTTTATCGACACCTCTATCTCTAAACATGTGGGCATATTTATTGATCTCGGCTTCCGCTTGAGGACAAGCGAGGTCTAAGCTTGGGGGAGTTGATACGTCCATTTTGCATCATGATTTTATATTGATATTTATTGCATTATGGTCTGTTATTACACATTTTGGTATGATACTTATGCCTTTTCTCTCTTATTTTACAAGGTGTACATGAAGAGGGAGAATGCCGGCAGCTGGAGTTCTGGACTGGAAAAGGAGCAAATCTGAGATACCTATTCTGCACAACTCCAAAAGTCCTGAAAATCTATGGAGAGTTATTTTGGAATATATAAAAAATACTGGGTGAAAGAAATACATCAGGGGGCCCACCAGGGAGGCACAAGCCTGTTGGGCGTGGCCACCCCCTCGTCGCGCCCCTGGGGCTTGTGGCCCACCTGGCAGCCCTCCGGTGCCCATCTTCTTCTATATTGAGGGTTTCATCCTAGAAAAAAAAATCAGATGAGAGCTTTCGGGATGAAGCGCCGCCGTCTCGGTGAGGAACTTGGGCAAAACCAATCTAGAGCTCTAGCAGGGCGATCCTACCAGTGATACTTCCCTCCGGGAGGGGGAAATCGAAGCCATCGTCATCACCAATGATCCTCTCATCGAGAGGGGGTTAATATCCAGCAACATCTTCATCGGCACCATCTCCTCTCCAAACCCTAGTTCATCTCTTGTATCCGATCTTTGTCTCAAAACCTCAGATTGGTACCTGTGGGTTGCTAGTAGTGTTGATTACTCCATGTAGTTGGTTTACATGGTGGAAGATTATATGTTCATATCCTTGATCATCACTTATACTCCTTTCATTATGAACATGAATATGCTTTGTCAGTAGTAACATTTGTTCCTGAGGACATGGGATAAGTCTTGTTATAAGTAATCATGTGAACTTGGTATTTGTTCAATATTTTGATGAGATGTATGTTTTCTATCCTCTAGTGGTGTTATGTGAATGTCGACTACATAACACTTCACCATTATTTGGGCCTAGGGGAAGGCATTGGGAAGTAATAAGTAGATGATGGGTTGCTAGAGTGACAGAACCTTAAACACTAGTTTATGCGTTGCTTCGTAAGGGGTGTTGGGGAACGTTGCATGGAAAACAAAAAATTTCCTACGCACACGCAGGATCTTTCCATGGTGATGAGCACCTACGGGATGACATACCCTTGTAGATCGTTAAGCGGGAAGCATTAAGAAACACGATTGGTGTAGTCGAACGTCTTCGCGGTCCAAATCGCCGAGCGTCCCGCGATCTCATCACGATCCGTCCCGCGATCCAATCACGATCCGTCCCGCGAACTCATCACAATCCGTCCCGCGATCTCATCACGATTCGTCTCGTGATCTTGATCACGGTCCTTCTGATCTAGCGCCGAACGGACGACACCTCCGCGTTTAGCACACGTACAACTCGATGACGATCTCCACCTTCTTGATCCAGCAAGAGAGAGCGGAGAGGTAGAAGAGTTCACCGGCAGCATGACGGCGCTCCGGTGATGGTGGTGGAGTAATTCCGGTAGGGCTTCGCCTAAGCACTGCGGAAATCCGATCTAGAGGAGCACCGGTGGAACGGGTAGCACGTGGCCGTAAAAAATCAGTGCCAAAACCCTAGATATCCACTAGTATATATAGGAGGAGGGGAGAGGAGGCTGCGCCCAAGGGGAGGGCTCCCTCTTGGCTTTGGCCGAACTGGTGGAGGGGGAGTCCTCCTCCAAATGGGAGTCCACCTCTCACACGAGAGGTGGAACTTGGGAAGGACTCCACCCCAATTCGGTTCGGGCCTCTCTCCCCTATGCCTAGGACACCTTGGCCGACTCCACCAGCCCACTAGGGGCTGGTGGGTCGCCACTTTGGCCCATGGGGTGGGATGGCCACACTGGTGGACCCCCGGGACCCATTCGTCACTCCCGGTACACTACCGAAAGTGCCCGAAACCTTTCCGGAGTCGAAACACCACCTTCCTATATATCAATATTTGTTTCCGGACCATTTCGGAACTCCTCGTGATGTCCGGGATCTCATCCGGGACTCCGAACAACCTTCGGTCACCACCATATATAACTCTACACTACCGAAACGTCACCAAACCTTAAGTGTGCAGACCCTGCGGGTTCGAGAACTATGTAGACATGACCGAGACACCTCTATGGTCAATAACCAATGGCGGGACCTGGATGTCCACATTGGTTCCTACATATTCTACGAAGATCTTTATCGGTCGAACCTCTATGTCAAGGATTCAGTTAATCTCGTATGATGTTCCCTTTGTTCTTTGGTATGTTACTTGCCCGAGATTCGATCGTCGGTATCTCCATACCTAGTTCAACCTCGTTACCGGAAAGTCTCTTTACTCGCTTCGTAATACAAGATCCCGTGACTAACACTTAGTCACATTGCTTGCAAGGCTTATTGTGATGTTGCATTACCGAGTGGGCCCTGAGATAGCTCTCCGTCACACGGAGTAACAAATCCCAGTCTTGATCCATGCCAACTCAACAGACACCCTCGGAGATACCTGTAGAGCACCTTTATAGTCACCCAGTTACATTGCGACGTTTGATACACTCAAGGCACTCCTCCGATGTCCGTGAGTTGCATGATCTCATGGTCATAGGAACATATACTTGACATGGAGAAAACAGTAGCAATAAACTGACACGATCATATGCTACGTTTGTAGTTTGGGTCTTGTCCATCACATCATTCTCCTAATGATGTGATCTCGTTATCAAATGACATCTCATGTCCATGGCTAGGAAACCTTAACCATCTTTGATCAACGAGCTAGTCCATTAGAGGCATACTAGGGACATGGTTTTGTCTATGTATCCACACATGCATCTAAGTCTCCGATCAATACAATTTATAGCATGGATAATAAACAATTGTCATGAATAAGGAAATATGATAATAACTAATTTATTATTGCCTCTAGGGCATATTTCCAACAGTCTCCCACTTGCACTAGAGTCAACAATCTAGTTCACATCACCATGTTATTCGCATTGTTATGAATCTAACACCCAATGAGTTCTAGGGCTCGATCATGCTTTTCATGTGAGAGAGGTCTTATAGTCAATGGGTCTGCGACATTTAGATCCGTGTGTACTTTGCAAATTTCTATGTCAAACCGTAAACACCGCTACCACACTCCACTTGGTACTATTCCAAATGGCTGCTCCACTATACGTATCCAGATTGCTACTACGAGTCATCCGGATTGGTGTTAAAGCTTCCATCGACGTAACTCTTTACGACGAACTGATTATCACCTCCATAATCGAGAAACATCTCCTTAGTCTTTTAGTTACTAAGGATAATCTTGACCACTGTCCAGTGCTCCATTCCAGGATCACTTTGAAACCTTCTGGCCATACTTATGGCAAGGCTGACATCGGGTCTTGTGCACACCATTGCATAAATGATAGAGCCTATGGCTGAAGCATAGGGGATGACACTCATCTTTTCTCTATCTTATGCAGTCACTGGGCATTGACTATTACTCAACTTTATACCTTACAAATCAGGCGAGAACTCTTTCTCTGACTGATCCATTTTGAACTCTTTCAAAATCTTGTCAAGGTATGTACTCATTGAAAGTCTCATCAAGTATCTTGATCTATCTCTATAGATCTTGATACTCAACAATTAGGTAGCTTTATCCAGGTCTTCCTTTGAAAAATTCTTTTCAAACACCCATTTATGCTCTCTAGAAACTCTACATCATTTCTGAATAGCAATAAGTCATCCACATATACTTATCAGAAACTCTATAGTGCTCCCACTCACTTTATTTCAAATACAAGTTTCTCGTAAACTTTGTATAGACTCAAAAACTTTGATCACCTCATCAAAGTGTATATTCCAACTTCGAGATGCTTGCTTCAGTTCATAGAAGAATCACTGAAGCTCGCACATCTTTTAGCATCCTTAGGACTGACAAAACCTTTTGGTTGTATCTCATACAACATTTCCTTAAGGAAGGAAACGATGTTTTTGCATCCATCTGCCAGATTTCATAACTGAAAAATTCCGCAACTGCTAACATAATTCCAACAGACTTTAGCATCGCTACGAGTGAGAAAGTCTCATCGCAGTCAACTCTTTGAATTTGTCGTAAACTACTTTGCAACAAGTCGAGCTTTACAAATGGTAACATTTACCATCAGCGTCTATCTTCATTTTAAAGATCCATTTGTACTTTAACGACCAGCCGTCCAACGAGCAAGTCCACCAAAGTCTATACTTGGTTTTCATACATGGATCCTTTCTCGGATTTCATGGCCTCTAACCATTTGTTGGTTTCCGGGCCCATCATCACTTCTCCATAGTTCGTAGGTTCATCGTTGTCCAACAACATGACCTTCAAGAGAGGGTTGTCGTACCGCTCAATAGCAGTACACGTCCTTGTCGACCTACAAAGTTTTGATAGTAACTTGATTCGAAGCTTCATGATCATCATCATTAACTTCCTCTTCAACTGACGTAGGCTTCACAGAAACATCTTTCTGCGCTGCGCCACTTTTTGGTTGAAGTAAAGGTTCAATAACCTCATCAAGTTCTATTTTCCTCGTAGGTCGATACTAACTTGATCTGAAGCTTCATGATCATCATCATTAACTTCCTCTTCAATTGACGTAGGCTTCACAAAAACATCTTTCTGCGCTGCGCTACTTTCTGGTTGAAGCAGAGGTTCAATAACCTCATCAAGTTCTATCCTCCTCCCACTCAATTCTTTCAAGAGAAACCCTTTCTCGAGAAAGGACCCAGTTTTAGCAACAAACATTTTATGCTTGGATCTGAGATAGAAGGTTCACCCAACTGTTCTTAGGGTATTCTATGAAGATGCATTTGTCCGCTTTGGGTTCAAGCTCATTAGGTGAAAACATTTTCCACACAAGCGTCGCAGCCCCAAACATTAAGAAATGACAGCTTTGGTTTCTATCAAACCATAGTTCACACGGTGTCATGTCAACCGATTTAGATGGTGCTCTATTTAAAGTGAATGTAGTTGTCTCTAATGCATAACCCCAAAATTATAGTAACAAAACGATAAGAGACATCATAGCATGCACCATATCCAATAGAGCACGACTATGACGTTCGGACACACCATCACACTATGGTGTTCCAGGTGGCGTGAGTTGTGAAACAATTTTCACATTATCTAAAGTTGTATGCCAAACTCGCAACTCAGATATTCATCTCGATGATCATATCGTAGACATTTTTATCTTCTTATCACGCTAATCTTAAACTTCACTCTGATTGTTCTTGAACATTTCAAACGATTCAGACTTGTGTTTCATTAAGCAAATATACACTATATCTACTCAAATCATCAGTGAAGGTAAGAAAATAACGATATCCACCGCACGCTATAAGACTCATTGGATTGCATACATCAACATGTATCATTTCCAATAAGTCACTTGCCCGCTCCATCAAACCAGAAAATGGGGTCCTTTAGTCATCTTGCCCAAGAGGCATGGTTTGCATGTCTCAACCGATTCGAAGTCGAATGAGTCCAAAGATCCATCAGCATGGAGTTTCTTCATGCATTTTATACCAATATGACATTTAGCGGGAGTGCCACAAGTATGTGGTACTATTATTATTAACTTTGTATCCTTTTGGCATCAATGTTATGAACATGTGTATTACTACGATCAAGTTTTAACAAACCATTCTTACTGGGTGCATGACTGTTAAAGGTATTATTCATGTAAATAGAATAACCATTATTCTCTAATTTAAATGAATAACCGTGTTGCAATGAACATGACCTAATCACGTTCATGCTCAACGCAAAAACACCAAATAACATTTAGGTTCGTCACTAATCTCGAAGGTAGAGAGAGCATGCGATGTTGATCACATCAACCTTGGAAACATTTCCAACACACATCGTCACCTCACACTTAGCTCGTTCTCCGTTTGTTCTATAACTTTTATTTCGAGTTACTAACATTTAGCAATCGAACCGGTATCCAATACCCATGTGCTACTAGGAGTACAAGCAAGGTACACATCAATAACACGTATATCAAATATACTTCTGTCGATGTTGCCAGCCTTCTTATCTACCAAGTATCTAGGGTTGTTCCGCTTCAGCGACCTCTCTGCTCATAATTGAAGCACTTAGTCTCGGGTTTGGGTTCAACTTTGGGTTGCTTCACTGGAGCATCAACTGACTTGCCATCCATGAAGTTTCCCTCCTTGCCCTTGCCCTTCTCAAAACTAGTGGTTATACTAACCATCAACACTTGATGCTCCTTCTTGATTTCTACCTTCGCGGTGTCAAACATCGCGAATAGCTCAAGGATCATTAATTATATCCCTGGCATTTTATAGTTCATCACCAAGTTCTAGTAGCTTAGCGAAAGTGACTTGGAGAACTATATCAATCACTATCTCATCTAGAAGATGAACTCCCACTCGATTCAAGCGATTGTAGCACCCAGACAATCTGAGCACATGCTCAACGATTGAGCTATTCTCGTTCATCTTGCAGGCAAAGAATCTTGTTGGAGATCTCATATCTCGCAACACGGGCACGAGCCTGAGATCCTAATTTCAGATCTTAGAACATCTCATATGTTCCGAGACGTTCAAAACGTTTCGAAGCCTCAATTCTAAGCCGTAATGCATGACGCACTAAACTATCAAGTAGTCATCAGCACGTACCTGTCAGATGTTCACAACATCTACAGACGACGCTAGAGGGGTTTGCGCACCGAGCGGTGAATTAAGGACATAAGCCTTCTGTGCAGCAACGAGGACAATCCTCAGATCACGGATCCAATCCGCAATAATGCTACCATCATGTTTCAACTCTATTTCTCTAGGAACATATAAAAATTCAAGGGAGCTACAACGCGAGAAAGTAATCTGCAACATAATTTGCAAAGACACTACTGACTATGTTCATGATAATGAGTTCAATTAATCATATTACTTAAGAACTCCCACTCAAATTGACATCCCTCCGGTCATCCGAGTGATACATGATCCAAATTCACCAACTCAAGTCCGATCATCACGTGAGTTGAGGTGGTTACAATGGTGAACATCATCATGTTGATCATATCTACTATATGACTCATGTTCGACCTTTCGGTCTCTTGTGTTCCGAGGCCATGTCTGTACATGCTAGGCTCGTCAAGTTTAACCCAAGTGTTCTGCATGTGCAATACTGGCTTACACCCGTTGTATGTGAACGTAGAGTCTATCACACCCGATCATCACGTGGTGTCTCAACACGACGAACTTTCGCAACGGTGCACACTCGGGGTGAACACAATTTATCTTGAAATTAAGTGAGGGATCACCTTATAATGCTACCGTCGTACTAAGCAAAACAAGGTGCATAAAAGGATTAACATCACATGCAATTCATAAGTGACATGATATGGCCATGAACTTGTGCTTTAGATCTCCATCTTGAAAGCACCGGCATGATCTCCATCGTCACCGGCATGACACCATGATCTCCATCATCTTGATCTCCATCAACGTGTTGCCATCGGGGTTGTCACGCCCACCATGCTTCTACTACTATTGCTACCGTTTAGCGATAAAGTAAAGCATTACATAACGCTTAATGATTGACACGCAGGTCATACAATAATTAAAGACAGCCCTATGGCTCCTGCCGGTTGCCGTACTCATCGACATGCAAGTCGTGATAATATATACATCACATGATCATCTCATACATCACATATATCACATCATGTAATTGGCCATATGACATCACAACATAGCCTGCAAAAACAAGTTAGACGTCCTCTAATTGTTGTTGCATGTTTTACGTGGCTGCTATGGGTTTCTAGCAAGAACGATTCTCACCTATGCATAAACCACAACGGTGATACATAATTTGCTTTTCAACCTTCTCAAGGACCGCCTTTGTCGAATCCGATCCAACTAAAGTGAGAGAAACTGGCACCCGCAAGCCATCTATGCAACAAGTTGCGGTCGAGGGAACCGGTCTCTCGTAAGCATACGAGTAATGTTGGTCTGGGCTGCTTCATCTCACAATACCGCTGAACCAAAATCCGACCAAGGAAGGAAGCAATCTAAGCATCAACACCCACAAACCTTTTGTGTCCTACTCGAGATCTCATCTACACATAGACCTAGCTCTGATACCTCTGTTGGGGAATGTTGCATGGAAAACAAAAATTTTCCTACGCACACGCAAGATCTATCCATGGTTATGAGCATCTACGGGAGGGAGAGTGGATCTACATACCCTTGTAGATCGTTAAGCGGGAAGCGTTAAGAAACGCGGTTGGTGTAGTCGAACGTCTTCGCGGTCCAAATCGCCGAGCGTCCCGCGATCTCATCACAATCCGTCCCGCGATCCAATCACGATCCGTCCCGCGAACTCATCACAATCCGTCCCGCTATCTCATCACGATTCGTCTCGTGATCTTGATCACGGTCCTTCTGATCTAGCGCCGAACGGACGACACCTCCGCGTTCAGCACACGTACAACTCGATGACGATCTCCACCTTCTTGATCCAGCAAGAGAGAGCGGAGAGGTAGAAGAGTTCACCGGCAGCATGACGGGGCTCCGGTGATGGTGGTGGAGTAATTCCGGCAGGGCTTCGCCTAAGCACTGCGGAAATCCGATCTAGAGGAGCACCGGTGGAACGGGTAGCACGTGGCCGTAAAAAATCAGTGCCAAAACCCTAGATATCCACTAGTATATATAGGAGGAGGGGAGAGGAGGCTGCGCCCAAGGGGAGGGCTCCCTCTTGGCTTCGGCCGAACTGGTGGAGGGGGAGTCGTCCTCCAAATGGGAGTCCACCTCTCACACGAGAGGTGGAACTTGGGAAGGACTCCACCCCAATTCGGTTCGGGCCTCTCTCCCCTATGCCTAGGACACCTTGGCCGACTCCACCAGCCCACTAGGGGCTGGTGGGTCGCCACTTTGGCCCATGGGGTGGGATGGCCACACTGGTGGACCCCCGGGACCCATTCGTCACTCCCGGTACACTACCGAAAGTGCCCGAAACCTTTCCGGAGTCGAAACACCACCTTCCTATATATCAATATTTGTTTCCGGACCATTTCGGAACTCCTCGTGATGTCCGGGATCTCATCCGGGACTCCGAACAACCTTCGGTCACCACCATATATAACTCTACACTACCGAAACGTCACCAAACCTTAAGTGTGCAGACCCTGCGGGTTCGAGAACTATGTAGACATGACCGAGACACCTCTATGGTCAATAACCAATGGCGGGACCTGGATGTCCACATTGGTTCCTACATATTCTACGAAGATCTTTATCGGTCGAACCTCTATGTCAAGGATTCAGTTAATCTCGTATGATGTTCCCTTTGTTCTTTGGTATGTTACTTGCCCGAGATTCGATCGTCGGTATCTTCATACCTAGTTCAACCTCGTTACCGGCAAGTCTCTTTACTCGTTCTGTAATACAAGTTCCCGTGACTAACACTTAGTCACATTGCTTGCAAGGCTTATTGTGATGTTGCATTACCGAGTGGGCCCTGAGATACCTCTCCGTCACACGGAGTAACAAATCCCAGACTTGATCCATGCCAACTCAACAGACACCCTCGGAGATACCTGTAGAGCACCTTTATAGTCACCCAGTTACGTTGCGACGTTTGATACACACAAGGCACTCCTCCGATGTCCGTGAGTTGCATGATCTCATGGTCATAGGAACATATACTTGACATGGAGAAAACAGTAGCAATAAACTGACACGATCATATGCTACGTTTGTAGTTTGGGTCTTGTCCATCACATCATTCTCCTAATGACGTGATCTCGTTAGCAAATGACATCTCATGTCCATGGCTAGGAAACCTTAACCATCTTTGATCAACGAGCTAGTCCATTAGAGGCATACTAGGGACATGGTTTTGTCTATGTATCCACACATGCATCTAAGTCTCCGATCAATACAATTTATAGCATGGATAATAAACGATTATCATGAACAAGGAAATATGATAATAACTAATTTATTATTGCCTCTAGGGCATATTTCCAACAAGGGGCTGATTTGGATCCATATGTTTCATGCTATGGTTAGATTTATCTTAATTCTTCTTTCATAGTTGTGGATGCTTGCGATAGAAGTTAATCATAAGTGGGAGGTTTGTCCAAGTAAGGGCAGCACCCTAGAACCGGTCCACCCACATATCAAATTATCAAAGTAACGAACACGAATCAAGTGAGCATGATGAAAACTAGCTTGACAGAAATTCCCATTTGTCCTCGGGAGCACTTCACATTATATAGGAGTTTGTCCAGGCCTGTCCTTTGCTACAAAAAAGATTGGGTTACCTTGCTTCACCTTTTCTACACTTGTTACTTGGTACCCGTTACGAATTATCTTATCACAAAACTATCTATTACCGATAATTTCAGTGCTTGCAGAGAATACCTTACTGGAAACCTCTTGTGATTTCCTTCTGCTCCTCGTTGGGTTCGACACTCTTACTTATCGAAAGGACTACGATATATCCCCTATACTTGTGGGTCATCAGGTACTTGCATTTCATTTTCATTTGGAAGAGATTCATTTTCATCAGGACTACGAAAGGATACAGCGGCAAATTTTGGTCTGAATTTCCCTTGTTATAGCGGCCATCCACGTCATTGCTTAATTTAACATCACTTGCAAATTTGAGCACTACATAAAAGAGCCTACAACATTGCCTGCACTACTTAATCAAGCAATTAAACATAGTTAGTTGACCTAAAGATTATTCTAACAAAATACCAACACTCTAACAGAGACTAATATTCCGCCTGGCGCTCGTCGATGTCCGCCTCCTACTCGATGACCAGCTCCCACTCGACAACCTCCAGGGGAAGGTGCTACTTGACATCCATCACAACATACTCCACCCGAATCTTGTAGTCCTCGTCCACCATCTCTTTAGATAAGGCCGCCACGAGTCGGTGTGGGCTGCCTTGGTCCTGGCAGGGAGGACCACCATCTTGGCTAGGAAGGCCGGGTTTTCGACCGGTGTCAATTATCAACAATTATAAACTTCTTGAGCACACTCAAGGGACACATTCTTGAGCACACTTAGCAATTATCAACTCATTGGATGTGGGTTTTCGACCGGTGTCGGGAAGGCCACTGTGAGTTATGCAGTAACCGACACAAGATGGGCGTGGGTGGCCTCAAGATGGGTGTGGGCGTATGCCATCAGGGCTATGGCGACGGCCAAGAAAATTACACCCGCCCAGCCGGAGGTAGTGGCTGTGTTCAAGCATGTTGAGAGCGCGCTCATGGCTGGTGCGTCCGCGCTCTTTCCGAAGTTGCCCTCACAATGGGGATCCTTGTCCCCATCTTTCACCGACGACGATTGATGTCTATGATCTGTGTTGGGTTTTTCGTGAAGAGGAACAGGTAATTGGAGCAAAAATCGATAAGTATTTCCCCTAGTTAAGAACCAAGGTTTATGGAACCAATAGGAGTAGCACGCAACTACCGTCTTCAGCGACTGCACACAACGAAAAAAAACTTGCAACCAGCGTGTGCAAGAGGGTTGTCAATCCCCATGGACTCATTATTTTTAATAAATGGAGGCACATAGATGACAGTAGATAATTGTAAATTGCAAAATAAAATAAAATATAATAAAAGGCAGCAAGCTATTTAAGAGGTTTGTAAATTTATAAGTGAATAGACCCGGGGGCCATAGTGTTCTCTAGTGGCATCTCTCATATAGGAATCATACAGTGGGTAAAAAAATTACCGTTGGACAATTGATAGAAAATCAAATAATCATGTTCATATTCCCAACAATGATCATGTGTATATAGGCATCACATCCATAAACAAATAGGTCGACTCCTGCCTGCACCTAGTACTATTACTCCACTTCAAGAGTGCTTCTATGCTTACCTCTTTACGTATTAAGTTCATGACAAACAGAGTAATGCTTGGAGAACGATGACATGATGTAGACAAAGTAAACTCAATCAGTATGAATAAACCCCATCGTTTTACCATTAATGGCAGAAACACAAAGACATATCTTGTCCCCTTCTGACATTAGGATATAAAACCGGTCAGGTTGAACCCATTACAATGCACCCCTCTCACTGAAGAAAGATCAATCTACTTGGCCAAAGCAAATCAATAGATCAGAAAGATTTATGAAGCTATAACAATCATGCAATAAGAATCGTAATAAGATTTCAGAGAAGACTCAAATATTTATCATGAATAATCTGCACATAAACCCATAATTCATCAGATCCCAACAAACGCACCACACAAAAGAATTACATCGGATAGCTCAAAGTGAAGATGCGATGATCATTGTATTGAAGATCAAGAGAGAGAGATAGCTATCTAGGTACTAACTATGGACCCATAGGTCTGTGGTGAATTACTCACACATCACCATGGAGGCAGCAAGGATGATGTAGAGGCCCTCCGTGATCGATTCCCCCTCTGACAGAGTACCAGAAAAGGCCTTCGTTTGAGACCACGGCGGAATAGAGACTTGCAGCGGTGGAAAAATGTTTCGAGATGCCCACTAGGGTTTTGAGGATATATGAGAATTTATAGGCCAAAGAACGATGTTGGGGGACCCACTAGGGAGGGACAAGCCATCAGGGCACGATCACCCCCTAGGCATGCCCTGTTGGCTCGTGCCTCCCTTGTACGGTCTCCGGTGTTCTCCTGAAGCTTCTAGGTCTTCTTTTGGTCCATAAAAAATCATAAAAAAGTTTTGTGGCAATTGGACTTCATTTGGTACTGTAAACTTGAAAAAGCAAAAAGACGCAGAAAACAGGAACTGGCACCGGGCACTGGATCAATAGGTTAGTGCTCAAAAATAATATAATTTGGTAAATAAATACTCAAAAAGTATCCTAGAATGATAATATTATAGCATGGGACAATCAAAAATTATAGATACGTTGGAGATGTATCAACACAAAGGGAGCATTTGTGCTTTCAAAGCTGAAGTATGGGTTGAAGGGCGCAGTGTCGCCATGGCCGCCCTGATCACTGTGGCCCGTCCGTGTCTGCGCCCGCGGCTGCGATCACCCCTGTCACCCTGGCAGGAGTTATTGTCGTGACCATTGTGTTGTCTTTGGCCTCGGTCGGGGACATGCTCTAGAGGGTGATCCCCCCGATCACCTGAACGCGGAGCAGAGCCACCCGCAGGAGAGGAGCCAGAAGCGTCGCTGGAGCCACCGGGGAGAGCGTCGCTCCCGTGCACCGCCAAAACCGTGGTGCTAGCCTTAGTGGCACGCTGCGTGAGGTTCTCCTCAGCGAGTTTGAGACGTGAGAAGACTGTCTCAAAAGCCAACAGGGGGACGGTGTCACCCAACAAGACTCATATGGTGTCGATGTGTTGATCGATACCTTAGAGAACCTGGGTGGTGAGGTCGACCTCAGTCACGACATGATCAATCTCGGCGAGGCCAGCGGTGAGCAGCTTCATACGGCGTGCGTACTCGTCCATCGAGAGGCCCCCTTGCTTGAGGTTTCGGTATTGGCGGTTTAGCATCATGTAGTGAGCGGCATGATTGGCGAGAAAGTATTGCTCGATCCGAGTCCAGAGGGCGTGGGTCTTGGTAGCACCGATTACATGATCAACGATCGAATTTGCGAGGGTGGAGTACATCCAAAGAGCGATGTAGGCCTCGAGCTCAAGATACTGGGTGTCGGCGTTGGGTGGGGGTGCTGAATGAGGTAGGAGACGCCATACTGGAGGAGGACTATCAGGAAGAAGATTTTCCACTTGTGGTTGTTGCGTTGGGCAGATCTAGGAGAAACATGATGTGGTTTGAGATGTTGTCATGGAAAATAGGGTGACACCAGCGATGAAGGTGGTGGCGTAGAGGAGGAGAAGAGAGGGGAAACTGAGATCTGGACGATGCGGAGGTGTCGGTGAAGAGGGATGGGTTGGTGCCGAAGACAAAGAGAGGGTTCACAGCCGGGGCAGTGGAGGAATTGGTGCCGGCGGTGGTGACGACAAAGGGGAGGGAGCTTGTGACGGTGGCGGCGAAGGAGCCTTGGTCATCGGCCATGGCAGAAGACGTGATATCTGATACCAAATTGTTAAGTAAATCGACGATGATCATTGATTGATTGATTGCCATTAATACAACAGTTTACATACAGAAACTGCCCATGAAAGTAGGCATGCAGTTCTGGCACGTGTCAGATCCTACAATCGAGGAGACAAACATGGCAACGTGACAACATGCCCATACAATATAAAAGTACATGCTAACATGTACACCCTTAGCAAACCAACCTATGGTTGGATGGCTAGAGAGACAGTGGTATCCCCAGCTCATCGGGGTTCAAATCCTGATGCTTGTATTATTCCTGAATTTACTTTAGGATTTCCGGCGATATACTTTCAGGAGGAGGAGATGTTTCCGTCAACGATGAGGTGCCTACCGTGACTTCGTAAATCTCAATATGATATGTCGGCTCAGTCTCTCGAATGTGCTCATAAGGATAGAGTGCGCGTTCATAGGGGTGAGTGTATGGGCGTGTATATGAACGCTTGTGTCTGTACGTTAAAAAAAATGCACACCCTTATTTAGGATATCCAACAATCCACAAATCTAGTCATTTTATTGATGACATTCATAATGTTTACATATATAGCTTAGCAACTCCAGTACTCACATACAAAAATTGTACACCAGGCAGAATCTACAAATTACATTGCATTCTTTTCTAAGAAAAAAAAAGGGATCACTTCGCATGCTTGAGGTTTGCATCGGACAGCATGCCTTCGATGGCGGCCTTCCAGACCTTGCAGTGCGTCTGGTCCTCCAGCAGCAGCTGCACCGTCCCCGCCGACGTGCTCAGCGCCACCGCGAAGCACATCCGGCCGTCGACCACCGCCTCGCCGCCGCCGACCGTCGACACCCCGAGTAGCTCGTCTGGATCACGACAAAACGCGCCACAGAGAAAGAAACCGCGTCAGTAAGGCAGCCAGACACGTAGTGGAGACGAATTGTCGTCGACTTGCCGATGTCTCAGTGTGTGCAGTGCAAGTGGCTGGAGTCCGGAGAGCGACGTGCCGCCACGGCCGGACCATGCAAAATCCATGCATGGCGACGACCAGACAAGACCTAGCTATCCAGGAGGGGAACATTTTCGGATGTGCGTGTAGGGGGCCGTACGGCGCGAGACGACAAGCGGCGCGTGCGCGCGGGTGGAGCGCGGGGAAGACGACGGCGAGCGCGCGTGGTGCGGTTACGACTTATGCGTGCATGGCGAGGCAACAGGAAGACGACGAGCATCAGGTGCCACTTTTCAAAGTAGAGACAGTTTAAAGGAGGGGCTGCAGGTGTGTGTGGTGCGTATGCGCGGTGATGATCAGATGATGCGTGCGTCGTCGTGCTAACTGTAATCATGGTAGAAAATGAAATCTTATAGTAGTATCTTACGGTCGTCGTAGGTGGCGAAGGCGCCGCGCAGCCGCTTCGTCCCTAGACGCAGCGCCACCGCGCCGCCGCCGCGCCGGGGGAAGACGGACACCGTCCTCACCCGTACCTTCCCTGCAAACCGATGGCGGGTCTTAACTTGTTAGGTCCGCAGCTCGCAGCCGATCGATCTCACATTTGCAGCAATTAATGGCGGCCGAGACGTGTCTCTTACCGCAGGGTAGGCAGACCCTGAGGGCGATGCCTTTCTGGATGCTGGCGCTGATGCTCATGGCCATGGCGTTGCCGTTGGCGTTGCCATTGGCGCCCGTACTGATCCCTCTGACGTCCGCGGCCCTGAGCTTGAGCGCGGCGGCGCCCCTGAGGCACGTGGCGGCGGTGGCTGTCAGCGTGAGGAGCTCGGTGGGGGAGCGGCTTTCGAGGCCGGTCTTGACGGCGGAGGTCACGCGGGGCCGGTTGGCGCCGGCGGACTCGGCGGCCTCGGCGCAGACGGTGGCCACCAGCGCGGCGGCGGACGCGAGCACCGCGCCCAGCTTCTTGTCCCCCCGCAGGTCGCACGCCGACACGACGCCGGCGATGGCCGCGGCGAGCTGGGCCACCGAGACGGCCGCGTGCGCCTGCGCCGAGTGCAGCCGGAGCTCGTCCCTTCGCCGCCGCCTCCGGCTCCCGGTGACGGAGACGTTGTCCAGGAAGTAGCCGCGCAGGAGCGCCTTCATCTGCCCGACGTTCAGCTGCCAAAACATCCACTGTTCTCAAATCCGACAATATACTTAGTAACTGTGCTACTACTTCCAAACGTACAACTATACCACAGTGCTACGTACGTATCACAGCATCACTGCACTGCACTTCACTTGACCGGTTCTTATTGAAGTGTCCTTTTTCTTGTGTTACAATTAAGAAACGACAGTCCTCATTAAGGACAGTCCAACTGTACCGATCTCTAAAACGACAAGTAAGAAAGATCGGAGCGTACATCCTATACACTGTTTGGCTGTTGATACAGTGTACAACCTACACTATTTGGCTGCTTGTTATACTACTATGTTGCCATGTTAGCATTGTCATTGTGCTGCTGTTCTTATTCTTACCCATATAGGCTGGTTCAGCTTAGTCTTGCGCTGCTTGGAGCTAGGCTTCCCACTGGCCAGAACTCTCTGCCAAATAAACCAAGAAAAATCAAATTGATCATCACAGGAAAGATCATAAGATGTCTTTTCAACTGCCATTGAAGGTTTAGCAAAAACTCACTGACTTACGTACCCACGTCTGAATCTGATTGAACAATTGGTTTTTACCGCCATCGATTCGAACCGCATCGAACTCTTTCTCACCGTCTTCGTCTTCCTTCGTCTCGCCTTCTCCATGATGGTCTTGCGCTGATGCTCCTAGGCACTGCTTGGTAGAAAACCAGCAGTCAGAAGGTGGCCAGAACATTCTTAATCTACACTTGAGAAATGCAATAGAAAGCAGTAGATGCTAGTATATTGCAACTGTTTGAGTTTCGGGCTTCCGGCACCCATCTTGTAGAAATTTTATGGATCTTATCAAAGGAGAGTTCGCGCACCGAGCAGTATGGATGCACGGTGTCCCAGTGAGTTACATAGTAGTAGTATAATGAAATGACCTCATGCTAGATTATCAACGTTAGCCGCCTCGATCTGTTGTTTAATGGAATGGGAGGTGTGGTCCATGTAAACATACACTGGGGGTGAGTATTTGGAAGAGATCCGAGGAGGAGGGGTTCCATGTCCGAGAGAGGAACTCCATCGCCTGATCAGGGATCACGGGCATCTCTTCGTCTTTCGGGCGTCGCATCGATGACTTTTCCTTGCGACGGATGCCCGCCTTCTGCACATCGATCTGCGTGTTCTCTGCCTGCTTGGACATTCAGCCAATGATCACTGAGATGGTCAGTCACTAGTTAAGAGATCAGAACATGCAGATACAGATGTAATAGTGTTGCTGTTGCTCAAACATGTAGGGCACAAAATGTAAGATGCAGTAATAGTGTTGCTCAAACATGCTGACTACAAAATAATAATTGAAAGATGATCCTTGCACTGAATCCTGTCATAAGATGCAGTTTGTACCAAAGATACAAACAGTTCTTACAATCAATGAGTCATATTACAATAGGGTTAGTTCACACATCTATGGATATTATATATCTTGTGTAGAGCTACAAAGAAAAGTATATCTTATGAGGAGAAGGGTACGAAGCAAGCAGGAAAGTTTCATCACCATTTGACAGGACAAGGAGTGGCATCTCTGGAAGGGGGCCGTCCCAAACTCCACTCCTCTCCTGAAATGCTCCATCTTATCGCCCCGTAAAATGGAACTCACCTAAAGATTTAGCAGAATCCGTTTGATCAATGAGGATGGAGTAATGAGAGCTCAAACATCATGACTATTTATAGTCAGGGCCAAGTTCTTGTCGTCCACAAAATGTGATATCAAGATCCTACCAACAGTATAACCCCTTCACAGTATCGCGATTCGTCGTTCTGGCTACGGACAATTTGCTAGAAAACAGGCACTAAAGAACAGCTGCAATTATTAGATTAAAAAGCATTGCCTAATTGACACTGTAGGCAGAGAATTATTGGAGAGCCAAGTTTCAGGTGAGACAATCTGCGTTTCCATGCTAAAACGTTGAGATAATCTACATGGTTATCTATCTGATTAGCACTTGCAACACTTCCATGAGCAGTACCTTAACACTGGAACTGGCCTTAGCGGCCTAGTAGTCTACAATAAGTAGGAAACATCATATATATGGTAAACAACAAAATAATTCTCAGTGATCATTTGCAAGAAGCAAAATAAGGTCAGGAAGAACTGTAGTAGTAGCAGCAGTAAGCAATGAACATGAGGCTTAACCTGAAGATAAGCTCTTTAGAGAAGGAAGGCTTACCTTACTAGGAAGCCCTGGATGCACCGATGTTGTGACACCTGCATTGGTTCAAGTATTTATGTCACAACCTCAACCTAAAAAAGGTAGTGGCAAACGGCAATCGCACTGCATTAGCAGTAAGCAAGTATAATCTAGTATTATGATTGCCAACCCCACAAGATCCATATTGCTCTTATTATACACTCCAAAACGCCTCGTTTCGACATCCGGTTGGGCCGAACTTTCTTCATCCAGGATCTCTGCTGCTCGAGCAGAGTAGTAAACTGCTGAAAAAAGGGGGAGATTCGCATGCTTCTTCTGGAATGGATATCTGAAGACTGGCCAACTAGGCCTGAACTGATGTTGATTAGACCGGGGAGATGACCCTGCTAATAGGTAATGGCAATTTGGCATGGTTTATCATTGCCACTTATGGTATGTGCGAATGGAAAAATGCGCGGTGATGTACCGCGTGCTTCGTTAAAAAGGAAAATTATTTTGGTGTATGTGTCGCAACGCAAATTATGCAATGGATGGTAGCCAGGCAATCTGCTCTGCTGACGAAGAGAGATCTGCAAGGCAGGGTGAAGGAATGAATAATTGTGACGCCGAACGAAAGGGAGGATTACCACTGATTTGAGATGATCATCCATAACGAAAGCTTGCGCCTAAAGCAAACTCTCTAGTGCTTTACAGTGTGCTGATGGGATATAATCTATGGTTTCCGCAGGTGTGAACAATGTACTGTCAATGTGTTGGGCGATGCGGGGCTCTTGTTAGTTTAAGAGTGCTACTCATTGTAGTTGGTGACAAGTGTTGACAATTTGGCCACCCAGACAAGGAGAAGGCAGAAATCTTGCTATACTTCTCTCATCCCCAAAGGCTGCAGTACTCATGTACTAGTACATGTGACTCAGTGACTGGCATTCGTGCATGACCAGCTGGACTAAGAAGGTGATCACTGATCAGATCATCAGATATTCAGATAGCACATACTACGAACAGAACCATATGGATCAGATCGGTGACGAATGGATACGCCTCCCCTGATCGATCGCGCAGGCGCATCGTCGCTGCGCTTCTGATAGAGGCCGGCAGATATCTGCTCTGCTCCCAAATTGGTGGAGCAAATTGTACTACAGAGTTGTCCAAGACGAGAAGAGATGGGCACTGACCTGACCTGACCTTTGCTGCCTCCTGCCTGTAAATGGCGTTTGAGCCTGCTGGGAAAATTTTGCTTCTTGTGCTGAGCCTGGAGATGAGATCACCCCCACCCCACGCAACGGCTAGCAACCTGATTGTAGTTCGTGAGACGATGCTTGATCACTAATTGCCGTCGTAATCCCGGAATTGAAGGCACGGATTCGTGTAGCCGTTTGAGAGAAAGAGTCGGGAGCTGGGCCCAGCAGAAATGGTCCACAGGGTCCAGATGCAAAATTCAGTTCCTCTCTAGCGGACTACCCTCCTATTTCACGCATGACGCTGGGACTTGGGCCGGCCCATTTAGCAGCTCTTGCTACTCCAGATTTAGGAACACTGCTAATTGTCCATTCCCCCAAAAGAAAAACTAATTGTCCGTACATTGCGACGGGTGCGTACGTATTCTGATGGTTCAACATCAACCGTGTCTCATCTCACAAAGAATATCAATCTTGTCTGACATACACCTTGCTTCAATTTTGGTAACATTTAATTTGATGGGAGTATGGGTAGAAGAAGACAAAGAAACTTTAGATTTAGTTGAGATTTTGGTAATAATGATTTGACTGATTGAATTAATGCAGGACAGGGTTTGAAAAATTAACAATTTGGTTTAAATTATTTCAACTTAGTATATTCATGTTGTTTTTTATTGTGTATGGCACCTCTTGAGGTTACAAAGAAAAAACAGGAAAACCAAAGGGGAGTGAAACGTGAGAGAAAAAATCCCCGGACAGGAGGTGGAGGCGATGGAGCGAACTCCCCTTTAACAGTAGAGATTCTAGAACATTCTATGTTGGGTTTTTCTTTCTTCGGTTGTTTTTCTTTGCCATTTCTACAGGTTTTGTTGGGGGTTTTCTGTTGTTTTTAAAACTTCAAAATTGTTCACAATTTTAAAAATTGTTCATGTTTTTGAAAAGTGTTTAGAAAATTTAAAATATATTCGCATTTTCAAGTATGCTCAGATGTTTCAAAATTGTTCACTTGGATACCCATATGCGTATCCATATCGGTGCAATTTATAGAAGTAAACATACACACAAACTGGGATAAGGGCATGACAACCTCAAAAAATGCAAACAGTGACCGACCACCATGGTGGATGGTTTTGGAATACAATTTTCCACAAAGCGAAACAATTCAATTTTTTTATGAACACACATACACATGTATACCTCACATATGCAAAATTTCATAACGTTATGTTTTCATACATGGCGTACACAAAAAAGACAAAATAAGTATTCTAAATAGGCCAGCATATTATGTTATTGGACCGGATTTTTTTTTGTACAGTCTACAAATCATAACTTTTTCCATCGAATTTTCAAACGTTCATGCGGAACACATATATGTTTCTATGGATTTTTTTCGATTTTTTTGAAATTTTAAATGGGCTTTTTTATTTTTTGAAAATACCCCCCACCATGGTGGTCGGGCTCCAAAAGTCCGCACTCATGACAACCTCCATTATTGATACTAGTATTAGAGCTGAGCCAGTTAAGGAATTAAGCCATGATAATGGAAAAGTTGTACAAAAGAATATTATACATGCAGCCATACTTCATCATCATACATGTTTCGATTTTAAACAACAGTTTGAATCTTACCAGCTAATAGATATGCATCAAAGGAGGAAACATGACATACAAAAAGATCATGCATGTGACAAGGTGCTACCAAGTTTTAGGACACCCCCTCCTTTTCTTCTAAACATGTTAGTCTCTTCATAAACTAATATAAGATGTTTTAGATCACTATTATTTCCTCCTATCCAAAAAAGTTTTAAACCAATTTAGTTAAAAAATGCGACACTTTTTTTTGGGTCCGTTGGGAGTAGTATTCTTTTCCAAGTCGTACAGCTTATACAAATCCATGGGAAATATAACCGTGAGATTTGGTTGTTGTCGTACGATTTTTGAAGTCCAGTTTAGTCCTTATCCATGTACGGGGTTGGCTATATTATTGCAGAGGGCGGCTATGTACGGTTAGTCTAAGATTAGTTAACTTCGTAGTTATGCATATATATAGAAAACGTCCGAGCCGAGGGTGGTCATATCATGTGTTGGTAAACGTTGCATGACAAATAAAAAAAATTCGACGCACACGCAAGATCTATCCATGATGATGGACATTTATGAGGCGGAGAGTGACTCTACATATCCTTGTAGATCGTTAAGAGGGAAGCGTTAAGAAACGCGGTTGACGTAGTCAAACGTCTTCGCGATCCAAATCGCCGAGTGTTCCGCGATCCAATCACGATTCGTCCCGATCTAACGCCGAACGAACGACACCTTCGCGTTCAGCACACGTACAACTCGATGGCGATCTTTGACTTCTTGATCCAACAAGAGGGAGCGGAGAGGTAGATGAGTTCTTCGACAGCGCGACGACGTTGCGACGATGGCGATGGAACTATTCCAGCAGGGCTTTGCCTAAACACCGCTGAAAACGATCTAGAGGAGAAACTACGATATAGAGAGGATAGCACGTGGCTGATTTCTGTTGTGAAAAACCCTCAATACCTCTAGTATATATAGGAGGAGGGAGGGAGGAGACTTGGCCCCCAAGGAGCCAACCCTTGGTTCGGCCGAAGTGGGGAGAGGAGGAGTCCTCCTCCAATCGTAGTAGGATCAGGACTCCTTCTCTCCCACTTGAAAACCTCCTTTCCACCTTGGGTTTCTGCTCCCAGCCGCATGGGCCTCTTGTGGGACTTCGGCCAACCATTAAGGGCTGGTATACCTCCTCTCACAGCCCATGTAGCCTCTTGGGCCGAAACACCCCTCCCGATGGTCCCCCGGTACCCTCCCGGCAGTCCCGATACACTACCGATAAGCCTGAAACTTTCCCGATGACCAAAACAGGACCTCCTATATATCAGTCTTAACCTCCGAACCATTCCGGAGCTCCTCGTAATGTCCGGGATCTCATCCGGGGCTTCAAATAACCTTCGGTCACCATCATACATAACTCTATACTACCGAAACGTCACCGAACCTTAAGTGAGGAGACCCTGTGGATTCGAGAACTATGTAGACATGACTGAGACACCTCTACGGTCAATAACCAATAGCGGGACCTGGATGCCCATATTGGTTCCTACATATTCTATAAAGATCTTTATCGGTTGAACCTCTATGTCAATGATTCAGTTAATTCCGTACGTTGTTCCCTTTGTTCTTCGGTATATTACTTGCCAGAGATTCGATCGTCGGTATCTCTATACCTAGTTCAATCTCGTTACCAGCAAGTCTCTTTACTCATTCCGTAATACAAGAACCCGTGGCTAACACTTTAGTCACATTGTTTGCAAGGCTTTTGTGATGTTGTATTACCGAGTGGGCCTTGAGATACCTCTCTGTCACACGGAGTAACAAATCCCAGTCTTGATCCATGACAACTCAATAGACACTCTCGGAGATACCTGTAAAGCACCTTTATGGTCACACAGTTAAATTGCGATGTTTGATACACAAAAGGCACTCCTCTAGTGTCAGTGAGTTGCATGACCTCATGGTCATAGGAACAGATACTTGACATGCAGAAAACTATAAGAATAAACTAACACGATCAAATGCTATGTTTATAGTTTGGGTCTTGTCCATCACATCATTCTCCCAATGATGTGATCCCGTTATCAAATGACATCTCATGTTAATGGCTAGGAAACTTTGACCATCTTTGATCAACGAGCTAGTCTAATAGAGGCATAGTAGGGACAAAGTGTTGTCTATGTATCCACACATGCAATGTGTTTCCAGCCAATACAATTATAGCATGGATAATCAACAATTATCATGAACAAGGAAATATAATAATGACCATTTTATTATTGCCTCTAGGGCATATTTTCAACAGTCTCCCACTTGAACTAGAGTCAATAATCTAGCTCACATCACTATGTGATTTACATTGTAATGAATCGAACACCCATACAGTTCTGGTGTTGATCATGTTTAGCCCTTGGAAGAGGTTTGGTCAATGGGCTTGCAACATTCAGATCCATGTGCACTTTGCAAATATTTATCTACTCCTCCTTGATGTACTCGCGGATGGAATTGAAGCGTCACTTTATGTGTCTGGTCCTCTTGTGAAACCTTGGTTCCTTGGCCAGGGCAATGGCACTAGTGTTATCACAGAACAAATCCACTGGATTCAGTGCAGTGGGCACTACTCCAAGATCTGTCGTGAACTCCTTCATCTAGACACCTTCCTTCGCAGCTTCCGAGGCTGCGATGTATTCCGCTTTGCATGTAGAATCGGCTACCACACTTTGCTTGGAACTGCACCAGCTTACCGCTCCCCCATTGAGAATAAATACGTATTTGGTTTGCAACTTAGAGTCATCTGTATCAGTGTCAAAGCTTGCATCGACGTAACCCTTTACGACGAGCTCTTGATCACTTCCATAAACGAGAAACATTTCCTTAGTCCTTTTCAGGTACTTAAGGATAATCTTGACCACCGTCCAGTGTTCCATTCCTGGATCACTTTGAAACCTTCCAGCCATACTTATGGCAAGGCTGACATTGGTTCTTTTGTACAACATTACATACATGATAGGGCCTATGGATGAAGCATAGGGGATGACACTCATCTTCTCTCTATCTTCTGTAGTCATTGAGCATTGAGTCTTACTCAACTTCACACCTTGTAACACAAGCAAGAACCTCTTCTTGGACTGATCCATTTTGAACTTCTTCAAAACTTTATCAAGCTATGTGCTCTGTGAAAGTCCTATTAAGCGTCTCGATCTATCTCTATAGATCTTAATGCCTAATATGAAAGAAGCTTCTCCTAGGTCCTTCATTGAAAAACTCTTGTTCAAATATTCCTTCACGCTTTCCAGCATTTCTATATTGTTTCCAAGCAGCAATATGTCATCCACATAAAATATTAGAAACGCAATAGAGCTCCCACTCACTTTCTTGTAAATACAAGCTTCTCCGTAAACTTGTATAAACCCGAACGCTTTGATCACCTCATGAAAACGCAGATTCCAACTCCAAGATGCTTGCACCAGTCCATAAATGGATCGCTAGAGTTTGCAAACTTTGTCAGCATTCTCCGGATCGACAAAACCTTCCGGTTGTATCATATACAACTCTTCCTTAAGAAAATCGTGAAGGAACGCTATTTTGACATCCATCTGCCAAATTTCATAGTCAAAATATGCAGCTATTGCTAACATGATTTTGACGGACTTAAGCATCGCTACAGGTGAGAAGGTCTCATCGTAGTCAACTCCTTGAACTTGTGAAAAATCCTTTGCCACAAGTCAAGCTTTATAGATGGTGACATTACCGTCCGCGTCCGTATTCCTCTTAAAGATCCATTTGTTTTGAATGGCCTTTCGCCCTTCAGGTAATACTTCTAAAGTCCATACTTTGTTTTCATACATGGATCCTATCTCGGATTTCATGGCCTCTAACCATTTCTCGGAATTCAGTCCCATCACCGCTTCACCATAGCTCATAGGTTCATCGTTGTCTAACAACATGACCTCTAAGACAGGGTTGTCGTACCACTCAGGAGCAGCACACGCCCTTGTCAACCTACGAGGTTCAATAGTAACTTGATCTGAAGTTTCATGATCATCAGCATTAACTTCCTCTTCAACTGTCGTAGGCTTCACAGAAACATCTTTCTGCATTGTGCTACTCTCTGGTTGAAATAAAGGTTCAACAGCCTCATCAAGTTCTATCTTCCTCCCACTCAATTCTTTTGAGAGAAACTCTTTCTAAAGAAATGTTTCGTTTTTAGCGGCAAACACTTTGCCTTCGGATCCGAGATAAAAGATATACCCAACTATCTCTTTTGGGTATCCTATGATGACGCATTTCTCCGCTTTGGGTTCCAGCTTTTTAGGCTGAAGCTTTTTGACATAAGCATCACATCCCCAAACTTTAAGAAACGACAACTTTGGCTTCTTGCCAAACCACAGTTCATATGGCGTCATCACAATGGATTTCGATGGTGCCCTATTTAAAGTGAATGCAGCTGTCTCTAATGCATAACCCCAAAACGATAATGGCAAATCAACAAGAGACATCATAGAACGCACCATATCTGATAAGGTTCAATTATAACGTTCAGACACACCATTACGCTATGGTGTTCCAGGCGGTGTCAATTGTGAAACAATTCCACACTGTCTTAAGTGACTGCCAAACTCATAACTCAGATATTCACCTCCTCGATCAGATCGTAGGAATTTAATCTTCTTGTTACGGTGATTCTCAACTTCACTCTGAAATTGCCTGAACTTTTCAAATGTTTTAGACTTGTGTTTCATTAAGAAAATATATCCATATCTACTTAAGTCATCAATGAAGGTGAGATAATAACGATATCCACCACGCACCTCAATGCTCATCGGACCGCACACATCAGTATGTATGATTTCCAACAAATCACTTGCCCGTTCCATTGTACCAGAGAACGACGTTTTAGTCATCTTGCCCATGAGGCATGATTTACATGTGTCAAGTGATTCAAAATCAAGTGACTCCAAAATTCCATCAGCATGAAGCTTCTTCATGCGTTTTACACCAACATGACCTAAACGGCAGTGCCACAAGAAAGTGGTACTATCATTATCAACTCTACATATTTTGACATCAATGTTATGAATATGTGTATCATCACTATCGAGATTCAATATGAATAAACCCCTCACATTGGGTGCATGCCCATAAAAGATATTACTCATAATAGAACAACCATTATTCTCTGATTTAAATGAGTAACTGTCTCGCAATAAACAAGATCCATATATAATGTTCATTCTTAACGCATACACTAAATAACAATTATTCAGGTTCATCACTAATCCCGATGGTAATAGAAGAGCGAGCGTGCCGACGGGGATCACATCAACCTTGGAACCATTTCCCATGCGCATTATCACTTCGTCCTTTGCCAACCTTCGTCTATTCCGTAGTTCCTGTTTTGAGTTGCAAATGTGAGCAACCGAACCGATATCAAATACCCAGGCACTACAACGAGAGTTGGTAAGGTACACATCAATAACATGTATATCATATATACCTTTTTTGTTGTTGGCCGCCTTCTTGTCGGCCAGATACTTGGGGCAGTTCTGCTTCCGGTGACCAGTTCCCTTGCAATGAAAGCACTCAGTTTCTGGCTTGGGTCCAGCCTTGGGTTTCTTCACGGGAGGGGCAACTTCTTTGCCACTCTTCTTGAAGTTACCCTTATTGCCCTTTCCATTCTTCTTGAAACTAGTGGTTTTATTGACCATCATCACTTGATGCTCCTTCTGAATCTCAGATTCAGTGACTTTTAACAACGCAAACAACTCGGCGACTCACTTGTTCATCTCGTGCATGTTATAGTTCAACACGAAGCTCTTGTAGCTAGGCGGCAATGATTGAAGAACTCTGACAGTGATCGCCTCTGCCAAAAGGGGCATCCCCAATTCGGCCAGACAGGTGGAATACCCAGACATTATGAGTATGTGTTCACTGACAGACCCGTTCTCCTCCATTTTGCAAGCATAGAATTTATCGGAGGTCTCATACCTCTCGATCTGGACATTCTTCTGAAAGGTAAACTTCAACTCCTGGAACAAATCATATGCTCCATGACGTTCAAAACGTATTTGAAGTTCCGTCTCTAAGACATACAACATTGCACATTGAACCATTAAGTAATCATCAGAACATGCCTGACAGGCGTTCACAACGTCTGCAGACTCAACTGGAGCGGGTGGATCACCAGGCGGTGCATGAAGGACATAAGCCTTATGGTAAGCCGTGAGGATAATCCTTAGATTACAGGCCGAGTTCACAAAGTTACTTCCGTCATCTTTCAACTTAGCTTTCTCTAGGAACGCATTAAAATTCAAGGGTGCTACTGCGCGAGCCATTGATTTACAACATAAATATGCAAAGGTTAGTAAGACTATTGTTCAAGATAATGAGTTTAGTTAATCAAATTACTAAAGCTCCCACTCAAATTGACACCCCTCAGGTCATCTGAGTGATACATGATTCAAATTCACCAACTCAAGTTCGATCATCACGTGAGTTGAGGTGGTTTCAATGGTGAACATCATCATGTTGATCATATCTACTATATGACTCATGTTCGACCTTTCGGTCTCTTGTGTTATGAGGCCATGTCTGTACATGCTAGGCTCATCAAGTTTAACTCGAGTGTTCCGCATGTGCAACACTGGTTTGCACCCGTTGTATGTGAACGTAGAGTCTATCACACCCGATCATCACGTGGTGTCTCGACACGACGAACTTTCGCAATGGTGCACACTCGGGGAGAACACAATTCATCTTAAAATTTAAGTGAGGGATCACCTTATAATGCTACCGTTGTCCTAAGCAAAACAAGGTGCATGAAAAGGACTAACATCACATGCAAATCATGAGTGACATGATATGGCCATGAACTTGTGCTTTTGATCTCCATCTCCAAAGTACCGGCATGATCTCCGTCGTCACCAGCATGACACAATGAGCTCAATCATCTTAATCTCCATCAACGTGTCGCCATCGGGGTTGTCGCGCCGACTGTTGCTTCCATGACTATTGCTAACTCATAGCGATAAAGTAAAGGAAAACGACGAAAATAATTAAAGACAACCCTATGGTTCCTACTGGTTGCCGCACTTATCGACATGCAAGTCGTCATATTCTATACAAAACATGATCATCTCATACATTACATATATCTCATCATGTAACTGGCCATATCACATCACAACATACCCTGCAAAAACAAGTTAGACGTCCTCTAATTGTTGTTGCAAGTTTTACGTGGCTGCTATGGGTATCTAGGAAGAACAATTCTCACATACGCAAATTGCTATTCAACCTTCTCAAGGACCGCCTTTTTCGAATCTGATCCAACTAGAGTAGGAGATACAGACACCCGTCAGCCATCTTTGTGCAACAAAGTTACACGTCACTCGATGGAACCGGTCTCCCGTAAGCGTACGAGTATGGTTGGTCCAGGCCGCATCATCCCACAATACCGTTGAACCAAAGCACGACTAAGAGAGGAAGCAATCTAAGCACCAACGCCCACAAACTCCTTTGTGTTCTACTCGAGATCTCATCTACACATAGACCTAGCTCAGATGCCACCGTTGGGGAACGTTGCATGGGAAACAAAAAATTTCCTATGCACACGCAAGATCTATCCATGGTGATGAGCATCTATGAGGGGGAGAGTGGATCTACATACCCTTGTAGATCGCTAAGAGGGAAGCGTTAAGAAACGTAGTTGATGTGGTCAAACGTATTCGCAATCCAAATGGCCGAGCGTCCCGCGATCCAATCACGATCCGTCCCGATCAAGCGCCGAATGGATGACACCTCCGCGTTCAACACACGTACAGCTCAATGATGATCTCCGCCTTCTCGATCCAGCAAGAGGGAGTGGAGAGGTAGATGAGTTCTCCAGCAGCGCGACAGCGTTGCGGCGATGGTGATGGAACTATTCCAATAGGGCTTCGCCTAAGCACCGCTGAAAATGATCTAGAGAAGAAACTACGATCTAGAGGAGAGGGTACCACGTGGCTGATTTCTGTTGTGAAAAAACCTCAATAATTCTAGTATATATAGGAGGAGGGAGGGAGGAGGTTTGGACGAAGTGGGGAGAGGAGGATTCCTCCTCCAATCCTAGTAGGATTAGGACTCCTTCTCTCCCACATGGAAACCTCCTTTCCACCTTCGTTTTCTCCTCCCAGACGCATGGGCCTCCAGTGGGACTTCTACCAGCCACTAAGGGATGGTATACCTCCTCCCACAGCCCATGTAGCCTCTTGGGTCGAAACACCCCTCCCGATGGTCGCCCGGTACCCTCCTAGCACTCTCGGTACACTATCGATGAGCCCGAAACTTTTCTGGTGACCCAAATAGGACTTCCTATATATCAATCTTTACCTCCGGTCCATTCCGGAGCTCCTCGTAACGCCCGGGATCTCATCCGGGACTCCGAACAACCTTCGATCACTACCATACGTAACTCTATACTACCGAAACGTCACCGAATCTTAAGTGTGCAGACCTTGCGGGTTCGAGAACTATGTAGACATGACCGAGACACCTCTACAGTCAATAACCAATAACGAGACCTAGATGTCCATATTGGTTCCTACATATTCTACAAATATCTTTATCGGTTAAACCTCTATGTCAAGGATTCAGTTAATTCCGTACGTTGTTCCCTTTGTTCTTCGGTATATTACTTGCCAGAGATTCGATCGTCGGTATCTCTATACCTAGTTCAATCTCGTTACCAGCAAGTCTCTTTACTCATTCCGTAATACAAGAACCCGTGGCTAACACTTTAGTCACATTGTTTGCAAGGCTTTTGTGATGTTGTATTACCGAGTGGGCCTTGAGATACCTCTCTGTCACACGGAGTAACAAATCCCAGTCTTGATCCATGACAACTCAATAGACACTCTCGGAGATACCTGTAAAGCACCTTTATGGTCACACAGTTAAATTGCGATGTTTGATACACAAAAGGCACTCCTCTAGTGTCAGTGAGTTGCATGATCTCATGGTCATAGGAACAGATACTTGACATGCAGCAAACTACGGCAATAAACTGACACGATCATATGCTATGTTTATAGTTCGGGTCTTGTCCACCACATCATTCTCTCAATGATGTGATCCCGTTATCAAATGACATATCATGTCAATGGCTAGGAAACCTTGACCATGTTTGATCAAGGAGCTAGTCTACTAGAGGCATACTAGGGACAAAGTGTTGTCTATGTATCCACACATGCAATGTGTTTCCAGCCAATACAATTATAGCATGGATAATAAAAAATTATCATGAACAAGGAAATATAATAATAACATTTTATTATTGCCTCTAGGGCTGATTTCCAACATCATGTGCATTATCGGTGATTTTCTCAATGTGGAAAATTAAGCGACGAAGGGTTGTTCATCACATCACCGCCTATGTGTTGATCCAAGAGAATCATTATTTTTATTCATGTATTTGGGTGATGATTATTATTGGAGCTTGCGAGGAAGAACAATGAAGGAGAATTGCCTATCAAGAGAAGCTCAAACAGTCTACACAAATGAATTAGGGTCACGCTGTTTGTGCTTCATCAAACTGGGGATAATTATTTTTGGGTCCCGATATCTACCACACGTGTGGCATGTTAGGCATGCGCCTATACATCATGTGTGGTGTACGCAGAAGGCAACCCACACGGTTTGTGTATGGACGAACAATAGAATTGCCCACACATGTGGGCGCAACTATTTCGTGCCACACGCCCAAAAAGTATTACTCATCCCGACCCGCGTGTGTGGCATAAAATAAATCTGCCCACACGTCCTAACGCAGGTAAGTTAGTTACCCCGCGGGATGAAATTTAAGTTACCCACGCGGATGGCAACTCTAGTTATCCGGGATGGCAAATGTAGTTGTAAAAGCATGGCAACTCTTTCTGTTTTAACTAATTATAGTTACCAGTGGGATGATGCTTTCTTTAACCCGGGATAGTTGCCATGTGTGGTCTAACCGTAGTTGTCATGTATGGTTGTAGTAGCCATGTGTGTTTATCTGGTTGTTATGTACGTGCAACTGTAGTTGTCATCAACAGCAAATCATAGTTTTCATGTTTGTTTATATAGTTGCCATCTACGCGCAACTGCAGTTGCCATGTAGCAACATACGAGCGTCGTGTGGGCGAAGAGCAATTCGCGCACATGAGCGTTGACTAGGTGGTGAATGTGTGCGCAAAAACCGGTTCGCCCACACGACACAGCTGGCAACAACGCGTTGTGGATCGTGTGGGCGAACTCTCCAACGCCCACACACATGATGATGCCTACGTGGCACTAAAATCCAACAGATTCTTTTAGGATTTGTGCAAAACTGTATGAACGTAGATCGGGGTGTGTGAACGAGTTGCAATCTGCCACACGTGTGGGCGTTATCTTTTCCCTTATTTTTATGGGTCCCGATAACGCCCACATGTGTGGGCGTTAAGGGGTCTGGCCACACGTTTCGTGTGGTATCTAAGAGAACCAGCCCACACACCTACGTGTGGGCAAAACAAGTAATGCCCACATGCTTGGTCTTTTGCCTCGCGGTCCCTTTCACACGCCTACGTGTGGGCAAAATAAATAACTCCCACACGCCCGTACGTCCGGCCTCCTACCTCACGGTCCCGAACGACCCGCATGACAGTCATCACGCGTCCCCGTAGTTGCCATGGTCCGGACCCTCTTTCATGTTTGTTTAACTGCAGTTGCCATGTTGCTTAACAGCAGTTGCCATGTCTGACAACTACAATTGTCATGGTTGCTTAACTATAGTTGCGATCTCAGGTTAAGTGCGAGATGCCATTTATGGACAACTGCAACTATTGCCATGTATGGTCTGGTCTACTATAGTTGCCATGATTTGAAAATTTTAGGAGTTGCCACCTATTAACACTAGGCAGTTGCCATGTAACACTATAAAAAGACATGGCAAAATAACATGTTTGGATAAAGAGAGAGTTGCCATCTGCTTACAAACACACTAGGGCAGTTGCCATGTACCCTGCAAAACACATGGCAACTAACAGCTTTGGATGTGGGAAAGGAGACGGGCGTGTGGGCGAACTGATAAACGCCCACACACCAGCCCCTCTGCGTGCCTGAAAACTGGCGTGTGGGCGAACTGCTAAACGCCCACACACCAGCCCCTCCACATGGTGAAAACGGACGTGTGGGCGTCCGAATGAATGCCCACACACCAGCCGAGCCCTATGTAGCATAAAAAATCTAGCAAAACATGCCAAGATTCGTGCAAACACAAACGGACGTTGATCCATGCGTGTGGGCGAGATGCTAACGCCCACACATGTGGGCGTTATCTTTTCCCATTTTTATTCATGTATTTGCATGCAGGGGTGATGATTATTATTGGAGGTTGCAAGGAAGAACAAGGGAGGAGAACTGCTGATCAAGAGTGTCAGGAGTTATGGATGTTGCATGTTAGGAGGGTTTGACGGGTTTCATGTGTGCTCATGGGATCTCAAGATTTGTGAGTAGTCCGATTATGGGTTGTTTGTATTGGTTTTAGCTCGATTTTTCGTAAATTAACTTGATAATTTTTTCTTAATTAATTGATGAGGCAAGTTTTTTGTCTCCATTTTGAAAAAATAAATCTCATCCGTCTACACACATGAATTAGGGTCACGCTGTTTGTGCTTCATCAAACTGGGAATGTATTTTTCTTTGAACGGAAAAAAATGCAGCAAACAGATAAGCACGCACGTAGATGACATTAGTTTTGATTATTATTGATGCTTGCGAGGAAGAACAATGAAAGAGAATTGTTGATCACATGAATTAGGGTCACGTAAAAAAAGAATTAGGGTCCCACTGTTTGTGCTTCATCAAACTGTGGGAATCATTATTTTTATTCATGTATTTGTGTGCAGGGGCGATGATTATTATTGAAGCTTGCAAGGAAGAACAAAGGGGGAGAACTGCTGATCAAGAGTCGATGTGAAAGATCCAACCGTCTACACACATGAATGAGGGTCACACTGTTTGTGCTTCATCAAACTGGAAATGGAATTTTTTTTCAACGGTTTCTTTTTACTGCAAACAGATAAGCACGAACGCATATGACATCAGTTGATTCTGCCCGATTATTCTTCAGAGTACATGGTTAGAAGTACAGACGTACTACATGAGAGACAATAAAATGTTCAGGTTCATGGGAGGGTGAATTTAGGCGGAGGGCAGCTCAGCCTGCAGTCCACATCAGTCGCGTAGCAAACCCCCTTATTTTTGCCGTACAAGCAGCAGTAACACAAGCTGCATGGCCGCATCAACTGCCTCTCGCATGAGAATATGTCCGGTCCATGCCCGCTTTCTTGACCTGCAAAATAGTCCCAAGATCAAGAACCTCAGCATGCATACAGGTGCCGATGTAGATGATGCAGACAGGTTAGCAGTCTACAACCAAATCGACCACGATGATTCATAAGGCAGGAAATGCACAGTGCCCCTGTAAAACTACAGTGCGCTGGACGTCACATATTTTCGATTTGAGAAGGGCCAACTTACTCTGGGCGCGCGACGCAAAGCATCCGAGAAGAACCAGGAAAAGCACCAGGAACTGGGAGGCCTGCTTCATGGAGTAGTTCGTCATTCGTGCGCGCGCAGGTGGTTCAAGATCGTCAAGTAAGATGAGAGTGCGTACTACTCAGAGGATGGTTTGGGCCACTGTTGATGTCGATGCATATATATATAGGAAGACATGTGCTATGTTTGTCATACTACCAATCTTACCTGATTCACCGGGGCCGGGTTTCCTTCTCAAGAAATCTTTCATTTCCTATTAATTTGATGTAATGCCTCACAATGAGTAATAAATACATTTATTGCCTTCCAAAAATATCTTCCTGCAGTATTTTGGTAGATTGTGTGCGGGACTGCAAAATCTCTCTACACGGGGTAAAGTTTTACTCAGGCTTGATATGTGTAACACTTCGGATCACAATTGATAAACTCTGATACACAAATCTATTACAGGGTGAGAGATTGGGACCGGGAGAGCAAGAAGGGATTGTGAAGAGGAAAAGAAAACTCTCTCGAAATAGGTTAACACGCTGCTTTATATGATATAAATAAAGCAACAACCAGAATGCACGGCCGAGTAATATAAGATGATGAGATAATTCTCTTATAAAACTGATCCCGAGATACACTGCAGGACACATGTAACTATGCTACCAGCAACAAGCGTCGAAAGAACTAAACACCCCCATGCTACGACCTAGCACACCTAGGGCTAATTTTTTTAGACGGCTTAAAAAATAAGCTGACTCTCTTCAGCTTAAAAAATAGGCCACTTCTTAAATTTATTAAGACTTTCAAATTAGTTATCTTATAATTAGGGGAATGAAACAAGCCGTGAATGAAGAATAGTAGTAATGATGGACGGATCGGGACAGCCGCTTCGTGATGTGAACGTGTAGCTGAGCTGCGGTGCGATGCTTCAGACGCCCGTCTGATGGTGCGCACGAGAAGCCAGGTAGCCAGGAGAGGCGCGATTGCGATGAAACACATCTACCAATCGTATATGTCCGTGTATTACCCTCTCGTTTAGGGTTTAGTCTTTGTTATGGCGGCGATCCTACTGGCCGACGAGAGATCCACATCGATACCTGATCGGGGCGCTCCTGCTGCTGATCGGATCTAATGAATTTTGGAGGTTCGTACAACGTTTTATCCCGGCACTGACTTCGGCAGCGATCGGTTTCTTTGTCCTGGCGTATCGGCCGATCTCTCGGCAAGGTTCGCTCAATTTTGTTATCCATCTATTCTGCTCCTTGTAAGATAGGGTTTGGACGTACGATTGTTTTGATTGATTGGCTTGTTCGCTGGAAATAACCGCAATGAAACTCATTTGTTGGAATTGCCGTGGTATGACCAGTGTCGCAGCAGAGCGTGCTCTCCTAGATGTCCAGAAGCAGTGGGGGGCGGATGTTGTCTTTCCGTCTGAGACACACCTGAATATTGTTAACGTAGAAAAGCTAAGGAAAAGGTTGAAGATGGATAGAATGGAAGTGTAGGAAAGTGTCGGAGCTAATGGAGGTTTACTACTGTTTTGGCGTAGTCTTGTGGTCATACATATTCGGGATAAAAGCAAGAACTTCAATTATGTCACTATAGGTGTAGGCCCAGAAAAAACTTGGAGGTTTACGGGATTTTATGAAGAGCCTAAATGGGAAGATAAACATTTATCATGGGGATATCTACATACCTTGCATCAGCAGATTAATCTACCATAGATGATAGTGGGTGATTTTAATGAAATTCTTTATTCCCATGAAAAAGGAGGGTGGTGCGCCTCGACCGATGCAAATGATGCAAAAATTTCGAGATGCTCTAGTGGATTGTGAACAAGAAGATATGGGCTATACAGGAGAATTGTTTACTTGGCGAAGAATAAGGCTACGGGAGCGACTTGACCGAGCTGTGTGTAATGGGCAATTCCTTGGCTTATGCCCACACGTAAAGGTAACAAATGCGGCACATACCAAGTCAGATCACAAACCAATTTTCATTGATACAGAGGATGATGTTGCGGGCGAGCAGTAGCGGCAATTCCATAAGCAGTTCGAGGCAAGATGGCTTGAGGAGGAGAACATGGTGCAACTGGTAATGGACGCATTGGAGCGAACAGATCCTCCCGTGCCCATTGCGGTCCGCACAACAAGCGTGCATGCGAACATGCATGTCTGGGATCAAGAGATCCTCAAGGCGCCGCACCGGCGTCTAAAGGAGCTCAAGGCGGAGTTGGACAGGCTACGGTTGGGCCCTCTCACTGACGAGTTGGCGGATAGGCAACACGAGCTTTTGATTGACATAGAAGAAAATTTAGAGAAGGAGAAGATTTTGGGTGCAGCGCAGTCGAGCCAACCGGCTGAGGTTTGGCGACCGAAATACCAATTTTTTTGATAATTTTGCTACAGCTAGAAATAAAAGGAACCACATAAGAAGTTTGCTCGATGATGACGGAACATGGAGGGAGGATAATGAATCAATGAAGAGCCTAATCAGCGAGTATTTTCAACATATTTTCTCTTCGGAAGGGAATGTACTTTCTTTAAATGTTTTGAATAAAGTGAAAAGATGTGTGACTGAATATATGAATGAATCACTTCTTGCGCCCTATACCGAGGAGGAGGTAAAGAAGGCCATGTTCAACATAGGTGATCTGAAAGCGCCAGGACCATACTACATGCAATTTTTAACAAGAAGTTTTGGCCCCTCTTAGGCGATGTTTTGGTGAAAGAAGTCTTTGCGGCCATTAACTCGGGTGTTATCCCAGAAGGGTGGAACTCTACCACTACTGTCTTGATTCCCAAAGTGGATAATCCGGAGAAGATCACTCAATTTTGGTCAATCAGTTTATGTAACGCGGTGTACAAAGTGATCTCAAAGATGTTGGCAGCAAGGCTGAAGGTACTACTACCAGAGATAATCAGTGAAACCCAGAGTGTTTTTGTCCCTGGACGTATTATCACTGATAATGTAATTGTGGCCTATGAGTGTTTGCACACCATGAAGAAGAGGAAGAAAGGAAAATTTGGAACTTGTGCGGTGAAGTTGGACATGCACAAAGCATATGATTGTGTTGAGTGGGTTTTTCTTGAGGCAATATTATGCAAGCTGGGATTTAACGCAAGTTGGGTTCAGTTGGTCAGGTCTTGTATTACTTCAGTTGAGTACAAGGTATGATTTAACTCTAATGAGACACTGCCTTTTACTCCAACGAGGGGATTGAGAGAGGGGGACCTTCTCTCCCCATATATGTTTCTCTTATGTGCTGAGGGTTTGTCATCCCTAATTAATCATGAGGAGGAAGTTAGCAATCTGAATGGTGTCCAAGTGTGTAGAGATTCTTCAAAAAATTCTCTTATTATTCTTTGACGATTCGCTTATCCTCATGAGAGCAGATGCGTAAAATGCAAACACATTACGCGGGATTCTGGATGAATATTGTGCAGTTTCAGGCCAATTGGTGAGTGAAGCGAAGTGTTCAATTTTCTTCAGTCCGAACACACAAGAAGTGTCCTATGGGGAAAAGGAGGCATTGCTGAAAGCGGTGGCGCAAGCCATCCCAACATATGCGATGAGTGTGTTCAAATTCCCCCCAAAAAAGTATGCAAGGGGATCACTCACGCAATTTCACACTGCTGGTGGGGTGATGGGGGAAACCAGCGCAAGATGCACTGGTTCGCTTGGTGGAAAATGTGTGTGCCAAAGGAGAGAGGAGGAATGGGCTTCAAAGATGTCCATAGTTTCAACCTGGCGATGCTAGCTAAACAGTGTTGGAAACTAAAAGGGCATCTAGCCCCTAAGTGTGGATTTGGTAATTAATGACAATCTCTATGGACTAATGCTTTCACTCAGATATATTTGAAGGGATATTACATAGGTGAGATGATTGCCATAGAGATGAAGATTTGCTCTTAGCTTTGGTATTAAATGACAATCATTATGGAGCATCAAGGGGATTGCATCTTATACGAAGAAATGTTCCATAGTGATGCATGAAGCATGTTGAATTTATGTGGGAAGAGTTCCATCAAAAGTCTCTCTAAGAAATCCTTATGGTATCCTCTCATCTTACCCCGTGCACACGGGGCCTAGGGTTTGACTCTCAGGAACTCTTGACTAAGTAAGGACACCAGTTGGTCTTTGGATGTATCTAATGGAGCCATCAAGATTGATTTCAATGACTAATCAAATATGATCGAGATGGATTTCATTAGAGGATCTCAAAGGTTGACACATTTGGGCTTATAAGAATCAAGGTCTTGAGAGCATAATTAAAAGGGAAGAATTTAAGCCATGGTATGATCAAGAGAAGATCAGGATGAGCTTATGTGTTGGGTTTTGGTTGATCATATATTTAAGCAAGAAACTAGAGTGAGGAATTCATTGTGTCTCTCAAGAGATTGTGATGTGGCATTTAAAAGAGCAAGTAATGACCAATATGATGTTCATGGTGAATCTTGATATGTTCATAAAAGAGATTTGGTGATATATTCTTGAAGCAATGAAGTAAAATGAAGAGATCATTATGGCTGTCAAGAAACCAATATAGAGCTTGAAGTAAAGATGTTGGTTGACCAAGATGAAGCTCAAAGAATGTATCTAGATGGTCAACACACAAGCGCAAACAATGTGCCGCATGGGATCAAGTGATCTAGTGGTATGGTAAGTAATTGTGAATTGCGTTCTGTGCACTAACCCATGCTATGTGTTTGCTATGTCTATATGGGTTAGGTATTTCTCATGGGCTTGCATCAAAAGAAAGATTTCGAGAGGTCTATGTGAGGATAACATCAAGTGGTGATGATCCATAGAGTTCGAGGAGTCCAAGTGGAAGATGAGAAGCCGAAGGTTATATGCTTTGAAGCTTGCGATCCACATCATGATAATGTGCATGTGAAGATGGGAGTAAGTCGAGGCTTCCCTCATTGTAATATGAGGAAGCATCTTGAGTATCTTCACCAAGTGATCGTAGAAAAGAAAAAGATTACAACTTGAGGCAAGCATTAAAGTCAACAAGAAGCTCAAGTGGAATGTGCAAGTCAAAGGTATACCTTAGTATGTTTTCCTAGTTTTTCCGGTCTCGGTGCTTGGTGGGAGACCGGATTATAGGTTTGATAGCTGTACTATGAAGAGGGACTTTCAGGCGAGTAGCTTGATCACGTCGCATGTAGAGATCTCAAAACTTTTCATGATTTGCATCATTCTTTATTTTTGATCTTGGGTGGTTCTCTATGTGAGGACCTTGGGCTTGTCCATAGCTTTAAAATGAGGCCAAGATCATCGATTTCGGAGTCTGTATGCCCAAGTTATGCATGTTTCAATTTACTGTTGTGGTCTGTCCTTGGGTACCTCGTGCGTATGGGGTTTTGTGCCCGTGGGCACGGGGTCCCCGTGCACACGGTCTTGCACCATGGGAACGGGGTCTCAACCCCCATGGGCACGGGGTGTCCAGGAAGTGTCCGTTGGAGCCCCAACAACTAGTTTTGGGGCTTGGCTATAAAAGAGCCCTTCCTCCCCACCGGTTTGGGGATTGTTCATACACTTTATAAACATCATTTTGAGCATCATACCACCTCTCTCAAACCCCTATATCCCCTATATGTGAAGGAGGGTTTGTGGATGGATCTTGGAGTCATTTGTTAATTTCCTCCATTGCATCCCCTCTCTTCAATCTCCCACTTTTGAGAGTGCATCTTGTGAGATTGAGAGAGTGAGTTGAGCATTTGTTGCTTGACCTTACATTGCATTTATTGCATTGGTTTGAGCACCCCGCATCGATTTGTTCGAGTGTCAGCCCACAAGTTTATTACTCTTGGAGGCGTCCGCCTCCTAGACGGTTTGGTGATATATCGAGAAGTTTGTCAAGGGCCTAGGTGGCCAAGGTTCCCCCGGAAGCTTCCTTTTGCGGTGTGCTCCAAGGAAGGGTGTGATGGCCTAGGTAGTAAAGTTCCTCCGGAAGCTTTCGTGTTTGTGGTGTCCTTCGAAGAAGTTGTAAAGGTGTGGTGGTCGCCTTCAAGACCAACCCTGAGTGAATCGAGGCTCATCCGTTGGGGGTGAATCGAAAGTGAGAATACGGTGAGCCACTTGGTGGCGCTCTGGAGCTTTGGCTTCGGCACCGCTCCAATGGAGATTAGCACTCTCACGAGTGTGAACTTCGGGATAAATCCACATCCCCGACTCACTTGTGGTTATCTCATTCCCACACCTTTTACTTTGTGCAATTCATACTTGCTCATATTGATATATCTTGTGCTAGTTAGAATTGCTTACTTGCTCCTACATTTCCATATGTTGTGATATAGTTTGTCCTTGCTAGTTTCTTTAAGTGCCTATGTTACTTAGCATAGGTTGTTGGTGCACTTAGTTGAGCCTAGCGTCTTTAGGATTTGTGCTTGAAAGTATTGGTTTAGTTTAATTCCGCATTAGGATAAAGACAAGTTCGTAAAATTTTCAAAACGCCTATTCACCTCCCCTCTAGTCGTCATCTTGGTCCTTTCAAAGACTTATTGAGAATTCTGTATCCATGTGTGCTCGTGTTCTTAGAGCAAGATATTACCCTACAGGTGATATTCTAAATTGTGAACTTAAGAAGGGATCCTCTTATGTATGGCAAGGTATTTGGGTAGGTATCCAGACCTTCAAGAAAGGGTTCATATGGCGAGTGGGAGACGACGCAAAGATAAATATATGGAACGATTGTTGGATACCGAATAGTGCATCTAGGAAAATCATCGCAGTACGTGGTAACCAAGTGTTAACCTAGGTTCGTGAATTAATTGACCCAATTTCTAGGGATTGGGATGAGCTGCTGATCCGGGAGAATTTTTGGCACATCGATGCCGAATGCATCTTACAGATACCTCTTTTTCATGCAGAGACAGAAGACTTTGTTGCATGGCACTTAACTAATAATGGAATTTTCTTGGTCCGTTCTGCGTATTATAAGCAATGGGAGGCAAATTTTGATGAGAACAACTTGGGCCTAGTGCGCTATTCCTTGGCGCCACATCCAATTTGGCGCAAGTTATGGAGTATGAAGCTACCGACAAAGATTAAAATTTTCCTGTGGCGTTGCCAACACAATGCTATCCCATGTTTCAGTGTGCTCTCAAATCGTCACATAGGGAGTGTATCCCAATGCCCAGTATGTCAATCGGTAGTGGAGGATATATCTCATATCATATTCAAATGCGTGCGATCGAGGGCGATATGGGAAGCACTGGGAATCAATTCAGAGATCTGGTTTGCTACTGAAACATATCGATCAGGTGCGTCTGTTATCAATTTCCTACTATGCGATGGATCTTACCAGAGACCTTATATGGGCCAGGTGGAGTTTCCGGAGTTGATAGCCATAACATGTTGGTACCTGTGGTGGCAACGGAGAGAATTCGTCAAGGGGAGGAGGTGATGACGCCAGAGAGGACAACGCATGCAATATCTGCACTTGCCCTTAACTATGCTCGTGTTGTAGGGAAGGGTCCGACTATTGCTAAAACCAATAAGTGGCCATCGATCCTACATCGCATCTAGTGCTAAATGTGGATGCATCTTTTTCTGTTGGGACAAACTCTGGTGCCTATGGAGCAGTTGTCAGAGATCACAAAGTCCACTTCATTATTGCCTCTACAGCGAGGCTTGAGCACGTTGCAGATATTGTTACGGCTGAAGAAGTTGCACTATTGGAAGGATTAAAATTGGCTCAAAGTGTTGCTTGCTCTAAGATAGTGGTAAGGATGGACAATATCATAGTGGTGGACGTATTAAAGCTAAATGAAGATCATTCAGTGGTAGCAGCGTCGGTGTTAGATGATTGTCGAAATATCTTGTGTGATTTCGGGAAGGTTACTATTGAGCATTGTTTTAGAGAGTCAAGTGTAGTAGCTCATGAATTAGCTAGATGGGGATGTGCGAACGACCCTTTTGTTTGGGCGGATGCACCTCCTAATTTCCTTGTTAAATTCCTAGCGGATGATGTAACCATTTTCTGAATAATAAAGTACACCTTCATGTCAAAATCTTTTATCTTATAATTAGTTCAAAAGCCCCAATGAATAACAGAGCCAGCTTATAAGATAAGCTGGGGAGGATGTGGCTTATCTTTTAAGCTGCCAAAAAAACTGCCCCCCCTAAACTCCACAACAACGGCCCCAAGAGGGAGAATGCCGAACAGCATCGCTGCTGCCGAGTCCATACCGGACAAGGGTATTCACCCGGAGCTTTGACACGGAGAGAAGAGCCACAACACCGTCTTCAAGAAGAGCGCGACAACCACAGGTGTTGCCATCGACGACACCATGGCATAGAGCTTTCGCTCCGCTACACAACCGTGTCACCACGAGGCTAGCAGGAGGAGTGACGATATATCTCCAGATCGGGTTCAGGACGTCCTCCCTTCTAGAGAGAGGGCAAGTCCGAGCTACCCACCACAATACCTCTTGTCCTCTCATTGCCCACACAACCCGGGTGGAGAGCCACCACCACCACCGCAATGATGCCCATCGAAGAGCAATCATGTGAGCCACCATCCGGGGCTGCCGCCTCGGCATCCCTGTCACAGAGAGGTGGGGTAGGAAGGTTCATCTACTGGGGAAATTGAAGGAATTCAGACAAGATTTTAATGAAGTTGTTGTACAACCACAAAATAGTTTTAGACTCTAAGTTTAGACACTAGTTTAGATGTTGAGCTCAATTGGCTTGATGGATTTGGCTGAAATTTGTTGCGTGGAGATGATTTAGTTGTACGGATGCACTTACAAAATTTCAACTCATTTGACAACTCCTAGCTGGTACTTCCTTCACAAAGCTTTTCTCTAGACAGAAACTTTGACAAATTTTTGAGGAAGAATGGCTAGGCAAATGAACTTGAATTTTGGTATGTGATGATATGGGCAAGATAGATTGCTGAAAAAGTCTGAAAGCATTCCAGAAAAAATAAATAGTACTCCCTTCACAAAATACTATTCCGTCCAAAATAGAAAATATATTATCCTCGGATGTTTTTGAACTAGGGATGGAAGGGTTTTGGTATAGTTGGAGAGTATATGGTCCAAAGGATTGATGAGAATTTGCTTGGAATTTTTGGTTAGACAAAAATATAGGTTACTTCACAACCTAGGGCAAGAAGGATTATTCCTTCAATAAAAGAAGTAATATTTCAGGGGAATAGAATTTAGAGTTGGGCTAGGATGGGAATGGAATGACTTTGGGAAAGTTTTTGAAGGCTTTGATTCACTGGGGAAGGAAAAGAAAAATATTCCCAAGCTTTTCAGTCCATAGTCATTCAAATGAAATCCAAGTCAAATTTCTAATTCAAATTTGTTTTTGAAAAGAAAAGTTGGCAAAAACCAAGGTGTTACATGATCTTAGTGGTTTTTTGTAGGATTGGTCAAACCTGAAAAGTTTTTTCTTACGATAATCTTAGAATTTGAATTACTCCCTCGTAGTGATAAAAATGTCTTACAAAAGTTTACAAAGGGAGTATTTTGGAGCAAAATGGACCACATAGTCAGCGGTCTTCATGGGTATAAGGAAATGTGATCTCTATATCGTATAGTATAATTCATGGCACGTACGTAGAAGCGGGAAGCTAAGCCAAGATAGGCTTTTTCCCCGAAAAAAAGAAGTTAAGATAGTGCTTTTGTGAACTCAAGTAAGGCGGCCAACTTCACGGGGCATTAGAGATCAAGAAGACTCAACCGCAAAACAACGTTTGGTCGAGACGAGTGCTGCATCATGCTCAATGAAGCACGTGCTGATATCCACATGGTCAATTCTCTCTGGCCTCCTTTTGCCTCTGTGTGTTCTTTCGGTCTTAACCTTAACAGTTGTGATATGTACATCGTGGCTGCGAGAAAGCTTGCCAGGAGGATTATTTGAACAACCATATTCACCTACAACATAGTAGAAAACACAAAAGCATTAAACCACGATGTATCTTTCAAGAACTAACGAAATTAAATAAATAAAAAGGGAGCGATGAAGAGAAATATAATCAATCACCTTGCATCACACAGAACACAATCGCGTCAGGGATCTTGTCTTTGTCAAGACAATCCAAGCACATCCTTTCAGCGTCCCAACCCCTGCACCGTGACAATTGCCGCGAGAACAGCAAGAGGATGGGCTCCCCGAGCTCCTTACCATCATCTTGCTGATCAACCAGCTCATACGCGAGAATGCCCCCCATTGCGCATGTGTAGATGAAACCATCAACATTCAACAAACACGGATCTCCCGTTCAACAGTTGGGTTCCACTTCCACACCAAGCAGAAGTATGCAGCACAACGCTCCATCTCTCGGAACGCAGGTCGAACATAAGGAGCGAACCTGTGTATGCCTCCGAAACCACGAAGGAATTGTCATCCAGGACCGCATATCGTTCGGAGATCTCAACCTTCCCGTTCAAAGCAAGCGATTCATCGTCTGCACGGCGCCTGCAACACACCCATTTGGATCTGTCGTGGTAGGAAACGCCGAGAGCCTCGCTCAGCGCGACGATCCTGTTACCAACTTCAAGAACCATGGAGAAAGGGTCAGGAGCAGGAGGCTCCATGCATGGAAAGAGCTTGGACTCCTCAGCTGGACTATATGCATCTACGTAGGGGTGCAGGGCGAACGGGGCTGCCCGCTAAGCCGCAACGCCGCCCCGCAAAAAAAGCCTAAGAGGCGTCGCTGGGCTAACCGCACCAGCTCAAGTGGGATTAGGCGGCATGACCGCTTCGTCCGCCAGGTGTCCCGTGTATCCCGCATGTCTCTGTCAGTGTTTTTAGGTCCGAGAAAACAGCAAAAGGATCCAATCCAAATGAAGCGTCATCTTCTGTTTGTGAAAGCAAGGAATAAGAAGTGGATCAACAGCCGTGATTCCTCCCTGCTCCTGCTCGTGCAACACGATCTTGACCAGGTGCACTTTGCCAGCCCGGCAGCCAGGTCAGCCCACCCCGCGCTTCCTCATTTGACAGAACGCCTTGAGCGCCGGCTCGTCCTCGCGGACCTTCACCAGCCGGCTAGTCTTCATGATAGGGAGGCCAGCTCGGCTCGAAAACATATTTCAGAGCATATGCATCCGGACCTTTCTATCCTAACCATCCATCCCTGCATTACGATTCGTGCAAATAAATTTCTTTTTTTGTTTCTCTCACATAGAACATGTCTTGAAGTCTAAATCTTTACAGAACAACAAAGCTTTCTATCTAGAATCTAGGATAAAACTTTAATATTTTTTGGTACAATATAAATATATAAAATAAGTTTTATTTGATTAAAAAAACTTATTTTTAGTATTTATGTCGGACCAAAAATTTCGAAAGATTTATCTTAGATTCTAGTTAGAACTTTTTGTTGTTCCGCAAAGATTTGGACTTCAAGACATGTTCTATGTGAGAGAAACAAAAAAAATCATATAGAAAGTTAGTTGTACCGTACAGGTCGAGAAGGGACCGAATACATGTGCTCAAAAAATCTACATCCCAGCTCGGCCAGCATCTTGGTGCACCAGTCCTCGAACCAGCTCAGCCCCACTCACTCAGACAACATGTGCACCACGGCCGCCTGGGTCATGATGTTGCTGATGATGCCCTCGCCGATGTCCACCACGGGGAGCCTCTTCATCGGGTACTTGGACAGCAGCAGCAGCATGGTCAGTAACGTGCCCGAGCTCTGCAGCGCCGCCGGAACGACCCGAAGATGTCTTTCACCTTGGTCTTCATGAACAGCTCCGACGACGGCAGCGACCCGAACGCCTCCGCACCCGTTGCCGCCCTCCCTCGCGCCGCCGTTGCCCCTGTCGAGGGTGACCATGCCGAGCTTGACTCGATCGGTTGTAGTACTCCTACAAGCCACTGGCGGAGCGTTGTGGTTGTAGTACAAGCATCGACTGCCTGACGGGTCTTTGGCGGGCTCATGCGGGCTGCCGCGTTGTCCGCCAAAAGTGAAGCGGCGTGAGGCGGGCTGCCCGCGGTGGCCGCTAAAAACGCAGCCTCCCGCTTCGGTTCGGTGTCCGGCGGGTAGCTCCGGTGTTTGTTTGCAAGCAAGCGTAGCATCCTGTCTCAAACGCACAAGATGGCGTAGATGATGATCTACGTCATCTTGTGCGTTAGAGACAGCGTACACGCTGGAGCTGCGGCTGCTGAAGACGAGGTGCCACGGGGGAGACCGGTCCAGAACAAGGTAATAATCGTCAATGTCGTAAGATAAGGCCAGAGCATGCTTTTGTGTGAGAAGTTTATCATGAGATCCCACCCTTCCGTTCTCTATTTTGGCAACGTACACAATTGTCTGGAAGTGAGCTTCGCAAATGATATACAGGTCCTTGTTGATCTGGACTGCTGGGTCCTCAGGAGGCTCCTCGAACTCGTAATGTCCCGGCTTTTCAGATAGAAAATTGCTGCACAGTATGTCATGCAGGACATTAATATGTTGCACGAAATGCTCAGAATAAAGCAAGTATATAACTATGTTTGAAGTACATAATCTTGGTTAAAATAAATAGGGAGACTTTGGGAGATTGAAACCTGCAACACTCAAGCATCTTGGAGGATTCTATGACGGGAGAGCTGGTTGGATACTCCAGCATTGCAGGCGGCATGGTATTCTGGTCCTCATACCCCCTAGTTGACATGTGACAAGAAAGATCAGAAACAATACTTCTTTTTAATGCAAACAAACACAATGGTGAGAAACCAAATTAATAATGCATCAATGAACTTACTGTAGGAAGCAGAACTCATGGGTCGGTTCTTCAGCAGAGAGCACATCCAAGCGGCGGCAGGTGGAATGCAGTATATCGATGCCTTTCTTCTGAGCGCTGGTTGTTGGTCTAACTCTGAAGGTGGAGATGATGGCGTGCAGATGGTCACAGGAGCAGCGGAGCTCCACGCCGATCCAGACGGAGCACATGAGCCGGCCGCCCAGGTGCGCGAGGAAACCATAGCCTTCGTCGTAGAAAGGACATACAGAGTCGATAATAGTAGGCGGATCCAGCTTTAGCTTTCTTCGCCGATCCTCCTGGTCCTTGTAATATTGCAGCTTGTAGGCATAAACACGATTGTCACGGAGGAAGTAGACGGCGCCATCATCAATATCTGTCTCATCATCTCCTTGTATGTATACACCGGGGCCTAGGATGGGAACGTAGAGTCCTGCTTCCCTGATCCCCCTCGTTCGGTTTCGGAGGGGTATTTTTAACCCCGTCAGTTTTATTTTGTACAGCCCGCCGTAGCCCATATCCAAACCCGTAAACCCCAGATCCAAGCCCCGTATAACTTATAGAACCCATACCGTATAGATACAGTACCATCCCCCGAAAAAAAACGACCCCACGACCACGTATGACCTGCCACTCATCATTAACTGAGCCCCCTCAATCACGTAGCTCCATCATTCACGCGTTACCCTACTTGAGGGAGCTTTGAATACCGGTGGCGGCGATCTCGTCGGCAGCGATCTCGGCCGAAGACGCGCGGCACCGTTGTCAACCTCCAGCGTTCTGAGGTACCACATCTCGCTCGTGACCCCCCCTCCCCACCCCACACACACATTTCTCTCGCTCGCGGCGGCAGCATGGGATGATCTGCCGTCGTTTTCGTGCTAGCGGGTAACCTAGCTACCGGGAGGCGCACGCGATCGCGAATCTTGTTCCTGTAGAGCTGCTCCCCGTCTTATAAAGTGATCACGTCGGCTCAAGTGGGTTCCTTCTGTCTAGGGTTAACGTAGCGCCGGTTGCCGTCTGTTGTGTGCACGACGGCTATCGTTATTTGCTACGGCTGCCAACCTAAGTATACGGTGGTGCAGGCTATCACTTATCTACTTTCGGTAGTGCTCCTGCTCCTCCTCGCGATCCAAAGTGATCAAAGTGATCAGGACGGGTGGCGTGGGCATCTTCCTAACTAGCGTTCACGTACCTTATGATGATACTTATTATTTGTTGTAGGAAAAATGGCGGACAGTGAGTTAACTAATATCATGGTAGATATGGAGTTTGGAGAACTGCTGAAAGACTGGATACATGATTGGTCAGATGATGAAAATTCAGATCGTGGAGAATGGGCAGAGAATGGGAACGTAGGGGAAGATGCTAACGTGAGTGGCATTATCCTGTTGTAGTTTTTTTTGTGGTATCCAACAAAATTATATTTTTGTATTGGAAATTTATAGATTGACGTGGATGATGATATTAGAAAAACAACTCCAAGGTCTCAAATGAAGATTACATTAGTCAGGTGGGGAAGTGGAATTTTTTGTTGGGGCATGCAAATCGAATAGTTTGTGGAATACAATATGATAATTAATTATGTATTTATGTTCATCATTTCAGCTAATTTCAGGATCTCATAACGCGTACGACTATTATGGTGAATCCGACGCGGAGACAGACCTTGAAGACGAATCAGTAGATGCACCTGATTCTGAAGAGTCGCAGTCGTCGGTCAACATGAGTGAGGTATGTATGAGCTCAATGTTGTATGGAAGTAATGTTAAACCATGTAAAAAAATCATGGCTATGTTTTGATTTTTCATGTGACAGAAGATGAGGGGAAAGAGAATGTCCAAGATAGTACACATGCAAATGATCAGAGGGATATGTTCATAAAGATAAGAGAAATGACTTTTGTGTCTGCAGAAGCTGCGTTCGTCTTCTACAACAGCTATGCTAAAGATAATGGTTTCAGCATTAGAAAGGATAAGGTTAGGTATAGCAAAACAGAGTACATCATATGCGTTTGCGGCGGTATGTTTGTTCCATAGAAGGGAAACGTGACAACAGATTGCTAACCGAGGAAGGATGCAGCCGTAGGCTCAAATCCGAGTCACGCTGCAACTGCAAAGCATAGCTGATCGTGAAGCTTAACGAAAATCGTGGGCTTTGGTATGTGGAAGTTTCGAGCTCAAGCATAGCCATATATTAGCAAGACCAGACGAAGTCCTTTCCCTTGGTCCCATAGAAAAATCAAAGAGTACCAGAAGTTTCAGATAATGTTCATGGGTGCCGCAGGGATAAGAATTCACACTATTATGGATTCCTTCATTAGTAAACATGCATGGTACGGCGGTGTTAGTTTTACGAGGCGTGATATATACAACCTTTTCTCCAGGGAGAAGAGGAAGCTGCTTTCAAAAGGAGATGCTGCCATAAGCATAGGCATCATGGCCAGTAGGAAAGAGAGGGATCCTAGCTTCTTTTTTGAGTACGTGCTAGATAAAGAAGGACATATGAATAGAATGTTCTGGTGTGACTCCCAGTCTCGTCAGGACTACGAGGACTTCGGCGACGTGGTTGTATTTGACAGCATGTACAAGATGAATCGCTATGGTATGCCATTCATACCTTTTGTTGGTCTTAACAATCACCGGAAGACTACTGTTTTTTCTTGTGCCATAGTTTCGGACGAGACCGAAGAGACATATGTCTGGCTGCTGCAAACATTTTTGAGGTCCATGTGTCAGAAGATGCCGAAGAGTGTAATCACGGACGCTGATGCTGCGATGATCAGGGCAATTCGCGAAGTCTGGCCAGATGTGTGGCATCGTATATGTACATGGCATATAGAAGAAAAAAAATGAAGATTCACCTTAGTCACAAGTCCTTGAACCAGATCCGAACTCTTATGTACTACACCACGTCCACGGCCATGTTTGAGGAGAGATGGCATGCGTTTGCGAAAAGATGGCAGTCAGAAAAAATAGTAACTTGGTTGAGAAGGATGTATAAGAAACGGAGACTATGGGCCGCAGCTTATCTGACAGAGGGGTTTTGGCTTGGCATGAAAAGCAACCAGAGGAGTGAAAGTTTGAAATCATGCCTTCACCTCCACCTAGACAGTGAAATGACTCTGGTGGATATGATTTTGCACTATGAGAACGTCGTTGTACGTATCCGTGAGAACGAGGCACGAGATGACTGCACGGCATCACAGACTGAACCGATGCCAGTTACTAGCTCCAGGGAACTTGAGATAGCTGCTTCTCACGTCTTCACTCCAGCAAACTTCTATATGTTGCAAGATGATCTTCAAAAGGTTGGCAGCATGGAGATTGTAGAACGAATGGTTGGAGACGAATCACAGCAGTTCGTCGTGTGCTGGAAGAATAACCGGCAGAGCCATTTTTTGGTGGAGTATACACCAGTAAAGTCCGCAGAAACTATAAGGTGCAGGTGTAGAAGAATGATTCGAAAGGGTCTACCTTGCAAGCACATATTCCATGTACTTACGTACATGAATATATCTGAGATGCCAAACTGTTTAGTTCTTGTTCGGTTCACTAAACAAGCAAGGCTGGGACTACCCGCAAGGCGCACAAGTGATTTGTTGGGATTTGGTTGGACTGGGGCAGAGGAAAGAATGAAATATAGCCAGGTCAGCGTGTTAGCGTCAGAAGCTATGCATGCGGCATGCAAACACCCAGCTCTGTGGGATCAGTTACACGATAGTTTGAAGGCCGTCGTAGCTAAGAGCAATGAGTATGATCTTCTACAGAAAAAATTGAGTAACAAAATGTCTGATCTCGGTAAGTGTGCAATTGAATATGTAGAGGATGGTGAAGGCAACATGATTGCAGTTAAAGATCCTATGAAAATATCAAGCAAATGTGCAACAAAGTTAGATGAGAAGCACCCGTGTCGAAAAATGGTAGACCACTTTCTTACGATGAGATACAAATCCGGTGCGGCGCTTGCAAATTGCTAGGACACACTAAACACAAAAAAAAAATGCAAACTTAATAATAAGTAAGTGTTTATATGCATTGTTTGTAACCTTACCATTCATTAAGTCTACTTGTCTGCTATCATGTGCAGAATTGTAGGACAGGAAGAAGAGTAGAACACCTGTGTACGTCAAATGATCACTCCTGAGTATCTACTTTCTTTTTTAGCTAAAGAGGGGCTTTTATGCCCTCCTGATTTCCATTACTAGAAACCACAGGGTCTTTGAAACTACAAGCACCAAATTGACAGCTAAGATCTAGCATGTACTACTACCACCAGCATCAACTTTCAGAAGGTCAGATAAGTAGCAAACCAGTTGCTACCACAAGCAAACCAGCTACAGCTAGCAAAAACAAAGTCTAACGATGATGCTAGATACATAAAGGAAGCCAGGACCATGGAACAAGGAAAGAAGAACCAATCCACATCCAGCAGCAGTAGTTTTTCTCTGGCTCTTTTATCTACAAGATACAATGTCAAACAATTTTGATTACTAGATACCACTTTTTGTGTGACAACTACACGATGAATGCGGATTTCAATTCCCCTAAATTCAACATAATCATCCTGATATACACTTGGTCCATGTTGTGTAAAGTGCCTCTGATATCAGTATAGACTTATCCAATCCCACCTTCAATCTCACAAAAATCAATAGAAACATAGATAACTCAATTGACATCAATCAAGTTGTAGAAACATAGATAACTCAATTTTGTTCCACGCTTCTAGTTCACTTAATTTTTAACAGTGAACATAGTTAACTGAATTTTGTTCATTGCTGCTTACACAGCAGCAAAGCAGCATCTAAGCAAAGCCATGTAGCTGCAATGACACACCTACACACATGCATGCACAATAAACAGAGTAGTACCATTCAAGTATTTGTTATGGTTTGAGAATTTACCATAAACGACGGAGCCAGCCGGAGATAATCCTACTACTGGCTGAAGAGGGCCAAAAGTCGTGGGGAACGCCTTGTCAAACGCGAGGACCTCCTTGGGAGGGAGGAGACCGACACCTTCGATTTCTTCTTCCTGACTGGCACCACCTCCATCGCCGCACTGATGCCCTGGGTTGGGAGACCAATTGGCACTTCCGCTACCGGCGGTGGCACCTGTGTGAGCGGATCCACCCGATATCACATCGACTTGAAGAGCTTCCACTTGTTCCTCTTCACCGGATCCGGGGACTCGGCCTCCATCATCGCCCAAAGAATCACCCTCATGGCCGGCTATCGATGGGATCCAGGGAAGCAACACAGCAGTTCATCGTCGTGCAACTTATCCTTGACCACTAACGCGGCGTCGTTGAGATGCACCTTGCGTGGGAACCAGAAATCGATCTCCCGGAGTCGCCCCAGCTTCTCCTTGTCGCTGTCCGCCAGCGTCGCTATCTGTTCCTCCCTGGTGGACATCACTATCTATTGGATCTGGTGGTTTCAGTGGGAGAGGCAGACGAGGCGGAGGAAACTGCAGTGACGGCCAAAATAGAGCCAAACTGACCAGGTCGCTCGGTACTAGTAGTGGTGGGCTCACGAACGTGTCGGGTACGGTCATGTGCGACATATTAGAAGGAATTTTACTTGGGCCCATGGGACATGTTTTACTTGGGACCGTTTTACTTGTGTCAGCTCATAGAAAGTTTACTTCTTTTAACGTTTCAAAAATTATGTTACTTGTTTTTGTTCAGGGAATAATGTAAATCAAAATGTTCATGAAGTAATGTAAATCAAAATGCGGAAAAATGCAAAGAGGTAGCACATGGTTTACTTGTCATAAACGTTTCTTCCTTTAACCTTTGAAAAATAATACTTCTGTTAAGTGTTGAATGGTTCATGGAAATATTTGTTACTCCTACACAAATGTTGTTTCATTTGGTGTTACTTGCATGACTCATAATATTTGAAAATAATGCTTCTGTTTAGTGTTGCTCCATGTGGTGTTACTTGCATGACTCATAAAAATTATATCTGAACGAAACATACATATATTAGCACGGAACAACGGATAACATAGATATCATAGATATATATAGTATCCCCCCCTACAACTCATTACTAATAATTATCAGCCCTTATAACTTGGGCTCTCACTACATGGATTGATAGCTCACGATAACACACTCATAGAACATGCCCCTCTAGAACATGGGCAGCAATAGCTTACACATTATCAACCATGGGGGTCGACATGGAGACGTTCACTCCTCATCTTTTGGTGGTTTGGGCAAGGCAAGAGAGTGCATGTGGCCCGGTGTGAGGAAGATGTAGTCGATCTGGCTGAAAATGTTGTATGTTGAGAACGCGATGAACTCGCACCCACAGAAGAAGGACCGGCCAAGGAGATGGTATGCATCAAAGGGATTGGTGAAGCGGGCGATGAGGCCACTTCCTCCGATGAGAGCCTCCCTGATGTTGAACATTAGCGGAGAGCCGAGAGGTAAGTGATGGTAACCGGCCCTAATGAACATGGTGGCAAACTCCATTGGACCCCTCCACCTCGAGATTGCCCACACCTGGAGCTCGTTCTCGACCATGACCCCGACGGGGTACTCCCTCTTCGGCACGATGTTCAACACGAGGAAGGTTGGCCCGACATACTGCATGGTGTCGGTAGGGGCGTGGCTTGGATCTGAGATGCGAGAGGATGCGAGTGTGTAGTTTGGGGATTGAAAGGGGAGAGAGGTGTGGGTTAGAGGTACAAGAAGTGGGGTTAAATAGGGGGATCCATGACGACGTTTGCCCTTCATCATGGTGGGAAAGGGCCCAGTGTGAAACGTGTTGCCATTCATCATGGTGGGAAAGCGGCTCGGTGGGAAAGGGCCGGGTTGGAAACGAGTCGTGACAACAATTTACTGCTATAAATACTTCATTGCTCAATTTCAGCCAGGAATCCTGGATCTTCCTTATCTTGGCCATAAGTTTTGCATAAGTAAAATATTCAACAATAACAAATGTGAAGTGAAGCAAAACAATTTATTGGCACGAACTTACTGTCTCATAGCATGACACATAAACATGTATGTGTATGCAACATAAAATCCACAAAATAGGAAACGCATGAATTCTTGCATCTAGTATGCAACCTAAAATCGAAAAAATGTCTCAAACCAAAATTACTCATGCCCCGCAAACATGCTTCCGAACTAAACTCCAACCATTTAAACTTCAATCTTGCGTCACTTATGAAGTCTTTACGCCTGGATTTTCTTTGCGATGTCACGAATTTTGTTTTTCACCGCTTCTAGCTGGTTGATAGGTGACAAAATCAACTCAGCGATGAGTCGTCTTCCCCTTGCGTTAACCGTATCCTGCAAATTTTCAAATAAATGGATAGTGAATAATAGTTGTTACACGACCACACCATCGAGTCTACAAACAGAAATATCAATCAACTTGGTTAAAATGGCCGGTCATTTGGTCACCGTCCCAATGCTCCAAAACTTCTATCACAAAAAGGCCGCAAGAGTTGCTGATATATATGCAAACATTAGTGACGGTCCATACCAACATGTGTGGTTATTACAATACGATGTATGTTAACTCACCCGTCCTTTTGTGGTGGCATAGGGTACTCTTTGATAGGCCAGTTAGACGCGTACGGATGTTTTCCAGGTGTAATATGGTTTGCCTCAAGAAAATCATTTGCTATAGCGAGTCGCTATATGAAGGTTAATATTGATGGAAATGAATACAACAATTAGTAGGAACAAAGCTAAAAAGGGTAATGGAAATGGAAATGAATACAACAATTAGTAGGAACAAAGCTAGTAATGGTGACAGTACCAGCGCTTTCACAGTGTGGATAGACTGCTCAAGAGGATAGAGAGAATCCATAACTTGAAATTCTTTCTTGCGCATGTGCATTACCACAGTAATCCAGTGGGAATTATCGACATTCAAGGCCACATACATCTACGGTGTAAGAAAACATCATGTACCATATGAAGTGCATTTGAAATGTCGTATACTGAACAAGTATAATAACATAACGTACCTTATGACGCAGAGTATACTCGTCGTTGACTCTATTAACTGCTCCAGATCTTGACAACACACTATCCATGTTGTAGGGTGACGGCAATGGATTGTCTCGTGCCAGAGCCCGATCAACGAGGTATCTCGACCTCCACGCTGGACAGAGGTGACAATCATGACCAACGCGGAACGCCAAATGTGCCTGGTAAGAATCAATAGCCTGCATACAGTATGACGACATTTTATGTTCAAAAGTGGCCACATGTCATACAATTTAATAATAGGACATGCTAATAGTGCTTACACCATCCGACACCCATCTATGTTCGAGTACCGGCCGAAGCATCTCGAAGAGAGTGAGTTAAGACTTCGATTGTAGTAAACTCTTTTTCCCTTATTATTTTCAGACCTACAAGCTATCTCCACAAATTTAACAGCTGCATCAATTAGTTCTGGCTTCAACTCATCTGCCACAACCTCTGGCACGACGTTCTCAGAAAACAGAGCTGCATGGAAAATTATGAACGTCAATAATGGTGACTACATTAGTTACTAGCATATATTACAGTAGAAAGCTAGTAATGGTACCTCTACTTGCGGAGGTAGTTCCCGAAGGTTTAGTACCGCGGGCGGAATGCCTGCTTGGCTTTAGTGCATATGGGGATTCAAATTTCTTGGGAACTGTCCACTTCCTCTTTCCCGACAAAACTTCGTCATCCTTTCCGAATGTCAGCAACTTTTGCCCCTTGGCATTAGCCATGAACTTGGTAGCGTAAGATGGCATCATGTCTATGTCCTAAGAACTATACCGAGGAGAATTACTAATGATCCAAGGGTTTTCCGGTGTTGCACCATAGTCATCATTAGCCTTCTTTGGTGAACCATCGTTCTGGACATTGATCTTAGGTGGTGTTTTCTGGTTGGCAAAAAATATATCATGAAGCTTCATTTTTTCAAACTAAAAAATATTAAACGAGAAAATTAAAGAAAAACATACCTACTTCCTCAGCTTCATTTTTCTCCTTGTGAACTGCCTCCCGAGTATGGGTCAAATCAACGACCGGATCCAGACTATCTTCAAAGTGATTGTCTTCCTTGTACATGAATTCCTTTTTTTCATGGGGACCATTGTCAAATGAATCCACTTCATCATCACCATCATTGTTACAGGATGGCATGGCAGCTGCCGGCTTGTACATGACTACGCCCGACGGCAGAAACGTGGGTGGATATATAGGCAGAGGCGATCTAACGTTGCGTGCGGGAGCGAGATTTGGGGGGATTCAAGTTTTTCGGGAGAGAGAGGTGAAGGCGGCATGCACTTCGCAACTCTAAAAAAGCCCGCCTTCGTTCCAATTTTTTAATATGTGGAGAATTGCAAATTATTTTTTAATTTGCAGGTGGGTCATTTGGAGATGGTCCAAAAAACTGGCTGCCCCAAGTCATTTTTGTACATTCATATATTTTCCTTTCACACACTTATTTGTGTATATTATTTTCGTACATTCATATATTTTCCTTTCATAATTTTGGGACATTCATAAGTTTGAATAATTCAAATTTTCTATTTTATTTAAAATTGAATTAGAAATTTGAAAAAATTTGAAAAATGTTTGGACCAAACATTGCCACCATGTGAGGATGCCCAAAGTCAATTTTGTAAATTCATATATTCAGATGTGTGATCGTTTCAGCACATTCATTTAGAAATTATACACTGACAAACCATAGCAGAACAAATAAAAATTCATATAATAAACATTGAGATAGCAGCATAATTAAAATCAGATGGTTTTAACTGACCAAACTTAGACTGATTATATAGCTTATATGCTGAAATATAACAGCATACCTAACATAAAAATATTCCTAACTTATATGTTGACACATATATCAGCATACCTAACTATTTCTTCAGATAAATGTAGCACCTCTTCAGACAAGTGCTACTTCTTCAGATAAACTGAAGTGCTTATTTTTTCAGTTTATTTAGGAGGGGGAGCGGCGCATCGGTGTCTTCTTCTCCTTGTTCTTCTTCGCCTGGTTGAGCTGCTCTTCGGCCACCTCCTGCACCTCTATCTTGACAATGTCAGGGACATACGCAAGGAGGTCGACGTCGATGGGCATGGTCCTCCCACCCTCGACGACGAGCGGCACAACCATCTACACGGCATCCTCGTCGTCGTCTTCAGGAATGACCACAACCTCCATCTGCTCAGGGATGACAGGCGTTGGGATGGCGAGCTCGACATCGAAGACGCGCTCAGCCCTTGACGTGACGCGCGCAGGGTCCGGCTGCTGCGACACAGAGGACGTCGAGCGGTACATCCAGCACCTTGTGCGTTGACGAGGGTCAGCACTTAGGGTGGCTTCCCGCACTGCCCAGACGAGAAGGATGGCCGTCGGTACGCCGCGGCCGTCGGGGAAGGCGTGCATCTTCTCGCCGTCCGTCGGCACCTTGGCGAGGCTAGGTGTGTGGTTGACCAGCATCTAGGTGTTGGGGAACCACTTGCACACCTCCCTGAGTTGCGCATGCCACCCCTCATCTCCGCCGGCGAGGTCCTCCATGGCTTGCTGCCAGCCAAGGCTGCTCTCCATCGCCGCTGACGAGGGTTTTCTCGATCTAGTGGAAGTGGGAGGGGGAGGGGAAGGGGAGTCCGAAGCGACGCGGGGCAGTCCGTGAGCATTGCTCGTCCGTGAGCGAGTGGGTGAGTGGGCGGTGGCAGTTATGGTGGGAGTGGACACGTTACCATTTTGCTGACAGGTCCTGGGACTGGGAGTTTAGTCCCACCTCGCCTAGCGAGAGAGCCCCGCACCTGCTTATATACGCGGGTGCGAGTGGATTGGCATGAGCCTCTCTCACCAGCCAGACAATACACTACTCTGTTTCCTCTATGCCCTGTGGGGCCTATTGGCAGGACTTGTTCTTGCACCACGGGCCTGCGTCCTGGCCCATTTGTCTGAGTTTCTAGTCATATGCAGGTCGAGGTGGTGGGAAATATCCTCCCTAGGTGGGCCATTTTTTTCTATAATTATTTTTTGACACACATTTGTATTTTAAATATAATACAAATGGAAATACATGTAGTACATAGATAGGTTTTCACACATGATGTCCTACTCAAACATAGATAGGTTTCCAAGGTTTCATATTTTTTTGATTTTTTTTGAATTTTTTATGCCCTGGCCAATGCTAGTTCGAAACACGTGGCTTCACCGAGCCACCATAAATTGTAAAAATTATAAAAAAGAAAATCTTTCGTATTCTTTATATTTATATCAAGGAGATCATGCCTACAAAAATTGAGGTCATTTGGAGGTGGTGGGAAAAATGACCTTGCTACAAAAATTGGCTTAGGTGAGAGACCAAACGGTTCATCCGAAATGTGGTTGTTTTTTTGACCTCCTCCAAATGACCTAAAAGTGTGCACACATGATCTCCTACTCAAACATAGATAGGTTTCCAAGGTTTCACAATTTTTTGATTTGTTTTGAATTTTTTATGCCCTGGCTAATGCCAGTTCAAAACACGTAGCTTCACCGAGCCACTATAAATGGTAAACAATTATAAAAAAGGAAATATTTCATATTCTTTCTATTTATATCAAGGAGATCATTCCTACAAAAATTGAGGTCACTTGGAGGTGGTGGAAAAAATGACCTTGCTACAAAAACTGTCTTAGGTGACCAAACGGTCCGTCCGAAATGAGGTCATTTTTTGACCTCCTCCAAATCACCTAAACATTTGCACACATGATGTCCTACTCAAATATATATATAGGTTTCCAATGTTTCACAAATTTTTGAATTGTTTTGAATTTTTTATGCCCTGGCCAATGCCAGTTCAAAACATGCGGCTTCACCAAGCCACTATAAATTGTAAACATTTATAAAAAAAGAAAATATTTATTATTATTTCTATTTATATCAAGTAGATCATGCCTAAAAAATTGAGGTCATTTGTAGGTGGTGGTAAAAATGACCTTGCTACAAAAATTGGCTTAGGTGACCAAACGATCCGTCCAAAATGAGGTCATTTTTTTGAGCTCCTCCAAACCACCTAAAAATTTGCACACATGATCTTCTACTCAAACATAGATAGGTTTCCAAGGTTTCACAATTTTTTTATTTGTTTTGAATTTTTTTATGCCCTGGCCAATGCCAGTTCGAAATACGCGACTTCACCGAGCCACTATAAATTGTAAACAATTATAAAATAGGAAATCTTTCATATTATTTATATTTATATCAAGGAGATCATGCCTACAAAAACTGAGGTCATTTGGACGTGGTGAGAAAATGACCTTGCTACAAAAACTGGCTTAGGTGAGAGACCAAATGGTTCGTCCGAAGTGAGGTCATTTTTTTAACATCCTCCAAATGACCTAAAAATTTGTACACATGATCTCCTACTAAAACATAGATAGGTTTCCAAGATTTCATAATTTTTTGAATTTTTTTTATTTTTTATGCCCTGGCCAATGTCAGTTTGAAACACGCGGCTTCACCAGGTCACTATAAATGGTAAACAATTATAAAAAGGAAATCTTTCATATTCTTTCTATTTATATCGAAGAGATCATGCCTACAAAAATTGAGGTCATTTGGAGGTGGTGGGAAAAATGACCTTGCTACAAAAAATATATATATAATGCCCGCCCACTTAATAGGAAATTCACAACCCACGGCCTGCATACGACTAGAAGCCCATCAATATGGGCCAGGACGTAGGCTCCATGGGCATGTGTTATTCCTGTCAGTAGGCCCCACGGGGCATAGAGGTAGGCGTAGATGATGTGTTGTCTGGTTGAGAGAGGCTCATGCCACGCCCCTCTCAGCCAGGTATATAAGCAGGTGCGGGCGCCTCTCGCTCGGCGAGGTGGGACTAAACTCCTACCACCCGTCAGCTGTTCCCGGTACAACACAGCGGTTGGGCCCAATTTTGGTGGGCTGACCCAGGCCAGCCTCACCAACGTGCTGGACCGCACATCCGTGTAGGTGGTTGGGCTGGCCCATTTTCTATGTATTTTTCTTTTTTCCTTTTTCTCATATAGTTTTTCCTTTTTATTAGTTATTACAATTTTAAAATTGGTAAATGTATGATAATATCTTTTCTTTCATTTCATACAAATATCTACCACTTCTAATTCAAATGTTCTTTTTCCTTTTTTCACCAAACATTTTCTTACACTACTATCTTTCTTTTTCCTTTTTTTCAAATTCCCTTTTATTATTTATTATAGTTTTTAAATTCATGAATGTATGATAATATGTTGTCTTATATTTCACTCATTTCATACAATAATCCATTATTTCTAATTACAGCTTGCAAGCACCATTTTTAACAACTACTTTCTTACACTTCTATATTTCACTCCAAGATTCACACACTCTTTTAAAAATGATGATCCATTGTGTAATCTAATAAGAAGGAAGCATACCTCAGAAATAAATTCCATGAGATAGAAATTTAGATATCTTCCTACATTAATACCATCCAGGTCATCTAAACAGGGCATCAAGTTCAAAGACATACTACATTAGAGCCATATATAATACAAAAGCAAACGAAGTTTCCAACGGTTCACAACACCATGCATATTAACAAAAGTAAAACATCATCAAATATACTGATGATGATTGTCACTTGGAGCTTCAGATGAGAAAGATTGTGTAGGCCTAGTTGGGATATAGAGCCTTCAGGAGGGCACCATGCTGTCCTCGGACCTTGTAGTCGTCAGAACCAATGGATGCATCCCATGCATGCGAGATAAGGTGGTCATAGAGCCCATCCTTGGGCTTTCTCTTTGTGGTACAATAGGGGCACACGAACTTCTTCCCCTCAATGTACAAAGAGGATCCCTTGGCCTTGATATTCTCGACTTCCTTCGCTATGAAGGACTCAATGTTCCCCTTATCCACATCATCATCAGAGTGATACTACACACACAAATAAATTACATGAATACATTATGCATTCATATAGTAAAACATGTGAAAGGAACTAAATGAACAAATGAAATTTCAACTAGGGATAAACCTCATAGGGTTCGTCATCGTCATAGTCTGGATCATACGGGTCACGAAAGCCAGTCATGTCCAGCTTCCTCTTCTTGTCCTGCAATGGGATAGTGCACTGCCTTAAATCGTAATAGTATTTACATAAATCTCCATATCCTTATACCAGATCCTTACATGCAATGGTGGTGCCAGGACTCAAATATTACCACTCAAGCCGAATACATATGATTATCAACACATTTTGCACAATTTCCTGGCGTGTTACAAATTAAAATTGTTGTTTAATAATCCTGCCTTGGAATATTTACTTCATGGTTTACAAAATTTTGTACAAGAACAATCTTTCAAGGCCATGTTAATGTTTTTGCAACTCATATGACTACTACTGAAATTATGTCAACATACTGATACTTCTTGTTCTTGAAATATCCCCTATAGCCATTTTTTCTTAGTCTCAGTTCTGAATGAGCACTGATAGGTCAGAATGAGTGAAATAGTGAACCCTAACTCCTATATCTAATTAAAATACCTTAGCTCCAACATCTAATTAAATAACACGTACTCTTACATCCACTGGATCATTGAATCACAAATGAAGTATGGTATGACCAGTTGTGAATGAGCATTGATAGGTCACAATGAGTGAAATGATGAACCCTAACTCCTATATCTAATTAAAATACCCTAACTCCAACATCTAATTAAAAAACACTAACTCCTACATCCACTAGATGGTTGAATCACAAAGTTTAGTTACATATATCATTGGATATAAACTAATCCAGTACAAATAACCCTAACTAATACATCTAATTAAGAAAACTAACTCGTACTTTTACTGTATCATCCAATCACAATATTTAATTACATATATCACTGGCTATAAATGAGTCCAATACAAAAAAAATCTAACTAAACATCTAATTAAAAAATACTAACTACTACATCTACTGGATGATTCAATCACAGAATGTATATATCACTAGCTATAAATGAATCTAGTAAAAAAAACGTAACTAAACATCTAATTAAAAAAAACTAACTACAACATCTACTGGATGATTCAATCACAGAATGTGTGTATATATATATATATATATATATATATATATATATATCACTTGCTATAAATCAATCCAATACAAAAAAAACTAACTAAACATCTAATTAAAAAACCCTATCTACTACATCTACTAGACGATTCAATCACATAATCTATTTATCAATAGCTATGAATGAATCCAATAAAAAAAACTAACTGAACATCTAATTAAAAAAACCTAACTACTACATCTACCGGATGATTCGGTCACAGAATCTATCCAAGATTTACCATTGAGCACTGATAAATCAATCTAATATCAAAAAACCCTAATTATCAGAAGGGGATGCAGCAACTATCAACAAAAAATAACCCTAACACATACATCTACTGCTTAACAGGAGTAACTAGCAACGAAGGGGACTGCTGGAGAGGATTACCTGCAGGTCCACGTGGTCGCCGTCGGCCTCTGCAGGTCCATGAGACGCGCAGCTTGACGCCGTCATGCCTAGCTCTGGCACGGCGGAGTCCGACACGGCCACCTTCTTCTCCTCCAGATCCGCTGTCACAGCGACCGGAGATGCAGCTTGTGGGGATGCAGCACCTCCCGCACCTGCAGCGCCGACGCAGGCCTGCACGGCATCTACCGTGGTCTCCGCGCCCGTCTTCTTCACATTTGCCTTCGCGACGGCGGCTTTGCCACAACCTTGCTCCATCGAAGCCACAAGCAAGCAGGACGAGAGAGGGAGGCGGTGGTGGTGAGCGAGCAGGTCGGGTGGCCGGTGAGGAAGACGATGAGGCAGAGGAGAGAGGAGGGACACATAGGCGATTTGGATGGATTTGGATTTGGGGGAAATGGGTGGGCGATGCGGCCGGTGCCGGTTCCCCTCCTCTTATACCATTGTCCTTTTTTGAAAATTATCCACGCACACGACCGCGGGAAAACACAAACGCTATCGTATAATACACGTACACGCCCGACGTACAATAGTACACGGGCCGGTACGGGCTCGTACGGGACTCCATGACTGGTCTACGCGCGCTCTACGCCCACCCAAAATGACCATGGTGCCTTTCGTTATGAACGGCCATCGATGCATCTGAACCGTCCTTGTATTTTTCGCGTTGAAAGTTCACTCGAGGGGGGGAGCACCGGAGCAGAAACGGGGAACGTAGGGAGTCTGTGTATACTCTGTTGTGGAGACCTCGGTCCAGGTGCAATCGGAGCAATCGAAGGTTAAGAAGACGCCCTGAGCTGGTCGCAGCGACACCAAGATGGTGTCGTCCGGGAGAACGGCGCATCCCTGGAAGAAGTCGCCGTTCCACAGCTTGCCCATTTGGCTCTTGTAGGGGAGGGGGAAGGTGTCGCCGGCCTGCTCCCATCGGTCAGCGTCCTTGTGGAAGCGTTGCATTCCGAGGACACACTTGCCTACGTATTCCAAGTAGACGTATGGAGCCCAGAGGTGGCCGGCGGCCGAGACGGGGCGGCAATGCATGGAAGGGTTCAGCGGCAGGCGAGGCAGCTCGGACATGGTGGTGGCTTCATGAGCGAGCCGTAGCTGCTGGGCTCATGGGGTCGCCGAGTACTTGCCGGGATCCAGGTGCTCAGAGAAGAGGCATAGCGAGCGGCCGTCGGGGGTCAGAGCGGCGGTGGCGCTGGCGATGCCGCTGCAGCCCTTGATGGTTTCGACGGTGCACAGGGTGTCGAGGGCGTCGTCGCTCCGGCCGAGGATTCGACCGGATCGCGCGACGCGGAGCCGGTGCAGGCCTAGGAGGCTGTCTTCGGAGATCATAGGGAGAGTGGCGGAGAGGAGGCCGACGAGCAGCGACCACGCGGGGCTGTCATCCGCGCCAGCCGGGATGCAGACGTAGTCCCTGCCGGGGGCGACGCGCGGGATCCAGGGAGAGCAGAAGCGACGCCAGCAGCACAAGCATCGGTACAGGGTACAATGGGCCGTTCGGCTGGACCGCCATCCAAACCATCTAATTTATTAGTGAACCGCCGTTCAAACCCGTTAAATATATCCTGTGCTATCATCTTTCATTGGACACACTCAGTAACCAAAAATTTCCTGGTTTTCGTAGGAGTGAGTAACGGCCACGTACGGATCATAGCCGCTGTCCTGTAAAGTACCTGCAAGAAATGAATATTTGTTGTCTTGTTAAAAACCAGATCATTCCTGCAATTCTAAATTGCCCATAATAGCACGCATACCCCAATGCGAATATGTCTAGCAATAGAATTATCGACTCCATTTAGCCACGAACCAAATAGTGAGTCAATGCTATCCGGAGGATTAATATTAAAAGTAATTCGAACTGATTGCCATAATAATCTTGCCAGCGGACATTGACGAAAAAAGTGTTTTATATTTTTCTAGATTCCCACAAAAACAACAACTAGTATTACCTGGCCAATTACGCTTAGCTAAATTGTCCTTAGTAAGAATCACCCTCTTATGGACAAACGACATGAAAACTTTGATTCTCAACGGGACCTTCACCTTCCAAACGTTATTGGTTTTCGGTAAATCCGATGTGTTAATGAGATCTGGGTACATTGATTTGACCGTGAATATACCTGAAAGAGTAAGCTTCCACTTAATCGTATCAGACTCATCTGATAACTGTACGTCCATAAGACGTCTGACTAAGTGCAGCCACTGCGTCCAACGCTGTCCAATCATAACACGTCGGAATCGAATGTTTAGTGGGATCGATTGTAATACTGTGGCCACATACACCTCTTTACGTTGCATAATATTATATAAGGCAGGATATTGTATAGCTAGTGGCGCCTCCCCCAGCCATGTATCCTCCCAAAATCTCGTTGTATCTCCGTTCCCAATTGTAAACCGAGTCCTATGAAAGAAGTGATCTTTCACCTTCATCAATCCCTTCCAAAAAGGGGAGTCTGTCGGTCTTACGGTGACTTGCGCTAAAGTCTTTGATTGGAGATACTTATTGCGCAGAATCTGAGCCCACATTCCTTCAGGTTCCATCGACAATCTATATAGCCACTTACTCAGTAGACATTTGTTTTTAACCTCTAGGTTTTCTATCCCCAAACCTCCCTGGTCTCTGGGTCCACAAATTATGTCCCATCTAGTAAGTCTGTACTTCTTCTTAACCTCATCGCTCTCCCAAAAGAACCTAGTGTTGGGAGACGTAGTAGTAAATCAAAAAAGTTCCTACGATCACCAAGATCTATCCATGGAGAAACCAACAACGAGTGGGGAGAGATTGCATCTTCATACCTTTGAAGATCGCTAAGCGGAAGCGTTACAAGAACGCGGTTGGTGGAGTCGTACTCGCAGCGATTCAGATCGCGGTGGATTCCGATCTCAGCGCCGAACAACGGCGCCTCCGCGTTCAACACACGTACAGCCCGGTGACGTCTCCCGCACCTTGATCCAGCAAGGAGGAGGGAGAGGTTGAGGGAGAGCTCCGGCAGCACGACGGCGTGGTGACGGTGGAGCTACGTGGACTCCGGTAGGGATTCGCCAAGCGCTACGGAAAACGAGGAAGAGGAAGGGTAGGGCTGCACCGTGAGAGAGAGAAGTCGTGTCTCAAATCAGCCCAAACCCTTGCATATATATAGGAGGAGGGAGAGGGAGGGCTGCCTTGGCCCCTCCTCCAAGGAGGAGGGCTTCGGCCGAAGCTAGGGAAGAGTCCACCTCCCACAAGGGAGGTGGATCTCCCTCCTTTCAAACTCCTTTTGCCTTATCCCTTAATCTCTAGCCACATGGGCCTTTCTAGAAGGTCCTGGCCAGCCCAAAAAGGGCTGGCACACCTCCTCTAAGGGCCCACAAAGTCCTATGGTCGTCACACCCCTCCCGTGGGTCCTCCGGCACCCTCCCGACACTCCCGGTACACTACCGATGAGCCCGAAAATTTTCCGGTGACCAAAACTGGACTTCCTATATATCAATCTTTACCTCTGGACCATTCCGGAGCTTGTCCTGACGTCCAGGATCTCATCCAAGACTCCGAACAACCTTCGGTAATCACGTATACCATTTCCCTATAACCCTAGCGTCATCGAACCTTAAGTGTGTAGACCTTACGGGTTCGGGAGACACGTAGACATGACTGAGACACCTCTCCGGTCAATAACCAATAGCGGTATCTGGATACCCATGTTAGCTCCCACATGCTCCATGATGATTTCATCAGATGAACCATGATGTCGGGGATTCAATTAATCCCGTATACAATTCCATTTGTCTATCGGTATGATACTTGCCCGAGATTCGATCATCGGTATCTCTATACCTTGTTCAATCTCGTTACCGGCAAGTCTCTTTACTCATTCCGTAATATATCATCCCGTGGCTAACTCCTTAGTCACATTGAGCTCATTATGATGATGTCTCACCGAGTGGGTCCAGAGATACCTCTCCGTCACACGGAGTGACAAATCCCAGTCTCGATTCGTGCCAACCCAACAAACACTTTCGAAGATACCTGTAGTGCACCTTTATAGCCACCCAGTTATGTTGTGACGTTTGGCACACCCAAAGCATTCCTACGGTATCCGGGAGTTGCACAATCTCATGGTCTAAGGAAACGATACTTGACATTGAAAAGCTTTTAGCAAACAAACTACACGATCTTGTGCTATGCTTAGGATTGGGTCTTGTCCATCACATCATTATCCTAATGATGTGATCCCATTATCAACGACATCCAATGTCCATGGTCATGAAACTGTGACCATCTATTGATCAACGAGCTAGTCAACTAGAGGCTCACTAGGGACATGTTGTGGTCTATGTATTCACACATGTATTACGGTTTCCGGTTAACACAATTATAGCATGAACAATAGACAATTTATCATGAACAAGGAAATACAATAATAACCATTTTATTATTGCCTCTAGGTCATATTTCCAACAGTCTCCCACTTGCACTAGAGTCAATAATCTAGTTACATTGTGATGAATCGTACACCCATAGCATTCTGGTGTTGATCATGTTTTGCTCGTGAGAGAGGTTTAGTCAACGGATCTGCAACATTCAGATCCGTATGCACTTTACAAATATCTATATCTCCCTCCTGAATGTAATCATGGATGGAGTTGAAGCGGCGCTTGATGTATCTTGTCTTCTTGTGAAACCTGGGCTCCTTCGCAAGGGCAATAGCTCTAGTGTTGTCACAGAATAGAGTCATCGGGCCCGACGCACTTGGAATTACTCCTAGGTCGGTGATGAACTCCTTCATCCAGACTCCTTCCTTTGCTGCTTCCGAAGCAGCTATGTACTCCGCTTCACATGTAGATGCCGCCACGACGCTTTGCTTGCTGCTGCACCAGCTGACCGCCCCTCCGTTCAAAACATACACGTATCCGGTTTGCGACTTGGAGTCGTCCGGATCTATGTTGAAGCTAGCATCGACGTAACCCTTTATGACGAGCTCTTCGGCACCTCCATATATGAGAAACATGTCATTTGTCCTTTTCAGGTACTTCAGGATATTCTTGACCGCTGTCTAGTGTTCCGCTCCGGGGTTTACTTTGGAACTTCCCTATCAAACTTATGGCAAGGTTCACATCAGGCCTGGTACACAGCATGGCATACATAATAGAGCCTATGGTTGAAGCATAGGGGATGACACTCATCTCTTCTCTATCATTTGCCGTGGTCGGGCATTGAGTCGTACTCAATCTCACACCCTGTAACACAGGCAAGAACCCCTTCTTGGACTAATCCATATTGAACTTCTTCAATATCTTTTCAAGGTATGTGCTTTGTGAAAGACCTATGAGGCATCTCGATCTATCTCTGTAGATCTTAATACCTAATATGTAAGCAGCTTCTCCAAGGTCCTTCATTGAAAAACACTTATTCAAGTAGGCCTTTATACTTTCCAAGAGTTCTATATCATTTCCCATTATTAGTATGGCATCCACATATAATATGAGAAATGCTACAGAGCTCCCACTCACTTTCTTGTAAATACATGGTTCTCCATAAACCTGTATAAACCCAAACGCTTTAATCACCTCATTAAAGCGAATGTTCCAACTCCGAGATGCTTGCACCAGCCCATAGATGGAGCGTTGGAGCTTGCATACTTTGTTAGCATCTTTAGGATCGACAAAACCTTCCAGCTACATCATATACAGTTCTTCCTTAAGGAAACCATTAAGGAATGCCGTTTTGACGTCCATTTGCCAGATCTCATAATCATAAAATGCGGCAATTGCTAACATGATTCGGACAAACTTCAGCATCGCTACGGGTGAGAAAGTCTCATTGTAGTCAACTCCTTGAACTTGTCGATAACCCTTAGCGACAAGCCGAGCCTTATAGACGGTCACATTACCATCCGCGCCAGTCTTCTTCTTAAAGATCCATTTATTTTGAATGGCTCGCTTATCAACAGGCAAGTCCACCAAAGTCCACACTTTGTTCTCATACATGGATCCTATCTCGGATTTCATGGCTTCAAGCCATTTGTTGGAATCCGGGCCCGCCATCGCTTCTTCATAGTTCGAAGGTTCACCGTTGTCTAACAACATGATCTCCAGGACAGGGTTGCCATACCACTCTGGTGCGGAATGTGTCCTAGTGGACCTTCGACATTCAACAGTAACTTGATCTGAAGTTTCATGATCAACATCATTAACTTCATCTCCAGCCGGTGCAGGCTCCATAGAAACAACTTCCTGTGCTGCGCTACTCTCCGGTTCGAGTGGAGGTACAATTACCTCATCAAGTTCTATTTTCCTCCCACTTACTTCTTTCGAGAGAAACTCTTTCTCGATAAAGGATCCATTCTTGGCAACAAAGACTTTGCCTTCGGATCTGAGGTAGAAGGTATACCTAATAGTCTCGTTGGGATATCCTATGAAGACGCACTTTTCCGCTTTGGGTTCGAGCTTCTCAGGTTGAAGTTTCTTCACATAAGCATCGCATCCCCAAACTTTTAGAAATGCCAGCTTAGGTTTCTTTCCAAACCATAATTCATATGGTGTCATCTCAACGGACTTTGACGATGCCCTATTTAAAGTGAATGTGTCAGTCTCTAATGCATATCCCAAAAATGATAGCGGTAAGTCGGTAAGAGACATCATAGATCGCACCATATCCAATAGAGTGCAATTACGACGTTCAGACACACCATTTCGCTAAGGTGTGCCAGGCGGCGTGAGTTGTGAAACAATTCCACATTTCCTTAGGTGCATGCCAAACTCATGACTTAAATATTCTCCGCCACGATCAGATCGTAGGCACTTTATTTTCCTGTCACGTTGATTCTCTACCTCACTCTAAAATTCCTTGAACCTTTCAAAAGTTTCAGACTTATGTTTCATTAAGTAGACATACCCATATCTACTCAAGTCATCAGTGAGGGTGAGAACATAACGGTAGCCACCACGAGCCTCGACACTCATTGGACCGCATACATCGGTATGTATTATTTCCAACAAGTCAGTTGCTCGCTCCATTGTCCCGGAGAACGAAGTCTTGGTCATCTTGCCCATGAGGCATGGTCCGCACGTGTCAAATGATTCGAAATCAAGAGACTCCAAAAGTCCATCAGTATGGAGCTTCTTCATGCGTTTGACACCAATATGACCAAGGCGGCAGTGCCACATGTAAGTGGGACTATCGTTATCAACCTTACACTTTTTGGTACTCACACTATGGACATGTGTAACATCACTTTCGAGATTCATCGAAAATAAACCATTGACCAGCGGGGCATGACCATAAAACATTTCTCACATATAAATAGAACAACCATTATTCTCAGATTTAAATGAGTAGCCATCTCGAATCAAGCGAGATCCAGATACAATGTTCATGCTCAAAGCTGGTACTAAATAACAATTATTAAGGTTTAACACTAATCCCGAAGGTAGATGTAGAGGTAGCGTGCCGACGGCGATCACATCGACCTTGGAACCATTCCCGACGCGCATTGTCACCTCGTCCTTTGCCAGTCTCCGCTTATTCCGCAGCTCCTGCTTGAAGTTACAAATGTGAGCAACTGCACCGGTATCAAATACCCAGGAGCTACTACGAGCGCTGGTTAGGTACACATCAATAACAAGTATATCACATAAATCTTTACCGTTGCCTTCCTTCTTATCCGCTAAGTACTTGGGGCAGTTCTGCTTCTAGTGACCGGTACCCTTGCAATAAAAACACTCAGTCTTAGGCTTGGGTCCATTCTTGTTCTTCTTCTTCCCGGCAAATTGCTTACCGGGCGCGGCAACAACTTTGCCATCCTTCTTGAAGTTCTTCTTACCCTTGCCTTTCTTGAAACTTGTGGTCTTATTCACCATCAACACTTGATGCTCCTTTTTGATCTCGACCTCCGCTGATTTCAGCATCGGGTACAACTCAGGAATGGACTTCTCCATCCCTTGCATGTTGTAGTTCATCACAAAGCTCTTGTAGCTAGGTGGAAGCGACTCGAGGATTCTATCAATGACTGAGTCATCCGGGAGATTAACTCCCAGCTGAGTCAAGCGGTTGTGTAGCCCAGACATCTTGAGGATGTGCTCACTGACAGAACTGTTCTCCTCCATCTTACAGCTGAAGAACTTGTCAGAGACGTCATATCTCTCGGCCCGGGCATGAGCTTGAAAAACCAGTTTCAGCTCTTGGAACATCTCATATGCTCCGTGTTGCTCAAAACACTTTTGGAGCCCCGGTTCTAAATTGTAAAGCATGTCGCACTGAACAAGGGAGTAATCATCGCAGCGAGAATGCCAAGCGTTCGCAACGTCTTGCTTTGTTGGGAGAAGGGGTGGGTCACCTAGCGGTGCATCGAGGACATACAATTTCTTGGAAGCTATGAGGATGATCCTCAAACCACGGACCCAGTCTGCATAGTTGCTTCCATCATCTTTCAGCTTGGTTTTCTCTAGGAACGCGTTGAAATTGAGGGTGACATTCGCGTTGGCCATTGGATCTACAATATAGATTGTAAAGATGATTTTAGACTAAGTTCATGATAACTAAGTTCACATAATCAAATTATTTAATGAACTCCCACTTAGATAGACATCTCTCTAGTCATCTAAGTGACACATGATCCATGTCAACTAGCCTGTGTCAGATCATCACGTGAGACGGACTAGTCATCCATGGTGAACATCTCCATGTTGATCGTATCTTCTATACGACTCATGTTCGACCTTTTGGTCTTCCATGTTCCGAGGCCATGTGTGTACATGCTAGGCTCGTCAAGTCAACCTAAGTGTTTCTCGTGTGTAAATCTGGCTTACACCCGTTGTATGCGAACGTTAGAACCTATCACACCCGATCATCACGTGGTGCTTCGGAACGACGATCCTTAGCAACGGTGCACAGTTAGGGTGAACACTTTTCTTGAAATTTTATTGAGAGATCATGTTATTTACTACCGTCATTCTAAGCAAATAAGATGTAAACATGATAAACATCACATGCAATCAATATAGTGACATGATATGGCCAATATCATCTTGCTCCTTTGATCTCCATCTTCGGTCTCACGTAAGCGTACGTGTAAAGTCGGTGGGGGGGGGTCGCTTCATCCCACAATACCGCCAAATCAAGATAAGACTAGTAGTGGTTAGCAAATTAACAAGATCGATGCCCACAACTGCTTTGTGTTCTACTCGTGCATAGATCCTACGCATAGATCTAGCTCATGATGTCACTGTTGGGAGACGTAGTAGTAAATCAAAAAAAAACCTACGATCACCAACATCTATCCGTGGAGAAACCAGCAACGAGTGGGGAGAGATTGCATCTTCATACCTTTGAAGGTCGCTAAGAGGAAGCGTTACAAGAACGCGGTTGGTGGAGTCGTACTCGCAGCGATTCAGATCGCGGTGGATTCCGATCTCAGTGCCGAACAACGACGCCTCCGCGTTCAACACATGTACAGATCGATGACGTCTCCTGCACCTTGATCCAGCAAGGAGGAGGGATAGGTTGAGGGTGAGCTCTGGCAGCACGATGGCGTGGTGACGGTGGAGCTACGTGGACTCCGGCAGGGCTTCGCCAAGCGCTACGGAGAACGAGGAAGAGGAAGGGTAGGGTTGCGTCGTGAGAGAGAGAAGTCGTGTCTGAAATCAGCCCAAACCCTTGCATATATATAGGAGGAGGGAGAGGGAGGGCTGCCTTGGTCCCTCCTCCAAGGAGGAGGGCTTCGGCCGAAGCTAGGGAAGAGTCCATCTCCCACAAGGGAGGTGGATCTCCCTCCTTTCAAACTCCTTTTGCCTTATCCCTTAATCTCCAGCCGCATGGGCCTTTCTAGAAGGTCTTGGCCAGCCCAAAAAGGGCTGGCACACTGTTGGGGAACGCGACAGAAAACAAAAAATTCCGGTATAGCGAGCACGCCCAGGATCACAATGGAGACTACATACAAGGTTTGATCTGATCCGTACCGACTCGAAGCACAGCGGAAGAAGAGTCGGTGGAGATCGTTGGTGCAGATCCCACAGCTAGGATTTTACAACCTCCCAACTACGAGGATGTACTTCCTCGTCGGACAGCCCTTCGGGAGGCGGTCGGACAGTCCTCCGGACGATGTCGCGGACAGCCCTTCGGGAGGACCCTCGAAACTCGAACGAAGACTCGGACAGCCCTACGGGAGGACACACGAACAGCCCCTCGGGCAAAAGATCGAAACTACGACCTCTCTACGGGGTTGCACACATACGGTGTCATCTATCCGGCAGGGCTTGGCCGTCCAGAACTAGTTCCTGCCGGAACCCAGACAGCCTTTCGGCTCTACGAAAGACTCTTTTCGTGGGAGGGAGAAAGAGAGCTTGCAAAGTAAAGCATGTGTATGAGAGCACAAGGATGAAGAAATGGCAGCCCACTCACCTCCTATTTATAGGAAAATCAAGGGGTAGGGTGGTTTTACAATAAAACCCAAAATGCACATGAATGAAGTCCTTCCACAAGGGCATAAAAGTGAAACCAAGGAACAAGAGGGACTCCATGAACGAGTCACCATGTGGCCGGCCACACCCTCATGTGGGGCCCCAAAAATGGCTCCAATCCATCCATGTCATCCCCAAGATATTTTGGAGCAAAGCCCCAAAAGGTGGCTTTCCATAAAGTAGTCCAAAAAGCACTTTCACTATTCATGGCGACATTTTTCAGCGTCCGCTCGAACTGAAAATATTTATGTGGGCTTAGAACAATTCTAGTACCCCACTAAAATAATTTTTAATGTGATCCGGAACAATTCCGGAATAGTGATTTTCATCTGCGAAAAGCATCTGAAGTGGTTCCGGCAGCTCCGGAACATTTTCAGTTTTCATCCCGGAAAATTCCAGAAAGTTTCCAGAACGATTCTGGCACCCTTCAAGAATTAACAGGCATGTGCCGAAACCAATTTGACTTTTTGGTATCCCCTGAAACAACTTTTCAGTTTCACCGAAACTGTTCCGGTGACCTGTCTGCGGAACTTTTCCGCTGTCCGAAACTTTTCCGCTGTCCGAAACTTTTCGGTGATTTTCTCTTAGACTCCCTGTCTAGTATTCAACAGAGAGATGACCCTTAAGCGTGTGACCCTCTAGGTTCGGTGAAGCATAGACATGACCCGGAACCCCTTCCGATCAATGATCAACATCGGAGCCGTGGACACCCATATTGACCCCTATACCCACACGAATGAATATTCGAGTGAACCTCTAGTTGCCGTGAGCTATTCCTGTTGCTTCGCGATATGTTTACAATTACCCGAGGTGAGACATGTAGGCATCCTCGTGGATCAACAACTTGTCCACTATGCCAGTTACCTCGTTGCCGGTATTGTTCTCTTTTCTCGTTCCCGTGTTCTGGCATCCCCGTGATCAAATCACAAAGTGTCTGGCCAGACGATGATGGATACCGTAACACCGAGAGGGCCCAGAGATATCTCTCCATCGTTAGAGGAGAAAATCCCAATCTTGAGCTATCAAGTTACTTGACATACTTTTCCATGAACCTGTAAGCCGCCGTAATAGCCACCCATTTACGGATGACGTTTAACAAACCCCAAAGTTCATGAAGCAAGCATGACGAAACTCGATACTCTCATGGTCTAAGGAATTATGCAAACGTTAACCATCTCTGTGTTATTAACCATTAACTTGTGACGAATGTATCTCATAGCATAACATCAATTCAGATCGATTCAACACGAGTGTTCTACCAACATCGCGTCCTCAAAATTGCCGGCATAGCCATCCCATGATCAGGAAAACAGGACCATCATGCAACACTTGAGCCAGTCTTAGAGGCAAGACTAGGAATACAATTCACCGTTTATTATACCACACGTGCACATGAGTTTCCCTCCAAGCCTCGTTTAATTTGTAGACTCGAGAATCATTGCAGTTATAGCATGGAACATAAACATTCATTACAAACTTTGGAGATACAAAATAACTGTTATTACTGCCTCTAGGGCATATCTCCTACAGACTCCCACTTGCACTAGAGTCATAATCCAGTTACATGGCTTCCCTAACACCAATGTCTATCCGGTGTTGCTCATGCTTTGCTCGTGGTAGAGGCTTTGTCATCGGGTCTGACACATTCAGATCCGTGTGAACTTTGCGTACTTTCACTAAACCTTCTTCGACATGATGTCGAATGAGTTTATATTTGCGTTGAATATGCATTGTCTTATGGTGCAAACGTGGCTCCCTTGCCTGAGCCACGGTGCCACTATTATCACAATAGATCTCCACCGGGTCCAGAGCACTTGGAACCACACCAAGGTCTTCAAGAAATTGCTTGATACCGACAGCTTGCTTGGAGGCTTCAGAAGCAGCAACATATTCCGCCTTCGTCGTAGAATCCGCCACAGTCTTTTGTTTGGAACTTTTCCAATCAACTGCGCCGCCGTTCAATATGAAAACATAGCCAGATTGAGATTTGAAGTCATCTGGGTCAGTTATGAAGCCTGCATCAGTGTAACAACTTACAATGAGCTCTTCATCACCTCCGTACACAAGGAGTAAATCCTTGGTCCTTCTGAGGTACTTAATAATACCCTTGACTGCGGCCCAGTGTTCCAATCCTGGATCACCTTGGTACCGGCTGCTAACACTTAGCGCATAGGAAACATCCGGTCTTGTACATAGCATGGCATACATGATAGATCCAACTGCCGAAGCATATGGAATATCATTCATTTGTACTCGCTCATCGAGGGTCCGAGGACTCTGATTCTTGCAAAGCACTGTGCCAGGTGACATGGGGAGTAGGCCTTTCTTGGAGTTCTCCATGTTGAACCTTTTCAACACCTTGTCAATGTACGTGCTTTGGCTAAGCGCTATTAGGCGTCTTGATCTATCTCTATAGATCCTGATGCCCAATACATATGCCGCTTCACCTAAGTCTTTCATTGAAAAACTCCTTTTCAATGAGTCTTTTATTTCGCTAAGAAAATTCACATCATTTCCAATCAACAATATGTCATCCACATACAAGATTAGAAATGCTTTTGCGCTCCCACTAAACTTCTTGTAAACACAAGATTCTTCATCGTTCCTGATGAAGCCAAACTCTTTGACCACTTCATCAAAATGAATGTTCCAGCTCCTTGATGCTTGCTTTAGACCATAAATGGCTTTCTGAAGCTTACATACCTTTCTAGCATTCTTAGGATCGACAAAACCTTCTGGTTGTATCATGTATACATCATGTTCAAGGTTTCCATTTAGGAAAGCCATTTTGACATCCATCTGCCAAATTTCATAATCGAAATAAGCAGCAATTGCTAGTAATATCCGAACAGACCTAAGCATAGCTACGGGCGAGAAAGTCTCGTCGTAGTCCACTCCTGGAACTTGCGTGAACCCTTTCGCGACAAGTCTAGCTTTGTGGATAGTAATGTTACCATCCGCGTCCGTCTTTCTTTTGAAAATCCATTTACAACCAATGGGTTTTACGCCATCTAGAAGTTCTTCCAAGTTCCAAACTTGGTTTTCGTCCATGGATTCCATTTCGGATCTCATGGCCTTGTGCCATTCCCTTGAGCTAGGCCCCGCCATCGCTTCCTTGTAGTGCGCAGGTTCATCGTCTTCAAGAATGAAGATTTCGTTATGAAACCACTCAGGTGGCTGGATAGCCCTACCTGATCTGCACGGTTCAGTAACAACATTGTCTGAAATTTCCGCATCACATGCAACAACTTCCGGCTCGGTTGTAGGGATAATTTGCGGAATTACTTCCGGTTCCTTAGCCATATCAATGATTGCCAAAGATTCACTAATCTCATTAAGTTGTACTGTCCTCCCACTCAATTCTTTAGCGAGAAATTCTTTCTCGAGAAAGTGTGCAACCTTTGCAACAAACATTTTGCCTTCGGACTGGTGGTAGAAGGAATATCCAATGGTGTTATTTGGATAACCTACAAAGTAACATTTGTCTGATCTAGGTTCTAGTTTGGTTGGCTGTAAACGTTTTACGTATGCCTCACAACCCCAAACCTTGAGATGCGACACACTAGGTATCTTCCCACACCACATCTCATGTGGTGTCGTCTCAACAGACTTAGACGACGCTCTGTTTAATGTATAAGCGGCAGTGAGTAGTGCGTGACCCCAAAAAGATATCGGTAGATCTATAAGAGACATCATCGACCTTACCATGTCTAACAGGGTTCGGTTACGTCATTCCGACACTCCGTTTCGCTGTGGAGTTCCGGGAGGCGTAAGCTGTGAAACGATTCCACGGTCACTCAGATGTTGGCCAAACTCATGACTAAGATATTCGCCTCCGCGATCAGACCGCAGAAACTTAATCTTTTTGTCACGATGATTTTCTACCTCATTCTGAAAATCTTTGAACTTTTCAAAGGTTTCCGACTTATGCTTCATCAAGTAGATATATCCATACCGACTTAAATCATCAGTAAAAGTCACGAAGTAAAAATACCCACCCCGCGCGGCCGTGTTCATTGGACCACATACATCACTATGTATTATTTCCAATAATTCACCCGCCCGTTTAGGATGACCCGTGAACGGCGTCTTGGTCATTTTCCCATCAAGCAAGCTTCACATGTGTCAAATGATTCAAAATCAAGGGACGGTAAAACTCCATCTTTATGGAGTCTTTGCATGCGTTTCTTTTCGATGTGGCCAAGACGACAGTGCCACAAGTAAGTGGTGGTGGTATCAGCCTTCTTAAGGCATTTAGCATTCACGTTAAAGACATCATTTCCACAATCAAGATTTAGTATGAAAAGGCCCCCAACAATGGGTGCAAATCCATAAAACATATCCTTACAATAAAGTGAACAACCATTGTTCTCAGATTTGTAGGAGTACCCATCGTGTACTAAACATGATCCAGAGATAATGTTTCTACACAATAACGGAACAAAATAATAGTTACTAAGTTCCAAAATAAATCCTGAAGGGAGACGTAGAGGCATAATGCCGACGGCTTGAGCGGCGATCCCAGCGCCGTTCCCGACACGCATCACGACTTCATTCTTTGCTAGCTTGCGCACCTTCTGAAGCCCCTGTATCGAGTTGCAAATGTGAGCAACCGATCCGGTATCAAATACCCAAGACTTATAGTTTTCGCTAGCAAGCAAAACGTCAATGACATTAACTTGTATAACAATTATACCTTTTCCGGTTTTCCCAGACTTCCTATCTTCCAGATACTTCTTGCAGTTTCTCTTCCAGTGTCCTGTGCCCTTGCAGTAGAAGCACTCAGTTTCATTCTTGGCTCCGCCCTTAGATTTGCGTTGGAAGCCGGTCTTACTGCCGCCCTTGCCCTTCTTTGGCTTGCCTTTCTTTTTGAAACTGGCAATTTTATTCACAAGCAACACTTGCTTGCGATTTTTCTGCAGTCCTCCTTCAGCAGTTTTCAGCATGGCAAGCACCTCATTTGCTGTTTTGTCCATCCCATTCATGTTGTAGTTCATGATAAAACCGCCATAAGACGGGGGGAGTGAACCTAGCAACAAGTCCATAACATGCTCTTCTGGAAGTGGGAATTCCAGGATTTTAAGCCTTTCAGCGTAGCCAATCATATTGACTATGTGCTCGCCAACTGAACTGCCCTCAGCCATCTTGGTCTCCGCCATCATTTTCATGATGTCAAAACGTTCAGACTGTGCATTAAACTTGTAAAGAGCATCCAGATCCTTGATCATATCAAAGGAGTTATGGAATTCAAAACGTTTTTGAAGCTCTGAACTCATGCAAGATAGCATGAGGCACTGCACTAAGTTGTAACCATCATCCTTAGTGGCCCAGACATTTTGTATGTCTGCCGCGGATCTTGCCGCCGGTTTAGTGGGAAGAGGTCCGTCAAGCACATACACTTTCTTAGCACCCCGAAGGACAATCCTCAGGGTACGGACCCAGTCCGCATAGTTGTTTCCATTCGCAAGTAACTTCTCTTTCTCTAACATAGGGCCTAAGTTGAATGCGGTGTTGCGAGCCATTTGATCTACAACGGAAAACACAAGTTCATTTAGACTTTGTTCATAATGATTTTTGGCACTAGTGAATAAATAATTTTATTCCAAGGTGCACTCCCACTCAAATCAATATCTCTCATAATTGATTGTGAGTGATGCAAGACCCAACTTTCAATTCAGCGTCAAGGATGTAACCATCTCAAGTGACGAGAATTTCAATTGGTAGGCCAACTTGCCAATCACATCTCTATGTGACTCTTGTTCAGCTTTCGATGCCTGTGTTCCGAGCTCATGACTTTCATGCCTGAACGTCAAGACAACCAAGTGATCTCGCTGCAAGGTCTCAACTCACCCGCCTCACACTTCTCTAACCGTTCGTACCCATGTAACCATGTGATACCCCGAAGAGATAGGTGCCGTGATGGTGCTACACTTGGGAGAACACTAACTACTTGATATTCTAAGTGAGAGATCACCCTAATAAAAAGCGACTACCGCGCAATTAAGAAGGGTGCATCAAGAGGGATAAACATCTCAGGCAATTCATAATAGCATGATATGGTATAGCCCCTTCTGACGGAGAAGTCAAGTATTTCTTCGTCTTTGGCATTCGCGTCGGTGTTCACCTCTGCGAAGATTGCCACCACCTTGTCGATGCACCAGATAATATTGCTATCTTTATAGCTAATAAAATAAGTGCATTACCTAAGGTTGACACGCAGGTCATTAAAGTGCAATCATATGGCTCCAGCCATCATGCCGAATCATGACATGCAGGTCATGTTAATTACATCACATAGCCATCTCATACATAATCAAATTGAGTATGAGCATTGCTATACCACATCACATGCAAACCATCCTGCAAAACCAAGTTAGACGCCTCTAATCGGTTTATACAAAATTTTATTTTACGTGGCTTCTAAGGTTTTGACTCAAACCGCAGCTACCAACGTTTATCATCAAGTATGATAATTCAAGTTGTTAGATTAACTTTCCAAGGTGTATGAAACACGAGAAGATAAAATCTTGAGCCCCATACTAAACTTCGTCATATGCGTGACCCCCATGCAGATCATATCTGCATTGCCCTTTCGTCTATGAAACATCCATCTTTCTTTCGACTATGGTGGAACCCAAAGAACTGTTAGCACTTCGTTGATCTGTCAATCAGCATACTCAGGAGCAGCATGAAAGGATCGTGGATTGCCAGAACTTTGTAAGATTCCACCATTCCGTCAAGATATGGACTACGCAAATGCACGGGAAGCAACAGGAACATCGGGTAACAGATTTCATCTACTACCCGCACAAATAATTTTCAGCAATAGATCTCATCTACTACAAAATTATACTATGCAATTCCCATACATCTCATGTATTCTAGATCATAACATGCATCTACTCATAGCCTGGCTCTTGATGCCACTGTTGGGGAACGTGACAGAAAACAAAAATTTCCGCTATAGCGAGCACGCCCAGGACCACTATGGAGACTGCATACAAGGTTTGATCTGATCCGTACCGACTCGAAGCGCAGCGAAAGAAGAGTCGGTGGAGATCGTTGGTGCAGATCCCCGCAGCTAGGATTTTACAACCTCCCAACCGCGAGGATGTACTCCCTCGTCGGACAGCCCTTCGGGAGGCGGTCGGACAGTCCTCCGGACGATGTCGCGGACAGCCCTTCGGGAGGACCCTCGAAACTCGAATGAAGACTCGGACAACCCTACGGGAGGACACACGAACAGCCCCTCGGGCAAAAGATAGAAACTACGACCTCTCTACGGGGTTGCACACATATGGTGTCATCTATCTGGCAGGGCTTCGCCGTCCAGAACTAGTTCCTGCCGGAACCCAGACAGCCTTTCGGCTCTACGAAAGACTCTTTTCGTGGGAGGGAGAGAGAGAGCTTGCAAAGCAAAGCATGTGTATGAGAGCACAAGAATGAATAAATGGAAGCCCACTCACCTCCTATTTATAGGAAAACCAAGGGGTAGGGTGGTTTTACAATAAAACCCAAAATGCACATGACTGAAGTCCTTCCACAAGGGCATAAAAGTGAAACCAAGGAACAAGAGGGACTCCATGAAGGAGTCCACCATGTGGCCAGCCACACCCTCATGTGGGGCCCCAAAAATGGCTCCAATCCATCCATGTCATCCGCAAGATATTTTGGAGCAAAGCCCCAAAAGGTGGCTTTCCATAAATTAGTCCAAAAAGCACTTTCACTATTCACAGCGACATTTTTCAGCGTCCGCTCGAACTGAAAATATTTATGTGGGCTTAGAACAATTCTATTAACCCCACTAAAATAATTTTTAATGCGATCCGGAACAATTCCGGAATAGTGATTTTCATCTGCGAAAAGCATGTGAAGTGGTTCCGGCAGCTCCGGAACATTTCCGGTTTTCATCCCGGAAAATTCCAGAAAGTTTCCAGAACGATTCTGGCACCCTTCAAGAATTATCAGGCATGTGCCGAAACCAATTTGACTTTTTGGTATCCCCTGAAACAACTTTTCAGTTTCATCGAAACTGTTCCAGTGACCTGTCTGCGGAACTTTTCCGCTGTCCGAAACTTTTTCGGTGTCCGAAACTTTTCGGTGATTTTCTCTTAGACTCCCTGTCTAGTATTCAACAGATAGATGACCCTTAAGCGTGTGACCCTCTAGGTTCGGTGAAGCATAGACATGACCCGGAACCCCTTCCGATCAATGATCAACATCGGAGCCGTGGACACCCATATTGACCCCTATACCCACACGAATGAATATTCGAGTGAACCTCTAGTTGTCGTGAGCTATTCCTGTTGCTTCGCGATATGTTTACAATTACCCGAGGTGAGACATGTAGGCATCCTCGTGGATCAACAACTTGTCCACTATGCCAGTTACCTCGTTGCCGATATTGTTCTCTTTTCTCGTTCCCGTGTTCCGGCATCCCCGTGATCAAATCACAAAGTGTCTGGCCGGACGATGATGGATACCGTTGTTGGGGAACGTCGCATGGGAAACAAAAAATTTCCTACGCACATGCAAACCTATCCATGGTGATGAGCATCTACGAGAGGGAGAGTGGATCTACGTACCCTTGTAGATCGCTAAGCGGGAAGCGTTAAGAAACGCGGTTGGTGTAGTCGAACATCTTCGCGATCCAAATCGCCGAGCGTCCCGCGATCTCATCACGATCCGTCCCGCGATATCATCACGATCCGTCTCACGATCTTGATCACGATCTGTCCGATCTAGCGCCGAACGGACGGCACCTCCGCGTTCAGCACACGTGCAGCTTGATGACGATCTCCACCGTCTCGATCCAGCGAGAGGAGGTGAAGAGGAGAGAGAGTTCACCGGCAGCGTGACGGCGCTCCGATGATGGTGGTGGAGCAATTCCGGCAGGGCTTCGCCTAAGCGCTGCGGAACTACGATCTTGAGGAGAAACTATGCACCGGTGGAACGGGTAGCACGTGGCCGGAAATTCTGTCCAAAAACCACCCAATCCACTAGTATATATAGGAGGAGAGGAGAGGAGAGGCATCCAAGGCCTTTGGGTCGGCCGAAATAGGAGGTGGGAGCAATCCTACTTCACCTCCAATCCTAGTTGGAGTAGGATTGCCTCCTATTGGCTGATTTTCCACTTTTTGCTTTAGGACTTTCTCTCCTGCGCCATGGGCCTTTGTGGCCGTTTTCCTAGCCCACTAAGGTCTGGTTATTATTCTCCCACAGCCCATGGACCTCTTGGGGTCGAAATACCCCTCCCGGAGGTCCCCCGGTACACTACCGGCACTCCCGGTACACTACCGATACTCCCGGTACACTACCGATGAGCCCGAAACTTTTCTGGCGACCAAACTGGGACATCCTATATATGAATCTTTACCTCCGGACCATTACGGAGCTCCTCGTGATGTCCGGGATCTCATCCGGGACTCCGAACAACCTTCGGTCACCACCATACATAACTCTACACTACCGAGACGTCACCGAACCTTAAGTGTGCAGACCCTGCGGGTTCGAGAACTATGTAGACATGACCGAGACACCTCTACGGCCAATAACCACTGGCGGGACCTGGACGTCCACATTGGTTCCTACATATTCTACGAAGATCTTTATCGGTCAAACCTCTATGTCAAGGATTCAGTTAATCCCGTATAACGTTCCCTTTGTTCTTCGGTATGTTACTTGCCCGAGATTCGATCGTCAGTATCTCCATACCTAATTCAACCTCGTTACTGGCAAGTCTCTTTACTCGTTCCATAACACAAGATCCCATGACTAACACTTAGCCACATTGCTTGCAAGGCTTGTTGTGATGTTGTATTACCGAGTGGGCCCTGAGATACCTCTCCGTCACACGGAGTAACAAATCCCAGTCTTGATCCATGCCAACTCAACAAACACCATCGGAGATACCTGTAGAGCACCTTTATAGTCACACAGTTACGTTGCGACGTTTGATACACACAAGGCACTCCTCCGATATCCGTGAGTTGCATGATCTCATGGTCATAGGAACATATACTTGACATGCAGAAAACAGTAGCAACAAACTGACACGATCATATGCTATGTTTGTAGTTTGGGTCTTATCCATCACATCATTCTCCTAATGATGTGATCCCGTTATCAAATGACATCTCATGTCCATGGCTAGGAAACCTTAACCATCCTTTGATCAACGAGCTAGTCCATTAGAGGCATACTAGGGACATGGTTTTGTCTATGTATCCACACATGCATTTAAGTCTCCGATCAATACAATTATAGCATGGATAATAAACGTTATCATGAACAAGGAAATATGATAATAACTAATTTATTATTGCCTCTAGGGCATATTTCCAACAGTCTCCCACTTGCACTAGAGTCAATAATCTAGTTCACATCACCATGTGATTCGCATTGTTATGAATCTAACACCCAATGAGTTTTGGGGCTCGATCATGCTTTGCATGTGAGAGAGGTCTTATAGTCAACGGGTCTGCGATATTCAGATCCGTGTGTACTTTGCAAATTTCTATGTCAAACCGTAAACACTGCTACCACACTCCACTTGGTACTATTTCCAAATGGCTGCTCCACTATACGTATCCAGATTGCTACTACTAGTCATCCGGATAGGTGTTAAAGCTTGCATCGACGTAACTCTTTACGACGAACTCTTTATCACCTCCATAATCAAGAAACATTTCCTTAGTCCTCTGGTTACTAAGGATAATTCCGACCGCTGTCCAGTGATCCACTCCTGGACCACTCTTGTACCCCTTGACAGACTCATGGCAAGGCACACATAGGTGCGGTACACAGCATGGCATAATATAGAGCCTATGGCTAAGGCATAGGGGACGACATTCGTCCTTTCTCTTTCTTCTGCCGTTGTCGAGCTTTGAGTCTCACTCAACTTCACACCTTACAAATCAGGCGAGAACTCTTTCTCTGACTGATCCATTTTGAACTCTTTCAAAATCTTTGTCAAGGTATGTATTCATTGAAAGTCTCATCAAGTCATCTTGATCTATCTCTATAGGTCTTGATGCTCAACAATTTGGTAGCTTTATCCAGGTCTTCCTTTGAAAATCACTTTCCAAACAACCATTTATGCTTTTCAGAAATCCTACATTATTTCCGATCAACAATATGTCATCCACATATACTTATCATAAATTCTATAGTGCTCCCACTCACTTTATTGCAAATACAAGTTTCTCGTAAACTTTGTATAAACATCAAAACTTTGATCACCTCATCAAAGCGTATATTCCAACTCCGAGATGCTTGCTTCAGTCCATGGAAGGATCACCGAAGCTTGCACACCTTTTAGCATCCTTAGTCCTGACAAAACCTTCTGGTTGTATCACATACAACCTTTCCTCGAGTAAACCGTTAAAGAAACGATGTTTTGACATCCATCTGCTAGATTTCATAATTGAAAACACAGCAACTGCTAACATAATTCCAACAGACTTTTAGCATCGCTACGAGTGAGAAAGCCTCATCGCAGTCAACTCCTTGAACTTGTCACAAACAACTTTGCAACAAGTCGAGCTTTACAAATGGTGACATTCACCATCAGTGTCTGTCTTCATTCTAAAGGTCCATTTGTACTCAACGACCTGCCGTCTAACGAGCAAGTCTACCAAAGTCTATACTTGGTTTTCATACATGGATCCTATCTCGGATTTCATGGCCTCTAACCATTCGTCGGAATCCGGGCCCATCATCGCTTCTCCATAGCTCGTAGGTTCATCGTTGTCCAACAACATGATCTCCAAGACAGAGTTGTCGTACCACTTAGGAGCAGTACACATCCTTGTCAACCCATGAAGTTCGATAGTAACTTGATCCTGAAGCTTCATGATCATCATCATTAACTTACTCTTCAACTAACGTAGGCTTCACAGAAACATCTTTCTGCACTGCGCTACTCTCTGGTTGAACAAAGGTTTAACAACCTCATCAAGTTCTATCTTCCTCCCACTCAATTCTTTCGAGAGAAACATTTCCTCGAGAAAGGATCCATTTAAGCAACAAACACTTTTCACTAGGATCTGAGATTGAAGGTTCACCCAACTGATCTTAGGGTATTCTATGAAGATGCATTTGTCCGCCTTGGGTTCGACCTCATTAGGTGAAAACATTTTCCACACAAGTGTCACAGCCCCAAATATTAAGAAATGACAGCTTAGGTTTCTATCAAACCATAATTCACACGGTGTCATCTCAACGGATTTAGATGATGCCCTATTTAAAGTGAATGTAGTTGTCTCTAATGCATAACCCCAAAAATTATTGTAGTAAAACGATAAGAGACATCACAGTATGCACTATATCAATAGAGCATGACTATGATGTTCGGACACACCATCACACCATGGTGTTCCAGGTAGCGTTAGTTGTGAAACAAATTTCACATTGTCTTAAGTTGTATGCCAAACTCGTAACTCAGATATTCACCTCCACGATCATATCGTGGTAATTTTTATCTTCTTGTCACGATGATCTTTAAACTTCACTCTGAATTTGCTTGAACCTTTGAAACGATTCAGACTTGTGTTTCATTAAGTAAATATACACTATATCTACTCAAATTATCAGTGAAGGTAAGAAAATAACGATATCCACTGCACGCTACAAGACTCACTAGATTGCATACATCAATATGTATCATTTCCAATGAATCACTTGCCCGCTCCATCCAACGGGGTCCTTTAGTCATCTTGCCCAAGAGGCATGGTTCGCATGTCTCAACCGATTCGAAATCGAATGAGTCCAAATATCCATCACCATGGAGTTTCTTCATGCGCTTTATACCAATATGACATTTTGCGGCAGTGCCACAAGTATGTGGTACTATCATTATTTAACTTTGTATCTTTTGACATCAATGTTATGAACATGTGTATTACTACGGTCAAGATTTCAACAAACCATTCTCACTGGATGCATGACCATTGAAGGTATTATTCATGTAACCAGAATAACTATTATTCTCTGACTTAAATGAATAACCGTATTGCAACAAACATGATCTAATCATGTTCATGCTCAACGCAAAACACCAAATAACATTTATTTAGGTTCGTCACTAATCCTGTAGGTAGAGAGAGCGTGCGATGTTGATCACATCAACCTTGGAAACATTTCCAACACATATCGTCACCTCACCCTTAGCTAGTTCTCCATTTATTCCGTAGCTTTTATTTCGAGTTACTAACATTTAGCAACCGAACCGGTATCCAATACCCAGGTGCTACTAAGAGTACTAGCAAGGTACACATTAATAACTCGTATATCAAATATACTTCTATCAATGTTGCCAGCCTTCTTATCTACCAAGTATCTAGGGTTGTTCCGCTTCAGCGACCTCTCACCTCATAATAGAAGCACTTAGTCTCGGGTTTGAGTTCAACTTTGGGTTGCTTCACTGGAGCAGCAACTGACTTGCTATCCATAAAGTTTCCCTCCTTGCTCTTGCCCTTTTCGAAACTAGTGGTTTGATTAACCATCAACACTTGACGCTCCTTCTTGATTTCTACCTTCGCGGTGTCAAACATCGCGAACAGCTCAGGGATCAATACTTCTATCCCTGGTGTATTATAGTTCATCACTAAGTTCTAGTAGCTTTGGTGACAGTGACTTGGAGAACTATATCAATCACTATCTTATCTGGAACATCAACTCCCACTTGATTCAAGCGATTGTAGTACCCAGACAATCTGAGTACATGCTCAACGATTGAGCTATTCTCCTTCATCTTACAGGCAAAGAATCTTGTTGGAGATCTCATATCTCGCAACACAGGCACGAGCCTGAGATCACAATCTCTGCTCCTAGAACATTTCATATGTTCTGTGACGTTCAAAACGTTTCCGAGCCTCAATTCTAAGCCGTAATGCATGACACACTAAACTATCAAGTAGTCATCGAAACGTGCCTGTCAGATGTTCACAACATCTATAGACGACGCTAGAGGGGGTGGCGCACCGAGCGGTGCATTAAGGACATAAGCCTTCTGTGCAACAATGAGGACAATCCTCAGATCACGGACCCAGTCCGCAATATTGCTACCAATATCTTTCAACTCTATTTCTCTAGGAACATATAAAAATACAAGGGAGCTATAGCGCGAGCTAGTAATCTACAACATAATTTGCAAAGATACTTTGACTATGTTCATGATAATGAGTTCAATTAATCATATTACTTAAGAACTCCCACTCAAATTGACATCCCTCGGGTCATTCGAGTGATACATGATCCAAATTCACCAACTCAAGTCCGATCATCACGTGAGTTAAGGTGGCTTCAATGGTGAACATCATTATGTTGATCATATCCACTATATGACTCATGCTCGACCTTTCGGTCTCTTGTGTTCCGAGGCCATGTCTGTACATGCTAGGCTCGTCAAGTTTAACCCGAGTGTTCTGCGCGTGCAAATCTGGCTTGCACCCGTTGTATGTGAACGTAGAGTCTATCACACCCGATCATCACGTGGTGTCTCAACACGACGAACTTTCTCAACGGTGCACACTTGGGGAGAACACAATTTATCTTGAAATTAAGTGAGGGATCACCTTATAATGCTACCGTCGTCCTAAGCAAAACAAGGTGCATAAAAAGGATTAACATCACATGCAAATCATAAGTGACATGATATGGCCATGAACTTGTGCTTTTGATCTCCATCTAGAAAGCACCGGCATGATCTCCATCGTCACCGGCATGACACCATGATCTCCATCAACGTGTCGCCATCGGGGTTGTCACGCCCTGCATGCTTCTACTACTATTGCTACCGTAGCGATAAAGTAAAGCATTACATAGCGCTTAATGATTGACACGCAGGTCATACAATAATTAAAGACAATCCTATGGCTCCTGCCGGTTGCCGTATTCAATGACATGCAAGTCGTGAAATTCTATACATCACATGATCATCTCATACATCACATATATCTCATCATGTAATTGGCCATATCACATCACAACATACCCTGCAAAAACAAGTTAGACGTCCTCTAATTGTTGTTGCATGTTTTACGTGGCTGCTACGGGTATCTAGCAAGAACGATTCTCACCTACGCATAAACCACAATGGTGATACATAGATTGCTTTTCAACCTTCTCAAGGACCGCCTTTGGCGAATCCGATCCAACTAAAGTGAGAGAAACTGTCACCCTCAAGCCATCTAGGCAACAAGTTGCGTCGAGGGAATCGGTCTCTCGTAAGCGTACGAGTAATGTTGGTCCGGGCCGCTTCATCTCACAATGCCGCTGAACCAAAATACGACCAAGGGAGGAAGCAATCTAAGCATCAACGCCCACAAACCTTTTGTGTTCTACTCGAGATCTCATCGAACCATCAACCTAGCTCATGATGCCACTGTTGGGGAACGTCGCATGGGAAACAAAAAAATTCCTACGCACACGCAAACCTATCCATGGTGATGAGCATCTACGAGAGGGAGAGTGGATCTACGTACCCTTGTAGATCGCTAAGCGGGAAGCGTTAAGAAACGCGGTTGGTGTAGTCGAACATCTTCGCGATCCAAATCGCCGAGCGTCCCGCGATCTCATCACGATCCGTCCCGCGAACCAATCACGATCCGTCCCGTCCCGCGATATCATCACGATCCATCTCACGATCTTGATCACGATCTGTCCGATCTAGCGCCGAACGGACGGCACCTCCGCGTTCAGCACACGTGCAGCTTGATGACGATCTCAGCCGTCTCGATCCAGCGAGAGGAGGTGGAGAGGAGAGAGAGTTCACCGGTAGCGTGACGGCGCTCCGATGATGGTGGTGGAGCAATTCCGGCAGGGCTTCGCCTAAGCGCTGCGGAACTACGATCTTGAGGAGAAACTATGCACCGGTGGAACGGGTAGCACGTGGCCGGAAATTCTGTCCAAAAACCACCCAATCCACTAGTATATATAGGAGGAGAGGAGAGGAGAGGCATCCAAGTCCTTTGGGTCGGCCGAAATAGGAGGTGGGAGCAATCCTACTTCACCTCCAATCCTAGTTGGAGTAGGATTGCCTCCTATTGGCTGATTTTCCACTTTTTGCTTTAGGACTTTCTCTCCTGCGCCATGAGCCTTTGTGGCCATTTTCCTAGCCCACTAAGGTCTGGTTATTATTCTCCCACAGCCCATGGACCTCTTGGGGTCGAAATACCCCTCCCGGAGGTCCCTCGGTACACTACCGGCACTCCCGGTACACTACCGATACTCCCGGTACACTACCGATGAGCCCGAAACTTTTCCGGCGACCAAACTGGGACATCCTATATATGAATCTTTACCTCCGGACCATTCCGGAGCTCCTCGTGACGTCCGGGATCTCATCCGGGACTCCGAACAACCTTCGGTCACCACCATACATAACTCTACACTACCGAAACGTCACCGAACCTTAAGTGTGCAGACCCTGCGGGTTCGAGAACTATGTAGACATGACCGAGACACCTCTACGGCCAATAACCAATGGCGGGACCTGGACGTCCACATTGGTTCCTACATATTCTACGAAGATCTTTATCGGTCGAACCTCTATGTCAAGGATTCAGTTAATCCCGTATAACGTTCCCTTTGTTCTTCGGTATGTTACTTGCCCGAGATTCGATCATCAGTATCTCCATACCTAGTTCAACCTCGTTACTGGCAAGTCTCTTTACTCGTTCTGTAACACAAGATCCCACGACTAACACTTAGCCACATTGCTTGCAAGGCTTGTTGTGATGTTGTATTACCGAGTGGGCCCTGAGATACCTCTCCGTCACACGGAGTAACAAATCCCAGTCTTGATCCATGCCAACTCAACAAACACCATCGGAGATACCTGTAGAGCACCTTTATAGTCACCCAGTTACGTTGCGACGTTTGATACACACAAGGCACTCCTCCGATATCCGTGAGTTGCATGATCTCATGGTCATAGGAACATATACTTGACATGCAGAAAACAGTAGCAATAAACTGACACGATCATATGCTATGTTTGTAGTTTGGGTCTTATCCATCACATCATTCTCCTAATGATGTGATCCCGTTATCAAATGACATCTCATGTCCATGCCTATGAAAGCTTCACCATCCTTTGATCAACAAGCTAGTCCATTAGAGGCATACTAGGGACATGGTTTTGTCTATGTATCCACACATGCATTTAAGTCTCCGATCAATACAATTATAGCATGGATAATAAACGTTATCATGAACAAGGAAATATGATAATAACTAATTTATTATTGCCTCTAGGGCATATTTCCAACAACCGTAACACTGAGAGGGCCCAGAGATATCTCTCCATCGTCAGAGGAGAAAATCCCAATCTTGAGCTATCAAGTTACTTGACATACTTTTCCATGAACCTGTAAGCCGCCGTAATAGCCACCCATTTACGGATGACGTTTAACAAACCCCAAAGTTCATGAAGCAAGCATGACGAAACTCGATACTCTCATGGTCTAAGGAATTATGCAAACGTTAACCATCTCTGTGTTATTAACCATTAACTTGTGACGAATGTATCTCATAGCATAACATCAATTCGGATCGATTCAACACGAGTGTTCTACCAACATCGCGTCCTCAAAATTGCCGGCATAGCCATGCCCATGATCAGGAAAACAGGACCATCATGCAACACTTGAGCCAGTCTTAGAGGCAAGACTAGGAATACAATTCACCGTTTATTATACCACACGTGCACATGAGTTTCCCTCCAAGCCTCGTTTAATTTGTAGACTCGAGAATCATTGCAGTTATAGCATGGAACATAAACATTCATTACAAACTTTGGAGATACAAAATAACTGTTATTACTGCCTCTAGGGCATATCTCCTACACACACCTCCTCTAAGGGACCACAAAGTCCTATGGTCGTCACACCCCTCCCGGGGGTCCTCCAGCACTCTCCCGGCACTCCCGGTACACTACTGATGAGCCCGAAAACTTTCCGGTGACCAAAACTGGACTTCCTATATATCAATCTTTACCTCCGGACCATTCCGTAGCTCCTCGTGACGTCCGGGATCTCATCCGGGACTCCAAACAACCTTTGGTAATCACGTATACCATTTCCCTATAACCCTAGCGTCATCGAACCTTAAGTGTGCAGACCCTACGGGTTTGGGAGACATGTAGACATGACCGAGACACCTCTCCGGTCAATAACCAACAGCGGGATCTGGATACCCATGTTGGTTCCCACATGCTCCACGATGATTTCATCGGATGAACCATGATGTCGGGGATTCAATCAATCCCGTATACAATTCCCTTTGTCTATCGGTATGATACTTGCCCGAGATTCGATCGTCGGTATCTCTATACCTTGTTCAATCTCGTTACCGGCAATCCTCTTTACTCTTTCCGTAATACATCATCCCGTGGCTAACTCCTTAGTCACATTGAGCTCATTATGATGATCTCTCACCGAGTGGACCCAGAGATACCTCTCCGTCACACGGAGTGACAAATCCCAGTCTCGATTCGTGCCAACCCAACAAACACTTTCGGAGATACCCGTAGTGCACCTTTATAGCCACCTAGTTACGTTGTGACGTTTGGCACACCCAAAGCATTCCTACGGTATCCGGGAGTTTCACAATCTCATGGTCTAAGGAAACGATACTTGACATTGAAAAGCTTTTAGCAAACGAACTACACGATCTTGTGCTATGCTTAGGATTGGGTCTTGTCCATCACATCATTCTCCTAATGATGTGATCCCGTTTTCAACGACATCCAATGTCCATGGTCATGAAACCGTGACCATGTATTGATCAACGAGTTAGTCAACTAGAGGCTCACTAGGGACATGTTGTGGTCTATGTATTCACACATGTATTACGGTTTCCGGTTAACACAATTATAGCATGAACAATAGACAATTATCATGAACTAGGAAATACAATAATAACCATTTTATTATTGCCTCTAGGGCATATTTCCAACACCTAGATCTGTAGAAGTCTAGTCTTTGCCGCACCCCTACTGGTACTTCAAAGAAAGAAAGGAGGAACATGGGCATACTCGTAAGCACCGAATTAATCAAGATTAATCTCCCTCCATAGGATAGAAGCTGTCCTTTCCAACAACTTAGCTTCTTCTCAAAACGGTCCTCAATACTCTTCCACTCTTGGTTCGATAACTTTCGATGATGAATTGGTATGCCCAAGTAACTAAATGGCAAACTATCCAACTCACACCCAAACAGTTGTTTATAGTCCTCCAGAACTTCTTTGGCCTTGCCAAAGCAAAACAGCTCGCTCTTGTGGAAGTTAATTTTTAGTCCTGATAATTGTTCAAACAGGTAGAGTATGAGTTTGATGTTTCTAGCTTTCGCCATGTAATGCTCCATAAACAAAATAGTGTCATCAGCATATTGCAGGATGGAAATGCCATCATCCACTAGATGTGGCACGAGTCCTCCCACCAGGCCCTCTTGTTTCGCCCTTCCTATTATAATTGCAAGCATATCCGCAACTACATTAAATAGGATAAGGGACATTGGGTCTCCCTGCCGAAGCCCCTTGTGTGTTTGGAAAAAGTGACCCAAGTCATCATTCACTTTGATTCCAACATTCCCCTGCTGTACAAAGGATTCAACTTGCCTCCTCCATATTTCGTCAAAACCTTTCATACACGGCGGTTGTTGTAAGAACGGCCATTTAACTTTGTCATGTGCTTTTTCAAAATCCACTTTAAAGATAACCCCATCTAGTTTCTTCAAGTGAATTTCATGTAGGGTCTCGTGGAGTACTACCACACCCTCCAGAATATTTCTACCAGGCATAAATGCAGATTGACTAGGTTGCACCACTGCATGTGCAATTTGCGTCAATCTATTAGTGCCAACCTTGGTAAATATTTTGAACGACACATTGAGCGGACATATTGGCCTGAATTGTTCAATCCGCACAGCCCCTTCCTTCTTTGGCAACAACGTTATAGTCCCAAAGTTCAGGTGAAACAACTGCAGATGGCCATCAAACAGGTCATGAAACATTGGTAGTAAATCACCTCTGATAATATGCCAACATCGCTTGTAAAATTCTGTCGGAAACCCATCTGGTCCTGGTGCCTTGTTATTTTTCATTTGCAATATTGCATCAAACACCTCTTTCTCTGTAAATGGTGCAGTTAATACGTCATTCTCGTCCCTTCCGAGCTGAGGTATATCGCCGATCATGGACTCATCCATCGTCATATTTGAATCATCCGGAGGCCCAAAAAGCTTTTTGTAGTAATCTGAGATGGACAACTTTAGGTTCTCATGCCCAACGATCGTACCCTGATCTTCTCTAATTGGTAAATTTTCTTCTTCCTATGTTTCCCGTTGGCAATGAGATGAAAAAACTACGTGTTATCATCACCTTTAATCACCTGGCGCACTTTCGCTCGGAGTGCCCATTTCAGCTCTTCCTCCCTAAGGAGTTGTTTGAGATCATGTTCCGCCTCCGCTTTGGATACCCTCTCATGTTCATCCAACAACACGGACTCATATTTAATATCAAGCTCATTAATGAATTCAATAAGGCGATGTTTCCTGAGTTTGTATACCCCACTCTCATGTTTCGCCCAGCCTCGCAAAAACTGTCGCAAGTGTCTAATTTTATTGTGCCATATGTCAACACTGGTCCTTCCTCCTGTAGCATTATTCCATTCTCTTTGTCCGATATCTAGGAACCTTTCTCTTTCAAACCAGGTGATCTCAAAGGAAAATGCATTCTTATTACCCACATGGGTATCCCCCCGGAGTCCACAAATAGAGGTGTATGGTCTGATATGATCCTGGGCATCGCCTTGACTGTCGCTCGTGGGAATTTCTGCTCCCATTCCACACTGGTCAGTACCCTATCCAGCTTCTCGAAAGTTGGATTCGGTAGAGTATTAGCCCAGGTAAAATTTCTACCAATGAACTCGATCTCACGCAAGGCAAGGCTTTCGATGATTGTGTTAAACATAAATGACCATCTGCCATCAAAATTATCATTATTTTTCTCATCCCTTCGCCTGATAATATTAAAGTCTCCCCCACTAAGATGGACAACCTCTCATTACCACAGACTCGCACAGGATCCGCCAGAAAATCCATCTTGAATTCTGGTTGAGCCGCCCCGTAGACCGTGACGAGCGCCCATTGGAAACCATCATCCTTTGAGCGCACTCTGAATTTGACCGCGAAATCCCCCCAACACTACTTGTCTGACCTCTAGTGTGTCGCACCGTACCCCAAGTAAGATCCCTCCAGAACTTCCTCTTGGCGGTAGACAATGCCAGTCAAAGTCAGTGCCACCCGATATTGTGTTAAGAAACTGGTGGGTAAAGTTATCTCTGTCAGTCACCATTAATGCAATAAAATTGAGCCTATGCTCAATCGTTGCTTCTGCTAGGAATCTTCGTTTAGCCAAGTCACCAAGACCTCTACTATTCCAGAAAATTCCTTTCATCGGTCATCATAGAATTTCTTTGCAGTTTTAAAGCATGCACTCCGGCGCACCGCCGACACTGGATAAACCTTCCTCTTCCAAGTGCGTTTTGGTTTTTCCTCCTCGATAACCTGGTCCACATAACCGGTTCCGAGATTCAAATTTTCTATTGGTTGCATGCAGTGATTGTGCTCATAATTACCGCTAGTCCCCTCTTCCTCGTTAAATAGGGATGTCGGTATGAGGTCCTCACACAACCTTTCCATCGCCCCTATCCCTAGCTCATTGATCTCTTCATCATTCAAAGGTTTTACCGCAACAATATTATGCAACATATTCATAGCTCGCTCAGCTTCTAAGTCAAGTAAGTTATTAACAGTGGAAGAAACTTCTTTCGCATTACTACCCATGGACACCCCCACCACGTTTGCATGCGAAATAATTTCTTGTTCTGAAAAATGCAGAATTGAATGACTAGTATTAATGGGCATACCTGTCTTAGTCTCGATGTCTCTGATTTTGGCCGCTCTCATCGCACGGCCCATCATCAGATCATCCGCATCTGGCTGCTCCTGGATCCGTTGGCTCGTCCGCCTCTCCACAGTCGCCGGGTCAGGAATGCCACCGAAGGCTACCACCTCCGGAGTGGTTGGCTGCGCGCCGAGAACACCTCCCGCCGAAGCGGCCGTCATCGCCGGAGTGGTCTTGGGTCCCTGTCTAGTCCCACAGGCGGGGTTAGACACCACAGCAGGAGTGCCTTCTGCCCTCGGCGCTACGGCGTCGCCCTGTCCACCCCGGCATGGCGAGACCGGGCTGGCATATGTCCTGGCCGGCAAGGAAGGCACCGACGGCCTCCCTGAAACCTCCAACGAGCGGTGCCCCGGCGACCTCGACACCGGCGACAGCGAGTTCGCCGCCTCCTCGGCGGTCACCTGTTTCACCTTTGGCGACAACGTTGAAACTGGCCCCGGCGACACCGCCTGGCGCAGGCCCATCGTCATGGGCACCTGATCGAGCATCGGTCCTGCCGACGCGTCCGCCACTGCGACCGGAACCTCCTGAACCGGTCCCGTCAGCCTCGGCGAGCACGAAGCCAGCACCTTCATATTAGCACTGTGAGCTGTTGTGGATTGAAGACTCCTTGCTGGCACAACCTGGGCACTGGTTTGCGTTTGTACTTCTGCAGAAATGAGCAACGGTATGCCGCCGTGAGACCCACTGTCCTTCCTCACATGGGACTGGGTGGTCATCGGTGATGACGGCGGAGACAACGGCGGCAACAGTAGCTCATCCGGGTCTTGGCATTCCGCTCTAACACCCCACAGCTTACTCGGTGCTGACGAGGATCCGACGATCCAAAACGCAACTGTTGCGAGACAGCAGAATCAGCCATCTTTTCACCTCGTGCATTAGACTGAGAGTGCCTGGTCGAAGGAGGTGCCCCTTTGTCAACTTCCGGTTCTGCCTGAGCACCCGGATCCTGCTGTCCATCCCTGTCCTTTCCCTCATCAGTATCCATATCAACACTCTTTGCCAAGTCTTGAAACTTAGCATTTTCCTCTATCTCGATATCCAACAGATAGCTCTTTCCATCATAAGTCTAGCAGACCGAGTCCAGCACATGTTCCACACTAATAACACTGACGAAAAGACGAGCCACCCCATTAGAGCGGGTGAAAAGCATATCAACCTTCTCCGTCTTACCTATTAGTGATCCCAGGCTCCATGTCACTCTGACATCATCAAGTGTCGACTGGAGAGCACTAGCAATCTGAATCCACAGCTGAGGTAGTGGAGTTCCTTCCGGTTCATGTCGTGTCCATGGTTCAAACTCAAGTACACATGTGCTATTCAGAACCTTACTCATCCCAAATGTCAGGAGTCTACCTAGATCTTCCTTGGTAGGAAAATCCACTCTAAACACCTGATCCTCTAGAGCCACTAGATCCCAATGAAAGGAACCAGGAACCAACTCTCGAAGGCGCTGCAACACTTGATCAGAAGTCATTCGTCCTTGCACCACCCTCACCACCCCAGTTCTGGAGCTCTCTGGAGCAGTCTCAGTGGAAGACGAGCGAGGCGACTCAAAGAACATCAACTCAGAACAGCATACCCCCTAAATAGTAACCACAGGCTTAGTTCCCAGGATGAACGGGCACTCACCCACGTCATGTTTTGGTTTCCGACATAGATCACATAACTCCGCCTTGCATTCTGCTGCGAAGTGCCCCGGTTTCCCACATCGGTAACATGACATTTTCTCTTTCTTATGAGCCCACTTAGATAACTTCTCGCCTTCGGACTTTTCTGACTTCTCCGAATTGGCGTCCTTCAGTAGCGCCCCTTGAGTAGAAGGTACCTTGACTGTCGCGAACTCGCTAACCACATCCATAGCCACGGCTAGAAGGGGCTCGGTCGTACCTGATATGACCGGCTGTGCCCCGGATGCCTCTCTATTGCCCGAATGCTGATTTTGAGTTGCTGTTTCTGCTGGTGGGGGAGGTGGAGGAGGCCATCTTCCTCTTCCCCCCCCCCGATATGGTCTGTACCAATTTCTCTAACGATTAGGAGGTCCTGTGGTGCCATGCACAAAGGGTTCGGGGGGCCCATCGAAGCTTCTAGTTCCGCCGTACACCCGACCGCCGTCGGTGGACGACGAACCCCGGTGTATGCCCTCACCATAAGCATCATAACCATCATCTCCCCACTGGCCAGATGTGTTTCGGTTGCCGTTGAATTGACCAGGTCCTCGGCCAGCTGCCTGAAGAGCCCATCCACGTCCGACTCCGTTCCCATTACCGCCAGCAACAGGATGTGCCCGGCCACGACCGGCCCCGTTCCCATCAGGAGCGGCTACAGCAGGCCCGGCAGCTCTCGCTTGGTGTGGCCGCTGCTGCTATTGCAGTTCGACGCGAGGCGTATGGTTCTCAGTCCGTCCCAGTTGCTGCGGCGCTTGTCGCGGCGGCTGTTCCCCGCGGCCGGCCATCAGGTTCACCGCCGCCGGAATTCTATTCGCCCGCCCAGCTCCGATCGATCTGAAGCTAGGTTTAGCTTCCCTGGTAGCCCTAGCGGTATGTCTCAGGCTATCGATCGGAGGCGTCAGCGACATAGGTAAGTTCTCGTCAATGTTGTGGGCTGTCGGCTGGGCCTCATACCCAGCCCTCTGACAGCCCGCATCCAAACTTACCGGCCCATCCTGGCCAATTAACCCGTTCAAACGAGTCAAGCGAATTTCCTGGATCGAGCGATCATTGGCCGACGGCAACAGCGTCGCCGTCGCCACCGCCGGAAGGCCACGTTGATGATTCTTCTTGTGGATGGACTTCCATGATGACTGGATGAAGTAATCAGCAAGAGTCGGTTTTGGGAGACGCACCTTAGGTATTGGTCCTCTCCATGGCCGCGTTGCCGTCGCCGATGTCCGCAGATGAACCACTCGCCGCACCAACTCCGTCTTCTCCGTCTCCGGTAGACCATGCCGCGCCGGATCATCGGACGGGATAATCCCATCGACCAACTCTGCAATTCTCTCCTCGTCTTCTCCATTATTGAATGCCCTGCATATAAGATCAGAAGGCGTGGGAGACACGTCCGGTGGTCGCCGACGTGTTCATCCTCCACCTCCTCGTCAGACTCCTCCAGCAGCGTCCAAAATCGACCCCCCACCCGGCAGTTTCCGGCACGGTGGCCGCACCGTGGAGGGAGTCGGCAGGTTCAGGCCAGGGGAGTCGCCAGGGGAGTCGCCCACTAGGGGAGACTTCAAAAAGCGATGAGAGAGCCACGTTTTTTTTATGTCGAAAGAGCTGTGGAAGTGCCTAGATGATCCATGGTTGATCTGACCGCAGCGATCACACGGTGAGCATCAGCCACTTGATCCCGAGAAACGCATTTGTTGCGGTGCTTCCATATATCCCACGCGAGGATGATGATCAGAGCCTTGGTGCCCTTCCTGCATTGCTCCGGAGACCGCCTTGCCATGCTTTGGATCATCCTTGCCGACGATCCGTGCACGTTGGGGAGAGGAGCCAGAGCGCCGCAGCCGTTCTAGGACGATGCCTCGCGCCAGATCCCTCGAGAGAAGGGGCATTCCCAGATCAGGTGAATGGAGGTTTCCAGGTTTCTGACGCAGAGGGGGCAGAAGTAGTTGTTCGGCCAACCCCTACGCTGGAGGCGATCGCTGCATCAGAATCGGTCGAGCAAGAGCAGCCAGGCAAAGAATTTTGCCCTCTCTAACGCCTGCGTCCTCCAGACGAGGTCTTTGAAGCAGCCTTGGGCAGGCCGCGGGAACAGTGCTTTGTAGGCCCTGTTTGCCGAGTAGCGGCCATCGCCGCCGCCGGTCCACCTGAGCTCGTCCTTGACCCCGGCGCGCAGTTGAATGTTGGCGGTCTGGATGAGGCGCGTGATTCCGAAGACCGCCGGGGCGATCTCATGGAAGTTTCCGTGCCGCATGTCAATGATCCACTGGTCGTTGTTTAGGGCGTCGGCAACGGACCTGTTTTTCCCCGCGTAAGACTGAAGAGAGCAGGGAACGCCGTCCGCAGGGTGGAGTCGCCAATCCATCTGCTCTTCCAGAACAGCGCCTTGCACCCGTCACCCAAGATTACTGATGTATTAGCGTCGAAGATGCGGCGATCCTCGGCGTCGCACGGCAGCTGGGAGCCGATCCAGGGCCGATTCGGGTCGTGCCATTGCAGCCATAACCATCTGAGGCGAAGGGCGCCCCCAAAAGCTTGGAGGTTGAGGATGCCGAGCCCCCCATTGCTTGTTGGCGTGCATACCGTGTCCGATGCAACTTTGCATTTGCCGCCCGAGATTTCTTCCTCTTGTGCCCAAAGAAAGCGACGCCTTGTTTTATCAATCTCTTTAAGGACCTTCTTCTGAATACGCAGCACAGTCATGGCGTACATAGGAAGGGCGGAGAGAACATGCCGAACTAACACTCTCCTACCGGCGATGTTGAGAAGTTTCCCCTTCCAGCCTGCTAACCTAGCTCTAGTTCTATCTAGGATGAATTGAAGATGAACTACGCGGAGCCTACCGATGGAGATTGGGAGCCCACTATCAAGATTATAAATATGGAAGTGTCTAGAACTCATTTAGATGAGATATAATTTGGTCTCATTCACTTTTTTTTATTATCCCTATATCAGTAATATGGGCTCTCATTATTTTTTTCCTTGTGCTGCCTTTTTCTGTTATTATGAAAGCAGAGATGGGCCTGTTTTTGTACTATGTCTGTGTCTTGTTTCTTTTTTCCTTCTACATTTGCATGGCCTAAGTATTTTCGAGAAAAAAAGAAGTGATTGCTTACACGCAAATCTTCTGCACATATCAAGTAGGATATACAATGCATCCTGTTCACTCATGCTTGTGTCTTTTTTTTTTTGCGTTTGCATGGATCATGTCCTTTTACCCCCTAAATAACATCGGGATGTGTGTCTTGTACTAGCAGTTGTACGTATAGGTACAATATAAATTGGATGTAGCGATTCCGTCTCAAATTGTTGTGCATGCAATCAAACATGATGTGCGTCGTGTGTAGTTGCATGAAGGTGAGCTAGTAAAAATATGTTATTTGTGAAAGAAAAAATTGTGTCGCACATGTTGCAGAATTGTTACGGCGGTTGAAATTTTGCATGTGTGCGTCATGCGCAACACATGCACATGTGACTAGTAGAAAAATCTAAAAGAAAATTAAAACAAGCATATGCACCAACTTTAGACATGTACGACATGAGAAAATAAAAAACATAATAAAAGAAAACATGTAATTGGCCTATCTCCAGTTGTAATCGCTTTGTGTACGTGTAGTTGCAGGCAGGTTACAACGCTTGCACTTGCATGTCTAGTCATGGACATGTAACTGGACTGACAACCCCCTCCTAACCGTAATTGTAGTCAATATGAGCCCATATAGTTGTAGTTGGGTTATAATTTTTGTAGTTTTGTGTCTAGTGACGATAATGCAATTGGCCTTGACAACTCGCACCCGACCCCAGTTGTAGTCACATGCGTGCCCCTGCGGTTGCAGTCGGATTACACCGCTTGCAACTGGCCCCGGCAACTCCCCTCTCGACCCAGTTATAGTCGCTTTGTCCACGTGCAGTTGTAGTCGAGTAATAACATATGTAGTTGTGTCTCTAGTGGTGGACATGCAACTGGCCAAACAACTCCCCTTTCGACCCAGTTGAAGTTGCTTTTGTGACTATTATATTGCAGTCGGGTTACAATGCTTGCACTTGCATATCTAGTGATAGACATGCAATTGTCCTCGACAACTCCCCTCTCAAACCCAATTCGTTGTGTGCAAGTGCAGTTGCGGCTGTGTTATAATGGTTTCAGCTGCATGTCTAGTGATTGGCATGCAACTGACTCATCAACTTTCCTTTAGGACCTAATTATAGTCGTTTTTGTGCCCGTGAAATTGCAATCAGGTCACAATACTTGCAGTTGCATGCCTAGTGTTGGGCATGCAACTAGCCTGTTAACTCTCTTGCTGACCCCAGTTGAAGTCGCTTTGTGCCCCATGTACTTGCAGTCGGGTTATAACGTTTGCAGATGCATGTCTAATGGTAGACATGCAACTGACCCAAGAACCACCTACCCGATCTAAGTTGCGTCATTTTTGTGCCCCATGCAGTTGCATTTGGATTAGAACGCTTGCAATTGAATGCCTAATGCAACTCATACACTGCGCAATTATTTATGTGACAAAGATATAAAAAGAAACATTTATGTTCCTCATACAAAGCAATAAAAAAAGCAAAAAGATTTGTTTGGCCGCCTCACAAACATGCCACTAAAAAGAAATATGGACATGCAGGGGGTTCCCTGTTTGATCAGTGTAAAAGAAAAGCAAGCAGATGATAAACATTTGAAAAAATAAAAACATGACACGGCGGACCGCTCGTGAACGTCTGCCTAACAAATTCATGGGCTAGAATGCACAAATCACAACGTACTTAATCCGATGGCAACGAAGTGTTAACATATAAGAATAAAAATAAAAGAGAAAATATAACATAAATAATAATAATAAAAAAGACAAAACAAAATAATAAATAAATGAAAAAGAAATATGAAAAATGACCTGTAGAAAAAATAACCAAGGAAGAATGGCGGGGTCGCTTTCCCTACATGCATCCAATGGCTAGGACGTGGTGTCAAAAGGTCCAAGACAACGAAGAAAAAAGAAAAATCATGAGTGGCTGCTAGTGTGTGCAAGCGGCTCGAAACATCAGTGTAGATAAAAAAGTGACGTCAAACGAAAAAACAAACTGCCGACACTAATCTCCAGCCACTACATCGGACGGCCAAAAAAGTGAATGAGGCCATTTTATTTCTTAGTCAGCTGAGTTTTAGTAAAACAGTATAAACATTTTGACATTATAGTACTCATTATTGTAAGGTAATCGTCATGGTATCTTTTATAAAAGTATCAACAATCTTTATGGATGGATCTTCCATCCATCCAGCACATACCTTATCTCTAACTAGTTTGGCTAAATCATGGACAGGGAAATTAGTCTCTCTAGAAGCATGCTCAAAACTAATATGTGAAAAAATCACATGCAAGGTGATATAATATATCATCAAAAACTGCCGCCGACACCTAGAGACAGACTTCCAATCTTTATTGTCTCTATCACCTCGATGCTGTCGGAGTTTACCTCTGCAATTACATCTCACTATAATTATCAAATTGAGATCAAACCATAAGACCAATGCCTCGGCCATAAGCACATCTCCACACCAATCGATTTCTCTGCTTCCTACTGCGATGAACCCGTCATTCAAGTCTTTAATGCCAGCGCCATACGAGCCTTGAGTAAATTTGGGTCAAAGCTCCATCCACGTTTAGCTTCATATAGTTGCTCATTGGTCTTTTCCAGTCATACCGCCTGATCGACTTTTTGGAGTTGGTTATACCGAGTGGCACATGGGAGGTTTTGGAAGTGAGCTCTTGTCGAAACGGAATTCCAAGTGCTCCTCACACAGAGGGTCCGAAAGGTGCTTGCTCCAATTTTGTGATGTAGCATGAATAGAATTTGAGACGAGAAATCATAGATAGCTAGAGGGGGTACTTAGGCATTCTTGTACATCCAATTGGCTAGAAAAATGAAAGCCAAATAATAACAATTGAATGTCCTCGAATGAGTAAAAATATGCATACCAACATGTCACACATAAAGATGTCAAATAAAATATGGCAAACATGCATAACCACTCTAGTATTTACCAAGCACTTTGGTGATGACGAAGTCATCTATATATGAGTATATTGACTTAGGAGCCAAGTAAAGTACTTAAACATAGGTCATATTCACCGTTTAAGCACAAGTGGAGTTTCCACTTTCACATAAAGCTTTTAATGTATTCACATTTTAAGAGATGCTTTGACTCAAGTCTTAGAGTAAAGCTCTCCCTTTATGTGACATCCCCTGAGAGGGACAATCTAACCTTGGGTTTTGTCGTTGAAGACATTATGTAGGTGTTGTAGTAGTGGATGCTCATAGTTGATGAAGATCATCTTGAGTTGCGAGTCATCCTTGTTGTTTTGTACTCTTCTCACCTACATGGGTTAGTCCCACACAAGGAATAAATCACTAGTGAAGAAATGGCTAGCAACAACTCTTGTTGGTGGTGCACCATGTCCCTCCAACGTCAGCACTAATATTTGCAAATAGTGTTGGCAATGGCTAAATTAGCACGTTATTGCTACACATATAGTGGTGGCGTTCAAACTCTGTCGAACGTCACTTCTATAGGACCCTAGCGCTCTCGCCTTTCACCTATTATTGTTGGTGTGGCTAAATTTCTTACGTCATAAGTATTTTCTTAGTGTTGGCGTTGCACATTAGGCTCGGCGTTACGCATTCAGGGCCATTAGGCCCATGCCAGCACTAGTCGGTTTTAACAGGTAAAACCTTATCCTTTCGTCCTCACTCTCTCGATCCCCAACTCCACCCGTCCTCCTCTCGATCCCCGCCGCCGCCCGATGCTGCCCATCTCCGCCTCGCCCGACGCTGCCCGTCTCCGCCCCACTGCCGCCCGACGCCATCCTGCCTGACGTTACATGTCTTTGTCAGAGGAGGAGCGTGAGGCCGCCCCGCCCGACTCAAGTAGTCCTAATTGGATATTTCATCAACCAACAACGAATCGGTGGGCGACGTGCAAAAGTGGAATCAGTGGCGATTAGAGTCTTTAGACTAGCGTATCAAAAAAGTCAAAGAAGGCAATGCCTTCCTGAAGAATGATAGAGATAATCTGCTCGTAGAGGATGCTACTATCGAAACTAAGTCAAACAAACTAAGGAATCTGAGGGATGAGTTGATGGAGATGAGGGACAACTTGAAAATGGAGGAAAAAAATACATGCTAGAGAATTATAACCTACAGAGAGAGGTTGATCACTTCAAAAGAGATGGAGAGAACAATCGGAAAAAGCTTTGCCAGCTGGACTTAATCCTTGATGATGTTGAGTTGTTTTAAAGTCTGACAAAGTTTATGAGTACATTTAATTGTTCAATACTAACTAAGTTTTGAAGTTTGAAGTTTATGATTAAGTTTAGTTCATTAGTACTAAGTTTTAAAATCTTATTAAGTTTATGAGCAGGTTTAATTGATCTGTATCTTTTGTGAAGTTTAAGCTCTTATTTTTTAAAGGAATTTTTTTATTATTATCCAAAAAACAAATTGTTGGCATTGCACAACAACGAACGCCAAAGGTAGTGTATAGGTATAGCTGGTGTTGGCCAATTTGGACGCTAGCATCATGTAATATACTGTTGGCATAGGCTCCAACGCCATCACTATTTTTTAACTGTGGCGCCATATTGATGGCGTCGTGTGTCTACGCCAGCAAGGCCATTATCGCCACATCATAGCTAGGCTTTTCTGCACTAGGGAATACAAGGATATCTATGAGGGAATAGGTGACTCCTTGAACTATTGCATAAGGTTGGAGTTGATTGAAATAGTTCTTGCCAAAATAAATATGAGTGAATTTTGTTGGCGGAGTCACCCCTCAAGAACTTTTTTAGTACTTGTTCCTGGGGACCCACATCAACTTGACAGGGATCCTTGGAGTTGAAGTAGTGGTTGATGAAGTAGAGCTTGTAGTGTCCTTGGAAACCCACTTGACCAAGGCTTGGGTTTCTTCTTCAAATGAATCAATCTCTTCTTGAAGCTTGTCCTTGCCCTTGAGCTTGTGGTGGAAGGTCATCTTGAGTATTTGTTCCCTTGGGAAGAGTAGGGTCATACTTCTCCTTTTGGGGAACAAAATTCGTCTTGGGGTATTGACCTTCTTCCCATTAAACTCTATTGTCGGTGAAATAGCCAATGTCATGGTTCTTTGTCTTTGAGTGACATTTCATGAGCAACAATCCTTCCAATGACTTCTGTAGGGTTGAGATCTTTATAGTTTGGCATCATTTAGATCAATGTGCACACAGTGTCGTACTTTCCATCCAAGGCTCTAAGGATCTTCTTGATGATGAATTTGTCGGTCATCTTTTCACTTCCTAAGCCGGCAATCTCATTTGTGATGAGAGCAAGCCTAGAGTACATTTTTGCGACTCCTTCACCATCCTTCATCTTGAACTTGTCAAGTTGACTTTGTAGTGCATCCAACTTAGATTCCCTAATAGATTCGGTACGTTCATGCATATCAACCAAAGTATTCCAAATTTCCTTTGCATTCTCAAGACAGATGATCTTGTTGAACTCTTCGGGGCATAAGCAGTTGAATAAAATGTCGCATGCTTGAGCTTTGTATTGCAATATCTTCAATTCTTTTGTGGTCGCTTCACGACCCGGTTCCTTTCTGTCACCAAAGAATTGACCTTGCAATCCAACACGATAACAACCCAAATGGTGGGATTATGACCAAGAATATGCATTTTCATTTTATGCTTTCAACTAGCAAAGTTTGTACCATCAAAATATGGACCTCTACGGTGATAATTTTCCTCACTAGGTGCCATACTTGTTGGGTTATGGAGCAGAAAACAAAAAAATTCCGACCTACGCACCAGCCCAGGACCACTATGGAGACTGCATACAAGGTTTGATCATTTTCGTTACAGACTAGTAGCGCAACGGAAGTAAAGTCGATGACGAACGGCGGTGCAGATCCCTGTGTTGGAAATATGCCCTAGAGGCAATAATAAATTAGTTATTATCATATTTCCTTGTTCATGATAATCGTTTATTATCCATGCTATAATTGTATTGATCGGAGACTTAGATGCATGTGTGGATACATAGACAAAACCATGTCCCTAGTATGCCTCTAATAGACTAGCTCGCTGATCAAAAGATGGTTAAGGTTTCCTAGCCATGGACATGATATGTCATTTGATAACGGGGTCACATCATTAGGAGAATGATGTGATGGACAAGACCCAAACTGCAAACGTAGCATATGATCGTGTCAGTTTATTGCTACTATTTTCCGCATGTCAAGTATGTGTTCCTATGACCATGAGATCATGCAACTCACAGATACCGGAGGAGTTCCTTGTGTGTATCAAATGTCGCAACGTAACTGGCTGACTATAAAGGTGCTCTACAGGTATCTCCGATGGTGTCTGTTCAGTTGGCATGGATCGAGACTGGGATTTGTTACTCCGTGTGACGGAGAGGTATCTCGGGGCCCACTCGGTAATGCAACATCACAATAAGCCTTGCAAGCAATGTGACTAATTGTTAGTTGCGGGATCTTGTATTACAGAACGAGTAAAGAGACTTGCCAGTAACGAGGTTGAACTAGGTATGGAGATACCGACGATCAAATCTCGAGCAAGTAACATACCGAAGAACAAAGGGAACGTTATACGGGATTAACTGAATCCTTGACATAGAGGTTCGACCGATAAAGATCTTCATAGAATATGTAGGAACCAATGTGGACGTCCAGGTCCCGCCATTGGTTATTGATCGTAGAGGTGTCTCGGTCATGTCTACATAGTTCTCGAACCCGCAGGGTCTGCACACTTAAGGTTCGGTGACGTTTCGGTAGTGTAGAGTTATGTATGGTGGTGACCGAAGTTTGTTCGGAGTCCCGGATGAGATCTCGGACGTCACGAGGAGCTCCGGAATGGTCCGGAGGTAAAGATTCATATATAGGAAGTCCCAGTTTGGTTTCCGGAAAAGTTTCGGGCTCATCGGTAGTGTACCGGGAGTGCCGGTAGTGTACCGGGAGGCCTCCGGGAGGGGTATTTCGACCCCAAGAGGTCCATGGGATGTGGGAGAATAATAACCAGCCCTTAGTGGGCTGGGAAAACAGCCACAAAGGCCCATGGCGCAGGAGAGAAAGCCCTAAAGCAAAAAGTGGAAAATCAGCCAATAGGAGGCAATCCTACTCCAACTAGGATTGGAGGTGAAGTAGGATTGCTTCCCACCTCCTATTTCGGCCGACCCAAAGGCCTTGGCTGCCTCTCCTCTCCTCTCCTCCTATATATACTAGTGGATTGGGTGGTTTTTGGACAGAATTTCTGGCCACGTGCTATCCGTTCCACCGGTGCATAGTTTCTCCTCTAGATCGTTTTTCTACAGCGCTTAGGCGAAGCCCTGACAAAATTGCTCCACCACCATCACCGGAGCGCCGTCATGCTGCCGGTGAACTCTCTCTCCTCTCCACCTCCTCTTGCTGGATCAAGATGGTGGAGATCGTCATCAAGCTGCACGTGTGCTGAACGCGGAGGTGCCGTCTGTTGGCGCTAGATCGGAAGGACCGTGATCGAGATCGCGAGACGGTTCGTGATGTGATCACGGAACGGATCGTGATGAGTTCGCGGGACAGATCATGATTAAGATCGTGAGACAGATCGTGATGAGTTCGCAGGACGGATCATGATGTGTTCGCGGGACGGTTCGTGATTGGATCGCGGGACGCTCGGCGATTTGGATCGCGAAGAAGTTCGACTACACCAACCGCGTTTCTTAACGCTTCCCGCTTAGCGATCTACAAGGGTACGTAGATCCACTCTCCCTCTCGTAGATGCTCATCACCATGGATAGTTTTGCGTGTGCGTAGGAAAAATTTTGCTTCCCATGCGACGTTCCCCAACACCCCGCAGCTAGGATTTTACAACCTCCCAACCACAAGGATGTATACCCTCATCTGCCCCGCGGACAGCCCTCTAGGAGGCGGTCGGACAGTCCCCTGGGAGGAGGTCGGACAGTCCCCCAAATGGTGTCGCGGACAGCCCTTCGGGAGGACCTCCGAAACTTGGACTGTCACTCGGACAGCCCTTCCGGAGGACCTCCAAAACTCGGACGGTCACACGGACAGCCCTTCGGGAGGCACTCTCGAACTAAGACCGAAACTATGATCTCTCTACAGAGTTGCACACATACGGTGTCATCTATCCGGTAGGGCTTCGTCGTCTAGAACTAGTTCCCACCGGAACCCAGACAGCCTTTCGGCTCTACGAAACACTTTTCGTGGGAGGGAGAGAAGAAGCCAGATAATGCACGGCATGTGTATGAGAATTGGAATGGGGATGGAGAGATCCTCTCCACATCCTTTTATAGGGGAAGGAGGGGGTGGTGGTGGCTGAAATTTCAGCCACATGACAAGCACCCACAAAACAAGGAAGCATGTTCCCACCAAACATGGAGAAAATATGTTCCCTTGTCCATGGTGTTCCCCCATGGGGCCCCACCTTCCTCCCAACACTCTCCACCATTTGTGGAGGCTGCCCCCACCATGGGGGGGCCAACACATTTTGTCCAGCCACAAGGGGCTGCCCCCCAAAAGGGAGGCGGCCCAAAACAGCCCCATGAAACGTGGGATCTTGTCCCCTCCCGCTGGGACAAGATGTTTTCCGCGACTATTACTTCGGAAAAATTCTGGAAGGTCCCAAAACATTTCCGGCACCCTCTAAAATTATCTGGACACGATCTGGAACATTTCCGGTATGGTGGTTCAATTTAAAAACATCTTCGTTTACCTGGTAAACAATTCCGGCAGCTCCGAAAACCTTTTCTGGTTTTTTCTCCGAAAAATTCCAGAAATTACTAGACTGATCTGGCAACCTCCAAAACATTACGGGTGTTTGCCAAAACCTTTTTGGATCAATGGTTTTATCCGAAACAACTTTTCGGTTTTACCGAAACTTTTTCGGTGTTCTCTCCGGAACTTTTCCGCTGTCTCCGAAACTATTTCAGTGACTTTCTCTCGGACTCCTTGTCTAGTATTCAATAGATAGATGACCCTTAAGCGTGTGACCATATAGGTTCGGTGAAGTATAGACATGACCCGGAACCCCTTCCGATCAATGATCAACATCGGAGCCGTGGACACCCATATTGACCCCTATACCCACACGAATGAATATTCGAGTGAACCTCCAGTTGTCGTGTGCTATTCCTGTTGCTTCGCGATATGTTACAAATACCCGAGGTGAGACATGTTGGCATCCCCGTGGATCAACAACTTGTCCACTATGCCAGTTACCTCGTTACCGATATTGTTCTCTTTTCTCGTTCTCGTGTTCCGGCATCCCCGTGATCAAATCACAAAGTGTCTGGCCAGACGATGATGGATACCGTAACACTGAGAGGGTCCATATATATCTCTCCATAGTCGGAGGAGCAAATCCCAATCTTGAGCTATCAAGTTACTTGACATACTTTTCCATTAACCCGTAAGCCGCCGTAATAGCCACCCATTTACGGATGACGTTTAACAAACCCCAAAGTTCATGAAGCAAGCATGAAGAAACTCGATACTCTCATGGTCTAAGGAATTATGCAAACATTAACTTCTCTGTGTTATTAACCATTAACTTATGACGAATGTATCTCATAGCATAACATCAATTTGGGTCGATTCAACACAAATGTTCTTCTAACATTGTGCCCTCAAAATTGCCGGCATAGCCATGCTCATGATCAGGAAAACAGGATCATCATACAATACTTGAGCCAGTCTTAGAGGCCAGACTAGGAATACAATTTACCGTTTATTATTCCACACGTGCATATGGGTCTTCCTTCAAGCCTCGTGGTTATTGTAGACTCGAGAACCATAGCAGTTATAGCATGGAACATAGACCTCATTATGAACAGGGAAATAATCAATAACATTTATTATTGCCTCTAGGGCATATCTCCTACAGACTCCCACTTGCACTAGAGTCAATAATCTAGTCAATGCTAATGCACTTGACACCTATGGCATATTGGTGTAAAATATGCTTTGCTTGTGGTATAGCTTGATGTCCAACGGATCTGACAACTTCAGCTCCGTGTGTAACTTTGCATATCCTCGTGTTTTCACGCTATCACAAAATTCGTATTTTGTGTGAACTTGGCTTTGCATATGTGTGAATCATTGGTCGAAACCTGATTCCTCAGACTGAGCTATGGAGCAACTATCTGCAATAGTGTCTCATAGACCAAAGCCATCTTGGAACCATACTAAGTTCATGAATGAACTATACGATTCAACAACTTCTTTGTCGCTTCCAAAGCATTAACATACTTAGCCTTTGTTATAGAATTCGCCACAGTATCTTGTTTGGAACAATTTCCAACTACCGTGCCACCATATTGTGTATTACACAAAACCCTTAACTTAAATCGAAAATCGCATGGAGCATTGATTGAGACGGTATCGATGTAATTACTTACAACGAGCACTTCATCATCTCTGCTTGCGAGAAAACATGTCATCAGCACTACTCTAGTACTTAATGACATCTTTCACTGTTGTCCCATGATCAGTGCTTTGATCACTTTGGTATCTATACTCGCAACAACTTGGGAGTATCGGACATATCTGGTTGTTTTTACATACCATGGAATACGTGATTAATCCAAACACTAGAGTGTGTGGAATCTCCATCATCTATTTTACTCGTCGGTGTTTTGGGACACTGAGTCTTGCGGAAACTCTTTCCATGTGACTTTGGCAAGAATCACTCCTTGGCATTTTTAAATGCTAAAAGGTTTTAGCACCTTGTCAATATGTATTCATTGCTTAGCCCCATTAGGTAAATCTATCTCCATAGATCATCATGCCTAATATGGAGGCTATTTAGCCTAAGCACTCCATCGCAAAACTATTTTCAAATGAAGTCCTAATTCGTGTCAAGAAATTTATTTCCAATTAACAATGTGTCAAGCACACAATGTTTTTAGAAATATTATTATGCTCTCACTTACTTTCTTGAATCACAAGCATCTTCGTTACCCATTGATGAAGAAAAAACCCTTTTGACCATTTCATCAAACCACGAAGATTCCAACTCCATTTTGCTCTCTTCTGTCCATTGCTGGAACTCTAAAGTTTGCATACTTACTAGCATCCTCTGGATCGATAAATTACTTTGGACTGTATCACATACAAGTCCTAGGTTTCATTTCCATCAGATGGAAATCCTTTTGTCATCCATGTTTCATATCTCATGATTGATATATGTATTAATTGCTAGTTCAACCCGAACTGACCTTAAGCATCGCTACGGTGAAACAACCTCATCGTAGTCAACTCCTTGAACTTGTTATTTCAACAAGTCGAGCTTTATGGATAAAACATTTTTATCCGTATCAGTTTTTAGTTCCATAAATATTCGTTAGACTCTAAGTCCTCTAAAAGGTGTATCAAGGTTTTAATCTTGAATCACTTATATGGAAACTATCTCGGATTGTATTGGCATTTAGCCAATCCCGGAGTCAGGACCCATCAACGCTTCCTTGTGTATTGTAGGTATACTATTGTCTAACAACAATATCTCGCTTGCGCACGTGATAGGTTTGCACGACCTTTGCCTACGTGGTTCAACTGCACATTCGACCGAAGTCCATACATTTTATTGTAGAGACTTCCGTATCAGTCGTAGTAGGAAACAACAAAATCATTTCCAGGGTTTCTTTCCTTTGAACTGATGACGAAGATACTGGTTATCTCGTCGAGTTGCACTGTCCTCCCACTCACCTTTTGTAAGAACTATTCTCTTTAAAAGCATATCGTTTTGTGGTAAAACCCTTTGCCTCGGTATAGTGGTGGGGGAATACCCAATGACTTGGGATAACCATACAAAGTAGCACTTGTCTGATTTGGAATAGGTTTGTAACCTTTTACACAAGCCCCATATTACAAATGTTAAGAAAAGATATAACATGGTTGGGCGTATCATACCATGGCGTCATTTCAATAGACCTGATGGATCTCTTTTCAGTGTAAAAGCCACAGTCTCTAAAGCATCACTCTATAAAAGGGATAATGGAAAATCTATTTATGTCATCTTTGAACTTACCATGTCATAAATGGTTCAATTACATCTTCACGGACTTTCCACTTGATGTGGTGTTCCGGGAGGTGCAAGTTATGAAACCTTTTTCACAACTCATCAGACATTCGCTAAACTTGTAACTCAAATATTCCTTTCCGCAACCAAATTGTAGAAACATAATTTTCTTGGTACAATAACTTCTACTTTATTTTTGAAAACCTTTCGAATGATTTCAAAAGATCCAGACTTACGTCTCATCAAGTAAATATCCATAAATCTACTTGAGTCAATTTTTTAAGGTAGACAAATCCACTGTTTGCAACAACATTTATCAGACTACATACATCAAATGTATGATCACCAATAAGTTCTTTGCTCGTTCCTTATGGCCTGTGAACGGTATTTTAGTTAGTTCACCTGCTTTGGAGGAAAGTTGCAAGTGTCAGATGATTCAAAATCAAAAGACTTCAAAATCCATTATAATGGAATTTTCCATGCAGGTTTCTCCAATGTGACCAAATGCAATGCCACACATATGTGGTATTCTTTTAGTCATGTGACATTTAGCGCCAGTGTTATGGATGTATCATATTTCCATCAATATTCATAACATACATCCCATCTAGGATGGAAGCATGGCCCTTCATGTTATTCATAATACTGAACAACAATTGTTGTTTTTATGAACAACTCTTTTGCAACAAACATTGTGCAATGGGCTAGAGTGTATGAAACTCTAAAATGAATTATAAAAGTAAACCCAGAGGTAATGTAATATTATCAATATTCATAATATATGTCTCATTCATAATGAAAGTATGGCTCTTATGTTATTCATAACACCGAACATGAAAAGTTCTCTTATGAACAACCTTCTTGCAAGATACCTTATGCAAAGGGCTAGAGTGTGAAACTCTAAAATGAATTATGAAACTTAATACATAGGGAATACACCGATGGAAGGCATAGTAACATTTACTATGTTCCCTGCGTGTATCTCAACCTCATCCCTGGCTAGTCTCTCAGGCCATAGTAGTTCTTACATCGAGTTGCAACAGAATGCAATCGAGCGGGTATCTTTGTGATTAACTCACAATACCCAAGAATTAGTGATTAACATGTTTAACCATAATTCCCAAGAACTATATCTTTGACCAGCCTTCTATACATCAAAAACTCTGTATGACATTCATACATGAGTTGGATATTCCAGTCTTCTTTCCTTTTGCCATTATACTTCTAACAGTTTAACTTTTCAGTGTTTCTCCTACTCTCAGAAGAAGCATCCAACTTAAGAGTGGCGTTAGCCCTGGACTTCCTAGGCGTGAAAGTCTCACTAACACCCTTCGGACACTTACTTTCTCTTTAAGTTGTTGTTTTATTCACCTTTCATCATTTGACAGGCATTCTCCTGGATCCCTCTCTTATCAGTCTAATGCATAGTAAACTTCTTTACTAGTAGTTTGCAAACAAACATTGCTTTGGATATCTCATATCTTTTAGCCTTTATCTGTCTCTGAAAATGATTTTTAGATTCCATGAATATCACATAACTATCCGAACTTTCGAAGTTCAGGTCTCATGGAAGCAAACATATTGCACTTTGACCAAAAAGGATTTCTAGCTTTTGGATCGAAGGAGGAGAGTCACATGATCCATAGCATTAGCGGGAGAATACCAAAAGCATGCGATAGGACAAAGTCCTTCTCAGCACTCTTGAGGAAAATCCTCACATTACATTACCAACCATAAAGTTTTAACCAGATATTTAACAACTATTCAATTTTAATAGGGAAGGTGGAAACGCGAGCCATTATTCTACAACTATTATGCAAATCACACTTAGACATTGTTCAAAATTAATTGCACTGAGAATTAAAAAAGTTAATTCTACAGTGCGCTCCCACTCCAATCAATATCTCTCATAATTGATTTTGAGTGATGCAAGACCCAACTTTCAATTCAATGTCAAGGATGTAACCATCTCAAGTGACTAGAATTTCAATTGGTAGGCCAACTTGCCAATCACATCTCTATGTGACTCTTGTTCATCTTTCGATGCGTGTGTTCCGAGCTCATGACTTTCATGCTTGAACATCAAGACAACCAAGTGATCTCGCTGCGAGGTCTCAACTCACCCGCCTCACACTTCTCTAATCGTTCGTACCCATGTAACCATGTGATACCCCGAAGAGATAGGTGTCGTGACGGTGCTACATTTGGGAGAACACTAACTACTTGATATTTTGTGAGAGATCACCCTAATAAAAAGCGACTACCGCGCAATCAGGAAGGGTGCATCAAGAGGGATAAACATCTCAGGTAATTCATAATAGCATGACATGGTATAGCCCTTTCTAACAGAGAAGTCTTTCATTCCTTCGTCTTCGGCATTCGCGTCGGTGTTCACCTTCGCGAAGATTGCCACCACCTTGTCGATGCACCGGATAATATTGCTATCTCTATAGCTAATAAAATAAGTGCATTACTTAAGGTTGACACGCAGGTCATTAAAGTGACAATCATATGGCTCCAGCCATCATGCCGAATCATGACACGCAGGTCATGTTACTATTACATCATATAGTCATCTCATACATAATCAAATTAATATGAGCATTGCTATACCGCATCATATGCACATGCAAACCATCCTGCAAAACCAAGTTAGACGCCTCTAATCGGTTCATGCAAAAACTTGTTTTACGTGGCTTCTAAGGTTTTGAAACAAACCGAATCTACCAACGTCCATCATCAAGTATGATAATTCAAGTTGCTAGATTAACTTTCCAGGGTGTATAAAACACGAGATAATAAAATCTTGAGCCCCATACTAAACTTCGTCATACGCGTGACCCCCGTGCAGATCACATCTGCATTGCCCTTTCGTCTGCGAAACATCCATCTTTCTCAACTATGGTGGAACCCAAAGAACTGTTAGCACTTCGTTGATCTCTCAATCAGCATACTCTGGAGCAGCATGAAAGGATCACGGATTGCCAGAACTTTGTGAGATTCGAACATTCCGTCAAGATCAGGACTATGCAAATTCAAGGGAAGCAAAAGGAACATCGGGTAACAGATTTCATATGCTACCCGCACAAATAATTTTCAGCAATAGATCTCATCTACTACCTAATTATATTGTGCAACACCCATACATCTCTATGTATTCTAGATCGCAACCTGCATCTACGCATAGCACGGCTCTTGATGCCACTGTTGGGTTATGGAGAGAAAACAAAAAAATTCCGACCTACGCACCAGCCCAGGACCACTATGGAGACTACATACAAGGTTTGATCATTTTCGTTACCGACTCGTAGCGCAACGGAAGTAGAGTCGATGACGAACGGCGGTGCAGATCCCCGCGGCTAGGTTTTTACAACCTCCCAACCGCGAGGATGTATACCCTCATTTGCCTCGCGGACAGCCCTTCGGGAGGCGGTCAGACAGTCCCGTGGATGGTGTCGCGGACAGCCCTTCGGGAGGACCTCCAAAACTCGGACGTTCACACGGAGAGCCCTTCGGGAGGCACTCTCGAACTAAGACCAAAACTACGATCTCTCTACAGAGTTGCACACATACGGTGTCATCTATCTGGCAGGGCTTCGCCGTTCAGAACTAGTTCCCACCAGAACCTAGACAGCCTTTCGGCTCTACGAAACTCTTTTCGTGGGAGGGAGAGAAGAAGCCAGATAATGCATGGCATGTGTATGAGAGTTGGAGTGAGGATGGAGAGCTCCTCTCCACCTCCTTTTATAGGGGAAGGAGGGGTGGTGGTGGCTTAAATTTCAGCCACATGACAAGCACCCACAAAACAAGGAAGAATGTTCCAACCAAACATGGAGAAAACATGTTCCCTTGTCCATGGTGTTCCCCCATGGGGCCCCACCTTCCTCCCAACACTCTCCACCATTTGTGGAGGCTGCCCCCACCATGGGGGGGCAACACCTTTTGTCCAGACACAAGGGGCTGCCCCCCAAAAGGGAGGCGGCCCAAAACAGCCCCACAAAACGTGGGATCTTGTCCCCTCACGCTGGGACAAGATGTTTTCCGTGACTATTACTTCGGAAAAATTCTGGAAGGTCCCAAAACATTTCCGGCACCCTCTAAATTATCTGGACACGATCTGGAACATTTTCGGTATGGTGGTTTAATTTAAAACCATCTTCGTTTACCTGGTAAACAATTCCGGCAGCTCCGAAAACCTTTTCTGGTTTTTTCTCCGAAAAATTCCAGAAATTACCAGACCGATCTGGCAACCTCCAAAACATTCCCGATGCTTGCCGAAACCTTTTTGGATCAATGGTTTTATCCGAAACAACTCTTCGGTTTTACCGAAACTTTTTCGGTGTTCTCTCCGGAACTTTTCCGCTATCTCCGAAACTATTTCAGTGACTTTCTCTCGGACTCCTTGTCTAGTATTCAGCAGATAGATGACCCTTAAGCGTGTGACCCTATAGGTTCGGTGAAGTATAGACATGACCCGGAACCCCTTCCGATCAATGATCAACATCGGAGCCGTGGACACCCATATTGACCCCTATACCCACACGAATGAATATTCGAGTGAACCTCCAGTTGTCGTGTGCTATTCTTGTTGCTTCGCGATATGTTACAAATACCCGAGGTGAGACATGTTGGCATCCCCGTGGATCAACAACTTGTCCACTATGACAATTACCTCGTTACCGGTATTGTTCTCTTTTCTCGTTCCCGTGTTCCGGCATCCCCGTGATCAAATCACAAAGTGTCTGGCCAGACGATGATGGATACCATAACACCGAGAGGGCCCAGAGATATCTCTCCATCGTCGGAGGAGCAAATCCCAATCTTGAGCTATCAAGTTACTTGACATACTTTTCCATGAACCCGTAAGCCGCTGTAATAGCCACCCATTTACGGATGACGTTTAACAAACCCCAAAGTTCATGAAGCAAGCATGAAGAAACTCGATACTCTCACGGTCTAAGGAATTATGCAAACATTAACTTCTCTGTGTTATTAACCATTAACTTATGACGAATGTATCTCATAGCATAACATCAATTCGGGTCGATTCAACACAAATGTTCTTCTAACATTGTGCCCTCAAAATTGCCGGCATAGCCATGCCCATGATCAGGAAAACAGGATCATCATACAATACTTGAGCCAGTCTTAAAGGCCAGACTAGGAATACAATTTACCGTTTATTATTCCACACGTGCATATGAGTCTTCCTTCAAGCCTCGTGGTTATTGTAGACTCGAGAACCATAGCAGTTATAGCATGGAACATAAACCTAATTATGAACAGGGAGATAATCAATAACATTTATTATTGCCTCTAGGGCATATCTCCTACAATACTCTCCTAGGTTGTGAAACCAATGCAATGGAGACCAAAGCTTTGATAACACTTGTAGGATCCAAAGTATGTCTACAGGGGGCGATTAGACTACTTGACCAAAATAAAATATAGTATTTCCCAATTTTAATAGTTGGCAAGTTTTAGCAATTATACCAAGTCAAGCACACCCTACACATGCAAATCTAAGAGTATAGAAGCAGAAAATAAAGACATGCACATATAAGTAGAGGGTAGGGATAGGAAGATCAAACGCAATGGGAGACATGAAGATTTTTCTCGTGTGTAAGAGCATATTTCTCCATATGTGGTTTTGGTAATTGATGAAAATCCCTATGGACTAATGGTTGCCTTGAGTTATATTCGAAGGATTTGTCCATAGCCACTTCTTGAAGTCCATCTGTTGGTTTCAAGGAGTTTATATGGTGACCAAGGTGGTATTCAAGAATTTATCCAAAGATTGGTTATGTGTGAGTTGAGCTTATTGTAAGCATGTCTTGAATAAGAAGATTGTGTGAGCATTCATGTTTATCTTCAAGATATCGTCTATATGAAGAGAAAAGATAAGACACAAGGTTGATCAAAACTAAGTCAAAGAGTGAATCAAGTTGATCAACACACAAAGTGTACAAGATGTACCGAGAGGGATCAAGTGATCCCATGGTAAGGTAAGTGTTGGGAGACGTAGTAGTAAATCAAAATTTTCTACGCGTTCACCAAGATCTATCTATGAAGAAACCAGCAACGAGAAGGAAGAGATTGCATCTTCATACCTTTAAAGATCGCTAAGAGGAAGCGTTACAAGAACGCGGTTGGTGGAGTCGTACTCGTAGCGATTCAAATCGCGGTGGACTCCGATCTTAGCGCCGAACAACGGCGCTCCGCATTCAACACACGTGCAGCCCGATGACGTCTCCTACGCCTTGATCCAGAAAGGAGGGAGGAGAGGTTGAGGGAGAGCTCCGGCAGCACGACGGTGTGGTGACGGTGGAGCTGTGTGGTCTCCGGCAGGGCTTCGCCAAGCACTACAGAGAACGAGGAGAAGGCGAAGTAGGGTTGCGTCGAGAGGGAGAGAGAGTCGTGTCTCAAACAGCCCCAAGGGCACCACTATATATAGGAGGAGGAGGAGGGAGCGCTGCGCCCTAGGGTGGTGCGGCAATCACCAGATCTGATCTGGTGCGGCGGCCAGAGGGAGAGAGGGGTGGTCGGCGCCCTAGGTGGGCCTTATGCCCATCTAAGCCTAGGCTTTGCCCCCTCTCTTCCCTTGCTGCGCCTTGAGCCCTTGTGGGGGGCGCACCAGCCCACCTAGGGGCTGGTTCCCTCCCACTTGTGGCCCACGAAGCCCTCTGGGGCCGGTGGCCCCACTTGGTGGACCCCCGGAACCCTTCCGGTGGTCCCGGTACGTTACCGGTGACGCCCGAAACATTTCCGGTAACCAAAACCTCACTTCCTATATATCAATCTTTGTCTCCGAACCATTCCGGAACTCCTCATGACGTCTGAGATCTCATACGGGACTCCGAACAACCTTTGGTAACCACGTCCACTATTTCCCTATAACCCTAGCGTCATCGAACCTTAAGTGTGTAGACCCTACGGGTTCGGGAGACACGTAGACATGACGGAGACACCTCTCCAGTCAATAACCAACAGCAGAATCTGGATACCCATGTTGGCTCCCACATGCTCCACGATGATCTCATCGGATGAACCACGATGTCGGGGATTCAATCAATCCCGTATACAATTCCCTTTGTCTACCGGTATGATACTTGCCCGAGATTCGATCGTCGGTATCCCTATACCTTGTTCAATCTCATTACCGGCAAGTCTCTTTACTCGTTCCGCAACACATCATCCCATGGCTAACTCCTTAGTCACACTGAGCTCATTATGATGATGTCTTACCGAGTGGGCCCAGAGATACCTCTCCGTCATACGGAGTGACAAATCCCAGTCTCGATTCGTGCCAACCCAACAGACACTTTCGGAGATACCCGTAGTGCACCTTTATAGCCACCCAGTTACGTTGTGACGTTTGGCACACCCGAAGCATTCCTACGGTATCCGGGAGTTGCACAATCTCATGGTCTAAGGAAATGATACTTGACATTAGAAAAGCTTTAGCAGACGAACTACATGATCTTGTGCTATGCTTAGGATTGGGTCTTGTCCATCACATCATTCTCCTAATGATGTGATCCCGTTATCAACAACATCCAATGTCCATGGTCATGACACTGTGACCATCTATTGATCAACGATCTAGCCAACTAGAGGCTCACTAGGGACACATTGTGGTCTATGTATTCACACATGCATTACGGCTTTCGGTTAACACAATTATAGCATGAACAATAGACAATTATCATGAACAAGGAAATACAATAATAACCATTTTATTATTGCCTCTAGGGCATATTTCCAACAGTAAGCATTGTCCATTAAGCTTTGTGTACTAACCCATGGTCTACGTGAGGGTTCTATGTGGGTGCAAGTTCAAGTGGAGCATCACAAAGAGATCATGCTTGAAGCTTGCCTTCCTTTGTGGTGACAATGGACTTTTGAAGATGTGCTGAAGAGTGGCTCACCCATAGTGGAGTATGGGGGAGCAATCTACTAGTCTTCATTGAGTCGGTGCAATCAAGAAAGGTGGTCCATCTTGAGGAGGACAAGATCATCATAATCTAGCTCAAGTGGACTATGCACAGGGCAAAGGTTTGAACTTGATAGGGTTTTTCTATTTTACCGGTCTCATGTTGGTAGTTGGGAGACCGGGTTATAGGATCGATATTCGTACTATCAAGGGGGGCTCTCAAGTGAGTAGCTCGAACGCTTCGTTAGTTGAGAGCTCTAACCATTGCATTCTTGGCATCATCATCTTTCTTGGTTCTTGTTTGACTTTTTCACTTTTTGAGTTTTGAAGCTTATGGTCATCTTCATGATAAGCTCAAGCTCATCGAAAATGGATTTCGTATGCATCACATTTGTGTTTTCGATGTTAGAGATTTTGCCGGATAATTCTTGGGAAGGTCATCATCCTTATCCGAGTGACATTTATTCTCCATTGCTTGTTCTTAATATAACTCTTGTTGTCCTTTATCCAACAAGCTTGAGTTTGCTCAATTCGGAGCTCGTATGCGTAAGTTATGGTTGTTTTAGTCTTATCTGTTTTACATAGAGTGGTTGTACTGGTTCATCAAGAGGTTGTATGGTCGACTGGTACAACCGGTGTTTTGAGAGGTTGTACCACTCCAGAATTGGTCCGAAGCTTGTACCGACCATGTACCGCTCTACCACCGGACTAGTTTTTGTTGTGGAGCGGTTGTGGGCCGGTTGTTCCGGTTCAACCGGTACTACCGGTGCCTCGAGCGGTTGTACCACTTATTGCTTTTCCTACAGGTAGGTTTTGTCTACCTTGACCGGTTTTATCGGTGTGCAGAGCGGTTATACCACCCTTGTGTTATTCTGCACATAATGGGTGGATTCATGGTGACCTATTTAAGGGTGTCTTCTTACCCCATGGTCCTCAACTCTTGAGCTCGCGTTTGCCTCCCATTGTTGACCTTCTTAGAGCTTGCTAACTCTCAATCCTTCCAAAGATTATTGCTAGTTCTTGAGGGAAAAGAGAGAGGATATTTAGATCCACATCTCCAGCAATCACTTACTTCTCTTTGTGAAGGGAACCTCTTGGATCTAGATCCTGGAGTTCTTTGTGAGCTCCTTGTTCTTCCTCTCATATTCCCCCATAGCTTTCATTGTTGTAGTGGTATTTGAGTGTGAGGGACTTGACCACTTCGTGTGTTTTTGCCATTGCATTAGTTGCATCAGTTTGAGTTCTCTGTAGTGATATGTGGAAGTGAAGTTTGAGAATCTTATTACTCTTGGGTGTTTGAGCACCCTAGAGCTTGTTCCTCTTGGGTGCTTTTGTGACCTAGATGGTTGGTGGTGCCTCGGAGCTCAATCATTGTGGTGTAAAGCTCCAGGCAAGTGTCGGGGTCTCCAATCAGGTTGTGGAGATTGTCTCGAGCATTTGAGGTCACCTCAGAGCCACAATCCATTATGGTGAAGCTTCGTGGTGTTGTTGGAAGCCTCCAATTAAGTTATGGAGATTGCCCCAACCTTGTTTATACGAGTTTGGTGACTGTCCTCAAGGGTCCCTTAGTGCAATCACGACATCTTGCATTGTGTGAGGGCGTGAGGAGATTACGGTGGCCCTAGTGGCTTCTTGGGGAGCATTGTGCCTCCACACCACTCCAAACGGAGATTAGCATCCGCAAGGGTGTGAACTTCGGGATACATCATCGTCTCCACGTGCCTCGATTATCCCTTACCCGGGCCTCTTACTTATGCTCTTTACTTTGTGATAGCCATATTGTTTCTTGTTATATATCTTGCTATCACTTAGTTGTTTAGCTTGCTTAGCATAAGTTGTTGGTGCACATAGGTGAGCCTAGTTGTTTTAGGTTTTGTGCTTGACATATTAAACGCTAGTTTTATTTCGCATTTGTTCAAGCTTAAATCGTAATTATTTTAAAGTGCCTATTCCCCCCCCCTCTAGGCGACATCCATGTCCTTTCACCTTGGTTCCGATAGGTGGTGCTATCATATGTCCACGTTGATGGAGACTTCAACCCACGGAGGGTAGCGGTCGCGAGAGTCCACGGAGGGCTCCATCCATAAGGGTCCACAAAGTAGCAACCTTCTCTATTGCACCATGGCTTACGTCCACGAAGGACTAGCCTCGCTAGGGGTAGATCTTCATGAAGTAGGCAATCTTCTTACCCTTACAAACTTCTTGGTTCAATTCCACACGAAGTCGAAGGATCTCAAGCGACGCCTAACCAATCTAGGAGACACCACTCTCCAAAAGGTAATATATGTGGCTGTATGATGAACTCCTTGCTCTTGTGCTTCAAAAGATAGTCTCCTCAACACACAATCACTCTCTCATAGATTTGTCTTGGTAGAAGAGGTTGATTGGGTGGAAAGCAACTTGGCGAGGCTAGAAATCAAGATTCATATGGTTGGAGTGGAAGATCTTGATCTCAACACATGAGTAGGTGGTTCTCTCTCAGAAAAATGGATGGGGCAAGTGTTGGTCTGTTCGGAATGCTTCCTCTACGAGTGAGAGGTAGGTGGAGGGGTATATATAGTCATCTCCAAAAATCCAACCGTTAGAACATTGTTGGCCAACTCGGTGAAACCAAAGCAAAAAACCCGGTTGCACCGACTAGTGCAAAATGTGGCAACTTTTGGCGTTTCGGTGAGACCGATATATAAATCTCGTTGAGTCCGATTTCGGTTGGCCTAGGCAGTTACCAACTTTGGTGTCACCGATTCCTAAAACTCAGAAATTTCGATTTTTAGAAATGGAACAACAGAAAGTTGGCCACTGATTTCGGTTGCACCGAAATGAGACTTGGTTGCACCGATATGCTAGGGTTTGGCTTTGGATCTGTCTGAGGCAAAACTCGGTAGGGGCGAATGGAAAAAAGTTGGTGGCACCGAATTTTGAACTTTTAGGGTTTGGACAGAATATTTGTTGGTGAATTTCATGAGTATTTTTTGGTTGCTAATCTCTAAGCATTTGAGCAACCAGGTCATCATATTTACCTCATCCCCTTTTAATAGTATTGTCTTTCCTATGGACTCAGATGTGATTTCTCACAATATGCAAAATGTAGAGTCTTGAAGCTTGTTACCAATAGATGTTCCTTGCATCTAGGGAATCTCCTCACAATCCTTAGCCAATCCATTCATTGGACCTTTCCTGAAATATACTTGGTAGAATCATTAGTCCAATGAAATATATGTTGTTATTAATTATCAAAACCACGTAGGGAGAAGTTGTGCTTTCAACTGACTCGATTGCATAAGAAATCTCATCCATCTCCATCACCTTCGGTATGCCTACAATGAGATTACTCACTCATGGAAGTGAGCATATGTAATTGTTGATGGAGAGAGGTTGGTGATGACGACAATGATGAATCCCTCTCTCCGGAACCACAAATGGAATCCGGATTAGGGCTCCCGATGAAGAACAAGATGTGGTGGCGGCTCGTATCGTGAAACGTGATGAAACTTTCTCTCTGATTTTTTTCTCGGGAAGACGGAAAATATAGGCTTTGAATTAGGTCACCCGAAGGCTCATGGGGCCCACAAGCCACCTAGGTTCACCTCATGGTGGCCTCCCATAGTTTTTTTATTTATTTCGTAAAAATCCCCGCAAAGTTTCATCTGATTCTGAGATTTTCCAAAATAGTTCTGCTAAAACATCGTAGTTCAGGTTAGTTTCATTCAAACCATGCAAACTAGAGTAAAAGTGTTTCGAAAAGTGGATATAATGAAGACATATCATAAAGCAACCACGAATTGTAAGAATCTCGACCAAATTAGAAAGCTTTGCACAATACTGGAAATTGGTGGCAAGGTACAAATGATGTGAGTAATCTTGTTTCAAGCTACTTCTTTATTCTCTTTTCATCACAAGTACTTCATCCAGATTTGGAGGTGTTATCGAGGGTGAGATGAGTTGTCTCAAATGGTACGAATACAACCTTATTATCCCCTTACACATTGCTATTTGATATTGGGAATCTTAAAGCACCCGGGGTCACTGGCTTACATGAGTGTTTTATAAGCAGTTTTGACTAATGATGGGTGATGATCTTGTGGTTGAAGTCTACATGGTGTAAATTCATGCACTATGTCATGAGGGGGGAAATATACTACTATCGTTCTGAAAGCGAATGCACGAGAAAAGGTGATTCAATGTAGACCCATCAGCCTCTGTAACATGGTTTATAAGTTGATCTCTAAATTATTGGTGGCCTGACTGAAGGTTCTGTTGCCCGACATTATCGTCCCTACACATAGTGCTTTTCCCCCACCACGTTTAATCACTTAAAATTTCCTTGGTGGCCTATGAAAGCTTGCCTACAATATTTAAAATAGGAAAGAAGGCAAAAAGGAGTTGTGTGATGTTAAACTAGATATGCACATGGCATACAATCATGTTGAGTGGGTGTTTCTTGAATCAATACTTCTGAAGCTTGGTTATCATGTTGATTGCATCAAACTGGTTATGTTTTGTGTTACTTAAGTTGAATATAGAGTTTGTTTCAGTTTCAATGAATCGAACACTATTGTCCCGCCAATAGGTTTAAGGCAGGGGACCCCTTGCTCCCCTTACCTATTTTTCTTTTGCACTGAAGGACTGACGACTCTCTTGACTCATGCGGAAGAGCAAGGAAAATTAGTGGGGGTCAAGGTTTGTCGAGAAGCTCCATCTGTTACAAATCTTTTGTTTGTCGATGTCTCACTTATTCTGTTAATTGTCTTAAAAGGATCCTGGATTCTTGTTGGTCTCCTTCGGGGAGAATGGTGAGTGTTGATAAGTCAAGCATTTTGTTTGTCCCGAGTACTAATGTTGACATGAGAGTACGAGTCTTTTTCACACTCCAAATTATGACTGAGGCTTTAAATGATAAATACTTAGGTCTTCGAGCAACACTGGGTTTAGATAAAAGTGACAATTTTCAAAATCTACTTGATTGTCTGATTCTCAGACTTAATGGTTGGAAGGAGATATGTTTCTCTTCAAAATGAAAATAAGTTCGAATCAAGTCGGCGACTCTAGCTATACCAACTTATGCAATGTTGGTCTTCAAAATTCCTTGAAAAACTTGCAAAGGAATCACCAATGTGATCTTGCAATTTTGGCGGGGTGATGATGTTAACCACAAACTTATGCAGTGATTTTGTTGGTGGAAGATATGTGCGCCAAAGGAGAAAAAAAAAGGTAGGGGATTTCATGATATACATTGCGTCAATAACGTTGCTTGCAAAATAGGCCTGGTGCTTAATTGAGAATTGCCATTCATTATGTGCTACTATTCTGAGAGCAAAATATTATCCCGACAATGACCTGCTTTGTGCTGCATTAAGGGGTCATCGTATACTTGGTGAAGTATCATGGCAGGGTTGATATTGTCAATCAAGGACATGTTTGGTGAGTTGGAGATGGACAAAGCACTGACATGTGGACTCATCCTTGGATCCAACAATCATCTACGGGAAAAGGTATCACAAGGCGTGGTGACTAGCTGTTAACGAAGGTGATCGGTCTTATTGACCCTATTTCTGGTTCTTGGGACGAACGGTTAATTCGCCAAACTTTCTAGGAAAGTTGATGTTCATTGGATCCTCTCGGTTGGGTATCTTCTTATGGGATGCCGGACTTTGTTTCATGGAGCTTTGCTACAACGGGTCTGTTTATCGTGAGCAGTGCTTATTATGTGGAACGGGAACATCAATATGGGCTCAAACTGGAAGGAGACAGTGACCTGGAAGGTTCAAATGTCAATGATATTTGGGACACATTTTGTAATTTGTGCTGTCCATCAGAAGTTAAGGTTTTTCTTTGGAAGACACTACATGATGCTTTACCCTGTCGGTCTATCTTGGCTAATCGACATCTAAAGATACCACCACATGTCCCACATGTAGCATGGGTGTTACAACTGTTAAACACCTCCTGTTCGAATGCGCAAAAGCAAACGAACTTTGGCACATTTTGGGACGTGATGATGCCATCAGGAAGGCATGTATGATTGACCATGTAGGTGGGGCGGTGTTGGAGTATCTTCTAAATGTTCTTGATGATGAGGTCGCTATTCTCGGTCAGACTATATTAAAAGGGATAGTGGGGGTGATAACATGGTACTTGAGGTGGAAAAGTAGAAAGTTGGTCCATGGAGAGCAGGTGAATTCACCAAACCAAATTAGTATGTCAATTCGGACCCTAGTAGCAAACTTCTTCACCGCACTCTCACTGAAGGCAAAGATAAAGTGTGGTTGGTCTAACCCAACGAAGAGACATGTCAAACTCAATGTTGATGTAGCTTTTGACCCTGATTCCCTTTAAGGGGAAGTTTGTGCAATCATTAGAGATGACAAATGTAACTTCGTCGCAACAACAAATGTGAAGATTAACTTATTCTCGAATGTTTTCATGGCTTAAGCCATGAGATTTGGACTGAATCTAGCACAGGCTGCTGGTTGCAACAGGCTGGTTATGAACTCGGATAATGTTGATATGATCAGTACGATGCAAGAGGCTTTGCTGGCGCCGTGGCTGCAATTTTTGAAGATAGTTCACATGTCAAAAGAAGAAGTAAACATCCAAGGAGTGTGCGCTCAACTCTTCTGATCACGCATTCGCGCGTCGGCGGAAGTTAAATAGTTGCAGAATTATTCATGCTCGCGTTGGATGAAACACTGAAATTAGGAAAATTGGGATCACCGACTAGTCGCCCGTGTCCAGTTAGCAAGCATGTCCGCCAACATCAGCCTTGCTTATCTGCAGCTGCAGGGTCCAGCTCCTGAAGCATGGACATCAGCTTCGGGTCCCGGAAATCTCCGATCAGCAGGCTCGCCCCCGCGTCCCTCAGCACCTTCTCCGGGTTCCCGGTGGTCAGGCCCACCACGGCCACGCCGGCGGCGACGCCGGCCCGGACCCCAGAGGCGGAGTCCTGACAAACCAAACGAAACAGAAACATCACGATCGGCAATCCAAGAATGAGATACAAAGGACGGCTTGCTTCCGACTCCCTCCGTAAAAAATATTAAAGTCATTAAATCACTACTGTAGTTATCTATAAACGCTCTTATATTTTTTTTACAGAGGGAGTACGTGCAATGGTCCAGGCTGTGGCATGTGGGCTGCGATGCATCCCATGGATGAACAGACGAATAGTGGATCTTGTTTACTACCTCCTTTTATTGGTCATTTTTGTATTTTGTGCTAAAATTTATTCGTAAACTTATCTATCAACATATTAATGCATGTCACGACAAATTATATCGTTGGGTTCGTATTTGAACATAGATTCCGATGATATTATTTTTGTTATGTATAACTTACATTTTGTTTGATAAAATTCTAGTCAAAACATGATACGAGAGAGACTAATAAATCAGAACAGGGTAATACCTCGAATATGAACGTGTGATTGGGCGAGGCGCCGATGAGGTTGAGGGCCTTGAGGTACGGGTCCGGGGACGGCTTGGCCCTCTCGCACTCGCTCCCGATGACGAGCGCCGGGAAGAAGCTGGTGAGCCCGAGGAGCGACAGCACGAGCTCCGCGTTCGCCCTCGGAGCGTTCGTCACCGCCGCCCGCTTCAGGTTGCGGTCTTCGATCCATGTGCACAGTTCCTGCAGGCCATCCAGTCCCTTGAGCTCTCTTGCCGCCAACCTGCACGGTTTCTAAGCTTGAGGTTTCCAGGAAGAATCGGAGAGTGACAGATCAAGAACAACACATGGGAAGTGACCATTTCGGGGCATCTATCTATTAAAAAAAAGGCTGAAACACACATATTCTTTTTTTTCTTTTGCGGGTGAAACACACATATTCATCCAATTGCATATAAATTTTACTAGACCAAAAAAATAATGCTCCCTCCGTTTCAAAATAAATGACGTGGTTTTACACTTATTTTGGTACGGACATAGACTATGCTTTATATATGAAATGCACAATAAGATAAAAGCAATACATTTTGATTTTATAATCAACTCTATATAACATTTATAAAGACCTAAATTCAAATTCATTTATAATACTATAAAATGCTACTAGAAGGGTCAAAAATAGAATTACATTATATAGTATAAAAATTGAATCACAAAAAAAGTGATTTGGTTTCAGTACAAACTCGATATGAAGTAGTACTTAATAAACAATAACAGAATCTTACAAGGTAGGTATTTAATACAATTATATATTTGCAAAAGAAATTAAAAGAATAACGAAATAAAAATGGCAAAATCATTTTTTAACCCCAATTGAAATCCTTAAATGCATAAAATTAAATGGAATTTGTATATATACGGAATAAATCCTTATTGGGTCGATAAATATTACTAATGGTTGGGTGTATGAATTTAGAATAAATGAATATCAGAAAAATGCCTTTCATACGAAATCCATACAGTTCACATAAACTGATAAAAAGGGAATAAAGTTTAGATACATTTTTAGATTCCTCAAGTCAAAACATAGTATATTTTTACTACTACTTTTATAATCCTGTCATTTTGTAAATGTGTCCAAGAAAATCCACACCAAAGTACTCGTAAAATTGTTAATGGACGGCCACTTTCAAGACCTAAAATGTAAATTCTGACCATGCAAATGTGCGATTCAACAGAGCCAAAAATATGCTTTGTCATATGACATTTTGACCAAATTATTATGGTTTTGATTCAGCATAAATACAGACTATCTACGCAATCGTCCGGTTTTGATTTAGCATAAATACAGACTATCTACGCAATCGTCCAGACGCAGTTTGTGTGCACATATAAATTGAACAGATTGGTAACATCAAAATCGGAAATAATACCAAAATTATGGCTTACTGCATATGGATGAATATTAATATTAATGCTGCCTAAGATGATATTGGCTATAATGTTCCTAAACATGCCAATCTGTATCTACAATTAGATCAGGTTGACAATACAACATAATGGTGGTTTAATCCTAAGTTGATTTTTTTCGATTTGCCAAAAAAAAGAATTTCTCTTGCGGGGATCCAAAATTGAGATTTGATGAATTTCAATCTCACAAATATTCATAAATAAAAGGATTGAACAAAATATGCCTGAGAATAGTGATATTATAACTAGGAAAATACGGAGAATCTTGACATGGAAATACAACAATACCATGTGCTAGAAAATTAGCGATCAGTTCTAATCGGTCCTAATTTTAATTGTTGTTGACATCTAGAAATCAAAATACTGTACAAATTCTATCACAACCGATAATGACAAGTACAATATCATGCAAAGGTACACAACTCTACGCCCACCTACTGTATTATACTCCCTCTGTTCCTAAATATAAAACCTTTTAGAGCTTTCACTATGGATTAGATACGGATGTATATAGACATATTTTAGAGTGTAGATTCACTCATTTTGTTTTGTATGTAGTCTATAATAAAATCTCTAAAAGGTCTTATATTTAAAAACGGAGGGAGTACTATTCAAGAGAGCTTATCAGAGGTTTTCATCCATTTTGTCTATCGGTAACAGGAAACAAATGGAGACCACTGAATATTAATCCAGATGTTAATAAATTTTATTATGGTTCAAGAAAATCTCAAATAACCTAGAAACGAATAACCGATAAATCATGTATCATCTCACATGTTGTACTTCCGATATTACGGGGAAAAGCGAATTAGTGTTTCCCATGCATAGTTATGTAGAGAAAATATTTACACCGCATATTTTTATTTTAAGAAAAGCTAGAATACTTCGTCACAGTAACGCAAACCTAGCCACGCAAATGTGCGGGTCACTCCGCTAGTTGTACTGAAATATCTGAAACCGAATCATTCAGAGACTCAGAGGGATCGATGCTTACTACTTATCCTCTAAAACATGCTACAGTATGAAGGCAGGGGTAGTGTTGGTTACTTTCTGAACAGGGCTTCCTTGCGATCCATGAACTCCATGGCCTTGGCGTGCTCGAGGTCCGGGAACAGCGCACCGGCGAGGGCATCGTTGTGCCATCCGCTGATGTTGGCGCTGTAGAACTCCTCGGTGATGGGGACGCCATCGTTGAAACCAACCTGCAGGGAGATTCAGTTCAGAGACCGGGACGAATTAAACCAGGACACTTAGGGTAGCTGCGGACGCGCCGCCGGCGACAGAGGAAAGGCAAGGCGAGCGACGCAAAAGCAAAAGCATGCACCTCCTGCAGCAGCTCGTGGAAGGCGCGGAAGTGGAAGGGGTCGGAGTCGCAGAGGGTGCCGTCGATGTCGAACAGGATCGCCTCCAGCGGCGCCAGCTCCCGCAGATCCCTGCTCCGCGCGGATTCAGGGTTTCAGACGGTCAAGAACCAAGAAAACAGAGGATAGTTGATCCAAGGGAAGGAAACGGAAGCGGGCAGTGTGGTGTAGCTGACCTGTCGCCGGCGGCCGACATGTCCGACGCTTCGGTGACCCTCCGGTAGGCGCGCGCGGTGCGGTTCTTGTACCTGCCGGAGCGAAAGCTGGTGACGCGAGGTGAGCGTGGTAGCGATGCAGTAGAGTGGAGGAGAGGAGGAGAGGAGACGGGGCAGACGTGTGGCTGCGAACCGCGTGCGATTGGTGCGAAGGCGTACATGGGAAGCTCGTGCTTTGATGCTGCCTCGCTGTGGCAACGGACGGAGGATGGTCGTCGTTTCCTCTGCTCCGTCAGTCTTTGACCTTGACTTGATGAATGGAATAGGAATACTGGATTCCCGTTCCCGAGAACGTGATGCCCAGTGAGACAACCGTCCACCAGCGTGAGTATATGCTCCCACCTCCCGGGAAAATACTACTACTACAACGGTGCGAGTTCTTTTACTGTTATTATTGCATCATCGGGATTTTTTTCTTTTTAAAACTTTCGATCTATTCATCTTCAATCATGATAGTATAATAAACATCGGATGTGATCTCCTTGACAACAAGGAGAAATCGTATTGCCCCCCCCCCCCCCACCCATCCCTCCTGTTGTTCCGACGGCGGTGTCTCCAGCCCCCCTTGGTCGGCCTGGCCCCACGCGTATCCGGACGGCCTCGGTCCCTTCCCCCATCCTCAGTCGTCGCGGAAGCCTTCACCCCATGCGCCTCCACCCCCTCGGCCCGTGACCCGGTGTTCCTACCGGCGACTGTCGAGCCCGCTCCACCCACTAGCCCCTGCTCACGCCTGCCGGCCGACGGCGATTCTGGTGCTCCTGGCCGATGCCATGGGCGCCGCCCCCACCCCGCAGCCTCCCCAACCCTGTTCCAGCCCTGCTTGCTCGCCGTGTTTGTGGGTTGTGGTGTGCGAACGGATGCAGCGCGTTTGCGGCCTGCCTCCCATGTAGGTGCCCCCTGATACGTTTATGTCGTATCTATAATTTTTGATAGTTTCATGCCAATATTCTATAACTTTCATATACTTTTGGCAACTTTTTTATACTATTTTTAGGACTAACATATTGATCCAATGCCTAGTGTCAGTTCCTGTTTGTTGCATGTTTTTTGTTTCGCAGAAAATCCATATCAAACGAAGTCCAAACGGGATAAAAACTTACGGAGATTGTTTTTTGGAATATATGTGAATTTTGGGAAGTGGAAGCAACAGAAGGCGGTGCCCGAGGGGGCCACAAACTAGGGGGCACGCCCTACCCCCTGGCCGCGCCCTGGGCCCTTGTGACCAGCCCATAGGTCGGTTGGAGCTCTCCTTTGGCCGCAAGAAAGTTAATTTTTGGATAACGATCCCCTCAAAATTTCAGCCCAGTCGGAGTTACGGATATCCGAATATTTAAGAAATGGTGAAAGGCCAGAATCTGGGAGCGCAGAAACAGAAGGAAACAGAGAGAGAGAGAGAGAGAGAGAGAGAGAGAGAGAGAGATCCAATCTCGGAGGGGCTCCCGCCCCTCTGCCTCCATGGAGGCCAAGGACTAGAGGGGAAACCCTCCTCCCATCTAGGGAGGAGGTCAAGGAAGAAGAAGGAGGAGGGGGGCTCTCTCCCCCTCTCTCCCGGTGGCACCGGAGCGCCGCCGGGGCCATCATCATGACGGAGATCTACTCCAACAACTCCGTCATCTTCACCAACACCTCCATCACCTTCCCCCATCTATCTACAACGGTCCACTCTCCCGCAACCCGCTGTACCTTCTACTTGAACATGGTGTTTTATGCTTCATATTATTATCCAATGATGTGTTGCCATCCTATGATGTCTGAGTAGATCTATTTTGTCCTATTGGTTGATTGATGATCATGATTGGTTTGAGTTGCATGTTTTATTATTGGTGCTGTCCTATGGTGATCTCCGTGTCGCGCAAGCATGAGGGATCATCGTTGTAGGGTGTTGCAATGTGTTCATGATTTGCCTATGGTGAGTTACTTGAGTGACAAAAGCATAAACCCGAGTAGGTGGGTTGTTGCATATGAGAGTAAAGAGGACTTGATACCTTATAATGCTATGGTTGGGTTTTACCTTAATGATCTTTAGTAGTTGCGGATGCTTGCTAGAGTTCCAATCATAAGTGCATATGATCCAAATAGAGAAAGTATGATAGCTTATGCCTCTCCCTCATATAAAATTGCAATAATGATTACCAGTCTAGTTATCAATTGCCTAGGGACAATACCGCAACTCCTACCACCACTTTTCCACACTCGTTAAACTAACTTGGTTGTTTCTTTATCTTAGCATCCCGTAGTTTTTATTTACGTGTTCTTTATTATCTTGCAAACCTATTCTATCACAGCTACAAAGTACTTCTAGTTTCATACTTGTTCTAGGTAAAGCGAACGTTAAGCGTGCGTAGAGTTGTATCAGTGGTCGATAGAACTTGAGGGAATATTTGTTCTACCTTTAGCTCCTCGTTGGGTTCGACACTCTTACTTATCGAGAAAGGCTACAATTTATCCCCTATACTTGTGGGTTATCAAGACCTTTTTCTGGCGCCGTTACCGAGGAGCAATAGCGTGGGGTGAATATTATCGTGTGTGCTTGTTTGCTTTATCACTAAGTAGATTTTATTTGTTGTTCTAAGTTGTTCTCTATTTAGTTATGGATATGGAACACGAAATACCAAAAAAATTAGGTGTACTTGCTACTCATGGAGATGGGGAACCTCCTAAAACCCTCGATGCTCGTTATGTGAAAGATATTATGCACTACTTTAATAATACTGAGAAAACCCCAATCAATTATATAATGGGAGACACGTTGGATCAACGTGAATACTTTAGGGATTATCGCTTGACTCAAAAAGGGAAACTGTTATGGGATCAAATTTATATGTTGAAATGGTATGCTTGGAATTTATGCCAGAGATATGATTATACTTGTTGCTCTAGGATGAAGGCTCCACACCTTCCTTTTTCATGTAAATTTTATGATAATGAAACCTTGGCTTCTTATGATAATGGTATTTATGATTACTATGATGTGGAATGAATAGAAGAATTCGTTGCTTTTAAGGGTGCTTATGAAATTGAATCTTTGTTCGAGAAGTGTGAAAATTATGATGATGTTGTTTTATAGACCTGGAAATTTTGCTATACTTAAATATTGCTATGAGAATTATGAATATAATTCCGATATTGATGTATTTATTGAGAGAATGTCTGCTGCCTTGGAAAAGACTAATATTTTGCAGGAAACTATGGAAGAAGAAATTGTTGAAACTGTGAGCTCATTAGATGGAAAAGATGACGAGGAGAGCGAAGAAAAAAAGGAGGAAGAGCGGATTAGCTACCCGTGCCCACCTTCTAATGAGAGTAACTCTTCAATTCATACATTGTTTAATTTCCCTTCGTGCTTACCGAAGGATGAATGCTATGATAATTGCTATGATCCCTTGGATTCGTTTGAAATATCCTTTTTTGATGAACTTGATGCTTGCTATGCTTGTGGCCATGATGCCAATATGAATGATGCTTATGGAGATGAACTTGCTATAGTTCCTTATGTTAAATGTGAAATTGTTGCTATTGCACCCACACATGATAGTCCTATTATCTTTTTGAATTCTCTCAACTACACTATATCGGAGAAGTTTGCTCTTATTAAGGATTATATAGATGGGTTGCCTTTTACTATTACTGTTGGAAATATGCCCTAGAGGCAATAAATAAAGTGTTTATTATTATATTTCCTTGTTCATGATAATCGTTTATTATCCATGCTATAATTGTATTAATTGGAAACACATTACATGTGTGGGTAAATAAACAACACTCTGTCCCTAGTATGCCTCTAGTGAACTAGCTCGTTGATCAAAGATAGTCAAGGTTTCCTAGCCATTGACATGTCATGTCATTTGATAACGAGATCACATCATTAGGAGAATGATGTGATGGACAAGACCCAAACTACAAACGTAGCATATGATCGTGTCAGTTTATTGCTACTGTTTTTCTGCATGTCAAGTATATGTTCCTATGACCATGAGATCATGCAACTCACGGACATCGGAGGAGTGCCTTGTGTGTATCAAACGTCGCAACATAACTGGGTGACTATAAAGGTGCTCTACAGATATCTCCGAGGGTGTATGTTGAGTTGGCATGGATCAAGACTGGGATTTGTTACTCCATGTGACGGAGAGGTATCTCAGGGCCCACTCGGTAATACAACATCACAATAAGCCTTGCAAGCAATGTGACTAAGTGTTAGTTGCGGGATCTTGTATTACAGAACGAGTAAAGAGACTTGCCGGTAACGAGGTTGAACTAGGTATGGAGATACCGACGATCGAATCTCGGGTAAGTAACATATCGAAGAACAAAGGGAACATCATACGGGATTAACTGAATCCTTGACATAGAGGTTCGATCGATAAAGATCTTCGTAGAATATGTAGGAACCAATATGGACATCCAGGTCCCACTATTGGTTATTGACCGTAGAGGTGTCTCGGTCATGTCTACATAGTTCTCGAACCCGTAGGGTCTGCACACTTAAGGTTTGGTGACGTGTCGGTAGTATATAGTTATGTATGGTGGTGATCGAAGGTTGTTCGGAGTCCCGGATGAGATCCCGGACATCACGAGGATCTCCGGAATGGTCTGGAGGTAAATATTCATATATAGGAAGTCCTGTTTTGGTCGCCGGAAAAGTTTCGGACTCATCGGTAGTGTACCAGGAGTGCCGGTAGTGTACCGGGAGGCCTCCGGGAGGGGTATTTCGACCCAAGAGGCTTAATGGGCTGTGGGAGAGTGAATATCAGCCCTTAGAGGGCTGGGGGAAACTCCCACACAAGGCCCATGTGGCTGGAGGAAAAAAACAATAGGAAAAGGTGAAAAAAAGGCAAAAAGGAGCAATCCTAGTCCTACTAGGATTGGAGGAGTCCTCCTCCTCTCCTAGTAGGTTCGGCCGAACCAGATTGGCTTGGAAGCCAAGGCTGCCTCCTCTCCTCCTATCCTCCTATATATACTAGAGGGTTTGGGGGGTTTTGCACTAGTTTTTCAGCCACGTGCTACCCGTTCCTCCAGTGCATAGTTTCTCCTCTAGATCGGATTTCTGCAGTGCTTAGGCGAAGCCCTATCAGAATTGCTCCACCACCATCACCGGAGCGCTATCACGCTGCCAGAGAACTCTTCTACCTCTCCGCTCCTTCTTGCTGGATCAAGATGGAGGAGATCGTCATCAAGCTGTACGTGTGCTGAACGCGGAGGTGTCGTCCGTTCGGCGCTAGATCGGAAGGATCGTGATCAAGTTCGTGGGACGGATCGTGATTGGATCACGGAACGGGTCATGATTGGATCGCGGGACGGATCCCGATTGGATCGCGAAGACGTTCGACTACACCAACCGCGTTTCTTAACGCTTCCCGCTTAGCGATCTACAAGGGTACGTAGATCCACTCTCCCTCTCGTAGATGCTCATCACCATGGATAGATCTGCGTGTGTGTAGGAAATTTTTTGTTTCCCATGCAACGTTCGCCAACAATGGCATCATGAGCTAGGTCTATGTGTAGATGAGATCTCGAGTAGAACACAAAAGGTTTGTGGGTGTTGATGCTTAGATTGCTTCCTCCCTTGGTCGGATTTTGGTTCAGCGGTATTGTGAGATGAAGCGGCCCGGACCAACATTACTCGTACGCTTATGAGAGACTGGTTCCCTCAACCGCAACTTGTTGCATAGATGGCTTGCGGGTGCCAGTTTCTCTCACTTTAGTTGGATCGGATTCAACAAAGGCGGTCCTTGAGAAGGTTGAAAAGCAACTAGTGTATCATCGTTGTGGTTTTTGTGTGGATGAGAATTGTTCTTGCTAGATACCCGTAGCAGCCACGTAAAACATGCAACAACAATTAGAGGATGTCTAACTTGTTTTTGCAGGGTATATTGTGATGTGATATGGCCAATTACATGATGTGATATATATGATGTATGAGATGATCATGTGATGTATAGATTATCACGACTTGCATGTCGATGAGTACGGCAACCGGCAGGAGCCATAGGGTTGTCTTTAATTATTGTATGACATGCGTGTCAATCATTAAGCGCTATGTAATGCTTTACTTTATCGCTAAACGGTAGCAATAGTAGTAGAAGCATGTTGGGTGCGACAACCCCGATGGCGACACGTTGATGGATATCAAGATGATGGAGATCATGGTGTCTTGCCGGTGATGATGGAGATCATGCCGGTGCTTTCAAGATGGAGATCAAAAAGCACAAGTTCATGGCCATATCATGTCACTTATGATTTGCATGTGATGTTAATCCTTTTATTCACCTTGTTTTCCTTAGGACGATGGTAGCATTATAAGGTGATCCCTCACTCAGTTTCAAGATAAATTGTGTTCTCCCTGAGTGTGCACCGTTGCGAAAGTTCGTCGTGTTGAGACACCACGTGATGATCGGGTGTGATAGACTCTACGTTCACATACAACAGGTGCAAGCCAGTGTTGCACACGCAGAACACTCGGGTTAAACTTGACGAGCCTAGCATGTACAGACATGGCCTCGGAACACAAGAGACTGAAAGGTCGAACATGAGTCATATAGTAGATATGATCAACATAATGATGTTCACCATTGAAGCCACCTCAACTCACGTGATGATCAGACTTGAGTTGGTGGATTTGGATCATGTGACACTCAGATGACCTGAGGGATGTCAATTTGAGTGGGAGCTTTAGTAATTTTATTGACTAAACTCATTATCTTGAACAATAGTCTAAGTAAACTTTGCATATTTATGTTGTAGATCAATGGCTCGCGCAGTAGCACCCCTGAATTTTAATGCGTTCCTAGAGAAAGCTAAGTTGAAAGATGATGGAAGTAACTTTTTTGACTGGGCCCGTAATCTGAGGATTATCCTCATGGCTTCCCAGAAATCATATGTCCTTGATGCACCACTTGCTGACCAACCAGAAGACATGACCTCCGAAGACGTTAAGAACGCTTGGGAGGCACATACTGGAGATTACTCAATAGTTCAGTGTGCGATATTGTATGGCTTAGAACCGGGACTTCAAAGACGTTTTGAACGTCATGGAGCATATGAGATGTTCCAGGAGTTGAAATTTATCTTTCAGAAGAACGCCCGGATCGAGAGGTATGAAACCTCCGATAAGTTCTATGCTTGCAAGATGGAGGAGAACGGGTCTATCAGTGAACATATACTCAGAATGTCTGGGTATTCAACTCGTCTAGTGGAGTTGGGAATTGCCCTTCCGCCAGAAGGGATCACTGACAGAGTTCTTCAATCACTGTCACCTAGTTACAAAAGCTTTGTGATGAACTATAACATGCATGGGATGAACAAGTCAGTCGCTGAGCTGTTTGCGATGCTAAAAGTCGCTGAGTCCGAAATCCAGAAAGAACATCAAGTGTTGATGGTCAATAAAACCACTATTTCAAGAAAAATGGCAAGGGCAAGGGCAAGGGCAAGAAGCGTAAAACCAAGAAGGATGGCAAAGCAGTTGCTACTCCTGTAAAGAAGCCCAAGCATGGACCCAAGCCAGAAACTGAGTGCTTTCATTGCAAGGGAACTGGTCACTAGAAGCGGAACTGCCCCAAGTACCTGGCTGACAAGAAGGCGGCCAACGACAAACACGGTATATATGATATACATGTTATTGATGTGTACCTTACTAGCTCTCGTAGTAGTGCCTGGGTATTTGATATCGGTTCGGTTGCTCACATTTGCAACTCAAAGCAGGAACTACGGAATAAACGAAGGCCGGCAAAGGACGAAGTGACGATGCGCGTGGGAAATGGTTCCAAGGTTGATGTGATCACCGTCGGCACGCTCTCTCTTCGATTACCATCGGGATTAGTGATGAACCTGAATAATTGTTATTTAGTGCATGCGTTAAGCATGAACATTATATCTGGATCTTGTTTATTGCGAGACGGTTACTCATTTAAATCAGAGAATAAAGGTTGTTCTATTTATATGAGTAACATCTTGTATGGTCATGCACCCAATGTTAGGGGTTTATTCATATTGAATCTTGATAGTGATGACACACATGTTCATAACATTGATGCCAAAAGATGTAGAGTTGATAATGATAGTACCACTTCCTTGTGGCACTGCCGTTTAGGTCATATTGGTGTAAAATGCATGAGGAACCTCCATGCTAATGGACTTTTGGAGTCACTTGATTTTGAATCACTTGACACATTTGAACCATGCCTCATGGGCAAGATGACTAAAACGCCGTTCTCTGGAACAATGGAACGGGCAAGTGACTTATTGGAAATCATACATAGTGATGTGTGCGGTCCAATGAATGTTACAGCGCGTGGTGGATATCGTTATTTTCTCACCTTCACTGATGACTTAAGTAGATATGGGTATATTTACTTAATGAAACACAAGTATGAAACGTTTGAAAAGTTCAAGCAATTTCAGAGTGAAGTTGAGAATCATCGTAACAAGAAGATTAAGTTCCTGCGATCTGATCGAGGAGGTGAATATCTGAGTTATGAGTTTGGCAGTCACTTAAGACAGTGTGGAATTCTTTCACAGTTGACACCGCCCGGAACACCACAGCGTAATGGTGTGTCCGAACGTCGTAATCGAACCTTATTAGATATGGTGCGTTCTATGATGTCTCTTGCTGATTTGCCACTATCGTTTTGGGGTTATGCATTAGAGATAGCTGCATTCACTTTAAATAGGGCACCATCAAAATCTGTTGAGACGACGCCATATGAACTATGGTTTGGCAAGAAGCCAAAGTTGTCGTTTCTTAAAGTTTGGGGATGTGATGCTTATGTCAAAAAGCTTCAGCCTGAAAAGCTGGAACCCAAAGCGGAGAAATGCGTCTTCATAGGATAGCCGAAAGAGACAATTGGGTATACCTTCTATCTCAGATCCGAAGGCAAAGTGTTTGTTGCTAAGAACGGAACATTTCTTGAAAAAGAGTTTCTCTCGAAAGAATTGAGTGGGAGGAAGATAGAGCTTGATGAGGTTATTGAACCTTTACTTCAACTAGAAAGTAGCGCGACACAGAAAGATGTTTCTGTGGAATCTACGACGGTAGAAGAGGAAGTTAATGATGATGATCATGAAGCTTCGGATCAAGCTACTATTGAACCTCGTAGGTCAACAAGGGCGCGTACTACTCCTGAGTGGTACGGCAACCCTGTCTTAGAGGTCATGTTGTTGGACAACAATGAACCTACGAGCTATGGAGGAGCAGTGATGGGCCCGGATTCCGAGAAATGGTTAGAGGCCATGAAATCCGAGATGGGATCCATGTATGAAAACAAAGTATGGACTTTGGAAGTATTACCTCAAGGGCGAAAGGCCATTTAGAACAAATGGATCTTTAAAAAGAAGACAGACGCGGACAGTAATGTCACCGTCTATAAAGCTCGACTTGTGGCAAAGGGTTTTTCACAAGTTCAAGGAGTTGACTACGATGAGACTTTCTCACCTCTAGCGATGCTTAAGTCTGTCAGAATCATGTTGGCAATAGCTGCTTATTTCGACTATGAAATTTGACAGATGGATGTCAAAACGGCGTTCCTCAACGGTTTCCTTGAGGAAGAGTTGTATATGATGCAACCCGAAGGTTTTGTCGATCCAGAGAATGCCGACAAAGTTTGCAAACTCCAGCGATCCATTTATGGACTGGTGCAAGCATCTCGGAGTTGGAATAAGCGCTTTGATGAGGTGATCAAGGCGTTTGAGTTTATACAAGTTTATGGAGAAGCTTGTATTTACAAGAAAGTGAGTGGGAGCTCTATAGCGTTTCTAGTATTATATGTGGATGACATATTGCTAATTGGAAACAATATAGAAATGCTGGAAAGCGTGAAGGAATATTTGAACAAGAGTTTTTCAGTGAAGGACCTATGAGAAGCTGCTTTCATATTAGGCATTAAGATCTATAGAGATAGATCGAGACAATTAATAGCACTTTCACAGAGCACATATCTTGGTAAAGTTTTGAAGAAGTTCAAAACGGATCAGTCCAAGAAAGGGTTCTTGCCTGTGTTACAAGGTGTGAAGTTGAGTAAGACTCAATGCCCGGTGACTGCAGAAGATAGAGAAAAGATGAGTGTCATCCCCTATGCTTCAGCCATAGGCTCTATCATGTATGTAATGCTGTGCACAAGACCCGATGTCAGCCTTGCCATAAGTATGGCCGGAAGGTTTCAAAGTGATCCTGGAATGGAGCACTGGGCAACGGTCAAGAATATCCTTAAGTACCTAAAAAGGAGTAAGGAAATGTTTCTCATTTATGGAGGTGATGAAGAGCTCGTCGTAAAGGGTTACGTCGATGCAAGCTTTGACACTGATCCGGATGACTCTAAGTCGCAAACCGGATATGTATTTATTCTCAACGGGGGAGCGGTAAGCTGGTGCAATTCCAAGCAAAGCGTGGTAGCCGATTCTACGTGCGAAGCGGAGTACATCGCAACCTCGGAGGCGGCGAAGGAAGGTGTCTGGATGAAGCAGTTCATGATAGATCTTGGAGTAGTGCCCAGTGCATTGAATCCAGTGAACCTGTTCTGTGACAACACTGATGCCATTGCTCTGGCCAAGGAACCAAGGTTTCACAAGACGACCAGACACATAAAGCGACGCTTCAACTCCATCCGCGATTACATCAAGGAGAAGGACATAAATATTTGCAAAGTGCACACGGATCTGAATGTTGCAGACCCATTGACTAAACCTCTTCCAAGGGCTAAACATGATCAACACCAGAACTACATGGGTGTTCGATTCATTACAATGTAAATCACATAGTGATGTGAACTAGATTATTGACTCCAGTGCAAGTGGGAGACTATTGGAAATATGCCCTAGAGGCAATAAATAAAGTGTTTATTATTATATTTCCTTGTTCATGATAATCGTTTATTATCCATGCCATAATTGTATTAATTGGAAACACATTACATGTGTGGGTAAATAAACAACACTCTGTCCCTAGTATGCCTCTAGTGAACTAGCTCGTTGATCAAAGACAGTCAAGGTTTCCTAGCCATTGACATGTGATGTCATTTGATAATGAGATCACATCATTAGGAGAATGATGTGATGGACAAGACCCAAACTACAAATGTAGCATATGATCGTGTCAGTTTATTGCTACTGTTTTTCTGCATGTCAAGTATATGTTCCTATGACCATGAGATCATGCAACTCACGGACATCGTAGGAGTGCCTTGTGTGTATCAAACGTAGCAACGTAACTGGGTGACTATATAGGTGCTCTACAGGTATCTCCGAGGGTGTCTGTTGAGTTGGCATGGATCAAGACTGGGATTTGTTACTCCGTGTGACGGAGAGGTATCTCAGGGCCCACTCGGTAATACAACATCACAATAAGCCTTGCAAGCAATGTGACTAAGTGTTAGTTGCAGGATCTTGTATTACGGAACGAGTAAAGAAACTTGCCGGTAACGAGGTTGAACTAGGTATGGAGATACCGACGATCGAATCTCGGGCAAGTAACATACTGAAGAACAAAGGGAACATCATACGGGATTAACTGAATCCTTGACATAGAGGTTCGACCGATAAAGATCTTCGTAGAATATGTAGGAACCAATATGGACATCCAGGTCCCGCTATTGGTTATTTACTGTAGAGGTGTCTCGGTCATGTTTACATAGTTCTCGACCCCGCAGGGTCTGCACTCTTAAGGTTTGGTGACGTTTCGGTAGTATAGAGTTATGTATGGTGGTGGCCGAAGGTTGTTCGGAGTCATGGATGAGATCCCGGACGTCACGAGGAGCTCCTGACTGGTCCGGTGGTAAATATTCATATATAGGAAGTCCTGTTTTGGTCGCCGGAAAAGTTTCGGGCTCATCGGTAGTGTACCGGGAGGCCTCCGGGAGGGGTATTTCGACCCAAGAGGCTTAATGGGCTGTGGGAGAGTGAATATCAGCCCTTAGTGGGCTGTTGGAAACTCCCACCCAAGGCCCATGTGGCTGGAGGAAAAAAACCAATAGGAAAAGGTGGGAAAAAAGGCAAAAAGGAGCAATCCTAGTCCTACTAGGATTGGAGGAGGAGTCCTCCTCTCCTAGTAGGTTCGGCCGAACCAGATTGGTTTGGAAGCCAAGGCTGCCTCCTCTCCTCCTCTCCTCCTATATATACTAGAAGGTTTTGGGGGTTTTGCACTAGTTTTTCATCCACGTGCTACCCGTTCCTCCGGTGCATAGTTTCTCCTCTAGATCGGATTTCTGCAGTGCTTAGACGAAGCCCTGCCGGAATTGCTCCACCACTATCACCGGAGCGTCGTCATGCTGCCGAAGAACTCTTCTACCTCTCCGCTCCTTCTTGCTGGATTAAGACGGCGGAGATCATCATCAAGCTGTACGTGTGCTGAACGCGAAGGTGTCGTCCGTTCGGCGCTAGATCGGAAGGATCGTGATCAAGTTCGTGGGACAGATCGTGATCAAGTTTGTGGAACGGATCGTGATTGGATCGCGGCACGGATCGTGATTGGATCGCGGGACACACGGTGATTTGGACCGCGAAGACGTTCGACTACACCAACCGCGTTTCTTAATGCTTCCCGCTTAGCGATCTACAAGGGTACGTAGATCCACTCTCCCTCTCGTGGATGCTCATCACCATGGATAGATCTGCGTGTGGATAGGAAATTTTTTGTTTCCCATGCAACTTTCCCCAACAATTACACATGATGATTTTGATAGATATAATATGCATGTGCTTGCTGCTCCTACTTGCAATTATTATGAGAGAGGAAATATATCTCTGTCTCTCTATGTTTCCAATACGATAAAATTGCAAGAAACTGTTTATACTATGCATTGGCCTTTACTTTGTGTGCATGAATTGTTCTTTTATGACATGTCGATGCATAGGAAGAGAGTTAGACTTCGTTGTTGCATGATTTATGTTACTTTGTGCTCACTACTAAATTAAAAATCATTTTTTAATTAAAATTGGCTTTGATATAACTTGGGATCTGGGTGGATCCATTACTTGAGCACTTTATGCCTAGCTTAATGGCTTTAAAGAAAGCACTGCCAAGGAGACAACCCGGAAGTTTTAGAGAGTCATTTTATTCTGTTTTGTGCTTTTATTTAGTTTAAAAACAAAAATAAAATAAAGAGGGGAACTTAGAATTTTTTCAAAAAGAGAAGTGAAAGTAAGAAGGACGAGCACCGTTGAAGTGGGGGAGCTCCTTGAACTTTGTTCATGCCCATGGAAACTTTGCAAATCTTAATTATACAAAATTTTCAACAAAAATAATTATCGCCTTGTATAAATCCATTGTATTATAAAAATAATGTGCCAAGATTTTCCTTTAGGATGATTAGATTGCTTGTTTGGTGTGTGTAGTGCAAAAACAGAAACTTTGACTGTAGTGCATGAATTTACATTTTTACTAGAATCTCGGAAGTTTCTGAAATTTTTACACGGTACTGCTATGCAAATTATTTATTTTTTCCTAATTTTTCAGAATTTTTAGAGTTACAGAAGTATGGTGAATGTCCAGATTACTACAGACTGTCCTGTTTAAGACAAATTCTATTTTTTATGCATTATTTTGCTCGTTTTGATGAAACTATCGATTGTATCGGTGGTATAAGCCATGGAAAAATTATAATACAGTAGCTAAAATGCAAAAATAAAATATGAATTGGTTGGCAACAGTACATGAAGTTGTGATTTCTTTTATTATACTGACGGATCTCACGAGGATTTTGTTAAGTTTTGTGTGATTGAAGTTTTCAAGTTTTGGGTGAGATCACGATGGATGAAGGAATAAGGAGTGGAAAGAGACTAAGCTTGGGGATGCCCGAGGCACCCAAAGGTAATATTAAAGGACTCCTAAGAAACTAAGCTTGGGGATGCCCCGGAAGGCATCCCCTCTTTTTTCCAACAACCATCGGTAAATTTACTTGGAGCTATATTTTTATTCATCACATGATATGCGTAAATCTTGGAGCGTCGTGTACTTTTTATTTTTATTTTAATAATGCACCATGCTGGTATGATAAAGTCCTTGGTTGATTTATAGAAGGCTCTTTACACCTCACTTATATCTTTTGATTATGGCTTTGTAGAATGCTTCATGTGCTTCACTTATATCATTTGAAGTTTGGATTGCCTGTTTCTCTACCCATAGAAAACCGCCATTTGTAGAATGCTCTTTTGCTTCACTTATATTTGTTAGAGCGTGGGCATATCTTTTCTAGAAAGAATTAAAACTCTCATGCTTCACTTATATCTATTTAGAGAGTTAACAGGAGTTGGTCATTCACATGGTTAGTCATAAAATCCTACATAAAACTTGTAGATCACTGAATATGATATGTTTGATTCCTTGCAATAGTTTTGCAATATAAATATGGTGATATTAGAGTTATGATAGTGAGTAATTGTGGATTAGTAGAAATACTTGTGTTAAGGTTTGTGATTCCCGTAGCATGCACGTATGGTGAACCGTTATGTAACGAAGTCGGAGCATGATTTGTTTAATGATTGTCATCCTTTGTGTGATGGGTCGGGAGCGCGCGATAGTTTACTACTACCAACCTCTCCCCTAGGGGCATGCATCTAACACTTTGCTTTGATGACTAATAGACTTTTGCAATAAGTATGTGAGTTATTTATGACTAATGTGAGTCCATGGATTATACGCACTCTTACCCTTCCACCTTTGCTAGCCTCTCTAGTACCGCACAACTTTGCCGGTGCATTACACCCACCATATATCCTTCCTCAAAACAGCCACCATACCTATCTATTATGGCATTTCCATATCCATTCTGAGATATATTGCCATGCAACTTCCCACCGTTCTGTTTATTATGACACGCACCATCATTGTCATATTGCTTTGCATGATCGTAAGATAGCTAGCATGATGTTTTCATGGCTTGTCCATTTTTTGATGTCATTTGCTATGCTAGATCATTGCACATCCCAGTATCCCATCAGAAGCATTCATATAGAGTCATATTTTGCTCTAAGTTTTTGAGTTGTAAGTAAATAAAAGTGTGATGATTTCCATTATTAGAGCATTGTGCCATGAGAGAAAAGGATGATGGAAGCTATGATTCCCTCAATATGGGATGAGTCTCCAGACTTTACAAATAATAAAAGAGGCCAATAAAGCCCAAATAAAAAAAGAGGCCAAAGATGCCCACCAAAAAAAGAGAAAAAATGAGAGAAATGAGAGAAGGGACAATGTTACTATCCTTTTTCCACACTTGTGCTTCAAGTAGCACCATGATCTTCATGATAGAGAGTCTCTTATTTTGTCACTTTCATATACTAGTAGAATTTTTTCATTATATAACTTGGCTTGTATATTCCAATGATGGGCTTCCTCAAAGTGCCCTAGGTCTTCGTGAGCAAGCGAGTTGGATGCACACCCACTTAGTTTCTTTTTGAGCTTTCATACACTTATAGCTCTAAGTGCATTCGTTGCATGGCAATCCCTACTCACTCACATTGATATCTATTGATGGGCATCTCCATAGCCCATTGATATGCCTAGTTGATGTGAAACTATCTTCTCCTTTTTCCTCATCACCTCCACCATATTCTATTCCACCTATAGTGCTATATCCATGGCTCACGCTCATGTATTGCGTGAGAGTTGAAAAGGTTTAAGAACATAAAAAGTATGAAACAATTGCTTGACTTGTCATGAGGGTTGTGCATGATTTAGATACATTGTGTGGGGAAGATGGAGCATAGCCAGACCATATGATTTTGTAGGGATAACTTTCTAAGGCCATGTTATTTTGAAAGGGCATGATTGTATTGTTGGTGTGCTTGAAGTACTACTATTTTTATGCCAATATAAACTATTGCTTTGAATCACTCGTATCTTAATATTCATGCCATGATTAGATTATATGATCAAGATTATGCTAGGTAGCATTCCACATAAAAAATTTATCTTTTTTATCATTTACCTACTCAAGGACGAGCAGGAATTAAGCTTGGGGGATGCTGATACGTCTTCGTCGTATCTATAATTTTTGATTGTTTCATGCCAATATTTTACAACTTTCATATACTTTTGGCAACTTTTTTATACTATTTTTGGGACTAACATATTGATCAAGTGCCTAGTGCCAGTTCCTGTTTGTTGCATGTTTTTAGTTCCGCGGAAAATCCATATCAAACGAAGTCCAAACGGGATAAAAACTTAAGGAGATTTTTTTGGAATATATGTAAATTTTGGGAAGTGGAATCAACAGAAGGCGGTGCACATGGGGGCCACAAGCCAGGGGCGCGCCCTACCCCCCTCGTCGCGCCCTGGGCCCTTGTGACCAGCCCATATGTAGGTTAGAGCTCTCCTTTGGCCTCAAGAAAGCTAATTTTCGGATAAAGATCCCCTCAAAATTTCAGCCCAATCGGAGTTACAGATCTCCGGATATTTAAGAAACGGTAAAAGTCCAGAATTTGGAAGCGCATAAATAGAAGGAAACAGAGAGAGAGATCTAATCTCGGAGGGGCTCCTGCCCCTCTGCCACCATGGAGGCCAAGGACCAAAGGGGAAACCCTCCTCCCATCTAGGGAGGAGGTCAAGGAAGAAGAATAAGGAGGGGGGCTCTCTCCCCCTCTCTCCCGGTGGGCCATCATCATGACGGTGATCTACTCCAACAACTCCGTCATCTTCACCAACACCTCCATCACCTTCCCCCATCTATCTATAGTAGTCCACTCTCCCGCAACCTGTTGTACCCTCTACTTGAACTGGTGCTTTGTGCTTCATATTATTATCCAATGATGTGTTGCCATCCTATGATGTCTGAGTAGATCTATTTTGTCCTATTGGTTGATTGATGATCATGATTGGTTTGAGTTGCATGTTTTATTATTGGTGTTGTCCTATGGTGCTCTCCGTGTCACGCAAGCGTGAGGAATCCTCTCTGTAGGGTGTTGCAATGTGTTCATGATTTGCATATGGTGGGTTACTTGAGTGACAGAAGCATAAACCCGAGTAGGTGGGTTGTTACATATAGGAGTAAAAAGGACTTGATACCTTATAATGCTATGGTTGGGTTTTACCTTAATGATCTTTAGTATTTGTGGATGCTTGCTAGAGTTCCAATCAGAAGTGCATATTATCCAAGTAGAGAAAGTATGTTAGCTTATGCCTCTCCCTCATATAAAATTGCAATAATGATTACCAGTCTAGTTATCAATTGCCTAGGGATAATTCCGCAACTCCTGCCACCAATTTTATGTTGGGGAAAGTTGCATGGGAAACAAAAAAAATCCTATGCACACGCAAGATCTATCCATGGTGATGAGCATCTACAAGGGGGAGAGTGGATCTACATACCCTTGTAGATCGCTAAGCAGGAAGCCTTAAGAAACGCGGTTGATGTAGTCGAACGTCTTCGCGATCCAAATCGCCGAGCGTCCTGCGATCCCATCACGATCTGTCCCACGATCCGATCACGATCCGTCCCGCAATCTTGATCACGGTCCTTCCGATCTAGCGCCGAACGGACGGCACCTCCGCGTTCAGCACACGTATAGCTCGATGACGATCTCCGCCTTCTTGATCCAGCAAGAGGGAGTGGAGAGGTAGATGAGTTCTCCGGAAGCACAACGGCGTGGTGGCGGTGGTTGTGAACTAATCCCGCATGGCTTCGCCTAAGCACCGCAGAAGTAATCTACATGAGAAACAGATCTAGAGGAAGAAGAGGGCAGCACGTGGCTTTTTCGTGTGTTGGGCTGCCCTCAAACCTCTAGTATATATAGGAGGAAGGGGTGGGAGGAGGCGCCCTAGGGTTCCCCTAGGACTTGGCTGTCGGCCAGGGTGGTGGAGTCCACCTCCTACAAGAGGTGGGGCACCGGGAGGAGTCCTAGTCCAACAAGGACTCCTCCCACCTCTAGCTTTTCCTCCTCTTTGGGCGCGTGGGCCTTATGGGGCTGGCTGCCCAGCCCACTAGGGGTTGGTGTGCCACCTCTTGGGCCCATGTGGCCCTGTTGGAAATATGCACTAGAGGCAATAATAAAATGGTTATTATTGTATTTCCTTGTTCATGATAATTGTCTATTGTTCGTGCTATAATTGTATTAACCGGAAACCGTAATGCATGTGTGAATACATAGACCACAACATGTCCCTAGTGAGCCTCTAGTTGGCTAGCTCGTTGATCAATAGATGGTCACGGTTTCATGACCATGGACATTGGATGTCGTTGATAACGGGATCACATCATTAGGAGAATGATGTGATGGACAAGACTAAATCCTAAGCATAGCACAAGATCGTGTAGTTCGTCTGCTAAAGCTTTTCCAATGTCAAGTATCATTTCCTTAGACCATGAGATTGTGCAACTCCCGGGTACCGTAGGAATGCTTTGGGTGTGCCAAATATCACAACGTAACTGGGTGGCTATAAAGGTGCACTACGGGTATCTCCGAAAGTGTCTGTTGGGTTGGCACGAATCGAGACTAGGATTTGTCACTCCGTGGGATGGAGAGGTATCTCTGGGCCCACTCGGTAATACATCATCATAATGAGCTCAATGTGACTAAGGAGTTAGCCACGAGATGATGTATTACCGAATGAGTAAAGAGACTTCTCGGTAACGAGATTGAACAAGGTATCGGGATACCGACGATCGAATCTCGGGCAAGTATCATACCGGTAGACGGGGAATTTCATACAGGATTGATTGAATCCCCGACATCGTAGTTCATCCGATGAGATCATCGTGGAGCATGTGGTAGCCAACATGGGTATGCAGATCCCTCTGTTGGTTATTGACCGGAGAGGTGTCTCGGTCATGTCTACGTGTCTCCCGAACCTGTAGGGTCTACACACTTAAGGTTCGATGACGCTAGGGTTATAGGGAAATAGTGTACATGGTTACCGAAGGTAGTTCAGAGTCCCGGATGAGATCCCGGACGTCACGAGGAGTTTCGGAATGCTCCGGAGACAAAGATTGATATATAGGAAGTGAGGTTTTGGTTATAGGAAATGTTTCGGGCGTCACCTGTAACGTACCGGGACCACCGGAAGGGTTCCGGGGGTCCACCGGGAGGGGCCACGGGCTTCGGAGGGCTGCATGGGCCGAAGGTGGAGGGAACCAGCCCCAAGGTGGGCTTGTGCACCCCTCCCACCTGGCCCAAGGCACAACAAGGAGAGAGGGGGCAAACCCTAGGCCTAGATGGGCCCTAGGCTCACCCTAGGGCAGCTAGGGCTGCCGCACCACCTCTCCCCTCCCTTGGCCGCCGCACCAAGTCCCATCTAGGGCTGTCACCGGCCCCTAGGGTGGAAACCCTAGGGCGCAGCCCTCCCTCCTCCTCCTCCTATATATAGTGGAGCCCTTGGGGCTGTTTGAGACACGACTCTCTCTCCCTCTCGGGCATCCCTACTTCTCCTTCTCCTCGTTCTCCGCGGTGCTTGGCGAAGCCCTGCCGGAGACCACGCTGCTCCACCGTCACCACGCCGTCGTGCTGCCGGAGCTCTCCCTCAACCTCTCCTTCCTCCTTGTTGGATCAAGGATAGGAGACGTCACCGGGCTGCGTGTGTCTTGAACGCGGAGGTGCCGTTGTTCGATGCTAAGATCGGAGTCCACCGCGATCTGAATCGCTACGAGTATGACTCCACCAACCACGTTCTTGTAACGCTTCCGCTTAGTGATCTTCAAAGGTATGTAGATGCACTCTCCCCTTACTCGTTGCTGGTTTCTCCATAGATAGATCTTGGTGAACACGTAGGATTTTTTTGATTTACTACTATGTCTCCCAAAAGTGGCATCATGAGCTAGGTCTATGCGTAGAATCTATGCACGAGTAGAACACAAAGTTGTTGTGGGCGTCGATCTTGTTAATTTGCTTACCACTACTAGTCTTATCTTGATTCGGCGGTATTGTGGGATGAAGCGGCCCGGGCCAACTTTACACATATGCTTACGTGAGACCGGTTCCACCGCCTCACATGCACTTGTTGCATAAGGTGGCTAGCGGGTGTCTGTCTCTCCCACCTTAGTCGGATTGGATTCGATGAAAAGGGTCCTTCTGAAGGGTAAATAGCAATTGGCAAATCACGTTGTGGTTTTGGCATTGGTAAGAAACATTCTTGCTAGAAACCTATAGCAGCCACGTAAAAACTTGCAACTACAAAGTAGAGGACGTCTAACTTGTTTTTGTAGCATATGCCTTGTGATGTGATATGGCCAAAGGATGTGATGTGATGCATTGTGATGTATGAGATTGATCATGTTCTTGTAATAGGATTCACGACTTGCATGTCGATGAGTATGACAACCGGCAGGAGCCATAGGAGTTGTCTTATTTTAGTATATGACCTGCGCGTCAATAATAAACGCCATGTAATTACTTTACTTTATTACTAAACGTTAGCCATAGTAGTAGAAGTAATAGTGTAGGAGATGTGTCCTAGAGGCAATAATAAATGTTATTGATTATCTCCCTGTTCATAATTATGTTTATGTTCCATGCTATAACTACAATAATTCTCGAGTCTACAAATAAAACGAGGCTTGAAGGAAGACTCATATGCACGTGTGGAATAATAAATGGTAAAATGTATTCCTAGTCTGGCCTCTAAGACTGGCTCAAGTATTGCATGATGATCCTTTTTTCCTCATCATGGGCATGGCTATGCTGGCAATTTTGAGGGCACAATGTTAGAAGAACGTTTGTGTTAAATCGACCTGAATTGATGTTATGCTATGAGATACATTCGTCTTAAGTTAATGGTTAATAACACACACAAGTTAATGTTTGCATAATTCCTTAGACCATGAGAGTATCGAGTTTCTTCATGCTTGCTCCATGAACTTTGGGGTTTGTCAAACGTCATCCGTAAATGGGTGGCTATTACGGCGGCTTACGGGTTCATGGAAAAGTATGTCAAGTAACTTGATAGCACAAGATTGGGATTTGCTCCTCCTCCTTTAGACTTATCACTTTATCCCTAGCCTCATGGGCCTTTCCGGAAGGATTGGCCAGCCCAATAAGGGCTGGTAAACCTCCTCTAACAGCCCACGAAGTCCTTTGGTCGTCACACCCCTCCCGGGGGTCCACCGGCACCCTCCTGGCACTCCCGGTACACTACCGATGAGCCCAAAAACTTTCCGGTGACCAAAACAGGACTTCATATATATCAATATTTACCTTCGGACCATTCTGGAGCTCCTCGTGATGTCTGGGATCTCATCCGGGACTCCGAACAACCTTTGGTAATCACGTATACCATTTCCCTATAACCCTAGCGTCATCGAACCTTAAGTGTGTAGACCCTACGGGTTCGGGAGACACGTAGACATGACCGAGACACCTCTCCGGTCAATAACCAACAGCGGGATCTGGATACCCATGTTGGCTCCCACATGCTCCACGATGATCTCATTGGATGAACCACGATGTCGGGGATTCAATCAATCCCGTATACAATTCCCTTTGTCTACCGGTATGATACTTGCCCGAGATTCAATCGTAGGTATCTCTATACCTTGTTCAATAACGTTACCGGCAAGTCTCTTTACTCGTTTTGTAACACATCATCCCGTGGCTAACTCCTTAGTCACACTGGGCTCATTATGATGATGTCTTACCGAGTGGGCCCAGAGATACCTCTCCATCATACGGAGTGACAAATCCTAGTCTCGATTCGTGCCAACCCAACAGACACTTTCGAAGATACCCGTAGTGCACCTTTATAGCCACCCAGTTACGTTGTGAAGTTTGGCACACACAAAGCATTCCTACGGTATCCGGGAGTTGCACAATCTCATGGTCTAAGGAAATGATACTTGACATTGGAAAAGCTTTAGCAGACGAACTACACGATCTTGTGCTATGCTTAGGATTGGGTCTTGTCCATCACATCATTATCCTAATGATGTGATCCCGTTATCAACGACATCCAATGTCCATGGTCATGAAACCGTGACCATCTATTGATCGACGAGCTAGTCAACTAGAGGCTCACTAGGGACACGTTGTGGTCTATGTATTCACACATGCATTCTGGTTTCCGGTTAATACAATTATAGCATGAACAATAGACAATTTATCATGAACAAGGAAATACAATAATAACCATTTTATTATTGCCTCTAGGGCATATTTCCAACACATGCTGCTCCACCGTCACCACGTCGTCGTGCTGCCAGATCTCTCCCTCAACCTCTCCTTCCTCCTTGCTGGATCAAGGCATAGGAGACGTCACCGGGCTGCACCTGTGTCGAACGCGGAGGCGCCGTTGTTCGGCACTCAGATCGGAATCCACCGTGATCTAAATCACTACGAGTATGACTCCACCAACCGCGTTCTTGTAACGCTTCCGCTTAGCGATCTTCAAAGGTATGAAGATGCACTCTCCCCTTACTCGTTGTTGGTTTCTCCATAGATAGATCTTGGTGAACACGTAGGAATTTTTTTGATTTACTACTACGTCTCCCAACAGTGGCATCATGAGCTAGGTCTATGCGTAGAATCTATGCACGAGTAGAACACAAAGTTGTTGTGGGCGTCAATCTTGTTAATTTGCTTACCACAACTAGTATTATCTTGATTCGGCGGTATTGTGGGATGAAGCGGCCCGGGCCAACTTTACACGTACGCTTACGTGAGACCGGTTCCACTGCCTGACATGCACTTGTTGCATAAGGTGGCTAGGGGGTGTCTGTCTCTCCCACCTTAGTCGGATTGGATTCGATGAAAAGGGTCCTTATGAAGGGTAAATAGCAATTGGCATATCATGTTGTGGCTTTGGCGTAGGTAAGAAACGTTCTTGCTAGAAACCTATAGCAGCCACGTAAAAACTTGCAACTACAAAGTAGAGGACGTCTAACTTGTTTTTGTAGCATATGCCTTGTGATGTGATATGGCCAAAGGATGTGATGTGATGCATTGTGATGTATGAGATTGATCATGTTCTTGTAATAGGATTCATGACTTGCATGTCGATGAGTATGACAACTGGCAGGAGCCATAGGAGTTGTCTTATTTTATTGTATGACTTGCGTGTCAATAATAAATGCCATGTAATTACTTTACTTTATTACTAAATGTTAGCCATAGTAGTAGAAGTAATAGTTGGCGAGACAACTTCATGAAGACACAATGACGGAGGTCATGATGATGGACATCATGGTGTCGTGCCGGTGATAGTGATGATCATGGTGCCCCATAGATGGAGATCAAAGGAGCAAGATGATATTGGCCATATCATGTCACTATATTGATTGCATGTGATGTTTATCATGTTTACATCTTATTTTCTTAGAATGACGGTAGTAAATAAGATGATCTCTCAATAAAATTTCAAGAAAGGTGTTCACCCTAACTGTGCACCATTGCTAAGGATCGTTGTTCCGAAGCACCACGTGATGATAGGGTGTGATAGGTTCTAACGTTCGCATACAACGGGTGTAAGCCAGATTTACACACGTGAAACACTTAGGTTGACTTGACGAGCCTAGCATGTACAGACATGGCCTCGGAACACGGAAGACCGAAAGGTCGAACATGAGTCGTATAGAAGATACGATCAACATGGAGATGTTCGCCATGGATGACTAGTCCGTCTCACGTGATGATCGGACACGGGCTAGTTGGCATGGATCATGTGTCACTTGGATGACTAGAGAGATGTCTATCTAAGTGGGAGTTCATTAAATAATTTGATTATGTGAACTTAATTACCATGAACTTAGTCTAAAATTGTCTTTACAATCTATATTGTAGATCCAATGGCCAACGTTAATGTCACCCTCAACTTCAATGCGTTCCTAGAGAAAACCAAGTTGAACGATGATGGAAGCAACTATGTGGACTCGGTCTGTCGCTTGGGGATCAGCCTCATAGCTTTCAAGAGATTTTCTGTCCTTGATGCACCGCTAGGTGACCCACCCATTTTTCCAGCGGACCAAGACGTTATGAACGCCTGGCAGTTATGTTGTGATGATTACTCCCCGGTTCAATGCGGCAAGCTTTACAGTTTAGAACCGGGGCTCCAAAAGCGTTTTGAGCAACACAAAGCATGCGAGATATTCCAGGAGGTGAAACTGGTTTTCCAAGCTCATGCCTGGGTCGAGAGATATGACGTCTTCGACAAGTTCTTCAGCTCTAAGATGGAGGAGAATAGTTCTGTCAGTGAGCACATACTCAAAACGTCTGGGTTGCACAACCGCTTGACTCAGCTGGGAGTTAATCTCCCGGATGACTCGGTCATTGACATAATCCTCCAGTCGCTTCCACCTAGCTACAAGAGCTTTGTGATGAACTACAACATGGAGGGTATGGAGAAGTCCATTCCTAAGTTGTACTCGATGCTGAAATCAGCGGAGGTCGAGATCAAAAAGGAGCATCAAGTGTTGATGGTGAATAAGAACACTAGTTTCAAGAAAGGCAAGGGTAAGAAGAACTTCAAGAAGGACGGCAAAGCTGTTTCCGCGCCCGGTAAGCAAGTTGCCGGAAAGAAGAACAAGAATGGACCCAAGGCTGAGACTGAGTGCTTTTATTGCAAGGGTACCGGTCACTGGAAGCGGAACTGCCCCAAGTACTTAGCGGATAAGAAGGCCGACAACGTTAAATGTATATGTGATATATTTGTGATTGATGTGTACCTAACCACCGCTCATAGTAGCTCCTGGGTATTTGATACCGGTCCAGTTGCTCACATTTGTAACTCCAAGCAGGAGATGCGGAATAAGCGGAGACTGGCAAAGGACGAGGTTCCAAGGTCAATGTGATCGCCGTCGGCACGCTACCTCTACATCTGCCTTCGGGATTAGTTTTAAACCTCAATAATAGTTATTTAGTACCAGCTTCGAGCATGAACATTGTATCTGGATATCGTTTGATGCGAGATGGCTACTTATTTAAATCTGAGAATAATGGTTGTTCTATTTATATGAGAGAAATGTTTTATGGTCATGCCCCGCTGGTCAATGGTTTATTTTTGATGAATCTTGAACGTGATGTTACACATGTTCATAGTGTGAGTTCCAAAAAGTGTAAGGTTGATAACGATAGTCCCACTTACATGTGGCAGTGCTGCCTTGGTCATATTGGTGTCAAACGCATGAAGAAGCTCCATGCTGATGGACTTTTGGAGTCTCTTGATTTCAAATCATTTGACATGTGCGAACCATGCCTCATGGGCAAGATGAACAAGACTCCGTTCTCCGGAACAATGGAGCGAGCAACTGACTTATTGGAGATTATACATACCGATGTATGCGGTCCAATGAGCGTCGAGGCTCGCGGTGACTACCGTTATGTTCTCACCCTCACTGATGACTTGAGCAGATATGGGTATGTCTACTTAATTAAACAAAAGTCTGAAACCTTTGAAAGGTTCAAGGAATTTCAGAGTGAGGTAGAGAATTGACGTGACAGGAAAATAAAGTGCCTACGATCCGATCGTGGCGGAGAATATTTAAGTCACGAGTTTGGCATGCACCTAAGGAAATGTGGAATTGTTTCATAACTCATGCCACCTGGCACACCTTAGCGAAATGGTGTGTCTAAACGTCGTAATCGCACTCTATTGGATATGGTGCGATCTATAATGTCTCTTACCGACTTACCGCTATCATTTCTGGGATATGCATTAGAGACTGCCGCATTCACTTTAAATAGGGCATCGTCAAAGTCCGTTGAGATGACACCGTATGAATTATGGTTTGGAAAGAAACCTAAGCTGGCATTTCTAAAAGTTTGGGGATGCGATGCTTATGTGAAGAAACTTCAACCTAAGAAGCTTGAACCCAAAGCGGAAAAGTGTGTCTTCATAGGATATCCCAAAGAGACTATTGGGTATACCTTCTACCTCAGATCTGAAGGCAAAGTCTTTGTTGCCAAGAATGGATCCTTTCTCGAGAAAGAGTTTCTCTCGAAAGAAGTAAGTGGGGGGAAAATAGAACTTGATGAGGTAACTGTACCTCCACTCGAACCGAAGAGTAGCGCAGCACGGGAAGTTGTTTCCATAGAGCCTACACTGGCAGGAGAGGAAGTTAATGATGATGATCATGATACTTCAGATCAAGTTACTATTGAATGTCGAAGGTCCACTAGGACACGTTCTGCACCAGAGTGGTACGACAACCCTGTCCTGGAGATCATGTTTTTAGACAATGGTGAACCTTCAAGCTATGAAGAAGCAATGGCGGTCCCGGATTCCAACAAATGGCTTGAAGCCATGAAATCCGAGATAGGATCCATGTATGAGAACAAAGTATGGACTTTGGTGGACTTTCCTGATGATAAGCGAGCCATTGAAAATAAATGGATCTTTAAGAAGAAGACTGACGCGAATGGTAATGTTACCGTCTATAAGGCTCGGCTTGTCGCTAAGGGTTATCGACAAGTTCAAGGAGTTGACTACGATGAGACTTTCTCACCCGTAGCGATGCTGAAGTCCGTCCGAATCATGTTAGCAATTGCCGCATTTTATGATTATGAGATCTGGCAAATGGACGTCAAAACAACATTCCTTAATGGATTCCTTAAGGAAGAACTATATATGATGCAGCCAGAAGGTTTTGTCGATCCTAAAGATGCTAACAAGGTATGCAAGCTCCAACGCTCCATCTATGGGCTGGTGCAAGCATCTCAGAGTTGGAACATTCGCTTTAATGAGGTGATTAAAGTGTTTGGGTTTGTATAGGTTTATGGAGAACCCTGTATTTACAAGAAAGTGAGTGGGAGCTCTGTAGCATTTCTCATATTATATGTGGATGACATACTGATAATGGGAAATGATATAGAACTTTTGGAGAGCATAAAGGCCTACTTGAATAAGTGTTTTTCAATGAAGGACCTTGGAGAAGCTGCTTACATATTAGGTATTAAGATCTATAGAGATAGATCGAGACGCCTGATAGGTCTTTCACAAAGCACATACCTTGAAAAGATATTTAAGAAGTTCAATATGGATCAGTCCAAGAAGGGGTTCTTGCCTGTGTTACAGGGTGTGAGATTGAGTACGACTGAATGCCCGACCACGGCAAAGGATAGAGAAGAGATGAGTGTCATCCCCTATGCTTCATCCATAGGCTCTATTATGTATGTCATGCTATGTACCAGACCTGATGTGAACCTTGCCATAAGTTTGGTAGGGAGGTACCAAAGTGATCCCGGAGCGGAACACTCGACAGCAGTCAAGAATATCCTGAAGTACCTGAAAAGGACAAAGGACATGTTTCTCGTATATGAGGTGCTGAAGAGCTCGTCGTAAAGGGTTACGTCGATGCTAGCTTCGACACAGATCCGGACGACTCCAAGTCACAAACCGGATACGTGTATATTTTGAATGGAGGGGCAGTCAACTGGTGCAGCAGCAAGCAAAGCGTCGTGGCAGCATCTACATGTGAAGCTGAGTACATAGCTGCTTCGGAAGCATCAAAGGAAGAAGTCTGGATGAAGGAGTTCATCACCGACCTAGGAGTAATTCCCAATGCGTCAGGCCCGATGACTCTATTCTGTGACAACACTGGAGCCATTGCCCTTGCCAAGGAGCCCAGGTTTCACAAGAAGACAAGACACATCAAGTGCCGCTTCAACTCCATCCGTGATTACATTCGGGAGGGAGATATAGATATTTGTAAAGTACATATGGATCTGAATGTAGCAGATCCATTGACTAAACCTCTGTCACGAGCGAAACATGATCAACACCAGAATGTTATGGGTGTTCGATTCATCACAATGTAACTAGATTATTGACTCTAGTGCAAGTGGGAGACTGTTGGAAATATGCCCTAGAGGCAATAATAAAATGGTTATTATTGTATTTCCTTGTTCATGATAATTGTCTATTGTTCATGCTATAATTGTATTAACCGGAAACCGTAATGCATGTGTGAATACATAGACCACGACATGTGCCTAGTGAGCCTCTAGTTGGCTAGCTCGTTGATCAATAGATGGTCACGGTTTCATAACCATGGACATTGGATGTCATTGATAACGGGATCACATCATTAGGAGAATGATGTGGTGGACAAGACCCAATCCTAAGCATAGCACAAGATCGTGTAGTTCGTCTGCTAAAGCTTTTCCAATGTCAAGTATCATTTCCTTGGACCATGAGATTGTGCAACTCCTGGATACCGTAGGAATGCTTTGGGTGTGCCAAACGTCACAATGTAACTGGGTGGCTATAAAGGTGCACTACGGGTATCTCCAAAAGTGTCTGTTGGGTTGGAATGAATCGAGACTGGGATTTGTCACTCCGTGTGATGGAGAGGTATCTCTGGGCCCACTCGATAAGACATCGTCATAATGAGCTCAATGTGACTAAGGAGTTAGCCACGGGATGATGTATTACGGAACGAGTAAAGAGACTTGTCGGTAATGAGATTGAACAAGGTATAGGGATACCGACGATCGAATCTCCGGCAAGTATCATACCGGTAGACAAAGGGAATTGCATACGGGGTTGATTGAATCCCCGACATCATGGTTCATCCAATGAGATCATCGTGGAGCATGTGGGAGCCAACATGGGTATCCAGATCCCGTTGTTGGTTATTGACCGGAGAGGTGTCTCGGTCATGTCTACGTGTCTCCCGAACCCGTAGGGTCTACACACTTATGGTTCGATGACGCTAGGGTTATAGGGAAATAGTCTACGTGGTTACCGAAGGTTGTCCGAAGTCCCGGATGAGATCCCGGATGTCATGAGGAGTTCCGAAATGGTCTGGAGACAAAGATTTATATATAGGAAGTGAGGTTTTGGTTACCGGTAATGTACCGGGACCACCGGAAGGGTTCCGGGGGTCCATTGGGAGGGGCCACGGGCCTCGAAGGGCTGCATGGGCCGAAGGTGGAGGGAACCATCCCCTAGGTGGGCTGGTGCACCCCTCCCACCTGGCCCAAGGCGCAGCAAGGAGAGAGGGGGGAAAACCCTAGGCCTAGATGGGCCCTAGGCCCACGCTAGGGCAGCTAGGGCTGCCGCACCACCTCTCCCCTCCCTTGGCCGCCGCACCAAGTCCCGTCTAGGGCTGCCGCACCACCTCTCCCCTCCCTTGGCCGCCGCACCAAGTCCCGTATAGGGCTGCCGCACCACCTCTCCCCTCCCTTGGCCGCCGCACCAAGTCCCGTCTAGGGCTGCCGCACCACCTCTCCCCTCCCTTGGCCGCCGCACCAAGTCCCGTCTAGGGCTGCCGCCAGCCCCTAGGGTGGAAACCCTAGGGTTCAGCCCTCCCTCCTCCTCCTCCTATATATAGTGGAGCCCTTGGGGATGTTTGAGGCACGACTCTCTCTCTCCCTCTCGGCGCAGCCCTACTTCTCCTTCTCCTCGTTCTCCGCGGTGCTTGGCGAAGCCCTGCCGGAGACACGCTGTTGGGAGACATAGTAGTAAATCAAAAAAATTCCTATGACCACCAAGATTTATCTATGGAGAAACCAGCAACGAGTGGGAAGAGATTGCATCTTCTTACCTTTGAAGATCGCTAAGCGGAAGCGTTACAAGAACGCGGTTGGTGGAGTCGTACTCGCAGCGATTCAGATCGCGGTGGATTCCGATCTAAGCACCAAACAACGATGCCTCCAACACACGTACAACCCGTTGACGTCTCCCGCGCCTTGATCCAGCAAGGAGGAGGGAGAGGTTGGGAAAGATCTCCAACAGCAGCACGACGGCGTGGTGGTGGTGGAGCAGCAAGGTATTCCGCCAGGGCTTCGCCTCAGCACTACGGAGGAGGAAGAAGAGAGGTAGGGCTGCGCCGTGGGAGAGAGATCAAATCTTGTCTCAAAACAGACAAAACCTCAAGTATATATAGGAGGAGGGAGAGGGAGGGCTGCCTTGGCCCCTCCTCCAAGGAGGAGAGGTTCGGCCGAAGCTAGAGAGGAGTCCACCTCCCACAAGGGAGGTGGATCTCTTCCTTTTGAATCTCCTTTAGCCTTATCACTTTATCCCTAGCCACATGGGCCTTTACGGAAGGATTTGCCAGCCCAATAAGCGCTGGTAAACCTCCTCTAACAGCCCATGAAGTCCTTTGGTCGTCACACCCCTCCCGGGGGTCCACCGGCACCCTCCTGGCACTCCCGGTACACTACCGATGAGCCCGAAAACTTTCCGGTGACCAAAACAGGACTTCATATATATCAATATTTACCTTCGGACCATTATGGAGCTCCTCGTGATGTCTGGGATCTCATCCAGGACTCTGAACAACCTTTGGTAATCACGTATACCATTTCCCTATAAACCTAGCGTCATCGAACCTTAAGTGTGTAGCCCCTACGGGTTCGGGAGACACGTAGACATGACCGAGACACCTCTCCGGTCAATAACCAACAGCGGGATCTGGATACCCATGTTGGCTCCCACATGCTCCACGATGATCTCATTGGATGAACCACGATGTCGGGGATTCAATCAATCTCGTATACAATTCCCTTTGTCTACCGGTATGATACTTGCCCGAGATTCAATCGTAGGTATCTCTATACCTTGTTCAATATCGTTACCGGCAAGTCTCTTTACTCGTTTTGTAACACATCATCCCGTGGCTAACTCCTTAGTCACACTGGGCTCATTATGATGATGTCTTATCGAGTGGGCCCAGAGATACCTCTCCGTCATACGGAGTGACAAATCCTAGTCTCGATTCGTGCCAACCCAATAGACACTTTCGGAGATACCCGTAGTGCACCTTTATAGCCACCCAGTTACGTTGTGACGTTTGGCACACACAAAGCATTCCTACGGTACCCAGGAGTTGCACAATCTCATGGTCTAAGGAAATGATACTTGACATTGGAAAAGCTTTAGCAGACGAACTACACGATCTTGTGCTATGCTTACGATTGGGTCTTGTCCATCACATCATTATCCTAATGATGTGATCCCGTTATCAACGACATCCAATGTCCATGGTCATGAAACCGTGACCATCTATTGATCGACGAGCTAGTCAACTAGAGGCTCACTAGGGACACGTTGTGGTCTATGTATTCACACATGCATTCTGGTTTTCGATTAATACAATTATAGCATGAACAATAGACAATTTATCATGAACAAGGAAATACAATAATAACCATTTTATTATTGCCTCTAGGGCATATTCCAACACACGCTGCTCCACCGTCATCACGCCGTCGTGCTGCCAGAGCTCTGATGGGAGACGTAGTAGTAAATCAAAAATTTCCTACGTGTCACCAAGATCTATCTATGGAGAAACCAGAAAACGAGCGGGGAGAGATTGGATCTTCATACCTTTGAAGATCGCTAAGCGGAAGCGTTGCTAGAACGCGGTTGATGGAGTCGTACTCGCAGCGATTCAGATCGCGGTAGATCCGATCAAGTGCCGAACGGACGGCACCTCCGCGTTCAACACACGTGCAGCCCGGTGACGTCTCCTACGCCTTGATCCAGCAAGGAGGGAGGAGAGGTTGAGGGAGAGGTCCGGCAACACGACGGCGTGGTGGCGGTGGAGCTGCGTGGTACTCCGACAGAGCTTCGCTAAGCACTACGGAGAACGAGGAGAGGGAGGAGTAGGGCTGCACCAGGGAGGAGATGAACTCGTGTGTTGTGCAGCCCCAAATACCTCCACTATATATAGGAGGAGGGGAGGAGAGGTGCTGCGCCCTAGGGTTCCACCCTAGGGGTGGCGGCAGCCTCCAGAAACCCATCTAGTCGGCGGCCAGGGCAAGGAGAGGTGGAGGCGCCCTAGGGTGGGCCTTAAGGCCCATCTAAGCCTAGGGTTTGCCCCCCTCCACCCTTGCTGCGCCTTGGGCTGGGGTGGGAGGCGCACCAGCCCACCTAGGGGCTGTCTCCCTCCCACTCTTGGCCCATGGAACCTTCCGGGGCAGGTGGGCCCACTTGGTGGACCCCCGGAACCCTTCCGGTGGTCCCGGTACACTACCGGAGACACCCGGAACACTTCCGGTATCCAAAACCTCACTTCCTATATATCAATCTTCGTCTCCGGACCATTCCGGGACTCCTTGTGATGTCCGGGATCTCATCCGGGACTCCGAACAACCTTCGGTAACCACATACACTATTTCCCTATAACCCTAGCGTCATCGAACCTTAAGTGTGTAGACCCTACGGGTTCGGGAGACACGTAGACATGACCAAGACACCTCTCCAGTCAATAACCAACAGCGGGATCTGGATACCCATGTTGTCTCCCACGTACTCCACGATGATCTCATCGGATGAACCACGATGTCGAGGATTCAATCAATCCCGTATACAATTCCCTTTGTCTATCGGTATGGAACTTGCCCGAGATTCGATCGTCGGTATCCCCATACCTTGTTCAATCTCGTTACCGGCAAGTCTCTTTACTCGTTCCGTAATACATCATCCCATGACTAACTCCTTAGTCACATTGAGCTCATAATGATGATGTCTTACCGAGTGGGCCCAGAGATACCTCTCCGTCACACGGAGTGACAAATCCCAGTCTCGATTCGTGTCAACCCAACAGACACTTTCGGAGATACCCGTAGCGTACCTTTATAGCCACCCAGTTACGTTGTGACTTTGGCACACCCAAAGCATTCCTATGGTATCCGGGAGTTACACAATCTCATGGTCTAAGGAAACGACACTTGACATTGAAAAGCTTTAGCAAACGAACTACACGATCTTGTGCTATGCTTAGGATTGGGTCTTGTCCATCACATCATTCTCCTAATGATGTGATCCCGTTATCAACGACATCCAATGTCCATGGTCATGAAACCGTGACCATCTATTGATCAACGAGCTAGCCAACTAGAGGCTCACTAGGGACACGTTGTGGTCTATGTATTCACACATGTATTACGGTTTCCGGTTAACACAATTATAGCATGAATAACAGACAATTATCATGAACTAGGAAATACAATAATAACCATTTTATTATTGCCTCTAGGGCATATTTCCAACAGTCTCCCACTTGCACTAGAGTCAATAATCTAGTTACATTGTGATGAATCGAACACCCAAAGCATTCTGGTGTTGATCATGTTTTGCTCGTGAGAGAGGTTTAGTCAACGGATCTGCGACATTCAGATCCGTATGCACTTTACAAATATCTATGTCTCCTTCCTGAATGTAATCACGGATGGAGTTGAAACGGCGCTTGATGTGTCTTGTCTTCTTGTGAAACCTGGGTTCCTTCGCAAGGGCAATCGCTCCAGTGTTGTCACAGAGTAGAGTCATCGGGCCCGACGCATTCGGAATCACTCCTAGGTCGGTGATGAACTCCTTCATCCAGACTCCCTCCTTTGCTGCTTCCGAAGCAGCTATGTACTCCGCTTCACATGTAGATGCCGCCACAACGCTTTGCTTGCTGCTTCTCCAGCTCACTGCCCCTCCATTCAAGATATACACGTATCCGGTTTGCGACTTGGAGTCGTCCGGATCTGTGTCGAAGCTAGCATCGACGTAACCCTTTACGACGAGCTCTTCGGCACCTCCATAAACGAGAAACATGTCCTTTGTCCTTTTCAGGTACTTCAGGATATTCTTGACCGCTGTCCAGTGTTCCGCTCCGGGATCACTTTGGTACCTCCCTACCAAACTTATGGCAAGGTTCACATCAGGCCTGGTACACAACATGGCATACATGATAGAGCCTATGGCTGAAGCATAGGGGATGACACTCATCTCTTCTCTATCCTTTGCCGTGGTCGGGCATTGAGTCGTACTCAATCTCACACCTTGCAACACAGGCAAGAACCCCTTCTTGGACTGATCCATATTGAACTTCTTCAATATCTTTTCAAGGTATGTGCTTTGTGAAAGACCAATGAGGCGTTTCGATCTATCTCTATAGATCTTAATACCTAATATGTAAGCAGCTTCTCCAAGGTCCTTCATTGAAAAACACTTATTCAAGTAGGCCTTTATACTTTCCAAGAGTTCTATATTATTTCCCATTATCAGCATGTCATCCACATACAGTATAAGAAATGCTATAGAGCTCCCACTCACTTTCTTGTAAATACAGGGTTCTCCATAAACCTATACAAACCCAAACGCTTTAATCACCTCATTAAAGCGAATGTTCCAACTCAGAGATGCTTGCACCAGCCCATAGATGGAGCGCTGGAGCTTGCATACCTTGTTAGCATCTTTAGGACCGACAAAACCTTCCGGCTGCATCATATAAAGTTCTTCCTTGAGGAAGCCATTAAGAAATGCCGTTTTGATGTCCATTTGCCAGATCTCATAATCATAAAATGCGGCAACTGCTAACATGATTCGAACTGACTTTAGCATCGCTACGGGTGAGAAAGTCTCATTGTAGTCAACTCCTTGAACTTGTCGATAACCTTTAGCGTCAAGCCGAGCTTTATAGGCGGTCACATTACCGTCTGCGTCAGTCTTCTTCTTAAAGATCCATTTGTTTTCAATGGCTCGCTTATCATTAGGCAAGTCCACCAAAGTCCATACTTTGTTCTCATACATGGATCCTATCTCGGATTTCATGGCCTCAAGCCATTTGTTGGAATCCGGGCCCGCCATTGCTTCTTCATAGTTCGAAGGTTCACCGTTGTCCAACAACATGATCTCTAGGACAGGATTGCCGTACCACTCTGGTGCGGAACGTGTCCTAGTGGACCTTCGAGTAGCAACTTGATCTCAAGCTTCATGATCATCATCATTAACTTCCTTTCTAGCCGGTGTAGGCTCCACAGAAACAACTTCATGTGCTGCGCTACTCTCCTGGTCGAGTGGAGGTACAATTACCTCATCAAGTTCTATTTTCCTTCCACTTACTTCTTTCGAGAGAAACTCTTTCTCGAGAAAGGATCCATTCTTGGCAACAAAGACTTTGCCCTCGGATCGTAGGTAGAAGGTATACCCAATAGTCTCTTTGGGATATCCTATGAAGACACACTTTTCCGCTTTGGGTTCGAGCTTCTCAGGTTGAAGTTTCTTCACATAAGCATCGCATCCCCAAACTTTTAGAAACGACAGCTTAGGTTTCTTTCCAAACCATAATTCATACGGTGTCGTCTCAACGGATTTAGACGGTGCCCTATTTAAAGTGAATGCGGCAGTCTCTAATGCATATCCCCAAAATGATAGCGGTAAGTCGGTAAGAGACATCATAGATCGCACCATATCCAATAGAGTGCGATTACGACGTTCAAACACACCATTTCGCTGAGGTGTGCCGGGCGGCGTGAGTTGTGAAAAAATTCCACATTTTCTAAGGTGTGTGCCAAACTCGTGACTTAAATATTCTCCGCCACGATCAGATCGTAGGCATTTTATTTTCGTGTCACGTTGATTCTATACCTCACTCTGAAATTCCTTGAACCTTTCAAAGGTTTCAGACTTGTGTTTCATTAAGTAGACATACCCATATCTGCTCAAGTCATCAGTGAGGGTGAGAACATAACGGTAGCCACCGCGAGCCTCGACACTCATTGGACCGCATACATTGGTATGTATTATCTCCAACAAGTCAGTTGCTCGCTCCATTGTTCCGGAGAATGGAGTCTTGGTCATCTTGCCCATGAGGCATGGTTCGCATGTGTCAAATGATTCGAAATCAAGTGACTCCAAAAGTCCATCAGCATGGAGCTTCTTCATGCGTTTGACACCAATATGGCCAAGACGGCAGTGCCACATGTAAGTGGGACTATCGTTATCAACTTTACACTTTTTGGTACTCACACTATGGATATGTGTAACATCACGTTCGAGATTCATCAAAAATAAACAATTGACCAGCGGGGCATGAGCATAAAACATTTCTCTCATATAAATAGAACAACCATTATTCTCGGATTTAAATGAGTAGCCATCTCGCATCAAGCGAGATCCAGATACAATGTTCATGCTCAAGGCTGGTACTAAATAACAATTATTAAGGTTTAAAACTAATCCCGATGGTAGATGTAGAGGTAGCGTGCCGACGGCGATCACATCGACCTTGGAACCATTCCCGACGCGCATCGTCACCTCGTCCTTGGCCAGCCTCCGCTTATTCCGCAGCTCCTGCTTGGAGTTACAAATGTGAGCAACTGCACCGGTATCAAATACCCAGGAGCTACTACGAGCGCTGGTCAAGTACACATCAATAACAAGTATATCACATATACCTTTAATGTTGCCGTCCCTCTTATCCGCTAAGTACTTGGGGCAGTTCCGCTTCCAGTGACCGGTACCCTTACAATAGAAACACTCAGTCTCAGGCTTGGGTCCATTATTGTTCTTCTTCTTCCCGGCAACTTGCTTACCGGGCGCGGCAACAGCTTTGCCGTCCTTCTTGAAGTTCTTCTTACCCTTGCCTTTCTTGAAACTAGTGGTCTTGTTTACCATCAACACTTGATGCTCCTTTTTGATCTCGACCTCCGCTGATTTCAGCATCGAGTACAACTTGGGAATGGACTTCTCCATACCCTGCATGTTGTAGTTCATCACAAAGCTCTTGTAGCTAGGTGGAAGCGACTGGAGGATTCTGTCAATAACCGAGTCATCCGGGAGGTTAACTCCTAGCTGAGTCAAGCGGTTGTGAAGCCCAGACATCTTGAGGATGTGCTCACTGACAGAACTATTCTCCTCCATCTTACAGCTAAAGAACTTGTCGGAGACTTCATATCTCTCGACCCGGGCATGAGCCTGAAAAACCAGTTTCAGCTCTTGGAACATCTCATATGCTCCGTGTTGCTCAAAATGCTTTTGGAGCCCCGGTTCTAGATTATAAAGCATGCCGCACTGAACAAGGGAGTAATCATCACAGCGAGAATGCCAAGCGTTCGCAACATCTTGTTCTGCTGGGAGAAGGGGTGGGTCACCTAGCGGTGCATCAAGGACATACAGTTTCTTGGAAGCTATGAGGATGATCCTCAAGCCACGGACCCAGTCCGCATAGTTGCTTCCATCATCTTTCAGCTCGGTTTTCTCTAGGAACGCGTTGAAATTGAGGTTGACATTTGTGTTGGCCATTGGATCTACAATATAGATATTAAAGGCAATTTTAGACTAAGTTCATGATAATTAAGTTCACATAATCATATTATTCAATGAACTCCCACTTAGATAGACATCTCTCTAGTCATCCAAGTGACACATGATCCATGTCAACTAGCCCGTGTCCGATCATCACGTGAGACGGACTAGTCATCCATGGTGAACATCTTCATGTTGATCGTATCTTCTATACGACTCATGTTCGACCTTTCGGTCTTCCGTGTTCCGAGGCCATGTCTGTACATGCTAGGCTCGTCAAGTCAACCTAAGTGTTTCGCGTGTGTAAATCTGGCTTACACCCGTTGTATGCGAACGTTAGAACCTATCACACCCGATCATCACGTGGTGCTTCGGAACAACGATCCTTAGCAACGGTGCACAGTTAGGGTGAACACTTCTCTTGAAATTTTATTGAGAGATCATCTTATTTACTACCGTCGTTCTAAGCAAATAAGATGTAAACATGATAAACATCACATGCAATCAAGATAGTGACATGATATGGCCAATATCATCTTGCTCCTATGATCTCCATCTTCGGGGCACGATGACCATCATTGTCACCGGCACGACACCGTGATCTCCATCATCATGATCTTCATCATTGTGTCTTCATGAAGTTGTCTCGCCAACTATTACTTCTACTACTATGGCTAACGCTTAGCAATAAAGTAAAGTAATTACATGGCGTTTATGATTGACACGCGGGTCATACAATAATATAAGACAACTCCTATGGCTCCTGCCGGTTGTCATAGTCATCGACATGCAAGTCGTGAACCCTATTACAAGAACATGATCAATCTCATACATCACAATGCATCACATCACATCCTTCTGGCCATATCACATCACAAGGCATATGCTGCAAAAACAAGTTAGACGTCCTCTAATTTGTAGTTGCAAGTTTTTACGTGGTTGCTATAGGTTTCTAGCAAGAACGTTTCTTACCTACGCCAAAACCACAACGTGATATGCCAATTGCTATTTACCCTTCATAAGGACCCTTTTCATCGAATCCAATCCGACTAAGGTGGGAGAGACAGACACCCGCTAGCCACCTTATGCAACTAGTGCATCTCAGGCGGTGGAACCGGTCTCACGTAAGCGTACGTGTAAGGTTGGTCCGGGCCGCTTCATCCCACAATACCGTCGAATCAAGATAAGACTAGTAACGGCAAGCATATTAACAAAATCGACGCCCACAACTGCTTTGTGTTCTACTCGTGCATAGATTCTACGCATAGACCTAGCTCTGATACCACTGATGGGAGACATAGTAGTAAATCAAAATTTTCCTACGTGTCACCAAGATCTATCTATGGAGAAACCAGCAAACGAGCGGGGAGAGATTGGATCTTCATACCTTTGAAGATCGCTAAGCGGAAGCGTTGCTAGAACGCGGTTGATGGAGTCGTACTCGCAGCGATTCAGATCGCGGTAGATCCGATCAAGTGCCGAACGGACGGCACCTCCGCGTTCAACACACGTGCAGCCCGGTGACGTCTCCTACGCCTTGATCCAGCAAGGAGGGAGGAGAGGTTGAGGGAGAGCTCCGGTAACACGACGGCGTGGTGGCGCTGGAGCTGCGTGGTACTCCGACAGAGCTTCGCTAAGCACTACGGAGAACGAGGAGAGGGAGGAGTAGGGCTGCACCAGGGAGGATATGAACTCGTGTGTTGTGCAGCCCCAAATACCTCCACTATATATAGGAGGAGGGGAGGAGAGGTGCTGCGCCCTAGGGTTCCACCCTAGGGGTGGCGGCAGCCTCCAGAAACCAATCTGGCCGGCGGCGAGGGCAAGGAGAGGTGGAGGCGCCCTAGGGTGGGCCTTAAGGCCCATCTAAGCCTAGGGTTTGCCCCCCTCCACCCTTGCTGCGCCTTGGGCTGGGGTGGGAGGCGCACCAGCCCACCTAGGGGCTGGCTCCCTCCCACTCTTGGCCCATGGAACCTTCCGGGGCAGGTGGGCCCACTTGGTGGACCCCCGGAACCCTTCCGGTGGTCCCGGTACACTACCGGAGACACCCGGAACACTTCCGGTAACGAAAACCTCACTTCCTATATATCAATCTTCGTCTCCGGACCATTCCGGGACTCCTCGTGACATCCGGGATCTCATCCGGGACTCCGAACGACCTTCGGTAACCACGTACACTATTTCCCTATAACCCTAGCGTCATCGAACCTTAAGTGTGTAGACCCTACGGGTTTGGGAGACACATAGACATGACCGAGACACCTCTCCAGTCAATAACCAACAGCGGGATCTGGATACCCATGTTGGCTCCCACGTACTCCACGATGATCTCATCGGATGAACCACGATGTCAAGGATTCAATCAATCCCGTATACAATTCCCTTTGTTTATCGGTATGGAACTTGCCCGAGATTCGATCGTCGGTATCCCCATACCTTGTTCAATCTCGTTATCGGCAAGTCTCTTTACTCGTTCCGTAATACATCATCCCGTGACTAACTCCTTAGTCACAATGAGCTCATAATGATGATATCTTACCGAGTGGGCCCAGAGATACCTCTCCGTCACACGGAGTGACAAATCCCAGTCTCGATTCGTGTCAACCCAACAGACACTTTCGCAGATACCCGTAGCGTACCTTTATAGCCACCCAGTTACGTTGTGACGTTTGGCACACCCAAAGCATTCCTACGTTATCCGGGAGTTACACAATATCATGGTCTAAGGAAACGACACTTGACATTGAAAAGCTTTAGCAAACGAACTACACGATCTTGTGCTATGCTTAGGATTGGGTCTTGTCCATCACATCATTCTCCTAATGATGTGATCCCGTTATCAACGACATCCAATGTCCATGGTCATGAAACCGTGACCATCTATTGATCAACGAGCTAGCCAACTAGAGGCTCACTAGGGACACGTTGTGGTCTATGTATTCACACATGTATTACGGTTTCCGGTTAACACAATTATAGCATGAATAACAGACAATTATCATGAACTAGGAAATACAATAATAACCATTTTATTATTGCCTCTAGGGCATATTTCCAACAAGCTCTCCCTCAACCTCTCCTTCCTCCTTGCTGGATCAAGGCATAGGAGACGTCATCGGGCTGCACCTGTGTTGAACGCGGAGGCGCCGTTGTTCGGCGCTCAGATCGGAATCCACCGTGATCTAAATCGCTACGAGTATGACTCCACCAACCGCGTTCTTGTAACGCTTCCGCTTAGCGATCTTCAAAGGTACGAAGATGCACTCTCCCCTTACTCGTTGCTGGTTTCTCCATAGATAGATCTTGGTGAACACGTATGAATTTTTTTGATTTACTACTACGTCTCCCAACAGTGGCATCATGAGCTAGGTCTATGCGTAGAATCTATGCACGAGTAGAACACAAAGTTGTTGTGGGCGTCAATATTGTTAATTTGCTTACCACAACTAGTATTATCTTGATTCGGCGGTATTGTGGGATGAAGCGGCTCGGGCCAACTTTACACGTACGCTTACGTGAGACCGGTTCCACTGCCTGACATGCACTTGTTGCATAAGGTGGCTAGCGGGTGTCTGTCTCTCCCACCTTAGTCGGATTGGATTCGATGAAAAGGGTCCTTATGAAGTGTAAATAGCAATTGGCATATCACGTTGTGGCTTTGGCGTAGGTAAGAAACGTTCTTGCTAGAAACCTATAGCAGCCACGTAAAAACTTGCAACTACAAATTAGAGGACGTCTAACTTGTTTTTGCAGCATATGCCGTGTGATGTGATATGGCCAAAGGATGTGATGTGATGCATTGTGATGTATGAGATTGATCATGTTCTTGTAATAGGATTCACGACTTGCATGTCGATGAGTATGACAACTGGCAGGAGCCATAGGAGTTGTCTTATTTTATTGTATGACCTGCGTGTCAATAATAAATGCCATGTAATTACTTTACTTTATTACTAAACGTTAGCCATAGTGGTAGAAGTAATAGTTGGCGAGACAACTTCATGAAGACACAATGATGGAGATCATGATGATGGACATCATGGTGTCGTGCCGGTGATAGTGATGATCATGGTGTCCCGTAGATGGAGATCAAAGGAGCAAGATGATATTGGCCATATCATGTCACTATATTGATTGCATGTGATGTTTATCATGTTTACATCTTATTTGCTTAGAATGACGGTAGTAAATAAGATGATCTCTCAATAAAATTTCAAGAAAGGTGTTCACCCTAACTGTGCACCGTTGCTAAAGATCGTTGTTCCGAAGCACCACGTGATGATAGGGTGTGATAGGTTCTAACGTTCGCATACAACGGGTGTAAGCCAGATTTACACACATGAAACCCTTAGGTTGACTTGACGAGCCTAGCATGTACAAACATGGCCTCGGAACACGGAAGACCGAAAGGTCGAACATGAGTCGTATAGAGGATACGATCAACAAGGAGATGTTCACCATGGATGACTAGTCCATCTCACGTGATGATCGGACACGGGCTAGTTGACATGGATCATGTGTCACTTGGATGACTAGAGAGATGTCTATCTAAGTGGGAGTTCATTAAATAATTTGATTATGTGAACTTAATTACCATGAACTTAGTCTAAAATTGTCTTTACAATCTATATTGTAGATCCAATGGCCAACGCTAATGTCACCCTCAACTTCAACGCGTTCCTAGAGAAAACCAAGTTGAACGATGATGGAAGAAAATATGCGGACTCGGTCCATTGTTTGAGGATCATCCTCATGGCTTCCAAGAGATTTTATGTCCTTGATGCACCGCTAGGTCACCCACCCATTTTTCCAGCGGACCAAGACGTTACGAACGCCTGGCAGTCACGCTGTGATGATTATTCCCTGGTTCAGTGCGGCATGCTTTATAGTTTAGAATCGGGGCTCCAAAAGCGTTTTGGGCAACACGGAGCATATGAGATGTTCCAGGAGCTGAAACTGGTTTTCCAAGCTCATGACGTCTCCGACAACTTCTTTAGCTGTAAGATGGAGGAGGATAGTTCTGTCAGTGAGCACATACTCAAAATGTCTAGGTTGCACAACCGCTTGACTCAGCTGGGAGTTAATCTCCCGGATGACTCGGTCGTTGACAGAATCCTCTAGTCGCTTCCACCTAGCTACAAGAGCTTTGTGATGAACTACAACATGCAGGGTATGGAGAAGTCCATTCCTGAGTTGTACTCGATGCTGAAATCAGCAGAGGTCAAGATCAAAAAGGAGCATCAAGTGTTGATGGTGAATAAGACCACTAGTTTCAAGAAAGGCAAGGGTAAGAAGAACTTCAAGAAGGACGTCAAAGTTGTTGCCGCGCCCAGTAAGCAAGTTGCCGAGAAGAAGAACAAGAATGGACCCAAGCGTGAGACTGAGTGCTTTTATTGCAAGGGTACCGGTCACTGGAAGCGGAACTGCCCTGAGTACTTAGCGGATAAGAAGGCCGACAACGTTAAAGGTATATGTGATATACTTGTTATTGATGTGTACCTAACCAGCGCTCGTAGTAGCTCCTGGGTATTTGATACCGGTGCAGTTGCTCACATTTGTAACTCCAAGCAGGAGCTGCGGAATAAGCAAAGACTGGCAAAGGACGAGGTGACGATGCGCATCGGGAATGGTTCCAAGGTCGATGTGATCGCCGTCGGCACGCTACCTCTACATCTACCTTCGGGATTAGTTTTAAACCTCAATAATTGTTATTTAGTACCAGCTTTGAGCATGAACATTGTATCTGGATCTCATTTGATGCGAGATGGCTACACACAAGGTACTCCTCCGGTGTCAGTGAGTTGCATGATCTCATGGTCATAGGAACAGATACTTGACATACAGAAAACTGTAGCAATAAACTGACACGACCATATGCTACGTTTATAGTTTGGGTCTTGTCCATCACATCATTCTCCTAATGATGTGATCCCGTTATCAAATGACATCTCATGTCCACGGCTTGGAAACCTTAACCATCTTTGATCAACGAGCTAGTCTATTAGAGGCATACTAGGGACATGGTGTTGTCTATGTATCCACATATGTATCTGAGTTTATGATCAATACAATTATAGCATGTATAATAAACAATTATCATGAACAAGGAAATATAATAATAACTATTTTATCATTGCCTCTAGGGCATATTTCCTACAGTCTCACACTTGCACTAGAGTCAATAATCTAGTTCACATCACCATGTGATTCGCATTGTTATGAATCTAACACCCAATGAGTTATGGGGCTCGATCATGCTTTGCATGTGAGAGAGGTCTTTTAGTCAACGGGTCCGTGACATTCAGATCCGTGTGTACTTTGCAAATCACTATGTCATACTGTAGACATTGCTACCACACTCCACTTGGAGCTATTCCAAATGGCTGCTCCACTATACGTATCCGGAATGCTACTAAGAGTCATCCGGATTGGTGTTAAAGCTTGCATCGACGTAACTCTTTACGACGAACTCTTTATCACCTCCATAATCAAGAAACATTTTCTTAGTCTTTTAGTTACTAAGGATAATCTTGACCGATGTCCAGTGATCTACTCCTGGATCACTCTTGTACCCCTTGACGGACTCATGGCAAGGCACACACACAGGTGCGGTACACAACATGGCATACTATATAGAGCCTATGGCTAAGGCATAGGGGATGACGTTTGTCCTTTCTCTATCTTCTGCCATGGTCGAGCTTTGAGTCTCACTCAACTCCACACCTCAAAAATCAGGAAAGAACTCCTTATTTGACTGATCCATTTTGAACTCTTTCAAATTCTTGTCTAGGTATGTACTCATTGAAATTCTCATCAAGCATCTTGATCTATCTCTATAAATATCGATGCCCAACAATTAAGTAGCTTTATCCAGGTCTTCCTTTCAAAAACTCTTTTCAAACAACCCTTTATGTTTTCCAGAAATTCTACATCATTTCCGATCAACAATATGTCATCCACATATGCATATCAGAAACTCTATAGTGCTCCCACTCACTTTATTGTAAATACAAGTTTCTCATAAACTTTGTATAGACTCAAAAACTTTGATCACCTCATCAAAGCATATAATCCAACTCCGAGATGCTTGCTCCAGCCCATAGAAGGATTGCTGGAGCTCGCACACCTTTTAGCATCCTTAGGACTGACAAAACCTTCTGATTGTATCACATACAACCTTTCCTCAAGTAAACCATTAAGGAAATGATGTTTTGACATCCATCTGCCAGATTTCATAACTGAAAAATGCAGCAACTGCTAACATAATTCCAATAGACTTTAGCATTGCTATGAGTGAGAAAGTCTCATCGCAGTCAACTCCTTGAACTTGTCAGAAACTTCTTTGCGACAAGTTGAGCTTTATAAATGGTGACTTTCACCATCAACGTCTATCTTCATCTTAAAGGTCCATTTGTACTCAACGACCTGCCGTCCAACGAGCAAGTCTACCAAAGTATATACTTGGTTTTCATACATGGATCCTTTCTCGGATTTCATGGCCTCTAACCATTTGTCAGAATCCGGGCCCATCATCGCTTCTCCATAGCTCGTAGGTTCATCATTTTCCAACAACATGACCTCCAGGACAGGGTTGTCATACCACTCAGGAGCAGTAAGCATCCTTGTCGACCTACGAGGTTTGATAGTAACTTGATCCGAAGCTTCATGATCATCATCATTAACTTCCTCTTCAACTGACGTAGGCTCCACAGAAACATCTTTCTACGTTGCGCTTCTCTCTGGTTGAAACAAAGGTTCAACAACCTCATCAAGTTCTATCTTCCTCCCACTCAATTCTTTTGAGAGAAACTCTTTCTCGAGAAAGGACCCGTTTCAGCAACAAACACTTTGCACTCGGATATGAGATAGAGGGTATACCCAACTGTTCTTAGGGTATTCTATGAAGATGCATTTGTTCGCTTTGGGTTCGAGCTCTTTAGGTGAAAACCCTTTTCACATAAGCATCGCAGCCCCAAACATTAAGAAATGACAATTTAGGTTTCTACCAAACCATATGGTGTCATCTCAACGGATTTAGATGGTGCCCTATTTAAAGTGAATGTAGTTGTCCCTAGTGCATAACCCAAAACGATAGTGGTAAAACGATAAGAGACATCATAATTCGCACTATATCCAATAGAGCACGACTATGACGTTCGGACACACCATCACACTATGGTGTTCCAGGTGGCGTGAGTTGTGAAACAACTTTCACATTGTCTAAAGTTTTATGCCAAACTCGTAACTCAGATATTCACCTCCACGATCATATCGCAGACATTTTTATCTTCTTGTCACGATGATCTTAAACTTCACTCTGAATTTGTTTGAACTTTTCAAACGATTCAGACTTGTGTTTCATTAAGTAAACATACACTATTATCTACTCAAATCATGAGTGAAGGTAAGAAAATAACGATATCCACCGCACGCTACAAGACTCATTGGATTGCATACATCAACATGTATCATTTCCAATAAATCACTTGCCCGCTCCATCAAATCGGAAAATGGGGTCCTTAGTCATCTTGCCAAAGAGGCATGGTTCGCATGTCTCAACCGATTCAAAATCGAACGAGTCCAAAGATCCATCAGCATGGAGTTTCTTCATGCGATTTATACCAATATGACATTTAGCGACAGTGCCACAAGTATGTGGTACTATCATTATTAACTTTGTATCTTTTGGCATCAATGTTATGAACATGTGTATTACTACGATCAAGATTCAACAAACCATTCTCACTGGGTGCATGACCATTGAAGGTATTATTCATGTAAACAGAATAACCATTATTCTCTAACTTAAATGAATAACTGTGTTGCAATAAACACGATCTAATCATGTTCATGCTTAACGCAAACACCAAATAATATTTAGGTTTTTCACTAATCCCGAAGGTAGAGAGAGCATGCGATGTTGATCACATCAACCTTGGAAACATTTCCAACACACACCGTCACCTCACACTTATCTAATCTCTGCTTATTCCGTAGCTTTTACTTCGAGTTACTAACATTTAGAACCGAACTGGTATCCAATACCCAGGTGCTACCAGGAATACTAGCAAGGTACACATCAATAACACGTATATCAAATATACTTATGTGACGTTGCGAGTCTTATCTACCAAGTATCTAGGGTTGTTCCACTTCAAGGACCATTCTCCTCATAATAGAAGCACTTTGTCTCGGGTTTGGGTTCAACGTTGGGTTTCTTCATCGGAGCAGCAACTGTCTTGCCATCCATGAAGTTTCCCTCTTAGCCCTTGCCCTTCTCGAAACTAGTGGTTTCACTAACCATCAACACTTGATGCTCCTTCTTGATTTCTACCTTCGCGGTGTCAAACATCGCGAACAGCTCAGGGATTATTATTTCCATCCCTGGCATTTTATAGTTCATCATTAAGTTCTAGTAGCTTAGCGACAGTGACATGGAGAACTATATCAATCACTATCTTATCTAGAAGATCAACTCCCACTCGATTCAAGCGATTGTAGCACCCAAACAATCTGAGCACATGCTCAACGATTGAGCTATTCTCCTTCATGTTGCTGGCAATGAATCTTGTTGGAGATCTCATATTTCACAACATGGGCACGAGCCTGAGATCCCAATTTCAACTCTTAGAACATCTCATATGTTCCATGACGTTCAAAACATTTTTGGAGACTCAATTCTAAGCTAATTTTTTTAAAACATTAGCTTTTAAAAAAATACAAATATTGTGCCATGTATAGAAATTTCAAAATTGTAATCCCTTCGGCCGTGCCCAGGCCGATTAGATCCTATCGGCTACGCCGTGGCCGACTGGATCCTGTCGGCTACGGCTAGGCCGAGAGGCTTGTCAGCCCTGGGGGTTGGCCACTAATCGGCTTTGGTGTAGCCGATTAGTACCTTTCGGCTTAGGTGTGGCCGAAAGGTACTAATCGGCCTACTCGTGGCCAATTAGTGTTGGCTACCCTATTTGGTGCATGCATCCCTGTTTTTTTCCCGCCAAGTGTTCCCGCCATCTTTTCCCGCCTGATTTCCCGCCTTCTTTTGCCGCCAAATTTTGCCGCCATCTTTCTTTCTCTGCCTCTCAGTCTCACGGGCCTCGTTGCCAGTAGACCTCCGCCAGTCAAAGTTGGTCTTCTTGTTTTTTTTCATCTTAGCAAGAAAAGGCCTCTGCTCCACACAGTACTCTTGCCACGCTCTCTCCTGCTCTGCTTTCTCCTCTGCTGCCGCCTTCTCACGGCACTCGTCCAAGTCCAAACTTGCCCATGCACGGCGACCTCTTTCATGAATCTCAGTCACCGCCCAGTCCGACATTTTCGTGTCTATCCAATGATAGTACATGCACAGGGGCGGAGGATACTACAACAAAAATAGAAATATAAAAATCAAATCAACAATAATATCAACAACGTATTTATTCTTGGTGATTGAAACATGCCGGAGGCGTGATGTACGGTGAAGGAGCAACGGGTGGATCTTCCTAATATTAGCGCACATGAAAAACTTCATGCCCAACCAATCTGAAAAATCCGTCACCTCGTTCACCTTGAAGAGATCGCCGCACCAACAACGAACTACTTCCACCCCCGGAGGCAAATTCGCACTCTTCCATTTCCTAGGCCTAATGCTTTGATCCGAACAAGGCAAACTCATAATGACTACCGCATTGGTATTTTCAAGTGTTGTTATCCGATGGAGGAAGACAGTTACAATGACTCCTTTCATAGGCAGATGACAACAGCAATGGCGGGAAAAGCAAGCGGGAAATTGGGCGGGAAAAGGTATCGGAAAAATTTGGCGGGAAAAGAAGGCGGGAAATCAGGCGAGAAAAGATGTCGGGAACACTTGGCGGGAAACGGGGATGCATCCATCAAATGGGATAGCCAGCACTAATTGGCCACGAGTAGGCCGATTAGTACCTTTCGGCCACACCTAAGCCGAAAGGTACTAATCGGCTACACCAAAGCCGATTAGTGGCCAACCCCTAGGGCCGACAGGCCTCTCGGCCTAGCCGTAGCTGACAGGATCCAGTCGGCCGCGGCGTAGCCGTTAGGATCTAATCGGCCTGGGCGCATCCGAAGGGATCACATTTTTGAAATTTCTACAGATGGCACAATATTTGTCAAAAAAAGACGAATATTTAAATTTTTTTAGCCAATTCTAAGCCGTAATGCACGACGCACTAAAACTATCAAGTAGTCATCGGAACGTGACTGCCAGATGTTCAGAACATCAACAGACGGCGCTATAGGGGGTGGCGCACAGAGCAGTGCATTAAGGACATAAGCCTTCTGCGCATCAATGAGGACAATCCTCACATTACGGACCCAGACCGCAATATTGCTACCATCATCTTTCAACTCTATTTCTCTAGGAACATATAAAATTCAAGGGAGCTACAGCGTGAGCTAGTAATCTACAACATAATTTGCAAAGACACTATAGACTATGTTCATGATAATGAGTTCAATTAATCATATTACTTAAGAACTCCCACTCAAATTGACATCCCTCCGGTCATTCGAGTGATACATGATCCAAATTCACCAACTCAAGTCCAATCATCGCGTGAGTTGAGGTGGTTTCAATGGTGAACATCATCATGTTGATCATATCTACTATATGACTCATGTTCGACCTTTCGGTCTCTTGTGTTCCGAGGCTATGTCTGTACATGCTAGGCTCGTCAAGTTTAACCCAAGTGTTCCGCATGTGCAACACTGGCTTGCACCCGTTGTATGTGAACGTAGAGTCTATCACACCCGATCATCACGTGGTGTCTCGACACGACAAACTTTTGCAATGGTGCACACTCGGGGAGAACACAATTTATCTAGAAATTAAGTGAGGGATCACCTTATAATGCTACCGTCTTCCTAAGAAAAACAAGGTGCATAAAATGATTAACATCACATGCAAATCATAAGTGACATGATATGGCCATGAACTTGTGCTTTTGGTCTCCATCTTGAAAGCACTGGCATGACCTCCATCGTCACCGGCATGACACCATGATCTCCATCATCTTGATCTCTATCAACGTGTCGCAATCGGGGTTGTCACGCCCACCATGCTTCTACTACTATTTCTACCGCTTAGCGATAAAGTAAAGCATTACATAGCGCTTAATGATTGACACGCGGGTCATACAATAATAAAAGACTACCCTATGGCTCCTGCCGGTTGCCGTACTCATCGACATGCAAGTCGTGATATTCTATACAACACATGATCATCTCATATATCACATATATCTCATCATGTAAATGGCCATATCACATCACAACATACCCTACAAAAAAAAGTTAGATGTCCTCTAATTGTTGTTGCAAGTTTTACGTGGCTGCTACAGGTATCTAGCAAGAACAATTCTCACCTACGCAAAACCACCACGGTGATACATAAATTGATTTTCAACCTTCTCAAGGATCGCATTTGTTGAATCCGATCCAACTAAAGTAGGAGAAACAGACACCCGCTAGCCATCTTTGTGCAACGAAGTTACACGTCAGTCAATGGAATCGGTCTCTCGTAAGCGTACGAGTAAGGTTGGTCTGGGCCGCTTCATTCCACAATACCGCTGAACCAAAACACGACCAAGGGAGGAATCAATCTAAGCATCAACGCCCACAAACTCTTTGTGTTTTACTCGAGATCTCATCTACACATAGACCTAGCTCATGATGCCACTGTTGGGGAACGTTGCATGGGAAACAAAAAAATTCCTACGCACACGCAAGATCTATCCATGGTGATGAGCATCTACGAGGGGGAGAGTGGATCTATATACCCTTGTAGATCGCTAAGCGGGAAGCGTTATGAAACGCAGTTGATGTAGTCAAACGTCTTCGCGATCCAAATCCTAGTTCATGATAATTGTCTGTTATTCATGCTATAATTGTGTTAACCGGAAACCGTAATACATGTGTGAATACATAGACCACAACGTGTCCCTAGTGAGCCTCTAGTTGGCTAGCTCGTTGATCAATAGATGGTCACGGTTTCATGACCATGGACATTGGATGTCGTTGATAACGGGATCACATCATTAGGAGAATGATGTGATGGACAAGACCCAATCCTAAGCATAGCACAAGATCGTGTAGTTCGTTTGCTAAAGCTTTTCAATGTCAAGTGTCGTTTCCTTAGACCATGAGATTGTGTAACTCCCGGATACCGTAGGAATGCTTTGGGTGTGCCAAACGTCACAACGTAATTGGGTGGCTATAAAGGTACGCTACGGGTATCTCCGAAAGTGTATGCTGGGTTGACACGAATCAAGACTGGGATTTGTCACTCCGTGTGACGGAGAGGTATCTCTGGGCCCACTCGGTAAGACATCATCATTATGAGCTCAATGTGACTAAGGAGTTAGTCACGGGATGATGTATTACAGAACGAGTAAAGAGACTTGCCGGTAACGAGATTGAACAAAGTATGGTGATACCGACGATCGAATCTCGGGCAAGTACCATACCGATAGACAAAGGGAATTGTACACGGGATTGATTGAATCCTTGACATCGTGGTTCATCCGATGAGATAATCGTGGAGTACGTGGGAGCCAACATGGGTATCCAGATCCTGCTGTTGGTTATTGACCGGAGAGGTGTCTCGGTCATGTCTACGTGTCTCCCGAACACGTAGGGTCTACACACTTAAGGTTCGATGACGCTAGGGTTATAGGGAAATAGTGTACGTGGTTACCGAAGGTTGTTCGGAGTCCCGGATGAGATCTCGGACGTCACGAGGAGTCCCGGAATGGTCCGGAGACGAAGATTGATATATAGGAAGTGAGGTTTTCGTTACCGGAAGTGTTCCGGGTGTCTCCGGTAGTGTACCGGGACCACCGGAAGGGTTCCGGGGGTCCACCAAGTGGGCCCACCTGCCCCGGAAGGTTCCATGGGCCAAGAGTGGGAGGGAGCCAGCCCCTAGGTAGGCTGGTGCACCTCCCACCCCATCCCAAGGCGCAGCAAGGGTGGAGGGGGCAAACCCTAGGCTTAGATGGGCCTTAAGGCCCACCCTAGGGCGCCTCCACCTCTCCCTGCCCTGGCCGCCGGCCAGATGGGCTCCTGGAGGCTGCCGCCACCCCTAGGGTGGAACCCTAGGGCGCAGCACCTCTCCTCCCCTCCCCCTATATATAGTGGAGGTATTTGGGGCTGCACAACACACGAGTTCATCTCCTCCCTGGTGCAGCCCTACTCCTCCCTCTCCTCGTTCTCCGTAGTGCTTAGCGAAGCTCTGTCGGAGTACCACGCAGCTCCACCGCCACCACGCCGTCGTGTTGCCGGAGCTCTCCCTCAACCTCTCCTCCCTCCTTGCTGGATCAAGGCGTAGGAGACGTCACCAGGCTGCACGTGTGTTGAACGCGGAGGTGCCGTCCGTTCGGCACTTGATCGGATCTACCGCGATCTGAATCGCTGCGAGTACGACTCCATCAACCGCGTTCTAGCAACGCTTCCGCTTAGAGATCTTCAAAGGTATGAAGATCCAATCTCTCCCCGCTCGTTTGCTGGTTTCTCCATAGATAGATCTTGGTGACACGTAGGAAAATTTTGATTTACTACTATGTCTCCCATCAGTGGTATCAGAGCTAGGTCTATGCGTAGAATCTATGCACGAGTAGAACACAAAGCAGTTGTGGGCGTCGATTTTGTTAATATGCTTGCCGTTACTAGTCTTATCTTGATTCAACGGTATTGTGGGATGAAGCGGCCCGGACCAACCTTACACGTACGCTTACGTGAGACCGGTTCCACCGCCTGAGATGCACTAGTTGCATAAGGTGGCTAGCGGGTGTCTGTCTCTCCCACCTTAGTCGGATTGGATTCGATGAAAAGGGTCCTTATGAAGGGTAAATAGCAATTGGCATATCACGTTGTGGTTTTGGCGTAGGTAAGAAACGTTCTTGCTAGAAACCTATAGCAACCACGTAAAAACTTGCAACTACAAATTAGAGGACGTCTAACTTGTTTTTGCAGCATATGCCTTGTGATGTGATATGGCCAGAAGGATGTGATGTGATGCATTGTGATGTATGAGATTGATCATGTTCTTGTAATAGGGTTCACGACTTGCATGTCGATGACTATGACAACCGGCAGGAGCCATAGGAGTTGTCTTATATTATTGTATGACCTGCGTGTCAATCATAAACGCCATGTAATTACTTTACTTTATTGCTAAGCGTTAGCCATAGTAGTAGAAGTAATAGTTGGCGAGACAACTTCATGAAGACACAATGATGGAGATCATGATGATGGAGATCACGGTGTCGTGCCGGTGACAATGATGGTCATCGTGCCCCGAAGATGGAGATCATAGGAGCAAGATGATATTGGCCATATCATGTCACTATCTTGATTGCATGTGATGTTTATCATGTTTACATCTTATTTGCTTAGAACGACGGTAGTAAATAAGATGATCTCTCAATAAAATTTCAAGAGAAGTGTTCACCCTAACTGTGCACCGTTGCTAAGGATCGTTGTTCCGAAGCACCACGTGATGATCGGGTGTGATAGGTTCTAACGTTCGCATAAAATGGGTGTAAGCCAGATTTACACACGCGAAACACTTAGGTTGACTTGACGAGCCTAGCATGTACAGACATGGCCTCGGAACACGGAAGACCGAAAGGTCGAACATGAGTCATATAGAAGATACGATCAACATGAAGATGTTCACCATGGATGACTAGTCCGTCTCACGTGATGATCGAACACGGGCTAGTTGACATGGATCATGTGTCACTTGGATGACTAGAGAGATGTCTATCTAAGTGGGAGTTCATTGAATAATATGATTATGTGAACTTAATTATCATGAACTTAGTCTAAAATTGCCTTTAATATCTATATTGTAGATCCAATGGCCAACGCAAATGTCAACCTCAATTTCAACGCGTTCCTAGAGAAAACCAAGCTGAAAGATGATGGAAGCAACTATGCGGACTGGGTCCGTGGCTTGAGGATCATCCTCATAGCTTCCAAGAAACTGTATGTCCTTGATGCACCGCTAGGTGACCCACCCCTTCTCCCAGCAGAACAAGATGTTGCGAACGCTTGGCATTCTCGCTGTGATGATTACTCCCTTGTTCAGTGTGGCATGCTTTATAATCTAGAACCGGGGCTCCAAAAGCATTTTGAGCAACACGGAGCATATGAGATGTTCCAAGAGCTGAAACTAGTTTTTCAGGCTCATGCCCGGGTCGAGAGATATGAAGTCTCCGACAAGTTCTTTAGCTGTAAGATGGAGGAGAACAGTTCTGTCAGTGAGCACATCCTCAAGATGTCTGGGCTTCACAACCGCTTGACTCAGCTAGGAGTTAACCTCCCGGATGACTCGGTTATTGACAGAATCCTCCAGTCGCTTCCACCTAGCTACAAGAGCTTTGTGATGAACTACAACATGCAGGGTATGGAGAAGTCCATTCCCAAGTTGTACTCGATGCTGAAATCAGCGGAGGTCGAGATCAAAAAGGAGCATCAAGTGTTGATGGTAAACAAGACCACTAGTTTCAAGAAAGGCAAGGGTAAGAAGAACTTCAAGAAGGACGGCAAAGCTGTTGCCGCGCCCGGTAAGCAAGTTGCCGGGAAGAAGAAGAACAATAATGGACCCAAGCCTGAGACTGAGTGTTTCTATTGTAAGGGTACCGGTCACTGGAAGCGGAACTGCCCCAAGTACTTAGCGGATAAGAGGGACGGCAACATTAAAGGTATATGTGATATACTTGTTATTGATGTGTACTTGACCAGCGCTCGTAGTAGCTCCTGGGTATTTGATACCGGTGCAGTTGCTCACATTTGTAACTCCAAGCAGGAGCTGCGGAATAAGCGGAGGCTGGCCAAGGACGAGGTGACGATGCGCGTCGGGAATGGTTCCAAGGTCGATGTGATCGCCGTCGGCACGCTACCTCTACATCTACCATCGGGATTAGTTTTAAACCTTAATAATTGTTATTTAGTACCAGCCTTGAGCATGAACATTGTATCTGGATCTCGCTTGATGCGAGATGGCTACTCATTTAAATCCGAGAATAATGGTTGTTCTATTTATATGAGAGAAATGTTTTATGCTCATGCCCCGCTGGTCAATGGTTTATTTTTGATGAATCTCGAACGTGATGTTACACATGTCCATAGTGTGAGTACCAAAAAGTGTAAAGTTGATAACGATAGTCCCACTTACATGTGGCACTGCCGTCTTGGCCATATTGGTGTCAAACACATGAAGAAGCTCCATGCTGATGGACTTTTGGAGTCACTTGATTTCGAATCATTTGACACATGCGAACCATGCCTCATGGGCAAGATGACCAAGACTCCGTTCTCCGGAACAATGGAGCGAGCAACTGACTTGTTGGAGATAATACATACCGATGTATGCGGTCCAATGAGTGTCGAGGCTCGCGGTGGCTACCGTTATGTTCTCACCCTCACTGATGACTTGAGCAGATATGGGTATGTCTACTTAATGAAACACAAGTCCGAAACCTTTGAAAGGTTCAAGGAATTTCAGAGTGAGGTCGAGAATCAACGTGACAGGAAAATAAATTGCCTACGATCTGATCGTGGTGGAGAATATTTAAGTCACGAGTTTGGCACGCACCTTAGGAAATGTGGAATTGTTTCACACCTCACGCCGCCCGGCACACCTCAGCGAAATGGTGTGTCTGAACGTCGTAATCGCACTCTATTGGATATGGTGCGATCTATGATGTCTCTTACCGACTTACCGCTATCATTTCGGGGATATACATTAGAGATTGCCGCATTCACTTTAAATAGGGCACCGTCTAAATCCGTTGAGACGACACCGTATGAATTATGGTTTGGAAAGAAACCTAAGCTGTCGTTTCTAAAAGTTTGGGGATGCGATGCTTATGTGAAGAAACTTAAACCTGAAAAGCTCGAACCCAAAGCGGAAAAGTGCGTCTTCATAGGATATCCCAAAGAGACTATTGGGTATACCTTCTACCTACGATCCGAGGGCAAATTCTTTGTTGCCAAGAATGGATCCTTTCTCGAGAAAGAGTTTCTCTCGAAAGAAGTAAGTGGGAGGAAAATAGAACTTGATGAGGTAATTGTACCTCCACTCGAACCGGAGAGTAGCGCAGCACAGGAAGTTGTTTCTGTGGAGCCTACACCTGCTAGAGAGGAAGTTAATGATGATGATCATGAAGCTTCAGATCAAGTCCCTATTCGAAGGTCCACTAGGACACGTTCCGCACCAGAGTGGTATGGCAATCCTGTCCTAGAGATCATGTTGTTGGACAACGGTGAACCTTCAAACTATGAAGAAGCGATGGCGGGTCCGGATTCCGACAAATGGCTTGAGGCCATGAAATCCGAGATAGGATCCATGTATGAGAACAAAGTATGGACTTTGGTGGACTTGCCTGATGATAAGCGAGCCATTGAAAACAAATGGATCTTTAAGAAGAAGACTGACGCGGACGGAAATGTGACCGCCTATAAGGCTCGGCTTGTCGCTAAGGGTTATCGACAAGTTCAAGGAGTTGACTACGATGAGACTTTCTCACCCGTAGCGATGCTAAAGTCAGTCCGAATCATGTTAGCGGTTGCCGCATTTTATGATTATGAGATCTGGCAAATGGACGTCAAAACGGCATTCCTTAATGGCTTCCTCAAGGAAGAACTGTATATGATGCAGCCGGAAGGTTTTGTCGATCCTAAAGATGCTAACAAGGTATGCAAGCTCGAGCGCTCCATCTATGGGCTGGTGCAAGCATCTCGGAGTTGGAACATTCGCTTTAATGAGGTGATTAAATCGTTTGGGTTTGTACAGGTTTATGGAGAACCCTGTATTTACAAGAAAGTGAGTGGGAGCTCTATAGCATTTCTTATACTATATGTGGATGACATGCTGATAATGGGAAATAATATAGAACTCTTGGAAAGTATAAAGGCCTACTTGAATAAGTGTTTTTCAATGAAGGACCTTGGAGAAGCTGCTTACATATTAGGTATTAAGATCTATAGAGATAGATCGAAACGCCTCATTGGTCTTTCACAAAGCACATACCTTGAAAAGATATTGAAGAAGTTCAATATGGATCAGTCCAAGAAGGGGTTCTTGCCTGTGTTGCAAGGTGTGAGATTGAGTACGACTCAATGCCCGACCACGGCAAAGGATAGAGAAGAGATGAGTGTCATCCCCTATGCTTCAGCCATAGGCTCTATCATGTATGCCATGCTGTGTACCAGGCCTGATGTGAACCTTGCCATAAGTTTGGTAGGGAGGTACCAAAGTGATCCCGGAGCGGAACACTTGACAGCGGTCAAGAATATCCCGAAGTACCTGAAAAGGACAAAGGACATGTTTCTCGTTTATGGAGGTGCCGAAGAGCTCGTCGTAAAGGGTTACGTCGATGCTAGCTTCGACACAGATCCGGACGACTCCAAGTCGCAAACCGGATACGTGTATATCTTGAATGGAGGGGCAGTGAGCTGGAGCAGCAGCAAGCAAAGCGTTGTGGCGGCATCTACATGTGAAGCGGAGTACATAGCTACTTCGGAAGCAGCAAAGGAGGGAGTCTAGATGAAGGAGTTCATCACCGACCTAGGAGTGATTCCGAATGCGTCGGGCCCGATGACTCTACTCTGTGACAACACTGGAGCTATTGCCCTTGCGAAGGAGCCTAGGTTTCACAAGAAGACAAGACACATCAAGCACCGCTTCAACTCCATCCGTGATTACATTCAGGAGGGAGACATAGATATTTGTAAAGTGCATACGGATCTGAATGTCGTAGATCCGTTGACTAAACCTCTCTCACGAGCAAAACATGATCAACACCAGAATGCTATGGGTGTTCGATCCATCACAATGTAACTAGATTATTGACTCTAGTGCAAGTGGGAGACTGTTGGAAATATGCCCTAGAGGCAATAATAAAATGGTTATTATTGTATTTCCTAGTTCATGATAATTTTCTGTTATTCATGCTATAATTGTGTTAACCGGAAACCGTAATACATGTGTGAATACATAGACCACAACGTGTCCCTAGTGAGCCTCTAGTTGGCTAGCTCGTTGATCAATAGATGGTCACAGTTTCATGACCATGGACATTGGATGTCGTTGATAACGGGATCACATCATTAGGAGAATGATGTGATGGACAAGACCCAATCCTAAGCATAGCACAAGATCGTGTAGTTCGTTTGCTAAAGCTTTTCAATGTCAAGTGTCGTTTCCTTAGACCATGAGATTGTGTAACTCCCGGATACCGTAGGAATGCTTTGGGTGTGCCAAACGTCACAACGTAATTGGGTGGCTATAAAGGTACGCTACGGGTATCTCCGAAAGTGTATGTTGGGTTGACACGAATCAAGACTGGGATTTGTCACTCCGTGTGACGGAGAGGTATCTCTGGGCCCACTCGGTAAGACATCATCATTATGAGCTCAATGTGACTAAGGAGTTAGTCACGGGATGATGTATTACGAAACGAGTAAAGAGACTTGCCTGTAACGAGATTGAACAAGGTATGGTGATACCGACGATCGAATCTCGGGCAAGTACCATACCGATAGACAAAGGGAATTGTATACGGGATTGATTGAATCCTTGACATCGTGGTTCATCCAATGAGATCATCGTGGAGTACGTGGGAGCCAACATGGGTATCCAGATCCTGCTGTTGGTTATTGACCGGAGAGGTGTCTCGGTCATGTCTACGTGTCTCCCGAACCCGTAGGGTCTACACACTTAAGGTTCGATGACGCTAGGGTTATAGGGAAATAGTGTACGTGGTTACCGAAGGTTGTTCGGAGTCCCGGATGAGATCCCGGATGTCACGAGGAGTCCCGGAATGGTCCGGAGACGAAGATTGATATATAGGAAGTGAGGTTTTGGTTACCGGAAGTGTTCCGGGTGTCTCCGGTAGTGTACCGGGGCCATCGGAAGGGTTCCGGGGGTCCACCAAGTGGGCCCACCTGCCCCGAAAGGTTCCATGGGCCAAGAGTGGGAGGGAGCCAGCCCCTAGGTGGGCTGGTGCGCCTCCCACCCCAGCCCAAGGCACAGCAAGGGTGGAGGGGGCAAACCCTAGGCTTAGATGGGCCTTAAGGCCCACCCTAGGGCGCCTCCACCTCTCCCTGCCCTGGCCGCCGGCCAGATGGGCTCCTGGAGGCTGCCGCCACCCCTAGGGTGGAACCCTAGGGCGCAGCACCTCTCCTCCCCTCCCCCTATATATAGTGGAGGTATTTGGGGCTGCACAACACACGAGTTCATCTCCTCCCTGGTGCAGCCCTACTCCTCCCTCTCCTCGTTCTCCGTAGTGCTTAGCGAAGCTCTGTCGGAGTACCACGCAGCTCCACCGCCACCACGCCATCGTGTTGCCGGAGCTCTCCCTCAACCTCTCCTCCCTCCTTGCTGGATCAAGGCGTAGGAGACGTCACCGGGCTACACGTGTGTTGAACGCGGAGGTGCCGTCCGTTCGGCACTTGATCGGATCTACCGCGATCTGAATCGCTGCGAGTACGACTCCATCAACCGCGTTCTAGCAACGCTTCCGCTTAGCGATCTTCAAAGGTATGAAGATCCAATCTCTCCCCGCTCGTTTGCTGGTTTCTCCATAGATAGATCTTGGTGACACGTAGGAAAATTTTGATTTACTACTACGTCTCCCAACATTTCCACACTCGTTAAACTAACTTAGTTGTTTCTTTATCTTAGCAGCCCCTAGTTTTATTTACTTGCTCTTTATTATCTTGCAAACCTATCCTATCACACCTACAAAGTACTTCTAGTTTCATACTTGTTCTAGGTAAAGCGAACGTTAAGCGTGCGTAGAGTTGTATCGGTGGCCGATAGAACTTGAGGAAATATTTGTTCTACCTTTAGCTCCTCGTTGGGTTCAACACTCTTACTTATCGAGAAAGGTTACAATTGATCCCCTATACTTGTGGGTTATCACCCCTTGTCTTCGATGGCCCTCCCTCCCATGCCACGGTGACGTCTCTCGCGCGGCGGTGGCGATGTGTACGTGGTTGTGGCTGACTCGAGGCCCCTTGCAGTGGGTCCTTGCTGGCGCTATTCCGGCCCCGGTAGCCTCAGGCCCACGTCTCTCCGGTGTACTCTGCTGCCGGCGTTCTCCACCTGGCAGTTTCGGCTTCGGCGACTGGGTGGTTGCGCCCCTTCCAGCTTACCTGGCTCGCCGACGTCTTGGCGGTCAAAGCCACGACGGCTCGGATCTGCGCCCTTCCAGTCCCTGCTAGTCGGCGTTGCTGCATGCCGTCGCGTCAAGACCCCTGCATGGTTCACCTTGTCGCCCGCCCTACCTTGTAGGCTATAATGCCCCCTTTTTCCAGACCCATTGCTCGTGGGTTCAGAGGCGGTGCCACCCTCCAACGGCAAGTGCTACCCCGCCACCACCCCTCCTAGTGGTTGTTCCGGTCAACTTTGGCCTCCACATCTACGATCCCGGATTCAGCGGCTATGGGATTGCTCAGCCTCGGGTTAGGGAGAGATCCCTGCTTGGCTTGCCAATGCTGGTAGCGACAACGCCCGCAGGTGTCGTCTTCCTCCTTGGAGGCGCTGCCGAGGCCTTTCGCTCTACCCCTCTTCGAGCTAAGGAGAAACCCTAGGTCTGGGTCACCCGGATCGGATAGTGATGTGTCGTCTTCCTTCTTGAAGGCACTATCTTGTTGGCTCGCGGTGTCCCCAATCTTGGCTCGGATGATGTTGGAGTTCTTGTTGGTTTGGCATCACCGCTCTTGGCTCGGGTTTGGTAGGTTTAGCTGTGATGTATCCTCTATATGGGTCGAGCATCCCTTGTCTTTCTGCTCTGGCCACCATGTTCACGCCTTCTGCATTCGTGTCATGTGTTACCCCCCTGTACTCATTCTACTTCTTCTATCAATGAAATGACACGCAAGCTTTGCGTATTCGCGGAAAAAAAGTATAATAAACATCGAAAACTACAACCAAACCGTAGGACATCTAGCGACGACTACAAACGCCGAAGCAAGCTGAAGGTGCGCCGTTGACATCGCCCCTCCCTCACTAGAGTTGGGCAAAAGTTGTTGTAGTAGACAGTCAGGAAGTCGTCGTGCTAAGACCTCGTAAGACCGGCGCACCAGAATAGCAACCATCACTGATGAATAGTAGCATACATCGGAAGAATCCAACCTATAAACACACGGACGAAGAAGAACGATGACCGGTTCCGAACAGATCCATTAAAGATAGATCTACTGGAGACACACCTCCACACGGCTACCGACGATGCTAGACACACCAACGGAATGGGAGCTAGGCGTGAAGAACCTTATATTCATCTTTAGGGAGCCGCTGCCATCTCGCCTTCCTAAACAAACACAAACACTAACAAAACTTAAAGAAAAACAAAAAATGAGCCCCTCTCGCCGACGAGGACCGAGATCCACCATGCCACATGGCCCTAAGGGCACTGGAGACGAGGTAGACCGACGATAGCATCAACGGTAGGTGGAGGAACCCTAAATTTTTCAGGGGAGAGGAGCCAAAGGCGTTGACGGCTATCACCAGTAAGAAATACCCATATATGCTTGCAAACATCCAAAGACCGGTCAAATCAAAGAGCACGGTAGTATAGCTACCTGCTGACAATATGATGTTTCTTGTCAATTGTCATCTCATGTAAGTTTATTATTTATTTATAATAATCACTTGTACAATAAGGTTAAATATAGGATTAGTTTAATTTTTTTCACCTTCTCTCTTCCTCTTTGTTCATACTTATCATATTTACATAGAAGAATGTGTTAAGGTTGATTATTACATTAGAGTCCATTGTCTCACTTTTTATGCCCCCTCTCATTCATATAGGCAAAGATGTCACGTAAACGGCTATAAGGGCATCTCCAAGAAATTTGTGCTCATAGGGATTGAATGTGAATGCGTATGTTCTATCAGAATTTTTAATGTGGCATTTGAGCGTCTCCTCTGTATTGTGTTAAAATAATCTTATGTGGTGTTTAAATTGTAGTGGAGCCGAATTTTTTTGGAACACGTGCTACCGGCTTCTTCCATCAAAAAAGATTTGGGTTTAGATACCAAGGTTCAAAGGAGAAAAGCTAATGAATAATGAACATAGTGTATGACGAACAAACTAAAAAACAATAAAATGTAGTAAGCAGATTAAATAGGAGAGAGAAGAAACACCCTAATACTAAGACTAAATATAGATGCACCATTGAAGATGCCATAAGCCTGTTATTATACTTGCTCCTGTGAAAAAAAAAACAATTTTAGCACACGCGTCTGTAATTTATCTTTTTAGAGTATTACATGCTTACTGCATCTTTCTTTCTTTAGATTGCATACTAACTCAATTTTCAGTGAATTCTATATCATATACTAATACCTAAAAATAGGGCGTTCCTTTTCTATTTTCCATTTTTTTAGAGGATACTAGACCACGGTAAAGGAAATAAGATGTTTAGAGGCAAAGAGTCTCCTCCAACAAGTTCAAAACCAGATCATAAACCAGAGGAGTTATCCTAAAAGAACAAGAGTGAGTCTAAAAAAACGAGATCACAAATGGAGGAGTCATCCTAAAATAACGAGAGTAAGTATAAAAAAACAAGAGTGCTTATAAGCTCGCTACGTCAAACCGTCGACATGATACCTACAACGCCTTTACATGGGTCGTCCGGTTGCAATCGGTGGACTTTTTTTACATTTAAAAAAAATATGTTTATAAGGCTAATTCTGTTTGTCAAAAATTAGTTTGAAATAGCCATAAATGTACTATGAATAAATATTTAAACATACTAGATAAAAAGTGTTCATCGCATATTTTCAAATTATGTATGTTTACAAAAATTAATTTGCTAAAAGTTCATATATTTTTAAGTAAAAGCTTAAAAACTTTCCACGCATATATGAACATATTAATAATTTTAAAAGCTTTAACATCCTTTTCGAAAAAACGTGTATGAATATATGTTTGTATACTACAAATATAAATATATTCAAGTCTATTTGAACGTCAAAAACACAGTCAATGAAGAATATTAAAAAAATAGGGAAATGGAAAAGGAGGAGTGCAAAAGGAGAAATCTAAAGGATGAAAAACCCTAGCTGGGCTAGACCGGAACGTGCGTGGGGGGGCTGCGATGCGTTACGTCGGCAGTTTTTTGACGGAACAACGGGCGGCCTCGAGTACGAGAGAGGCCTCAACCCAACACGGCCCACAAACCGAGCGACCCCATCCGCACAATAATCTCAGGACGACGCGACGCACTCTCGCCCTCGCACGCGCCGGAATGGCGTCCACGCTCGCACCTCCTCGGTGGCATCACCCCCTACCGCCGTCGACCGGGACCGGCCCCGGCCGCCTCCTCCACCTCTCGCGCTCCGCTGTTCCCTCCCGCCGTGTTCAGCTCGGGCGGGCCTCGACGGTGTCCCCTCGCGCCTTCTTTGGCCGCGCCGACCTCGACGGCCTTCTGCAGCGCGCTTGGCGGGGCGCCAACGCGGGGGCCGAGCGCCTCTCCTTCGAGGCGCGACAGGCCGCGCAGCGCCTGGACGGGCAGTACTCGATCTCGCGCCGCGTGGCCGAGGCCGCGCGCGCGGCGCGGGAACGAGCCGCTGAGATCGACGCCGAGCTCGGCGTCGGCCGGCGGTGGCGCTCCTTCTCCGTCGACTTCTCCCGCAGCTGGCCTAGGGTGCAGATGCTCTCCACCATGCCATGACCTATTAGCGCCTAGCTGCTGGCTCAATTTATGGCTAATTTGTGCTTTTGTTTGCAGTATCGGAGGGAGCTGGGTGACTTCCTGGGGACTCCTATCGGGAGAGCTTTGTCTGTGAGTTCACTGGCAGCCTGAAATCAATTAGTTATCCTGCGTACTCATTCACATGCTTGCGTAGATCATCACGGTTTGGATTTGCTAGTGATGTGTAAACATGTTTTGCATCAAATGGACCTATTGAGCTATACTAGTCTGTTCCTAAGTCCTGATCTAGTTTTGGAATAGCGGGTTTGTTGTTATCTGAGGATAATTGTGCAGAAATAATTAGTTGTTTGCAGTCAAGATCAATTGATTTACAGGCTTGAAGTGGTGTCTGACTGATTGTTGTGGTTACTTAGGTAGACCGTAAGTTAGTATCGACGGGTTCCCAATAGTTGATTGTTTCTCAGGCCTGATGCTTGTTATGTGGTGCTAGGGCTACTATTCTTTTCTGGTAGATCTTGGATTCTTATTGAACACTAAGTTAACCATAGCATGATCATAAAACACCCAGGAGGCCAGGAGTGCAAAGGTCGAAGTGAAAGCCCCAGGGATTATTGAACGGAAATCTGTGCACGAACCCATGTGTGAAATAGCCACTTGAAGATCCCTGCTGTTGATATCATTTGTTTAGGTAGGAACAAACATAAGATGTAGGAACAAGAACATACGAAAATGAGTGAGACTTATCACCCATGCATTCGCAATTCATTTCTCTTACTACATTTTTAGTAACTGGGGGGACGATCTATACGAAATTTACCCTAACACGGAGTTTTATTAGCTCGCCTGGGCATATACACCTTCATTAAGCTGTCTGGGTTGTGCCCGCTTACACTTTTTAGGATCCAAATTTTATGAATAGTTCCAACTTTGAGCACCTTCTTATACCCAGTTTCTTTCTGCTTCAATATTATGCTGCAAAAATAATATTCCATATTTGTATGCAGACACTTACTTTTGTTTGGCTTGCACTGTCGGGGTGGCTCTTCAGAATTTTCATTTTCAGTACATTCGTGCTACCATTTGCAGCCCCTCTTCTCCTCGGGACCTTTGCTAACAGGGTTGCTATTGAGGTAAATGACCATCTTTCTAAATTTTGATTTCGTCCTCCACTTATTCCCATCACTTCAAATTTAGTCTGCAGCAGTCTCTGTTTGATTGGGTGTGGCTGTTGTTGCTTTAAATGATTTTCATATGATTGTTACTCCCTCCGTTCCTACATATAAGTCTTTTTAGAGATTCTAATACGGACAACATACGGAGCAAAATGAGTGAATCTACACTCTAAAATATGTCTATATACATCGGTATGTAGTCTGTATTGGAATCTCTAAAAAGGCTTTTATTTAGAAACGGAGGGAGTAGAACCTAAGAGTGTTGTTCAATCCCTCTGCTAAGCATTTCATCAGTTTAGACTTGGATCTATAGTTTTATCTTACATTTGTGACTCGAATGAGGTCACCTTGCATTGTACTAGAAGAGTAGTTCAACCTAGATGCAAATATGGTTGCTTTTCTACATGCAGCATACCACTTAGGCCCTGTTTGTTTCGGATTCTGGGAGCAGATTCAGCTTTGCCAGTGAAGCCGAATCTGGAATCTGAAACAAACAGCTATTTGGAATCAGCTTTGCCAGTGAAGCTGAATCTGAATTTGAGCCATTTTTAGTGCAATTTCCTGAAGCACCTCAAAGTGTACTTCGGTGGTGAAGCTGCAGAATCAGCTTCACCACTGAAGCGAATCTACAGGTGATTAAAATCCAAGCGAAGCTGAAACAAAGGCCCTGTTTGTTTCAGCTTCTTTTGTCTTTGAATCACCTGTAGATTCGCTTATCTGGCAAAGCTGATTCTAAATAGCTGTTTGTTTCAGCTTCTGATTTTTCGTACGAAAATCTGCTGCCTGAAGCTGAAACAAACAGGGCCTTAAGCATGTTGATCCTCATACGTGCAGTACATTTGGGGTTTATCATGTGTTATTTCTGGATGGTTGAAGGAATCCTCTGCAGACTATTATACTAGCAGTCACTGATCTAGTAAGTTTTACTTCCAGGGATCATGCCCAGCATGTAAGAGACGATTCGTGGGCTACCGCAACCAGGTGATCCGGTGCATGAATTGCCAAAACATAGTGTGGCAGCCAAACAGCAGATCCTCTGGAGGCGCTGGCGGTTCAAGAAGCTCAGCCAACTCTGATGTAATTGACGTGGAGTTCGAGGAGAAATGATGAACGCGTTGTTCTTGCAGCACTTTACACGGGCTAATCAGCGGGGAGAAGAAAGAATGAGAAGACTATGTGCCCAGGCTGCGGTGGGCGAGCCGTTTTGTATATGCGGCTGTGTTCTTTAGGTGAGTTGTTGTTGTAAATTATATGTGCCTACTACAGATGATGCTTGGCCTATGCAGTACTTGTAACATTATGTGAGTGCAGTAGGGAGACTGTAATTTGTAGAGCATGCAAATGCCACTTTAGTAATGAATCTTGGAAAGCAAAAAACGAAACCCTTGCGCGTCAATCATCAAGAAATCACGACGGGTTCAGCTGAGTCCATCCTCTTGGATGTGAATGATGCTCGCTTCGCCAAACATGAGATGGTTCATCCGGTCAATGCCGATGTCCGCGATGGGCTCGATGGCTTGATCGGCTCCCGTCCGGGGAGAAGACGGCGCCGGCTCCTGGGCGTGTTCATCTGGGAACGGATCAAGGGGCCGTCAGCCACAGACTCACTGTGATGAGGTTTCTGAAGATGTGAAGTGACAATGGCGGAATGATCTCGATTCATTCTCACCAGCAATGGTGCTGAAGCAAGCCGGCGGAGGAGCGAGGAGGAAGTTGGACGCGACGTACAGGGCCACGCCCTGCGCCGCGGCCACCGCCACGAACGCCGGAACGGCCACCACCCAGCGCCTGAGAGGACAGCAGCAGCACGGATGAACGAGAGTAGGTGACGCGACTCATTTCTCGCGAGGAAGAAGCAATTGCGGTGGCGGCGGATGCCTGTGGGGGTAGTAGGTCGCGCCGATGTGGCAAAGCCACGGCTCCGGCGCGTACGCCCACGCGATGTACGCGAGCGCGGCGGCGGACGCGGCGATGGACCCCACGAAGACGTACGTCTCCGAGGGACTGGTGCCGTGGCCTCTGGATGTAACCGCCTGCCTGGGGCAGCGCTGTCGCGCCGCCCGGGAGGATTCCGTCCAGCCCGCCGGCCGCATGGTTGGTGCTCACGCGGTGTGGAGGGAGAGCCTGGAGAAACTGAGGATCCGGGTCGGGGGAAGCCCGCGTCAGCAAGACGGCCCAGTTTGAGAGTCCGCCAGCCCGATCTAGCCTTATTCATTCCGGCCGACTAGAGACAAACAAAGTACACGGTATTGACCCTTAAAAAAAAACATTAAATGTCTTAAAAAAAGGTACACGGTCGAACGATAAGATAACGATGTAGCCTGCATACAACACCGATAACAAGATAATCAGATCATACAGGACGAACGTAACTACGCTTACAAAAAAACACGCTAGAAAAATTGAGTACAACGCCACGCTATGCCCTATAACACCAAAGATCAAGGACAACACCTCCATAAGGGAGAACATTGCGAAGTGTCGTCGTTGTCGAGTCCAAAGGACAAAGGTTTTCACCCGGATCCCATACACGAAGAGTAGTACCACGACGACGTCTTCAAAAAGAGATTGGAGATCCCAAGATAATCGACACATTATCCAGTTCACTTGAAGCTATATAATGCTATCTTCCCCCTCTCGTTAGTGGTCTTCTCCTCTCAGCAGCAATCCTCGTCACAATAGAGAATTCTTCCCCTCCCATATGATTCCTTCAATCGAACCAATTTACACTGAACAAGGGACGATCTTGGATTATTCATGGTCTTAAGGGGGTGTTAAGGTTTCTGCAAGATCCTAGTAGGTCGAATCGAATTAGGAAGGCATCTATGAAAAGGCTTCGATCTCGTAAGTGGGGGAGGTGGAGGCCATGATGAAGAGGTTAGGTTGTCCTATTGGTGTATTGTATGTGGGATGTTTGGGCACGTTTATAAGAAATGTGGCAATGGACTTCATCCTCCTTCGGCGCTCATATTCAAGAGGCAATAATAAATTAGTTATTATCATATTTCCTTGTTCATGATAATCGTTTATTATCCATGCTATAATTGTATTGATCGGAGACTTAAATGCATGTGTGGATACATAGACAAAACCATGTCCCTAGTATGCCTCTAATGGACTAGCTCGTTGATCAAAGGATGGTTAAGGTTTCCTAGCCATGGACATGAGATGTCATTTGATAACGGGATCACATCATTAGGAGAATGATGTGATGGATAAGACCCAAACTACAAACATAGCATATGATCGTGTCAGTTTATTGCTACTGTTTTCTGCATGTCAAGTATATGTTCCTATGACCATGAGATCATGCAACTCAAGGATATCGGAGGAGTGCCTTGTGTGTATCAAACGTCGCAACGTAACTGGGTGACTATAAAGGTGCTCTACAGGTATCTCCGATGGTGTCTGTTGAGTTGGCATGGATCGAGACTGGGATTTGTTACTCCGTGTAACGGAGAGGTATCTCGGGGCCCACTCGGTAATGCAACATCACAATAAGCCTTGCAAGCAATGTGACTAATTGTTAGTTGCGGGATCTTGTATTACGGAACGAGTAAAGAGACTTGCCGGTAACGAGGTTGAACTAGGTATGGAGATACCGACGATCGAATCTCGGGCAAGTAACATACCGAAGAACAAAGGGAACGATATACGGGATTAACTGAATCCTTGACATAGAGGTTCGACCGATAAAGATCTTCATAGAATATGTAGGAACCAATGTGGACGTCCAGGTCCCGCCATTGGTTATTGACCGTAGAGGTGTCTCGGTCATGTCTACATAGTTCTCGAACCCGCAGGGTCTGCACACTTAAGGTTCGGTGACGTTTCGGTAGTGTAGAGTTATGTATGGTGGTGACCGAAGGTTGTTCGGAGTCCCGGATGAGATCCCGGACGTCACGAGGAGCTCCGAAATGGTCCGGAGGTAAAGATTCATATATAGGAAGTCCCAGTTTGGTTTTCGGAAAAGTTTCGGGCTCATCGCTAGTGTACCGGGAGTATCGGTATTGTACCGAGAATGCCGGTAGTGTACCGGAGGACCTCCGGGAGGGGTATTTCGACCCCAAGAGGTCCATGGGCTGTGGGAGAATAATAACCAGCCCTTAGTGGGCTGGGAAAACAGCCACAAAGGCCCATGGCGCAGGAGAGAAAGTCCTAAAGCAAAAAGTGGAAAATCAGCCAATAGGAGGCAATCCTACTCCAACTAGGATTGGAGGTGAAGTAGGATTGCTCTGACCTCCTATTTCGGCCGACCCAAAGGCCTTGGCTGCCTCTCCTCTCCTCTCCTCCTATATATACTAGTGGATTGGGTGGTTTTTGGACAGAATTTCCGGCCACGTGCTACCCGTTTCACCGGTGCACAGTTTCTCCTCTAGATCGGTTTTCCGCAGCGCTTAGGCGAAGCCCTGCCGGAATCACTCCACCACCATCACCGGAGCGCCGTCACGCTGCCGGTGAACTCTCTGTCCTCTCCACCTCCTCTCGCTGGATCGAGACGGTGGAGATCGTCATCAAGCTGCACGTGTGCTGAACGCGGAGGTGCCGTCCGTTCGGCGCTAGATCGGAAGGACCGTGATCGAGATCGCGAGACAGTTCGTGATGAGATCGCGGAACGGATCGTGATGAGTTCGCGAGACAGATCGTGATCAAGATCGTGAGACGGATCGTGATGAGATCGCGGGACGGATCGTGATGAGTTCACGGGACGGATCGTGATTGGATCGCGGGACAGATCGTGATGAGATCGCGGGACGCTCGACGATTTGGATCGCGAAGATGTTCGACTACACCAACCGCGTTTCTTAACGCTTCCCGCTTAGCGATCTACAAGGGTATGTAGATCCACTCTCCCTCTCGTAGATGCTCATCACCATGGATAGGTTTGCATGTGCGTAGGAAAATTTTTGTTTCCCATGCGACGTTCCCCAACAGTGGCATCATGAGCTAGGTTGATGGTTCGATGAGATCTCGAGTAGAACACAAAAGGTTTGTGGGCATTGATGCTTAGATTGCTTCCTCCCTTGGTCGTATTTTGGTTCAGCGGGATTGTGAGATGAAGCGGCCCGGACAAACATTACTCGTACGCGTACGAGAGACCGGTTCCCTCGACGCAACTTGTTGCCTAGATGGCTTGCGGGTGACAGTTTCTCTCACTTTAGTTGGATCGGATTCGACAAAGGCGGTCCTTGAGAAGGTTGAAAAGCAAACTAGTGTATCACCGTTGTGGTTTATGCGTAGGTGAGAATCGTTCTTGCTAGATACCCATAGCAGCCACGTAAAATATGCAACAACAATTAGAGGACGTCTAACTTGTTTTTGCAGGGTATGTTGTGATGTGATATGGCCAATTACATGATGAGATATATGTGATGTATGAGATGATCATGTGATGTATAGATTATCACGACTTGCATGTCGATGAGTACGGCAACCGGCAGGAGCCATAGGGTTGTCTTTAATTATTGTATGACTTGCATGTCAATCATTAAGCGCTATGTAATGCTTTACTTTATCGCTACGGTAGCAATAGTAGTAGAAGCATGCAGGGCGTGACAACCCCAATGGCAACACATTGATGGAGATCAAGATGATGGAGATCATGGTGTTGTGCCGGTGACGATGGAGATCATGCCGGTGTTTCGAAGATGGAGATCTTAAACACAAGTTCATGGTCATATCATGTCACTTATGAATTGCATGAGATGTTAATCCTTTTATGCACCTTGTTTTGCTTAGTACGGCGGTAGCATTATAAGGTGATCCCTCACTTGAATTTCAAGATGAACTGTGTTCTCCCCGAGTGTGCACCGTTGCGAAAGTTCGTCGTGTTGAGACACCACGTGATGATCGGGTGTGATAGACTCTACGTTCACATACAACGGGTGCAAGCCAGATTTGCACGCGCAGAACACTCGGGTTAAACTTGACGAGCCTAGCATGTACAGACATGGCCTCGGAACACGAGAGACCGAAAGGTCGAACATGAGTCATATAGCAGATATGATCAACATAATGATGTTCACCATTGCAGCCACCTCAACTCACGTGATGATCGGACTTGAGTTGGTAAATTTGGATCATGTATCACTCGAATGATCGGAGGGATGTCAATTTGAGTGGGAGTTCTTAAGTAATATGAGTAATTGAACTCATTATCATGAACATAGTCAAAGTGTCTTTGCAAATTATGTTGTAGATTACTAGCTCGCGCTGTAGCTCCCTTGTATTTTTATATGTTCCTAGAGAAATAGAATTGAAAGATGTTGGTAGCAAAATTGCGGACTGGGTCCGTGATCTGAGGACTGTCCTCATTGCTGCACAGAAGGCTTATGTCCTTAATGCACCGCTCGGTGCGCCACCCCCTCTAGCGTCGTCTATAGATGTTGTGAACATCTAACAGGCACGTTTCGATGACTACTTGATAGTTTAGTGCGTCATGCATTACGGCTTAGAATTGAGGCTCCAAAACGTTTTGAACGTCACGGAACATATGAGATGTTCTAGGAGCAGAGATTGTGATCTCAGGCTCGTGCCTTTGTTGCGAGATATGAGATCTTCAACAAGATTCTTTGCTTGTAAGATGAAGGAGAATAGCTCAATCGTTGAGCATGTACTCAGATTGTCTGGGTACTACAATCGCTTGAATCAAGTGGGAGTTGATCTTCCAGATAAGATAGTGATTGATATAGTTCTCCAAGTCACTGTCACTAAAGCTACTAGAACTTAGTGATGAACTATAATACACTAGGGATAGAAGTATTGATCCCTGAGCTGTTCGCGATGTTTGACACCGCGAAGGTAGAAATCAAGAAGGAGCGTCAAGTGTTGATGGTTAATCAAACCACTAGTTTCGAAAAGGGCAAGAGCAAGGAGGGAAACTTCATGGATAGCAAGTCAGTTGTTGCTCCAGTGAAGCAACCCAAAGTTGAACTCGAACCCGAGACTAAGTGCTTCTATTATGAGGTGAGAGGTCGCTAAAGCGGAACAACCCTAGATACTTGGTAGATAAGAAGGCTGGCAACATCGACAGAAGTATATTTGATATACGAGTTATTGATGTGTACCTTGCTAGTACTCCTAGTAGCACCTGGGTATTGGATACCGGTTCGGTTGCTAAATGTTAGTAACTCGAAATAAAAGCTACGGAATAAACGGAGAACTAGCTAAGGGTGAGGTGACGATGTGTGTTGGAAATGTTTCCAAGGTTGATGTGATCAACATCGCACGCTCTCTCTACCTTCAGGATTAGTGACGAACCTAAATAAATGTTATTTGGTGTTTTGCGTTGAGCATGAACATGATTAGATCATGTTTGTTGCAATACGGTTATTCATTTAAGTCAGAGAATAATAGTTATTCTGGTTACATGAATAATACCTTCAATGGTCATGCACCCAGTGAGAATGGTTTGTTGAAATCTTGATCGTAGTAGTACACATGTTCATAACATTGATGTCAAAAGATACAAAGTTAATTATGATAGTACCACATACTTGTGGCACTGTCGCTAAATGTCATATTGGTATAAAGCGCATGTAGAAACTCCATGCTGATGGATATTTGGACTCATCGATTTCGAATCGGTTGAGACATGCGAACCATGCCTCTTGGGCAAGATGACTAAAGGACCCCGTTGGATGGAGCGGGCAAGTGATTCATTGGAAATGATACATGTTGATGTATGCAATCTAGTGAGTCTTGTAGCGTGCAGTGGATATCATTATTTTCTTACCTTCACTGATGATTTGAGTAGATATAGTGTATATTTACTTAATGAAACACAAGTCTGAATCGTTTGAAAGGTTCAAGCAAATTCAGAGTGAAGTTTAAAGATCATCGCGACAAGAAGATAAAAATGACCGCGATATGATCGTGGAGGTGAATATCTGAGTTACGAGTTTGGCATACAACTTAAGACAACGTGAAATTTGTTTCACAACTAACGCCACCTGGAACACCATGGTGTGATGGTGTGTCCGAACATCATAGTCATGCTCTATTGATATAGTGCATACTGTGATGTCTCTTATCGTTTTACTACTATAATTTTTGGGGTTATGCATTAGAGACAACTACATTCACTTTAAATAGGGCATCATCTAAATCCGTTGAGATGACACCGTGTGAATTATGGTTTGATAGAAACCTAAGCTGTCATTTCTTAATGTTTGGGGCTGCGATGCTTGTGTGGAAAATGTTTTCACATAATAAGCTAGAAGCCAAAGCGGACAAATGTATCTTCATAGAATACCCTAAGAACAGATGGGTATGCCTTCTATCTCAGATCCGAGTGCAAAGTGTTTGTTGCTAGAACTGGGTCCTTTCTCGAGAAAAAGTTTCTCTCGAAAGAATTGAGTGGGAGGAAGATAGAACTTGATGAGGTTGTTAAACCTTTGTTCAACCAGAGAGTAGCGCAGCGCAGAAAGATGTTTCTGTGAAGCGTACGTTAGTTGAAGAGGAAGTTAATGATGATGATCATGAAGCTTCAGGATCAAGTTACTATCGAACTTCGTAGGTCGACAAGGATGTGTACTGCTCCTGAGCGGTACGACAACTCTGTCTTGGAGGTCATGTTGTTGGACAACGATGAACCTACGAGCTATGGAGAAGCGATGATGGGCCCGGATTCCGACAAATGGTTGGAGGCCATGAAATTCGAGATAGGATCCATGTATTAAAACCAAGTGTAGACTTTGGTAGACTTGCTCGTTGGACGGCAGGTCGTTGAGTACAAATGGATCTTTAAAATGAAGACAGACACTGATGGTGAATGTCACTATTTGTAAAGCTCGACTTGTTGCAAAGATGTTTGTGACAAGTTCAAGGAGTTGACTACGATGAGACTTTATCACTCGTAGCGATGCTAAAAGTCTGTTGGAATTATGTTAGCAGTTGTTGTGTTTTCAATTATGAAATCTGGCAGATGGATGTCAAAACATCGTTTCCTTAATGGTTTACTTGAGGAAAGGTTGTATGTGATACAACCAGAAGGTTTTGTCAGGCCTAAGGACGCTAAAAGGTGTGCAAGCTTCGGTGATCCTTCCATGGACCGAAGCAAGCATCTCGGAGTTGGAATATACGCTTTGATGAGGTGATCAAAGTTTTGATGTTTATACAAAGTTTATGAGAAACTTGTATTTGCAATAAAGTGAGTGGGAGCACTATAGAATTTCTGATAAGTATATGTGGATGACATATTGTTGTTCAGAAATAATGTAGAGTTTCTGGAAAGCATAAAACGGTTATTTGGAAAGTGATTTTCAAAGGAAGACCTGGATAAAGCTACCTAATTGTTGAGCATCAAAATCTATAGAGATAGATCAAGATGCTTGATGAGACTTTCAATGAGTGCATACCTTCACAAGATTTTGAAAGAGTTCAAAATGGATCAGCCAGAGAAATAGTTCTCGTCTGATTTGTAAGGTGTGAAGTTGAGTGAGACTCAAAGCTCGACAACGGCAGAAGAAAGAGAAAGGACGAACGTCGTCCCCTATGCCTTAGCCATAGGCTCTATATTATGCCATGCTGTGTACCGCACCTATGTGTGCCTTGCCATGAGTCTGTCAAGGGGTACAAGAGTGGTCCAGGAGTGGATCACTGGACAGCGGTCGGAATTATCCTTAGTAACCAGAGGACTAAGGAAATGTTTCTTGATTATGGAGGTGATAAAGAGTTCGTCGTAAAGAGTTACGTCGATGCAAGCTTTAACACCTATCCGGATGACTAGTAGTAGCAATCTGGATACGTATAGTGGAGCAGCCATTTGGAAATAGTACCAAGTGGAGTGTGGTAGCAGTGTTTACGGTTTGACATAGAGATATGCAAAGTACACACGGATCTGAATATCGCAGACCCGTTGACTATAAGACCTCTCTCACATGCAAAGCATGATCGAGCCCCAGAACTCATTGGGTGTTAGATTCATAACAATGCGAATCACATGGTGATGTGAACTAGATTATTGACTCTAGTGCAAGTGGGAGACTGTTGGAAATATGCCCTAGAGGCAATAATAAATTAGTTATTATCATATTTCCTTGTTCATGATAATCGTTTATTATCCATGCTATAATTGTATTGATCGGAGACTTAAATGCATGTGTGGATACATAGACAAAACCATGTCCCTAGTATGCCTCTAATGGACTAGCTCGTTGATCAAAGGATGGTTAAGGTTTCCTAGCCATGGACATGAGATGTCATTTGATAACGGGATCACATCATTAGGAGAATGATGTGATGGATAAGACCCAAACTACAAACATAGCATATGATCGTGTCAGTTTATTGCTACTGTTTTCTGCATGTCAAGTATATGTTCCTATGACCATGAGATCATGCAACTCAAGGATATCGGAGGAGTGCCTTGTGTGTATCAAACGTCGCAACGTAACTGGGTGACTATAAAGGTGCTCTACAGGTATCTCCGATGGTGTCTGTTGAGTTGGCATGGATCGAGACTGGGATTTGTTACTCCGTGTAACGGAGAGGTATCTCGGGGCCCACTCGGTAATGCAACATCACAATAAGCCTTGCAAGCAATGTGACTAATTGTTAGTTGCGGGATCTTGTATTACGGAACGAGTAAAGAGACTTGTCGGTAACGAGGTTGAACTAGGTATGGAGATACCGACGATCGAATCTCGGGCAAGTAACATACCGAAGAACAAAGGGAACGATATACGGGATTAACTGAATCCTTGACATAGAGGTTCGACCGATAAAGATCTTCATAGAATATGTAGGAACCAATGTGGACGTCCAGGTCCCGCCATTGGTTATTGACCGTAGAGGTGTCTCGGTCATGTCTACATAGTTCTCGAACCCGCAGGGTCTGCACACTTAAGGTTCGGTGACGTTTCGGTAGTGTAGAGTTATGTATGGTGGTGACCGAAGGTTGTTCGGAGTCCCGGATGAGATCCCGGACGTCACGAGGAGCTCCGAAATGGTCCGGAGGTAAAGATTCATATATAGGAAGTCCCAGTTTGGTTTCCGGAAAAGTTTCGGGCTCATCGGTAGTGTACCGGGAGTATCGGTATTATACCGAGAGTGCCGGTAGTGTACCGGAGGACCTCCGGGAGGGGTATTTCGACCCCAAGAGGTCCATGGGCTGTGGGAGAATAATAACCAGCCCTTAGTGGGCTGGGAAAACAGCCACAAAGGCCCATGGCGCAGGAGAGAAAGTCCTAAAGCAAAAAGTGGAAAATCAGCCAATAGGAGGCAATCCTACTCCAACTAGGATTGGAGGTGAAGTAGGATTGCTCTGACCTCCTATTTCGGCCGACCCAAAGGCCTTGGCTTCCTCTCCTCTCCTCTCCTCCTATATATACTAGTGGATTGGGTGGTTTTTGGACAGAATTTCCGGCCACGTGCTACCCGTTTCACCGGTGCACAGTTTCTCCTCTAGATCGGTTTTCCGCAGCGCTTAGGCGAAGCCCTGCCGGAATCACTCCACCACCATCACCGGAGCGCCGTCACGCTGCCGGTGAACTCTCTCTCCTCTCCACCTCCTCTCGCTGGATCGAGACGGTGGAGATCGTCATCAAGCTGCACGTGTGCTGAACGCGGAGGTGTCGTCCGTTCGGCGCTAGATCGGAAGGACCGTATCGAGATCGCGAGACAGTTCGTGATGAGATCGCGGAACGGATCGTGATGAGTTCGCGAGACAGATTGTGATCAAGATCGTGAGACGGATCGTGATGAGATCGCGGGACGGATCGTGATGAGTTCACGGGACGGATCGTGATTGGATCGCGGGACAGATCGTGATGAGATCGCGGGACGCTCGACGATTTGGATCGCGAAGATGTTCGACTACACCAACCGCGTTTCTTAACGCTTCCCGCTTAGCGATCTACAAGGGTATGTAGATCCACTCTCCCTCTCGTAGATGCTCATCACCATGGATAGGTTTGCATGTGCGTAGGAAAATTTTTGTTTCCCATGCGACGTTCCCCAACAGCGGGCTGATTGGATCTTCGGTCCTGAAGGAAGACATTTCGATGGAGGTGGTTTTTCTCGGGGTGGTGGTCGTGCTGGTCGTCGAGGCCGCTCAGAAATGAAGTTGATTGCTATGATAATAATGTTTATGATGATCAAGATTAAGAAGTTGATGTTGATATGGTTGATGGTGATTGTAACCGGAGAGGGAAGCCGAGATTGAGATGATCTGGGTGTGTCCATTGGGAAGGGCGCACAACTGGACCTTGCATAGGCAGGTGCACTAACCATACCACCCAGCCCCCCTCGGGCGCAAAGAACGATACCACGACTCATGTAAGGTGGGCTCCTTCAAGGGGCGCCACTACGGAAAATGAGTCTTCTATGCTAGAATTGTCATGGGGCAATCTTACCCGCGTCAGTTCGAGACCTTCCCGAACTTATGAATTTTGCCGTCGGACAACGAAAAAAAAGATGGTTAATGTTTTTAGGTTTCGGACGGAGGAAACATGTAGAGTCATCAGTCCAATCCTTCTTGTCGTTTTTTTTGTTGCAATGGCTTGATGCCAAATGAGCCATAGCCGAATCTTAATTTTTAAAGGAATTTAGGTTTTCATGGACCCTTTAAGGGTCTATCAGGACCCGCATCAGACAAGTGAGCATATGGAAGAATTTCAGTAAACTTTCCACACTTAGTCCACTTCCAGAATCATCAATTTGTGCAAGGTTCACCATATTCAACTTCTCTCTTGAATTTTTAGCTAAACCTACAGATTCTGAATACCTAGCCCACCTATATCTTGCCACCCTCCCTCTATATTATCCAAATTCCACACCACTTGCAAAATAAGCTCACATTAAAGCTCTCTAGAGTATGAATAGCTAGCCCACCTTTTTCCTTTGAGCCACATATAACATGCCATCTAACCATGTGACACTTCTTCTTAGTTCCACTTTATAAAGAATTTCGAATAGATTTTCTCCATCCTCCAAACATTTGTTTCAGGAAATCTATACATGGGATGAATGGTAGATATGGATGTTGGTCAAACAATCTTTGATTCTTCTCACTTAGCCACCAGGGGATAGAGTTCCAACCTCCCAACCTTCTTGTTCTCTAATATATTTGTCTTCAACATGAATCTAGTCAACCTCATGTAATTTGGCACCACGCATGGACACTCCTAAGTATCTGCTAAGTCGTGACCCGGTTGACAATTGGAAAGATAAGCACACATCAGCTCCTTCTCACCATTGTACAAAACCATGAGAGCCTCACTTTTTTGGAAGTAAATTTTCAAGCCAAACATTTGCTCAAAGATGTGGTATAACCACAGTTTCAATTTTCTCGCGCTATCAATATCCTATTGTATAAACAAAAACAATATAGTGTCATCATCGCATTGTAGGATGACTACACCTTTATCGATCAAATGAGGAATCAAACGTATATTCACCCACTATTCCAAGCAAGCCATACCATTTTCTGCAAGCAGTTAGCTACAATGTTGAATAGAAAAAGGAAGAGAGGCTCATACTATCTTGCACCTTTCAAGCTCGCTATTGGAGTGCCCCTCCTTTCACCACAACATCAAACCAGCCCATCCAAGTTTCACCCCTCTCTCTCTCTCTCTCTCACACACACACACACACACACAATGGAAAAGGAAATTCAAGTTAACTTTGTCATAACTCTTTTCAAAGTCCAATTTCAAAACCACACATTGATATTTCTTTTTGATTCATGTGAAATTTCATGGAGTGACATGACCCCAGCCATAGTATTCCTGTCTTTTTTTAACACAGTACAAATACAAGCACTCATATAAACGCGTATACACTCATCCCTACGAACGCATACACACACATCCTATTTTTATAAGCATCTTCAAGAGACTGAGCCGGTATATCATCTTGAGATTTTACAAATTCATCGTAGGCGTCTCGTAGTCGACGACGTCTCCTACCTCTAATGAGAGCATTATGACCTAATTTATTATGCATATAAGGCTAGAGCTCTAATTTTTATATCCTGAGTAGTTCTGAGTCGTAGGATGCAATGCTATTTTCAGCTTGAGAAGAGCTCATGTATAGACACTAGACCTGGACATATGTCGTCCCGGTCCGGGCTTTGAACAGGGCCAAAAAAGCATGTTGCTGAAAACCAGGCCTGCGTCCGTCCCGGCCAGACCGTCGGGCCTAATAAGTCGGGCCCGAGCCCGGTCCGAGTCTAAAAAACCCGACACGGCCTGATCGGCCCGGCCCGACTGCGACTAAAAATTAGTTTTCCTCAAACCCGACCGTGGGGCTCAATTCTTAGTCCCGAGTCTGACCCGATGGAACGATTAGGCCCGACCCGGCATGGGATTCGGACGGGATCAGGTCGGGCTACCCATGATCAGATATAATAGACACTAAGAGACCTTGCTTCCAGCGGTAGGGAGGGGAGCTGAAAGTAAAGTTTAGACATGTTCCTTTGAAATGTAAAACAATGTATGCAGATATTTCACAGCTAGTGGGGCACCCACTCACTGTTGCATTTCTTTTTATAAAAGGTCGTGTACACCGGTTGTCTTATCTTGTGCACCCGTAAAAAAATTACGAATAATACAACTATATGTTGACCTGGAAAAAAATTGAATATTCACAAGTGGATGGTTTTCTGTGCGATCCACACATCTTCTTTGTTTTCGTGCGAGCCACAAATATATGTGTTCAAGATACAGAATAATCATAGAAATACCTCATAAAACTGTGGTGCGTGCGCGGATAACATTTTTCGGCCAAGTGAAGAGTAAATAAAACGGCTCTCTTCCAGTTGAGTCGAGGACTCGAACAAAAAGGCCCCCCAACAAAGAACAAACCAAACCAACACGACACAACACAAGGCGCGACCTGCCGCCCTTTCCCACTCCCGCGCCGTCTAGCCCCCTCTCTCATTTTGTCCCCTTTCCGTTGTCCTCGGGACGATGAGCCCATTTCGCCGCCTCCCGCGAGCGGCCTGAGTCAAAGCTGCAGCGGTCCACGCCAGCGTACGCCCAACCCCAACCCCGCCAGCGCCACCACCCAATCCCCTCTCCGCCGGCGACGCCGCCCGCCCTCCACCCCGCCGGCGACGCCGACCGCCTCCCCAGGCGCGCTCGAAGCCGCCACCCCCACCCCCTTCCCCTCGCCGCGGAGGCGACACGGAGAGCGAGGTTCGCCTGCTTCCTCCACTCCTAAACCCCCTTCTGGATTCGATCCCCGCGCGCGCTAACTCTCCGAGCCTCGGACTGCCTCGGACCGCTTCGCTTGCTCCTGCGGGTGTCCCGTCATGATTTCGTTTTCGATTTTGCTGCGGCGGCTGGGCTCTGGCCTGCTGGAATTCCGACCCGACTCTCTCTTCGTCGCGTGTTGCTTTTGATCCGCCTCGCGCTCTACTTTGTGTGTGTGTGTGTATGTGTGTGTACCGTGGTGGGATCGGAATTCCGCGGAGCCCCAACTGATCGTGGTCTCGTCGAACTGGGGAGTCCAGTTGCTATCGTTGGAATTAGGGTTGACCGCGTCAGAATCTGCTAGCAGTAGCTGCATATTTTTTTATTTCAGTTCTGATTGTTTTGGAGGAAACATTGGGTCGATTGGCTAGTGCTTCTGTGGGATCTTCGTTCTAGACGGCCGCATGACTTAGAAGTTAGAACATACCTTCTGTAAATAGACATCTGAAGGCTGATATGGTTTTTGTTTACGGCTCGTTTTTCTCCTTAATTAACCGGGTCACACTATTCTGTTAAATTGAAGGGCAGCGCTCCTGCTAGTGTGACTGCACATGGCGATACACCGAACCTAATGCTTAAAACTATCGAGTGGATTAGATATGTTACGGCTCTTCTATGATAAGCTCTTTGGTTTAAATTATGCATGAGGGTTTTGTAAATCCTGCCTGCTTTCATCTGGCTCATATCCTAACACCTGGAAGTAGATTTGTAATAGTATGTGAAATTGAAGTCACTACCCAAATATCAATTCTTGTTGCTGTTATCAGTTGTGATCATCTGATGCAAGTGCCATCCGTTAGGATTTGAATGACTTCTTATCTGGTTTGATTTGATACGTCCATATCTCATTAATTTGATGTAGATGTCCTATCGATAAGCAGTACATTGCAAATATGTGATCCGTTTAGAGTGAATCCTTGTGATTTCTAAATAGAAGTCACTACCCAATTATCAATTGTTGTTGCTGTTATCACTTGTGATCATCTGATGCAATTGCCATCCGTTAGGATTTGAATGACTTTTTATCTGGTTTAATTTGATACATCTGTTAAGTATATTATATCTCCTCTTCCTATCAGATCGGTCTTTTGGGATAGTTGGTTGATAGGAATATCTTAACATGGTATCAGACCTGAGGTCTTGGGTTCAAGTCTCAGTCCCCGCATTTCTCCCAATCATTTATCCACGCCCACGTTGGGTGTGGGGGGAGGTGTTGATCATTCCATATCCACGTCGGATGTGAAGGGGGTGTGTTAAGTATATTATATCTCCTCTTCCTATCAGATCGGTCTTTTGGGATAGTTGGTTGATAGGAATACATCTACATCTCATTGATTCGATGTTGATGTCCTATCTATAAGCAGTACATTGCAAATATGTGATCCGTTTAGAGTGAATCCTTATGATTTTTTGGAAATGATTTCAGGTTCATGAGGGGCTCCAGAATGAATCCAGACCGTAGGACACGGAGCATCATGTCAGTAGTAATTGTGATGGGTTTGTGCGGCTTCTTCTATATACTAGGCGCTTGGCAGAAAAGTGGGACAGGGAGGGGTGATAGTATAGCATTGAGGGTGACAAAGGAAACTGACTGTACAATCTTGCCAAATCTGCACTTCGAGACCCATCATAGCATGAGTGGTGTTAATCCGTTGATCGTGAACAATAAAGTGTTTAAGCCATGCAATATTAGATACAGTGACTATACTCCTTGCCAAGACCAGAACCGAGCAATGACCTTTCCTAGAGGAAATATGACCTATCGAGAGAGGCATTGTCCTGCGAAAAATGAGAAGCTGCACTGCCTTATCCCAGCACCAAAAGGCTATGTCACCCCTTTTCCTTGGCCCAAGAGCCGTGAGTATGTTCCATATGCAAATGCTCCATACAAGAGTCTGGCAGTTGAAAAGGCAGTTCAGAACTGGATCCAGTACCAGGGAGATGTGTTCCATTTCCCAGGAGGCGGGACAATGTTTCCAAATGGAGCAAGCTCTTACATTGATGAACTTGCATCAGTCATTCCACTTGCTGATGGCACCATCAGGACTGCACTTGATACTGGATGTGGGGTATGTCTAATAAACACATATTTCAGTCATTTGCTCCCCTGAAGATGTGATAGCACTTAGCTGCTATTTGCAATCTCTTTAATTGTCTTCTTACTTGCATCATTGCTTAGCTCATGTTCTACTTCATATAGCAGCAAGTCATTAGATGTTAGTTTCTTGTGCACATCTTGGTTCTTAGTCCAACTTTGTGGTATTTTCACATATACAGTTAGGCCTTATTTGGTGGTGCTGGTGCATTCTGGCCCTTAAGGCTTGGGAGTAACATTTTTACTATGTGTAGGTTGCAAGCTGGGGTGCTTACCTAGTGGATAGAAATATATTGACGATGTCATTTGCACCTCGAGACTCACACGAATCTCAGGTTCAATTTGCTTTGGAGCGAGGTGTTCCTGCTGTAATTGGAGTGCTTGGGACTGTGAAGCTCCCATACCCATCTAGATCTTTTGATATGGCCCATTGCTCACGCTGCTTAATCCCCTGGAAGTCAAATGGTGAGTAGTATCAACTGTGCATGAATATTGGAACTACTTGTGTCAATTGGATTATTTTCAAGAGCTATAGTTTTTTGCTTCCTGCAGATGGAATGTACATGATGGAAGTAGATCGGGTTCTTAGGCCTGGAGGTTATTGGATATTATCTGGTCCTCCCATCAATTGGAAGAAATATTACAAAACATGGCAAAGATCCAAACAAGATTTAGAGGAGGAACAAAATAGAATTGAGAACATTGCTGAAATGCTTTGCTGGAATAAAATATATGAGAAGGAAGATACTGTTATTTGGCAGAAAAAGGAAAATTCAAATCCATGCCATAACAAGAATGGTCGTACTAGCAAGATGTGCAAAGTTCAAGATGCAGATGACATCTGGTATGTTCTCTATGTATATATACAAATACATGCTGTAAAGTACAAACATCCTTATCAACTTTGAGTATTCAACTGGGCGACATAGAAATTAATAATCTATTTACTTCAAGGTCTGATTTTGTTATAATTTTCATCTTTCTGTCCTTCTGTTGAAACAAAGGCAGGTATATACTATAGGTATAAGAAAATGAAAACTTGTATAAGAAAATGTTTGTTGTAACTTATGTTTCCTGTCCTTTCATTATATTGGTTTTTAATCACATTTTTGTATGGTTTATACTTTAGGTATAAGAAAATGGAAACTTGTATAACACCAATCCCAGAGGGAGCACAGCAGCTAAAGAAGTTTCCAGAGAGACTATTTGCAGTTCCTCCCAGAATTCTTGACAGTACCCAAGGTGTTACGGAAGAAGTCTATGAAGAGGATAAGAAGCTGTGGAAGAAGTATGTTGATACATACAAGAGGATAAACAAGCTGATAGGGAGGTCAAGGTATAGGAATATCATGGACATGAATGCAGGCCTTGGAAGTTTTGCTGCAGCGCTGGATTCTCCCCGCTCCTGGGTCATGAACGTTGTGCCTACGATATCGGGGAGGAACAACACTCTTGGTATCATCTATGAGCGAGGTCTTATTGGCATATACCATGATTGGTGAGTCTTGAAGTCCCTATATGGGCAAACGATATGTTGATATGTTGGACCCATTCCTGAATCACCATTACTTTGTGCTGTTATCAGGTGCGAAGCATTCTCTACGTACCCTAGGACATATGACCTGATACATGCCAGCGGCGTCTTCAGTTTGTATGAGAACAAGTAGGCGATCCCTTCTCTCGTGGTGATACAATTATACAAAAAGGGAACCTATGCGCTCTTCTTATATTATTTTGTGCAATTGTTAGGTGTGACCTGGAAGACATTCTTCTTGAGATGGATAGGATCTTGCGTCCTGAGGGCGCTATCATAATGCGGGACAATGTTGAGGTGCTGAACAAGGTCAGGAGGATGGTGACGGGAATGCGATGGAAGTCCAAGCTGCTTGATCACGAAGATGGCCCTCTTGTGCCTGAAAAACTTCTGATTGCTGTTAAAGAATACTGAGTTGGCAGCAAAGAAGGAAAGAGTTCATAGACTCTGATTTTGGATCTCTGATTGCTGTTGGGTACTGCCTTGGCAGCGGAGAAGGAAACAGTTCATAGATTCTATCCCTGCATCATGATTTTGGACTTCTGATTGATGATAAAGAGCGGTGGAAAAGGAACACTGTATAGATTATTCCCCTCGCATCGATTAATAGAGCCTGTTCATAGATACATATCTCTATTGAGATGGTATAGTTGACAAACATTCTTATGTGCCTGTCGTTAAAAGGAAACATTAATTGATGGATTTTCCGATACGTTTTCGTAGGCAGATATCCACTATTTTGTGCTCAGACATTTCATATACCTTGTGGAATGAGCATTGGCAGTAATCCTTCATGTACTGGAAAGCAAGCTGTTCAGTTTGGTTCAAACCAAACAAATATTTCGACAGTCCCATTAAAGTATTATGTTTTTCGAGCGTGTTTAGAACAAGCGGAACAGATTGGTGCTGGTTTTCTAGGTTGGTGGCCTGACGGCGGCACAGATTTGGTGTACTTCCCCGGCAGCAAATGTTGGGTTCACAACCCCTACAAGGGCTTTGCAGATGCTCCACCTCTTCTCAGTGCGTATGTCTCGGCAGCGCTGGCTTGCCTGGATTTTGTTTTGCTGATGCTCCACCTCTTCGGTACGGCAGCTCTGGCTGGCAACAGCGATTTCAGATTTAGTTCTTTGCATGCCCCGGTCTTATCTGGTACTAGTAATAATTCTCAGTGTTTTATTGATTAGCATATAGCGTGCGGTGGTTAAGAAACGTGGAGCACATTTTATCGGATTGATGAAACAAGCAACAAAATCATATTGAAAACCAAACTAGTCGCAAAAAGAAGAGAAGGGAATCGGGGATTGGAGACTTGGATGCGATCAGAGCCTGTCGGGATGTATGCGTGTCTTCACTTTGTGACGTCAGGGGATTGACAGACTATCATACATAACATCATCACCTCGCATCGCAAATCAATCCATCCTCAAAACGAATCTAACATGCCAACACTCGGAAGGAATAATCACCCAGAAAACAACGGAAAAACTGGATCGAAGGGGGGCTCAGAACTTCTTAGAGGGTTGTGTTACCGACATCGGCGCATCCACCTCCGGCACAGGTTTCGTTCCTCATTGCCGGCGAATACGAATAGCTAGCACAACAACTGATCTATCTCCAAGAGGAAAAGGAATCACAAAAGTTGCTAAGAACCAACAACAAATCAAGCCAAAAAAAGGGGGAAGAACAGCTTTGGAACTCGAAAGGGGCGACAGCAATCCGGCACGAGGGAGAAAGGAGAGATGCGTTCTTGTATCACGGCGGCTGTTGAATGAAAGAATCGTGTGCCCTTGATTTATACAGGAGGGATGGGGGGTTGGGAAACCCTAAAGATATCCTGGTGTGCTGTTGGGCTTCCCATGAGCCGTTGAGTCGAGAGGCCAGGCCCAGCATTATGAAACAATGAGCCAAGAAGCGCTAATCTTTAAAAAATATTTTTTTTATTAATTTCGTCACATATTAGGTCGTTGGTTGGCAAAATTTAGAAAAATGTGATTTTGTCGGCCTAAAGGAAGCCGATTGGGTCCAGTTGGTCTGGAGGAAACCAATTAGTCCCAATTGGCTTCGCCTAGATCGACAGGACAATCAGCCATTGCATCTCTGATCTAGTCGACTTCGGTGTAGCAGATTGGATCCATTTGGCTTAGCCGTGACCAATAAGCATTAATCGGTTTCGCTCTGACCAATTAGCTTCAATTGGTGTTAGCAAGACCAATAGGTGCATATAATCATATTTTGGTGCGTAACTAAGATTTTCTGATGACTAGAATGACAAAATAGCCCCTCACAACTAGGCGGCAAGACTTTTTCCCGCCAATATCTCTCGCCATCTTTTCTCCCTTATCAGTTCCCGCCAATATCTCCTGCCATTGTTTCTCCCTTATCAGTTCCCGTCAATATCTCCTGCCATAGTTTCCCGCTTGTTCGTTCCCGCAAATTAAACAGTACAATTGAAATTACAAAATATAACTAAAAAACTACATGAAGGCATCATCGTCCTCCTGTGTCGATGCAGAGCTCTTACCCTTCTTCGATGTAGAGCTATTGCCCTTTGTTGACGAAGGGCTATTGCCCTTTTGTCGACGAAGAGCTCTTTCCCTTTGTGGATGCAGAACTCTTGCCCTTCGATGATGTGGTAGTCTTGACCTTGGTGCTCGGCATGAAGATGTCCTCTTCATCCTCACTCTCTGATGTCCATAAATCTGTACTTTCTGCTGCAAACTTGAGGTACGATTCACTCTTATGGACTTGCTTCTGCCATCTTCCATGCAACCCGATAAGTTCTTTCCGTATCTCCTCAAATGTCCTAGGAGGCCACCCACTCCTAGCTAATGCGTGAGCCAACTCATTCATTATGGTGTCAGTATTGATGAGTTAGACCCATGGAACTACTCTATCGTCGATCTTGAAATTGGTGGCTAAACATAGAAGACGATGGGACATATCAGAGTGGAAACTACGATTAAAAGGATAATGTGACATCTTCACGAAACTACGATACTATACTGGACTACTTACCCAACTTAGTGTGGAGAGAGTTTTATAGGTTTAGAAGAGAAGAATAGGTGGGGACTAAGAAGAGGGAAACTATGGCGAGAGATATTGGCGGGAACTAAGAAGCGGGAAACGATGGCGGGAGATATTGCCGGGAACGAACAAGCGAGAAACAATGGCGGGAGATATTGGCGAGAAATGATAAGGAAGAAAACGATGGAGATATTGGCGGGAAAAGTCTCGCCGCCTGGTCGTGAGGGGCTATTTTGTCATTCTGGTCATCAGAAAATCTTAGTTACGCACCAAGATATGATTAGATGCAGCTATTGGCTTTGCCAACACCAATTGGAGCTAATTGGTTACGGCGTAGCCGAATAGAACTTATTGGTCACGGCTAAGCCGACTGGAGCTAATTGGTTATGCCGAAGCCGATTGGAGAGTGGCCGACTGCCCTATCGACTTAGCAAAGCCGACTAGGACTAATTGGTTTCCTCTAGGCCGACTGGACCTAGTCGGCTTCCTAGTAGCCGACAGGATGACATATTTGAAAATTTTGCGAGCAACATAATATGTGACGAAATTAATAAAAAAAGATGATATTTATAAAAAAATATCTTGAGAAGACCGACTAGTTGCCCGGTCTGCGTCGCCTCGGATTTCATCTAAAAAAATTATTAGAGATAGAGAGTAAATCGAAATCACTACCCCTTCTAAAGGGCCCTCCCAACTTCTATGATCGTGATAAGTGGCACGTTACGTGTGCAACACATGTCATTGGACTTTTAAGTTTTTTAGATTGTTTTTTAAAAACGGTTTATCTCTTAAATCATGCATTCAAATCACAAACCATTTTGTCGGTGAGTTTCTTGAGTTTAGGTCTTCAAAACTAGATATCATGTTAATAAATATAGGCGAACTTAAGAAAAAACACAAGCAAAAAAACAATGAACATGAAAAACAAAAACAAATTCGGTGGGAGAGATCCGCGCCCTTGGTGCAAAGCTTGATGAGACCGAGATTGTGGAGAAATTTTTCAGTTCGGTGACTGACAAATTCACGTACATCATCGGCACGCTCGAGCAACTTTACGACATTGACGACATGACCATAACGGAGGCGATATAACCTCTGTTAGAACCGGTACAACCTTTGTTAGAACCGGTATAACCTCTCAGTGTAAAACAGGTAAGACAAAAACAGCCATAACTTTCGCATACAAGCTCCGAATTGAGCAAACTCAAGCTTGTTGGATAGCAGATGACAAGTACTATCCAAACAATGAATGGTTATAGCAAGAAGAGGTAGTAGAAACATGCCGGTGATATAGATATGTGAAACCTCTATGAATGAAGAACTGGCAAAAAGTCCAACATCGAAAACATCATAGAAGATGTATATGGACTCCGTTTTCGATTAGCTCGAGCTTGTCATGAAGATGACCATAAGCTCTAAAACTCACAAAGAGAAACACCAACCAAGAACCAAGAAAGATGATGCAATGCTGCAGATGGTTTGAGATCTCAACGAACGATATGATCAAGCTACTCGCTTGAGAGACCCCCTTGATAGTACGACAATCGATACTATAATCCAATCTCCTAACTACCACCATGAGACCGATAAACTAGAAAACCCTATCAAGGTCAAACCTTTGCCTTGTGCATGGTCCACTTGAGCTAGATGGTGACGATCTTGTCCTTCTCAAGATGGACCACCTTTCTTGATTGCGCCGGCTCGATGAAGACTAGTAGATTGACCCCCATGCTCCACTATGGGTGAGACACTTATTGGCACATCTTCACAAGTCCATTGTCACCACAATGGACGGCAAGATTCAAGCATGATCTCTCTAGGATGCTTCACTTGAACTTGCACACCACAATACTTACCATACCATGAGATCACTTGATCCCACTTGGTACATCTTCTATGCTTTGTGCGTTGATCAACTTGAATCATTCTTTGATGTAATCTTGATTAACCTTGTGTCTTATATTCTGTCTTCACAAAGATGATGTCTTGAAGGTAAACATGAATGTTCACACAATCTTCTTCTTAAAGACATGCTTGTAATGAGCTCAACTCTCACATGACTAATCTTTGAATAAAACCTTATATACCAACTTAGTCACCATATAAACTCCTTGAAACCAACACATGTACTTCAAAAAGTGCCTATGGACAAATCCTTCGAATATAACTCAAGGCAACCATTAGTCCATAGGGATTGTCAACAATTACCAAAACCACATATGGAGAAATATACTCTAAGTCTAACAATCTCCCCCATTTTGGTAATTGATCACAATCACTTTCAAGAGAGCTTATATAAGGAAATAAGCACAACCAAACACACCCATGCAAAGCAACAACCAATAATGTGTATGAGATAATCAAAAGCAAAACTCTCTAAACAACTCCAAACCAAACTCTCTAAAGATCTCCCCCATTGGCATCGATTGCAAAAATGGGCGAAAGGCTTAGAAGGCCAATGTAATAGGTGTTCCTCCAAAAGGTGTGTATATCTAAATGATGAGTGCAATGAGATACACATATCCAATGATAAGTAGTTGGAAGAAAAAACTACATTGAGGAGCCAAAGATTGCAAAAAGGATCATATGGCACAAAGACATACAAAAGAGTGAAGCAAGCAATCAAAATATACCAATTGTAACAAACAATCACATGGACCTATGAGCCACATGAATAAAAGTTATTATGATATGGGCAATATAGTGTTTTAGAGAAACTAGGGAAGCTCCCCATGATTTGTGCACAATTAACAAATTTTATCTCGATACAAGTGCATAAAATAGGATCATAACTTCCCAAAATCAATAAAAATACACAAAAAGTGCAAGCAAGTAGATAAGACAATAAGCATAATACTTGCACCAGACATATGGTTGAGAAACATGTATAAGAGGCAACTTAAGAGTAGGCTCAACCAAAATGATGTGTGTGAGTCATGGCAAGGCACTTGAGAAGACTAATATAAGGATGAGCATTAAGCATCAACATAGTCTTGATGAAACGAGACACAAAGTGCAAGACATATCCTTCCCACACGCACACACACACTACTAGAAAATGGGTTCACAAGATAAATAATAAACAAATTAAAAACCAAAGCTTGTGACAACCCATGGTGAAGATAAGAAATAAAATCCTTGTCAAGAGGAGGGATACCAATCGAAATGGCAAAACCCTCATCAAGACGTGCATGAGGAAAAATAATCTTCACCACCAATGAGTGCATCAAGAAGCAAGGATATAAGATCCACACTCAAGATAAATTCTTTCAAGAAACCACCAAGGACATAAAAAGGGAATGCAACACTGGACGTGAAAGATGGTGACGCCCTCGTTGTCGTAGGAGCCGACGACGGAGCGGGAGATGTACCCAGGGCAGACGGCGATGAGCGCGGCGGAGACGAGGGCGGCCCCGGAGTCCTAGATCTCATGGCCGAAGGCATAGGCAACGAGCGTGGTGTTGGCGGCGAAGAAGGGGGCAGTGAAGACGCATACCTCCCGGATGTGGACGACGAGGGAGAGCGTGCGGAGGAGGCGATGGAGTAGGGCGGCGGTGACCATGAGGCCGGGGAAGAGCATGCCCCTGACGACACGACCGAGCGGGTCCCAGCTCTCGTGGTCGAACCAGTTCCAGAACTCAGATTAGCCGTGCTCCGTGAGGTAGAGCATGATGCGGTAGTTGAAGTAGGGGTCGAACTCGTGGATCATGGACTCGTAGCGGAGCACGGAGAAGAGGCGCACGGCGAAGGCGAGCATGTAGATGAGAGCTAGCGCGGACACGCGGAGGAGCAGCTCCTGCTGCTTAGTCTTGAGCCGCAGCGCCCGCAGCAGCGACAGCGGGAGGGAGTCCAGCATCGTCGTCGCGGTGGCGGCAGTGACCATGGGTGGCGGGCGGGGAGGGGGATCTGGGCTATTAGGGTTTCATCCGCGCGCGGGGCGGGACGGGGGTTGGGTTTAGGGGAGTGGCGGAGCTTGTGTGGTTTGGTGTTGGTGTGGTGTGGATCTGGGAGATCAGGGAAGACGACGGTGGCGGAGTAGGTCCGGGCCGGGTCGGGCCGGGGATCTGGATGGATATCTGTTTGTGACGGGCCGGTGTGCGGCTGACTAGTGGGGCATGGGAGGCTGGCCGGGCAGTTGACGGACGTGGGTGGTCGCGTGGGGCGTTTATGTGAGGCTGAGTTATGGGCCGCGCTTGGATCCGAGTAGGTGATTGGCTGGAGAAGGTAGAGGACACATGGTCTTCGGTTCAGGAGAGGGTGTCCAGCCCGGCGACGGGAACCCGAAGCCTCACGGTTGCTCTGCTTTCAGTGAGAAAAAGTCACTCATCAGCCCGAGTGCAGATTGTCACTTGTGACTTGTGAAAAAGTCACTAATCACCCAGAAAACAACAGAAAAACTAGATCGAAGGGGGGGCTCGAAACTTCTTAGAGGGTTGTGTTACCGACATCGGCGCATCCGCCTCTGGCATAGGTTTCGTTCCTCATTGCCGGCGAATACGAATAGCTAGCACAACAACTGATCTATCTCCAAGAGGAAAAGGAATCACAAAAGTTGCTAAGAACCAACAACAAATCAAGCCAAAAAAGGGGGAAGAACAGCTTTGGAACTCGAAAGGGGTGACAGCAATCCGGCACGAGGGAGAAAGGAGAGATGCGTTCTTGTATCACGGCGGCTGCTGAATGAAAGAATCGTGTGCCCTTCATTTATACAGGAGGGATGGGGGGTTGGGAAACCCTAAAGATATCCTGGTGTGCTGTTGGGCTTCCCATGAGACATTGAGTCGAGAGGCCAGGCCCAGCATTATTATGAAACAATGAGCCGAGAAGCCCAACTAGTTGCCCGGTCTACGTCGCCTAAAAAAAGTTGCCCGATCTGCGTCGCCTCGGATTTCATCTCAAAAAAACATTATTAGAGATAGAGAGTAAATTGAAATCACTACCCCTTCTAAAGGTCCCTCCCAACTTTTATTTAAGAGGCTCAGACGAGCCTTGCATAATATGTTCTTACAGATATGGGTCACATGACCCGACACTCAAGTCATACAAACAAGTTCATACAAACCAAGTGGAAGCATAAGCTATTTGAGTGCAGACAGATGAAAGGGTAAAAAGGCACATGGCCTGACTATCTACAGCCCGCCACAGGGCATAGGTCGTAGCTGGGACACCATCTATTCGGCATCGTCGACATCTATAAAGAACCCACCTGATGGGTCCTGGGTCTCATCTGCAACATTTATTAAGCAAACATGAGTACAAACGTACTCAACAAGTCTTTAAAGCAGACCTAGTCTATTCATGCTCATGTATCAACAAGGGGGGTGGTGGAGTTTATGCAGCAATGCCAGCTTTGACTCATGTCTAACCTATACTACACAATTTTAACTCTTTGTTTAAATTTTAGATATCGCACACGAGTCCACTAACTCCATGACAATACACCACCATGGATTCACTTCCCTCTCCTGGGAGAGTGCCATCCACGATACTCACAGTTGTCTTGATATTTTTATGGGTATCCATTTGATTATCTATGAACAACATAAGTTATCCAAGTAGTCCATTTCCGAGGACGCGACTATTCAAATAGTTTCATACCCTACAGGGGTGTACTTCTTCACACACGCTCTCGCCACTTATCGTTGTGTGCTCATTAAACCATGCACCTCGGCAACCTTCAAGCGGAAGCCCAGCGAGGGAGTCGGCCATGACCGTCAATCACATAAGACCTCTAGTCTAGGCTATCGCCTATTTGAGACCGAACCCGCACGGAAGTCCGGCTGAAGTTTCCGCTACGGCCCGAAACGATGTGCGCAGGGTTCCCAAGCCCACCATTCGGGTGACCCTTGGTACACCGTGCCACTGCCTACCGCGTCGTAACCCACCCCTAGGGTCAGCACTACGCACGGCCTCGAGCATGCTATAAACACCAGAAACTACTTGCAACTCCTGGACTAAGGACTAAGCGACTGATAAGTCGAGAGGGTCAATTAAGTATCCCAACGTGTGGTAGTAACTAGTCTTGAATCACAAACACGGAACTCAGTTCCTAAGAACGGTCCTAATGAGACAACCCGCCATGTACTCCTACAGAGCCTCTCATTGCTACCTTTACCAAATCGGGTTCATCATAAGCTTATCACATTGGAACAACAATGTTTCACTCCAGTCCATCACCCAGATGAATCAGACCTGACACAACTCTAAGCATAGCAAGCAAAGTAAGCTAAGCACATCATGGCACAAGCATCTACCAGGTATGCTAGGTTGCAAGGTTTAGCTATTTACTGTGACAATGACAGGTCATGCATAAGAATAGGTTCATCTAGCGTGTATGACAGACAGGTGAATGTTTGTCCTAATGCAATAAACAAGAACAGGAGCGAGAGAGTGGGATGTTATCGGAATGATCAAGGGGGTTGCTTTCCTTGATGGGTAGCGGGAAAGTTCTCTCCTTCGTTGGAATACTCGGGGGTATCCTCGGAAGGAGGGCCTACCGCAATGCAGACAAATAACAATCAACACACGCAAGTGCAACAATATGATGCATGATCATGACATGGTAGCTTGTATGGATGAGCTAATGCAACTAGTGTCCAAGTTAATTGAAGTGAGTTTGAATATAGGTTCAAAATCGTTCTTCATTTCAATTTCCATATTTTAACCTATTAGCAAATGTCTATGTTCTTCTACATAGGTTGCTCTAACATGCATGATAATAGCACCATTGGATTCATTGGATTTTTTTGATAATTTTTCATATATAAATTATTTTCATCTAATTTACATATTAATTTATATGAATTTTTAAAGTTTTAAATAATTTCTGGAATTATTTTTAAACTGGAAAAGGATTAATGGCGTCATCCTGACGTGACCACGATGTCAGCTGGTCGGCTAACCAGGCCAGGTCAAACCTGACAGGGTGGGACCCACTCGTTAGTGACCCAGTCACTTAATTAAAGAATTAAAACTAATCCTAATTACTTAATCAACACTGGGCCCACTGGTTAGTGACTAATTAGGTTAATTAATTTGGTTAATTAAGTTATTAACCTAAATTTGACTAACAAGGCCCGGCCGCACTTGCCAGTGACCCAAGGGTCAAACCCCTGGTGGTGAAACTGGTTGACTCACTAGCGTTGAGCCGCTGGCGACGTCAGGAATGACGGAGGGGGTCGGGATTCCTCCTCCAGTGACCAAATGGATGGCGGAGGGCACCAAACTACTCTGCTTGCTCGCGCGCGTCGAGCCCGACACTTCCCAGGGGCTCAGATGGCCGGAGTCGGCATCGGCGATGAGCACGACTGTTGCCAGAGCTCGGACGAGCACGGGCTTGTCGAACCACAGCGAGACACGACCGAAACTAGGCACCTACAAGCACTATGCCGCCCACGAGCTCGATGGTGGCCTCTAATGGACCAACTGGTCACCGAAGCATCGTCGGCGATGAGCTCGTGCGACAGGTCATTCGGGAGCTGGCGCAATCGAGGCCTACAGAGGGGGAAAAGGCCGGAAAGGAGAGGGGAAAGAGCCAAGAGCTCACAGCAGACTCGAAGCCGTCGAGAGCTTGCTCGGGGAGGGCTCGGAGACGACGATCAACAGCGGCGAAGCTTCGGGTCTGAGGAGGAAGACAAGCTCGGGGACGGCGCATCGGGGCTCCTGGCGATGCACGACTTAGCGAGGAGGGAGAAGGCGACGATGCGGAGCGATTGGAGGGCTCAGAAGTGAGGGGGAGCAGCTAGAACTCCGGCGGCGAAGCTAAGGCACCGGCGGCCATGGCAGAGCAGAGAAGGAGGAGAGTAGAGAGGCGAGCGAGGACGAGAGGGAGAGGGCGATGGGGACGGCTCTCAAAGCTTATCCCCGTCGCGCTGGTGAGGGGAAGCAGGCAGACAGCTGCCGGCGTGGAGGCACGCCCGCGCGCGCGCTCCAGCCACACGCCCGTCCTCCTGGCAGCCAAGAGGACGACGATGGAGCTGAGCCAGCTGGGCCGGCCCGGGTTCATCCTCCCTTTTCCTTTCTACTTTATTTTCTTCATTTTCTTTTCTGTTTTGCTATTTCTGACATTTGTTTTCTTTTATTTTCAGGTACATATGCTAATTTAAAATATCCCAAATATTTTATATATTGAAGTTTGAATATTTCAAACTTATCTAAAAAAATTCAGGATATTTTGGAAACTTAAATAATGATAATGCTTTATTTGATATTTTCAGAAGCTTTATCATTTATTTTTAAATTGCTTCAGTTGTTCAAATATTTAAAATGGCCCCTGTTATAATCATGTCCATATTTATCAGACATAGGGAACATTTTGATAGGGCATTTTGGATTTGTTGAATTTTCACCAACTTGAATTATTTTGATTCAATGTGAGATCGGGGTTTCTTTTAATCCCCATTTCATGTTGATGCAAAAAATGAAACATGATGCAACACTCATGCTGTCCTATGACATCTAGCTAGGGATGTGACAACTCACCCCCACTCAAAGGAATCTCGTCCCGAGATTTTGAAGTCGTCGGGAAGAGCGCGGGGTACTCTAGTCGAAGACGATCTTCTCTTTCCTATGTGGCCTCCTTTTCAGAATGGTGTGATCACCGAACCTTGAGAAACTTGATGTTTCGACGCCGAGTGGTACGCTCAGCTTGATCAAGAATATGAATAGGGTATTCTCAATATGTAAGGTTATCTTGGAGATCAAGTGCTTCGTGGTCTACCTCACGGACAGGGTCCGAGAAGCAACACCTGAGTTGCGAGACGTGGAAGACATCATGAACCTTGAAAAGATGTGGCGGAAGTTCCAATTGGTAGGCTACCTCTCCTCGTTTAGCAAGAATGCAAAAAGGTCCAATGTAACGAGGAGCCAACTTGCCCTCGATACCGAATAGATGGGTACCCTTCAGAGATGTAACCTGAAGGTAAGCCTTCTCGTCAACTTCATAGGTCACTGCCTTATGATGGCGATCATATTAGCTCTTTTGATGAGATTGGGCTGTTTTCAACTTTTCACAAATAATGCAAACTTTCTCCTCTGCATCCTGGATCATATTCGGGCCAAAGAGTTGCCTCTCTCCGGTTTTTGACTAGTTAAGAGGTGTTCGACACCTTCATCCATAGAGAACTTCAAAAGGGGCTTTTCCCAAGCTTGATTGATAACTATTGTTATATGCAAATTCTGCAAATGGAAGACATTTCTCCCAGTTCATGCCGAAGGATACAACACAAGCTCTGAGCATGTCTTCCAGAATTTGATTGGCTCGCTCCACTTGACCACTTGATTGAGGATGGAAAGTAGTGCTAAAGGATAGATGAGTCCCCATAGCGGTTTGAAAACTTTCCCAAAATCGGGAAGTAAAGATACTTCCGTGGTGTGAGTTAATATCCAGAGGAACACCATGAAGAGAAACTATTCGAGAAACATATAACTCCGCTAGTTGGCTAGCAGTTACACTCTTCCGAACAGGAAGAAAATGAGCCACTTTGGAAAGGCGGTCAATGACCACAAAGATAACATTATTCCCTCTCTTAGTCCTGGGAAATCCGGTAATGAAATCCATACCGACCTTATCCCATTTCCATTCAGGAATAGCTAAAGGTTGAAGGGTGCCAGCGGGCCTTTGATGTTCTGCTTTTACGCGACAACAAACGTTGCAATTAGCAATGAACTGGGCAATTTCTCTCTTCATCCTAGTCCACCAGAACCTCTGGCGTAGGTCCCGATACATCTTGGTACTACCCGGATGAATTGTGAGAGGAGAATCATGAGCCTCCTTAAGGATCAGCTGTCTTAAGCATGTGCTCTTGGGAACCACGAACCGGTTCTCGAAGAACACAACACCTTCATCGTCCTTGGAGAAATCTTTAGTGTTTCCGCTAGCAATATTCTCCTTGATCCGAGATATACCCCTCATATTTCTGGACAGCTACTATTTGATCCTTAAGATTAGGTTTCGCCACCAAGTTGGATAGGAATCCTTGAGGAACAATGTGGAGGTTTAACTTCTGAAATTCCTCATGGAGAAGTGGTTGACCTTGTTGTAACATCAGGTTGTTACAATAAGACTTACGACTTTGTGCATCATCCATGACATTGGCTTTCCCGGGGGTGTAAGTTATCCCTAAGTCGTAATCTGTTATCAACTCAACCCACCGTCTTTGCCTGAGATTCAAATCCAGCTGGGTGAAATATATTTCAGGCTTTGGTGATCAGTGTAAATTTCGCAACGATTACCCAGAAGGTAATGTCGCCAGGTTTTCAGTGCATGGACCACAGCTGCAAGCTCAAGATCATGTGTTGGATAATTATCCTCATGTGGACGCAACTGTCGAGATGCGTATGCAATCACATGATGATCTTGCATGAGAATGCAACCTAATCCTTGTCGCGAGGCGTCACAATAGATAACAAAGTCCTTAGAGAAGTCTGGTGGCACCAGAATGAGAGCAAAGGTCAGTCGTCTTTTCAACTCCGTAAAACTGTGCTCATATTGTGGAGTCCACTCGAACTTTTTATCTTTCTTGAGGAGTTCAGTCAGAGGTTTTGCAACCTTGGAGAAATTCTCGACAAAGCGGCGACAATAGCTCGCTAAGCCAAGGAAACTCCGAACTTGCTTAACCGATTCAGGTTGAGTCCAATCAAGGACGTCCTGAACTCTCTCGGGATTGACAACAATACCTTTACTAGAGATCACGTGGCCTAGATAGGTCACTTCTGGCAACCAAAATTCACACTTGGAGAATTTGGCATACAGACGGTGCTCTCGAAGTTTCATCAATACCAGCCTTAGATGCTTGGCATGTTCCTGTTCGTTCTTCGAGTAGATGAGTATATCATTGAGGTAAACCATGACAAATTTATCCAAATACTCCATGAAGATCGAATTCATCAAGCGAGATAAGGTGGCTGGGGCATTGGTTAAACCGAAGGACATGACAGTGTACTCGTATTGGCCATAACGAGTAACAAAAGCCGTTTTTGAAATGTCCCCGTTTCTAATTCTGATTTGATGGTATCCCAACCTCAAATCCATTTTGGAAAAGACAGAGGATCCAGCGAGTTGATCATACAAATCGTTGATCGTGGGGAGCGGATACTTGTTCTTTATGGTGACCAGATTCACTGGCCGATAATCTACAACCATTCGATCCGATCCATCCTTCTTCTTGACGAAGAGGACGGGACAAGCCCAAGGAGAAGAACTAGGTTGGATGAAACCTTTCTTCAAAGCCTCATCGAGTTGGATCTTAAGTTCGGCTAGTTCTAAGGGTGCCATCTTATAGGGTCTTCTGGCTATTGGGACAGTCCCTAGAATAAGCTCTATTACAAAGTCAACATCTCTAACAGGAGGAATTCCTGGGTTCTTCTGGAAAGACATCCAGAAAGTCACGGACTACTGGAATATCTTCTAACTCTGGAAGAGGGCTAGCATTGAGGGAATAGAGTTGGCGCTTGGCTGTTCGAGTGGAGACATTAACTATCTCACCCGATGGATGTGTAAGTTGAACATTCGTAGTATGAGTATCAATCTTAGCATAGTGGGCTTTCATCCAATCCATGCCTAGAATGATATTGATGTTCGGAGACTTGAGGGCTATCAAAGATGCTAGGAAGACTAGCCTATCCACCAGAATCTCATTATCATGGCTCGCTCTAGAAGTTTGCCACTTTGAACCAGGAGTCTGAACTACTAAAGGAGTAGGCATATCACAAAAACACATGTTATGGAACTATGCATAACTTTCTGAGATAAAAGAATGAGATGCCCCAGTATCAAATAGAATAGATGCTGGATGACTATTGACAAGGAGCATACCTAGGATAACATCAAGATCCTCAATGGCTTCCTCAGCAGAAACATAGTTCACTCGTCCAGGAGTAGGAGCAGGCTTCACATAGAAGGCTTTTCCCGGCTTCCCACGTCCAGCTGGCTTAGAATTAGCCTGAGGACAATCACAATAGTAGTGTCCTGGTTCTCCACATTTATAGCAGACCACGGTGGCAGGGGAGCAACATTGGCAGGCGGTCCTCCAAATGGCCTGGCTGGAGGGTTGGGCTGAGCTGGGCGAGGCACCTAGAAGGATGGCCTCGCGGTGTATCTTGGTGGAAGAGCTGCATTGGGCACCCACACTCGGCGTTTGTTGGAGCCCGAGCCAGATGTGGGGCTGAAGTCATGGTTGTGCTTCCTCGCGGGCTCATAGTCAGTCTGTCCAGACTTGGCATTGATAGCCTTGTTGACGAGAGCCTGGAAGGTTGTGCACTCATGCAGACGCAGATCTCAACGGAGTTTAGGGTTAAGTCCCTTACGGAACCTAGCCTGCTTCTTAGCATCGGTTGAAACTTCCTCTGGAGCATAGCGAGCAAGATTTCCAAACTCACGGCTATAGGCATCCATTGACAGTCTGCCCTGGGTGAAAGCATAGAATTCCTCTCTCTTGCAATTCATCAGCCCTTCCGGAATGTGATGGATACGAAATGCTGCACTGAATTCTGCCCAAGTTGGTGCGGGGCCTGTGGTACGCATGGCTTCATAATTTTCCCACCATAGATTGACGGGTCCTTCCAGAAAGTAGGTTGCAAAGGTCACCTTGTTGGCCTTGGACACATTGGCAGCCCGGATCTTGCAGAACATGTTGGTCAGCCAGTCATCCGCATCGAGTGGGTCGATCGAATGATGATACTTAGGTGGGCACAGCCTGACGAAATCACCGAGTGACATGCCATCATTGAGATCATTGCGGGGAGCACACGCTGTGTTCTGTTCAATTCGTTCCAGCAGCTTGTTGGTCTCCCTTTTGTTCCTTTCAGCCTCTAGCATCACTTCTGCCAAAGAAGGCGCATGTGGGAGATCCTCTTGCCTTGGCTGGCTTCCCTCGACCTGCTCGGGGGCAGGCACGGGGTTATTCCTAGTTGCCACCATCCTGGGAAAACAAACCCACAGCTTAAACATAGAGGACATCAACTCTAAGACATGATATAAGGAATGTATTGGACAACATGGCATGTAGGGTAAGCACCCAAACAACATGGTAATAACAACTGCCATATGAACACCATGATTCATACACATCATGACATAGTTCAGTACAAGCCCAAGCTGAAAGCAAACTACAGAGAGATGACGCAACTCATCGGAAGTATTACAAGCTTCCTATACATTATCTATCTACACCTCCGGAACCCAACTCTCAATCTCAATCATATCCCACAAGACACGCAGGACTATGGCGATACGACTACTATCATACTAGTACTAACATCCACGTACTCAAGCATCGCCGTAGAATGCCTCATACAGGTTACCCCCATGACCCGGGAGCTGAACCTGAGGATCTGGAAACACTCTAGCCTGTAATCCCTGGAAACCGTAAGGACACTGATGTGGCCTTGGTCCCCTTGTTGGCAGCAACAGCAGTCCTCGAAGAGGGGTGATGCCTCCAACATCGGGCCAGTCTACGTGTGCTGGCAGATGAGTCCGCGATGGGGTCAGCATCTCCAAATCTCCATAGCCTGTCTGCACGATAGGTGCCAACTGCGTTAGGGCTGTCCAAAGACGTGCACGGGTGGCATAAAGCTCCATGCGAAGGGCACGTGCATCACGATCCCTGTTCTCCAACATCTGAGCGGTCACCTGCAGCCTAGGGTCCTCATGGGAATGATCACAGTAGGCTGCGCTAAGATAACCATCCTCTCCTCCCATGGAAGCAGGAACATAACAGAACTCTGTGTTCTGAAGCAGACCATGGTGAAACCTCATGATAGTCAGCATGGTGTAGGCGGCCTCCTGAACTGCCATATCTATGGTGACACCTAGTCCATAAGTCCAGTGAAGCAGCTCTGCAGCTCCAGGATATGAAGGATATATCTTAACAGTACACAAATACTGACTCTGGTTGAAATCTCGATGTTGTTCCTCCACCGTGTACTCTGGGTGCCAATGGTAGCCAGCCTCCATCATAACTCTAACCAACATGGCCGTGTGACCCAGTACATCGATGCACCTGGTCAGATGGACCACCTGACGGGAAGGACGAGGGGGCATCTGAAATAGAGAATGATGCAAAGACATTAGAGACTCTAGCAGAAATTGGACAGCATAACGGCTGTAATTGCTCAAAAAGGATTTTGAGACAACTTCAAAAGATTGGAAAAGCATAACCACTTGACTTTCAAGACTCAATCTCTTCTCCATCTGTTTGTCACACCAACAATACTTAAGTACCGACATTCTCTTGCAAACAAGCTAGCTATTAGTCCATGGTTAGTAACTCATCATCCTAAGCAATAGATGAGAAGCCTAGTTCTTAACCCTGTAGAAAAGATGAGAATGACTCAGAATAGAATAACTTGGAAGAGTAGTAAAAAGAGCCTTACGTTCCCTTCCACAATCAATTCCCCTACTTTCCTATAGTGTTTCTAGACTCAACTTCGACAGGTTTGGCTTGGTAGTCCTATAGTCAGTCAGGCTCTGACACCACCACTGTCGGGACCCCGATCCTAAGTCATATGAATCCAGACTTAGATTCTTCATGATATTTTCATGCTCGAGGTTGAACAACTCATCTTCACCAAGGTAGTCATGTTCCACATTGTCATCATCAAGTGGGAAATCCTGGTCATAAAGAACAAGAGATTCGTTAGAATTGTGATCATGACAATGTTCAAGTTTATGAATGCGAATGGCTTCAAAGATAATGTTGTTGATATGTCGGGACCCCGATCCTAAGTCATATGAATCTGGACATGT